>JARJLE010000002.1:1219332-2438665 GCA_029289555.1 Mycena latifolia
TGCTTACAAGTTACGAGAGATATGATAAATATCCTCCGCTGCCAGCCCCTTTCAGAAACCGGTGTCTATGTTCCGGCCTGAAACATGCGTAGCTGCAGCAAAATGGGCCGATTGCTGCTTGTACACTGCACACGACCATGTCTTGGACGTTTCTTGCTCGAGCCGCAACCCCTCCGATCCGGCGTCAACGACGGTGGATGAGCGTACGACCGAAGGAGGAAGATAGCGTCCCAAGTAAATGACATCATGTCCTTTTGCTGAAGACTAACCTGGATGCAGGCAGAGCTAAGGTGACCATCCAGACCCTCCAGACGTTAAAAGAGTCGAAAGTGCCGATATCCATGTTGACCGCATACGACTACCCTACCGCCCTGTCTTGTTCCTCCAACGCCTCCGTCGATATCACTCTAGTCGGGGATTCGCTGGCCCAGGTTTGCCTGGGCTACAAATCCACCACTCAGCTCACGTTGGATCAAATGATCCACCACGCTAGCGCCGTTTCGCGGGGGACGACCCATCCTCTTCTCGTGGCGGACATGCCATTCGGGTCGTATCATGGTTCCATGGACGACGCAGTTAACAATGCTGTTCGGATGGTCCGAGAATCTCAGATCGAAGCGGTGAAGCTAGAAGGCGGCGAAGAAATTGCGAGTCTTGTTCGACGATTAACATCTATTGGCATCCCTGTGATGGCCCACATCGGACTCATGCCCCAAAGACACGTCGCTCTTTCTGGATACAAGGTCCAGGGCAAGACTGTCGCCTGTGCGAAGAGTCTGGTGAGAACCGCGTCGGTGTTAGAGGAAGCTGGAGCGTTTGCGATGGTGGTAGAAGCTGTGCCAAAAGAATTGGGTCGATACATCACTGAGAATGTGACGATTCCTACCATTGGGATCGGAGCTGGGCCTTGGACAAACGGGCAGGTGGGTGTTATGCATGCTTTCACACCCTACTTTTTATCGACTGTGTTCTCCTAGGTCCTCGTCTGGGATGATGCGATGGGTACCTGGCTTGGTCACAAGGCGAAATTCGTTCGGAGATTTGCAAACTTGCAGACCGCCCGCGAAATCGGAGTGCAAAGCTTCGCCAATGCCATCAAGGATGGGTCGTTTCCAGACCCACAACGCGAAAGCTACAGTATGGACAAAGCAGAATGGACGCGGTTTATGGAGGAAGTGGCCAATAAATGAGGGTCAAGTAATGGTCCGTCTATGCCCCACGCCCAGCCAACGTGGATGCTTACCGAGTTATTACAGGCAGTGATGGCGCTGGAATTGGATTTTCGTGAATAGACTCTTGAAGCGTTGCCGTTTGATTCAAGAGCAGCTGCGGTTAGGATATCGAACCTGTAAAAGTATGTAAGGATAATTACCTAAAGAGGGTTGCTGGATGAGGTGCGCCAAGCGAAGCCAAACTTCACGGCGGTTCTTGTTCGCCTTGTATTCGCCTCGTCGCGTCGTCCCGCCGCTGCTTGCTCTCCCACTGCGATACCCTCTCCTGCACATTTCATTTTTGGTGCGTTGTCTCTCGCGTCCCAAGTTCGCGTCCGACGTCCATACTGGTTGGAACCGAATTCGCCCCACGCGACACCTGTGGTACGCCCTC
Organism: Mycena latifolia; assembly: GCA_029289555.1. Lineage (NCBI taxonomy): Eukaryota > Fungi > Basidiomycota > Agaricomycetes > Agaricales > Mycenaceae > Mycena > Mycena latifolia. The sequence continues at coordinate 1,220,938 of JARJLE010000002.1, forward strand.
GCGCTGTTTGACATGATTCGCTATCTTATTGTACAACCTCGCTTCAGGATCTATTTAAGTCTATATAATGTCTCTCGGCGAGCGTTGTGATGCCTGCGGTGTATGTGTGCCTTTCGTTTCTTGGCACCTCGATGTATTTACGCGACTCGCCCAGTCAACAACGGCTCTGTCGACAAGTTCACATACTGTGCCCCGCATCGAGATCGAAACTCTCGACCTAGTTCCGTTCTCGGTGAGCGAGCGGGTCTTCACCCAGCTAAACCATCTCATGTCATGTCAGGAGTCATTTTCCGGCCTGTTTGAGGATAATAATGATGGCGACGAGTACGATTCCGAAGACGATCAAAGCAACGAAGAAGACAGCGTCGATAATGAGGACGAACGGCAAACAAATAAAAACGAGATGAGCTATAACGTCGAGGTATCCAGACATTCGACTGTGCTTCGTTCCTCTCATGTTGTGCAGCAATTTTCAGATATGAAGTACATTGACCCGGAATGGGACGACGATGATGTGGAAGTGAATCAAGTCTGTCCTCTCATCTCATTTTTGTTTGACACGATTTTGCGCAGGAAGTTATGGTTTTGTCACCGAAGCAGCAACGATACAGCAAACTTCCAACTATTTCCGAAGAGCGCGACGCGTTTTCTATCGCGTCAAACGAAGCTCACTGCTCCCAGACCTTTCCGCAGGCAGACCCGACTGTTACATTGGCTGATTTCGACATCATACCCTCTTCTGGATTTCCCATGCTTTGCCGGAGGCGCTCTACAAACAAGGTGTACGTTATCAAAGCCTTAGAGCCCTGTCTTGGCTCGGAGCCGCATTTCGAGGGAGTAGTGATGGAAGCCATCCGTGCTCTTCGCGCTCCATTCCTCGAGCGTCTGTATTGGAGTTTTCCCGGGATCGCGGATGGCGAGGAGGGAAGGATCTATCTGGTTTTGGTGCAGATGCCCTTCATCTCACTCAAACCAAACTCTGACCTGGGTCCGATAACAGGAATCCCACTCCGGCGGAAGCCTTATCGCACTCATGGATTCGAGGCCTATAACCCCTACCGATGTCCTATTTTATGTTTGCGAAGTGGTAGGTCGCTGCACACATATCTGACGCGCAGAATCTCATATCTTGATTCTCGACTTCTAGGTAGAAGCGCTGTCATCTTTGCATGTCGCCAATATCATTCACCGCGACCTTACGCCATCCAATATTTCCCTCGACCACACAGGTCATGTCGTGTTGTCTAATTTCTCAAACGCCATTCTGCTCTCCGCCAGCACGCAGTACAGCATGCCCCCGAGTGCAGCAATGGAGTATCAGGCGCCTGAGATTTTGCTCGGTTGGGCCCACGATTTCGCGGTGGACTGTTGGTCGTTTGGGGTCCTCCTTCATTTCTTATTGGCTGGCACAGTCAGTTTTACTCCTCTGATTTTGTTGGGGGGTGTCGAATCTCACGACTTGATGATCCAGAATCCGGTCGTGAAAGACGACGACGCCGTGAGGAATCAGATTTTGACCGGCAATGCGGCTTTGAGCGAGGTACTGCCGTTGGCGGCAAAGGATCTAATTATCAGGGTCGGTCGAAAGGAACATGACGAAAGCCAAAGCCCTGATCAACCCCCTAGTGCCTGGAGCGGAACGCCGTCCTTCGATTGTCGATCGGGAGCATCAAGGAGCATGATTATTTTGCCACTGTGTACGCCCTAACTTTTTCGGCTCCACTGATCGGCGGTCTTACTTCCGCTCACAGGGATTGGTACCGTGTGCGGCAGAAAAATATTCGTGAGTTCCCTTTCTGCACCCCTCTTGAGCTAGGGTACTTAAGGTCGATGGCTTAAGCGCCCCCTGCTCGATCCCCGTCCCCCCCAAAACTGCGGCCCACAAGTCAGGACTTCCCGCTTCCCCCCACGACAAGGCTTTCGCAAAATCTCGACACGTCGCTCGACGTTTCATTCACATTCCACACGGCTAGCAAAGCAGTGCCCTCTCAGCCGCGCCTAGAGCGGGTTTATGGTCGCGAAAGAGTAACCGACAAGCCGTTCCGATCCTATTCTTCAATGGACGACCTGCGCGGTAGATGGCAGCGGTTGTCGCTGAATGTCCCGTCAAGGTCCGCCGGCACGTCACTATCTCATGCACGCCGTAGTAGCATGCAAGATGCTGGAACGTCTTCATCGTGCCTAGCGGACATTACACCGGCAGATCCGTTCCAACCCTTTTCTCCTCGTCTGAGCTTGCTGATCCAGACGCCGGACAGTCTTCCGAAGATCTTCAGGCCCACCGTCCTCGACGATCGACTCGTCGAAGAGGAACCCTCTCACCCCTCCCCCGCGATCTCCTCCCCCACCGTTTGCGAACTGAGTCCTCGGGAGCGAATGGCTCAGTTCTGGGAGACGCTGGACGCCGAGGAGGGTTCAGACTCTGGTTCGTCTGTGCCGTCCCTCGAGCTGCGCGACGCGCTCAAACTCGCTCTACCCTGTCCCCCGCTCCCCATCTCTCGGCCGCGCAGGCTGCGGAAACGTGCCTCGACGGTGGCCTTCCCGCCGTCTCAATCCGACCACCGCTTCTCGATCGTGTCCGCTACGCACGCCACCACCACCAAGCTGCGGAAGCTGCGACGCCCCCTGAGCACGCCGCTCATGGCCAAGCGGTCGGAGCCCATCCTAAATCTGCCGCCGGGGGTGGAACAAATTGGGAGGGGCATCGGGTTCACGTACAAGATCCCGGTCGCCAGCCATTCCAAGGCATCTATCTGTGTCACCACGACGCCTTCGGCGGCGGGCAGGCTGTTGCGCGACGGATTAGGCTTCGGCAAGGGCCTCCTGCGGCGCGCGAAATCCCAGCCCAAGTTCGCGCCGGCGGGCGTTGCAGGGCGCCGTGCCCACGGTCCTCCCGCGCGGATCCAAACCTCTCCGGGCTTCGTGGCGCCGGGGCTCAACTCGCCAGTGTCCGACGGGCCTTTGACGCCGGATTCGCTCACGTTTCCGCCGCTCCCCGAGATTGTCGGCGATCCATTCGCGAAGGACGAGGTGGGGGACGAGGTGAGGAGTGGGGTCCCGGATGCGACGCTACGGCTGGTCCCCGCATCCGCCGACCACAGGCTGCCGTTCTCTCCGACCATGCAGCCGCTGGACAAGTTCATGTTCTCGACCTGGAGCACGTAATCTGTGTATATATTGTGTAGCTTTCGCAGTTGTAGTGTATCATACCTCTACCTCATACCTTATTGTTTTGTATTACCCACATGTAGTATTGCGTTGACCGCACTTGAGACTTGTGAAACGGCGCGTTTGAGTCTGGGAGGACCAGCGAAAGCTGGTTCAGATGTGTTTCTAGCACTTGGTTGGCAACAGAAACATGGAAATTTAAGGAGTTCCTGGAACTCAGTCAGCATGTGCAGTGCACTGCCCCCGAGCTCGTCTTCAGACGCGTCACTGTCATGTAACACCGTGACTCTACGTGATTCCAATAAATCCCGTGATCCCGTCCACCCTTGCCGGCGCTGACGACGTACGGCGCACGGCGAGAAAGCTTTTCCTTCTTTCCAACAATAATATGGCCGACAGTCTCTCCCCAGAATGCACTCCTCTCAAGCAGCAGTATGACTCATGTTTCAATGCCTGGTTCGAAGGATACCTCGAGCCAATCTCGTCCTCTGCCACAGAGGCACAGCGTACCGCCCATTACGAGCGAAAAGCGAAGGAATTCGAAGCCAAATGCGGCAAGGTGTACGCTGAATACCAAAGCTGTATCCTGGTACGTCTTCTTTGGCGTCCCGCATGCCCCTTGACTTGACATTCTCTCCAGAACGCTGTGAAGCAGAAGGGAATCGAGCCATTGCTTCAGCAGGCTCGGGAGGAACATCCGTTGCGCGAACCACCACCTCCGGCTGTGCCTCCATCGAAGGACACAGCCTAGTGCATCCAGCAGACCTTCCAATCGTCCTGTAGCTATAGGTGTGTTCACGGCCCACCGCTGCATATTACACACAAGCTCATCAGTTTCCCAGTTATAAATCCTCAATAATTTCCTCAATGTATAACGTAACCCACTCATCATCCAAGCCCACTGAATTATCAATTCTTCGTTTTGGAAATACATAAATTCATCTAGATAATCCTTGGGAGTATCATCGTCTACTGCGGCTCATCCCAGTTGTGGTGTTCACCATTCCAGTAGGAGCTAGCCAGAAGGGTTAGCAGTCGCCCAGCTTGTGCAGGGCATGATACTCACGGAGGCAGAGTCAGCATTGGAGGCGGTCCACCTGGCACAGGGTACACATAAGGCGCGTTCGTATGGTATTGCGGCAGAGGAGGAATGGTCGCCCCCGAATTGATCAGAATGGGGAACTCGAGCTCAAGGTCGTTTCCGATGCCGGGGAACTCGACTTTGAAGCGAATGGAGTACTGCGTGCACACATTAACTGTTGGTCGCGGCTGAATAGAGCAGTACTTACATGCCATTCGACAGTCTCCGCAGTAAACGTCGGAATGAAAGGGAGGGAGAACACGCCGTCGAAGTGGACGGCGCGCTTCCAGGACCCTTTATCCTCTTTCTGGTCCGGAGTGTGGATCCACTCCGGCTGATCGACCGTGGTGCGCACATGGTTAATGGCTGCTTTATCCCCCAAACTTCCTGTGAGTTCAAACTTCTCTTCCAGGGGCTCGCTCTTGTTGTGAACCCGCATGCGTCCCCGCTGGTACACATGGAGCTCGACATCGGCAGGCGAAGTGGGCGGTGCAGGGAACAGCTTCCCGTGCTTGTCCTCCAGGTCGTCGCGGTGGACCGTCTTCGTCTTCGTCAAGACGTGGAAGCTGAAAGGTATGTTTGTGCTCATAGGAAACGAAGGCAGGTCGGGAAGGACAACCTAGAGAGTGCAGGTAAGATCGTGGATGGGTGTCGAGAAGCTAACGTGAAAGTCACCTCTATCTTCGCTTGCGCATGCTCGCCAAAGATCCCATGCCTGATTTCCTTGTTCGTGGCAAAGGGCTTCCAGGGACCTCCCCAGCCCTGCCGCAGCGCGGCGGTGGCATTTAAGTCCCATGGGTTCGCCGGAGGAACGACGGAAAAGATTCTGCGGATGCGACGGTTGGCGTGGAACATGCCGTGACGCACACCTTCAACTTCAAGAGAATAACTGATAACAACTGTTCGATGGTAGTTGGAAGCACTGAAAGAGGGCGGCAGGTTTGGCGGGAGCTGAATCTGGAACGGACAGGCAAGGACATGGGCGCCTTGAGGGGTATTAAACTGATCCCAAACGACTTGGTCTAGGCGTAAAACCTTAACAGGGAGGATGGGTGAAACACAACTGGATTGAGAAACAAATACTGACCTGAACCGTTTGCGACTTATAATGGGTTTCCGTCTTGCCTTCTCGATGCTCAGTCTCCGTGATCTTTCTGCAGAAGCACTATTGAAACTCCTTCAAAGAAATGAAAAAGAGCCCAAACATACGTGACAATAGAACCTCGCAGTTTAACGCGCACGTTCTCCATTTTGTCTTCCATTGCCATCGGAACATTTACATCGACATGACCTTGCAGCGTTTCGCCAGCGACTCGCACACAGTCGAAAAAGTGGAGGGCAATGGCTTCAGACATGAGCGTTGCGAATTGGTTGTGAAGGTGTTGCAAACGCCGCTCCGAGTCGGCCTTTTATATATTCGACGCGTAGGACAGAAGCTGTGTCGATCTGATCAATGTGATAGCCTTGGCGGTGCATCGCAGATCCTCCCCTAAGGCGGTGATGGCCCATCTGAGAGCGGAGCGCCCCGCAAGAGCGGGATGCCGTAAACCCGAGGGCCAGAGACGAAATTTCAAGGGCGCAGTTGGGACGCAGGTTATTTCCTCGAGCAGCAGAGCTTGTCGACACAGAAACCAGAAAGGATGACCAGGCAACTTGACCGTCGGAATGTTAGAAAGGTGGCTGTCCTCGAAAGTTCGGAGCGGACTGGGCCGCGTCTTGGACGCGTAGCAATGAAACTGATAAGAATGGAATTCGATGTATGCGTGAAGGCATCTCTGCTGGACGGACGGATGGGAACTAAAGCAGACGCTGTGATAGTTTCGGATAGTTTAATAATTATGCTGTTGTAACCCAACTGTAAGTAATAGACGATTTATTTCTTCTCATCATCCCAGTCGTGGTCGTCGCCGGCCCAATACGAGCTGGATACCTGTTAGCAGCAGTATACCCTAAAGAGGACGATGCTTACGGGGGCAAGTCTTGCATAGGAGGCGGCCCGGCTGGAAGAACGTCGGCATAGCCGATGTTCGATGAACCAGGGACTCCAATAGGAGGAGGGGGACACGGCGATCCAGGCCCAAGATGGATTGGGAACTCAAGTTTGAGGTCGTTGCCAATGCCAGGGAACGGCACCTCGAACTGAAGCACATACTGCATGAACAGATCAGATATGCAGAGGGACGGTTGGCCGACAATACATACCAGCCAGTCGAGAGTTTCGGTGTTGAACGTTGGCGCAAAGGGGAAGGTTAACGTAGAAGTGAAGTGCACTGAACGCTTCCAGATGCCCCGGTCCTTCCCGTCTTTTGGTATCCACTCTGGCTCATCGATTACAGCGTTCACGGCCCGCGTCTGCGCGCCCCTTCTGGCGTCGCTTGAATGTCGAATTCCTTGAAGGTCGAAGGTGTCATCACTGTGACGAGTGCTACCACGCACGCGGATTTCTGTGCCACGGCGAAGAATTTGCGTCAATTCGGAGGATAGGGTAGGCGGCGCAGGGAAGAGCGGTTTTCCATGCTTTTCGGGGCGGTCAGAGCGGTCCATCTCTTTGGTTTCGGTTACAACGTGGAAGCTGAATGGAATGGGAGTGGCTATAGGAAACGACGGTAAATCCGGAATCGAGAGCTGTAATAGGATTCAAAATCGGTCTTGTGAGCAGCCGGTAAAATAACTTCACAGTAGCATGGGCATGCGAATAATCACCCCAGATTCCCGTTCTCAATTTTTCGTCCTGTGTGACGTGCCTCCACTGACCCATCCAGCCCTGCATCAGAGATTCCTTGGCCAGTAACTGGCTTTGTGAAGCCGCAGGCACAACAGATATAAGTCTGCGGATGCGGCGGTTTGAGCGAAGGAGGCCGGATCTATCGCCCACGACTTCGAGCGAATAGCTGATTGCGCCGCGCGCATATTGAGAGCAAAGAAAGGAGGGCGGGGAGTTCTCTGGAAGTTGGAATCGAAAGGGGCACGCAAGAACATGGGAACCTGCTTCAGGGAACGCAGCGCCTTGCGTCCAGAGGGTTAGGTTCGAATGAATCAACTGCGTCGCAGCGCGTCTTATTATAGGTGACAGGAAGTTCAAAGATAGACTCACAGGAATGGTCTGGACAAGGACGATCGTAGTTTGTCCATTCTGTATCGTGATTTTCCTGTGAAATGCTCAGGCTAGTCGGCAGGGTCGTCGATGAGAACGTACGTTGTGATAGATCCTCTGAACTTGATCCGCAGCTGCTCGATGTGATCCTCTTGCGCTAGTGCCACATTCAAATCAACGCTCCCTTCAATTGTCTCTCCTGCAACGCGTACAATGTCCTGGAAATGGAGGGTAATGGGCTGAAGAGCATCGCTGGAAGTCATGGAAGTCTTATTTGAAAATGCTGTTGCAATGCTGCGCTTTTATGCTGCGCTTTTATGTAAGTACAGGCGCTCGGAATTCAAATAGTACACCACCGTTTGCCATTTGGCGGGGCAGGGTTGATTCGTTATGATCGGGCCGTTGTAGATTTTGCCCTTGAAATGTCCAATAAGTTGCCTAGATTCAGGCTCTAGATGATGTTTGTGATGAGGAGGAGGAGGAGGAGGCCGAACCAACATCAAGAAACTGGTGAGATCAGTTTGGGGCACTGAGCCGCAAAGCAGCATCGGATGCACCAGAAATGTGGTCTATAGACCTGTCCCATAGACCGTAGACTCTGGACCGTAGACCATAGACCGTAGCCCTAAAAAGACAGATTTATATGACTACGTACTCGACATGTACATCAGCGGCTGTGGATTATGTAACCCCTGTTTGACTTGTTCAACAACTTCCTTACAACTTCCGCAACAGTGGGGATTACTACGAGTGCTATGCCCTTATCGCAAAGTGACATGATAGGTAACTCAGCAGCAACCCCCGCACTGGAAGCATCCTCCAATGGTCCTATGTCGAACACCCTGCTATTGGACTAGTGATCCTTTAAGTTGCGGTAGCGGCTAGCCTTGGCACCTCCGAGTCGACGTCAATGCCAGTGGTATTACACCATACACGCTATTTTGAGCTCCTTACTATGTTTCGTCTTTATCCTCCTCCTCCTCCTCTTCTTCATATGTCAAAACTGAAGATTTCAACAATTGTGGCACGGCGTCCTGACAATGCACAGCCTGGTGTGCCGTTGGCGGAAATCAGTACGGAACTCCACTTTAATCAAGGACCCCCGCCTGACGTCGCGTCGTCGACTGCTCCTCCAACATTATATAGATCAAGAGCTGAATCGACGACAGGTTATTTTTTGAACCCACATCAGGCCTTTTCGACGTCTAACGAACCCTCGCATGGAAACACACCAACTTCCTCCTTCTTTCCAGGGATTGGATATACACGACCCCATCGCATCCGAAATCTCTCCCGGGCAGAACAGGAGCGAGGAGGTTTCACTTGGTGAACGGTCATCAAACGAATTCCAGCCGCAGTTCGACGAAGTCTGGCAAGGAAAAACTCTCGATTTGCCGCCGACCTGGTCCTTTCCAGTCCCATTCGTTGCATATATTCCTGGAGGAAGCTCATGGTCCCAGATCTGGGGGCCGCCCCCTCGAACAGTGCGTTCTATCTCAACGATGGAGCTCGCTTCCTCTGACTTGATTTCACCCGAAGCTCGCAGAGCTTAAAATGTACAAGCTTTCATGGGCTATCCGAGGCAAAGAAGAATGGCACATCAAAATGAAGGACCCTGAAATCCGTGAGAGATGGAAAGAGCATGCCGTGGAGCAGCAGGAGCGCTTCCCAGTCGACGAGCGGGTTACATCTAACATGGTTCGTCAGGTCCAGTATTCTTATTCTGTCTCATCTTCCCATTCAATCTAGATAAACTACGTAATAGCGGAGCTCGAAGGCTACGCGAACATTGCGGACCACGGCCGAGGAATTCAGGTCTGTTGCTTTCAGTCTATTTTCTGACACCGCGGTTTAAAATGGGTCAGCGGGGGTGCTTTGATGCTATTTGGTACTCGGACGGGCTTATTTGCAACGAGCTCTCCGACGCTCTCAAGACTGCCGTGGCCAAGTTAGAAGACGGTGAAAAGGACTGGCATCCGGGTTCTGACCGACAAGTCCTCGACTTGGTGCACCCTTCGCTTTATTGTGTCGTTTACGGGCGCACTCGCGCATTCCTCCCAGACTGCCCTCGGAACGAGTCCAACTTCCGCGTCGTGGGTCCTCCCGCGCGTGGAACAGGTGATTTGGACTGGATCCAAGAGTTTACGCTCTCTCAAAAATTTGTCTGGCTCCCATCGGATTTCGCTGTCGGAGAAGACGGCAGCGTGCGCCTCGTTTCGCCATATATTAACAATTTGAACCCCGTTCTCCATCGGCAGTTATATCCCGTCATCGAGGATATCCTAGCGGGTTTCGTACCACTGTTCGAGCGGGTACTAGGAGATTCAAACACGAGAGACCGGGTCTCTACCGCTGGGAACGGTCGCATCAGGACAAAGCGGCAATCGGCTATTTGGCCTGACAAGGTGGGTTACGCACAGAGACGGACGATCCCTTGCATATGGGGAAGGCATGGGATCCCCCGCCCAGAGGCTATTCCCGCGGGAGTGGACAGTGAACTATTCGAGGACGAATTTTACACGAAGGCACCGAAGATACTCCCCGAGTCGCACAGGGCATACAAGGGTGCATTGGAGAAGGATTTCTCCCCCATCTCTCTCAGCGGTCGAACTATCCAGTGCATCATCAAGCTTGCTAATATACACCTCACACCCGAGAAGCCCGAATACAAGGGCGGCAGCTGGCACGTTGAAGGTAGGTCATGATCTTTCTTTCAAGCTTAACTTGAATCAATCCACTCTTCGACAAGGGATGCTCAACGAAAGCATTGTTGCTTCGGGGATCTATGTCAGCATTCTATAAGTCACGTTGCATCGTCCTGACCATACCATCTTAGTATCACGACGAAGCTAACATCTCGGAATCAACGCTTTCGTTCCGAGTTTCCACGGCGGCTCCTGCATATCATTATCAAGACGATGATATCTGTATGGAGGTTTTGTACGGTATGGAACGGTACGCCTGATAGCCTACGCCCGACACCTAACTGTTCACACCATGAACCAGAGGCGATCGATGTGTTCAGGACCTCGGAAGCATGGTGAGTGTGTGTTATTGTATGATTTCTTTCGCTGTTCACGCGTTGGCTGCCTCTTAGATCACGAAACAAGGACGAGCCCTCGCATGGCCGAATTTGTTCCAGCACCGCGTTTCGCCCTTTCACTTATCAGATCCGACCAAGGATGGACACCGCAAAATCCTCGCGTTCTTCCTCGTTAATCCCGCCAACGATCCCATTGTGTCTGCGACGGATGTGCCGCCCCAGCAAGCGGACTGGATACGGCAAGCCTTCACCGACGCAAGCCCAGCGACGGGAAACTTTCCATCGGAACTTTACGAGTGTGTTCAAGAGCACCTGCTGTCTGACAGTCTTATGACGCGAGCCGAGGCGGAGGCGTACAGATTGGACTTGATGAGGGAGCGCACATCGTTTTTGGTCGAACATGAGAAAGTGGTCGTTCAGCAACCTTTTGACATGTGCGAGCACTGATGCCGCTTTCCCATTTCGCCGCGTATAGTGTATTTATTTACAAGTAGATATAAAAAGTGCCCGAGCACTATGCATAGGGGATGGACCAAAGATCTCCTCCGTCAACCAACCACACAACTCCGCGGTGATCGTCCACGCTCAAAATATTATGATTCAGTGGGGGCTTCACATGGACGCCATCCGGAAGTTCGAGCTCATGGCTTGAGCATGAGTCGAAATCTGGGTCGAAACGAACCAGGACAAGTCGACCTCCCGCCTGCCCCATACCGAACAGTGCCGCTACAACATTGCATCCTGTGCCACCGGCATTCATCGTCTGCTCTCCCCAACACATTCCTGTAACAGTAATATCCCGAGGAGGAGTGGTGTTGAGACTGGAGCTTGTCCAGAAGCGAAAGGTAGTTACAAAGTGGGAGGAGGATGAGGAGGTCAGCCGAACGTCATCCGGAGCACTCGCGATGGATCTAGCGGAGTCAAAAGTGCTCATCGTATCGTGGACCTTCACGAAGCTGGCGTTCCGAAACATCTGCGAACACACAGGAACACGCCTCTTCCAAGTTTTTGTTGGAAATAAAAGTGGCGCAATGTCACCGAAGGTGAGAATGGACGTGGTCGTTAGTTGGCTTCCGTATGGAAGGGAATTCCGGGGACAACAGTACAAGACCGCCCGTGGACCATCATCGGCGATCAAGTATAGATTGTCATGGTGGAAAGAGAAATCCAATCGGCGGCTGATTATGTACTATTGACCGATGTAAGCTACGAGGAGAGAGATAAATGAGACACACTCGCATTAATGGGAATGTCAGTTTCGATTATGGTGGATCCACCAGAAGATAAGTCGTAGGCCAAAATTTCAGCCTCACTGCCACGGCTTTGAACGGCCCCAACGATCGGCAAACTCACAAACGGTTTTTGGCAGTCAGTTTCCCTTGCCAACGTAGTTTGCAACACGATCGTCGCGACTACGCCGGTTTTACGAGGATTTAGCCCAATTTTGATGAACAATAGCATCGGGCTACGATAAAAGTGTGGGCGTGGGCGATAAAGATTGCGAAAAAGCACGAACATATCAAATCTTGCGCCTCCTTTCAGAGCGAGGCCAAGAAGTACCGACTTTTCTGGGAGAAAATCATACGACGCGCAGCGAACGTATCCATCCATGTTCAGCGCTGTGGTATATTCGCCAGTAGTAAAGTCGAAGCATTTCAAGAGCTTCCCCGAATAAAAAATAAACAATTCCGAGCCAGGAAATTGAAAGAGGTGATTGGTCGCGAGGACAGAATTATCACCCAGCTTCCAATTTCTGACCTCTCCGAGTATCCGAGGGTTGGCAAGCGTCCAGTTACGCTCAAGCCTCACGGAATGCAGCGCAAGCTGCTTAAGAGCTGGCAAGTCCATGGCTGAGAGATCGTCGGTGGACAACGGATTAGATGCGGATCGTATGCTTGGGCTAGTCTTGAGAGCGACCATCCAAAAGGTTCTATCTGTGGATAAGTTTCGGAATGTGCGAGACACCTGCGATTGGTACAAGATGAGATCACCCTCGGCGAGCATAGTCAGACATACTACAGCCAATGGCCAGGCATCCTGTAAGCGCATGTTGGATAAAATATGGTAGAGCACATCCACAGGGAGATCGGTTAGGTAGATCATGGCAGTTGTGTCCAAGTTGAGCGTGCTGATCGGATACAAACAGCCATCAAAGATCGAGTTTTTAAACATAAGTACCAACGTGCATTTCAACCAAAGAAAAAAGTAGAGACGCAGAGTTGACGCAGAGATTAAGATTAACGTCAAGGGCAATTATACAACATATGATAGAAATATTAAAGATATTAGTTCCGATATCACTTCTCCTCATCCCACTTCTAATTTATTTCATTCACTAGGAACAGTACGCACTGGAGAAGTGTTATGAGCGGGCAAGACTTTTGACAAGCAGCATTGCTCACGGGGGAAAGTCCCGGAAGAGGTAAGGTTCATCTTCCGGATATGGTTCATCTGGAGGCAGGTCTGCGTAATTCGAGTTTGGCGACCCATTGGGGGAGCAGGGATGCACGGGATCCAGATGAATAGGTACATTGAGCTTGAGATCGTTTCCAATACCAGGGAAAGATACAGTAAAGCGGAGGAAATACTAGACCGCATGCTCAGCGAATAGTCAACATGGAAGGGAAGAAAATTCTGACCTTGCAGTCAATCGTTTCCGTGCTGAACGTTGGCGCGTATGGTAGCGACACTGTCGTTTCGAATCGCACTGTGCGTTTCCAGACACCGCGATCTTTTTTGTCGGGATCGGGAATCCATTCAGCGTCCTCGATGGTGGTTTTGACGTTAGTGCTCGTGGGATCACCTAAGCCTCCTTGGGTTCGGAAACTATCATTTCCCGTGCCAAGTTTCCGATTGGCACGGATGCTCGCCGCTCGGTGGAAAAATAGCTTCACGTCAGCCGATTCAGTCGGTGGTGCGGGGAACAGAGGCTTTTTATGTTTGTCCTCAGGTGAATCGGTGCGCAGTATTGGCTTCGTTCGCGTCTCCATGCAGAATTTGAGAGGCAATGGAGTGGCACGCGGAAACGATGGCAGCTTGGGCATCTTGACCTAAATCAAGATCTGGGATCAGTCTTCGTTTCTCGCGGAAAAATGAAGTCTTGCCTCGACTCGTACGTGCGAATGGTCGCCCCAAATTCCTTGTCGGATTTTCTGCTCGAGGAAGAAAGTCCTCCAGGGACCTCCCCATCCTTGCCTCAGAGCTGTCTTCGCCACTATTTGTGCTGGAGATGCGGCAGGCAGGACGGTCAATATTTTATGAATCCGCCGGTCTCTCCGGAGCCGCCCAGGCCGATTGCCCACGACCTCGATTGCATAGCTGATAACAGCTTCGTGGCGGTGACCAGAAAGGTGAAATGAGGGTGGAAGGTCGTCCGGTAGTGTGAACTGAAAGGGTAACACGAGTACATGAGACCCAGGCTCAGGGAACGCGGACCCTCGGTTCCACAATAACTTGTCAGACTTCATTAACTGTAAGAGGAGAAGATGTTAAAAGTCGAGAACGACAAAATAATCGCAGATACGTACTTCAACTGTCTGCTCGTGGCGGGCGTCTGCACCGTCGGAATTGTCTTCGATGATCTTTCTAGGTCAACTTTTTAGAAAAGAAAAAAGTTTGAGAGGAAGGAACATACGTTACCATCCAACCTCTTAGATTCACATGTAGATTTTCGACACCCTCCTCTTGAGCGCGAGCCACATTCAACTCTACACGGCCTTCAACAATGTCTCCGGCAACGCGGACACCATCGTCCTGGATATAGAGCACGAAGGTTGGAGGATTCGCGTTGCTGTTTGGGGCCATGGGTGAGATGCCTCAGCCACTCGCCCTTTAATACACGAGCGGAACTATCGGCGATTGACGGCGCTCACAGCATGCCAATTCATTTACACTGCCCGATGATGGCGATCCGGGGAGCGAAATTGACCAAGTTAGAATGATTTCTCCGAATATTCATATCTCACGGCAAGAACAAGAACATACCGACTCGGGAGAAGGAAGAGAGCGGACCACGGAAATTTGGAATCGGGAAGGTGCATCTGGTGATTGTACGCCGTAAAATAAAATAAAAATGGGACTGCCACTGGTTGCACTGGCAGAGAGCTGTCTGTCCCAAGTAGCCATGTACCAAGGTTTCGATGCCTAATAGGAATTGCACATCAATTATGGTGCTGACGCAGAACAAGCAAGGAGTGATATCGATGGAAATCTGCACAAGAGGATAATGAGATGCGAGCAGAATGGAAGGCCAGGGCGCCTGCCAGATGTATGTCTGTATAAATTTGGAACTAGTGCACTAAATGACTCCAGAGTGAATGCCGAGGAGAATCAAGATATCGGCACTTCATAATGGTTGCCATTCAAAGTGAAGAACGTTACAGGCCGAACTTTGAAGGTTCTCGCCTGCGAGATAAAGGGAATACCAGGGCCACCGAAGTCGAGCGAATCAGGAGATACATGGCAATAGCCCGAGATGGACAACCGTGGTCGCGCGCTCATGAAACGCTCAAGTTGAAACGAGTGATCGGCGTGGCACTGGCTCCTTACATGTTGGCGACCCTTCGACTCTTCCGACCTGAAATCGCTCAATGCTCAACGTTCAACGTTCGACGCTCGCCATAGTTCGGAGGCACCTTCCATGGCTTCTTTGCAATTGAAGCAAAAAGTTGTTAACAAAGAAAAACACATATTCCATGCGTACAGCGCCGGCATCGCCGCAGCCAACTTGGATGGGATGCCGATTGGATGGGTGGGTTTTGAGTGGGCTTACCGCCATCTGTGTAGCCAGCGGCATGGTTGTTTTCTACGACAGCGGAGGCCAAGCGGAGGCTTCAGGCTGCGGTGAAAGAGATTGACACGAGCTCTCACGCAAGCCGCCGATTTCAGCGTGTGAAAGCCAACGTTATCGTTGTCTTTCTTTCCCGATTCCATCGTAGCCATCCCCTGACCTGACCTGCTCTTGCCAGGGCGGCAGGCTTGGGTTTGTGGCAGGTAGCGTCAAACAGGAGAGGCTAAAAATTGTTCGTTCAATCTTGACTCGGACTTGATTTTGAGTGGCAGCGTGTCCACTGGCGGCCCAACAAGGTCCTTATATGGGGGGTCATGGTGTTTATTGTTTCCGCGACACACGACGTGTACAATTTAAGGTGTCCTCGGCTATATGCGCGGTCCCGCCGCACGACAATCACCCGGCCCAAAAGTCGTTTTATTTTGTGCATTCCGGCTATATATACTACAAGAGACAGAGACCGAAGCCACCAGGAGAGTAAAAAAAAAAAAAAAGAGTGAAAGTGAGGCCATGAAATATATCTAACTAGGTAACGCCGGAGACGCATAGGTAACGCCAGGAGGAAACTCGCATTGGGGTAGGGGCACGGACCGCGACGGACGGGATAACGAGTGTGTGCGTGGAGCGGAAGTAACCAAAAAGACGAAAAGATGGGTGGAGATGGGCGAGATGGTGGGATATGGCGTGGTGTATGGTACTAGCGGGTCTTAATAATAGGGGTGTAGGAGTATATACCGACCTCGAGAGATTGTGTGGATTGTGCTTCATGGCCTCCGCGTGTAGATCGTCGCTGTCGCCGGCGCTCGCTATGATGCGACCGGTATCCCGCCCGCCGGGACCTGCTTCCATGGTATGCGATTGTAGTCCGCCGCTGCGAATGTGTCAGCTCTCGGGAAACGGATACAGCAAGGGAGGGATACGGACTGTGCTTATATACAGTATTCCCCCACCAGTTGACCGAGAGCTTGCCGTCCTTCGGCCACTGCAGCGTGAAGAAGATCACCATCAGCGAGATGACCGTCCCTGTGCGCCCATCATCATCAGTATCTAGGCACCGCACGTAAAACACAGCGCGACTCACCACTATCCAGCGCGGCGCTCGTGACATAATTAAACTTGCTCCACCACGCAAAGTTCCGCTTCCTTATGAAGTACTGGAAGAGCGCGCCGACCGCGAACCACGCCGAGTAGTTGATCCCCGTCGCGGGCGGGATGCCCGACACGCCATTGATGATGACCGGCGTGCTGATGTACTTGATCCAGCTGTTCGGGTACCGTCGTTGCCAGAACCAAAACGGCAATGGGAGCACCGCGCCAATGGCGAGCGCATACAGATGCGGGTGATATATCGAACTGGGCCCGAATTGACGTGAAGGTCCGATAAGACCCCTAAACGTGCATTAACACATCCGCATTTCATATCGTAAGTCAAGACATACCATACGGCGGACGCGCTGAAGAACACCTGGTTGTGTGGGCACGTAAGCTGGCTCTTCTGCCCGGGCTTGCAGATGTCCTCGACGTTGGAGAAGATCCACGTCTTGACGCCGACTTGCAGGAACGCGGCGATGACCGTCCCGACGAGTTGCACCAGGAACGAGGCTCGCGGTGGCACCTTGACGTAGTGCCCTAGCTTGAGGTCCTGGATGAAGGACGTTGCCTCCGTGAGGGTCTGCACCGAGTACGACTTGAATATCTGGGGAGTGGCGCTCAGCCAAGCACTTGTGCAGAATGGACTAAGAAGCGCACCATGTTCGCAAGCGGGTTCCCCGGTAGTAAGGTGCCCGGTATGATCTGCGCTAGGATATTGAGCGTAATCTAAGAATCTGGCAGTCAGTAATCCGTCGTAATGCTTGAAAAGAAAATAACGTACCTCCTGTCCCGTCATAGCATAGATGAAGCCTGACGGCAGGATATATATGATCGGCAGAGCAACCGACAGTAGCAGCGCCCATACAGGGACCTGTGTGTGCCAGACCTGCGGAAGGACGAATCAGTATCAATACGATGAAAATGAAGAGGATGGAAGGAAGAAGGGCGAATTCGAGATGACAAGAGTATGGGAAGAACAGGAGAAATAGACCCACCTCCACAGCGACAATGGCTAAGCTGAAAAACACGCAGAAGCTGAGGAGGTACCACCAGTCCGGCACCTCGGGGTAGTTGCGCATGAGCTTCGCGTGGATGTCGTCGCTCTCCACCCGCATCTTCTTGATGCCGTTGAGGAGACTGCGGCCGTGGTAAAGCAGCGTGTGCACGATGACACACGTGCTCAGCGCGAATGCAAGGAGGTAGGTCATCGCGTACGTCGCAGGCAGGAACAGCGGGCTGTACGCGGCGTAGGCCACGGGATCGAACGTATCGCCTTGCGCGAGCACGCGGGTGACATTGTACTGGTTGCCGAAACGGTCGTATGGGACGTTCGCGGAGATGGGGAAATAGGCGAGCGACCAGGAGTTGGTGTAGTACAGGATCGGGGTGAGGATCCAGAAGAACAGGACAAATCCGATGAAGACGTGGACCTCTGCCCACCAGGGCACCATTAGCGGGGAACCGATCCAGGAGACCTCAGTCCAGTCGAAGGTGAGGACGCTCATGCCGAGGCCTGAGGAAACGCCGAACAGCTGGTTGACGGGAACGTTGTTCGGCGCGGCCCAGCAGACGAAGGAGAAGATGGAGAGAGCCTCAAAGAGGAAACCTGGGATTTGTTAGTTGCGGGCCGAAAGCGGAGGAAAGGAGGCGCACCTGGTAGGAAGAAGAAGAAAAAGCTACCGGTAGTGACGAGCATAAAGTAGCGGTAGCGAGTCATGCCGCCAGCGCCTTCGTCGTCCTCGGCGTGGAGGGTGTTAAGCAGTGTGCATGCGACGAGGTTTTGGGGCCAGACCATGCTGGCGGGCCAGACAAGGAAACGGCGGCACATGCCCGCAAGGCCGAAGCCGGTGAGTTGGGTGGCGAGAACGAGGACGAGCGCAAACCAGTAGCCCAACTGCAAACCATCAGTAAGGGATGCAAAATGGCTTTCAGAGTAGGAGTCGAGTTCAGCATGATACCCTCGCTCGGACTCAAGGTGTGAGCGGCGAATAAGCACATTCGGCTCGACAGCTCTACTCTGACAGAACCTGATAGATGCGGGAGACATACCTTCATGTCGTAAAAAAACTCGGATACGACCACTGCGTTGAGAGCATACGGGTTCCCGACGGCAACATTGGCCATGATAAAAACAAGAACATGCTCCTTGATGTTCCAGGGCCCCGGATTGAGCGAGAACTCGAGGGAGCGGAAGCGATAGGTCGTGATTGGGAGGACGAAGGCAAGGAACTTGCCGAACGGGTAGGCGATTAGGAGGAGGGCGAGGGGGACGACGGAGGGTGCAGGCGAGCGAAAGTTGAAGAAGACGTTGAGGGAGCTGGAGATAGTGCAGAGGAAGAGGCCAACAAACCACATGCGGATGGTCAGGGCCGGCATGTCGGGGTCGTCGATGTTGGACACGGACGCTCGAACCTCTGGAAAAGGCGAGTCCTCCTCCTCAACGGCGTCAAAGTCAAACTCCATTCTGCAAGGGACGTTGGACGCCGTTACAAAATGAGACGCAGGGGACCCACTTTATCGACCCATCCTCCGTCCCCGTCTGCGCAAAAGACTCTGCGCGCACATCGTCCTTCTCTACGGTGCTTGGCAGCGATACCCGGACCGGTGTGGATGGATTGTACACGGGGGCTGGGTACTCGAGAGGGGGGTATTCATGTTGTTGGGGGGCATCGGCGGTGGTCGGGGGAAGAAAGGCAAAGACGTCTTCGGCGCTGCTCTCGTCGTCGTCGTCGGTGCGGTCGGTGTCGAACGTGTACTGAGCAGGCCGGTCGTCGTCCTGGGAGTAGGGCGTCGCAGCCGTGGACCTGGACATGGAGGGGAAGATGATACCACTGCTGATGCCTGTGTGCCTGAATACCCTAAGCGGACCGATGTCACGCTGTGTCACTTCCAACTAATTGCGAGAGGTAAATAATTCATAGACAGCGATAGGAGGACTACAGGAGTTGGCTATATACGCGGGGACTACGGAGGTGTCCAACTTGGGCGAAAGGCAACTATCGCAGCAGGGTTTGCAGATTTCTTGGGACCTACAAGACTCTACAAGTCGGACCCAGTGTCACATCGGTTTCGTTAAGCTTCAGGACCATCAGGAACGGACCCACTCAATATACATTACAATGGAAGCATCCCGAGCATCATAGAATCCCTGTGATAGCTCGTACGACCCGAGTTAGTGTTGGAGCCGGAGGCAGGATAATTGCGGCCACGGCGTTCAATGCAGTGCGGGGTTAGCATCGCAGGGACGGCATCCCAGGGACCGTGGACGACATATACTGGTAGCCGGAGTGAACCCAATATATTTTTGTTGATAACAAAATATTAATAGACTTCAGCGCTCCGCCTTTCAAGGTACCATCAACGACGTCGGCGGTCGAAGGGATTCGAATGTTGCATGATAGCTTGGTGATGACCGCCCAAGAGGAGATCATGAGGAATATTGGCCGCAACGAGGGTAACAGCTCATTCAAGTCCGCCACAGAGCGTCCGCAGCAATCCGACTCTCAGAGTCTGTCAAGCAGTGGCTATACAAGTCGGCATGCAGCTGATTGAATGCGGAGCTAGGAGGATAACGAGAGGCAAACGAGAGAACGGTTTCTTGTCCGCTTGCAAGACAGCCAAAGCTTGGAGGAGGTAAGTGCCAGACTTCAGCGAGGGGATTTCTAAGTTGTCGACGGCGGAGTTTGAATGGCGATCAATTACATAAGCACACTGCCACATCATTTCCTCCAGTGCCTTCCAGAACAACTCCAGACGATCTTGCGACGGCCTCGGAAGCTCGCCTCTGCAATGTCTAATGGTCTTGATACTCTTCGTAGACGACACCAAAGCCAGAACTAATCTCACAGATCTCCAGCCTGAGGAAAAGTTCTGCCTGCCGGCTTCCCGAAACTACTCAACACGCACATGAAAATTTAGAACATTCTGCCTGAAATTCGATCATAGCCTTGGAAGACAGCAAAAGAAAAACGGGAGCCGAAAAGGCAGGTACGTATCCGAAAAAAGAAACTTGAACTATGACCCCAATCCAACCATGGCACTTGAGCACACTCTCCTCGTCACTGCTTTTTAATAAACCGTCCCAGCCGCCGCCAGAACCAACTCTCGTCATTTTCATCCGCGGGATCCCAGACCTTTCCTTCCGCCCAGAGGCTCTCGCCGTGTTCATCGACCAACTCCTTGATCCACAAATCCGTAGGCCGGTCGAGACGGCACCCATCAAACACCCTGCACCATACGGGCGACAAGAACTTCTGCCACCACGCGACGTCCGCCCGCCGGCTGCGGACGTGCTCGAGGAAAAGCAGCGCGCCGCCGGGGGCGAGGACGTCCAGCAGGAGCCCATGGAGAGTCTCCTGCGGCGCGGGAACGGTGCAGAGAGTCAGGATAGATATAATAGTGTCCACCGGTGTGTGCACTGAGGACAAGATCGACGCCGTGTCCTCCGCGCCGCAGGAAAGTATCTCCAGCGTCCCGTCCGCAGCATTGTATCCCGCCGCCGCCGCCCGTTCGCGGATCCGCGCATGCATAAGCGTGTTGGGCTCCAGCGCAATATATTTTGTGACCGCCGTGCGGTTTAGATAGTTAACGGTGTGCCCGTGGCCTTGATGAGATTAACGTGAGCTTTATATTTAAGTGGGGAGCATCGCGAAGTTTCGGGTGTACCTGCTCCGAGGTCGAGAACGACGCCGCGCGCGTGGGGGGTAACTAGCTGCTGTTTATCTCCGCGCGCCGCTTCGTCGCCGCCGTTTCCGAAGGAGATCCATATATTCGCCATGCTGATGCGTGAGAGCGCGGCGGGGCGTGAGAGCAGCGACGGCGCTGTAAAAATTGCGCGCAAGACGGCGGGGATGCCGATCGTTAGCGCACCGCGCATACAATCGACGATGTCGAGCACGGCACGGAATTTCATCGTCGGTATTGGTTGGGCAGAGAATGGGGAGATCGAAGTCACCAAACAAACAAGCGCTCACAAGGTGGGCATTTTATACTGTGCAGCTCTTTGATGGTGATCCCAACAGACAACTGCGTCAAACATTCCTGGTACTATGACCAATGAAAAGACGGTCTGCAGACCAAGATAGACGCCTGGGAATGGTGAAAGCTGAGGAATGATGAGGCAGGAATGTAGCCAGAAAGGTTACAGGCTTTGTTGGGGAGCTTGATATAGCTTAGAATTTTGGAGAGTAGTTTGTGCTGGATGGGTTGAGATGTAGAGAGCCAGGTATAGGCTTTGGGTCGAAACAGTGGACAGAGACAATAATAGGACCCGAGCCAACTATTCGAATAAAAACTCCCCCAAACCTTTGAAGTACCTGATCGAAATCGGACGAAAAGTCATGTTTTTGACGAAACAAGCCTGGCGTTGTAGATAAAACCTCGAAGCGTATGGGCATGGGTGGTCCGAATCCGGATTTTTAAAAATCATGCCGCGGCGGCAGTCCAGGTAAGAAGTTGTCTATATGTTTCAGCAGTAGAACTCAGCAGCTGGCTACTTCCCATAAAATGAAGGTGAATTGTGGTCAGAAACCACTCTCTTGGTCCGTACAGTACTGCCGATCACGGTCTGTTTCTTTCGCGGCCTTCAAATAAAAGTCAACCAGTACGAGGCCTGCGTTAATTCGGATATGAATTGCTATATATTCGGATGCGTATCAAAGTGCCACAATCTATGACCTTTTGGACAGGCATCGCTGGATTTTCGGGCGGTCCTTCAACAATCCCCATATCGGGACGACGAGTTTCGGATCAAGCCGGACAGTTACGGCCGTGACTTTCCATCACGGTCACCGTATCACGGCCTAACGCGTTCTTCAACCTCCTCTTGACCTCCTCGTTCGAATTCAAACTGCTCTCGCCGTGCAGGAAATCTATAAAGAAACTGAATGTACCACTAGAAGCCCAACATGGTCCTGTATGAATTGTACCCCCAGATTCGTGCAGGCGCTACCGGCACCAGGTCATCAAATCGGTGAGTTTTTTCTTATTTTTCACCTCACCGACTTGAATGCCACGTTAGCACTCAGAGATTTCCCCTCGAGCCGACCCATAATATCATTTCCGATGTACCTCCCGAACTCTGGGCGATCGTCGCGAGTTTCATGTCGCGTCACTCATTGACACCCAGCTCTGCTCCGTGTCGCGTCGCTTTTGCTCTGCATTCTCAGTTCATCTCTATGCCGACATCTTAGATCCTCCGCTTACCCCAGCTCAATCCATCCGTCTCATCGAAACCCTCAGCACCGCGCAGACGCCCGACTGGAAAGTGCACCCAGCGACACTGATCCGGCAGCTGGGTATCACGCCGAGCGGCCGGTGCTACCACAAGACGATTCCGGCCTCCAGCCTTGCACTCAAAAACATGTATGCGCTCATCCCTGCGGGTCAACGCACGAGAGGGTCGGTTTAAGCGTTCTGTATTGGCATTTGGTGGCCAGCCTTGACAATCTGGGGGAAATTCTCGGAGTCCCAGGGCACTTTCCAAATCTCAAAGAATTGGTTGTCTCCTCGATGGGCCTGAACGAAAGTTTTAACGTGAGCGTTTTCTGTATTCGTTTATGGATTCCGTTAACATTACATAGTTTGTTCAGATCCGCGGACTTGAAGTGCTAGGGATAACACTCGATCTGCACCCAGATGAGACAGGTTGGTGGCTATCTCACAGGGAAGCTAACCAATTTACTGAGTCTTGAGGAATGAAGTCGAAATCGGTACGAAAATGTGCTGCAAACTCGCCGAAGCTATGCAGATGCTACCCGCCTCCTCCACGCATTGCGTTTGAATATCAAAATTCCCTGCAATTACGAGGAAATTTTTTCATGGGCGGGATAT
The DNA here is from genome assembly GCA_029289555.1 of Mycena latifolia. Classification (NCBI taxonomy): domain Eukaryota; kingdom Fungi; phylum Basidiomycota; class Agaricomycetes; order Agaricales; family Mycenaceae; genus Mycena; species Mycena latifolia. The sequence goes on from JARJLE010000002.1 coordinate 1,244,036, forward strand.
TCAGATCTCGTCGCGTCTATAAAGTACATCTTCCCGTTCTCGCCGTTCTCGACCTTTCAGTAAATCTGGATCGAGATGGAGACGATTACTCGCATCCAGACCCTTCACCTACCTCGAATTTCTTCCTTTTCTTGAGCTCTCATTCAAATCTCTTGGACTTGACGCTATGCGCGCCTGACACGAAGATATCACCTTTTTACGTCGCCTTCACTCGTTCAAAGCTCTTTCCAACATTCTGCCATTATATGTAGCCGCCAGCGGCAACTCGAAAAGCTTGTCATCGCACTCATTCATCCATTACTTTCATGGGACTTTCCCACATTTTCCATCCTTCCGCTGTCAACACACTTGTCACTAACACTCTGTATCCAAGCCCTGCTGAACCTGGCTATTCCACATTGATGCAGCAACCCGCCTTGCGTGGTGAAGTTGGCCGGGGCATAATTTTGAACATGGTAAGTAGAACTGGCCCCCCTGTCTGTGATTGTTTCGGCTTTTTGCGAGCAACGTGGCGCGTGATTTTTTTCTTTTTTTTTGATTGACACGCCGAGGACGGCGATCAGAGGAAGTGCGGCCCGCCTGCCCGCACGGCGCACTGGCACTCAGCCGCACTGCCGAATTGCAGCTCTTGGCTGCAGTCTGCTGCAGTGCTCCTTGGCTGCTGCTCTTCATCTTTTTTGCCTGTCGTTACAACTTACCGGCTGAAACACCAGCATCGCATCGGTGATGGGGTACCGCCGCTTTGAGCGTCTGTTGGAGGCTATACGGACTGTTGACCACATCCTACCACATCGATCGTATATCATCTCCATATCCATTCCTCTTCCCTTCAACCTTCAAGCATGCAGAGACACAGTTTCACCGCTCTGAATTCCAACTTCGTCATCGATTCAGAGTATGAGTTTGTCAAAGAACTCGGCCAGGGAGCGTATGGATGTGTCGTGGCCGCGAGACACCGCCGGTCTGGTGAGGGCTGCGCTATCAAGAAAATCACCAACATTAACACCAAGGTGTGCTTGGACGGTCCGCATTTCTTCGATGAGACTTATCTCGATTCTTTAGCGTATTCTCACCAAGAGGTGTTTGAGAGAGATCAGGTACGCGCACCTCGACTCGCTTTGAACTATTTTCAAGAACGTAATCGAGGCTTCTACGCCATTTCCGTGGCCATAAAAATGTTTGCCGTTCTTCGCTTTCAACAACCTATATGCATATGGATCCTGATTTAATTTCCAGATAATATGTCTGTACGACATGGACATAGTAGTGCAGCCCGACGGCAATTTTGACGAAGTCTATCTCTATGTATGTGAGAGGCCTGCGTTGACGTCCGCGTCTGACTAGCATCTAGGGAGAGGTCATGGAAGCCGATCTACATGCTATTGTCATTTTGTCATTTTTGACGCAGCTACAGCGAATCTCATAGTTGTTCTTCTAGATCCGCTCTGGACAGCCCCTCACAGACGCGCACTTCCGGTTTCTCATTTACCAGACTCTTTGCGGTCTAAAATATATCCATTCCGCCAACGTCCTTCATCGCGACCTCAAGCCAGGCAATCTCTTGGTCAATGCGGATTGCGAACTCAAGATCTGCGATTTTGGGCTTGCAAGAGGGTACACCCCGGGAAGTGGAACCTCCAGAGCTGCCGGGAACCAGGGATTTATGACGGAATACGTGGCCACTCGGTGGTACAGAGCCCCCGAAATCATGTTGAGTTTCGCCAACTACGTACGTTTCTTCCATTACCTTTCCTACTCGCTGTTTTTTATATGCCAATGTAGACCACCGCCATCGATGTCTGGTCCATCGGCTGTGTTTTGGCAGAGCTTCTGGGCGGTAAGCCCATCTTTAAAGGCCGAGAGTATGTTGGGTGTCTTAACTGCACCGCGGAGATCATTAACGCTGTTTCAGCTATGTGGATCAACTTAATCAAATCCTCCATTATCTTGGAACACCATCGGAGGACACCCTCCGCCGTGTAGGCTCTCCCCGTGTACGTTCAACCGCGGAGACATCGTCTGCCAAGCTAACAGACCTGTGTCTTCGTCCAGGCCCAGGACTACATTCGTTCCTTGCCGATTAAACCGCGGGTTCCATTCTCCACCCTTTTCCCTCACGCAAACCCACTTGCCATCGATTTTCTCTCCCAGATGTTGTGCTTTGACCCCGCCAAGCGCATCAGCTGCGAGCAGGCATTGGCACACCCATACCTCCAAGTGTGGCATGACCCCGCAGACGAGCCGATGTGTGAAGCTGTGAGCACGATTCCCTAACATCGAAGCGCCCACCCATAATAACATAACGCTACAGAAATTTGACTTTGGCTTTGAGGAGGAAGATAGCATTGAAGGCATGAAGAAGCTGATTGTCGACGAGGTGAACTCCTTCCGCACCGAAGTCCGTGCGCAACCAAGGGCCGCGGGGCAAGTCCGCCGCCAAGACAGGTACGTGTTTCCCACCGCCGTCCGTTCCGGAATTGACAACACCAACAGTCTCCCCATCCCTTCGCGAGATGAAATCCTCAACTCTCCCATCCAGGAGCACGGCCCCTTCCATGGGACCACGTCTGGGTTCACCGCGCCCCTCGCCCCTCGCCCGGCGAGTCCCACCATGGACGACCCCAGTGAAGAACTTGAGCGGGAACTGGCTGGAACGCACCTAGCTAGAGCGTGAGAGCTGGAGTCGTGCGGGCAACCGGAGATGACAATATACCTCATATAAAATACTGTATTCAAGCTACTCCCGCCGGATTCTATATATGAAGAGATAACGATTCAGAGTGCTAGTTCAACTAAAGTCAGGTTCCAGATCCACGTCCACAAGAAAGAATACAGGCAAGCTAATGTAGAGATTTGTCGTACTACGCAGCAGCATGCTGCTCTGCTTCTGCAACGACATCCTCTACATCCTCAGCGTTCGAAATAATTGAACACTCCGTTGTGGGACCCAGCTGTCATTGTTTCGGCTAGCAACGTGGCGCGTGATTGTTTCCTGATCGAGGCAGATCTGTTCGGTTGTCTCTTGTCCTGAACCATCATCAACTTGCAGTTTTCCAAGTTTGCTTAGTACTTATGCTTCAACTCTTCTTCAGCTAACCACCATTTCCCTCACAGTCATGTCCGAGCCCCCTAAAATAACCCTCCACTGGCTCGAAAAGTCGCGTTCGCAGCGCATTCTCTGGCTCCTCGAGGAACTCGGCGCCCCGTACGAGATCAAGGTTCATAAGCGCGACCCCAAAACGAATCTCGCTCTACCCGAGCTCAAGGCCGTCCACCCCCTCGGCAAATCTCCCGTCATTTCGGTCGGAGACCACACCATTGCAGAGTCGGCCGTGATCGTCGAGTACCTGTGCGAGCACTTTGGGCCGTCGTTGATCCCTAGCAAGTGGAAGGACGGATTCGAGGGCAAGCTTGGCGGAGAGACGGAAGAGTACATGCGCTACCGCTATTACATGCACTATTGCGAGGGGTCCCTGATGTCACTGTTGATCGTATCCCTTGTCGCCAACAGTTCGTGATCTCCGCGCATGCATGGCTCGCTGTCTTTCTTACTGACATGGAACGTACAGACATCAAAAGCGCGCCTGTTCCGTTCTTCATCCGCCCCGTCACGTCGCAAATTTCCGGGAAAATCAAGGCAGGGTACCTCGAGCCGAATTTCGTGACCCATTTCGCGTTCCTTGAGGAGCAGCTCACCTCCGCGCCTAGTGGCGGTCCCTATCTCTGTGGTCCCAACCTGACAGGCGCAGATATCATGATGAGCTTCCCGGTCCTCGTTGTGACGAGCTCGCTCGGCGACCGTGGCCCATCAGACCTGACAAAGGAGACGCACCCGAAATTGTTCGCGTATGCAGAGCTGTTGAAAAAGAGTGAGAGTTATAAGCGAGCGGTGGACAAGATTGTGGCGCTCGAAGGAAACTATACTCTGGTTTGACTGCGCATATGTAAATAAAATATGGAGATCCGTAAGTCGACATCGCCGTCGTTTACCTTGTTGCGGTTTTTTATGTCTCCAACGGCCCGCTCGCAAGACCGAGCTATACTTCACTGAATCGACCGTGTTGCCGCTTTCACCGATGGATCAGATGGTGCCGGTTAAAAAAACTTTACATATTCTGAATTGCGCATTACATTGGACTAAAGTCTCAGATCTCTTGGTGAGTCGACTGGACATCAGTTGAAGTTCAGAAGTGCACGTGCTATGTTCAACCTAAGTAATACCATCCCGAGTGCCTGCGCAACCCATATAAATTAATGTAGATTCCATAAATAGTATGCATGAATGTCAGGTTCAAGTATTCCACTTGTCCCCCTCGACGTCCGCAACCACCTCGAACTTGAGGTCCTGCTCCTCCAGAACCCACTTGCCCTGCAAAAATCAGTCCTAAGCGTCGAAATGAGCACCAGATAAAGTCCAACCTACAGTGTAGACAACCGAGTTCATTCCGATGACTCGGAGGAGAGAGCGCTCGTCGCGAAGCATCCAGCTGCGCGCCTGCTCGAGCGTGAAATCCTTGGCCCGCGGTTGTGAATCGCTAATGATCCATTGAACCTGTAACCTCAGCGTCTTTAGGTTGGCGGCCTTTTCGACTGCAGCCGCAATCGTGTCCTGCGGAGAACAGGCGAAAGGAATAAAATCAAAACGCCGGTGGGAAAATGCCCAAACAAAAAACCCACAACATCAGGCGCGACGACAAGGCACACGAGTGTTTCCAACTGTGGAAATTTGTGGCACAGGCACTCGATATCAGGCAGCGTCAGCTCCGCGTCACCCGCGATGAAGTGCTTCAGAGTGTCCGCCTGCATCGTTGCGAGGTCCAGGAGAAACGCTCGCGGGACGCGAGTGTGGCCCAGATGCAGTGTGAACGCGTGCAGCTTGAACGTCTCGAGTCCCGTGTGCGGGAGGATCGTTGTAATCCAGGCCCAGAGCATTAAGGGCCCCATGATGTCGATGCTGCTCGTGCGCACCGTCAGGTGCTGCAGCGTAGCCATCTTGTCTCGGTTCGGAGCCAGGCGCGCGTTTGACGGGCCGGAGACCAGGTATTCAGTATCGAGCGACCGAAGGTTGGGCAAGAATGTGAGGATTGTGGGGATTGCGTTGGAGGGGGCACCTGGGTAAATAAGCGAGTGGGTTAATTATACGACAGCATAATATGTGGGCTAAGAATCCTCGCCTTTCAAGCGGATGTCTTGCAGCAACGGCAGTTGTGCGAGCACTGAGATTAAAAGTGTGTTCGGTATCCCGGCACAGCGCTGGCGAGTCAAAAAATAAATACGACGTACGTTCGGCGCACGGGTAAGTGAACACACTGACGCCCAGTTCAAGATGCGTGAGGGTGCTCCGGAGGTGATCGGCCCAGCCTCTGCCGGTACCCAAGAGATATGGCGGACCCTCGAGGCACCAAATTGAAATTTTGCGCAGGCCCGTGAGGGTCGTGAGCTGCGCCCATGTAGCCTCACCTAGTTCGCTGTGTGTGCGGATCGTGAGCGCGCGCAGCGGGTGATGGCGGACGACAGAGATAAAGGACAGGAAAAAATCGTCCGAGCCAGGGAAGCGGTAGTCGTCAATCCATGTCATCGAGCGGAGGTTTGTGCATAGAGCCAGAGCGCGTAGAGTGTCTTCCGTAATATGGGGATAGCGCGGCAGGAGGCCGCGGTGGACCGCGCCTAAGTTCAAGTCAGATTTATGTCAAAAATAAAATAAGACAGCACATTGGTTCACCTGTTTCTGTGACATGTCGCACGTATTGCGCGAGTTCGGGCCGCTGGTTCAAAGTGGTAGACGGGTGGTATACGAGGGTCTACAATGCAATCATTAATCAGATTCAGATCATTGCAGGAGATGGCATGCCAAGATGGTGGCCCCGATTTGCCCGGAGTCGAGAGCGGTGACGAATATAGAACCCACCTTTGATACGATGCGCGAGTCCAGCACAGAGTACAGCAACGGAATCGCGACGCGATTGAAGTTCTTGTTAACCAGAGCGCATGAATTCCAGTCCCGTCTGTCGGTGAGGTATTCCAGGATAGGACGAAGGAGGTCGAGGGGGAGATCCTGCCTAGGAAAAGCAGAGTACTTCATCGGTACCGAAGCTCGGAGAATGGTTTGCGCACATGTCTAGAGCTATATACTTGCTGAACGCAGTAACGTATACCCTTGATGGCTCCGTGGACAAAATAAGTCGACCGAGTAGTCCGAGAAATCTAGTGGAGAGTAGGCAATTGCAAGGCACAATCGCGGGCCACGCTTTGATCGAAGCTGCCGGGACGGGTGGCCGGACGCAGATCGCGTTTGGTGACAGTCACAATGGGTCACAATCTCTCCTTCGTCTGTCCATGTTTTACATCATCGGTCTGGGTCTCGCGGATGAAAAGGACATAACCGTCCGAGGGCTCGAGGTATATCGCCGCGAGAAAAAAAAACGTTCTGTTAGCATCTAACCCGTGCATATCAGGCCGTGAAAGGCGCGACGCGCGTCTACCTTGAGGCGTACACCAGCATCCTTATGGTGCAGAAGGAGCGCTTGGTGGGTACCGAGGTATCCCACTCGCGACATCTGGGTCTCACACTCGTGTGCAAGCAAGGAAGCGTTCTATGAAAAGCCGCTGATCCTCGCTGATCGCGACATGGTCGAAACGCAAAGCGACGATATTCTACACCGTGCGGACGAGATCGATGTCGCCCTCCTCGTTGTGGGCGATCCCTTTGGGTAATCCCGCCGCTCCACAATGTTTTTTTCTGGAGCACTGATCGGTATCCCCAGCGCGACAACGCACACCGACATTATACTGCGGGCTCGGGCTTTGGGCATCCCAACCCGAGTGATTCATAATGCCTCAATAATGAACGCCGTGGGGGCCGCCGGGCTCCAGCTCTATCAGTTCGGGCAGACCGTCTCCCTAGTGTTCTTCACCGAAACGTGGAAACCCGATAGCTTTTATGACCGGATCAAAGAAAATGCTGATCTCGGGCTGCACACGCTTGTTCTACTGGACATCAAGGTGAAGGAACAAAGCGACGAAAATCTGGCAAGGTAAGGATATTTTACTAAGCTTCAGCCCGTGTTCAACATTTAGGCTTCCAGGGGCCGCAAAATCTACGAACCACCGCGATACATGTCAATCCCACTCGCAGTGAAACAGCTGGTTGAGATCGAATCTATCCGTAAGGAAGGGGTTCTAACCCCCGACGCCACGCTCGCGGTCGCGCTTTCCCGCGTGGGCGGCGGAGACGCCCAGCGTATCGTTGCGGGCACGCTCGCGGATCTGGCAAGCCACCCCGAAGAGGCCTTTGGCGAACCGCTCCACAGTCTGATCATCGTGGGGAAGAGGTTGCACCATCTTGAGGTTGAGTACGCGGAGGAGTTTGCTGTAGATCGGGAGCGATGGCGGAAGGTTGCCGGTGCGGTTTACGGATGCGCTTTGGACTAAGGTGACACGCAATTCAAAATGTACGTACTTGCACTGGTTTTTAACCGCCGGAACAAGAATCCATCTCCATCTGCATATAACGGTCCGAGCTCCTGGTTCTATTAATTCAAGGGTAACACGGTCTTTTCAATTTATCCGCCCCAGCTCGGAGGTCACCATAAAGTGCATCGAGTGGAATAACCAAGGAATAACTACAGTGAACATCCAGATCGACTTGTGGAACCACATTCTATTTTCCGATTGTCTTTCTCCCGAAACAAGACATGTATTCATTGATTTAACTGGGGAGACAACTCTACTCAGGGAATAGAGTATACTTTCCCTCAAGTGCGACAATCTTTTCCACCGCTCGCTTATAACCATCGCGCTTTTTCAACAGCTCCGCGTACGCGAATAGTTTCGGGTGCGTCTCCTTCGTCAGGTTCGTTGGGTTACGATCGCCGGCCGAGCTCGTCACGACGAGCACTGGGAAGCTCATCATAATATCTGCGCCTGTCAGCTTTGGCCCACAGAGATAGGGACCGCCACTAGGCGCGGAGGTGAGCTGCTCCTCAAGGAACGCGAAGTGAGTCACGAAATTCGGGTTGAGGTACCCTGCCTTGATTTTTCCGGAGATTTGCGACGTGACGGGGCGGATAAAGAACGGGGCAGGCGCGCTTTTAATGTCTGTATGGTTTGTGGGTGAGCATAACGCGGTGCGGAAAAAGACCACAAACTGTTCGCCATGACGGATACCAGCAACAGCGACATCAGAGATCCCTCGCAGTAGTGCATATAATAGCGGTAGCGCATGTACTCTTCCGTCTCTCCCCCAAGCTTGCCCTCGCACCCGTCCTTCCACTTGGTAGGGGTCAAGGACGACTCGGCCCCGAAGTGCTCGCACAGGTATTCGACAATCAAGACCGACTCGGCAATGGCGTGGTCCCCAACGGTAATGACGGGAGACTTGCCGAGGGGGTGGACGGCCTTGAGCTCCGGGAGAGCGAAATTCGTTTTGGGGTCGCGTTTGTGGACCTTGATCTCGTATGGGGCGCCGAGTTCCTCGAGGAGCCAGAGAATGCGCTGCGAGCGCGATTTCTCGAGCCAGTGGAGGGTTATTTTGGGGGTTTCGGACTCAGACGACATGCCTACGAGGGGAGATGGTGGTGCCAGCATTTTGCTTATGTTAACCGACAAGGTGAACGTGCTTGGCAACTAACTAAAGGTGGTTACGGACAAGAGACGACCGACGCGCGGCAAGCGGCACATTGCTAGCCTCAGCCGCCGAACAGGTCGGAACAATTACGGAAGTTCAACCCTGGTTCAATTTGCTGTAAGTTAACTCACAGAGAATTTATCTATGTTTGAGTGGGCAAGGCACAGTAGTTCGGTACTAGAAATATCTCATCGGAGGAACACATGAATGTTGAGTTACGGGACGTCAAGAATAAGTACAGCGAAATAACGGTACCCGGCTACCGGACAAGCACACATCTTTAGGAAGACGACGATGACGACGAGTATACACTACCGCTAGAGCGTTTTCTAAGGATAGAAGTTGGGTCAAACGCGGAATATAATATTTTGTCACTCACTTATCGAGAATCTGAGCATAATCCAACAAAGCATGCGCGCGACGGGACTTTCGAACAATCGAGAATCGGTAATTCACCCCCATCTCTGGCGGCGCCCATATAAGATCATGCAAGATCTCCTCAGAGCCAGAATATTCGGCCCAATAATCATACCACGGGCCGTCTTCCATAGTATCCGCCCAGAGACTGATTTCGATGCATGTGAGGTGCGGCAAAAATGGCAGCCAACGGTTGAATTCCGATATGTATTTCTTGGGGGGGAAGATTTTCGTAACAGACCAGCTCGGATTCGCGTCGGGGTTATGCCTAAATTCTTGTACCCGAAGTCTCTGTAGTTTCGTTAGAACCGTGAAGTCTTTGTAGTATTCGGCCTAGCGTTCGTTAGCAAAATATAACAAGGTTGAACTGTATTCTATTCAAAAACTTACAATTTGCCCGCTGATGCAGATGTCGAGATGCGTGATGTTTGGGAAAGACGCAACCAGCTGCGCAAACGATGTCGGGGATAATTCATTCGTCGCTTTCATTACTTGTCCGAAAGAATCAATAGCCAGGACATGGAGGTGTGTCAGCGACAAGTGGGTCGGCAAGGCAATGGTAGAGAATGACGGCCGTTCGGACGACCAGTGTGGATGGACGAATGGAATGACCAACTTTTCCAATCGTCGCTGCCCTCCACACATGACGACGGAATCTTGGAAGGAGCCCTTGAACGAGCGAAGACGAGGCAAAAATGTGTTGTCTTTCGAGAGCTTGGTTCTCGAGACGGTTAAGGTCAAGTCCAAGAGATTTGGATGACCAGCCAAGAAACCGAAGAAGTCCGTGCTAGGTAGCGAATCCACATCTAAATCCTGGTCATCGTCTTGATGTTGTTTCACAGAAAGGTCGGTGGTTGTGAGTACGGGAAGATGTATTCGATTTACAGTGGCGATGAGATCAAAGTATGCCTGCGGAAATTTGTGTGAGGTGTAGAAAAATTCGATGTTGAAATGCAAGGTATGAAGCAGAGGCGAGCTGGAGGGGAATATCTGCATAGCTTCGGCAAGTTTGTGACACGATTTCCCGATTTCAAGATCTAGATATTGTGGAAACTAGGTAAGTCAGTTCACGGATTCAGGGAAAATGCGTCGAACCAGATGCTTTTAAAGCGTCAATGCTGAGTTTTATTCCTAGCACTTCGAGCCCAGCAATGTGGACAAACTGAGACGAGTTAATAAGGTCCAGAAGGAGTAGATGGCACATACATTGAAATTTGTATTACTTTCATTAGCAGAAATGATCAGTTCTCTGAGATTCGGAAAATGTCCTGGCGCTCCCAGAATTTCCGGCAGCTCGTCGACACCAGCCGCTAAATCCCAATGTAAAACACGCAAAACCGATCCTCCCGTGAACCCATTCGCAGAAGCGAGCTCATAAATGTTGTTGAGTATAGTAGTTGATGCCACAGTTTGAGGCGCGATAGCTTCCGACTTGCGCGACCGACCGCCATCTGTCAAACCCAATCGCCGGATGAATAATGCTGGGTGCGGTTTCTGGCCGACTGTCTGCACGTCGCTTAGGGTTCTGATGAACAGCGAGGATTGGTGTCTGGTAAGTGGAGTATCGATGGTACTTTCGTATAGCAGTACTGAGAGTGTCGTGTAGAAGTGAAGGGAGACAGAGCAGAGGCAGGCTAGGGATTGGCGGGGTACGAAGCTTGCGATGATTCTCCAGAGTTCGGGAGGCACATTTATGATGCTATAAGAGAGTTCGGGGAGATTTTTCTCATTTCTGAACGCCAGATTCAGTATCGAAAAGGACGGGTGGGCAAAAAGCTACACACCGATTCGGTGATGGCTTGGCAAGCCAAAATAATTACGGAATGAAGTAGTAGAGAAACATCTTCACTTTCTTCATGACTTCGTTCAGTTCGTGGAGGTCAAAGAAACAGCTCGAAGGGCAAGGCAGAAAGCAAGAGTGACTGTCACGGATTGCGGTCATGTGATATCGTGACTGTCGCGTTCAAGTTGTCGCGTCGGCAAACTTGAACCAGAACTTTTTGTTGAAAATGGGGCCAGAGTCTGAATTCATTTAATTCACAGTCGACACCATTCATTTGACATCTCTGTCTGCTCCTCTCTTGCCAATACGCGTAGGTTGTCTTTCCGCCCTCCTCGGCTGAGGGCGTCAGGATCACTTATACAGCCGCACAGGTGCAGAAAGATGAATTATGGCGAGAAAAGGCGAGCTGTGTCATCGCTCAAATTGTGGCTCGAGACTTGACAAGAGGCATACAGGCTTTCATTCACATACAGAAGGTCGGTCAAGTTCGTGCCACTGAGGACATCAAATTTAAATCGATATATACGATACAGCGTCTCATGCGGGAAATATGAGTAGCAGAAAGGCCAGGATTTGCATTAACTGATGAGTAATCAGATTCGATGCGAAAGAGCATCCCAAACACTCCACTCACCAGTCACGGAATACGAACATGATCCAAACGTGTAAGAACGCAGCTATTCTTGCGGATGACCACGAAGCGGTAGTTCACCTCCATTTCGGGAGGCTCAGACATTAGTTCAATCTCCTCCTCAGTATCCTCGGAATCCGAATAATCCCCTCGCCATTCGAGATTATCCGCCAAAATACAAATCTCGATCCACTCAAGTTGAGGAAGGAACGGCAGGAAACTCCGGAATAATTCTTGGTACTCCGTGTATGGGAAGATTTTCGTGATAGGCCTGCACGGTGGCGGCAGGCGACAAGTTCTGTATTCCATAAATCGAAGCCTGCGGAGCTTTGTCAACAAGATTAAGTCCTTGAAGTATTCAGCCTGGAAGACGTTGAGGAAATATGGACAACCATTGAACTCTGTTTGAGGGCTTACTATTTGTCCACTAATACGGATATCGAGGTGAGTGAGGTTGGGGAGTGATGCAACCAAATGGGCAAACGATTGCGGAGACAATTCATCCGTCGCTTTCAATTCCTCTCCGAGAGTATTAACAGTCAGGACACGGAGGTGAGTCAGCGACAATCGCTTTGGTAGCGGAGAGGTGTGGAATGATGGCCGTTCCCACAAAGTGAATGGATGGAGAAAGGTAATGACCAAGTTTTCGAGTCGTCTTTGGCCGCCACATATGAAGGCGGAATCTTGAAAAGAGCCCTGGAACGAGCGAAGAAGAGGCAAGAAAGAGAGGTCAGCCGTGAGCTTCGTTCCGGGCACGCTCAATGTTAGATCCAAGAGAGTTGGGTGGCGGGTCAAGAAAGCGAAGACGTCCGTGCTAGAGAACGGATTCATGCCTTGACCATCTTCCGAATCGAAATTTACTGTAAGCTCGAGGGTTGTAAGGGCGGGAAGGTACATCGTATTTAGGGCATCTATGAAGTCAATATATCCCGACGATGGAAAATCGAAGAAGTCATGGGAAAAATATTTGAGGTCCAGATGCAGCGTGTGAAGAAGGGGGGAAGACGATGGGAGCATTTGAATCGCTTCTGTAAATCTGTAAAATGACTTGTCACCGACATAGGCTTCTATTTGTCGAGAATTGATTGGTGGATTCGCCGGCTGAAGAGGCAAGTGCTCACCGACGTATTCTAGCTCGAAATGCAGTTTCAGAACTTCAAGCCCTCCGATTTGAATGAACTACAAGATTTATCAGCGAAGATACATCAAAGGGTGGAAGTAGCAGTCACATTGAAGTTATTATTCAACCCGCACGATGAGACAACAAGTTCTTTGAGATTTGGAAAATTTCCTGGGACGCCGAGAGTTTTCCCGAGATTATCAAGACCAGCGCCCAATTTCCAATGCAACGCGCGCAAAGCTGAACCCATGGAGCTGAGCCCAGAAAGTGCCTTGATCAATGCTGGAGTTTCAGCCTTTACATCCTTCAACGCAAAACCACCCTTTAAACCAAATCGCCGGAGTAGTGTCGACGGATGCGGTTTCCAACCAGATGTCTGCGCATCGCTCAGGGTAAGGATGAGTCGCGAAGACTGGTTGTTGGTAAGCGGAGGATCAATTGTGTTTTCATAAAGTAGAGCTGAGAACGTGGAGCAAAAGCGACGGGAGACGGAACAGAGGCGGGCCACGGATTGGCGGGATGCAAAGCTAGCAATAATCGCCCAAAGTTCAGTCGGTACATCAACAATTTGGTAGGACAGTGTAGGAGTCTTGTTTTTATTCCTACAAGTGCATTCAGCTTGATATAATACTGAACGACAAACTATGCGAACCGAATTGATGACTTGATAACACGACCTCCGCGACCCTGCGGCGTGCGTATGAATGTCAGAACAAATCCTTCAATGACTGATTAGAGCATAGAGTACCTTGGTTTTCTTGGTAACCGGTGGTATATTCACGTTACGCGTAAAGAACGAAGTAGATGAAGGAAAAAGACTCGGAGTCCCACAGTCATTGCTGCTTGAATCTGAAGTTGTGCTATTAGAGACATTATGGCCCACTTGGTCGGTCCGTGAGATTTCGCCCTCCTCAGCGGCCTCCGCAGCGATTATCTCTTCGATATCGGGGCCGACGCCCCTTTCGCCGAGAATGCCTGCGAAATCAATGCCGGCCGGGTATGAAATGTACTTTGGGAGTGTTGGCGTAAAACTCTGCCGCCGGAGGAAACAGTCCTCAAGCCAGGTATGATTGACGACGGGAATCGACCATTCTTCCGCTTTCGACGTCTTCGAGCCGCTCTTTCTGGATCATACGCGTGAGCACAACTCCAACTGTTGCCATTGGGTGAAGCAAGCGACATACTGTGAGGCGACGAGAACCGTGTTCTTGGTAGATAGGCTCGGGGTGAAATTGCCGCCCATGAGCGCCACAAGTTTCTTCAGATACTCGCGTGACTCGCCAGTGTAATTCGTAATAGAAATTTCCTGCCGGCACATGAAGTGGGACAGATAGAGTGCAAATTGGCGGCGTACGTGTTTATCGAAGCCCTCAACGGGGCCACGGGGGATCGGAAAGTGCAGAAGTTGGTCCAGGGGGCTTGTGAAGATGCTGGTGACTTGGACGCTCAGCAGCCAGCTGAGAGTTCCCATCTTCTTGCCTTCGCGCCACGCCTGACGGGTGGTCAGAGGAAAAGGGCTAGGAAAGTAAACCGCACCTTGAAGAACGCTGGCCCGGTCCTATACCGCGTCACGAATACGTCGCAGTCATCGAGCAACCGGAGCTCCTCCTCGCTGGATCCATCGCCGTCCTTTGACGTATAAGCCACGAGCACGCCTTGAGCTTGTCGGATGTCGTCCTCCACGATTTTCCTTCTCGACCCAGTGAGCTCGAGGGTTGTGCTAAGCAGGATACGACACCCTCCCCAGACGCCCGGCTTCTTCGCCTGCTGGAGTCGCATCGCAGGCGCCGTCCGTCGTTTCAGCGCCGAAGGATCTGGCCATTCGTAGCTCTCGGTGCTGAGATCGCAGATACCAAGGAGGACAGTGTCGTCAAACCAGTCGGGCACAAGCACTTTGATGTGCGCCTGGTCGCGATAGTTCATGGCGGTGTAGTATTTCTCCGATGTTGGCGACACAGCAAACAGGTGCGTAACGTCCTTGGTAAGGTTTATCCGCCATTGCCCACCGAGGCTGGTGATTTTATCGGCCAGCATTTCTTCATCGCTTGCACCGAGCTGGAAATTAAATAGTAGGACGTTAGCATCGGGAGAAGATGGCAGAAGTAGAACGCACATCTGCTGAGCACGCAACGACGCCAGAGAAGATCTTGGACCGAGATGCGGAGTAAAAGGAAGTTCTAAACGCGGGTGAGATGGAACCATATATTAGAAAGCCACCGACAGTTGGATTCTCCCTGCTGCTATCGAACTCTGGACCCAGAGGCCCTGGTGGCGCGTCATACTATTGGTCAAAGAAGTAAACGAGCTTACAGTAACGATGACTACGTGCGCCGCGTCCGCGTCCCGCCACCCCTCAAACTCCTCCGAATTGGAGATAATATGAGTCGCGTCAAAAATTGAATCGGCGCGTGTAGCATGATATTGGTTTAGGAGGCGACTGAGTTCTAGTTGTCGCTTGTGAGGGAATGTCGGCGGAAAATGGTACTTGACGCCGTCAAATATCATGAGATACGGAACTTGGGAAGAGGAAGGGAAGGAGTGGTGCTCAACGCAACACCGTAGCGGTGAGCAGTATGATTCTACGCGTTGCGCAGCAAGAGAATGTACAGGTGGGACACTGAAACTCCACCGTTGGCAATGGTGGTTGGAAAGAAAGAAATGGTCGTTTCAGACTCCGCTTGATCGCCGAGTCGGCTGAGCAGTGCCACACACCTGGACAACACTCTTTCTCTCGAGTTGTCGGTGGAAGTCAAGCTGTACCAGAAGGCAAACTGCGTGGAAGCCATGAGCTTGCCGTCGACTACTGGCGCCTTATCGGAGGGTCTCCTAGTGGCCAAGACGTGTTCAGCAACAAGTTGAATCGCAGATCAGCGCCATCTGGTGTTGTGCGGCGAGACGGCGTCGAGCGTGCTGCACCTACGTCCTAGAGGTGACGCCGCCATGTCTCGTGCAGACGCTGATTGAGAGTGGCGCGATGCTCTTCAAGCTAGACTACTATGGCTAGCCTCGCAACTGTACCTCGAGACGTACTCTCGGCGACGTCTTCTATGTGCAGGAGAGCTTCCGCGCGGAGAACAGGTCCGTGGCATAACTCGCCCCAGTGCCCACGCTTACATATAGGGTCGCAGCCATGCTCGGCGCCATCTGAGCGAGTTCACGCATCTCGAGGCGGGGCTCGCGTTCATCGTCTTTAACGAGTTGATTCATCACGTCGAGACCATCGTACGTCTGCGCGGGGCCACCAATACATGCCTGCTGACCGTTTGTCGTTTCCCAGATCTGCGAGACCGCCGACAAACTCCTCGTGAACCCCACGTCCTCGGCGCTCATCACGCAGCTCAACCCCAAGTCCACGCACCCCGCGCAGCCCTTCCTGCGCATGGCGTACGCCGACGCCATCACGGGGCTCGACGATCACGGCATCCAGCACTCGCTCGAGGACGCCGACAGCAAGCCCATCCTTGACGCGCAAGGCCAGGTGCAGATGGTCGACCACGAGGTGGGCGACGACATCGCCGAGGTGGCGGAGAGGCAGATGACGGACATTCTCGGGGTGCCGATGTTCCTGCACGGGTTCCCCTTCGGAGCTGAAGGCATTTTGCATGGTGAAGATTCCCAGCAAGGACGGTGGGAAGGTCTTCACGGAGAACTGCAATCTGCTGATACCGGGGGTAGGGAGATTGTCGGTGCGTCCCGTCGTGTTTCCGTCCTTGCTTGTGTACTGATGAGGGGTGATATGCAGGCGGCTCGATGCTGCAGCGTACCAGTGTAAGGGCATCCCGACGGGGCCATACTTTTGGTTCACCGACCAGCGCAACTACGGGACGTGTACGTATACGCACGGCAGGTATGGGCTTGGCGTCGAGGTGTGTCTTGCGTCCCAGCATCCAGTTCTGCTTGAACCGCGCTGACCGATGGTGCAGCGCTTCCTCGCGTGGCTCGCGAACCTTTTCACTATGCGGAGTGCGCTGTACCCCAGGTTTGTGTCCCTTTCTCACCTGTGCGTGCCGGTGCTTATGAGCGCTTTCAGGTTGCCTGGGCGGGCGACGCCGTTAGGGGAAGGATTGAATGCTTTGATATCGATTTGCTGTCTACGTGGGCCTACTTATAGAGTCTTTTATATCCATCGGATTGGCGGCAAGGGTATATTTATCTCGTCCAGCTTGCAAGCCGTGAGTGGACGGTAAAGACTCAACGGAACGACGGTCTGCGGGGGCTTTCGTGTGCTTTCTGGGGCCCTCAGACCGCCATCATTTCTCCTGCCAGACTTGTCAAAGAATGCACGCGACAACTAAAATTGCCTAAAGCGGCGCAAGGCGGTTGTGTGCTTTAGCGTGTTTTGATGCCGCCACTCTCTTCCTCATGTCATCACCGAAATACGTTTTCGCCCAGTAAGCCCTACAATACGCCAATTGCTAACCTCTAAACGTGAATTATGACTTCAGCTTCATGGTGGGCAATACCTACGTTCGTCCCACCCCTGACATGTCCTTCAAGTTATAGTTCAACTGACTGTTCTCGGAAAGCCCTACTCGATCGACGACTGGGCCGCGGACATTGAGGAGGCGAGCGCTAACGACATGTACGATTTAATTCGTCCCGAACTTGTTTAATTGACGCGCGGCAGCGACGGCTTCGCGCTGAACGTCGGCAAGGAGGCGTGGCAGTTCGACCGCGTCACGTTGGCCTTCGCCGCCGCGGCAGGCGCGTCTAAGCCGTTCGCGCTATTCCTGAGTTTCGATATGAGGCATGTTAATGCCCGTGGTGTGCGCCCTAATTAACTCGGCAAGCCTACAGCTCGATCCCCTCGACCTCCCCGACCAATGTCGATCTACTTTGCAAATATCTCACCGCCTTCGGGAACCACCCGCGCATGTTTCGCTATAAAGATAAAGTGCTCGTCTCGACGTTCGCGGGGGAGGGCAGCACCTTCGGACACGAGGCGCGCGACGCGTGGGCATTCGCAAAGAACGCGATGGAGGCTATCGTACCGGTAGGGCAAATTAACCTTCACCTCAGCCGTAGATTTCATTACATTGGTGGGGGCAGATCCATTTCGTGCCTGCGCTATTCATCGATCCGGCGCGCTACCCCGAGATGCCCGCCCTGGACGGGGCATTCAATGTAATAATTTATATGTCTTCCTTCGGACTTCAGGATGCGATTCATTCTTATTTCTCGCGAACAGTGGAACGGCGGCTGGCCGCTGCATCTCACGCCCGCGCATCCGCGCCACGAGATCGAATCGCCTGCGCTCAACACGGACAAGCACCATATCAATAATTTGGGCGGCGCCCGCACGTTCATGGCAGCAGTGTCGCCGTGGTTCTTCACGGTACGTAGCGCTCTATGCAAATAATAAGCCATACCCAATTCACTGATCTGTGTAGCATTACGGACCTGACAGCTGGGACAAAAACGTACGCTCGTTTATTTCTTATATGCCTTCCTGAGTTAAGCCCCACAGTGGATCTACCGCGGCGACGACTGGCTCTTCGCCCGCCGCTGGGAACAGCTCATCTTCATGCGTGCGCACATTGACATAGTGCAAGTTATTTCGTGGAACGGTCAACATTCCGCTAAATACCCTCTTTTTTCACCATGCTCAACACACACGCAGACTACGGCGAATCACACTACATCTGTCCCACCGTCCGTGGCGCGCAGCCCGCCTCGCACGCATGGGTCGATGGCTTCCCGCATGGCGCGTGGCTGCGCCTCAACAGCTTCTTCGCGCGCGCGTTCAAGGATGGCGTGTACCCGTACATCCAAAAGGACAGTATATTCCTCTGGGGCCGACCACACCCGCGCGCGGCGCACGCGGCGGAGAGCGTGCCGCGGCCCCGAAACTGGGAGTTGGTCAGTGCTATGTATTTCTGTCGGACGGGGCACATATTTCTAACTGATAGCCCAGACGGACGATATGTTCTGGGTTGTGGTGTTGTGCACCGTGCCGGCGAGCGTCTCGCTGTATGCCGGGGACGACGATGAGCGGACGTTTGAGGTTGGCGCTGGGATGACGAAGCTGTCGCGCTCGTTTGTGGTGGGCAAAGGGATGCGCGCCACGGTGCGACGCCAAGGCGTCGTTGTGGCTGATTGCATTGCTGACGGGTTCGAATTTGAGCCCAGGCCGAGTGTGTATAATTTTAATGCGTTTACGGCGATGGCGTAGGCAATACCGTTCATGGAATACTTAATCACTGAGAGATGTAATTCCAACGAACATCCTTAAACACAGACTGGTTCGATTATCTATAAAATCCAGCGTAGATATTGAATACATGCCTAAAAATGAAATATAATAGAGCCCAGCTCTGCTCGGAATTCTACCACGACAGAGATAAATCTGCAAAGATGGCCGAGAAATATAAACTACGGGAAGATGTCCGTATACGCTGTGCTTTCTTCACCCAGAGTCAGGCAAGCTCGAGCGAAAAATAAATAAATCAGAAGTACTCACGATGTCGCGGCCAGCGCACACCCGGCGCCGAAATCTGGACATCCATCCCACTGAGCAACAAACTGTGAAGCTGAACCACGACGCTGGGAAGTGGGTGCCGCGGGTGCCGCACTCCGCTGAAAACGATGCTGCACGCCGACAGCGCCGCGACCGCTGGGCGCATCTCCAACCGGGCGCGTAGCATCACAGCGAGCGCCACGTACGAGAAGCCGCGCTCGGGAACTGTGTCGGAGAGCTCCAGGCGAGCGAGCTTTGGGCAGATGAAGTTGATGTGGCCGAGCAAGCTGAAGAATACCGTGCAGAAATTTGGGGAGAACTGGGAGCAGCCAACCGTGAGGCTAGTTAGGAGCGAAACGGCTGGCAGGATGCTGAGGAAGGCGGTGCTGCTGCACCCGGGAGCGAAAGCGATGGAGAGGGTCTTTAGCGCCACAGAGCGCGCGAGGAATTCCACCAAGTCCTGGGTTACGCCCTCGCAATCACTGATCCGCATATGCCACAAGGACGGAAACGTGAAGGAGGCGTATACATTGGCGGTGCGCCCAATGACGCCAAGGATCTCGAGTTTCGTATGCATGTGCGTGCCGGAGGATGACAGGTTGAAATTGAGGGCCGAGGTATCTGTGAGGTCGCATCGAATGAGGCTGGGACACAGATGAAAAACCGAGAGGAAGGTCCCTGGATCGACAGTAAAAAGACAGTGCCACAGCACCAAGGAAGTGAGCTGAGCCCAGGGAAGTACAATGCGGTCGAATAGTCCATAGTCATAGAGCGTTACGTGTCTGAGGAGTGGCGCGTCCCGTACATCCAAAGCGAGATGTGAATCACCCAGAGTCTCAATGACACTATCATCGAACATGTTCTCCCTCCTGGAACAAGCCAGAATAAGCGACTTGAGCAGCGGGAATGAACCAGAGATCGTAGGGGAATCGACAGCAGGCGGCCAAGGAATCATGAACATCACCTCGTCCACCCTCGCCGCATGTTTCGGAAGACATATGCTATACACAAGATCCCAAATGATATCTGGTGAGGCATTAGGTTTGCTGAGGAAGTTTGTGATGACAGATATTGGAAGATTTCCGCTACGGGCAAACCACATCTCTAAGAGGAATTTCGATCCTGGGTAGAAACCATGGATCAAGACCCGCGTCCACAATTAACGGGTCGATAGGGCAACGGCCCGCCAGTAGCGACAGACAGCAGTGAGAGCTAGAGGTGTGCAAGCCGGATCATGGACACTGGCAAGAGATTCGGTGCCGCAGAAACTGAATATGTGCGAGAGGATTTCGGGCGGAACAACTAGGGCGTAGTTGGGCGGCTTGCGGAAGAGGCAGGGATTGGACCGCGGGAGAGTGAGGTCATTTAGGGCCTTTTGCTAATTTGTGGTATTCAGAACCCTCGCCGAGGTTTCGAAGTGTTTGAAACGTACTAAGAGCCCGACGAGTCTCTGGCCCATCTCGCCTATTACCAGAACCTGGATTCGTGAGAGGGAATGTGGCGGGTGTATCGAATGCGCTGGCGAGCTCTTGCTGAGACGCACAGGTCGTGGTTTGAAAGGAAGAGCCCCAGCACAGCCACCAATTTTTTCACGTGGCATCACTGTGTTCAACTGGCCGCCGGGCTCCTGCACTGCGCAGTATGTTGAACTTGAAAAATAAGCCCTTATTACTGTAGGATCAAATATCCCCGGATAATCATCAAAAACTACATTGCGTTCTCCGTTCTTGCTGTCCATTAATATTCATTCCAATGTCTCAGAGGTCCTGTTCGACAACTTGAAGAAACACGTAAAACTCCGAACACTCGGTCCCAGCAGTTAGCGTCGCCTGGAATGCGTCCCAGCTGTCGACCAGCGTCTTTAGCTCGACAATCTCCAACACTGCGCCCCAATCGGAGGGCGGGAGCTGGCGGACGGCGCTCTGCACATCGCAGCCGCCCTCGAGGCAGCACAGGATACGGTCACGTTCGGCGCACCGACTGCGTCCGGGACGAGGGTCTCGTGCATGATAACGAGCATCCACGTGGATGCACGCACTCAGGGTTGCGCGGTTCGTCTTGAACTTGTTGCAGTAGTTTTAGGGTGGAGGCACTCATTATTCGGGAACATTAATGCGTCAGACGTGTTGGACCGTGGAGAGCCACGGGGAGGGTGGTGCTGTATTATGGATGCCACGGACAAGGTCAGCGGACCAACGTCCCGCTGCGAGATATGGTCATAACGCGAGGGACGAGCACCCGACCTCCGCCATCCAGAGCTTCTTGGATGATTTGGCAACTATTTGGTAGATGCTGCATCGTCCATTAGGAGGAGAATGTTTCATACTCATGGCAGCCGCGAGAAAGAGAGAAAGTGCGTGATTCCCAGACGAAACAACAGCTGAAGAGATTCTTCTGCAGAAAGATGAGTACCGGCCCATGGCTGCCGCAAGGCTGCCGTCTTCTATGAGAAAAGACGGCGCCTTACTTCCCAAGGTAGAGCTTTTCGTCGAATGGAATTACAGCTCTCCGCATCGCGAACGGCTGCTTCGCCTCGTAGGAAAGACGGATCGCCCGAGACGGTGATGTGGGGAGGAGGAAGGCTGTGCTGATGTTTGACAGTGTTTACATTTGGTTCAACTTTCAAGTTAGCATCTGTCTATGAAACTGTCGATAGTCGCTAACAGTGTACTTTCGGTATACAGCCTGGATTCGAGCCTAGCCGGATGTATACAACTGATACGACTCGGACAGCCAAAATTAACACGGTTTTGCTCAGCTTGAACGGGTACAGTACGAGCGCATTACAGGGTATATAAATGAACATCGCGAGTCTCTTGCACAATTCTCCCGGCTTTGGTCTCCCATAGAATTAAGCGTCCACAAGGCGATGAATAGCCTCTCCCGCTCCTTTCCGAGGTGTAACTGTGCATTTAAACTGTTCAGGGTGGCTAGATGACATGTTGAGAGAAAAAACATTTGCGAGAACTGGTGAATACGCACCTGATGGTGCCGTCCAAGAATTTTCCGGACGGAAGAACCGGGACACCATCCTCGATTGCGGGGCTAATGTCAAAAAATACGAGGATGGAGGCAAACACGAGCCACATGGTCATGTCGGCGAGATGAACTCCTGAAAAACCCATGAGATTCAATGTTTACAGGTGGCGATGAACTTGCCAGGACAAGCTCTTAATGAATCATTCAAGTCAGAATCTGATTAGACTCGAGGATTGAATTTCGCTACCTGCGGCCATACCCAAATAGCATATCTTTGGGATCTTTCTCCTTACGATGGTTTGGCGTTTCGACAAAGCGTTCTGGGCGGAAGGCCTCGGGGTCAGCGTACGTGTTGCTATCACGGTAAAAGAGCCTAAATCCCAGTCAAATTATTTTGTGGCCTGAAATGGGTAATAGTGACTTGCCAGTTGTTTGCGAAGATAATAGCATCCTTCGGAATGAAGTATCCATCGTGTACATCATCCTCGGCCGCGACGTGGGGAAGACCTATGAGAAAACTTAGTTCGGGTGCATTTGACTGCAAAGTCACTCGGACCCATTGGTGTAATGGTGAAGTGTCGGAAAACCTCAGAAATGAGCGCCTCCACGAATGGTAAACGGGGTCGATCTGATAACCGGGGTGCAGTGCAATGCCCGAGAACCGTATCGAGCTCGTTTTGAGCTTTACGCTGGGCCTCTGGGTATAGAATCATGGCAAGGTAAAAAGTCTCGATTACGGCGGCAGTCTGTCGGTGTATGTTAGTAAGACCCTTGGACGACTAAAACGACAGACGGTTTCAGCCCCGCCTAGAATAAGTACATTGAATTATCTGGCATTCAAGGCATGGAGACATCTCACCGCTATAAATTCCGGCTGCTGCCCATTTGATTGTACGCTCTTCTTCGCGAGTGGAATTCTTGGAGTCAAGGAGGTCTGATACGAAGCACGAAATCGAGGTCCCCATGGTCTAGCTTATTTAAACATAGCAAACAAACGAAGCGGAACTCCTCACCATCTGTTTCCTGACCCAGTCGTACGGTGTGTCCAGCATGGTTTCAAGTGTCTTGTGGTAATGGCTGGCTTTCTTCTTCCACGAAGCACCCGGGAACCATTGCGGAACAAAACGAACTAGGGGTTCAATCAACAACTGCATGTCACAGCTAGAAACAAAAACCAACGAAGGGGAAACAAGTCGACTGCGAATGCGTTCGCTGCTGTCACTTCTGAGAATTGTTCCATCGCTTCGTCCACTAGCTTGACCAGGGGGTCATCGCGGTCATCGGCTTGATAACCATACGCAATTTTAAGCACGATAGCTCCGGCGTATCTGTCAGAACAGGTTATCAAAATCAGAGGCGGACAGTACCCTACATACTTGTAGCCGTGTTCTTTCCACAGGTTCGGACTCTGGATCAGATCGCGTAGGTATGCGTGCGTTGCTTTTTCGAATAAGTCGTTATAAGCCGTTTCAACCCTCGAACGGGTGCCGAGGAACTGTGCCATCAACCGACGATAGTCAGACCACCTCTTTCCAACCTGGCTGAGAGCCGGGCCCTCGCCCCAGCCCACAAGCTCCCCACCCATGACGAGGTTCGGTCGATTACTATAGACACGACTTTTCTTGTCCAGCATCTGTATTGCAACGTTCACATCGCTGAGGATTATGATAGATTTTCCCAGGACGCTCAGATGAACGATAGGTCCTGAACGAGGTGGGTCAGTTTCCACGTATATAAATCAGAAAGCCATTTACCATGCTGTTTTGCCAGCTGAGAGAAACCCACCCACGGCTGAGATTGGGGTAGATCGAGAGCATTTCCCAGGATCGGTAGCGGTTTGGGACCGGGAGGATATGGACCCATGGTCTTCTTGCGCTTAGCATAGTAAAGAGTTACAACGAGGGCAGCTGCCCCGAGAGCGAGAATGAGTGTCTTGCTGTCCTGCGGCATGGCAGGATGAGGGGGTGGGCAACAGCATCCTGTTAGACCACGAATTCACTTAAAATATCTGAGGCGCCGTTTACTCGGCAACCGTCGTGACAGGCCAGCCAGATCTTGGGGTGAAGAAGAATTTAGCCAGTAATGGGCGGCGGCTCTTTGATTGATTCGTCGGAAAGCCTGGAGAGCTATTCTGGCTTTCCTAACATGCCGACACGGCAAAATCACGTAAGTGTGAGGACAAAATTGGTAGCAATAGATCCTATCTTCAACGAATCAAAAGGCGGCGAATAAATCCTTTTTAAACTCGATTCCCATTCTCCCGATCATTTATCAGCGCTAGGGGTTTGCTTCCACAAGGCTTCGGCAACTGTGGCCTTGACTGCGGCGTGGGCGAATCATAACAGAGATAAAAAAAGTCTGACTTACGTGCCGTGCGAAGCTTCATGTCACCACTCGTCCAGAAAAGGCAATCTTGACTTCTTCCTTGCTTCCTCCATCTAGTGTTGCCGCGGAGCGAGTCGAGCTGGGCGCTGTGGCCAACTCGGCTCAACTTGAACAGCTGAACTCGATCAAGCGAGTTGATGCAAGTTGACAAGGAGTCGAGCTGGAGCACGTGATCTTATGATTTGTGCAGGAGTTACTGCAGTGCCCGCTCATCCACTACCGACCTCCGGCTGCTGATATACAAGATAGAGCGCCAACCTTTTTTTGATGTGCCACACCAATACCGCAGCTGCCACATTTGCCTCTCCGAGGGTCGGATCACGATTCTAGAATGATGCCGACCATGCCGATCACTCTTGTCCTCTTACTGTACTTACACCATCTTCGCCACGGTTCCCCCCGCCTGTTAGTCGTCGACGCTCCCCACGACTGTAGCGCGGACTTGGTGGTGTGCATCAGCGCAAGAGTAAGGTGCGAGTAGGCGTAAGTGGGGTTCAGGCAGACCGGTACGCACCGCGCACGCCCTTCGTCTTTCCCGATATTCACCCCCACGGTCTAGCTAGAAGCTCTCGGGCCTCTTCAGGTGCGTCGCAGCACAAGAACATGCCGAGGGTGCACGGGTGGGCAGTAATACACTCCTCCTCCTCCTCCTTAATGCGTGCTATCGCAACCCGCTAATTCTGATCATGCACGGCTCTTGGTTCCGAGCGCGCGGCGGGATGAATGAGCAAGCGGGTAGGTAGGTAGGTAGTATTACACGGCCGGTCCCACTTAGGAACGCCGGTTTCCAGGGAGTAACGAAGTGTACACGCGCAATCGTACACTATTGCCCCTGGACCTCCCTACACACCCATAGCCGAGCTCACGGACGCAGTCTTGCGGGAATCGTGACTGGTGGGCTCCGCGTGCGTCGCAGCTTAGGAACCTGCGGCATCTGACCGAGGCGGGGCACTCACACGATGCCGACGATTGGCGCGTGGCTCTCGCTGGCCGCCAGGGTAGTCTTCTCCGCCTTACGTCTCGCGCCCAGGACGCAACTTGCAGCCCGACGAGCTTTCTCAGCGCCGAGGCTGGGCATTTCATAATGAGGTCCTACGTAGCCTTTTACGAGCCGAGCGCGCAGGGACAGAATATGTGCGCCGCGCGTGCCAGAGACGGTGAAAAAAATATAAGAGTACTACTAATAGAGTAACAACAATGTTTCCTATGCCTTCGTAGTGAAGGAGCAGCGGAGCGACAATATCTCGAGGGCATCCAGATGCCACACATTGCGGCAAGAAGCCTCTGTTAAGAAATGTATGGTATCTGCGGGAGTGTGGCACATCAAAAAAAGGTGTGCGCTCCATCTCGTCTATCCTCCCTCGCCTGTATCTGGCCTGCATAGACATTGACAACAGAAATGCCAAATGAAGGCCGAGCATTTCATCGCAGATTTACTTCAGATGAGAAAGGTCCATCTTGACGCTGCCAGGCAAGCAAATCTTTAAATTTACTGGCACGCGCGCGTCCTCCATCAGACTTTTGACACATTCCTTGTCATCCTTGTACCTTGTACAAGGCCAAACAAGGTCGAAAGTCGCAAGGTCGCAAACGAGGATGATATTTTCGCAAGGTCAATATTTTCCCCCCAAATTTTTTTTTTTCAAGGATTGTCCTGGACCTCACTCGCAATTTCCTTGCGGGTGTTTTTGATATTTTTGTGGGACCTTGTGAGCTTTTTTTGTGCACAAGCTCACAAGGCCAACAAGGTCGCAAGATTCTTATCAAAAGGCTGATGTCGGCATACTGGCCCAAGATCAACTATGAGCGCGTTACGTGACTTACGTCTACTTACAACCTGCGCGATTATTATTTACTTCTTCCGGGAAGAGGACGATCCGGACAGCACAAAGGTCGAAATGGTACAAAACACCCCGCAGAAGGAACTAATCGCGCTCAACGTAAATGTGGAAATCACGCACCGTGTGCGTACCTTGCCGCGAAGCGCGTTGAGGAATCCTCCCTCCCGCCACTATTCGACTTTCTACAAGCTACGCGGCAGCCAGAAGTACTTTTCCCCACCCCACGGCAGGTTCTATCCTCCGGCTTGACCATTCCTGAGGTCAATTCCACTCCCACGGAACCGCATCTGTCGTGTTAACTGCCATGCACATTTGGGTTCCATCCTTGGACTTCGACCTTGCTTCGACCCGCTATTAGTTCGGAACTTAGCGGCGGCGGTAAAACTGCGATACATTCATCTCCATCTCCCTCAGCACTTTTCATAGGCCTCGAACAGGGTCATGGCTGAACCAGACAAGACGGATGCCTTTGATTCCAGCCTTCGGGAAATATCTATGGACCAAGGGGGTAAGCGTGCTTGGATGACTATTGTCGGAGGGTAAGGACCCATCGTTAATATGTTGATAATCTAAACAAAATGTCCAGTTTTCTCGTTGCAGCAGTCACATTTGGCTACACCTTCTCCTTCGGCGTGTATCAGGATGTATATACAAGGTCGCACGCGGCCTCCCCGTCCAGTATCAGCTGGATTGGCTCAACGCAGCTTTTTTTTCTTCTCGTAATGGGCCTTCCTGCTGGCAAACTGCTCGATATGGGATACTTTCGGCACACGGTTTTAGCGGGATCCTTTGTCCTGGTCTCCTCGTCAGTTCATGCGACTTGCTGCTCAATTCTTATCTTACATGCCCAAGGATGTTCATGGTATCGATCGCACATCCAGACAGATTCTACCAAATCTACTTGGCACAAGGACTGTGCATGGGACTCGGGGCCGGCATGCTTTATGTACCCGCTCTAGCAGTTCAAGCACATTATTGGCGGGACCGCAGAGCTGTTGCAATGGGAATTGTAGTCTCAGGTACTATATTTGGGCATTCTCCGTTCGTACATTCAATGGATCGACAGGAACGTCTGTTGGAGGGATCATCTTCCCGATCATGCTCAACAATCTCTTCAAGGACTCTGCTTTTGGTTGGGGGGTCCGAGACTCGACATTCCTTACACTTGGGATTTTGGTCTTTGCAAATCTATTTATCAAGGACAAACCCGCCGTGCGCGCCGCAAACCGGGCGAAGTCAAATATACGAGGGATCTTAACAGATGTTCCGTACATGCTCTGTGTCCTTGGGCAAGTGGTTGATTTCATTGCCGTCGTGGGTGTGAATTGCGAGATGACGCTGTTGCAGAGATTTCATCGTTGTCTTGGGCATTCTTTTTCCATGTAAGAAGGGGAGCCCGTTTAAATAACGACTGAAACCTTTTCTTTATGAACAGATTTCTACCTTCAACTATTCGCCATGGAGCGAGGCATTGACCAAAATCTTGCCTTTTACTCGGTATCTGCACCACGGAGCATGTTTCGATTTCGCTGAAAAATCATGACCAGTTGGCAATACTGAATGCAGCTGCATTACCGGGACGACTACTTCCAAATATTCTAGCGGATCGGATTGGGCCGTACAATGTCTTTATCCCATGCACTGCCGCTTGCTCTGTGCTCATCTTCAGCATGCTTGCAATCCAAACCCCAGCAGGGATTATTGTCTTCGCAGTCCTATTCGGATTCTTCTCCGGCGCCTTCCTATCCCTTTTTGGACCATGCATCGCAATTATCACAGAAAATCCTCATGATATTGGGTAAGATTCAATTCTTGAGTGCTGAAGTGGTTTAACACAACTTCGGCAGCTTACGTTTCGGTTTCGCGTATTTTGTGACGGGTTTTAGCGCTTTGACCGGCCCACCCATCTGCGGAGCTCTTTTGGGAGCGAGTAGTACTGGTGTTTGGTCGAGACCAATCATATTCAGCGGAGTAAATGTTTATTTACAAACTTATTCATGACTAACAATCAAGTTCGACAGGTAACAAATCTCGTCGGTGTCGGTTTCTATGTGGCTACACGGCAGATGCTAGTGAAGCTCCGAGGAAAGCAATTCGTATGAGAATAGCAACTTGTATGACTCGCGTACTGTATAATCCGGATTTCGTCACCAAATTTGGTGAACCCGAAGCCTTACACTGGGGCTCGCCGGGTGGGCGGAGGAATGGCGTGGAAAGCGGAGGAGTGGTTTGGGGGGGGCAGGACGAAAAGGGGCACGTAGTACTGTGGCTGTGCGCCTCGGCAAGCTCCTTCATCTGAATCATCAAACCCCGCATCCTAGAGTCCATGAATGAACCTTCGGAATCAAAAGATGAACAAACCGCTTGCTGTAGACGGGCGCTCGATTCTCAAGCCGCTTCTTCTCAGAAGCCGCGGACAGAATGGAATCGCATGGGAATCGACAGTTATCTGACCGATCCGACTCGGATTCAGTACTCGATTCAGAAGGCGATTCATCAAGATTCAACTTGGATTCAGGCTCAGTTGCGCGTCACAAGAATGGTCGGGAGAATGGGCGATTCTACTCCTCCCATGGCACAGCCGCGGGTCTCAGGAATAATACAGGTATATCTGGAGCTAGTGGCCTGTCGTATTTGGGATCAAGCCCCCGCCCCGGCTCCAAATCGTTCCCAACGAACACACTCCAGCCGATGCAGCAATGTCTTCACTAGTCCGCCAAATTGACTCCGAGTCAGTCATCACCAATAAGCCGATGGATAAGATCTCGCGGAGGCAGCAAATGGTCTCCTTCGAGAATCTTGTGGCACTCGCCAACTATCAAGAACGGATCAAAGATGCTCGAAAAGTCCTCTGGCGCGACAAGGGTCAACCTGTAGCCGACCTTCCAACGCTCAGGGACTGCCTGGAGCATGCGGCGATGGGAGGCCTTCGTGCGTATGAATATTTCCTTCGCCATTCTTTGTTTAATAATTATAATTTGCAGGATCGGCGACACTTGCTTTCAATATTCGTGCTTGTTTAAATCTCTTCTTGGCGCTCTTGAGAATACGCAGGGTCCCCAGGTCTGTCTAGTATGAGTCGCGACCGCGACTGCAAACTAATCTATTCCAGAGCTCAATGGCTAGCTTTGGTTCGGCACGCTATCTTTGGGTCAGACTCCTTCAGGTTTGGGGCCATGTTGGGTGAGTCCCATCCGTTTCAATGTCGTCCATAAATGCTTAATCGGTCAAGGGACCTTCGCTGCGCTCTATAAATTTCTACTCAATGCGCTTCCTATTCTTATTCCCGCCGTGCAACCCTCCAAGCCGTCTCCATTCGGCGAAAAGGAGGAGTCCCAAACGTCTCCGGACTCAGATCTTACGACTCCAGGACCTCATCGACCGCCCTCTCCGCGTCTTTCCCTCAGTGCTCATGCACATATGGTCCATGTCCGGCAGCGCGCGCGCCGGTGGCACTCGGCACTGGCGGGAGTAATCTCGGGGGGTTTTGCCATTTTTTGGGAGAAGCCAAGCCGGAGGGCGGTCATTGCTCAGCAGGTCTTCGTGAGGTAAGTTTCGATTTCATTTGCAAAATCCCCAATTTCACCGCGGGATCCCAGAGGACTGCAGGGCACGTACAATTCATTGTCGGACAAATGGGGCATCAGCATTCCGTATGGCGCTGTCATCGTATTCTCCCTTGCGTGCGTTCATATTCGCTTATGGGCGCAGTCGAGCACTGATGCGCCTCCAGGTGCGGGCAAATCATGTACGCTTTTTTTCTTCGCCCAGATACGCTTCCACGATCATACGTGAACTGGTCAGCTTTTCCTTGGCACCTTCAAGCAGCCCTATGAACTGACCGCCCGGCAGGATGCAGGAAGCCAGCAAAACCCCCGCGGATGCGTTCAGGTTTAACCTGAAGGGTGTCCAGGAGAACGTTGTCGACATCCCTGCACTCGATAGCCTGATTGCGAGACCCAACGTAACACCGACAAATCTTTCGGCCCTCCTCTTGCTGCGCGACCGCGCCGTCGCCGGTGCCGCGGTGCCTCGCTATATTCCCTGCTGCGGCCTGCACTCGGAGGCGACCAGCTGCTGGACCGGGGCCTTGTTCAAATTCATCAGGGTCGCCCGCTGGACGCTCCCGATCTACTCCACGCTACACTTCGTGCCCACCGTCCTCTTCCGCTGGGACATGTTCCGCGCCAACCCCGGGCGCGTCCTCGGGCGTGTTGGCATGGGGAGCTTACGCAGCTCAGCCTTCCTCGGCGCTTTCGTAGTGTTAAGCCAAGGTGGGCTCCGGCTCGCTGGGTTAACAAGCTGCGCTGACGGCGCATCCTAGCGGTGCTTTGCATCAAGCATCAGCTCTACGAGCGCATCATGGCGGCACCCACGTCGTCCCCCCTCCGCAAGCTCCTGCCCCAGCGCCTCGTCGACATCCTGATCTTCCGGGGCACGTGGTGGCTGAGCGGCCTCTCCACGGGTCTTGCGCTGCTCATCGAGGACGAGCGCCGGCGCGCGGAGCTCGCGATGTACGTCCTGCCCAAGGCCCTCGAGAGCATCTGGATCGTCGCGCGCGGGCATGGGCTCGTGCTGCGCACGGGCAACTGGGGGGAGGGCGTTCTCGCGGGGTTCGGGATGGGCATGGTCATGGTGCGCATCCCTACCCGTTCTGTTACCCAGGCTAATCTCTGGGGGCAGAGCATATACCAGAACGACCCGCAGCATCTGTCGGGGCTGGTCCGGAGGATTTTGTACCAATTCATTGGGCCCAACTGAGCGAAGTAAGTTACTACATTGGAGGGCCTCATAGCAGATATGGATTCGGCGAACGCTCAGGGCGTCGCAGGATAGAAGAGTATACATACATGCATTGTAGACGACAAATGTGATTTCGTCAGGCCGCATGAGACGGCTGCGAGCCTCCGACTCAGCTTTTCTTGTGGCATAGGCTTCCTCAAAGGGAAGAATGACGCGCGATGAAGCGAGCCCATCGTCCAGAGGGTTGAGATGGGGGCGGGGGCTAGCACGCGAGGAGTGGATCAGGGGGGAGAAGAAAGAGGGAAGGAAGGGATGGGCTGCGGCCATGCCACATTGTGACGGTGGGCCGCGCGATCTTGAGCTCCCATCCGAAGACAAGTACTGTGCCAGTGTGCACCTGTGCTCCCGCTATCCGCTATCACGTCCAATTCTCCGCAGCCCATCCAGACGAAGTAGATGTAGCAGCGTACGCGACACAAGACGCGAACTCGCGACTGAGGAGCATATGCTGCTTCCCAACTGTTGGCCCCCCTATTCGCAAATCGCACGGGCTTGCGCACGTCCAGGATCTCCTCGTCCATCGCGGGTTCGCGTCGTGATTTTTTTTTTTGACGTCCCTCCCGATGCTCGTCGCGCGCTATTTTGTGCGGCTCATAGTCCATGTCTAGACCGCCGCACATGGAGATTTTTTCTAAAAAAGATGAATGGGGAGCGCACCGGGATTGAGCACCACCTCCGCGATCCATTGCTCCTCGGGGGGGCCCTTCCCGTCGCGCCTCGGTTGAACCGCTCCTGGCGCTCCTCGTCACCCGCACTTGGCGCAATTCTTGCCCTGAATGGCCTTGGCCGCGGCAAACTGC
Organism: Mycena latifolia; assembly: GCA_029289555.1. Classification (NCBI taxonomy): domain Eukaryota; kingdom Fungi; phylum Basidiomycota; class Agaricomycetes; order Agaricales; family Mycenaceae; genus Mycena; species Mycena latifolia. Next base: position 1,275,878 of record JARJLE010000002.1, read on the forward strand.
TTCCACTTTGTCGGCGGCTTCGGCTTCGGCTTCGGGAGATGCTTGAGGGCGATGGTGAGCACGAGCAGTGGCGCGAGGGGCCCGTCGTCGGAGCGCTGTGTTGGGGGGCAAAGAGCACGGCGAGCAGGCTTGGGTATCGCGGGCGAGCGCTTAGATGGGCTCTGAGGACCCAGTATCAAGTTCGATAAGAATTGGCACGTCCAGGGCATCAGCAAAGAGGCAGAGTGTTTGGTTCAAGTGCCCGTGCCAAACAGCCGACTCGTCCTCGCTCTCCCAACGCTCTCCTGTCCTCGGGAGACAAGGCCCTCGAGGGAATGCCGAGATGTACAAGGTCCCCTCCCCCCCCGACGCGTCCGCATACCCCGCACCACCAGCCGCATCTCGGGTATACGCCCAGCGGGCCAGCGCAGATGATCCATTGCACGCAGCCGCGACTGTGGCAAGAGCGCGCCCGCGCCGCCTCAGCATCGCTGCACGACCTTGATCGATTCACCATGCATGACGGGGATCGAAATTGGCGTCTGAACACGCGGTTCCCGCATCGAAATATATATTTTCCCAGAGGCCCAGAGAACAAGATAGTATGTTTATATCGCACAGAACTCATTATTCCTTCAATGCGCTCACCAGCTCTCGAATAACCCTTTCTTTCGCCTTGCTTCTTGCTACCAACGAGCATTCGAATTCGGATGGGTAACTGCCGACCGGTGAGTAACTGACCTTGAAGGGAAAGCTAACTTGTACCGAATATGTCCAGCGTCGAAGCTCGCGACCAGTGTCCTCGGTTTCCCGTCCTTGTCCAGAGGAGCAGAAATATTGAAAGTAGACAACATTCTGGAAACCGTTAGGAAGATCCAGACCTTCGCGTAGTCGACACCGAGACACGATCTGCACCAGCATTGAACGCTAGAATAATCGGGCCATAAGCAAGACTGACCGTCTGCCAAGGCCGAAGGAAATATCTTCTGGGTCCATCGCTGTAAATATGGGGGACTTTGGGTCGTATCGCTCGGGCCGAAAGGCTTCGGGTTCGTGGTATATCGATGAATCGTGGAGGATCCGCCTGCAAATGTAGCTTCAAGTGAGTCTAGAAGCAATTCGGAATATGCGCACCAATTGTTGACCATTACCCAGGCGCCCTTGGGAATTAGATATCCTTCATATATCTAACCCACTGTGAAACACACCGTATTCAAAGGAGGTACAGACTTACATCATCTCTGTCCAGGCTATGGGGCATGATGGGGACTACAGCACAGATGCGCAAACATTCTTTGATGATGTAACTTGTCAACGGCAAAGACTCCTTATCGGAGAGGGTAGGGAGGCGGTCCCCAACAACACTCTCGATTTCGTCTTGGGCTTTGCGTTGGATCTCAGGATGTAATATCATCATGAGTACAAAAGTTCTTAGAACGGCGGTCGTCTGCGGCATTTTACGATGAGCAAGGTCCGGTTAACTGTCACACAAGGGACTTACTGTGTCTGTACCAGCGCTGTATAAACTGCCTGCTGAAATCATGATGTTTCGGGCGTCTTCTCCGATCTTGAGGTGTCCGTGATCATCAAGAAGTGAACTAGCAACCCATGAAGGTGCAGCCGCCCCAATACGCTATTACGGGCCTCAGATTAATTCTGTGAGACGCGAAAGCAACCTACCATCTCGGCCATGACCCGTTCGAAGGGTTCGCGGATGACTCTTCTCGACATTTCTTTTGCATGCCTGGCCCAATGCTGAAAATATGCACCAGGCATCCACTCGGGGATGTACGCCACTGAAATGAGGTCACTAAGCGGTCGATCAGATGATGTAAAGTAAAATTACTCCAAGGAAAGGAATCGCATAACCAGCGACCCGGCCGCATTGCCTCGGATGTTAAATTGGCAGAGTATGCGGAGAGGGCAAGATGTGGATCATTCTTGGAAGCGTATCGGATCCCGTAAATTAAATTTAACAGAGTGCCTCCAGTATATCTTGGAACTTTAGCAACACAAAGAACATTGAGTGACAACAGACTGACGTTCGAAAATGGTTGGAGAAATCCTTCGGGTCGTCCAATAAAGCCTCGAGAAGTCTAGCGATTCCCAGATCCTGTATGGCCACATAGTCTTTAATTGAGTGTTTTCCCAACCAAGAGTGCACAATTTTCCGCCATTCCCTCAAGCGCGGTGTGTATTTGGAGAAAACTATGTGATTCTGCTCTTTATCTGTGAGTTCGCCAGCCATGACCTATTATTTCAACGATTTTGGAGTCCGCCGTGTCCGAGAGAAAATGTCGGAATGCTAACCATCCGAGGTTTGGTGCAATAAACTGCAGAGCGATGTTCGAAAAGTTCGACAGCCTCCTTCCAGGAATTTATGACCACAAATTCTCTCCCAAAGACACGAAAGTAGACAAGAGGTCCTGGGCTACCTGTTAGAAGTACACACGAAATAAAGCCGTGCCATGCACCATATCTTTGGGCCCATTGACCGAATATTTCAAATTGGTTAAGCTTAGGCAATTGGTGGACGTTGCCGATGAACCACAGGGCTTTGGGTCCTGAAAATTTTGAGAAAATGGAATATAACCTCTCGGATTCAAGTACCTGGCGGTAGAGCGGCACGCCGAGGATTAGATGTGGCGAATTTGGTCGCAAGAAAAACCAGGGCGGATAGAGCAGGAACAATTAGGTACAGTTGGGCCATGGAAAATGCAGCGCGCGGCCACGGTACGCGTTCCGACGCGGCATCGCCCTCGACGTATATATAATATGTATACGTGTGAGCGCGAGGAGCCGGATCGAACCAAGCCTGCGGCAATTTTGAACTAGCTCACTAGATCATGTGAACTTCGGCGTCCACAAACAGCTATTCAGGGAATTCCGCAATCCCGCAACACCGCGGTGAGGTAGAAGACGCAAAGAAGACGGCGGTAAGGTTAGGGCACGTGTGTCTAGTCTCTCGTAGACAGACGCTTCAACGCGAAGCTCGTGCCTTAACGTGTGTCATGGCTTCTAAAAAACGTGTGGCATGAGTCCATAATTTCCAGATCGCATACATATTTTCACAAGCCGAAAACTACTGGAAATTTTTGAAAAGTCCTCCGACAAACCATCGTCTTCTTTCCCGATCCCAGATTATTTCTCCGAAGGAGAATTTATGCGCATGGCTCACAAACATTGTCCTGAGGCGAGTCAAAAAAAAAATGAGGAAGAAACTCGGGCGTAAACTCACCGGTCTAGTGAATACAAAATGGTGGAGCGACGAGTATGCTCTCGCATATCCAACCTCGGCGTACACGAACATGTACAACCACTTTCTCTTGAACATTTCAAGATTCTTTGGGTCGCGAAGGAAAGGATATTCTTGTTGCATGTGTTCGACGACTTCGCCTGTGAAGTTGCGTTGAAAGCGCCTGAACAGAGTGATTAGCCGGAAGGGTGAAAAAACATATACACGAGACGAGCCTTCCCCATTCCCGAAGCGTTCTACAGTAATCTAGATCTCACGGTGAGTAGGCGCGATGCTATTGACTTTCGAAGAACTAACGGATCCCATGATCTTCAATTGAGCAGACCACGAGCTTTCCGTGAACGGAATCCTGCAGAGCTGAGACGAGACTGGTGGGACTGGGCATAAAAATGTTAGGCCAGTGGTAGCGACGGATGAAATCCTCCCTATCATCCATTCAGTATTGGGCTCGGCTGACCAGGAATTGCACCCACTGATACTCGGAATAGCGGCACTCTGGCTGGGTCGTGACGGAAATCACAACAGTGGCTCTGTCCTTCTTGAGGGCCCAATCTAGAGCTTTAAAATAGACCCCGAAGTTTTTGAGACCAACGGCCTTATCGTCCCGGTTTTCAGCGGCGAAGCGCAATTGAAACGAAAGTACTCACTTCGATCATTTCACAGCAAATACACGCATCGAAAATGTGTTCAAAAGACGGCGGCAGTTGTCGATAATCACAAAGATGGACCCGGACTGTTTCAGAAAGTCCGGCAGCAGAAATTCGTTTGTCTGCTTCAGTCTTTTGCTCTTTCGACAGAGTTATTGTATCAACGCTGCATCCCATGCGACCTGCCTGTGGAGCGACGTCAACTTTAGTCAAAGTACTAAAGAATATCATACCGCGATAGCCATCGCTCCCCAGCCCGATCCAATCTCTAGAAGTCGATCCCCAGGCCGAAGTCGTGCTCTCTTCAGGAAATGTTGGATTTTACGCTGCTGAGCATCTTCAAGGTCTCCTTCCGTGGGCCCAAAGGTAAGGTCGCCGCGGGGGCCGTGTTCGGCATCACTCCAAAGAGCCGCGCTATACATCATCTCTTTACTCAAAAAACACTGGGCCGCAAACTGATTAACATATGTCCCAGAAGATATGTTGTAGAGAATACCTCCATAAAAGTATTTGAGACGTCATAGGAAATTTCCTGTGGCAAATAAGAATCTGATAATAATTGGAACAAAATACTAACTGCGCTTCGTCTAGCCATGGTAAGACTTTGCCTGAAGATAATGTTGCTGAGGGTCGACGATACAAACTGCAAAGCCGAGCTCAAGGTTGAAGACATGAGACTAAGGCCGGCGCGATTATCTAGCCACAACTGAAATTGAAGTCCAGTGAGTACGCTGTTTCTAAGTAAATGGCATTCGACATACATTGAGTAAATCCTTGAGACTTGAAGTCTGAAAATGGCCTTGCATGTACGCCTCCGCAACTGGATTTACATATAATCAAAAAAAAAACATGAATTATCGTCCCACCGGAGAACCTACAGCCAAGGTCATGCGAAAGGAATAGTTGGCCCCACATAGCGTTGTTCGAGACCGTCAAATGTACGATGGGCTTTGATTCTCGGTCCTCAAGCTCTCCAAAGATATGCTGTCCTTCATCGTCGTCGACTATCAGCTGGCCTCGGATTAAGCCATGGCGAAGTGCAGAAAAAGCAGCGGATCGAGCTATGCGAAGATAAGCGGAGCATGACAAGACAGTAGCTTGCAACAGACCGTAGCGGAGGAATACCCGAACCAGGAGTGTGTTAGATTGATCAATAAACAAACGGGAGCGGAGTGTTAGCTGATCCATTGCTGAATTCCGGTTCAGCGCAGGACAATCTTATATGTATTTCAAACCGGAGCGTTTTGAGAATGATGGGTGCCCACATAATCGGACGGACTGCCACGAGTAGTTTCGTCGGGTGGATCATGTGGTTGACTGTAGAGTTCTGCTCGGCATCCATTCGCACAACATTCTCAATGGAATGAAATGCCCTTCCAGGCAGTCATTTTTTTATAGTGCGCAAGTGCAAAATACAAACCGGGTCGCGAGATTGATCAGAAAGCAGAAGGTCACTCGCGATGGACGCGACACCGGCGGGTACCGAGTAGTAGAGGTTCCATTGTAACGATTTGGTCAAGATGGGAAATTCTGGCGTGAAGCAGCACTGCGGACTTAGGAAGTCCGTCCTCGGACGTGTGGATTGTTTGGGAAGCGAAGGGTGTGAGCCGCTCACCGGCGGAGTTCCTTCTTCAAATGCGCCCGAGATCGAATTAATTATCTGCTTCCGCTAGCGGAGAACGTTGAATGGCTTTCTCAATAGCTCCCAGAAACGAGGACGAGGCGTGCGAGAGTGATACCAGTATCCCGATGGGTATCCAGCTCATCATCTTTTGCAATAGTCTCGGACCATCCTCTCATGACATCCCGTTCCGGGAGCCCTGTTCATGAGAGGATGGTCCGAGACAGGGCTCCCGGAACGGGATGTCATGAGAGGATGGTCCGAGACTTTGCCAGCGACCGCCGACAATCTTTTTTTGGCCGTGTAAGAATTTGTGGCGCAACTTATGCCAGGTTGATACTTACCGTGATGGGCGCTCAGAAGGCCAGGAAGCGGATTCCGTTTGACTGGAAGGTTGTGGCCTTTGGTTGTGGCGGTAGAGTGCTTGACTGCTCCTGGGAACATCAAAAACGATGCCGACATACCGCCACTCCGCGCATTCCGAAACCTAACAATCGCGAATTCCCCTTCTCCCGCAAATCCCAATGTATGTAGGGAAGACTCTTTGGCTCGGAAAGCATCTGATCTCCGACAGACCTAGAACTAGCTGAGTATGACCTCGGGTTTCACAGGTAGGTAGGTATATTGCGGAACAGAGAATCGACGCCGCCGTGAATTCTCATTCTCCCGCAAGACCCACAAGGCGTTTGAGTTCCATAAATAAAATTCTTCAGAGGCTCGGAGGGGATGCCCAACCGTCGAACGAGTAGAGATGTAGAGATTCTCTTGCGAAACGAGTCGGTTTGACCTAGATCGGCGAGACAATCCGGACGATTCCAGGCTACAGACATGTGAATGCGAGAAACGGATCTCCGACGGATAGCTGCCGATGCCCTGATAGATTTTAATGTCGGGGAGCAAGAGCTGCTGAGGATTAAACATATCTCCGTCGCACCGCAGTAACGGAGCTCGGCGTTGAAGGCGTTAATTTTGAACCATAACCGGGTTTCCCATTACCGTGGTGCCCGAGACCAGGTCTCCCCTGCCTATTCTCTGTCGTCCAAGGCCCAACTATCAACTCGGGCGCTTGGCAGTTCCATGCGCATCGAAGTAGCACAAAATAGATCTGCTACATGGATTCCGGGAGATTTAGAGGACGGGTTACAGAAATGGATCGTCCAAAAAATGCTTAACTCACGGGGTGGCAATTAGAGTACTGCTGGTACATGGTGCTGGGGTTCATCCACTATATCTGCTACAAATTCTGGCAGTGGTATATTGTCTGGATGATTCAATGTCCGTCGCTTCCCAGGGCCTACAATTTCGAGGGCTGCATTTTGATATGCACGCCAGACGCGACCAATCGGTGGTAGGTATCGTTCCAGATCTGTTCGACCATTGCAAAGTTAGCGCGCGTACAAGGAGGGTGATACTATCACAAGCCTCGGTTCTGACAGACATGGCTCGAGCACCTACGGTGATTGTAGTATTTATTATACGCAGCTTATCTCCGCTAATGTGCAATAAGTAATAAAAACCAAGCTATTTGCGTTGACTCACAGTCCGGCGGGAGAATGATACACAATGTTCAACGATTGAGAGACATTCGGCATGTTGCTGATGCTAAGCAACGCCAGCGTAGAGCAACTCCAGGTTGCCAGTTCAGTGGATACATCCGAAAACCAACAAAAACGACGTACTGATCAATGAGAAATGCTGAGCATCCCTAAACGAGGAATGAGTTAGATCCGATAAAGGGCTTGCTAAGAGAGACTGGATCATCCCCCATGGACATTTCCACCGCCATCTGAGCGCAAGGGTTAGTATTGGGGGAAAACAAGAAGAAGGGGCAGAGTAATTGCACATACTCAACATGTCTACGGTTCGTTAGCCTAATCGAGTCAGTAGGAGGCAAATACACACCCTCCGTTACAATGAGCTCGCAGACGACCCGTCCCTCCTTCTTGCGAGGCTCATCCGCTTTGTTTTGAACCGAGGCATGTGTGACGACCATTCCCGCAACAATAGAGTCGCCGAATGAGGGCTCGTCGCTGGGCCGCTTCCCGTACACTCTGACGAGGTCGGATAGGACCTCCTTCATTTCGTCGCTGACATTTCCAGTGAACCGCATTCAGAAGGAAGGGCAGTGAAGGGATAAAAAGCGGAGAGAAAGTCGAGCAGTTCAAAAGATTCGCCGGCTATTGTGATGGCCGGAATTCCGAGTTGTTTGGCCGAGCACAACTCGTGTGCGCAGCCACTCTTCTGTTTTCTGTCTCTTCCGTTCGTCTCTGAGTACTTGTGCATTGTCTCTGGCCTCACGATATTTTCCACAAGAATCCTTGGTCCTCAAAAGATCGGCATCAAACAGATTCTTGCGGCATCGCCCCCTCAAAATCGGCTTTGGAGTATGGCGGCCACGCGACTCTGCATCCCGCAGGCAGGGGCAGTGAGCAGCGCCCTTTGAGGTTCCGCGAACGCGCCCCGAGGCACGCTATCGAACGCCGAATCGGAGTGTTACACTCCAGACCGCGAGCCCATCGCGCACCCGACGAGCCGCGCCTGCTCGTGTGTGTGCTCCTGTCGGTCATGCTGCGCCTGTGGCCCGCCGCCTCGTGCTCTCACCGCGCATTAACACGTACGCGTGGACGTCCCCGTGCTCAACAAAAGCATAGGTAGCATGCTCGCTATCGGCGTCCTGCTCAACGCGTACCTCATCCGTCCGCGCGCGGCGGCGTGTGCTGTGAAGACCCACGCGGCCATAAGGGGGCGAGGCAGGGACGGCGGCGCGGCGCAGCGCGTGAAGAGGGAGCTGGAGCGGGATGGGTCGGCGCGAGAGATCACCTCTGAGTCGGCGTCGGCTGCGGCATCCATGCCTGCGCTGATGCCTGCGTTGATGCCCGCGCCGAGTATGGGCGCGGTGCACGGCACGTCGCCCGCCGGCTGCGCGCTTGCGAGCAGGTGCAGCACCGGCGGGTGGCGTTCGATGTCGTGCGCAAGGATGTCTCCATGCGCGCGGGCAAGTGTACGGGGAGCGAGGCGGGCGCAGGGGGGCGGACACCTCTGATCGAGTTCGCACTTGCGCGGCGGTGGTTCGAGCCTCTCAGGGACGCGCGCGAACAGTTACAAGAAGCAGCATCTGCGGGCGCGTTGTCAGTCAGCGGTGCCGGATGAAGAAAAGAGGAGGGAGGGAGGGAGGGCGTCTAGAACGCGTCCTTCATGGGCGGCGCCTGCGCACCCTGGATCTAGCACAGTATTTCGAGACTCGGCCATGAAACAGTAAAAAGTCTCGTTCAGCGTACAACTCTACATGCTCTGTACGTTCCTCAGCGGGACCACCACAGTATATATCCTCCTTCCATTCCCCGGTACGATATTATAATGCATTGCACCCTTGCGTGTCGGGGGTTAATCTCTGGTTATTTGGATAGGATCTCTTGTTGTCGTGCAGCGATAAACAAGGCCTGAGAAGGGGGGATGCCTTGGTTGGGAGGACATCCACCGCCCACCAGAACTCCTACACGCATCATGGACATCAACTTGCAAGGCGTCAGTGTACCACATCGGGAATTTGAGCGGGACAGATGAAGCTCACGTTGTGAGCGGCATTCGAATGCCTATAAACTCCGCCCATGAACGACTACTCAGAACACATGAGAATTTCGCAAAGAGAAGGGAAAGAGATTGCACACACCGCCGTAACATCGATGCCAGAGTTCGTGGTCAGATATGTCGCTCCTCCAGGATGCTGCTCTAGAAATTCCGAGACGTCGTGAATAAAACCAGATACCAGGATCAAGGGACGCGTCTTTGACTCTTGTTGAACTTGACAAATCCTCAATTAAAAGTGCAATAATGGAAGATTATCAACTCACAGGTTTCCCATGTCACAACTGGCAAGTCCTCGATCGCCGGGGGCCATACCAGCGACTCCTGGATTTGCTTCAGATGTTTGAGCTTCATCGTTAATGCACCCTTTGCGATTTCATTGCTCGGAAAGACGCGGAGATTGCTCGCCAGTCGTAGGTGTTTGCACAAAGCAATGAACCATTTGGTGGGGTCCCATTGATACCATAAAAATCCATTGCGATAATCCATCGGAAACTGGAACTGTTCCTCAACGAAACCATATCGAAATATATTTCTACCCACCTGGTGATGGAAATTGTGATATCCTTCTCCCATTGTTAAAATAGCTGGGGCGCAAATCGAGACTTAGCAAGGGTCCCAATGTTATTAAATAAATATACTCGCCTGATAAGAAATGATCCCGAGGGCTTAGGGCATCGTCGTACGGTGTGGAGCCGAGATAATGCGCGATAGAGTTGATGGCAAAGGTGGACTGAAGCCGTTGGGTTGATTAGGAGATGCGCAGGGCAGTGTATCTTACTCACATGGTGAGCAACAACCATCCTGAGTACGGCTGAAAAAAAAAATCCCCCCTGAGCTTAGCTTTTAATATCTTCGAGCACATAATCACAATTCAGGCGCTCACCAAAGGATCGCTCCATAACACGGGGATAAACGCAGGCAAAGCGAAACCGAAAAGGAGCACAAGAGGAAAATAGTGGCGATGAGTCCATTGCACCAATGGGTCTTTGCGCAGATCTGACACATCCACTAAGCCGGGCCGCAACTTGGACTTGAACAGCATCCAGCCCATATGGGTCCACATAAGACCGCGCTAAGAAATGCCTTTAATTCCAGAATCACACCAGAAAACCGGAGAACATACTGTAGAATCATAGGGATCTTGGTCCGTGTCGGTCCTGGTTTCCATCAGTTAATTAATCCCAGGCAGAAGAAAATTTAGGCACCATCTGTGATGCGAACGGTGGCCGCGGGCCCACCAGTAGCATGACCCCTGCACCGCACTGGTTCCTCCCAACATAAGAAATACTTGGAGAGCAAAGCACGCATTGTAAGATCGATGCGACCATAACCGATGGAATCCTGAGTTGGCGTTAATTTATTCTGCAAGTCCGGAAATGAGCCATTATACCTGCCGTGATGCCTGTGAAGAATATCCGCTAAATTTTGATGGAGGATTTAACTTGAACAAGACAAACTCACCAAGCATTGAGAACAAATAGTATGCACATGCGAACATGATAGTCCTCCGATCGAATGGAACGAACAGGAGGCCGTAAAGAGCGATGAGCGGTGTGCTGACAAGAAGAGAGACATCGAACCACCGAATCCCCTCAATCGGAGGAAGTTTACGCTTAGTGGCCATCTGGCAAATGTGGTGGTTATGAGGCTAGCGACGTCTGGTAATTAAATGGAGGACAGAGCTTGTTACGTTGGGTCGATACCGTGCGGATCTCTGACTTCTAGGACAGTCGGCTATAACGGTAGTTCGACGACCATGACCCCGCCTGTCCGTCCTTCCTGGGCAAAGAAGCGGGGTCCGTGGACCACACCACACCACCCAAAATGATTTGGATCGGCTCATCCTATCATTCGCACCGAACGTGGGTGAGGCCTCAACTTGAGCGAGCCTTCACACACATTTTTTGCATGTTGTTCCGCCGACTAGAATATTCCATCAGACCAAGAGAATACAGCGCGCAGAGTCAGATCATGATGTCGGTATCAGTGAACGTTGAAACCGACGCCTTGGGCCCATGCTTGGGCCTTGGCCAAATCTTGTCAATGGAGCTTCGCGAGTCTGCCTGCCAGCGACTGGTGTACGGGGAATCCCGTTCGAGGTCGGCTGACAGTCGGTGTCAGTGAAGAAGCCGAAAGAGATGAAGGCGTGTCCAAAAAAGGAACGGGCTCGCAAGCAAGGCACGGGCGACCAACGGGCGACCGCGAACGCGGAGGCTCGGAAGAGACCGGCTTGAAGTTGATGGCATCATAAACTTGGACGCGCAGTGCGGCGCTCCTTGGCTCACTCCTCTTGCCTATCGACACAGCCAAGCTCCAAACTCAGCTTGTTCTCGGGTGCTATTCGGGACATGAGCACACCCGAATTTTCGTCGCTCGCACGCCCACCGGCGAGCAACTCGCAGAAACCACAAAAGTAAGCTAACCTCCTTTGCCCTCGTTCTATGCCTCACCACTCTTGGACTTTTCCGGTGCGCCAAGATGGGCTCGATAAATGACATAACCGTCAGTGAACAATGTGTATACGAGCGGTTCGTTTGCAGCGCAGATAAGCAACACAGAGGCGCCCTATGCTGCGTGCGATTCACTTATATCGATGTGCCGACACTTAATGCCCTCCTCTCTAGGTGCGGTAGGGTTAGCTAGCTATAACTTCAGTGAGTCTGATGTTGCCACGAGGTTGCCACCCTGTTTTACTGCCACAAGTGTCTGCCCTGGCAGTTGGTTCTCTCAATTTGCCACAAGGATGATGATCTCAGGCGATAATTTAGGTCCGAGATGAGGCCGTGGTTCGGTTGCACTCCGCTAGGTTTGTAGCAAACTCAAGCTTTTCTGATTTGGGAATGCATGTAGTAATTGTGGGCGTTCAACATTTTTGTTCTGACTGACGCCTCGAGTGATTGAGTCAAGGCCCTCGGCGCGGTTAAGATAGTACCAACTCTCTCGTCATCCCCGTTAAGGCCGATACCTCATTTCTTGTTTTAGTACCAGGAACCCACACTGTCTGGTCGGGTTCCGAGTTCGCCGCTCCGCTCTATTGCGAAGAGTTTTCGCCGCGTCGAGAAGTCGGAGTTGGTAAATAACTCTCGTCTGTGTATAACTAGAAACTGACAGGCTTCTCTCATCCTTGTTAGAGATGAGGCGCCAGCGCGTTAGTTGGAAACTTTGTGAGAACCAAACGCGATGTTGATAAATGATCGGGAGAATGGGAATCGGAAACGAGGTTAAAGAGTATTCATCCGTTTGCTTCGTTGAATCTAAGTTCGTCCTTCCGATCTGAATTTTATCTTCACACAGTTACGGGATTTTGCCGCGTCGGCATGTTAGCGAAATCAGAACTGAGAATAGCTCTCCACAAACTCTCCAGGTTTTCCGACGAATCAATCAAGGGGTGAGCGCCACCGCCCATTCGCTGGCTAAATTCTCCTCTACCCGAAATTGTGGCTGGCTTGTCGCCATGGTTTGCCGCGGAAATACACGGTGTCTCAGGAATTCGTGGTCCAGGATGCTGCGCCGACACCATCCATCGCGCCATGCCACAGGACAGCAAGACCCTCATTCTCGCTCTCGGGGCAGCTGCCTTCATTGCAGCTCTTTACAATGCTAAGCGCAAGAAGAATGTGGCTCCATATCCTCCCGGTCCCAAACCGTTACCGATCCTGGGAAATGTTTTTGATCTGCCCCAATCTCAGTCGTGGCTGGCTTTCTCTGAGTTGGCAAAACAGCACGGTAGAATGGGGCTTGAGTCTGCAGAACTAGAAACTCACTCCACCTTATTTCAGGACCTATCGTTCATCTGAGGGTCCTGGGCAAATCTATCATAATTCTAAACGATGTGAACGCTGCAATACAAATGCTGGACAAGAAAAGTCGCGTCTATAGTAATCGACCCAACCTCGTCATGTGTGGGGAGCTTGTGGGATGGGACGAGGGCCCGGCTCTCATTCAGTTTGGAAAGAGGTGGTCCGACTATCGGCGGTTAATGGCTCAGTTCCTGGGCACCCGTTCCAGAGTTGAAACGGCTTATAACCACATCTTCGAGCAGGCAACACACGCATACCTGCGCAATCTGCTCCAGAGTCCGAGCCTGTGGAAGGAGCACGGCTACAGGTGTGTAGATTGCTGTCCGCCTCTCAATTTTAATAACCTGCTCCAATTCGATAATCTGTTCTGACAGATACGCCGGAGCTATCGTGCTTGAAATCGCGTATGGGTATCACGCCGATGACCGTGATGACCCTCTGGTCAAGTTAGTCGACGAAGCGATGGACCAATTCTCAGAAATGACGGCGCCGAACGCATTCGCAGTTGACGCGTTTCCCTTTCGTTGGTTTTTGTTTCTAGCTGTGACATGCAGCTGTTGATTGAACCCTTAGTTCGTTTTGTTCCGCAATGGTTCCCGGGTGCTTCGTGGAAGAAGAAAGCCAGCCATTACCACAAAACACTTGAAACCATGCTCAATACACCGTACGATTGGGTCAGGAAACAGATGGCGAGTGATTTCGCGTTGTTTATCCGACGTTTCTAATGAGATGCACTAGGCCATGGGGACGTCGATTTCGTGTTTTGTATCAGACCTTCTCGGTTCCCAGAATTCTACTCGCGAAGAAGAGCGTACAATCAAATGGGCTGCTGGCGGGATTTACAGCGGTGAGGTGCCTCTATGCCATTATTGCCAGACAATTCAATGCATACTTATTCTAGGTGGGGCTGAAACGGTCTGTTGCCCTTTCGTCATCCAGGGTCTCACTGACACTTTCCGACAGACGGCAGCCGTGATTGAGACTTTTTTTCTTGCCATGATCCTCCACCCAGATGCTCAGCGTAATGCTCAAAACGAACTGGACGCAGTCCTTGGGCACTGTACTGCACCACGGCTAGCTGATCGTCCCCGTTTACCATACACGGAGGCACTCATTTCTGAGATTTTGCGAACCTACACCATTGCACCCATTGGTACGAGCGATTGGGAAGTCAACACACCGCTAAATTCGTTGAAGGTCTTCCACATGTCGCGACCGAGGATGATTTACACGATGGTTACTTTATTCCGAAGGATGCGATTATTTTCGCAAATAATCGGCGAGTCATTATTACCCATTGGAGTCCACTGGCACAGAATAATTTGATTCGGGTTTACCTCTCCAGGCTCTTTTACCGTGACAGCAATACATATACTGACCCAGAGACCTTCCGCCCAGAACGCTTTATCGAAACGGCAAACCATCGTAAAGAGAAGGATCCCAAAGATATGCTATTTGGGTATGGGCGCAGGTAACGAAATTCAATCCTCGAGTTTAATCAGATTGGATCATTATTCTTCAAAGAGCTTGTCCCGGTAAGTTCAACGCCACCTGCAAACATTGAATCTCATGGGTTTTTCAGGAGTTCATCTCGCCGATATGACCATGTGGCTCTTGTTTGCATCCATTCTGGTATTTTTCGAAATTAGCCCCACAGTTGAAGACGGCAACCCGATACTTCCGTCTGGAAGATTCTTGGATGGCGGCATCAGGTGCGACTGGCTTCTTTTGCAAGTGATATTTCCATAACTGTCACAGCCATCCGGAACACTTCAAGTGTACAATCACGGCAAGGAGTGGAGCAGAAGAAGCTATTCATGGGCTCTCGCACGCTTGATATCCGTCTCCGATGGAATCATGTAGACAGCTTCGATGATACGGATTTCCGAACACAGATTGATCTGGTCGCACTATCAACAAATGCCCGGTTCGGGCGCTGTGTCCAAATATCTAACTTGGAGCACACGATCTGCTCGCAGCTCGCTTGCAGTCCTAAATTTGACTTAAAGTACTCGGTGACTGAATGATACATCATTGTTTGGCTCGGACATTCACCTTGAGCACAGCAACCTTATAAAGGTGGTCGCTCCGTTCATTTAGCCCCTGCATCCGATTCCCCCCCTCGATGTCGGCAGTTATTCCAGACCGTATTACACCTATAACTCAGGCTCAATTCTCGGAAACTTATGGTTCATTCAACCCATTTCTGTTGATGCGCACAATTCACAATTAATTTTACCCAGGCGGTTCCCTCATTTGCTGTATGATTGCCCTCCCAATCTATGGCATTTCTCTTCTTCAAGTGGGTCTCATCTTCTCTAAAGATCAGTGAATGACCTGCAACCTCAGACATACATGTATTATATCAACTACCCGAAGGACAGTAGATGGATCAAAGGAATGGTTCGTTCGAATTCACGTTGCTGTGAATTCCGCTCAGCTACTAATCTGCCAATTTTTCAGGTAGCTCTGCTTTTGTATGGCCAGTCCAATTTGCACGGCATACACTCACTCAATGTGCCCTGCTCTGTAGGACAATAGAATCTGCTCATACCTGGTTGAGTGAGCAAATCAACTTTAGTGTTCAGTGCTTCAACTCGATTAACCTTTCAATCAGTTTGTCACACGGTGTACCACTACTCCGTATGTTCATCAGTGTCATCATGGTTGATTTTCGATACAACTGATGACTACACAGATCTTGAGCTATAGCAACCCCCTTTCCTTGTTTGATGGAGAATGGTCAGTGAGAGTCTCTTCTGCCTTATCGAAGTCTTCACAAACTTCCAGGTCTGTCTATGTGAGCCGCCTTCAAGTTATGATTAGTCACATTTTATGGATGTTCGGCATTTAGACTGCAAACAGCCTTGGGGTGAGCATATCTTATTTTTCTGGGCATCGAATCCCACTCACTCGAATCTTAGGTTCCCACTTGTTTCGTTATTCAAATGTAAGGACAACCATTCTGCCTCTTAGCTTCAATTGAACCAAATACTATATCAAGCTACTTTGCTCGGATGATATATCTTTGTGAGATCTTCCAGTCTCCCACTATAAGCCTCGACCTCATCGATGAACCAGTGGCAAAGAAAAAGTGGAAACTCTCGGTCTTGATTATTTCTGTAAGACAGGTGTATTTCTTGAACGCAGGATTCAACACTAATACATTGGCGTAACTGAAAAGGTGTTCCTTATTATCGGCCAAATTGGTGCGCTAAAATCTCCATGGCTTTCACTCATGCTGATAATGTCTCACAGTAATGGGAATATGTGAGCTATTTGTTTTCGGGTAGCAGTGCTGCTAACAAGTTGTCCATTCAGACACTACCGTGCAGATGTACGTGCTATTTCAATGTGTGATTCCTGTCCCTTAACGTAGCAAATTTAGGTTCCAGATCTGGGACCTACCCAAACTCTCAGCCCTAGTGGTAGGTGGACAATGCCAGTCTTTCTTTCATTCGTGAACTTTGCACCCAGTATCGTGCACTTGTGCCACTGTACGTTATCAGGGTCGTCTCCGACATCCTCACAGCTGTGGCCCTGTGCCTCGTCCTCTATGATGCAGCAGCTCACTCCATATTCCGAGGGTAGATCAAATCTCAACTAAGCGAGGCCTAGTCTGACTTCAAGTATCAGGTCCAGCAAAATGTTTAAGACTTTGATAGTTTACGCCATGAACCGTTTCATACTTACAACGTGGGTATTCTGCACTACAACCATTCAGTGATTTTACAAAATTTCCCTCAGTGTCGTTGTAATTATTCAAACAAGTTTTGTCAGTCTATTGTATTTACTCCCAGTACAATGTACTAATATTCCAATGTAGCTCATTGCGAAACCTGGATCCATCTGGGCGATGGTCATTGAATTTGTCACTGTGCACCGTGAGCATATTTTCGGTTCATGATAACGTCTCATCACAGCTTTTCGCAGTCTATGTTAATAGTGTTCTTGCTACACTGAATGCTCGCAATAGCTTGCGTAAGACTGGTCCCCACGACGAAGCTACAAGCACGACAAAATACAGCACTCAGAATAGCGCCCGGACAGATTTGAGTGGGGGGAGGCCTCCGGTGAATCTCATTCTCGGAAAGAAACTTGGCGGAGTCAAGATTGATCAGGACACATTCATGATGTCAGATCTTGAGGAGAATACCGGGAAGAATGGTGCATCGGAGCATAGCTTAGCTTGACTTGCTGAAGGTTTCTGTAGTCGGATACCCAGGGCTGACATTTTTTTTTCTCTACCCGATAGCTAGTTTTTCGTTTGTTACAATGTCGTACATTTGTTCTTGGATTACTTACTCTGACTGTCTTCCAGTTGAGACAATTCACAGGGTCTCCTGTCTTCATGGATTCAAAATGGTAGTACAGTGGTGTACACATGGCGGAGCTTGTCGCGGCGTACCAGCGAGGGCATCCCTACGGAACCATACTACTGATTCACGGATCAGCCCTAGTACGGCGCCTATTCGAACGGCGAGTATGGGCTTGGGCGGAGGTGCGTCCGGCGGGGGTGTATTTATCTGCTCTAGAAACAGCCCTTCCGCCGTAAGTACCAGTACCTGGCAGTATGGACGGTCGAAAATTCACGGCGGTCTGCGAGAACGGAGTTTCATGTGATTTTTGGGGCCGTCATATCATTCCTGGATACTTTAGTATCCTAGGTCTTACACTACGTGATTTTTTGGTAGAAGGTTCTACGTAGAACATTGTCCCGAATAGGCAGTTTTGAGAATGATGGCCTGATCATTTGCATTTGTTTGGGCAATTTTGAGATCTTGTGTCGGCGGCCGTTCTTACGATGCGTGGGTTGATTGAGTCGTAAGCGCTTCGGGCTCGTTGGGTTGCAGATCCTTAATTTGCTTTTGCACTTCACTTAACTAAAAAAAAATGGAATAAAAGCAACACTCCAGGAATCGAACTGCGAAATGTTGCATATTCTTGTATCTTCAACCGCTTTGCCATTTCACCAACAGCATTGCCAAGTCTTTCATGGACCTGAGTAAATTCTGCTGTCTGCCAAAAGAAGGTTCACAAAATCATCTAGAATATTTTCTATTAATTGACCACACTATGTTATGCCCAGGCCTCAATAAACCCGAGCATCCAGGCGCCGCCCGGTAGGGCCATTACCTTGGAATTTTTATTTCGTCTGCCTGACTTGTTTCCTCAAAACGCAAGGGACAGCCAAAATTGCCTAAAGCGGCGCAAGGCGGCTGTGTGTCTTGGCGTGTTTTGATCCCGCCTCTTCCCCATGACATCACCGAAATACGTCTGAGAATCCGCGACTAACCGCTAAACGCGAATCATGGACAGCTTCATAGTGAGCAACACCTCTGTTCGTCCCACCCCTGGCATGTCCTTGTAGTTCAACTGGTTATCGATTGTTCTCGGAAAGCCCTACTCGATCGACGTCTGGGCCGCGGACATCGAGGAGGCGAGCGCCAACAAAATGCACGATGTAATTCCCGAACTTGTTTAATTGAAGTGCGGCAGCGACGGCGCGCTGAACGTCTGCAAGGAGGCGTGGTGGCACGACTGCGTCGCGTTGGCCTTCGCCGCCGCAGCGCGGGCGTCTACGTCGTTCGCACTATTCCTGAGTTTTGATATGACCCATGTTCGTGCTCATTTGTCCCGCCGTAACTAATGCTCCTCTGGCCCACAGCTCAATCCCCTCGACCTCCCTGCCCGACGTCGGCGTACCGTTTGTGGAACACTTAGATACCCAGTGATATTTAGATGATTCGCCGCCGAGCATCCTTTAACCCAAACTGATTCGATTATCTATAAAATCCGCCGTAGATATTGAATAAATAGAGCCTAGCTCTGCTCGGAACTCTACTGCGACAGAGACAAATCCCAAGCCTGTGAGGATAATCGACAAATATACCCTAGGGCAATATGTCCGTATGCGCTGTGCTTTCTTCACCCAGAGTCAGCTAAGCTCGAGCGGAATATATGTATACTCACGATGTCGCGGCCAGCGCACCCCCGGCGCCGAAATCTGGATATCCACCCTACTGAGCAACAAACTGTGAAGTTGAATCACGACGCTGGGAAGCAGGTGCTCTGGGTGCCGCACTCCGCCGAAAACGATTCTGCACGCCGACAGCGCCGTAACCGCCGGGCGCATCTCCAACCGAGCGCGCAGCATCACAGCGAGCGCCACGTATGAGAAGCCGCGCTCGGGAACGATGTCGGAGAGCTCCAGGTGCGTTAGCTTTGGGCAGATGAAGTTGACGTCGCCGAGCAGGCTGAAGAATACCGTGCAGAGATTCGCGGAGAAATGGGAGCAGTCAACCGTGAAGCTCGTTAGGAGCGAAACGGCTGGCAGGATGGTGAAGAAGGCGGTGCTGCTGCACCCGGCAGCGAAAGCGATGGAGAGGGTCTTTAGCGCTGCAGAGCGCGCGAGGAATTCCACCAAGTCCTGGGTTACGCCCTCGCAATCACTGATCTGCATATGCCACAAGGGAAGGAGGCGTATACATTGGTGGTGGTTCCGTCGACGAAAAGCACCTCAAGTTTCGGATGTGAGTAAGGGCCGGAAGATAATAAGTTCAAATCGAGGGCGCCCCAGGTACTTGAAAGATCGCATCGAATGAGGTTAGGACAAAGATGAAATACAGAGAGGAAGGACCCCGGATCGACAGTAAAATCACAGAACCACATCTCTAGGTAAGTGATCTGGGCCCAGGGAAGTACGATGCCGTCGGATTGCCTCCAGCCGAAGAGGCCTACATTACTGAGGAGCGGAGCGTCCTGTACATCCAAAGCGAGATGTGAATCATACAGAGAAGTATCAGCGACACTGGGACTTGGTCCTGGACCAAGCCAGAGCAAGCGATTTGAGCAGCGGGAATGAGCCCGAGATCGTGGGGGAATCGACAGCAGGGGACCAAGGAATCATGAACAGCACCTGTTCCACTCCGGCCGCATGGTTTGGGAGACAAATAGTATCAACAAGATCCCAAGTGATATCAGGTGAGGCGTCAGGCTGGTCGAGAATGTGTGTGATGACAGACATAGGAAGACCTCCGCTACGGGCAAACCACATTTCCAAGAGCAATTTCGATCCTGGGTAGAAACCATCGATCAAGACCCGTGTCCACAATTCACGGGTCGATAGAGCAACGGCGCGCCAGTAGCGACAGACAGCAGCGAGAACTAGAGGAGCGCAAGCCGGATCATGGACACTGGCAAGGGATTCGGTGCCGCAGAAACTGAATATGTGCGAGAGGATTTCGGGCGGAACAAACAGCGCGTAGCTGGGCGGCTTGCAGAACAGGTGAGGATTGGATCTCGGCGGGAGAATGAGGTCATTCAGGGCCTTTTGCTAGTAATTCAATGGGACATTCAGAACCTTGGCCGAGGTTTACAAAGAGCCTGAAACGCACCAAAAACCCGACGAACCTCTGGCCCATATCGCCTAGTACCAGAATTCGTGGGAGAGAATATGGTGGGTGTATCGAATGCGCTGGCGAGCTCTTGAGATGCGCAGGTCGTGGTTTGAAAGGAAGAGCCTGAGCACAGCCACCAGCACTTGTGTCTGGTTTTTCACGTGGCATCATGTTGAAGAAAGTACCCAAAAAACCTTGGAACAGGGTGCACGAGGGTCAGGCACGACACGGGGAGACTGCGTTGCCGTTCCCGATACACAAAAAGCCCGTATTAATATTATGATGAAGTATCTTTCATCAGAAATTACACTGCGTTCCATTTTTCCGGTGTCTCAGAGGTCCTGTTCGACAAGAAACGCATAAAACTCCAAACACTCAGTCCCAGCAGTCAGCGTCGCCTTGAATGCATCCCAGCTGTCGACCAGGGTCTTTAGCTCGACAATTTCCAACACTGCGCCCCAATCGGAGGGCGGGAGCTTGCAGACGCCGCTCTGCACATAACAGCCGGCGTGGGTTGCGAACGCCTTGTGCTCGAGGGCAGCACAGTTTACGGTCGCGTTCGGCGCACCGACTGCCTCCGGGACGAGGGCCTCCTGCAGGCAATGCATGGTCGCGAGCATCCACGTCTGGCCGCGCGCGCTCAGCGTTGCGCGGCTGGTCTTGAATTTGTTGCAGTAGTTTTGCCCGTAGCCGAGCGGGTAGCCGGTGGGTCCACAATGATATCGAGATTCTAGGCAGTCGGCGTAGAAGGTGCAGCTGTTTGGTGGGGGGTGGAGGCACTCGTCACTCGGGGGCGTTAATGCGTCAGAGGTGTGGAACGTGGAAGATGTGGAACTTGACGGATGGTCGAAGGGCACTGGTATGAGAACAGCAAGCAAAGCGAGAGCCACGGCGAGGACAATGCTGGATGGAACCGACGAGGTCAGCCGCGACTCGACGCGTGTCGCAACCAACGCACATTCGTTTTGTCAAGGACCAACAGCTGCCGAGTGAGTCAGCCCCTAGGCTTGTTTCGAAGTAGCCGATAACCATACCGACTGAGCATAGTGCAGGGCAAGTGTTCAAAGGAATCGAATGGTGCCAGTTTGGTGCCAGTGGTTCTGGTCAAGGTCCGATCAAAGGCTGTGCTCATCATCCCACGATAAGTTGAGTATTTTTTCAATCACGCTCAGCGGTGAGCGCAGCTTTGTCGACGTACAAACTTCACAACTCTACAGCTTACAGCATTAATTGTACTACCAATCGCAACTGAAGAGGAACAACCCGGGTCATTGGCCACCGGTCCGTCCGCCGGCGGACTGCGGATCAGTCCAGGCCGCAACTTTACGGCGCTGACCGAGCGAAAATGACCGCGCGGTGCACAGCTCCAGCGCTTTAAATTCGGGATGAATGCCTGCTGCACCCCAGTAACCCAGCCCCGCAATGACTGACGTCCCAAGCACCTCTGGCGCGCCCAAAATCACCCTCCACTGGCTAAACAGGTCCCGCTCCCAGCGTATCCTCTGGCTGCTTGAGGAGCTCGACCTGCCCTACGAAATCAAGACCTACAAGCGCGATGCCAAGATGCTCGCGCCTCCCGAGCTCAAGGCAGTCCACGGCCTCGGCCACGCGCCTGTAATCACGGTCGGAAACCGTACTGTCGCGGAGTCCGCCCTCATCATCGAGTACCTTTGCGACCATTTCGGCCCCAACTTGATTCCGCGCAAGTGGCGGGACGGGTGCGACGGGCAAGTCGACGGCGAGACGGATTCTTTCATGCGCTACCGCTACTTCATGCACTACTCCGAGGGGTCGCTCATGTCTACCATGATGCTCGCGATGATCCCGATGGGTACGTCCTTGTCTCTACTAAATAATGTTAATACATCCAACTCAAACAAACCTGTAGCCATCAAAAACGCGCCGACGCCATTTTTCCTGCGCCCCATCACGTCGCGCATCGCCGCCCAGCTACATGCCGCGTTCGTCGTCCCCGGTTTCGCGACACATTTTTCCTTCCTCGAGGAGCAGTTAGCATCTGCCCCAGAAGGTGGACCGTATCTCTGTGGCGCGCAGCTTACGGGTGCGGACATCTTGATGAGCTACCCGCTCATCGTCGCACAACTGCCAATGGCAGACTCGGCGCTGAACAAAGAGAAGTACCCTCGCTTATGGGCCTACACGGAGCTGCTGAAACAGAGTAAGGGGTACGGGAAGGCGGTGCAGCGGATCGTAGAGCTCGAGGGGGAGTATGTTGTGTTATGAGAGGGAGACGTACATCTGTGGGTTTTATTTCAGTACTGAGATCGACAGGGGAGAGTGTCGTTTAATGGACAGTTTTCATCCGGCTGATTCCCTGCCCCAAGTGAATTTGCCGAGCCTGTCTGCTCTCGCCCACTCATCGTTTGTGTTCATCTCAGCTCCCTTTCTGGTCGATCCAGCTGGTCTGTCACTTCACCGCCTTGCAATCGTGAGACTTCAAGCTCAAAAAATTGACCTGCAAATTCTAGACAAGTTATAATGTGCGTGTACCGAGATTTACTAGTAGGGCCTCAAACCTTGATTCCAGATAACCTGCCTATGGTCAAAAGCTTGCGGCCTCCGTCCAGCAACCCAAGGTTGATTGTGAGTGTTAGCCATTTCGCAACCGTGGGAATTCTCCCGATCCCAGGACTTCGGGTTAAAGAAGTGCTTACATCCTTAGTTAAAGCGGAGGCCTAACATGTTATACCATATCCTAGAGTCCAAATTCGTCGTGTCTGCCGTGCTTTGGGCTCTCCTTGGACTACAAAAGATTGGGGTTATACTCCCCTTCAATCTCGATAATCTTCTGTTCCGCACGCTTACTACCCGCGCTATTCTTCATCAGCTCGGTGTAGGCCCACAGCTTGGGGTACGCCTTCTCGTTGAGCGGGCTGTGGCCGTCCTGCGGAACCTGCGCGACGATGAGCGGGAAGCTCATGAGGATGTCCGCGCCCGTGAGGTGTGAGCCGCAGAGGTACGGCCCGCCGTCGGGCGTGGATGCGAGCTGCTCTTCGAGGAACGCCAGGTGCGTGGTGAAGCTTGGCGCAATGAACGTGCTGTGCATCTGTGCTGCGATGCGCGACATGAGGGGGCGCAGGAAAAACGGCATCGGCGCTTTCTTGATACCTTCATTCATTAAATCTGTGAGTTCGAGCCATTGATTAAACGAAATTATTGAGACGCACTCCAGGGGATGAATGCGAGGGTTATGACTGTCATCAGAGACCCCTCGCAGTAGTGCATATAGTAACGGTAGCGCATGAACGCCTCCGTTTCGCCGCCGACCTGCCCCTCCCGCCCGGGCACCCACTTGACCGGAATCAGCCCCGAGTCGGGTCGGGCAAAGTGCTCGCAGAGGTACTCCACGATCAGCCCAGACTCCGCGATGGTGCGCTCCCCGACAGTGATGACGGGCGACTTCCCCAGCGCGTGGACCGTCTTGAGCTCCGGGGGCGCGCGCATTGTCTTGGCGTCGCGTTTGTACGTCTTGATCTCGTATGGCACGCCGAGCTCTTCGAGTAGCCACAGGATACGCTGCGAGCGTGACTTCTCGAGCCAGTGGAGTGTGATCTTTGGCGTTTCCGTCGTGTTCGACATCGCGAATCTTCGAGTGAATAGGGTGTTAGCTTGTTAGGAGCTGCAATATCGGCATGGGCGCACCGCGGGCAAAATAGGTTTTCTCTTGAGGCCGTGAAGGTTGGATCGTGAAATCGGTGGAGCAGTGAGCCGGGGTCATCTTCATCCGGACCTTCTTTAGAGTCTCACATTGCTCCCGAACAACACTTCCCAAGCTCGTGCGAAGAGACGGCCCGCATTTGTCACAAAAGCTTATGTACGGTACTCAGATGGCTGTGTGAATGGCTTCACCAGTTTGGGTAGAAAGAAGCTCTTTTTGGTTGAATTCTGTTCAAGCACGTGCCTAAGGTTGAAATTCCCGGTTCGGCGCGGTTTCTGATGACTTTGGAGCCTTCTGCTGCACGCTCCTCGATTCATCGCTAATTTTGCCGGGGAGTTGGACCGGCCGCGGCTCGGTGTTTGGCTCCTGCCCAAGATAACGTGGGCCAGGGGAATTGACTCCCTCAGTCATTTGCAGAACATGAACATATTAACGATTGACTGGGCTGATTATATCTTTCAACCTACAAGGTGGTTGTTTACTTTTACCGTAGAACTAAGTTGCATCGCGTTCCAGCATTAAGCCAAGAACATACCGAGAAACAACACATTATGTCTCTCTAAGAAATCAAGCCCCAAAAAATCGCAACAGCTCACTGCTTGTTCAGTTGCGACCGCGGAGGAACGAGGCCTGAGATAGAGTAGCACACGACGGCCAGAAATTCAGGCAGCGCGACTAGCGGAAACCACAGCCGTTCGTCGTTCTGCTTCGCGGAATTTGCGAGGGTGGCGGTCAAGAATGCCTCCCGGATGAGCAGGAGCAATGATATAAGGCAGAGCAGGTAGCTCCCGTGGCGGTCGCCAAACGGGCGGCTGTCGTTCCTATAGCCTGCTACAGAGGTAATGAGAGCT
This sequence comes from Mycena latifolia, assembly GCA_029289555.1. Taxonomy (NCBI): domain Eukaryota; kingdom Fungi; phylum Basidiomycota; class Agaricomycetes; order Agaricales; family Mycenaceae; genus Mycena; species Mycena latifolia. Next base: position 1,300,699 of record JARJLE010000002.1, read on the forward strand.
ACTGCAAGGGTACAGAAAAGTCTAAGGACGCACAAGTGGAGCTTTCCCTCACGACAACAAGCGCCTGTATGGCCTGGAGGACGGTGAGGACGAGGAAGAGAATCGTGCTGGCTTTGCGGAGCGTGCTCCCCGTGGACGCAGTGCTGGCATTTGAGCTCGTCGAGTCGGTGATTCCGATGATGCCCAGGATGACGCCGACCAGGAGGGCAGCACGGAAGAGGCGGCGGGTCCGTATGAGTTGGATCGGAAGAAACTCGACACGTTCAGCGCCAGAGATCATTTCTCTGATGAAGAGTTAGGATATAATAGAGCTGAAAGAGAAAGACGCACCGGTCGAGAACGAGCGTGTATGCAGAGTACAGCAGTGCAAAGAACCCGACTCCAAACAAGACTTCATCTGCTGTAAACAAACCAAGATTCTGCCCCAGTGTCGTCGAGTCTGCCAGAATCGCACGTATGATAAATGCCGTCACGCGCACTGGGGCTAATTAGTCGAGAATTCTAATATCCATGGTTTGGACTCACTCAAGCAAAAAACGACGAGAACAATGTAGACATAAGTCGTATTTTTTATCGACTGCCGGATGAACCAGAGGAAGAATGGAAGATAGAGAGCCGCAAACAGGGCCGGTGCTGCCACAGAGTGGAATCCAAAAACTGCTGCGTAGTCTATCGACTCCGAGTCGGAGACCATCGCGAAGGGTAGGGGCGGAAAGAGACGAGGCGTTGCGGTCCATCCTCGAGGTATATATATGAGTTCGGGGCCGCAGTACGTCCGTGGCAGCTCGAGTCCGACAAGGCAAGACGTCGTGCAAAGCGCAGTTCTCCTGCCCTGATGGCGGCGGTAGCGGCCCATGCGCTATTTTTAGTGGTTTTGCTGACGTACAGGGTTCAACTTTGGTTCAACTCTCCTGGGATTTCGGTTCTGGTTGGCGTCTGGTCATTTTCATAACGTTCAGGCTTGTAATTTTGCAGGTATCTCCCCTTTTTGCTCGGAGGTTTTTTTGCTCGGAGGCAACGCGAAGCGAGTTCACTGATCAGCAAGATCCGAATTAATTTACTTAATTTATGTAATGAAGCTTATGGATGACTGAATAGAATGGTCGCAAATCATTTCTTCTCGTCCAAATCCCAGGAGTGGTGATCGCCGGCCCAGTAGGAGCTTCAAAAAATCAGCAACACGTCGTTTCTGCGTGGTTTTAAGCTTACGGAGGCAGGTCGAGCATGGGCGGCGGCGGCCCTGCAGGGAGAACATCCGCATAAGTAATGCTCGATGACCCCGCGACACCGACTGGAGGCGGTGGGCACGCTGATCCAGGATCGAGACGAATCGGGACCTCGAACTGGAGGTCATTGTTGATTCCAGGGAATGGCACGACGAACCGAAGGTTGTACTGAAAAAAGGAAAAAAAGATGAGCGGTTTGCAGGAGAGCAGAGAAATGGGATGGAAGCACCTGCCAGTCAAGAGTTTCGGTATTGCCTGTCGGCGCGTAAGGGATGGCTACCTCGGAATCGAAATGCACGGCGCGTCTCCAGATACCGCGTCCTTTGTCATCCTTTGACCCAGGAGCGGGGATCCATTCTGGTTCCTCGATTACTTGCCGGACGGCGGCTACCCGTTTTTTGTCGCCCAAACCTCCTTCCAGAGTAAAGACATCCTCGACATGCCGCGTTCTTTGCCGGACACGGATCTCCGCCCTACGGTCAAGATGAACTTTGACATCGGAGGATAAGGCGGGCGGCGCGGGAAATAGAGGCTTTCCATGCTTGTCCACGGGTCCATCTGACATAGACATCGGCTTGGTATCCGTCTCAATGTAGAAACGAAATGGAATGGCAGTTGCGATAGGGAATGAGTTCATTTCTGGGAGTGTGAGCTGGGGAAGAAATCTGGCTAAGTATCTTTGCAGTCCTAAAAAAAGAAACAATTTACCTTAACCCGTGCATGTGAATAATCGCCCCAGATGCCTTGCCTGAGCTTCTCTTCGGCGCTTATATCCTTCCACGGACCATTCCAGCCCTGCCTTAAAGATTCCTTGGCCAATAGCTGACTTTGCAAGGCAGCAGGGACAACGGAAATGGGCCTGCGGATACGGCGGTTCATGCGAAAGAAGCCAACGCGATCACCCACAACTTCCAGAGAATAGCCGATTGTCGCGTTCTTGTGCCATCCCCAACAATGGAAAGACGGAGGTAGGTTTTGCGGCAGGATGAATTGAAAAGGGAACGACAAGATATGAGATCCCGACTCGGGAAACGCAGACCCTTGGTCCCATAAAGGGAGATTTGTGTGTATAAGCTAAATAGGAAAGCGCATCTTGTGAGAAAGACATAGGAGATCATAAAAATAAACGAACTATAATAGTCTGGTTATGGTCAACACTTGTTTGCCCATTCGAGGTGGTTATCTGCCTGTGAAAGACAAAACAATGACTCATTGTCGGAACAATGGAAAGAGATAACGGACGTGCGAATGGTTCCTCTAAGTTTGATTCGCAGGTGCTCGAGATTGTCCTCTTGCGCCAATGCAAGATTCAAATCGACGCTGCCGTGGATCGTTTCGCCCGCGACGCGGGTGAGGTTCTGGAAATGGAGGGTGACTGGCCCATCTGTTTGTGAGGTGGTGTCGTCCGAGGCCATAAGACTGCGCAGAGCAATTCCGCCGGTCCGCAGTTTTATACCAGAGAAGAACCCTGATTCTTATCATCAATCGGACATGGCTGTCACTGCACACGGTTGCACAGCCTTTTTGGATGTAACAAGATGCTTACCGGCCCTGCTCAGCAAAAGGAGTATATTACTGCGGAGGTCCCGATGATCCCCTCTCTGGTACAAAGTGAATCATGGGATACAGCTCCTAGAGCCACGACGCGTTTAGGAGGGTGATCGTTTGAGACAAGGGAATATCAGTGGCAGTGCATCCATCAAATGTCGCTTTGCGCTTGTTTCCAAAAAGTTCAATTCACAACCAAACCCAAAAGAAAATTTAAACAAAACAAAAACCCTAAATCCCAAGTATCAAATGTATGCGTTTTGGTCTTGCTTCAGTTTGCGCAAGGGGGAATTCGAATATCGAGTATGCCCCATTTGTTACAATTTTTGCCCCGTCAACTTCAGCTGCGACCGTGTACGAGGCGAAGGGATTATCTAAGTCGATGCTCCATATTGCGTAGGCGGTTTCCGCAGCTACCGGCTGGGTGGGAGGTGAAAGTTGGGTTTCTACGAGGATCGGACGTGACACGCTATCGCGCGTTGCTTCCTCAAGGTACACGCGCGTCGGGTTCAAGCCATTGCGCACCTACGGCCCGTCAGCAACAGGGAGGGATACAGGGCTAAACGCACCGCGACGTCAAATCTACCCGCGACAGGGTCTAGAGAAGTAGCGCATGAGGTCTCGGAGAAGACAACGCCGTCATTCACTAGGAAGCCGACCCCACTCTGGTCCTCTAGCTCGTTATCTACGGCAAAGCGCATCTTTGTAATGCCGGCCCTCGCGTCGAGAGAGGAACGGGACATCTCCTATGTCGTTAAATGCATACCACCGCGCTGTAGCGCCCTGAGACTGCCGTGGACACGCCTGCAAAAGGCAGCGTGATATTGTTTGTGCCGCCGACATGGTCGTCCCAGAGGAGGCGTACTGTGCGATCTGCGTCCTCGGTCATGTCCCAGAACTATACAGAGGACTATTTATGGTTGAGGCAATTGGGAGGTGTCGGCACGCACCCGAACTTCACCAGAGAACTTGAGTATGTCGCCGTCCAAGGTGAATTGCAATTTGGAGGGCTTGACAGCCAGCGGGGTGATCACCTCGGTGAGCTGCACGCCGCTCGGAACGGTATCAAGTATGCGCGCAAACAAGTTTGCGCACGTTAATGCATAAAGCTCCGGCGACTTGGCGAACCTGTACGGAGGCCAGCGAGGAGGTACCGCTGCGAAAGGGTCCTTTGGTCGGTGTACCCTTGCATGGTGACGTTGCCATCGCTTCCAAAGATGCGCTTGTCCGAATTGGTGGTATCGTTAAAGCCTACAACCAGTGGATTCTGTGTCGTGCCTGCAATGTACTCTGTTGCACTTGAGATCAATCAGCAAACCCGAGCTAAAGGTGCGGTCACTGCACATATTGTTGTCAAAGTGAACAAATGTGGAATCGAAGTGAGCGACGGACTCGGTGCTGTCGGGGTCATTCAGTTCAGGCACGATATCTGGGAACGGTTCGTGCTGAACGCCGCCGAATGTGTGTCTGTAAAACAATGAGGTGCTGCCGGTGTTCAAACGAGACGACCTGGCACACACCCGCATGCGATGAGTCCGATCATCTCAGTCTGCGTGAATCCCTGGCGCGCGAAGTTGGCAATGTGTATTTGTAATTCTTCCTGCGGCTGCGGTACCCCCCGTGCGTTCGGCTCCCCAGCGTCAGCGCGTCCGCCGCGGAACGCAATCTCAGGACGCGCGCTGAATGCGATTCGGTCGTGTATATTATTGTAAAACTGTGCTGGAATACTTACCAGTTCTCGATGGCTATGTGGGCTCCAACCACGAGGGCATCTGCAACTGCGAGGAGGGTCAGTGCGTTCAAAATACTGAGGCCGTCGCTGCATACTAGAAACGTAACGGTTGGACTGGCCGAGGAGGACTGCGATGGTGTTCCCGACACCGTCGCCGGCGTTCTGTGGGAACGTAGTTAGTCAACAAGCGAGACACCCACGGCGCGACGCACTTCGGGGCGAGCCTGTTCTTCAGCGAACCGGATCGATGCGTCCAGGCCTCCCGTGCCATCCATGACGTTGTGCGTCGCCATGTCATGATATGCCTGTGTCAAATGAACTGCTTATCCTCCAGACGATGGCGTGAGATCTCACCGTATCCAGTCGACGGCGTTGGATCGCCCTGAATGCTTTATCGAACAAGGAATGAGTTAGAAACGATAAACAGTGATAAAAAAGCGTATGTTACGGAATCCGAGGCGAAGAGGTTGAAATCACAGGGCTGAACAAACCCCGCAATTCCTCGACTGCTGTGGCCATCCTGATCGAAGCCCAGAGCCTCGAGCTCGTCGAGCTGCGGCGAAGGCCAGACGTACGCGTTGGCGGTCGCGAGGCAAACTAAGATTGCAAAACCGAGCATTTCTGTCGTAACATACGTTTGACGACGCTCTTATAAACGCCAGAGATGCGGCGAAAATCCGCCGAGGTGTGTGATATATAATAAGCAAGGCTTCCTGGGCGGTCTGGTGTTACCGTGATAAGTGACTTGGGTGAGAAAATAGCATCTACCGAAAACGGATGAGACGCGCGAAACACATCAGTGTCATGGATTTTCACGCGCGCGGGTGGGATCTCCTTCGGGTCGAAGCGTGTGTCTCTTTTTTTTTATCAGCCGGCAGAGACACAACTATCGTCAGTAAACTGGCAGACTGGGCGGATGATTCTTAGCTTGTGGAAGATTGTCTGTCGTGCCAAATTCATGTGAGAATATAACTTCAATTTAAAACATTGTGGCAGTCTGAGCAAAATGCGAGGTCTGCAAATTGAATCATTTGTTGCAGAAATGCGCTACATAACACTGGGGCAAGATGTGAATCTCAAATCACCAACGCACGGAGTACGTGATGCGCGACAAGATGGAATAACTGAGACATATCATTGTTAGTAAGTGAATCCTGAAATAATATTGGATCACTTACCCGTCAGGAAATGTGAGTGCTGTCCAAGACAACCTGTCTGCTACTGGAGATGTGAGGTACAGAGAAGGTATAGTTTAGTTTCTCTGGCGGCGTAAACAGATCGGGCCTAGGATGTTGTTGCATGCACAGTGAGGACCACAAGAACCGTCGGAACAATCCTCCTGGCCTTCGTCTTCATCCACCTCCCACTGACTGTAATCTGCTGAGATGGCGATTTCGATGCGTGTGAGTCGGGGTAGAAAAGACAATAAGCGGCCGAATTCTGTAGTGTAGTCGCTCGCCGGGAAGATTTTCGTAATAGGCCAGTTCGACGGCGCGCTGAGGCTTATTTTGTACTCCCGTAGTCGTATATTCTGCAGATTCGTCAATAAAACCCAGTCCTTATAATATTCGTTCTATGTGGTTTCAGATGAGGATAGCTCGTATTATTTTGCCGACTTACCCTTCGTCCAGCGATGCAAACATCGAGTTAAGTCAAGTTAGGGAAAGAGGAAACTAGTTGAGCGAACGAGATCGGGGACAATTGCTTCGTTACTTTGATGGCCGATCCGCCAGTGTCGATAGCGTGGACACAAAGCTTTGCAACTGAAAGATGGATTGGGAGCGGTTTGGTGAAGAAGAAAGGCCGTTGGCGTCTCTAGGCGAGTGTGCATCGATGCACGAACATGAGGACCAGCTTTTCCAGTTGCCTTTGATGGGCACAAATGATCACTGAATTTGCGAAGGAGCCCTTCAACGAGCGAAGGCGAGGTAAAAATGTGATGTCTGCCGTAAGCTGTGTTCCAGAAGCGTTGAGCGACAGGTCCAACAGATTTGGATGAGAGTTCAAGAAAGGGAAGAAGTCAGAGTCGCATGGATTGTCAAAATCCTCCTCCTCCATCTCGGGTTCCTCTGGGTCCAGGTTTACTGAGAGATCAAGAACGCTGAGGGAAGGAAGATGTATGGAATTCAACGCGTCGATCAAGCCAAAATACTCTTCCAACGGAAATGTGTAGTCGTCGAAAGGAATTTCGATGTTCAAATGCAAGGTGTGGAGAAGAGCATCTGCATAGCATCCGCAAGTTGGGAGGACCTTCTTTCGCTAGTTGCAATATCTAGGTCGAAATCAGTAATTTTTCACGTCCCAATACGGGACGCGTACTCACTGACAATGCTCGGGTGAATGCTAAACTTAACTCCGAGCACTTCGAGCCCGGGGATGTGAACGAACTGTCGAGATTTTAAAGGGGATTCGTAGGTTCAGATTCAAGTTACGCTCACGTCGAAATTCTTGTTGGTGCCATTGGCTGAAACAATCAGCTCTTTGAGGTTCGGAAATTTGCCAGGGGATCCCAGAATGTTTCCTAGCTCGCCAACACCCGCCGCCAGATTCCAATGCAGGACACGTAAAGCTGACCCTCCGGCATGCCCATCCCCAGCAAACTCATAGATGTTGTTCAGTGTATTGAGCGATGCCTTCGGCTGAGGTTTAACGGTGCGCCGAGGGGTGAACGGACCACCATCCGTCAAACCCAGCTGTCGGATTAATGACGCTGGATGGGGTCTCCCGCCATAGGTCTACGCATTGCTGAGAGTTCTGACGAGCCGAGCAGATTGGGGTGCGGTTAAAGGAGTATCGATGATTCTGGTATAGAGGAGCGCTGAGAATATAGAGTGAAAGTGATGGGAGACGGAGCACAGGCGAGCCAAGGATTGACGGGATGCAAAACTTGCTATGGTCATCCAGAGTTCAGGCGCCACCTCAAGAACATTGGATGTCGCTTCTGGGGCTATCTCTGTATCGCTGAACACTACATTCAGCGCCGAATGTGGAGTCGAAAAAGATAACTTCGCTCACCCATTCGACGACTTGATGGGGCTGCCTCCGCCGGCCTGAGCTCAATGTTGGAAACTATACACCGAGGAAGTCGAGAGCGGCGAGTAGCGCGCGATGAAGTATAAAGACAAGTAGGATTGATGGGTGACATGTAACACGTAACACTATCTAAATCGACTCTCGGCTCAAACTCTAACACACCCCCAGAGACGAGACACCCCCATAAACAAGCAAAACTTCACATAGAAAACTCATCTTCTTCTTTAAGTGACATCTCTTGAAACCCGAGCTGTACATCTTCCACCGTCGCCGGCTTCTTGGATTTCTTCTTCTTCCTCTTCTTCTTCGATGGAGTGCCAGGAGCACTCAATGCCGTGAGGGTGGGGGATGGGGGAGAAGACTGCAGATGGAGGTCGAAGTGATAGGCATAGTTGGAGCTGTCGACAGTTGGGAAGGGACCATTGGAATCCGCATGATGAATTACGTTGACGGTGGAGAGGAAGCCTTCACGGACGGTGGGGTCCATGGTGTCGAGGTTGAGCTCGTCGGGGAGGTCAAGGACGGCTGCAACAAAGTGTGCATGCTCTCCAGTTTCTTTATCGGCACCCCCAGAATTCTCAGCCAGGTGAGCGCGGCTGTCTCGGTCTCGAAGAATGCGGCGGCAGACGTCGTCGGGCATGATGGACACGCAGTACTGGGCAAAATGTCCGGGGAGACCGCATCTATGGCAAACATCGGTCCGGTTCTTGGTGTTCGTCCAATCGAACTCTTTGCCAGCCGCAGAATGCGACGAGCGGTCCGAGCGATGATGATGACCGCGGGCTGCGTAAGCTTCCACACCTTCAGGAATCTCACCCCCATGATTCGGGCCAGTAGGTAAACCAAAGCGAACAGCTTTAATGACTGAATCACGCTTCTGAAGGTCCGCTAACTCCCAAGCGTTAATCGCAGCGACCATGTCCGGTATAGCACGCTGAGGCGATTCGTTCTGGAGGACGGTGGTGATAGGGGAGTAGACGGAGGAAAGACCAGCTAAGATCTTGTCCTGGACCATGAATGGAGGGAGAGAGACGGCAATTGCGGTGAGGCGACTCTCGGCGGTGACGACAGCCTGGAGGAATTCGTCGGCAGGTTTGGAAATATCATGAGAGAGGTTGTTGAACTGGGACATGAGGATGGAGCGATTGGCGGGATCGGAGGTGGTGTAAAAGGAGGCAAGCTGTGCCCAAAGCAAGCGACCGCTTCTTCCAACACCAGCATTGTTAACCTTGGCCTGCACAGCTGGGCTCAGTGTGAGGTACAAGATACCATAGGCCTTCTGATTATCATTCGTCCAGTTCCGCATTTGGACAACACCACCTGGAACGGGAACTAATGGATCGACGGCACTCCAAGAGCCATCTGCGAGTAAAAGAGCCTCTGCTTCGGGCTTCCAGGTCCAGTAGTTCACCCCACCCATAAGCTTCGAAATGTCTGATGGTTTAACCATGGCAAAGTAGAGTCGGATGCGAGGGGAAAGTGGAGTGGCACAAAGACAAAGACAAAGACGGGGGACCGGGTGCTGATCGTGACAGCGTACACAGAAAAGAGGACCAAGATGTGCTTCTTTAGGCAGTGGTGCGCAAGCCCATAACCTGTTGGAAACTATACACCGAGGAAGTCGAGAGCGGCGAGTAGCGCGCGATGAAGTATAAAGACAAGTAGGATTGATGGGTGACATGTAACACGTAACACTATCTAAATCGACTCTCGGCTCAAACTCTAACACTCAAGAGGTTCAGATCAGACGTTCCAGGCATTAATTATAGATACCTTGACTTTTTTCATCATTTCCAGCGGTTCCTAGAGGACGAAGATGAGGAGAAGAGCGAAGGTGACTGTCACCATTTAGGGTCATGTGATACGTTACCAGCGCGTTCTCTCAGTCACGCACCGTTCAACAAGCAGAATAAAATCCGCTGAAAATTCAAAACTCCAAATCGTTTCCACCCAATTTCCACTTGCTCATCCCACAAACTCGGACTCCGGCCTCCCCACTAACCAGAAGCGGAAACCTTTGTGAAAGTTTTATACTCAACTTGAAAGTTCAACTTGAAAGTGCTCGGACTGATGTTAGACTGTTGGAACTCAACAAAAGGTTTCTTGGAATACTTAATCAATGGTTCAAGATAACTTCCCACTAGCAAGCTAATGGACGAGAAGCGGAAGCGTGAGTCCGATCCTCAGGTGGTTCAATCCAACCTCAACGAGCTCTGGAGGCCGGATTAAAAGTTCAACGTTCAACTTGAAGGAGGATTAGTGCGTTTATATTCCTCACCTTCTCCCAAATTTTGGAGGTTTCGACGTGCCCATATAGTGCACACGCCTCCGGCTGGTGGTGCGCCTGCATCTTCAATTCGACACAACTTGACAAAGGAATCCCACCACCGATCGCGAGGCTCCCGCCAATTTTGTTCTCGCAGACCAACACATTATCTCGGTGCTCAAAGCTCAGAGCGCGGCGAATGCAGTACGCCTGAAAACCTAGCCCCCGGCAGAGTTCGTCGTTGAGCGGCTACGGATTATCGTCGGTGAGCATGACCTTTCTACGTTATCCGCACGGCCGGCGCGATAACAGCCCGACATTTCGGAGAGCGAGAGCATATTATGTACCATGTGTCTTGAAATGGCATGCCTTGATTCTGTGGTCTAAATATCATAATTTGAGGCATAATCGTCACGAACGACAGAGTTATGCAGTACGGAGGTCTACTGTAAAGTTCTTTGGAGGAATCGTTGGAATCGGGAAAGGAAACACTCTGGAAGCCGCTGGGGATGACTGAAATAAACATTTGCGGGGTGGGTCGTCGAACCTTGAGGATTACTAGTCATTAACAGCCCACTCCATCCCAAAAAATGATGACACACCTAAGTATGAAGCATTCAGTTGTTGGAATGTCCAAGGTCTCACAGATCGTAAGGACTGCCCGGGTTCGACCAATCGTCGGATCCACCTGGCGCCACCGTCAATCCGTTCATCCGCTGGAAGGCTCCCCTCGTCTCCTTTGCATCTTCGCAATACTGTATCCACCAGCGCTCGTAGTTTGCTCGTGAATACCAATCACTCTCGTTGATACCACTGCCATTCCCAAACTCGTCCAGGATCGCATCATTGTACATCCAAAAGCCCTCCAAGTGCTGCATCGAGAGAGGCTTCTTGTCCTTGCGGGCGACGATGACTGTCCCGACGTGGGATTTCCACTCAGGTGGGGCGAACCTGACCGAACGAGAAACGAGTTAGAAACGATACAAAGTCTGTCAAGGGTATGGCATACCCGCTGCGAGGATTGATGGCAAGGAAAGTTGCAATCTGACAGTCGAGGTCGGCTGGGTGAGGAGAGGTGGTGCCGGTCCGCCGCATAACAAGGGGGCAGTCAAGGCGAGCGGAGACGGGGAGGGGAGGGAGGTCGAAGACAGGATCGTCTTTAGGGACGGCAGTGGCATTAAAGGTTCCTCGACCAGGAGTACGCTTGTCTTTTTCGCACCAGATGATGACCGCCTGAACTTGTTCCGAGGAACTTGAAGACATTTCGACTTTGAGTCAAGCTTGGGTACGACGGTGGAATCGATGAGAGATCCTCAAAGGATAAGTACAACACATCACCAAAAGTGTCCAAAGCTGGCAAGGCCTCGTGACTTTGACAAGGCCCATCAAGCGCGCTCCAGGGCTTGGACGCGTCTCGCAAGGTCCTTCCAAGGCCTCTTCCAGCCTCGGTCCTCCTCACGAGGATTTCCCAACCCTTGCCTCGCCTCGCCAGATCGGCCGCGCGGCCTTCAAAAGCCGAGTGCGCCCAAGTCCTCCTCAGCCGCATCTTCCACTCCGACCACCACCACCCACTCGAGTGCCGACCCCACGCTCCTCAGCCGTTCCTCCCCCGCATCTTGACGCTCCCCTGTCTTCATCTCCACGCTCTCGGTCGGGAAAGCGGGCGTTCTGCGTCATCAAATGGGCTGCCGGGAGCACCATCGGTAGCGTCACCAGGAGGGATAGAGTGCTGCTGGTACGTTCTATTCCTTTACTCAAGCGCATTACTCAGTCCCTCGCCGTGACATCCTCCCCTCCCTTAACGTTCCATCAAGGTCAATTGCGTGAGGCTGGCGCTTGTCGACGCAGGCAGCCTTCCGCTCCCGCTCAACTGCGCAGCGCTCACGCCCAACGCCCCATCTTCGCGCTGCCGCCAGGACAGGCCTTCTGCTGGTGGGCTGCGGCGACAGCGAAGTAGCGTCGCGAGCCACATCTGCCTTCCTGTGTCGAAGGATGCCGTCCGCGCTTCTCAGTCGACCTCAGTATTTGCCGTTCGCCCACCCACATCTCTTTCCTCCTTCATTGATGATCACTTACCTCCAATTCTCAGACCACCATCACTCAAACCATCCGGTCTTCATTGGGACTCAACGCGGTGCGATCCCGTCTTAAATCTTGAGTGACACTCTCTCCCTCCAGTACTTACTCAGGCCCGTCCCTCCTCCTCTCCTCGGAACCGCCGTCCAGCCGTCTCGCCCTTCTTCTCCGAGGCCAAGCTTCAGACCCGTGCCCGTGACACCCCTGGCGAAGGGACGCCAACATCGCGCAGGCGAGCGCGGTCGACCTATTCCACGAGGCGCTCAACTTCCGGAGACGCGCCGGGGCTCCGACCGCGGGTGTTTTGTCCACGATGGCACGAGCAATGCAACGCCAGGGTGCGCGCGCTTCGAAGCCAAACAAGACGGTTACCTAGGCGTTTGACGACGAGGTCGAGTCTGGGCAGCTCATCGGGCGTGTCGTCCCAACGAGGTAAGTGCTAATTAATGCGCATATATCCAACTAATCACCCTTATTTCATCTCGAGATCCTCGGTTGTCTCCCTCGCTAAGGTAAGGTTTCTTGCGGTACTTGGCCTGGCTGAGATTCCTTCTCAGCCGTTCGATTTACGACAACGTTCTCGTCAAGCGCTCATTCCCCCCGGCAACCGCTTCCATTGGAGCCAAAGGTACTATCCGTTGTCCTCTGTGTAATCTGCTTACCTACCTTTTGCAGGATGGCATTCAGACCAACCTCTTCCAACACATTTTCCCGTGGTACAGGTACGCACGCGTCGCCCAGTTTCATGTAGCCCAAACTCATAATAAGCATGCCCTTTTAAGTCTTTTGGCGCGCATAATTGAGCCATCTTATAGTATCGTTACCTCGCGCATCAATAACTCGTCTTTGTGAGTCTTCTCGCTCGTATGGTCTCCTTTGTACTGGCCAATTTCAACCGCAATTCTTAGTCATGCACACTTAGCTCGTCCTTATTCTTGTACTCCCGTTATTTGATAATAAAATTGTTTTCCTCGTCTTTATTTGGAATGACAGGAATTGGAAGGAAGGCCTGGAGCGCCCTTGCAAGGGCCCCAAGGCCTTCCAAGGGCGCTCGAGGGCTTCCAAGGGCACTCAAGCCCGGGACGCCCTTGCGTGGCCTTGTGAACTTGAAGAGTGCCTCGGGAGGGGTGCACAGGCCTTGGACGTCCTTGTGAGGCCTTGGGACCCTTCCAAGGGGCTTCCGAGGCCCTTGGAAGGTCTTTCCGCTTTTGGTGATGGCCAGTTGAACACAAGACAAACACAAGCATACGAGCTGACGTAAGTTGGCAAACTCACCTCTCAACCGCCAACCAAAATAGTCACGGTCTCTTACATTGGGTCTTTCTGCGGTCGGCTGAAAATGGAGCCATCCAGCATGGAACTGGCGGCAAGCGTACGACCGGCAGGCGGCCTTAAGCGAGTCAGCGACCAAATGGAACGTCAATTTTACCTCATCTGTGTGCTCCTGGAAACGGTTTCGACTTCTTTTCTTGAACCACCATGTCCACTCCGAACCAAATTCTGAATCTTTTTTCAAACTCGGAGCTCTTCTGCCATGTTCCTCACATCCAGGAAACTGTCCTTGCTGAATGCGACGAGGTGGCCAGACTCGCCCTTTCTCATACCTCTATCCTCTACCGAGACATACGAAGACCTTCGCCTGAAAACCCTTAACATCGCCGACATCTCTTTCGACGTTCGCAACCCTAAGATTACGCTGATTACCCACTGTCTCGTGAAGAGGCCTAATGCAAAGGAGTGGCCGGGAGTCACAGACAAATATGTGGTGAAACGGGTCCAGAAGCTTGCCACGGAGAGAGAATTGGCTGCCGTAGTTGTGAAAAGTCGTTCCTTCCGGTGCTTAACCTTCGAGTGAGTCTTTTTTTGCCCTTGAAATGTTTCTCATTAAATTGGCAGACTGTGGGCCCCACCAGCGTCCATCTCAGAGGCGGATTGGTATAGTGATAAAGGTTACAAAGGAATCGTCACTGTCGGTGGCGCTGTGTTAACCAAGTGTTATGGCATCTATGATTCCATGTTCGGCCACGGCAACGTTGAGGTTTGTGTTTCTGCCTCTCAATACTGGTGCCGACTGAAGAAATGCTGCCTCGAGACCTGGAAAATACCGGAATCTTCGACGAAGAAAGGATTTACCGTCGCCGACTATCATGATCTCTACGTGGGACGCTACAAAAAAAGAAAAGACTGGCGGGTCCCCACAGAGGATTTATTCCACGGTTGGCCGCTTAACTCATTGGATATTATACGGCGACTGATCGTAGCCTTAAGTACTGGAGCGCTGGCGGCAAGAGCGTGGTCATTTATTGCGTCGCTGACGGTATTCATGGTGAGTTATTCATCGCTTTCAGTGTACGAGATCTCATTTCACAAGGTACTCTGGTCTTTTGTCGCAATCATTGAGAGGCGTCCCACCCTGAAGCCTTTTTTCAATTGCGGAAAGTCCTTGGCATCCTTCTTGCTAACGTCGAGTGCGCACGCTCTCGATTACGTAAATGCCTTAGGCCTTAGTTCTTGTTCTATAATTATATCCCTTTGCTTTGCTTGCTTTATGCGGTGTCGTCGCCCTCTCCAGGCCTTCCGGGCCAGTTCCAGCCAATTCGATGCCCGAAAAGGAAAGGCGAGGCACGTGGCCGTATCTTGGCGTTGCCCGCAGCTTTCTCGGCCTGCTCTTTCGTTACTGTCTCGTCTCTCTCAGTCCTCACTGCTCTTCGCACGGCCGGCGGTGCACCCGGTGAAATGATATCCCGCTTTGCAAAATCGTTTGTCGCGATCATTGTCGCTCTGGTGAGTCTACGCTGGTCTTGTGCCACGCAAACGACTCAAAGCACAATGCTAGCTCCTGCTCACAACAATAACATTCTTACACCCCCCGTCGCGGGCCTACATTGACCCGTGGTCGGGAGACCTACTCGGCGAAGATGGCATGGAGCAATCCCTCCGGACGAGCAAATTGAAGCCAAATCCTCCAATCCTAGGCGTAGATGGAGGTGTCATAATGCCAAAGTTGGGGAACGCTACAGCCAAGTCGGTTTTATTCTCGATGGAAATTGGCGATACTAAGCTTTCCCAGGGCTGCTCTTGGACGCGCGACTTGGAAGTTATTGTGAGTGTCAGAGTGAGCTCGAAGTGACAGAGTATTAACCTGGGAGACAGACATACGATGACACTCCGCTATCCTGAGGTGACTACCCTTACAAGCCCTCGGTCATCTTCGTCTAATTTCCCCCAGAAACCGACCCAGGATGAAAGGGACGCCCTCAGTTCCTACTTTCATTTGCTATCCCGACTTTATCCCTGCGGCGAGTGCGCCACCGAATTCCAGATGCTTTTGGAAAAATATCCACCGCAGGTGCATCCCTCCCTCCCCTTCGTTTGTTATTCGGCTCTAACGTGAATAAGACTTCTTCCCGGCGTTCTGCGTCACTCTGGTTTGTTCTTCTATGTTATCCTCGATACTTTTCAATTTTGACGCTGCCAACAGGCTATGTTCTGTTCACAACGTTGTCAACAAGCGTCTCGACAAAGAGCCATTCGATTGCGCGCATTTGGATGATACTTACGATTGCGGGTGCGGTGACGAACCCATAGGAACCGTGTCTCCATCCACCGACTCCGAGGGAGATGGTGCTGCAGTGGGTATGATGCGGGGTGGGAGATAGATGCTGTGTCTCCCTGCGTGTGTAATTTATTCAACTGTATATCTGTAGTGCATTTAGGTGGTACATACTAATCTAGATTCTTTCATCAAAAATGCCGAAGTCCGCGGATTCTAAATTACGTTCACCGCTCATCTTCACGTACGCGCTTAACACTCCACTACGAGTATCGTCCGCCTGCGAGCGACCTGAACGCAGTCCTCCAAACTGTTTCTATCACGATACTTTGGGACTTGCGGTGTGCCGCGTCCCGCTGCCATCAACCGGCACGTCGCTGTCCGCCGCGGCCGAGCACACGTCGTGGTGATTAGGCGCGCTTCTTCTGGACGCTCACTCTCGACCGCGATGACCCAAATGAAGCCCAATAAATCGGAAATGCTGGAATCCTATACCAACCGAGGTCTCCATCCTATCTGCCTTTGCCAATGCGATTGATAACTGATATGTATGCGCGATAGAGGGTATTAAAGTAATCGAGCGGTTCTTTGAGCTGCCTCTCGATTACGCGAACCCCTCGGGGGAGAAGATACGAGTCTTTGCGCGGAACTTGATCCCGAAAAGTAAAGCCAAGACCGTCGAAGAGGAGGAGAAACTGCCCTATCGTGAGTGTTATCCTTTCCGACTCGACGGCCTATCCTGATACTGCGAAGTACTTTATTTGCAAGGTATTCTTTCAATTTCGTTTCCATTTTGGTTTGTGAACTCATGGTTGAACAGGTGGTCCGGGATTTGAGGTCCCACTGCAGGGAAGTTCTGGATTTACGGCCGAGGTGTGTGCCGGGATGCATTGAAAGTTATGACGGCCACTAATCAGTATTACCAGATTCATGAGCAAGGCTATCAGGTATGTAGCTTCTCGCTGCTTCGCGAATTCATCTTGACCCTCGAATCAAGACACTGTGGTTGGACCAGCGGGGAACCGGCCTGAGCACTCACATATCTCCTGAAACTCTCCCTGCGCGTTTGGTGACGGACCAAGACAAGGCCGACTATCTCAAACATTTTCGGGCGGACAGTATAGTGAAGGACTGCGAAGAAATCCGGAAGATCCTTCTCGGCGACAAGGCAAATCCTGAGGATAGGAAATGGACGCTCATGGGGCAGAGCTTTGGTGGTTTCTGCGCTATTACCTATCTGTCATTTTTCCCAACGGGATTGAAGGAGGTTTTTTTGACTGGCGGACTTGCCCCACTCGACGAAAGCCCAGATCGCATCTATTCGTCCCTCATCCGTGCGTCTTCACTCCAAATTTTCTCTTCGAGTTCTTACGATAATCCAGCTCTCTTGCGTAAGCGCAATGAATTGTACTACCAGAAGTATCCGCAGGATATCAAGCGCGTACGCCTACCTCTGTGAACATATTGTTTAAATCCAAACAGTTCGACAGGTCCGAAATATCCTCGCTCACCTAGAAGAGAACAAGGTTATTCTCCCTAATGGTGGTCAACTCACTGTTAGCCGTTGGCTACAACTTGGAATCCGATTGGGAGCGGCGGGTAAGTGGCGTCACAATTAGGTTGTCTGCTTCCTCAATTCTGGACAGGTGGCATTGACCAGATACATCGTAAGATCTCGCGTCTCGAATGGTTCCTGTTTCTAACCTCTGTCTCAGAAACTGTTTTCCGCGTGACGAACGACCTTGAATTGTTCGGGAAATTGACCTTCAAAACACTCCAAACAATTGAGGCGAAGTATTCGTTCGACGGCAACCCTATATACGCTATCTTGCACGAGCCGCTTTACTGTCAAGGGTAATTATTACATCACCCATTCCCTGGATAGCTTTCTTACCACCTCGCTAGTCATGCTCCGAAGTGGTCAGCGGCGCGAATGGTGGCAAACCATCCTGAATTTTCTTGGGCTCACGTCAAGAGCTTGGCGGATACAGAGCCAATTTATTTTTACGGAGAGATGGTTAGCACCTCGTTCATGCGTGCACTCCGTTCATAGACCAACGACATTTTTAGGTTTTCCCAGATGTCTTCGACGACTTTGTGAATTTGCGACCTCTGAAAGGAGCCGCTGAAATTCTCGCGAATGATAGCTCGTGGGGGCCTCTGTATGACTTGGAAAAATTGCGAAAGAACGAGGTCAAAGTGACTGCTGCAACGTACGTGTGCCAAATTGCTGTGTAGCCATTTCAGGTCCTAACCACGGGCTCTAGATACTATCATGACATGTAGGTTGCTATTCGATATGCTTTTATTTAACCTGTTTCTATCTTCCAGGTACGTCGAGTTTGGTCTTGCGCAAGAAACCGCCTCCATCATCAGTAATACGGAACAATACATAACCAACCAGCTGTTCCACGACGGTATTCATGCGGATCCGAAGGATGTCATGAAGCGCTTGTTCCAGCTCTCTAAAAGGGAATACGTCTGACATCCACCTACTTTGATTAACATCAAAGCCCTTCGGTAGCGCAGCTGTCTGTCTGACCGTAGTAAATTATTCGCAGAGTGTTGAGTATTGAATGACATGATAAGGTTGAACTGCCACGTGACTATAGTTGAAAAAATATACTTCGAAGCAGTACTTTATCGAAATTGAACCGTGTGATCCCTCTTTGCTTTTTGGCGCATGCGTCATCGCCAAGGCACATGGAAACTTTCCGCCCGCTTTGTTCAATGGAAGCTAGGTAGTCGCCCGCCATCCAGACGGAGAAGAATATCTTGCTGCACCCATACGACTGGAACCAGTACTTCTTTTCCGCGACAAGACGTTGGCACAGCGTATAACCGATCAGCCGTCCGCGACGCAGGCGTGAAGAGACTGCGAGACGTTTTACTTGTAGATTTGTGGCAACTATCTCTTCAAAATCATATTAAACCTCGGATTTTCTGATTAAATCAATAAATATACAGAAAGGGCGCCATGTTGGATTTGCTTGGCTAATTACCACCTCAGAAGAAAGAATCAGGAAAAGCCCAGCAGAGAAGCGCGCCACATCTCGTACGGCGGATGAAGGCGACTTCGTGGCCGTCGGTGCCGCGGTCTTCAACACACGCGAGGTACGAGCGTCGTATGTGTTGAACCGTCTGTCTAGGAGAGACTACAAGTTTCCAGACGGGAATACGACTGAACTACATCTATGTACTATCATTTTATTATTTACCTTTTAGAGTCCCAGGCGACGACAACGTTGCGAAGGTATGTTCATACTATCGTTCGACAAAGACAGGACAACGTGCAGACAAAAATTCTAGACAGCACAGGATCGAACGCGATCACATGACGCGTATTTTAAATGATCCCCGTCCCTAGTGGGGACCCTAGCCGCAAGCCATAGACCTCAAATACGCGTGTTAACATTCCGGCTTTGAGCGAATGTGCCATGGATTCTGTTGAATAAGCCGCTTCCGAAACGTGTAGGGCAGTTGGGTCTCGCCAATCCCGTTGATTCGATATATGAATCAAATATGAATTCCGACAACTGCGAGGGGAAAATACTTGGAGGGATGCAGCGATGTTACACCGAGCCAATGCAATTCACACGCGGCTGAGCAATAGAGGCTGTGGGAGAGGTGCCACTGCGGTGGCTGGCAATTATGCAGAACGTTGGCGCGCTGTTGAGCTTATCTTTGACAGCAAGTAAGCTGCGGGTTCTTTCGGGTGAGTTTTTCCGTAGAGTGTAGTGCTTCGAGAAAGAGAGAGAAAAAAACGGGAAACTCGATTCCGGCAGTCAATTCGAACACCCCAGTCCTCGTTCGGATACTGCAAGAGGGCAACGTCCAGTCCCTCCGCATGCCGGCTGTTTCCGCTCATTCGAACACAAGATATAATGGCTGTTACTGTTAAGTTATGGAAGAATAAACTAACAGATATCTACATGTATATCAGAACACTACAAATGACCCTCCTCATACGAAATAAAATCTCATCAAGCACGGAATCAGACACAGCTGATTTATGAAGACCGCTTCGGTGCGTCATAATAGTGGCCATCATCCGAGTACGTGAGGGGAGCCGGCGCAGATGCTGCTATCTCATATCCCCCGCCGGTGTTACGCGACATGGGGGATCCTGATGTACGGGGGGGAAAGACCCAGATGCCAACCACAGCGAGGACCGCGAGGACGAGCGTGCCATTCAACGCGAGGAGCGCGATGAGGATCGGCTGCGATATGAAGGTGCCCTTGGTCATCCCGCTGCTGCTGTCACTGTTGGCAGCAGCATCAGCACCCTGAGCCACGGCACCAGCGGCGATGGAGCTGTTTATGCTACGCAGTCAATGCAGTGTGAATTAGGATGATTGGGTTCACTCACAAAGAGGATGATGGAGCTGGGGCAGACGATCGGCAATTGTTTGGGCCACTGACGAATCCACCATCCTGTAAATTTTGTCAATATTAGGCCAAGCGAATGATACGAATGAATGCGGAGGACGGACAGAGGTGTAGACACACGGATCCCCTTCGCTGGAATAAATGCATGTACTAAATCCCTTCACCGATTCATCATGGAACGACAGATTAACATTGTCGTTGTCCGTGCCAGGACATGAAGTGGACGGCGGAGGCGGGGGAGGCGGCGGTGGCGGTGGCGGAGGCGGGGTCCCAATCAAAGATGGGCAACTGTTTGGGCCACTGACGAGCGCACCATCCCCATCCTGTAATATCACCAATTTCATTAGGTTAAATACGATGAATGCATGTGAAGGACAGACTGAGGTGTAGATACACGGATCTGATTCGCTGGAATAAGCGCACGTAATAAACCCCTTCAACGAATCATCGGAGGACGACAGGTCCTCGTTGAAGTTGTTTCTGAAAGGACATGAAAGGCCTGGAATGGGTGGTATGCCAAGCGCCGATGGACAGGTGCCTGGACCGCTGAAGAATTGATCCTGCGAATGTTACAAATATCCGGCTTAAGTGATGTGAAAGAAAACGAAAAAAGACGGACAGAGGAGTAGATACACTGAATGGTTTCTTGAGGATAAGTGCAGATGGTCAGAGTCCCACTCGTACCAAAGTTTTCCAACGCGGCGTTGAGGTTGTTCACGAAGGGACAACGGTCCTGCAACAACGAGTTCGCGATGGAAAAGGGGCAATCGTCCGGGCCGCTCGATCTCACGCCATCACCCTAGATTTTTTTTTGAATGTGGCGTTAGATAATTTGAATGACGGGGGGGACGGACAATGGAATAGGTACATGGATCTGAGTCCACATTGTTTAAGTACTTGCAAGTCGCCAGTCCATTGCCTAGTGAACCGCTGTTGACCAGTGGTTCATTAATTCTGTTCACGGATGGACAGGGAATTGACTCGTCGCGCCGCAGGGGAGTTGCGAACACGATCTTAAAGACGACGGTTGAGAGCACTAGAAGTGGGAGATTCATCATGCCGCCGATTCGTAGAAAGAGGCAAAAGTAACAAGGAAAAGATTGAAAGGTAATGGTAATGTGAAATACCCGGGAGATTTAAAAGGATTTAAAGGGTATTCGGCTAGTCAGACGAGTCGTTGCGACGCCGTCGGAGAGCACCGCCCCCCCCCCCCTTTTATTTGTACAAAATGTAGATCCCCGTTGATTTAAGGGCTGGTCGGTGTTTCGCCATAGGATGGGATATATGTATCCCTGGAGGTCGCCGAGCAGTTCAAACGCGGCTGAGCAACGGAGGCTATAGGTGGCCAGATATTATGGAGAGCGCAGCTGAGCTCATCATTGACAGCCACTGCCAGCCAGTGAATTACCGCTTCGTTGGGTACGGACATGGTGTTTTTAAGAGAGAGAAGCGCGTAATCACGTGGAGTTGTTTGAAGTAAATAAAAAATGTCTTCTTTAAGTTCTTATCTCTTGTCTTATCTCTCGGCCGAGCCCGTCCGTGCGGTCCTTATTAGGCCCGTTGGTCGCACCTAACGTCCACCGCACCATGGCCCTCTCTTTCCTGTTCCCCAAAGTGCGTCCTCAATCCGTTCTTCAATACCCAAAGTAACGAAATTAACAAAACCCAGCAACCCTTGCAGAAGCCAGTCGTCGAGGCGGATGGCGCATGGGTCTTCTTCGGCGGCGCGTTTCGCACATATGCAATCAGCAATGGGACGGACGGCAGCTTCACGTCGAAGCAGATATTCGCTCACTCGAATCCCCACACTGGGTTGGCTTACGGTCTCCTTGATCTTCAACTGAGTTCACTGCTAATCTGAATCCTAGCGCCGGGCGCGGATCAACTGCAACACGTATGTGGACTTGAGGCTCAGGAGAACTGTGCCAGAGCTGACGGATGCCGTTATCGCAGCGCCATACCACTGGCATCTGTACCAAACGGAGACATTCGACGTGGTGTGTATTTCTTTCAAGAGCGTCTATCTCCGGACCAATGTTACCAGAAAAGTGGAGTTTTATGCTACCTCTTGGACGGCAAGGAAGGCAAGCTTAAGGCCGGCGAGACTGTAACTATACCTCCGGGCCATTGGCACACTGTATGCCAGCTCTCCTGATTCTCTGTCCCCGCTAACATCACTCGTGCGTGTGCCAGTTCTGGTCTGACCCTGCCGCGGGCGAGGATCTCGTCGTGCACATCACCGTGCGCGGCGGGCCCAATCCGGGCTTCGACGAGACGTTTGTGCGCAACTTCTACGGATACCTCTCGTCCTGCACCATGCAGAACATCCCCCCGAACCCCGTCCAAATGCTCGCGTTCATGTACTCTGCTGACGTTGTGCTGGAGCTTCCGCTCAACCTGGGACGGTTCGCCAACTATACGCTGGGGAACTGGGTGGGGTGGCTTGGTGGCTACAAGAGCGAGTATCCTGAGTTTGCGGAGCCCAAGTAGGACATCATTTTTACCTTGGATTGCTGTGTCGATATCGGAGGCGAGAGTTATATATCCAGATTTCCAGTTGATCATGACGCTTCATTCGCAGCACCTGAAACTAGTCCGAATCCGAATCGTAAATATATACGCGCCGCCGCGGCGGAGGGGGGCTTGGGTCTACGAATCTGTACGCCGCACTCGCGGCGTCGGCCCCTTTAAATTCCTCTTTGAACAGGGTCCCTACATCAATGCCTTTATATAAACTGTTTCGAGATATGTTTGCTTTCAAGGCCCCCTCGCGCGCTTGATAGATTCGAATTGCGAGCTCCCACCCGATGGTCGTTGCTTCTTCCAAGGAGATGGGAGTATCCCGACGGGCCAGATCAGTGTAACCTGAGCGAAGCCATGCAGCAACGTCGTACTGCTTCCCGAGGAGGATTCGTTTTATGCAATCCAAAGATTGCGCATGACTAGCAAGTTCTTTAATCGCGACCTCTCGGATTTCGAGGAAGCGCCAGAGTGTCGCCAATTTCAGGACCGACATCCACTCGTCCTTGCTCAGCGTTGAAGTCTTGGGTAGGCAAGTTCTGGGTTGGGTGAATATCGTGGGCCCTAGGCGATTAGAGGGACAATAATGTCTTACAGTGGGTAGAGGAGTTTCAGAAGAGTTTTGAAGTCGGCGGAGCTAATTCCCTCCAATTTGAAGGGATTGCTGGCGCTTGTTCCCTCTGGCTTACCGCCAGTCGCGGGAGGGAGAGTGAACGTAGTCGCAAATATTTCAGAGTTGCGATCGAATTGAAAGCGCGGAACCTTGAAAATGGTATTTTCGACCTGTCTTTCGATGAAGCGATCATTTGCATGAAGACTGCGATCGATGCCCACCTGAAATACCACCGATGCTAAATAATAATCTGGGTCCTGTGTCGTATTCGACGCGTTGTCGCGATCGGTCATGGTAGTTGAAGAGAAAGATAGGAGGTAAACACAACCACACTCCTCCTGCAGCCTCCTGCGCGGTTTAATAAGTTACCCACGCACGATTACGATTAAACTAGGTCGGCAGCGGAACGTGAAGACACCTGTATAATAACAGTCTGAATCCGAGTCCTAGCAATAATATACCGGGCGGCTCGGGGATGGGGAAACACTGGTATGGCGGAACATTTAATTTCATCAACAATTAAGAACCACTCTGATTTGGTGAAGGAGAAGTAGCCCAAACCAGGGTGGACGGGCTAGTGCTGGGGTTTGATGTGTTGAGACTGGGTGCATCAGTAGTCGTGGCAGATGGAGTGCCGAAAGCACTGGTGCTGGGGTTGAATGTAAGGCTAGCTGCAAAGAGTGCGGCAGTGCTGTAAAGACTCGGAGCTCGAGGTGCGGCAGTCGGACTGCCAAAAGTGCTGGTATTCGGGTTGGATGTGGTAAGGTTCTGCCTCCCAGAAAGACCAGTACTGGGTGCAGAAGTAGGCATGGTAGTCGAAGTGCCGAAAGCGCTGGGGCTTGGGTTGGACGTGTTAGAAGCACCACCGGTACTGGGTGCTGGAGTAGGCGCAGAAAAAATTGTCCTAGAATTGGTTGCGTTGCGCTGGCGAGGACGGGGTGCTCCGAAAGCGATGGGCAGTCTAGGTGTCGGCTTGTAGGCGGAGTCCGCCCGCTCGAGTTCTGCCTGGAACAAACTCCCAAGATCGACAGCTCGATAGGCGTTTTGGGGCTGCCCCGCGGGCATCACTGCCGCCTCCCTCGCTTGGTAGATCTGCAACGCAACCTCCAAACCAATCTTACGTGCCTCCTCTAAAGATATGGGCTCCTTGCGGCGGGCCAAATCGGTATAGCCCGAGCGAAGCCAGGCTGAGACGTCGTACTTCCGGGCAAACAAAATGCGCTCGATACAATCCAATGATTCTGCGTGGCTTGTAAGCTGTTGAATTGCGAGATCGCGGACTTCTAGAAAGTGCCACAGGTTCGCCAGCTTCAAGACGGAGATCCACTCATACTTGGCCAGTACTGGAGTCTTTGGGATGGCGGTGCTATTGTTAGTGTAAGTCTCTGCGATGTGACCCATTATCGGTGCCGTGGGCTTACAGTGGGTATAAGACCTCAAGCAACCGCTCAAAGTCTTGTCGGCTTATTCCCTCTAGTTTAAGAGGGTGATTATCGTCCGAACCATCGCTGAGAGCATCAGCTGCTTGGGGAAGGGTAAATAAACTGATAGCGAGGCACTTTGAAAATAGTCTGCTCGACCTACATTCAATTGTAACGGGGACGGACTGGATTCGCGCAGAACTTGCCTGGAATACTATGGTTTCCAAGTAATGGTTAAAATGGCGTACAGTTGGATTACCAAATAACGACATGGTTGAAGAAAGAAGATAGGGGTCCCAGGCAAACACAACCACACTCCTCTTGACTCTTACCTCCATGGCGCGCGTTCGACACCCATGCACGATTGTGATTAAACTAGGTCGGCAGCGGGCCTGCGTTACAGTCTCCAGAGGCTCATGTATGTATACCACGTATGCCCTTAGGAACCTCCTCAATTGTTCATGAAAAGACACACCAGCCCCTGCTGTCCACGTTGTCCTCTGTCGTGGAAACTGTCGTCCATCTGCGCCGCCAGGGCCACAAGGTGGTCCTCGTTAGCTCCGGTGCGATCGGTGTTGGCCTGAAGCGCATGAATATGGCGAGCAGACCAAAAAGCTTGTCGGGAAAGCAGGTGAACAAGAGCTGCTGCTTGATCGCGGGATCGGACGTGTCTGATGCTAGCCCAGGCTCTGGCAGCTATTGGCCAAGGACGGCTCATTGCGCTGTGGGATAATTTGTTTGGACAGCTGGAACAGCCGATCGCACAGGTGCTGTTAACGCGCGGGGACATATCTGACGTGCGTGAAGCTCGAGGAAACTATTAGGGTCGTGGCTCACTCTCCGTAGCGCACCAGGTACTTGAATGCTGTCAACACATTCAAGGAACTGCTCTCGATGGGTGTCGTCCCCATCGTGAACGAAAATGACACCGTTTCTGTTAGCGTGAGTAATTATCGATATGTTTGCGGTAGCCTGTTGACACCAAAGCTAGGAAATAAAATTTGGCGACAACGATACGTTGTCCGCCGTCACTTCGTCGATGCTTCATGCCGACTACCTTTTCCTACTCACCGATGTCGACGGACTGTATACGTCGAATCCACGCAAAGACCCCCTTGCGAAACAAATCGAAGTCGTTACATCAATCGTGGCTATACGCTCACAAGGTATGCAATTTACCCAACGGCACAAGTAAAGCGTTGACCGGGCGCGACAGTGAGCACAACTACTCTCGGATCCAGTCTTGGAACCGGAGGGATGGAAACAAAACTCATTGCGGCGGAGATTGCCACGGGGGCCGGAGTCACGACGATTATCTCGTCGAGTAAAAACCCTGAGAGCATATTTGCTATAATCGAGTACCATAACTCGCAAAAATCAACGCCTGGGACGCCCTCTGAGTCTCTCTCGGGGCGGACGAGCCCAACAACCGAGCTGTCGGACCCTGCTACACCTGCGCTCATTCGTCCACCACATACGGTGTTTACCGCGTCTATTCTGCCGATGCGCGACCTCAAGTCGTGGACCAGTCACACACTATTCCCGGCTGGGAGTGTCATCATTGACTCGGGTGCGCACAATGTTCTGTCGCGACGAGAGTCGGGTGGCCGTCTCCTGGCGGCCGGCGTGCATGGGGTCATTGGCGCATTTGCATCGGGTCAGGCGGTGCGTATCGTCATTCTCCGGCGACCAGAGGGGTCTAAGGCGGATGACTCGGCCGCGCGGATGCCTGTTCCGCTTGAGACGCGGCCGACTACACCAATGCTGGGCCCGGCGTTCTCCATGTCTTCGTCCATAACGTCGCTGGAGCCGCTGTCGAGATCGATGTCCTCCGCGAGTCTCGCGGATGCAAAGCCGGCCAGCCCCGCGGACGAGGTCAACGAGGTAGATGTGGTGGAGGTCGGACGAGGTTTGGCAAACTACAACTCGGCGCAGATACAGAAGGTGAAGGGTTTGAACAGGTGCGTTTTCGACCAACTATGCGAGCTACTGGCATTCTGACGGTTACGTGGCAGCTCGTACATGGCACAGCTGCTTGGGTATGCGGACTCGGAGTATGTTGTGGAGAATATAACCATTCGCGTCCCACCGTAGTTAGCACCTGAAAAAGATTGCCTTTCCCGGTGTGGCTGTGTCGAGGGATTCGAAGCTCCAACAGATTTCCTTTTTTCTTCTACCCTATACATTTGAGTTTGGATTTCTTTCCTTTCAACCTCCATGCAATAGCCCTTCTCCTGCTCCCCGCCCCCCCACACTATCCTACACACCTTTCCTATGTATCACAACAACTCTATCAGGATCCTTACGGGTGAGGCTTAATCCGCAGCTCTCCACCGTTTCTCCTCGCTGACACCAGCCGTCGTTGCAGGGAATAGCCACCCCGAGCTCGCCCAAGCTGTGGCCGAGCGGTGAGCTACCGGTTTCCGCGAAACAATTCAGTCCATGGACTGGTGTTTTAATCCCCTGAAACCCAGGCTCAATGTCCCCCTCGTCCCCTGCACCGTCAAGAAGTTCTCAAACGGCGAGATCAACGTCAAGATCTCAGAGTCCGTGCGGGACGAGGACGTCTTCATCCTCCAGTCGGGGTGCAGCGACGTGAACGACAACCTCATGGAGCTTCTCATCCTCATCTCCGCCTGCAAGACCGCTTCTGCGCGGCGCATTACGGCAGTCATCCCCTGCTTCCCCTACGCGCGCATGGACAAGAAGGACAAGTCGCGCGCGCCCATCACCGCGAAGCTCGTCGCGAACATGCTCGTGGTCGCCGGCTGCGACCATGTCATCACCATGGACCTCCATGCGAGCCAAATACAGGGTTTCTTCGACATACCCGTCGACAATCTGTGGTCCGAGCCCCTCATGTTGACCTACATCAAGCGCCAGATCCCTGGCTGGCAGAACTGCATTATCGTCAGCCCAGACGCGGGAGGGGCGAAGCGGTGTGTACATAATATCGTGCGAGTTCCACTACGCGCTAAACGCGTCTCTGTGTAGCGTGACAGCCATTGCCGACAAACTCGGCGTAGAGTTCGCTCTCATCCACCGGCAACGCGACAGGAAGCGAGAGAATGCGCCGGAGCGGATGGAGCTTCTGGTGGGCGATGTCAAAGACAAGGTAGCTGTTTGGCCCTGGTCGCGGTCTGTATTGTGCTCATTCAAGGCAGATTGCGATTCTCGTGGACGACATGGTCGACACGGGCAACACTCTAACACTCGCGGCTAATACGCTGCACGAAAAAGGCGCCAAGGCAGTGCATGTACTGATATCCCATGGTCCGTCCGTCGTCTTCCGCCGCTCGGGGCTCGTTCTTAAAAGGTTTAGGTCTGCTCTCTGAGACGAATCTCAGCCTGATTGATCAGCTCCCCATCGTCGAGCTTGTGGTATGCCGATTCCTCCTGGACTTGATATAATAATCTAAACCCGTACAGGTTACGAACACTATCCCGCAGACGAAACACCAGGAGCTCTGCTCCAAGCTCGTTACCATCGACGTGAGCCCGACGATCGCCGAGAGCATCCGCCGGACCCACAACGGGGAGAGCATCAGCTTGCTGTTCACTGAGCGCGCGGAGACGGGTACTGTCGAGGTCCTGTAGGTGGATTATGTGGACTTAGGAATAGAACTAGAGAAGAATCAACATGTACTTTCACTGCAACGCAGCGCGCACTTATCCCGACGCGTACCTGATGCGTGTATTCTTATCATGGCCGCGGCCAATGCCGCGGCGGTCCGGTCTTCCGCTTCCGCTGCGAAGATATCATAAAGGATGCGAAGGCCTTGGAGTCTGGAGTGATCCATGTTATCTCTGGTCAAGTCTCTGGTCCTCTTGACCTCCTTGGCTGTCGTCCAAGGCCACGCGACGCGTCAGTTTCTGTTTCGAACACCGACGCAGCTGACATCTGTTGTAGTCGCGCCCAAGAAATTCTTGACCATTCCCCTCGGCCAAATTCACCCGACAGGTACTCTCTCGTCTATACCGAGCGACGAGTCGTGCTCAAAGACGATAGGATGGCTTTATGACCAGCTCATAGTCCAGACGAACGGTCTGGCCGGCCACGAACACGAATTCTACAAATGGTGAACATACGCGAACAACCGCGCTGTGGAAGCTGAAACGCGTTCACAAAACAGGGTGGCCGATACTGACTGGGTTGGCGGGAGCGCGGCCTATTCGTACTTGGAGGAAGGTGGGTGCATGCATATTGGTGTCAGGAACACTTACCGATACGCGCGGTAGCGGGGAGCTACTGGTTTGTGAGTCCACGCCCTCGGACGCGCCGTATGAATATCTATACGCTCCGGGTAGAATGCGATGGTCCCCAACGGGGTGCTGGCAAACGCGACGGTCATTAACGAGAAGACGCGCGAGTTCCTGGACTACGTGATCAAGACGCAGGACGAGAGCGGGTGGCTGGGGCCTGAGGTAGTAGTCTTCCAGACAGACGCTTCAGCAATTCTAACTCGCTGCTCGTTCGTTGAAAGGTCGGGACGGACAAACGGCGCCTGTTGTGGGGCAGGTTCGGATTCCGCCTGTGCGCGCGCATCCTTGGTGCTGATGCGTCTGCAGATACCCCTTCATGATTGGGGCGATCCAGGTGCGCATGCGCTCTGCGTGCATGGTCGTGGGTTAACGCGGACGCGATCCAGATGACGGAGGCGTACCCGGAGGTGACGGGCCAGGTCGTCGAGGCGCTGCACAAGTTCGTCCCGCTGGCGAATGCGATGCTCAAAGCAGGTGAGCGGCGCGCGGGCTGGGTGCTTTCCGCGTCTAATATTTCATTCGCAGGAAATGGGACGGACGAGTGGGCTGCGACGCGTTGGGAGGACTTTGTCTATGTCTTACAGTGGTCGGTTTCCTTTCTGCTCCTTGTTCCACTATGACTGAGGGTACAAAGGCTTTATGACAACCACCCTAATGGGAAGGAGGACCTCCTCATCGACACCATGAAAGAGTCCAAGTGGAGCGGTATCCCGTGGGATCTGGTCTTTTCAGAAAAGGTGATCTTGGTTGCTGGGTGCCTCTTTCGATGCTCACAGTTCGTCCATAGTTCTTCCCCAAGATTGAAGGTAAGATGAAGAAGTTTTACAGGTGCATCCGATCTCACGCAGTGTGTAGCTGAGAAACTAGAGAATCCCTTCCCGGAGCTTTCTGTACGTTACTCTCCCGCGCTGTACCACTCCGTTTGACGTGCGGCCAGTGGCACGGCGTAAACATGGCGGAGGGCCTCAAAGCTCTGCCCGCGACCTACCGCTTTACCCATAATCAGTCCGGTATGTCCACTATCGATGCATTTGTGCACAAGTTGTTCATGGCTCCCTAGACCTAGATGTCGCGAGCAAAGGCTGGGACATGCTGTTCAAGTACCACGGCCGTCCCTCCGGTGCCTTTGCGGCGGACGAATACCTTGCTGGTCTCGAAGCCGTCCGAGGGTGATACCTACCTCCAGTTTTCTTACTTATCTGATGCCCGTCTCGTAGCACTGAGTTATGTCTCGTGGTGGTGAGTCCTTTCTGTCCGGCTTATTGGCAAGATAATCTTACTTGCTAAATAGGAAGCCATGTTCTCGTAGGTTCCATTACAATCGCCGTCGTTAGATTATCCTCATCGCTGCAAAGTGCTTCGTACTTATACCAGGTCATCGGCGACCTCAAGTTCGCGGACCAGGTGAAATCATCGAGCCAGTGCTTAATTATGCTCTCTGACGGTCTGGCAGGTCGAGAGAATGGCGTATAACGCCCTCCCCGCGACACTGACCGGAGGTTTGTCCTCTTGAGCCACCTTCGACCATGACTGACTTACTCCAGACATGTGGGCTAGGCAGTATCTGCAGCAGCAGAAGTATGCCGCTCTGTTCTCGTGTTTCTTCTTGGAGCCTAACGTACATCTAGTCAAGTCGCAAGCAAAAACATGACGGTTGGACCACTCGCTTTTAATATATCCCATACTCACGTTCGCGCTAGCCGAACCCCTTCCCTGAAGACGGGTTAGTATTGGCTATGCTGCCTTCGAAACAACCTCACGTTTTCGTTGTAGCCCTTATTCGAACGTGTTCGGCCTGGAACCAAATTACCCGTGAGCGGGCCCTGGATCGATCCAGTCCTTGAGCTCAATTCTCGACATAGCTGCTGCACAGTCGATTTCCCGCAGGGATGGCCCAAATTCGCGACGAATGCTTTTCTTGTGACCCCGGGCGAAGAGTCTCTCGTCCACCTCTATCTCGGTCCGTTCAAGGCCTCGGTCGTTCTCGCTTCGGGTACGTCTGTATTATGTTTATTTTCGCGCTCAGCCTAATGTCTTCTCGCATATCCCCAGACAACGCAGTGACAGCGAGTGTCGAGACGCTTTACCCGTTTGGTGACACGCTCACCACCACGATCTCCGCGGCCAAGGCTTTCACATACTTTGTGCGTATCCCGAGCTGGGTGACCACAGGGACCATATCCGTCAACGGAGGACCTGCAGAGGCTGTTTCGCCGGATGAAAACGGCCTCCACGCGGTAGCCGTCGGGGCGGGGACCACGACGCTAGTGCTCGAGCTTCCTTCTGAAATCCGGATTGGTATTAAGCACCTCCTCGACATATTTTCTGAGCTGACACACTTCAACGCCAGAGAGCCGACCCCACGGCTCCATCGCCATCCACCGCGGGCCCTTGAACTACGCGTTCGACAGTACGTCTCCATCTAATTCCACAATCGCTGGGCACCTGAGCGGCGCCTAGTCCCACGTCTCGAAAAACAGCTCGCGGTGCACCCGCTTGAGCCGCGCGCCGTGGACATGGAGTTCGTCCCCACGGACGCGTGGCAGTTCGCTATCGACCCCGCCACACTCGCGTTCACCAACACCCCGCCCGCGGGCGGCGTCCTCCCCTCGCCGATCTACGACGCGGGCCGCCCGCCGTTCACCTTGAGCGTCGCAGCGTGCCCAATCGACTGGCCCATCGCGGGCGACATGTTCGCCGCGCCGCCGCCCGAAAACCCTGCGTGCCTGGGTGCGTTCCGCAATATTACCTTGTGGCCGTTTGGCGTGCGTGATTTTTATTTAAAACAAAATATGTCTTCTGAAGTGCCGAGGTTAGGCGGCGAAGCTCCGTATTAGCGAGTTCCCGGTGGCCAAGCTTCTCGAGCTGTCTTTCAGGGTTCAAGATCCTGAAGCGGATTTTTTCTGAATTGAGCTTGACGGAAAATGAATTGAGCTTGACGGAAAAGGACATCTGTGCATAGGTACGTCCGGTCTTCGGGCCGCACAGACAGAGGAGGTTCGCAATGAGCAGAGATCCCCCTTTGAACTTAAAAAGACATTTTCGATACAATCCTGACTCTCCTCTATCCCCCAACGTCCTCCCACAATGCCACTCCATAAACTGGCGGACATGACTTCAGACGCGTACAACGAGGCCTGGCTTACTGGCCCGCAGGCTACCCAATTTTACACTAGGACTTACCACGCTTCCCCCGCGTCCTCCAAAGCCGTGCTCGTTTTCATCCACGGCTTCACGGAACACGTCGGGCGCTACACCGAGGCCCACCCTGAATTCGCTGCGCACGGCATCAATGTCTTCACATTCGACCAGCGCGGATTCGGTAAGACAGCGCTTGATGTGGCGTACAAGAGCGAGAGTAGCTCATACGGGAAGACGTGCGGCGAGGACCAGATGGACGACGTGCGCTGGGCGATGGAACATGCGCGCAATCTCTTCCCAGGCCTCCCTATATTCCTGAGCGGACACTCGATGGGTGGGGGTGAGGTGCTGAATTTTCCATTTCGGCGGCCCGAGGCGGGCTCGGCACTCGCGGGCGTCATTGCGTGCAGCCCCATCGTGCACACGACAAAGCCGGGGTCGAAGATTGAGCGCTGGCTCGGCGGGATGGCGGCCATGCTAACGCCGTACATGACCGTCCCCGCGCAGCTTGATCTCAATGTCAGTCGCTTCAAGGGCTTGTTTTGGTGGAAATAATTAAAACTAACCGCAGGAGCTCTCGCATGATACCGTGTACAACCAGATGTGCAGCACTGACCCGCTGACCGAGCTCAAGGGAACTCTGCGGGGGGTTTCTGACATGTTCAATTGGGTGTGCGCTTCTATGCATACTTAAGAAATTCGTCCTGAAACTGCGGCAGGGAGATGAGCTTCTGCTTGAGAACTACAGGAAATGGCCCAAGACCTTACCGGTTGGTAACCATATCTCCCGGTAGACTGGGTCTCATCTTCCCCAGATTCTGATCGTTCATGGGACGGGAGACCAGGTAAAGAGTCAGCGAATTCGCACTGATCGTCGACTAAAACTCGAATACAGCTGACATCGCCTATCGCGGCGAAGCAATTCCACGACAAGCTCGTCGCGGACAACAAAAATATTATTCTCTATCCCATGAGCAGATTAGTTTGGTGGTGAATTCATTCTCTTGACCTCTATTTTTACAGGACGCGCTCCATGAATTGGTGCACGAGCCCGCGCACAGGGAAAAGGTGATTGCGGACATGCTAGCGTTCATCGACGCGCATTTGCCAAAGCCAGCGGCAGTGCCAGAGCCAGAGTTGGCGGAAGCGAAGCTGTAACTTGAAGATGGTGAATCCAATGAATGTAATTGTAAATTAAGCAAGGTCCAAAGCGTCAATCCTCGTTACTGACGAGTTCCCTGTTGTCCACGAGCTGGGTTCAGGATCCTGAGGTTGAAGCGGTTTCTTTCTGAATTGAGCTTGAATTGAGTTTGACGGAAAGGGACATCACGTAAAGCAGAGTAATTAATGCGGGAATGGGACGATGTATTAGCTTGCGTGTAGCCCAGAATATGTTCAAGGCAGAGTTGTTTAGATGGAGGAAGAGGAGGATAGAGTTGGGAAGCAACAGTGTGATAAACTTGCAGAGCATTTGAAAAGTCTAAATCAAAACCATGCTGTCCGTTGATACATACACGAACTTTACTCTACTCTCCTTCATTCTAACCTCCAACGTCCTCCAACGATGCCGCTCCATACCCTCGCGGACATGACCTCAGACACGTACACTGAGGCCTGGCTTGCTGGCCCGCAGGGCACTCAGTTCTACACCAGGACCTACCTCGCTTCCCCCGCGTCCTCCAAAGCCGTGCTCGTTTTCATCCACGGCTTCGCAGAACACGTCGGGCGCTACACCGAGGCGCACCCGCAGCTCGCTGCGCACGGCATCAACGTCTTCACGTTCGACGAGCGCGGGTTCGGCAAGACTGTGCTCGATGCGGCGCACAAGAGCAAGAGCAGCGCGTACGGGAAGACGTCCGGCGAGGACCAGATGGACGATGTGCGCTGGGCGATAGAGCATGCGCGCACGACGTTCCCCGGTCTGCCGGTGTTCTTGAGCGGGCACTCGATGGGCGGGGGCGAGGTGCTGAATTTTCCGATTCGGCGTCCCGAGGCGGCGTCGGTGCTCTCGGGTGTCATTGCGTGCAGCCCCATCGTGCACCAGACGAAGCCGGCGTCCAAGCTGCAGCGCTGGCTCGGCGGGAAGGCGGCCGTGCTAACGCCGTACATGGCCATCCCCGCGCCCCTCGATTTCGCGGTCAGTCGCGCCGCCAACTCGCTTCAACGTCTTGTTCGCTTAACTTTAACATCCCGCAGGACCTCTCGCACGATGCGGCGTACAACAAGATGTGCAGCATCGACCCGCTGGCGGAGCTCAAGGGCACTCTGCGCGGTATCTCCGACATGCTCAACTGGGTTTGTGAATTTTTTTGATGAAAGATTATTATCCTGAATTTGGCGGTAGGGCGAGGAGCTGCTGACTGAAAACTACAAGAAATGGCCAAAGGCCTTGCCGGTTGGTGCCTATACTTCTCTCAGTAGCCCGGACCCTCATCTTCGCGCAGATTTTGTTCCTCCACGGTACGGGAGACCAGGTAAAAATTCAATGGACGCCCTCAGTCCTCCGTCGCTGAAACTCGACAACAGATCACATCGCATGTCGCAGCGAAGGAATTCCACGACAAGATCGTCGCGGACGACAAAAACATGATTCTTTATGCTGTGGGCGGACTAGCTTACCGGCAAGTCATTCTTTTGACCTCTCTTTCACAGGACGGGTTCCATGAGCTGGTGCACGAGCCCGCGCACAAGGACAAGGTGATTGCGGACATGAAGGCGTTCATGGACGCGCATATGCCCAAGCCAGCTGCGGCGGCGGAGCCAGAGTCAGCGGAAGCGAAGCTGTAGTAATACTGAATTCGATGTAGAATCCAGCGAATGCAATTTTGTAATTAAGCAAGGGTCAAAACATACGAAAGAAAAGGTCCAGAGCATCAATAGCCGCCGGCGCCAGGCGCGGCGTCTCCCTCCCGCTTCAGTCTCAGAAGCACCTCCTTGAACCTGGTCAAGTCCGTCGTGCCAGCGCCGGACCGCGCGACGGTCTTGCTCTGCGAGTTCTCGAGGTCGATAAAGTCGCAAATCCGCTGCCACGTCGTCCCCGTCGACAGCGAGTTCGTTAGGTTCTCGAGGAAGTACTTTTCCTGGTCCCTGGGGAAGTCATAAGCACCGACTCGACCAGGGATGGGAGGAGGGTGAGTTACTTGTTGTCTCGGATGGTGCGTTCCTTCTTGGCGGCGTATGACTCGTAGAAGTCGTCGATGGCCTTCTCGGCCTTGGTGATCGTCTCCTGGCGGCGCGCCTTGGACGCCTCGTCGCGCGCTTTTATCTCGGCGGCCTGCTTCTCGCGCCAGTCCCTGCGAACGCGTTGTCAGAAAACACAAAAGGCCACGCAAGGCGCGCTGCGCACTTGATGACTTGCGGCTCGTCCTCTTCGAGCTGCTGCGTGAGGATCGGGGTCGAGGAGTACACCGAGGGCTGCGGTCGCGGGGCGCCGAATGTGGGCTGTTGCTGTATGGGAGGGGAGCGCTGGCGAGGTCGTTCGGTCAATACGTGCAAGGACGTGCAACGCAGCGACCTGCGATACTCACGGGTCCAACGTCAATGTCGGGGAAGTCGCTCGAGAACTTCTCGATGTCGTCGTCGCCGGTGACCTTGACGACTGTTTCCCGCGGGGCGTCGAAGTCGTCGAGGAAAAAGTCCGAGTTGGAGTGGGCAGCGGCAGCAGGGACGGCGAGGATGTCGTCGCCGTCGAGGGCCGGGAACTGAGACGCGGCGGCGTCAAAGTCGATCTCGTCGCCGCCGCCAGAGGTAAAGTCGCTGCTCATAAAGTCGCTCATCGAAGACGCAGGCAGGCGGTATTTGTCGTTGTTGAAAGCTAGGGCTACTGCTACTTGCTCTCAACCATCGCATACAGTGTTTCCTTGTCCACACTCTCGTCCACCAGCCGTCTCAGATGCCCATCCTTTCTCAAAAGCGCCAGGGGCGCATCGAACTCTACCTGCTCGCTGTCTCAGAAAGGAATCAAACTTGAACCCTCCAAAAACTCACCAGCTTCCCTGCTTCCAAGACCATCTGTTCAAGGTTATAAGCAAGCCCGCGACACTCGTAGACGATCTTACGATTTTATCAAAGTCCATGATGGTCTGAAGGCGGTGGGCGATGGTGATGATGCTCACGTCTGGCTTTAACTCATGCCGCAGCGTCCTCTGGATCACTGCGTCCGTCGCATAATCGATGGCCGAGGTTGCTGCCAACAAACAGTCAGCTCAGTGGAGAAATGGACTTCCAGAACAACGAACCTTCGTCCAGGATGAGGAGCTTGCTGTCACGGACGATTGCTCGAGCTTTACGAGTCAATCAATCAGGTCTCCCATTTATCGTTATGCGACCCACCTAGCGCGAGGATTTGGCGCTGGCCGACTGAGAGGTTGGAGCCCCCGCTGGATACGACGCTGTCGAGCGTGAGCTGTCCGCCCGCGGCAGTCTCTTCCTGCAGGATATATAGCCCTGAGGACCGCAGGGCGCTCTGCAACGTCTCGTCCTCGTACTCCCCAAAGGGATCTAGATTGTACCGGAGGGTTCCGCTTATGAGCTCGGGCTAGTGGGTCCCTTAGCAGGAGATAATTTTATCGAGGTGTGTGCTTACCACCTGGGGCACGATGGTAATGTTGGAGCGCAAGACATCGAGGTCCAACGAGTCGGTTGGGATCCCGTCGTATGTGACGACGCCTTCTGTGATGATGCACCGCAACAAAGAAAGGATGAGAGAGCTCTGGGGCTGGGTTAGCCTTCAGCATCCCGAGTCGGTCTTGTTTCCAATACCTTGCCACTTCCGGTACGCCCCACTTCGAACTCATCAGTGGATGCAGCTCATATTAGACAATTCTTCCTCACCAACACCGATACGCTCGCCGGACAGGATCTCGAACGAGATATTATGGAGCACCGACGGGCCGTCCTGTTCGTTTATATCAATTTCTGCCTTGACTTCCGAGGAGAATGATTTGCACTTGCCTCGGAATATCTGGCAGTCAAGCCGTCTACCACAACATGCCCAGAGGCGGGCCAATACGCCGGAGGAGGCGCGCATATTTTCGCCGCGTCCTGCCGCTGCTCTACATTGATATAGTCCAGAATACGCTCCAAGCTGAAAATTCAAATTGAAATAAAAACAAAGTTGGACAATCACGTGATTTATGTTGAATTCTGCCACCTGCCTGTTTCCTGGTTGAAATGTTCAGATGTCGAAGCCAAAGCAAAGGGAAGGGGCGTACCGTCTAGCTCCACAGTGTTGAAGTACCTGACCCACTGAAGCACCATGATGCTGTACCCGAACGCATTGTTCAACACGAAGCCCGTGGTCGCGGCGTCTTGCTTCCGGATGTACACCAGATATGTTGCGAGGAGGGCCGTGAAGACGGCGCCGAGGATATCTGACCGGCACGCGATCCATCTGCCCGCGAAGGATTCAGCGTTATGTTGGCTATGTATTGGGTACTGGGACCCACCGGTTGAGATTGTGGTACGTTATGGCTGTGCGCGTGTAGCGGTCGATGCGTGCCAGAGATTCTTGGAGGAATCGGTCTTGGACGCCATATGCACGGATTGACGCTGTGCCGAAATATCTTGAGAGCCAGACACTCGCCCCGGAATTAGTACACACCTAAACCTGCGATCACCGCCGACAAACTACAACACGCATGTAAACGAGGGAAACGAGGGACAGAGAAAAGCGTACTGTCCCAGAATCGGCGCCCTAGCGTTGCTCATCTCTCGCTTGATCGGCAGCTGCGCCTTCATGAACAGATTCCCGACGACCCCGCCGAGGAATGTGATTGCCGCGCCAGGGAGCAGAAACGCGGGGGAGAAGAGGATGACGGTGCTGAATCTGATGGCGAGCCCAAGCGTCAGCTGCAGGACGCGTTGTACACCGACGGCCATTGAGTCGTCCACTAGATCGGACGGCGTCAGTAGGAACAGCAGCTTGAGGCAGAAGACGACCTGTGCGCATATCCTGCGTCGCGCGCGCTATGATGCGAGATGTCGGCGTAGTGTCGAGCCACCTGTCGTCGAAGTTATTTTTTGGGGGGATAAGAGGGTCATGAGATGTGATGTTACCGCATGGTTGAGCTGACAATAGCGTTCATGAGGCGGTCATGGATCACCAAGGAGGCGCGCATGGAACCGAACGTGAATAGCGCGAAATACCAAGAGTAAAATACCATCGCGAAGGCGAGGATTACGGCGTAGATGGACAGGTAGCTTTCCATCACCCATTATTTAGTTTGCAGTTCGGAGAAAATCACGACAAGATGCGCTCACTATGAAGGAGACAGTTCCGATGGGGAATGGTGGTCGTATTGAGTGGACCAATAGCCCAAGAACCAGGCTTGGACGACCAGAGTTATCTCGTTGAGCGCGATCCCGCCCACGAAGAGCATCCAAAACAGGAGCGGGTGGGTGCTCAGGCTTGATAAGTATATTTTGACTGGAAACGAGGGCAGTAATATTATTACAAGTTGGCGCAGACGGATAGTCCTCACATGCAGGCCATTCGACGTGTCCCTCTGCCATGTCTTCGGTCATGGCAATTTTCGGGGCGATCGGCACGGCAGCGGTGGTGATTCCCTCAGCCGTTTGCTCGCGAGGGATGTCCGCGGCCGCCGCGACAAGGAGCTGTTCGACTGGGCCTTGTTGGATGGAACCATCCGACCCCAGGACAATCATAGAATGAGCAATTCGGCTCGCGATGGGCACATTGTGCGTTACCAGCACCACAGTGCGTCCAGCCACCAGGTCACCTGCGAGACAATTATCGACGATAGAGGTAGCGGTGTGCACATCGAGCGCAGCCAGCGGGTCGTCGAGAAGGAGGATATTGGCGGCGGAATAGATACAGCGGGCGAGTGTAATTCGGGCCTGTCGTATACAATATGTTCGGTGAGATGCTGCGGTGTTGAAATTCGGGCAAACCTTCTGACCACCGCTCAAAAAAGAAAATTGCATCGGTGATTGTCGCATAGCAATATAATATCACCACAGGACACATACCTAAGGGTTAACCCGCGTTCACCGACCATCGTCAGGTCCCCCAGTTCGAAGAGGGCCAGATCAGTTGTCAGTCCACATTGGTCCAGCACTTTCGCAGTTCAACGACCAAAAAGACAGAGGAAAAGAAGATCCACCTTTTGTATACCGCTCGGTATCGACAGGAGCACCCATCACGATGTTTTTCTGGAGTTCATCATTTAATTTTGCACCAGGGTCGGACTGGAAAGCACATCTACCCGGATGGTGTTGTTCTGCAACCAGGATTCTTGGGGCGCGTATGCAATACCTATTGTACGATCTAGTCCAAACCAGGAATCAGGCCCAAGCGGTTTGAATCGCATTTCGCCTGATGCGAGTCAGCGAGAACGCAGATAGGAATGCAGTCTTGTCCCGGACCTAGCAATGCTAGCAACATCGAGGTTTTGCCTGATGGTAGATAATCAACATAGGCTGCCATTTTACAACGGAAGATTGTGTTACCAGTTCCAGTTTGCCCGGTGATGAGGTTGATCCCGGGACGGAAAATAATCTCAGGCAAGATTTTCAAGGTAAAGCCCGTGCTGGTGTCAGGTGCCCATGAAAAGCTCGCCATATGGAATCCAGCCACTACCCCGTCGGGCACTCTAATACTTTCCGAGGTCTGGTGCGAAAATGAGTCCAAAAGGTCTGTCTAGCCGGGAGGCAGCTGGGTTGAAAGTCAAAGCTTAGAATGATAAGACGAGTCTTACTTCCTTCAAGAAAACATCCAAGCGGTCCAGGGAAACTTTCCCCTTTACTACGATAGGGACAGCAAGGAGTACTTTCCTAAGCTCGAGTCGAAAGAGTTCGAACACGGCCATGGAAGAGAACACAGTCGAGGCTTATAGAGGGTCAGAGAATAAAACGGAAAAAATAATTACATACCGGTTAATGCTCGTTGCATGATCAACGTCTGGGAGTGGGTGGTCATTTAAAGCGAGAAAATACGCAGAGTGCTAGACTTGCGTATGTCGAATAAGCCGCGATCATGGTGAGAAATCTGTATTTAATAAGTTACCGCCATCTAGGGATGAAATGAATGAGCTACGGAATGACGAAGCTTCAGTCGGACGCGTCAGTGCTAAATCAGAGGGCGGAGATGGTTGAATACTTGAAATTTCCTACTATTAGAGACAACAGCTTGTCTTTCTTGATGGTCTGCAACTCCTGCTTCCGCTTGTTCGTCATGCGTCCCTTCATTCGTGATTCCCACCCAAATAGTTTGACCATGCGCAGGATGGCCATGGCTGCGCGCAAGTAAAATTCATGGTCTGGACGAGATACTCAGGCGACTTACTCTCCGTGACGACTTGGACTCTCTCATCTGTCTGCGAAAAAAATGAGAAAGCGTCCGAAGAGGCAGAGAATGCTGCGTACTCTTGTCATCCTCGAGATCTGGACACTGCGCATGATCCGTAGTGTCAGGTACGCGGGGAGCGGCAAGCACGCGACCATCACGGCTAGCCCCACGATTGCGCTGTCCTTGTCAACAATGGGCACACATCCTAGTTTGGAGGTCACCTTACCTCCAGCCTAGAATGGCGTAAAGAAGCCAGGTGCTGAGCACGATTTGCACGGGGGCGTAGAGCACTTGTTACGGCTTGAGGCCGAAGACATGTAGTAATAAATTAAGTCAACTCACAGACGAGCCAGACGTCTACCGTTGCTGTTATACTTGCCAAGTCGGAAGTGGCGAGGTTCATAAGCTTCCCCATCGATCGTGAGCTCGACGTAGTTGATTCAAAGTTGGTGCGAATGCGGAGGGACTGCTGAACTATGAGCTGTGTGAGGATAGCTTCGACGTGAATCATTGTCCTCGTCTGCGAGCGATTAGAGAGATGCGAGACGATGAAGAAGGTACCTACCGCGATGTACGTGTACCGCTCTGATATCACTGTGCGGAATATGAATCCAAAAAGGATCCATGCGATCCAGAACCAGGGATGGATGGTTGATGCGACTTCGACGGAGCTACAGGTGCGGGAGTCAGAACAGTATATATAAAGTCGTATAAAATAGGAAACTTTAAGAGTCTATTGAGGCCGAGGGGTATCGCCAATGTCAATATAGTCTACGTCACAGACACTCAAAAGCGCGATAATATTTGGGGAACATGGTCACGAACCTGTAGGAGATACAAAACGGCCAAGGCGCCGGATTCGTGTCCTAGGCGGCTTCTGGTCAGAGAAAATTTCCAACGGCAAACGACTCTTACGGAAGACTTTCAGGAGCCCTCCTAACAAATACTGGGACTGCGAGTCGAGGACCAGGAAACTCCGCTGTACTAGATGGGCGGCGGTATCAGACGTGACGAGGCCGGGTAGTTCAGACAGCGAAAGACGGCCTTTTCT
The DNA here is from genome assembly GCA_029289555.1 of Mycena latifolia. NCBI lineage: Eukaryota > Fungi > Basidiomycota > Agaricomycetes > Agaricales > Mycenaceae > Mycena > Mycena latifolia. The sequence goes on from JARJLE010000002.1 coordinate 1,341,839, forward strand.
TCGATAAGCTAGGAGAATCAAAGGCTCTAAAAATCCATAGGTCAATTTGGAAAACAGGGACGCTGCTTCCTCGGGCGTCGTTGCGTTCTAAGTAAAATTAGCACGAGTCCTTTTGAGGCAAGAGACGTCCTACTGTACAAGAAGGTTCAACGAGTGGAAGTACAACACCGACTATCGCCAGCGCTGTGATTTTGAACCATAGAACCCACCCTTCGGAGACATCCACCGGTGCCATAGTGGAGATCGCTAATGGCCATAGATCACGATACGCATATAAGATGAAACACAAAGAAAGAAGGATTTCTAGGTGTCGAGATATTGTCTTGTGGATAGGACCAATATTGACAGAAAGCAAGAGTGCAAGTAAAACGCTGTATATCTTTCCTAAGCGTAAGAACGGGCAAGAGAGGATTGAACGGGCCACACTTGCATAGCTCGTAAGCAAGGAAAGTCGAACTAGCCGATCTTCCACATTTCCCTTGCGAAGTGTGACTCCTGAGAGAAGCAGCAATATGAAACATCCCGCTAGTCGGAAAACAGAATATCTAGAAGCCACGGAAGCCTGAGAGAAATATTCCTGATCGCCATAGTGAGCGCGCCGGAGAAAGATGCACAAAAGCAGCAAAAAGGCGGATACGGCGGGGGAAAGAGCAGTTATAAGGACGAAAATTTGCGCTAGGCTTGCCGAATTTCTTGTCATTTGTTGGAAGCGGAGTGGGGCGTGCAGAGTCCAAATTCTGACTCGCTCAGGCTAAGGCTTCCAGGGATTTACCGAGGGGGGAGAGATAGGTCTCAGCACAGTTGACCTGAATTTAAGCCCTTCACGGCTCAGCGCCTAACGCGATCTTTTTGCGATTTGCACTTCAACCGGTAAACATCATGGCAGTCTTGAACGCGAGGTTTTTGCGAGTGGCAGAGTTCGGCCGTCTTCGGGCTTAGCCTTCGGCCAGAATGATCCGACTGATCCTCTTCTCAACAAACCACCACATGCCGCTGAACATCCCTGGCATCCTGGTGTCCTTCCAGTTGCTCTTCAATCCCCGTATAATTCTGCCAAATCTGACAGTAAAAGGTCACGCGATGCGATGTGCCTCATGCTTTAAATCTCATAAAAACTTGCACAGAAAGACATTCGCCACCTTGATTTTGTCGCGTTGAAAAAAGCTGGATACCGCGGAGCTGTTTTCGACAAGGACAACTGTCTTGCGAGTCTTTCTTCCATTGCAGCTTGTCGCTGCTTACACCTGAACAGACTCTGCCGAACAAGGACGAGCTAGTACCAGAGCTTCGAGTGAGTTCCCAGCGACTTGTGAGCACCCGTGTCTGAATCATCTTAGGATGCCTGGGATGAATGCCGGCGAACCTTTGGGGAGGGAAATGTCCTCATAGTTAGCAATTCCGCGGGGAGTAGTAGCGATCCTGGTGGCATTCAAGTCCGTGCTCATTGCAGCTTCTCCGTGCGATTAAAAAGCTAACGACCATGTAGGCCGAATCCGTGAAGCGAAGCCTTCAGGGACCCGTTCTTTTCCATTCTACACCCAAACCAGGCTACTCCTGCATCCACGCTATACGTCGATATTTCTCCTCGTTACATACCCCCGTGCGAGCCGAACAGCTCATTATAGTTGGTGACCGCGTATTCACCGACGTGGTATTGGCCAACCGTCTCCGCAAGATGGAAAGAGGCTCCGGCCTGATACATCTGTGCTTCCGATGTGCCTTCGAGCGGAGCGGGACGGTCGGGAAGGAAAATGACGCGGGTTCTAGTCATAGAAGCGTCGAAAGCGGGCCCTTGGCGATATGGACCACAGGGGTGTGGAAACGGGAAGCGACAATTATGCGCTGGTGCGAAAAAAAGTTGGTGGGTATTGTTCAGCGGCGTGTATCCCGGGACGAGATCGAACTTGAAGGATCTAGTCCTTTTCTCAAAGTTCTTCCGCCCCCGCCAGTCCCAACACAATCTTGGAAATTTTGGAGGCGGTAGCACTTGTACGCTATCCATGATCCTATCATTCCCGTCCGACTGACTCGTAATCAGGATAATGAAACACATCCACTCTTGGGATTTCCTGGAGATGATTATCTTGCCCTCTATGGCCAGATTCCATACTGGGCGGTAAACACCTTGCTGAGGCGGCGACTTGCTTTGGACCCTTACCCTGGTTGTCGAATTCCCCTTCCCGCTTCCATTCATACCTTCCTCAACAATAAGCTGCCAATATTGAACGGAAGATACCCTAATTCCCCACATAACTCCGGTCTCGTAAGCGCTGAGCGGCATTCGTAACGAGGATCTACATAAGCATCTCCGTCTTCAAAGTCTATAATTCCACGCTTCACCGCCTTCTGTTCCTTTCCCAGTCAGAAGTAACGGCGCCGGATGATCATCATGATTCTATCAGCGACTTAAAGTTCATCTCTAAAGGCCGGCAAAGCCACCTCATTTCTAGGACCCTGCCCGCGATGTCAAGACCGGTGTCGGGCGCACGTCCTGTTGCTCCAGCTCGAGCAACCAGCATCCGAAAGCTGACGAATATCCTACGTGCGACTCGGCGAGCACACGCACAACCGTCTCTAAGCATCCCTGGTCCCGACGTGGATGGACCAACTCCCCCATCTTCCCCTTCGCTTTACTCTCTCTCTTCAGATGGCGATTCTCGCCCGAAACTCGCTGCTGAAACGGACCGAGCAGACTTTCGACCTCTCGTTTCCCCGACGTCAAGCACTTTCTCTGGCTCGGCATCCGAAGGACACGGGGACGGAAATGGTTTAGCTCATAGGGAACTCGCTGGTACAGTCAAGCATATTGACTATGCAACTCCGGAGTTGGATGATGACCGAGGTACGTGCTCCCCTCTGGGCGCTTCGGGGCCATGGTCTCACGACTCGTCAGCGGAGCTACCAAGCGCCCAAAAGCTCCCTTCCCCCATCCTGCCGAGCCGGAAATCCCATCGGTCTTCTTTAGAGTTTGCTAGTCCCACAAGGATTATGAACAGAGGATATAGGACCCCGCCTCCGAGTCAGCGTATCATCATCGCTGACAAAGCGGGGGGATTTATCGACACCGATACCTCAAGCTTACGTGCTGCAGGGAAGTGGGGGGAACGAGCGAAACTACAGCCCCTCTCTCCGTCGGAATGGATTGGTTCAAATGTACACGCCAAGAAGATGTTTCTGGGGGTGAGCCCACTGTCTCCAGTGGAGACAGAAAATCGAAGCCCGTTGGATGCGTCATCTTCCTCATCTTCCCCGGCGACGCCACGGCCCCGGCCGATCTCTGAAATCAATGGTTCATATTCGAAACCAGGAGGGGACCGTGACACACCGCTGCAAAGTAGTCGGAGTCACCCTATCACCGAAGTTCCGGATCTCGAGCTGCTGACAGAGTATCGTCGACGTCCACGGTCGGCGAGCGAGCCTCGTTCATTCCTAGGCACACCCCTCGAAGTGGCCCGACATGCCGGGACTGTTCCATCCACACCGACAGAATATATACTCAGAATGCCTGACGCCGAGCCAGGTCCAATGTCCACCTCTTCGCAACCTATGGCACCTCCTCCCCGCAACTCTTCACTCGCTAGCCCCATGCCTAAGGACGTATACTTCACTGCCGCCGGTCGCCGCGAGTCCCGCATGTACATCAGCCCAGACGCCGCGCCTGACCGTGTCCCGTTATCGCCCATGCACCGAGGTCATGCATACTCCAGCAGCGAGCCGGTGTTCCCCACAGAGCCGGACAACGGCTCCTCCACTCCGACACGCTATGGTCCTTGGAGCGGTTCCAAGCCCAGAGAACCGTCGGGACGGCCGTTCGAGGATGCGGTAGCGCGAGGCGTGAGCCCCTCGGACGGGGACAGCACACCTGTTTTAAGGAAGGAAGAGTTATGGTCCGGAGAGTGGAATCGGGACGACATTCAGGATGTGATCAAGGAGTTGAGATCCCTCAAGTGAAGCGTCGTTTTTGTATTACTTATCACTACCATCTAGAGTTTTGTAGCATTATTGGTAGAGTATAAGCAGGCTTACTTTGCCACCCTAGTACTATGTTCCTTGGCCTTTGTATTAATTATTGGGTTTTTCTGGGATTTCTCGGTGCGACTCCAGGTGCGACTCGGACCGTGCAATCGGGCTAAGCCGTCCGTCCACGTGTTCGCGTACCCATTTTTCCCGACGGCCGTAAACTCGACGTGGACGCCGTGGTCCTTGGCGCGTAACGGGTTGGCGGTGTCATGCTTGGACTTCTCGCACTTTCGAGGTCGCGGACTGTCGAAGCCTCACCTTGCCGCCATGTCTTGTTTCGTACAGCTTGGAATTCCCAGAGGGCTAGTTTCAGCCGGAAACGTTTCCTTCCTGTGGACCTGCCCAAAAACTTCAGGGCATACTCAACACAGTCAAATGAGATAGCAGAGAAACCCCGCCCGCCGCCGGCACCCTCCATACTCTCTCGGTTTCTCCCGGAGGGCTCGGGAAACACCTCATCTTTCCGAAAAATTGCAGCTCTCGCAAAGCCAGAGAAGAAACCTCTGCTCATTGCTGTCGGGCTACTCCTCGCCTCGTCTTCCGTATCGATGAGCATCCCGTTCACGGTTGGCAAACTGATCGATTTCTTCTCTTCCGGGACCACAGTACGTTCGTGTTATATTCCCCCCATTCTTTGGCTCAACTACGCAAGTAGCAACTTCCTATGGGTCTTTCCCTATGGCAAGCGTCATCCATCCTCCTAGTGATGTTCACGGCTGGTGCCATGGCTAATGCTGGGAGAGCCCTGCTTATGCGAATGGTCGGTAGGTGGCTTCGTCCGCTCTCGTGTACTTCAGTTGAACGAAACGACTGGTGTCTCCAGGTCAAAGAATAGTCGCAAGGCTTCGCGAGAATACATATTCTGCTGCGCTTGAACAAGAGGTCGAATTCGTTGAGAAAGGCGAAGGAGACGTCCTCAGTCGACTGAGTGTTGACACCAGTATTGTCGGGGAGAGGTGCGCCAGGAATTCTCCTCTCATCTGCCATAACGCTGATCTTCCCTTGATCCAGTGTGACTCTAAATCTTTCTGACGGCTTGCGAGCCGTTGTGATGTCGTCCGTTGGACGTGAGTGCCCTGAATGCACGCAATTCACGCGTTGACCTCTTTTCAGTGGGCGCCATGTTTTACATCTCACCGACCCTAAGTGATAATTGCCGACCCCATAACTCTCCACGTTGCTGACCTTGCCGTTAGCAATGTTGATGCTCGCTATTGTCCCTCCAGTATCTTTGGGTGCCGTATGTTCCCGCCTATGTTTAGGGCGGAAAATATCTGACACCAAGCTTCGAAAGGTTTTCTACGGGCGGTATCTGAAGAAGCTTTCAAACCAAACTCAAGAGGCTGTAGGAGAGATGACCAAGGTGGCCACTGAGTCCCTCTCGGCGCTGCGCACCGTACAAGCATACAACGCGCATGAGCAGGAACGATTAAAATTCCATGATCGCATCAACACCGTCCTCGCATTGGCAAAGAAGGAGGCTACCGCCAGCGCCATCTTCTTTGGAAGTACTGGCTGGAGTGGCAACGTCACCTTGCTAAGCTTGCTCGGATACGGTAGCGTCCAGTCCTTTCCCAGCGGTCCATCTTTCATATCTCATTCTTCCAGGTGGGATGTTGGTGTCGCAGGGCCAAATCACCGTCGGCGATCTGACGAGTCTGATGTTCTATACCGCGTATGTAGGCAACGGGCTTAGCATGCTTACGTACGTGTTCTTCCGTGTTCTACACGGCGTCTTCTGACTGTTACACCAGCTCCTTTTTTGTGCGTGCAAGGTGCCTTTTTCATCCTGTGGTCTAAACTAGATTTAGACGTCCATCATGCGCGCCGTTGGAGCCGGGACGCGCATATTCGAGCTTCTAGACCGCACGCCGGCGATTCCACCCCACAAGGGCATCACCGTCCCCGCTGACCGCCGTGGGGTGCTCAAATTTGACAACATCAAGTTCGAGTATCCGAGTCGAAAGGGCGTGGACATTTTGAAGAATTTTAATCTCGAGATCGGTGTTGGTGAAAGTGTCGCAATTGTGTATGTCGATTGCTAGTCTTCATCGAACATTCGTTAATGTGGGTATAGAGGGAAGAGCGGCGGGGGCAAGTCTTCCGTACACTCTTTGCTACTGCGGTATTACGATCCCGTCGAGGGCAAGATCACGTTCGACGGACAAGGTGAATCCCTTCTATCTCCTGTAATCGCAGCATAATAACTGCCCGTGCAGACATTCGGGAATTTTCCGTCGAATCCTGGCGCGATGTCATCGGCGTCGTCCCTCAGGATCCCGTAAGTAATGCTCGCCATCTGTTCGGTTTGCTAGTGACGCCGTCTTAGGTCCTATTCACGGGCACCATCGCGTCTAATATCGCCTACGGAAATGGAAAGGCAACACGGGAGCAGATCGAGCAGGCCGCGCGAGAGGCTAACTGCGAGTTTGTATGGGGTATGCCGCAAGGCTTTGACACCACCAGTAAGTGACCTTTGCTACGCGCACGGAGGTACCTCATGTCGTCTACAGTCGGGCGGTTAAGTCTGAGTGGTGGCCAGCGTCAGCGGCTTGCGATTGCGCGGGCCCTACTCAAGAAGCCAGCTTTGTTGGCCCTCGATGAGGCTACGAGCAGTTTAGACGCGACGTCTGAACACCGGGTGCGCCGACATAGTTGGCCAGACTTTCTAGACGACTGATGCTTTTACAGGTGAACGATGCGATCGACAAGATCCTTCGAAAACGACACACAACGTGTCTATTCGTTGCACACCGGCTATCGACCATTGCGAGAGCGGAGCGTATTGTCGTTTTAGAAGGTCCGTCGAAATCTATGCTCCTTTCATCGGTGTTTAACAGACGCGGTGTTTAAGATGGTGGGATCGTGGAGTCGGGAACATATCACCAACTGGTAAGGGCGCCACATCTGCGCTGAACGCACTCTAACTTCTTTTTCGGCCCGCTAGGTCTCCCGCCCTGATTCACGATTCAGAGCCCTCATGGCCGCGCAGTTAAGCACTGCAGCTGGTGAGAAGCCGACGTATGACTTCGTTTCTGAGCCCGAGGTGCAACAGGCACCCGAGGAGGCACGTCCTTGAGACGGACACTGCATTTTGCGCGGGAAACACGACCCACAACTTAGACTATGTATCACCAGATATCACACCCTGATCGTATTCTTATTCCTACATAATACCAGCTCTCAACAAATTGGTTATCGGGTCGCGGCGACGACACGTTGAATCCGCGTGTTCGAAGTTTAAAGCTTCCGGCATGTCTTCGCACTGTCACTACCCCATTCCTTTGACGCCATGGACTCCGAATCGCCCACTACCATCGGCAGTGATCTGGACAACGAGTTCTTGGCGAGCAGCGCAAGCTCCAACTACAGTCTTACCACGCCTACAGGGGTCCCTTCTGCACAAGCCTTGATCGAGAATATGAAATCGACGCTCGAGGCGCTGGATGTGAGTACAATCGCGTCGTTCGCAGCAGATATGAAGGACACAAGTCCATCAGTACACATTGGGTGAATTGCATGGGCAAACTATGCAGATCGCCTTGCTGGGAGGCGACCCCCAGATAGCACAGGACATCGAAAAGTGCGGCTATCGCACTCTAAAACGGCTGCTCATCTCTGACAAGTCTTGCAGTGTTCGAAGGCAGTTGAAGGACCACGATAAACGGCAAAAAGATGGGATCCAAGAGATACAATGCATGCCATGCTCCGTTTTGTACAACCCTGCGCTGATCGTCTCATTCATAGTGATCTTGAAACATGTCCTTGAGTGCGAAGTAGTGAAGCTCTTGAAGAAACAAGGTGAGTTCCCTACACATATCTTGCTGCCACAGGCTCACGGAGACCAAGTGGAGGATGATGTTGCTCGAGAGATCGAAGATCTCGTCGCGGAGCAAGTGGCGGTTTGCTTGAAGACGCACATCCCACAAGATCTGCAGGACGAGATAGCAGGCCAGCAAAGGATCTTGGAAGAGGTCCGACGAGACCTCCATAATTCGTGTGTCCCTCGAGTCGTGCAGCCAGTGGCCGCTGAACGGATCTAATCATTCACAGCGAGAGTCGGCGCAGCAATGCCTCTTTGAGGTCAAATCATGAAGACGACGCCCTCCTGCCAATTTACAAAGCAGATGGGTCAACACCGGACATGTATCCTCCCACTCTGAAAGCTCTTTTCGACATGGACGGTGAGCGCGTTCAATGGCCTCATAAAATCGCATCTCATTTAATGCGGCGCAGCGCCAACATCCCGCGCCCTCATGATGGAGTACGAGCTCGCCGACTACTCTGACTCTCGAGAACGAAATCTGAATCGATTGATGCAATTTTTGGGCGTGAGATACCAGATGGTACGGTTTTGCGTCTCCGTTTCGTGTCAAAGTGATGACGTACACTAGGTTCGAGAAGGCTCAGCGACGCGCAGTGTCGGTTTGCCATAATTTTCACGATTATTTCACCTCGAAAATTCCAGACGTTTCAAGTTCGTTTGCAGTTCAGTGGTTCACGCGTAAGCCCAAAAGTCTTAAGGAATGATTTCTCAGGAGAGAAAAAAATGGCAAAAACTGTTCGCCGCTTACGTCGAGATCCAGCGGGATATTTAATACGCTCCAGGTTCAAGTTGTTGGCAAATAAAAGGGGCATATAGCTACTCGGCAGTGGTATAACAGCACCGCAGGGCGACATTGTCCCAAGTTCAAGTTAAGATGCACGAGCCATACAGGAAATTATTTTGAAGCTCTACAGATTTCGGAAGATTTGAACTGAAGAAGTTTGTTATTCGCTACAGAATACACTACTTATCCTGGCAAGGCTAATATCTATCTATAAGAATACCGTCCGGGCTGACAATACGGATGCGAAGACCTTCGTCTGCCAGAGTCGCAAACTCTCACATCTCGGTGCTCGAGGGAACGCGGGCAGGATTTTGGAAGGATATGCCGAAGTTCTCCAAAGTAACCTGTCCTTCGACTGGGTCCCGTCTCGTGCTCAGTGTATCAAGGAGGGGATGGAGCATCATGCTAGTGCTGTTTCGCGCTGTCTGAGCAGCATCCCTGATCCTCAGGGCCGCAAACTTCGGAAGGACATTGCGGGCTTGGAGGACAGTGATGAGCTCCTTTAACCCAGTGGGGAACGGGAACGCGAGCCTGAACTCTTCGACAGGGGGTACGGCCTTTAGGAAGCCGTGGAATTCAGCGGTTGTGATGGGCGCCACCCGAAACGATAAACAACGCAAGGCGCAGGCGGAACGTTGCAACAGGGCGTGCAGCAAATCGGTGAGTGACCCGATTTCGCCTGAAAATCCGGGGCCCCATATGGCAACTGCGCGAGGCTGGGGACATTTAGAACTGGAAGGATCGAATTCCCAGACGTCTTCAAATGTGTTAGGGAAGGGAGCACGAATAACGGGTCACAAGCAGGGGGGGCTCGCTGGGATCGTCTAAGTGGGGGAGAATCAGTTAAAGTAGTTGGCGAGCCACTGGCAGTGCTCGGGATCCGAGTCGGAAGGGAATCTCGAGAGTAATTTCAGTGGGGAGGGTAAGAATGGGCGGAACGTTCATGGCCTGTTTTGCTGTCGACAGACGAGTGGCCTGTGGACAAGTTGAACACACCCTGACACGCAGTTTATATGCCAGTGTGGCAGTGGTAAATGACATCCTGTCGATCACCGCCCTGAGATTCGTTAGATATCGGGCGTCTATCATCCTATTTGACCTACGCCGGTGAAAGCTGTGGGAATATGATTAAATGCAGCTGCGGAAAAGTCGAACTTTCTGGAAACATGTACAAACAATGGCAAGTTCATGCATGTGTCTCTTCCGTGGGGAAGAAATAAACAGAAAAATAGAAGAGGTGAAAGAGGCTGTCGAGCTTGTGTGGACCGAAACGTCAAAAAATGGATTATGATCACTTTGGTGCGACGCACACCGCATCTCAATTAGATGGAGCGCTCACTTTACATTTCAAGTACATAATTCAGGGTCCATCGCGCACACGTTAGAGTCGGACGTCAATGCGCATCAAGAAATGATGACTGCCTACCTTTTCTCTGGCAGCAGAGATGCTCATCGAATCGATAACCTTGGCGTATGGGTGTTGACATTCTGCGCCGGGCGAGTCGTGCAGGAAGAGAAGTGGCGGTGGCGGTGTGCGGATACGGCGGCGAACGCGAGGCGGTCAATAATGCAGAAGACTCGGAGGAACTGAGTTCGAGGAGTCTATCGTATGAAGTCCGGCATCAAGTAAAATTAGATCAACGAACGAACATCCAACTTTCAGTTTCAGTCTCTTTCCTGTACAGACAGCGCCCGCAGTCGCAGCGGCTGATTTTGTTTCGCCTCCTTGGCCCTCGGCTAGTGCTTAAGGACAGGAATACTAAGCTTCAAGTTCGTCCGTCGCGTCGCGGATGATTGTTGGCACGCGTCCTCATTGACAGATAGCTTCGCCCCCAGGCTAGGAAGTGATTTAAGCGTACCGGGGGCATTGGTTCAAGTTCAAGTTGAGGTGCATGCCGGAACCATTTCAAGGCTTGGATTGAGCACCGGAAGATATCCGCGTCAGGCCAGAAGTTGAAAAAGGACGTGAAGAGCCACGAAGAGCGGCATATTTTTCGGAAGACTTGAACTCGATAAACTTTATTCGCCGCGCGCGGATTTTGCTACGCTGACAGGGATGAATGTATTGCCGCTATCTATCCATAAGAACACCGGCGGGGGTGACAACACGAACGTGCAAGCCTTTGTCGGCGAGGTTACCGAACTCTAACATCTCGGTGAATGTGGGAACACGAGGATTTTGGATGGATATGGTGAAAAGCTCCAAATTGGCCTGCCCCTCGACTGTGTCCCGTCTTGCATTTAGTGTCTCGAGGAGTGCAAAAAGCATCATGGGGTTTTGCCCTGTCCGAGAGGCATCAGTGATTCGAAGCGCCGTAAGCCTGGGAAGGACATCGCGGGACTGGAGGACAGTGACGAGCTCATCCAACCCAGTGGGAAACTGAAACGTGAGCGTAAGGTCTTCAACGGAGGCTATGGCTTGCAGTAAGCTGCGGAATTCATCGGCCGTGATATCCGGCACCCGAAACAATAAACGCTTCAAAGGGCAGGCTGAGCGTTCCAACAGCGCGCGCAGCGGATCGGTGAGCGACTCCATTTCGCCGAAAGATCCGAGGCCCCTGATGTCGAGCTGCTCGAGGCTAGGGACGGTGAGGGCGGGAAGTATTGATTTCCCTGACGTCTTCAGATGCGTTAGGGAAGGGAGCACGAATGGCGGGACAGCGAGGGGGGCACGTCTCGGATCTATGAGCGCAAAGTGGAGGTTTACGAGGGAGGAGGCACGCCGCAGAACGGACAGCCCTGCAGACACAACGCTTGCGGTCATCTTCAGGGTTGTCAACTGCCCCCAGGCGATGTCGACCGTGAGGAAAGGAAAGTCCGCGAGGGTGACTTCGCGGAGCAAAGGCGCGCCCAGAATGGTGATCCTTTGATCTCCTTCCCACACTTCGTCGTTTAAAGAAAGCGAGAGCGAGCGGAGAATGGGGAAGGGGCCATGGTGGGAGGCAAGGGCCGGAAACGAATCTATCGGGAGCACCAATTTCACATCCCGCCATTTATCGCAATAAGCCATGCTCTCTTCAAGAAGGTCTGCAGCGACGTCGGGGTCCTGAGTGTTGAAGGTGATGTCTCGAGGGCGGTTATTCGCTCGAGACATCCACAGTGCAACCAAAGCTCGATTCACAGACACAATGCTGGGGTCAATCGATAGAGATTGCCACAATTCTGGTGTATGAAGACCGATATCTCGCCACTGTCTGCAAATCTGTGTTACGAGCAAAGGAGCTTGTTGTGATAGTAGCCGTGGGGGACCGAAGGTCGGCGGGCCAATCGGAAGGGCCTCTCGAAAGATTCGTTGAGTGATTTCGGGGGGAAGGGACAGAATGGGTGGAATGCTCATGGCTCGTTTTAAATTTTTGCCACTGGTGGGAGAATTGAAGCTGCGTCGCGCCATCACTCGACCTTGGCCGGCACCGGCCGGAAACCATGGGCTGCCATTGGCCATCAATTAACTTGAAGTTGAGCAAAGTTTAAGTCCTCAGCTAAGTATAATTTTTGTGCGTCTGGTGTCCTATCAGGTATATAATAACTATGTTGCCGGCAGGCTCGGAAGTGGTCTACAGTAAGCAGTAACGCAGGATGGTATTCAATTGGTCTCAAGTTCAAGTTGAGAGCGTGCCAGAAATCATTTACCACCTGAAGTCGATAAGAGAAAGGACGTGGCAAAAACATTGTGAGGCCCATATTGGTCGAAAGACTTGAAACTCTAGAAATTTATTCGCCGCGAATTGTTCCTAGCAGTGATCGATGTATTACCGCTATCTATCCATAAGAACGCCGTCCGGGCTGACAATTCGGATGTGCAGGCCGTCGTCAGCGAGCGTCGCGAAATCTGACAGCTCGGTATTTGAGGGAACGCGCGCAGAATTTTGGAAAGATATGGCGAACAACTCCAAAGTAGCCCGTCCTTCGACTGGATCCCGTCTCGCACGTAGTGTATCGAGGAGGGGTTGGAGTTTCATGGTACTGTTCGCTGCATCCCTAATCCGCAGAGCATTAAGCCTCGGAAGGACATCGCGGGACTGGAGGACAGTGATGAGCCCATCCAAGCCAATGGGGAACTGGAACGTGAGCTTAAGCTCGTCGATGGGGCCTAGGGCCTCTAACATGCGGCGGAATTCATCAGCGGTAATGGGCGGCACCCGAAACGATAGACACCTCAAAGGGCAGGCGGAACGTTGCAAAAGGGCGCGCAGCGAATCGGTGAGTGACTCCATTTCGCCCGAAAATCCGGGGCCCCATATGTCGAGCTGCGCGAGGCTGGGGACGGCGAGGGCCGGAAGTATTGATTTCCCCGACGTCTCCAGATGCGTTAGGGAAGGGAGCACGAATGGCGGGACAGCGAGGGGGGCACGACTCGGATCCAAGAGTGCGAAGTGGAGGTTCACGAGGGCAGAGGCATGCTGCAGAACGGACAGCGCCGGTTCCGCTTCGTGTGCGGTCATCCTCAGGGTTGTCAGCTGCCCCCAGGCGATGTCGACTGTGAGGGAAGGAAAGTCTGTGAGGGTGACTTCGCGGAGCAAAGGCGCGCCCAAAATGGTGATCCTCTGGTCTCCTTCCCACACTTGGTCGTTGAAAGAAAGCGAGAGCGAGCGGAGAAGGGGGAAGGGGCCATGGTGGGAGGCAAGGGCCGAAAACGAATCTATCGGGAGCGTCAATTCGACGTGTTGCCATTGGTCGCAATAAGCCATGCTCTCTTCAAGAAAATCTCCAGCTTCGTCGGGATCGTCAGTGTCAAAGGAGATGTCTCGAGGGCGAGTATTGGCCCGAGACATCCACAGTGCCACCATGGCCCGATTCACAGGCCCGGTGCTGGGGCCAATTGATAGAGATTGCCATAATTCAGGCGTCTCGAGACTGATATCCCGCCACTGTCTGCAAATCTGGGTGACGAGCAAAGGAGCTTGTTGGGATAGTGGCCCTGCGGTTGGCGGGCCAGTGCTCGGGCTCGGAAGAGCGGCTTGAAAAATCCGTTGGGTGATTTCGGTGGGGAAGGATAAAATGTTCATGGCTCGCTGCGCCCTCGGGCCTCGACAACGATTGTGGCAAGTTGAAAGCCCCTGTCGGTTTGAGAAGGTCTAAGCACAGCGTTCACTAGCGTAGAGTAAATGTAAGAGTATGAGAAGAGCCGCAACAAAATAAGAGACGGACCTATTAGGTGAGGAGAGAGAAGAGCTGAATCTCTCCTATCTCCTCCGAGGCCCAACATTGCGATCTTGTTGTGGTGTATTAGCTTTCAAAGGCAACGGCCTTGCCGGCATAAAACAGACTCCTCACCCGCTCCAATAGGGACCATTCTTGGGCAATACATACGTGTTGTGGCTTTGCTTGAAAGCCTCTTTCATTCCTACGCAGAGAACCCGCGCTTTTCTTCAAGATTCTGACATACCGCGTCCGGTCCCGGATAGCCGGTACGCGGCATCTAATAGCTGCTGCATTTGTAAGGCGTCTCTCAATCTTTACCACTCTCCCCAACATGTCTGAGATGTATGTGTCTTGTTTCCGATTTCCCTCCGTCGAAACTGAATAAATCGGTTGCGCAGAGAAGGAGGTTCCCCCCTGAATCGCCTCTCCTGGCTGCGCTCATCGTATTCCTTTCTCAACGCGGTCGCCGCATCGAGCAAGGCGCGCTGGCTCGTCTCCAACGCCGGCCAGCAGCTGGTATCAGTCCCCGCGTCAAACGCGTCGGCAAAGCCTGCAATCGCGCAGCTCACGACGAGCCAGGTCAAGGCTTTCCTTGGCCCCGAGCCTTACTTCGGGCAGGGCAAGGACGATGGCCGAACCCTTACCGCGGATGAGGTAATCCCATTCACCGAGTCAGCCCGTCACCGCGGCGTCCGCGTCGTCTTCCTCGGCCTCTTGGATACCTTGTCGTCTCAGAACGCCCTGCCCACTTCCGACTTTACGGACCCCGAGCGCGCCGTGGCGAAATTGGAGGGCATCCCGTATTTTGCTCTGGACATCGGCGAGCTCGGAGCTGACGCCGATGCGTTCCTCGCCGAGCACAAAGATACTACTCAGATCTTGAGCTGGGGAGAGCCGCGGGCACTCTTGATGGGTATGCAGCTGGATAAAGTTTCTCTCGCGTTGTTCACCGAGGCACGAAGCATGGTCGACTGGAACCAGAGGAACAAGGCATACTTATCCTTCCCTTTCTCCTCGTTCCAACTAACCGGTCGCGCAGTTCTGTCCCGCCTGCGGCTCCCCCACGTACTCCATGTGGGGCGGATGGAAGATATCTTGCTCGACACTCCTCCCCTGGGCTGATAACACCGGCCGAAAGCCTTGTCCAACAGGGTACGTACCCACGAGCTCCTCTCCGTTCTCTTGATAAATTACTTTCCACACAGCAAGGGCCTCCACAACTTCGCCCACCCGCGGACCGACCCGGTCGTAATAATGATCGCCATCGACGAAACGGGAGAGAAAGTCCTCCTCGGCCGCGGGGTGCGCAACATTCCCTTCCCAGAAATATTGTCCAACATGAATCTGACCTCTGCACGCAGAAAAAGTTCCCCGGAAAGTTCTACTCGGCGCTCGCGGGGTTCATCGAGCCCGGGGAGACGTTCGAGGACGCGGTCGTGCGCGAGATGTGGGAGGAGGCCGGCGTGAACGTGTGGGACGTCACGTACCACTCTGCGCAGCCTTGGGTGCGTCGTTCCCCTTCACCTTCGTAGGATCCTCATCTCATGATGACCAGCCCTTCCCCGCAAACCTCATGGTCGGCTTCTACGCGCGCGCGGACGCGGCACAACCTATCCGGCTCGACCTTGACAACGAGCTCATGGGTACGTGCCCGCTCTGCCATTGAGGCGTCGTGCTGACCCGCACACAGACGCCCGGTGGTACACGCGCGCCGAGGTGCTCGAAGTGCTCAACCACACACTTGGCACCAAGATCGTCGCGGCGGACCACAAGAAGTTCTCCGAGGTGGCGGAGGGGACGACGAGCACGGACGCGAAGCCGGCGGAGCCCGCTCCCGTGGATGAGCCGCCGTTCCGCGTCCCGCCGACGAGCGCGATCGCGGGGGTGCTCATTCGGGAATGGGCGTACGGGAAAATTCAGTTCCCCTTAGCGGGGGCCGTCCACAAGGGCAACTTATAGATGCAATTCGAATATTCTCCACCCGGAGCAATAGAAAGATATATTACATGGAGTCGAATAATTGCCTAGGACAGTCTTGCGAAAACTAAGTGCATGATAACCCTGAAGAAACGCGCGTCCTACAACGGTGTCTATCTAAAATCGTAATGAAGCAAATAATCACACCCCGGCGGGCCCAAATGGAAGGGCCTGCTGAGTGCACCCAGGATTCACGGACACAACTGAAAACTGAATTCCCGTCAACAGCTCCACGTTCTTCTTGAATATTCCGGTCGTGTTTACGAGCACGCCGGGAATATTCGCCGATTGGTCATAGTACGCAGCGCAGGCCTGCAGAAAACGTATTAAATGGCAGCACCGCGGATTGGCTGAGGGCGCACGCACAAAGCTACTGTTAAACGGCGGCGGCGGCGCGGGGTCCGCGACGTACACGCCCTGCGCATCGTTCCGCCCAGGCGGAACGCCGACCCCGTCAAGGAGCTGCGACACGGTGGCGGCGTTGATGGCGCCCGTAACCAGGTTGGCAGCGCGGAACCAATTGGGCGGGAAGGTTTGGTTGCGGAAGAATGAGCCGATGATGGACAGCGTTGCTTGTTTTGTGGTACCTATCCGAAAATGCTGTAGGACGCGCGATAGTGAACCTACGAATTTACACACCGTTGGCGAAGGCGCTGGTCGATAAAAAAAAATCAGTTTGCACCAGGGTTGAAAGGTTAGGCGACGGACTTGAGTATGAAGGCGGCCTCATTATACGCGGTACCCACGCGCCTTACAGCGAATTGGAACTAGACAGATCTAGATTAACCACATGGTCAACTCGAGACGAGCTGCTCACCTCCGGGTTTGCTGCTTGGTCCATCATGATGTTCTGTTTCTTCATTCCTACGAGAGTCGCAAGATTGAATACGGTGTTGTCCCCGTCTGGACCGTTGTCGCCAAACTTTCCGAGCTGGAGCAAGTCCTGGGCAGGGTGAAGCCAATGAAAGATCGAACATGGGAGACACATACCAAATCGTACAAAATATCTTGGAAGTCACGATTATCGCCAATGAACGCGTCCGCCCGCGTCATAGAGGCATCGCCTAGTGATAGAAGAAAAAATGAGAGGATTAAAAAATGTAACATTGAGCTCGTCACCCTCGAAACGACCGTGCTTGGCGATGCCGCCAGTCTCTGGGCCATCTATCTGGCCAGGGAGAGGTGGTACCAGGGGAGATACTCCGCCAATAGACAACTTGTTAATGAATGGATTCCCCCGGGTCAACTGATATTTTATTAGGCCGTCTTCCCTCTCGCCATATAATGGGCCGCAGCTGCGTACCATATTATTGGCCGCCATGTTCGCACCAAAATTTAATTCAAGGTTGAAAGCCTGGGGAAAAGGATGTCGAGCGTAAGTGTCGAAAACATGCCGTCGGAACGAACCTCCATCAAGGCAAGTGTAATTTGTTCAAAGGAGGCGATACCGTTGCGTGGAATGTAGCCATGATTTGCAAGCGTGTTCATAGCAGCTAAATTCACCATGAGATGAGTTCTATAATGCAAGTATTTTACGGACGGCAGGCTAGATGAACGAGCAATTGAAAGTCAGGACAGTACATTTCATCGTGTTCAGACAAACTCACGTCCGCGCTGATCATCTGGACCAGGTGCAATGAATGGGTGGGCGGCATCTAGCAATAAAATTGAGCCAGAACCCTTTACATGATCCGAAGAAATTTTACTTGCCAGGAATCTGCTTCAAACCGGTCTCCGTGGCCTGAGGGGGTAACACCATCAGAGTGCCCGTCTGGCCGTCCTGAACCTCCGTCGTGGGGGTGGGATCATCGCGAAGAATTAATGGAGAAGCCCTAGGAGCAGCGAGGGTAGCTGGTAGAAGCAAGAGCACCGCAACAAAAGATCTCATACTGAGCGGCGGAAAATCGTGTCATAGACCGCGTACATGTCGCGCTTTTGTAGCCAAGACAGAAGCCTTAGGGGGCTCCGACGGGATAGATCCTTCTCTAAGCTTCGGCTGCCGCATAGCTGATAGAAACCCGCAACTTGCAAGAATAGTGTTGATCGTGGGATGAAGGCCCTCTTCTTTGAATGTTCACCGTGGAGGGCGTTCATTGGAGAAAGACGGAGGCCTTTGCCGACCGGAGGGATACCGTTAGGTGCTAATTACGTGCAGGCACGCACATAGACGCCACCTCGTGAGGTGCGTCTACCATGCCTATCAGACCGGGGGTGGTTTAAAACCGTACCCATAAGTCAAGGTGGGACCGGGGTACTATCGCAGGTGATAGCTCGAATTCTTGGCGGCGGGCGAAGTGGGGAGATCCTAATCAACTGGAAAACGCTCACGTATCCGAACATTAGTCGATTCCAAGTCGAAGTAGCAGCTGAAGAAAAGCCGGGAAAAGCCGATTTATCAGGTGATGCTGTTCGGCCCGAAAAGTCCGTGATCTCGGATTGGCCGCTTTGACCGCCAAATGGAATGAGTGGTTGTCCGGAAAATTGCCTGCAGGCAAATATAAATTCGCCTTACGGCTCAAATGCTGTTACATTACCGAAAACAATAATACGTGCATGATTGGCAGAATCTCTCACCAGTTCTAAATTTAGGACAACTTCTAGAACGAACATTCATGCGTTTATCACCTTTCGCGAAGCAACATTCTATAATTGTCTCGCACAATCCCCCTCGCGGGAGCGGAGACTGGCTCGAAGGCTAGAGTGAACAAAAATAACTTATCCCGCCCGAGAGTAATCAGAATGACTTGAGCGAAGACGGATCAGAAGGCCTTTAAGGAAGATGAGGTCCATCCGATGACTGCTAAGAAAACTCAACCCATCCAGATAACAGTGCGAATTCTCGCTGATTCTCCTGCTCCACAAATGCTTTGAGTTTTGAGCAGTATATGTGGCTAATTTCAATCTTTTTTTAAAAACCCGCACTTGTATACATGCGCGTTCAGACCGTAGAAATCACACCCCAGTGGGACCAAACGGCAGAATCTGCTGACACCCAGGATTCCCCGACACAGCCTGAAACTGGATTCCTGTCAGCAACTCAACATTCTTCTTGAATATGCCCGTCGTGTTCACGATTGTGCCAGGGACGTTCGCAGCCAGGTCGTAGTACGCGATGCAGCCCTGCGGAAAAATGCTGAGCAACGAGCGGCGCGATTTTGGTCTCAGAGTGCACGTACAAAGCTGCTGTTGAACGGCGGCGGCGGCGCGGGGTCTGCGACGTACACGCCCTGCGCGTCGTTCCGCCCAGGCGGAACGGCGACCCCAGAGAGGAGCTGCGCCACGGTGGCGCCGTTAATGGCGCCCGTCACTGGGCTGGCTGCGCGGAACCAATTAGGTGGGAAGGTTTGGTTGCGGAAAAAGGAGCCGATAATGGGTAGGGTGGCTTGTTTCGTCGTGCCTGGGAAGTATTTTAGGAACCTGCAGTGCGAAACTGGGTATATTTACGCACCATTGGCAAAGATGCTAGTAGAGAATCAGCCTTTAGTTTATAGGATCATAGGCTGGGGATACAAACTTGATCAAAAAGGCGGCTTGACCGTATGCGGCATTCATGCGCCTTGCAGCAAATTCAAACTGAATTCAAAAGCAAATAAGTGGTCGACATTGATATGCCTCTGCATGGACAGTTGAAAGACAAGCTCACCTCCGGGTTTGCTGCTTGATCCATTGCAATGTTTTGTTTCTTTATCCCAATGAGCGTCGCAAGATTGAATACGGTGTTGTTTCCGTCTGGGCCGTTGTCGCCAAACTTCCCAAGCTGAAGTAAGTCCTAGAAAAAGGTTTTAGGTTACATCGACACAAGGTTGGATCGAGGAAGATACATGCTAGATCGTATAAAATATCTTGAAAGTCGCGATTATCGCCAATAAACGCGTCCGCCCGGGTCATCGAAGCATCACCTGGCTATAGATGAGAATTGGAGACAATGCACTGCTGTGCTCTTTACCCTCAAAGCGCCCATGCTTGGCTATGCCACCAGTCTCTGGCCCATCGATTTTTCCAGGGAGCGGCGGGATAAGTGGAGACACGCCACCAATCGATAACTTGTCGATGAACATATTTCCTCGAGTCAACTGAGGCCTATGTGAGCTGCTATAGGTCACATTTCGCCGCGAGTACGCACCATGTTGTTGGCGACCATGTTCGCGCCAAATATTAATTCTGCGTTGAAAGCCTTCGGAGACCAACGTCGGGCGTCAGCGCTGAGAAGATTAAACGTGCACGAACCTCCATCATAGCGATTGTAATTTCTTCGAAAGAGGCGATACCGTTACGCGGAATGTAGCCGTGATTCGCAAGTGTATTCATGGCAGCTAAATTCCCCGTGAGATGAGTTCTATAGTGCAAGCATTTTACGAACGGCAGGCTAGATGAACGGATAGTTGAAAGTCAGGACAGTACATTTCATTGTGTTCACACCAACTCACGTCCGCGTTGGTCGTCTGGACCGGGCGCAATGAATGGGTGAGCAGCATCTAGATACAATTGAGCCGTAAGCTCTCGATGTTCACTACACATATACCACTTGCCCGGGATCTGCTTCAAGCCCGTTTCCGTAGCCTGCGGGGGCAGCACAATTAGAGTACCTGTCTGGCCGTCCTGAACCTCCGTGGTAGGAGTGGGATCATCGCGAATATGAAAAGCAGCAACCCAGGGAGACGAGAGGATGACGGGAAGAAGCAGTGTCGTAGTGAGAGATCTCATGCTGAGTGGCTCAAAATCGTGCAGTCATGATAGCCCGGGTTTTTGTAGGACGAGAGGGCTCCGAGGGGATAGATGTTTGTTCGGGCTTCCGTGGGCGCAGGGATAATAGAAACGCAAAATAATGGGGGTTATCTTCTGATGAAGGTCCAAGAAGGTCAACTATTAGACATGCTAATAGCCTGGAGTAACCGGTCGGTAGGATTGGTAAACCACGGAGGGCCATTTGGTTAGCGGAAGACATGCCACGGCTCTCCGTGAATAGCAAACGGCGGAGGTCCCTATCCATGGCGTAGACGCCGTCGAGTCCCCGTTGACCAGCAGACCGCGGTCACGCCTCACCCGCGTGGAGGTCCCGTTACCGTGTTCGTAATCGGCCCGAGAATCCGAGCCTGACCTGACACGAGACACCGCCACTCCGCTTGCCACAACTGCGAGTCTGCGATGGCGATGTCGACACAATGTTTGGAGTAAAAGCGGGTTCCAAGGGTAAGGAGGTTTTTCGGAGGCCTCTGCGCTCATGGCCGGACCTGTTCCCTTCGGATACCGCCGATCCGCCCTCTGAGCTCCGCTCCCGTTGCATGAGCCACGGCCACGGCTGCCACGCTCGTCGCGCCGCATTCCGGCAGCTCGGCATCGAGCTCCTGACTAGTTGTAGCGGAGGAGTCAGGAGGGAAAAACTCGGTGCCGGGATTGCACGGCTTTCAGAGCCTCCCACCGTCACTGTGAGCCCCGCTCCCGCCGCACCATCCTCGAGCTCCGCTCGCACTCTTCTCCACTCCCATATTATTTTCAAGTATCGGAACTTTCGATAGAGTTATATTTACTGTACTTAGCCTACGTGCTCGTCACCAAATATATTGGGGGCCGCTTTTGCGGCTTGCCGTTGCGCTCCTCTGTGGTCCGAACAACGCAGGAGAGGCGACAGGTCCATTTTTTTATTGTACGTGTGACAACTTGCTCTTGTCTTCACCATCAGGGTAAACTCCGCCAACCTCCCTTAACAGGCATCTTGATACCCATTCGCTTTGAACACAGTCATGAAACCAGAAGTCAATTCATATATGTAGTCTGAGTCTTATAAAAAGCTATATCGACGCAAAAACCCTTACAGAACGCAATCACACCCCGGCTGGACCAAACGGAAGAATAGGCTGATCACACCCAGGATTCGCCGACGCAGATTGAAACTGGATCCCCGTCAGCAAGTCCACGTTCTTCTTGAATATGCCCGTCGTGTTCACGAGCACGCCGGGGATGTTCGCGGCCTGGTCGTAGTACGAAAAGCAACCCTGCGGAAAACGGATTGAGTGCTAGCATTGTGGAATTCCCGCGGGCGCGCGCACAAAGCTACTGTTAAATGGCGGTGGCGGCGCGGGGTCCGCGACGTACACACCACTTGCATCGTTTCTGCCGGGCTGGATAGGAACTGCGGCTATAAGTTGCGACATGGTGTCGGCGATGAGAGCGCCCGTCACCGGGCTGGCTGCGCGAAACCAGTTGGGCGGGAAGGTCTGGTTACGAAAAAAAGAGCTAATTATTGTCAAGGTTGCTTGCTTCGTGGTGCCTACGAAGGTGTTCAAGTAGGACCGCGTTTCCTTGAATCGGGTTTTACGCACCGTTGGCAAAGACACTGGTTGAAGCATGTTCAATTAGTTCTCTGAAGGTTAGATGGTGAGACAGACTCGAGCAGAAAAGCAGCCTCTTGTAATGCCGCGTTCATACGCCTTGCAGCGAAGTGGAACTACACCCATCAGTATGCAAACGGCCAGCCGCTCAATTCTAGAGGAGGACACCTCCGGATCCGTTGCTTGGTCCATCATGATATTTTGTTTCTTTATTCCAATGGCCGTCGCAAGGTTGAACACAGTGTTGTCTCCGTCTGCGCCGTTGTCGCCAAACTGGTCAAGCTGCAGCAAGTCCTATGAAAACACATTCGATCAGGTTGGTCTGATAACGGCGAAGAGGAACCATACCAAATCGTACAAATTTTCTTGGAAATTACGATTATCGCCAATAAACGCGTCCGCCCGCGTCATCGAGGCATCGCCTGAAGCAAAGAAAAAATGAGACGAAGATAAAATGCTACTTGAACATTGAGATCGTCACCCTCGAAGCGACCGTGCTTGGCGATGCCGCCAGTCTCTGGACCATCGATTTGGCCAGGAAGCGGGGGGACCAGAGGAGACACTCCGCCAATAGATATCTTGTTGACGAATGGATTCCCTCGGGTCAGCTAAAGTATTTATGAGCCTATTTTCCCCGCCAAAGCCATTGACAACTCACCATGTTATTGGCCACCACAGTCGCGCCAAGATTCAACTCCAGATTAAAAGCCTTCAAAATTTGCACAAGGATTTCGAGCGCAAGCGTTGAGAAAATGATGCAGGCACGAACCTCCATGACGGCTAGTATAATTTCTTCAACGGTGGCGATACCGCTCCAATATTTGTTAGCTTCGCTCTATGAAAGGGAAAATGGACTTGATCCTACTTTCTCGGAATGTATCCGTGATTCGCGAGTGTATTCATGGCAGCTAGAAGCTCACCGTGAGATAATTCCCGCGAAAAAAGGATTTTACGAACGGCATGCTGATAACGAACGAGTAGTCGACAGTCTAACCTTTTGCTCGAAAAGTACTCACGTCCGCGCTGGTCGTCTGGACCTGGCGCAATGAAAGGGTGGGCGGCATCTAAAAACAGAGTTGAGCTTTGGGAGCTCGATGTTAGTCAGGCACATTTTACTTGCCCGGTATCTGTTTCAAGCCGGTCTCCGTAGCCTGAGGGGGCAGCACGATCAAAGTACCCGTCTGGCCGTCCTGAACCTCCGTTGTGGTGCTGGGATCATCACGAATATTCAAGGCAACAGCTAAAGAAGAGGGAATTTTGGCTGAAAGAAGAAGAAAAACCGTAGGGAGAGCTCTCATGCTGAATGGCGTGAAATCGTGAACGAGCACATCGCCGCACATCGCCGCGCTTTTATAGGACAAAAGAGAAGCCCGACAAACGCCGAGGAGACAGATGCTTTCTCAAGCCTGCCATGCTGTTCCGTCGAATGCAGAAAGATATATCGACTCTGTTCAGCGATCCCGCTATTGCACTGTTAGCTATTGAATCTTACATATCCTTGGATGGCTATTCGTTGAGCAGAAAGACAGTGTTAGCTGCTCATTTCGCACAAGCCTCCAGATAGAAAGAGAAGCGTTTCGTGAATCACGTCGTGAGGATTCCATGTTAGACCGTTCCTGGACCTCGGAGTTGAGTCGCTACAAATAGAGCCGGTTATTCGGCCCGACAAGCGAAAAGCGTTTAAAAATTGATTTCATTACTATTGTATCATGGCGAGTGCGAAACATCGTCCAGTAGCCAGGAATCCGATTTCTGACCGCCAGCGCCATCGAACTCGTTGTCGTCAACATCACAAATGTCTTCGCCCATTGAGTGGATCCATTCCGATCCCTTGTGCCCAGTCGACCGCTCCCTAACCAGGGAGCAATCGTTCGAACGCAATATTGAGCGAACGAAGCAAAGGCCACTCACCCTTTAGCAATTGGCGCACGGCGTTGAGCAGCAGCCATTGGGACGAAACTGCTGGAGGATGCGCCGACACCGTGAGGTTGTCCCTTTCTTGCATGCCGGTCCTTGGCACGAGGTGTAGCCTCCACCTCGTCTTCTTCCGAGCTGGCAGAGAAGTGAAAGAACTTGGGTTTCTGTACGGGGGCGACAGCGGGCTTCAGCGGAGGCTTGCGTGACCTCGAGCCGCGAGTGTCCGAGCCACCCTCCTCGCTCGACGAACAGAGGTCCACAACACTGCTTCCTCGTGTAGATTGTCTGCTGCCGCTCACAGTGAGCGATGGCGATCCTGATCGTTCGGCATCATTTGACGCAGGAGTTGCTCGCGTAGATCGAGATTTCGATTTTGCTCGTTTCAAGGGCGAAACCATGCGGACGTTGTCCGAACTATCCGAGGTATACGTTCGCTCTACGTGGCGCGACCGTGGCTTGGGGGTCGGTCCCAGATCTCTTGTGGTGCTGTTTTGCGACGTAGTCAGGTCCATATCTGAGTCGCTTCTAAAGCGTCTTGGATCAGAAGAGGAATCTGTGTCCATTCCGCTCGCTGAATCGGCATTGGAAACAGGTTTGGGCTTTATCTTGGGCACCGGCCTTGGTCGAGGGCGCACAATAGTCGTTTGGTCCACAACGGCAGGCTCGACGCTTTTCTCTTTGCCGTTCCTTCTAGCCTTCCGTTTCTCCTTGGCGATTTCGGCCTTCTCGCGCTTCTTCTCAGCCTCTTCCTCCTCCTGTTGTAACCTCCACATCTCATCTTCCTCACGCTCCTCAATCTCGAGCTCCTTCCGCCGTTTGCGGGCCCTTTCCATGACCATCTGTTCCGCAACCCCCATGACTTCATCGTCGGCGCTCTTCTTCTTCCCAGATGCACCTGCCCAGTCTCCTCCGTCCTCCGGAAACATGGCGACGCCATAGCTCGCACTCTCCCTCAGCACGGCTACGGCCTGCTTCTTGTCCGACCGGTCCGCTACGTCCAAGTCCATGTCCTCAATCACGAGCCGCATCCCAACCTCAGGAACCAAGATTCGCTGAATAAATTCGTTCGGCGTCAGAGGGTCGACCAGATCCGGGTCGATGGTGGTGAGGGGAAACATGTCGTAGAGAGTCTGATGGATAATCACAGAGCCCAATTCGCCGTAGCTGCGACGACGGGTTATCATCCAAGACGAAACTCAAAGGAGAGATACTCACTATCCGGGCTGTGTCTTCTCGAAGTTGGCAAATTGCCCCCGCACGCCCTTGACGCCCTTCGTGCCTTGTTTCTTCAGGTCCTTGAGTAGATCTTTCCAGAAAATGCACTGCATCCGGGGGCCCTTGCTCCGCTTCGGCTCGGATTCAGGTTTCTGCCGCTCCTCCGTCTCTTCGCCGTTGCCATAGACGATCGGATCGCCAGGGTCCTCGAGGATGTACGAGAGATCCTCTTCCATCTCCAGCACGCGACCCTTGAGGGCTGCCCAATTGATGGATTTTGGCCACCCCCGCGCCTCCGCCTCAGGAAGTGTCTGGCTCTCAAAGCGGTGGCGCTGGCAGACAGCAACGAAGACGCCCATTGGGGCCTTGCGCCCGAGCGGGTTGGAAGGCCGCACGTCGCGGTATGACTTGTTGAACGTCTGCTCGAGGAGGCGCGTCAACAACGGCGTGGGTTCGGCAGGAAGCGGAGTGTCGCAGTAAGGGCACAGAGTTTTGGGGTCTGTGTTGGGGGAAATAAAGACTGCAGAACATTGAGGTACTTCGACACCTGAGTATAGGAGCACACGCACGTAGTTCACTGTCCTCTTCATAGTAGGATTCCGCCAACACGCTGCAAAAGTTAATGTCGAATGGGTCGCAGCGAAAGGGAAGACGTACACAGGCTGGTTCTTGTAGCGTTTTCTGTCGCGCTCATCATCGCTGTCTGATCCAATAGATCGTCTCTTGCTGGAACTGCTTTCGAAAGCCTGAGTGCTCATCGGAAACGGACGCGTCTCTGGGCGTTTCGGCTTCCCATTTCCCTCTTCGCCCCGAGTCAACGGCGATGGAAAAGGAAATTCATTGGTAGGGTGTTTTGTTCCTTTCCGTTTCTGATCAGGTGTGCCTAAAGGTGATGGCAGGAAGGACTCGGAGAGTTTTTTGGCAGGCGAGGACAGTGGCGACGGCCCTGGGTATGTCGACTTTATCTTCGTCAGCCGCTTCCTCTCCGTTTTCTTCCTTTGGATTCCGGAAGCCTCAACAAGGGGCGACAGGTCCGGAAACGACCTGTTTGTTGCCGTGCCCTTGCCTTTGGGGTCACCAAGGGGCGACATCGTCGGAAAAGGCGAACCGTGCAGTCTTTCCTTCTCTTTCCCCTTCAAATTCGCGCCACGGGTAGCGTCACGGGGAGCTGGCTTTGATTTCGGGGTGGATGGAGACTGGGTGGACAAGAGTGGCGTCGGAGCTACCTTGACGGGTGGGCGGGGCTTGGGCCGTGTGGATTTCGGAGTACTTTCATCAATGCCACCACGCTGCTGCATTGGGACGGCGGTACGCTTTTCTCGGGCGCCCTCAGGGCTTGGGTGTCGATTGGGAGCCTTGTCGCGCAGAGGTCGTGTGACGGAAGAAGAGGACGCGACAGCGTTTTTCCTATCGCGATCGGAGGGAGCACGTACGGCAGGCTTCTTTTCTGCGGCGCGTCCAGTGTTCTCCTTAGACGTGGGCGTAGGGCCTTCCGCGTCCGTGCTTGGTTTATTCTTTTTAAACTTCATCGACTTGATGACAACGTCGGTATCGAGGGGTTGCTTGGGCGGAGCCGAGGACGAAGGAGCACTGTCGCTCCTTGTCCCGAAACTGTCCAGCTCATCGTCGCTATCGGAATCGACCCTCAGCGCCGCCGGTGGTTTTCGGGGCTGCCGCTTAGGGGGGTCGAAGCTCGAGCCCAGATCCAGGTTGAGCTGCCCCGTATTCTGACTTTCTGGGCGATAGAGAAGCCGCTGGGTGTACTTCTTGCTCTCCATCCCCAGACAGGGCCAGCAAACACGGAGACGGGCGGGGAGGAGAGGAGCGAACGATGTCACTATTGAACACGTGAACGTCACAGACGCGCCGTCACGTCCCGACAACAAACCCAGAAATAAAGATTAAATCGACAATACAGATAGATCGTACACGAAATTCAATACACAGTCGAATCCTGCAATCGCCACTGGCCGAGCGGTCCCCATAACCACATCCCCCGTGGTCGCGCGACGACAGGGGGCGGCACAGCGGGCGCAATAGTCCGTAGCTCCGCGGCTTGCATCTCATACTCATCTTCCTCTTCCTCTTCCTGCTTCCGTTTGCGGCGGTCCATCTTCCACGCAAAGCTCCCGAGTCCCCACCCACTCCGCACTGCGTCCGTACGCTCGAGCTCCCGGATCCGCTCAACGCGCTCGACGGCCTGCTGCCGCGCGGCAACGACGTGCGCGTGCCGGAGGGAGCTGTACCATTGGTGTAGAAACGTAGGGAAGAACTGAGGCAGCGGTGACACCGACGACGTAAGGGACGCCGTCGAAATCGAGGATGCGGGGGCGGCGGGCTGGGTTGGGGAAGGCGGGCTTGAGTCGGAGCTAGATCGGTGCTGTGGTTGTGTCTTGTCGGTCGCCCCGGATCTCTGCCGCGGGCCCAGCGCCCCCGCCACGCCCCGCCAAACGACCTTCGCACGCGCCTTAGTCTCTTTGCGGCGCTCCCGCGCCTCTTTTTTGCGTGCCGCACGCTTCGCCTCGTGCCGCTCCAGGCGTGCGAGCTCCTCACTATCAAGCGACGGCTCGCTTCCCGCCCCTACCCACCACCACCACCCCAGAAAGCTCTGCCAGAGCACAACGGCCCACATCAGCCCCGGGAGCCACATGTACTCCTCCTCTCGAGGCACATACAGGAAATTGAGCCCAGTGCTGACGAGGGCCAACGCGAGGGCGCCACATCCAAACGCCGCAGTTCCGCCGTCCGTGCGCCACGCGTCTTTGCGTTTGACCAGCAGGCCCCATATAAGAAGGGCGGTGGTGAAAAGCAGGGATAGCGTAGCGTTGCACACATTCCGCACGGCCGAAGCGAAGTTGTTGACATTGCTTGAGCCGCTAATGGGTATGAGCTGCATGATGGCCGCAACGAGTGCTAGGGGGCCTAAAAAATCGTGAGGAAATAAAAGGAACAATAAAATGTTTGGGCATACCGAGGAGTGCGAATATAAGTCTCCCCTCCACTCGGGACGGATATAACAAGGTAAGGAACTGGATATGCGTGATCTACACGAGGCTTAGCCGAAATCTCCGAATGATAGAGTAACGCACCTGAATGAGACCTGAAGTAGATGCGTTCATGACCAGCCAGGTTGCCTTCTCCGCAAGACTCCAGCCGTTCGTCGAAGAATCGAGTGGGGGTACATTTACTGCAATGTAGCTGAGCATGTACGGCCAATGCTGGCTCTCGTTCATCGTAGCTGCCAGCACAACATGCAAGGTTGCTACCAAAGAGATGAGCAGCGTGCTGACGCCGGAGATCTGGAGGACATAATTGACGGGGGCAAGCGGCCAGTGGTATTGGGCGGTGAAGATAAGGTGGATGAAGAGGACCGCGACGAGGGTTAGGACCACGCCAGTGAGAAGAATTTGCACGGGAAGAGAGCGTGCAAACGCTGGCCGATACTTCAAGTACGGATCTTCAGCGTACCTGCAGCATCAATATAAGCGCAAGCTGAAAAACAAACAATGTTGATGTACTCTGCCGAGTCGGTTGTGTTGTTGGATGCCGCTGCTGATACGATGAGCGACAACAGGGCCGCGAGTCTCAACACTGTGAGGGGCACTTTCAAGGCCATCCAGCGTCCATGCAAGGTATGGTGGTGCAATAGTGAGAAGCGGAGAAGCGATTGTTTGGCAAAGGATTGGCCTTCAAACAAATGGAAGCTAATTTTACTGTGCTAAATTTGTCCGCTAAAATTTGCCCCCCAGACTCCCAAGGACCAGGTATCGTGTCCAAAGCATCAGGCAAATGGAGGCAAGAATCATACTCCCCGCATAATATCCCACCGCGCTATATCCCCCGGATGCTGTATTAATGGCTCCTGAAATAGGGGGCCCAGCTAGCGCGCCCAGGGCAGTAAGTGTCCTCGCCATCCCAGAGCGTCGCCCCACATCTGCGATGTCACCGAGATGGTACATGGGCAACATGAACGACGAGACATGCGCCCGATGAGAGCCTTATTTTGTTTTTAAGTATAGAGAAGCATCCAAACTTAGACTCGCCACTTACCCGTATACAACAGCGATGGCGACAAACGACCCTGTCGAACGTGCAAGAGGCCAGATATAGGTCATGATCGCCGAGATAGCAGTCATCGGCGCTATAATGTTTACTGCGCCTGGCACGAAATATGTTTAAAAAATTGAAGGGCGCGCACAAAACGCGACCTGCCGTATTTGTCCGTCGCAACTCCACAGGCCAAGCGGCCAAAAAGCGACGCGGCGTTGGCCATCGAAATTAAATAGAACGAGAAATCCGGAGACACGCCTACAAACGTCGCACTAACGTCGATGTAGGTCAACACTGCTGCACATCAGCCGCAGCGCCTAGTTAGAAACCTGAGAACCCACCTGTGTACAGCCCAAGAAATGCGACGGCACCCGACGCGCAATACACAGTATACGCCGGATTTTTGAATGCGGCAGGGTTGAGGAGACCACCAGGAACATGTTTGGGCGGCAGCCTCCTCCGCACGGTTAGATTCGCGACGCCGAGGCTACAGAGGAGGATGAAACCCATGATGCGGAGGGTCCATTGGAATCTAGAGCTAGGATTAATGTGAGCGAAAAAAATAATAATCGTGCACTTACCCTACACACGGAATGAGATTCCGGGCCACGATAGGAAATAAGGTGCCTCCCACGGACGACCCTGCCGCTAGGATTCCCGACGCCAGGCCTCTCTTCTTTTTGAACCAGTGCGCAATTATAGCTCCGACGGGGCCAAATAGAATTCCCGCACTTATCTAGCGAGAAGGTTAGAACCCTGCTACATTTTATGCAAGGAACGCACCCCAACAAGAAAGCCCTGGCAGAGTAAGAAGTGCCTTGGTTTGAACGGATTAAAACTTGAATACATTGGAGCGAGAATGCCCACCAATATTGCGTGCACTGTGCAACGAGGAAAGTGGCCACTACAAGGCCCGCACTCGCGACTAGGAATGGAACTCTGAAATGACCGCGATCGAAATAGTGCCCGCTAATGACAGCGGGGATGAAGACCATCGAATACTGCATGCACCGAGTTCAGTTGAATAAATAACTCAAGTGGGTTGAACCGCACTTGAACAGACCCGATCCAAGCACTAATTTGAAACTAATCAGAAACCGGTACATATATTCACAACACATACATGTTCGAGGCGGAAGACTCCTTGAGCAACGTCTCTTCATAGTACGCTTGAAAAACCTACACGCGCTCGATCAACGAAAGCCCTCAGACTAGAAAGTCTACTCACGCCCCACGCATTGACATATCCGAATCTAGGGGAAAGCGTCAACCTAGCAAGAAAAAGACATACACACGTCGAAAAGGCGCTAAATGCGCCCTAATAAGACAGCGGTCAGTATCAAATAAGTAGCGCGAAATCAAGGCTACTTACACCAAGGACTACAAGCCATGCCCTCGCGCCTCCGTCCGGATACTCCGTTGCGTAAATATCGTACGGCACGGTATCAGTCGCGCCATCGATTTCAATCGGAGGAGGTATGGGGTCGATTGTTTTCCACAGGCTCGGGAACGGGGGCAGCCATGGCGGTGGAGGTTAACCGTAGGGACTCCCTCTGACTCCAACCGGATTCCGGACCCGCGAGCAGGACCTTGAAACCTGATCAAAGCATATGTTTTCAACCCTCTGGAACTTCCATCCGCCGAGGTTCCCATGTTTTTGTCTTCTGCTCGCGCATTGTAGCCATAGAGATTTTGAGCTCCCAAAGTCCCATCCGTCGAAAAAAAAACTGGCCATGGCGTGCGGTACGTTGGGGCAAGCGTGCGCGCTGAAAATGATTGGATTTCCCTGTTGAGGTTTGCAGATTGATGCAGCTTGCTCCTTGCCAGCCAAGCTTGCTAATAGCTTGCTGCGCGAACGCGACGAAGCTTGAAATCGGGGGGTTTGGCTAAGGCTTGAGGCATTTCCCTGCAATTGCCAAAGAAGTCCGTGGGCAATCGTGCCTTCAATGCACCTTCTTTTATGTATACCGCCCTTGTTGGACTCCACTCTTCCTTTAATCTATCGCCGCCATGAAGAGAGGTTTCCTGAACAGTGGAAGAGCAAAAGCCAAGTTAACAAAAGACACGGACGAGATCGCAGGTGCAAATTTCCCGCTGCAACACTGCACACTTCGATGCTAATTGATCCCCAGTCCAAAAATCTAATCCTCTAATCTTCAAGCCGCGCCATGGTGTCGTGCAAAACGCGGGCAAGTCCTCGTAAGTCCAGTGGCTCAGGTTATTCACGCCGGTAGGCAGGGAGACCTAAAGGCTATGAAACACCGCAAGTCTCTACGAAAGAATTCGATCCCTTAGCTCCACCGGACAGCCTCGACCAGGACTCCCGCATTTACACGACCCAACCCTCGATACTGTTGTCGGATACCCCCACGACCTTCCCAGACGGCTGGACGGAATGTCTGCTGTACCCGGATGCCAAGGCGCTTATTCTGACCACTCCTGGCTTCCCCGCTCCTCTTGTCCGCCCATCGTCGAGCAGTTATCGTCTAACGTCGAGCCCAAGCAAAGGCCTAGGTCTATTCAGCACCCGAAAAATCTCCGCGGGCGACCTAATTCTAAGCGAACGCCCGCTGACTATTGCTCCGGCGTGGAACATCACTAAACTACGGTTTTTGCGGGAATTCACAGAGCAGGAGATGTACCAGGCACAGTTATACGAACAGGAACAGGAGTTGAAGGCCCTGTTCGATCGCCTGCATCCAGACTACCAGGCTGCATATATGGAACTTGCAAATAGCCATCAGCATGATGGCAGTGGACCAATTCTTGGAATTATGCGCACAAATGGCCTGGGGCTGGGTTCGTTGCAAACCGGGAGATACAATGCTGAAGAACAACGAAACCTCCGCAAAGGGTATTACATTGCTGTCTGCAAGGAACTGTCGCGTTTGAATCATTGGTTGGTCTTCAAGTTTTGCACATTGTTCGATTAGTTCTGACTCCTCCTAGCTGCTCCCCTAATACGGAACCCCATTTTGATGTCGCATCCTTCTCATACCGACTCTTTGCTGCCCGTGACATCTCGGAGGGCGAGGAGCTCACCATCAGCTATACTGATCTGCATCTCGCAGCAAAGGATCGCCAATCGGCGCTCGAACCTTATGGTTTCCAATGCACCTGCACTGCGTGCCGTACACCGTTCGAGTCCGATACACGCCGTGCGATGACTTTGAGCATTCAAGCTGATACTATCGAGAATGGCCTTGCTAAGCTCTCTCTGCTCGAGCAGGAGGGGTTGCAGGTCCTGGATGAATACTGCGAAACTCTGAAATCGGCCATGGAACACTATAGCGCTCTTGGTGATTCCGATAACGCGAGCAAATACGCCGTAAAGCTCGTGCAGCGACCGTGGAGTCGTGCCGCCGACAACGCCAGGCTTTATACTACTCCTCCTGGCATCCAATCGCACCCGTTGTGGATGAAGAAAGCGGACTGAGGGTCCAGATGCCGACGAGATAGTTTCTTGCCATGGCAAGTAAGTAAGCTGGTTTCCCGTTTGGCATCTTCTTCGCATATTAAATCACCACAGCTCAAGTAGTTGTTGTATTTTGAACAACCTGAGCACATAATACAAGATTTTCGCGCTGTACACTCCCGTAATAACCTCCAGGACGCTGGGGATTCAAGGGATAGCCCGACCGGCGCGAATAGCTTTGGCAGCCTCGCTCTGGGCCTCGTCCCTGAGATACCGCCCGTAAATTTCTTCATACTTGTCCCGCTCCTAATCAAATAATGGTGAGACGCGCACAACCTCGCATATCCTCTGGTACGCACGCTCTTTGTCTTGAGCACACTCTCCCTCTGCTCGGTGTGGTCCGCGTAGCGCTTCCACTCCGCGCTGACGGCCTCTCTGCTGTACCCGCGGTGTTCGGCGATGATGTAGTCACGCGTGATCCAAGGGACGATCGCGACGTCGACAAGACTGAATTCCTCGCCCAGGAAATACGGGCCCTTCGCCTGCGCGGCGAATTTTCGAAGGACGTCGTACAGCTCCGTGAGGAAGGTATCCTGCTTTTCCTTTTCCTGCGCCTGTATGAGGCGCATGAACGCCGGCGTGAACGCCTTCACCACGTAGTCCACCTGCAGGAATCACTAAGAATACGAGCGGGCTGTTGATAAGAAAGGCGACTCTAACCCAAATCCGAGCGTACGCTTTGGAGTACGCGTCGCCAGGCAAGGTGCTCGGCTTGTGGTCGGGATACGCGTCGTCAAGAAATTCGCAGAGCACGAGGGACTCGTATAGCGCTTTGCCGTGATATTCCACGGCCGGCACAAGGCCCTTCGGATTAATGTCTAACTCGAGCGGTTAATTATTGCATGCGCACGAGAACAGCTTGCAAACCTAGGAAATGCTTTTCCTTCTTGTACGGATTGACTTCCTTGTACTGGTACGGGATCCCTTTCTCCTCAAGGCAAATCCAGGTCCGCTGGACATATGGACAGAACTGCGACCGTAACAGTTCTAAACCAACCCGCACCGAGAGACGAGACGTTGGACGACTCACCCAACCAGCATAGAAGATCAACTCCTGAGGCTCTTTGTGCGCCTCCACCGTCGACAGCGCTGTGCCCGTAGCATGGGGGAAGATTTTCTCGTCGGGAACCGGCATTCTGCGCAAGTCTCGTCCATGACAGTACAGTGGTGCTTATATGTTCCCGGCATGAGAGTGCTTATACATCCACTTACTTCATGAGATGGTGCAATCGATTGCAAGAAACGAAGATAGAAAGCTTTCGGTGGTCATGAGGTCAACCCTAACCCTAGGCCTAACCTCGCAACCTCCGAAAACTTTTTATCTCAACATCCGCGTCAAGGCAGCACCAAGACGGAGCCCAGCCGCCCGTCCTCTACAGACTCTACACTGACCCTCCCAGCGGCCTTCCGCCCCCTGGTCCCGTCCAGTCTAACATCAACAATCTTGACCACCTCGCCCTCCGTCTCCACATCGGCGCCCGGGTCCCGCAGCCCCTGCGCACTGGCAATCGCCCGCCTCTTGTCGACGATCTTGATGCGCGGGATGCTGAGATGCCCACACTCTATAGGTATCAGCCGCCACGTAAACCTTTCCTCCCCGCCCGGCAGCAGTATCGGCACTCGCCCGCTTCTCAGCCCCGCGACCACGAAGCCGTCCGACGGGTCTGGCTCGAGCTGAATGGTAACGTTCGCCGAGCGCGACGGATGTCGGTTCCGGATGGTAATGGTGAGCGACAGTGGGACATGGAGTTTCGCCGTTGGAGGCGCGTCTAGCAGCGCGATGACTCCGTCGATGGGAGGCCGAAGCGGTGGAAGAGGAAATATGCTCGTCGACAGCGGACCGCGGTCCCCAGATCCCAATATTCTTGGTTTAGTTAGCCCAATGTATAATGTGTTTCGCCGCTGGACATACCGTCTCCAAGTTACTTCATATCTGCCCGGACCGACAATGACCTCCTCAGGGCCAAGGTCCTCGCCCGTATCCATACTGATCCGACAAAGATCGCAGAATTCATCCCCTGCAACATAATCTGTCCCAGAAAGCAGTTAGATATCACGAAGAAAATCGCATCCTCGTCGACTCACCTGAAGGGATATCATTGTCATTGTCGATGGACGCCTCCACCACCCTCGCATGCTCATTATCCTGTGCATACAAGTCAAAAACAGCCCTCCATCGCTTCCGAACGAATGAATGGCCTCACCTCCCTCAGCAACCTCACGCTCGCGACCTCCACCCCCCACGGGCCGACACACTCCATCCGCGCCTCAACAAGCGCCTCCCCCCCGTCCCCGTCCTCCCAAAAATCGTAGTCATACGTCCGCAGATCCGCGACGCCCGCCCGCGCCCCCACAGCCCGTTTATACACCACGCCGAACTCGGCCTTGAGCGCCTCGAGGGTGGGCACGACGAGCGTCTGTAGCGTCTCCGTCATGTCCTGCAGCTCGGGGCTCTCCGGCGCGTGCGCCGCCGCGGTCGTGGGCGCGGTCGACTGTATCGAGACGTCGACCATGCGGTCCCCCGCGGGGCCGCTGCTGACGAGGTACAGCGTCTTGACGACGCTCACGCCCGGCTGCAGGACACCGAAGCCCACGCCCTTGATGAGACTCGACGAGCGCTCGTCGTCCAGCACGATCACGTTTTCTGCGCCGGCAATACCTCGTAAGCCAAGCGTCTTCCCAAACCTAAATTGAACGCAGAAAAGACGCACCGGTGCCATCGATCTCAGTCGGCTGCAGCAGCACGTCCGCAGTAACCTCCAGCTCCCGGTCATCCGCGTTCGTCACCTCGATAACAATAGGGTAGTCCTCGTTGAGGTACGCCGGGGCCTGGTGCGAGAGGGACATCACAATATCATGTGGCCGGTGGCGGATACTAAACGCGAGTCATTCAGTATGAAACGCGCTCATGTACGAAAGAAAGAAAGAAGACAAACACGACGGAATTAAAATCATCGCGCGCGACGGGGATGAACCGGGGCGGGGTGACGGAGCTCAGCCACCGCGCCGCCGGCAGGCCGCTCCCCCGCCGCCCAGAGGGGTCGAACGGGATCTGGATCGTCCACGGCCCTTCGGCGAGCGTTAACACCACTTTCACAATCTACACCATACATTTATTCTCAACTCAACTGTTGAAATCGCACAAGAACATAAACGTACCTTGAACGACGCAGGAACCTCCGACGTCAAGCTCCCCGTAAGCACAACAGAAGCACCCGGCTGCCACCGAAGATTAGCAGTCACCGCGTCCGTCGTCCCAGGCGACGAGACAAGCCCCAGCTCAACGCGCTGCACGCCCGCCGCGCCCTCTTCCGATCCTGAAACATGCCGTACGCTCACAGGCTTAACCGCACCCCCAGAAAAATGGATCTCCACCCCCGCGAACGGGAGCGCCGCGAGCGTGGGGTTCGTTGGCGCCGTCAGACAGAGCTGGAACGCCGCCGGCTCGCCGACCTTGACCTCGGGCGCCCAGAAGACGACGCTCGCGTCGACTGCCACAAACAAACGAACGTTAGGCGCAGAACACGTCTCGGGAGTTGGAGGAAGGAACGTACACATCGGCTGCGACTCCGCCAGCTCGACGACCATCGGCTCCGCGTCCGGCGTCGAGGGCACAGAACTCTAAGCGCCCCTTATAAGAAAGACCGCGCGCAAACGAAGGAAGATGGAAGGAAGCGAACCTTGAGCACCGCGAGCAGGTCCTCCTCGAGCGACGCGGGGTCGTCCGCCTCCTCGACGCCATACCCGAGCATCTCGACCAACAGCCGTATGCTCAGCTCCACGTCGCCCAGCTGGCGCGCGCACGCGTACCACGTCGCGAGCAGCGGCCGGAGGAGCAGCCCCCACTTCTCGCGGCGGTAGCTCTTAGCTATGCGCTCGAAAAACCTGCAAAAAAGTTGAGTTAGTCATCCGCGAACATGGAAGCATGGAGTAAAACAAGTCCGAGGTACGCACCGCACAGCCATCTCAAACTTGCCCGACTCATAGTACGTCTGCCCGATCCGGTACGCGATCCACAGCGTCAGGCGCCCCTGGCTCTGCGCGCCCGCCGGCGTTGCAGCGTACTTCTTGAACAGCTCGTACGCCTTCGTGTACAGCTCCAAGATAATAATAAGGTGGTCCACCTTCTTCTCGTTCACGAACCCGGGCGACGGGTTCCCCGGCGACTTCTACGCGAATAAAAATTAAATTAAAACAACCCCACGGAGGGAAAGCGAAAAGCGCGAAACGCACCTCGCCCTCCAGCGCCACGGCCTTGAGGAAGCGCTCCCGGCGCGCCTCGGTGCACTTGGCGGCCATGTAGTAGTAGTACCCCGGGTGCTGCAGCGCGTGGCTCGGGTTGATCCCCATCGTGCGCATCGCGTCCGCCTCGAGCGCGCTTGTCGGTATGGGCACTGGAACGACCGAGGCGCGCTGGGCCGCGGTGGCGGAGGCGGCAGCGGCGGGACGGTGGTCCGGGATGACGAGCGTCGACTGCGTGCCGTGCTCGAGGAGCTCCGCGAGGATGCGGTGTCTGCGCGGATGGCGAGTTCACAACTGAGTGATTGCAAGAATTGTGAGAGGTGGAAAAACGCACTGCCTCGCAACCCAGCTCCAAAACTCGAACGTCTCCTCGCCGATGCCCCACCCGCGCGAAAAGTCGCCAAACTTGCGGATGTGCGTGTTGTGGTGCGACAGCGCCAGCGCGTGTTCGTTGTTGTATAGGTACAGCTTCGCGACCTGGCGCGTGTGAGTGGGGATCCCAAGTCCAGGCAGAAAAATACTTACCTTGATATTTATACAATCCGCGAGCACCTTCGCCTCGGCCCAGCGCTTCGTGCGCGGGGGGAGGATCGCCGTCGAGCCAAACATGATGACGAGCATCCCGTACGCGTCCTGGTAGTGCCTGCAGCGCGGCGGAAGCATCAGCTGGGTGTACTTCACGGCGGACGAAGACCCAACTTGAGCGCGATGTCGTCCTCGCCGCGGAACTCGGCGAAGCACGCCATCTTGTACTCGTAGCGGACCGTCCAGCCCTCGGGGCGCAGCGGGCGCCCGAGCCCTGCCGTGCCGAGGGGCGTGTGCGGCGGCATCGGGTAGGAGGAGACGGCCTGCGAGTGGCGATTGCGCTTTCGGCGCACGCGCTTCGAGTGCGCGGTGTAGTATTCGAGCGCGGGCTCGTAGAGCGCTTGCTGGAGGCTGCGGAGGCGCTTCAGCTCATAAATCAGAAAGCAACTTGCGCGCACACCTCTTGACAAAATCGCCGAGCTCGGCCTGGCTGACGGGGCTCAGGACGAAGAGGGCCGCGCGCGAGTCGAGCCCACTTTGGCGGCGGATGTACGTTAGGCGGTTGTCCAGCGTCGGGTCGTCTGTGGGACGAGACTGAGTGAATAGATGTTGAATTGCAACTGCAACGCACCGAGCATCCGTCTGGAGGCCATGAGCACGACAGTGAGCTTGATACTGCGCTCGTTCGTGCTCTTCTTGCGCAGCGCGACGTCCGCGGCGAGCTCCGCGTCGCGCCTGCGCTCCTCGAGCTCACGGTCGCGCTCGCGCTCGGGGTCGGGCGCATCGAGCGGCGAGCGCGGGGTGTGCACGGGGTGCTCGTAGATGCGGGTAAAGAGCACGAAGACGGCGGGCACGAGGGTGGTGTGCTTGCGGATCCATATGGGCGCGATAAGGCCGTCGGGGTGGAGCGGGCTCGATGGGGTGAGCGGCGAGAGCGGCGAGTGGGCGGCGGCGAATTGGGGGTCGTCTGGGGGCACGAGCTTGCGCGGGGGGAAGCGCACGGCCGCGTCGACGGGGATAATCTGGAACGACTTGTTCTTTTCCGGCTGCCAGATCGCGACCTTGCGCTGTGCCAGCAGAGCCTCGCGCAGGCGAGAGGTGAGGATCGCGAAGGGGTCCTGCTGCGACCGCGGGGTGCTGGGTGTCGTCGGGCTCTGTGCTTGGGCCGCCTGAGCTGGGGCGGGAGAGTCGAGGCCAGCGACGAACATGACCGGGGCCAGTTGGGCCAGCAATTCCGGCGGATATGAGTTCATGGCTGCCTAGTACTTGCGGGGATTTCTGCGTTGGCCGTGGCCAAGGCTGCAGGCGGCAGCGATCAGAGCTCAATGCTCGCTGTTTACAACAACCGTAAATATGCCTTGACCCAAACTTCCATCTTCTCTTTATTACTATCTACTAGCTACAGCCCCCATGTCCTTCGCAGCCCTCCCTTTGAATGTACAACACACCCTCCTCGCCCACCTCCCAGACCTCCCCGCCCTGCACGCGCTCGTCCGCGCCTCGCGCGCATTCTACGCGGCGTTCAAGCCGCGGCGCGCGCGCGTGCTCAGGGCCGTCGCGGAGAACGTGCTGGGCATCGAGCTCGGTGCAGAGTTTATCGTTGTAGGTGATTCCGAGTCCGCGTCGGACGAGCCGGACCCCGAGTCGAGCGTGTCCGAGACGATCAAGTTCCTCCTCGACACACGGCCCATCGTCCTCGCATTAGAACCTATCGTCTTTGCGCTGCTACCCCACCCCGACGCGGAGCCCCCCTGGCGGTCAGTCCGCCCTCCCCGCCCCGCGCGCGCCCTCTCGTGCTCACGCGTTCGGGTGCTGCTGTAACTTCTCCTTCCACAGCCCCTCCGCGACGGAGATGCAACGCCTCCGACGCGCCGCCTACCGCTTCGCGTGGTTCTGTGAGCTGCCGAGCGCGCTGCGGCAGAGGTGCATTGCGTTCCATCGCGTCTGCTGCGTGTTCACTCGACGACGTAACCTGCCTAGCGCCTTCCTTTACAATCAACAATATTTCTCAATCCTTTCACTACACTGGCGGATATCAACGGCACATTGAAAGCTCATGCGGCCGCAGCGCTACCATAGCGGCACTTGAAAATTCAAACTTGATTCAAACACTATGTCTCGCACTCCGGCGTCTTATCCGTTGTCCTCGAAATCAGTGGTGTCATTGGTTGAACTTCCAAAGGTTGGAGCTTGACATTCCAGACCCTGTAAAATGTACATAAAATTGAGTGCGTGGACTGTATTATCCTGTCTTTGGTATTTCAATGCGAACAAACTTTATAAGCTACCAAGTGTGATTCAGCTGCCCTGTCGATGACTCTGAAGTGCTTGTCCAACTGTGGGTATATGGCATTCCTCCACTGATTATTTGTTGCATCCCATCCACGGCTAACAGATTCGTGAACTGCCAAGGTGATCTGAGGGGATGGGGGCTTGATTTTAGAGATTAGGTGTTGCGCTCGGGTTCGAGCTCTTCGAATTGCCAAGGGTTTTTTGTTCCGTTCGGGTTTGACCTTGTGTTTCTTTTGGCTCACTGAAACTGCGGACAACGAAAGTGAACTGTCTGTTTCATCCTTTCCCATTACTGTTTCCCTTGTAACTGCAAAGGTAAGATTCAAGTTGAGATTTAAGTGGGTGTGCTAAATCTGCTTACTGGTTTGACCCGTTTCAAGGTTGATCTTGAGTTTTTCTAATACATCTATAGTGGAGCATCGTCGAATGTCGTACACAATGTTCTGGGGAAATTGCATTAAGCAAGCATCAAGTTGTAAATAATAGATGAAGCCAAAATAACCACCTACCGACAGTAACAATACGAGTCCACGCATTTTGGACTTCAAACTGGGGTCCTGGACCCACAGAAAGACTTGATTACGGTTGAGGGAAGAAAACTGAGGTGGGGGCACGGGTTTGTTCTGGGAAGATAAGGTGCATATATAATAATTAGAAGAAAGGCTATTCACCTCGGTATTGCAAGCATAAACATTGATCCCTACAGCAAATCCTATATCCAGAGGGGGTTGATCTCCATTTATCAAGTCATGTCTCGGAGTATAAGAGTATTTGTATGATTCCAAACATTTCCCATCCTTGTCGAGATATGATTCTCCTGAAGAAGCCCTCATATCATACAAGGGCATGGGCTGTATGAAAACTTTAGCAGATGTCAACCGGTCTAGAAGAGTCTTTTACTTTGTTATCTTGCATTTCGATCCCATGTGTTGTCCCATGATTATTTGTATAGGAAGCATTTGCAGTCAGTGCTGGGATAGCCCCTGATATCCCCAGTCCAAAGCCTCGGATGTTTTGGACATTTGTTGATTCAATGTGCTTCCGTATCCGAGTTGGTTCACTAAAACCACAGTCCAAACTGAAGAGGATTGTATCAAAGTCCTGGCAAGAATGTATGACCACTTACTT
This sequence comes from Mycena latifolia, assembly GCA_029289555.1. Taxonomy (NCBI): domain Eukaryota; kingdom Fungi; phylum Basidiomycota; class Agaricomycetes; order Agaricales; family Mycenaceae; genus Mycena; species Mycena latifolia. The sequence continues at coordinate 1,382,761 of JARJLE010000002.1, forward strand.
AACACACTCTGAAATGGAAGCTACTCTATTTGCTTCCAATCCCAGGACAGCATAAGAGCGATCAAGGAGAATCTGGGGATCATCGGGGAAGTCAATTTTCAACTTTGCATGGACCTCCACCTGCGGCCTGGTGGTGTGCTGTTGTAGCCATGGTTTGTTAGGATCAGTTGGCATTTTTTCAGATTTATAAGTTTTGATCTGTATGACTCAGTTAGCTTTATGTGGTTATGCTATAGGCAACATACCTGTGTGTAACAACCAACCCTGAGAGGGAAGGTGTGCTTGCTATTGGCTTGGATTTCTATTCGGAATTTTATCCGGTGTTCAGGGCCAATCCAGTCTTCCCATTTGTCGCTGACATCCACGTTGGGCCCATCCCCATCATCATCTGGGTCCCCACCACCATCTCCATTGTCATCCGGGTCACGCCCGCCTTTTCCGCCATCACCTGGGCCATGCCCATTCCCTTCATCTTCTGACTCACCCCCACCATCCCCGCCATTCCCGGGGTCACCACCTGCATTCCCATGATTCCCTGGGTCGCCACCATCATTGTGGAGTTGCCTCCCACCTCCGGTGCTACTCCCAGTACCGTCAGTGTTCAATGAATCACCATCGGAAGGACCATAGGAGAGACCACCATCATTACCCATTTGGATATTGTGCTTGTTTCCCCTGGCTCCCGTCGTGGTGGTCTGGGCTGTCGGAGGTGTAAATGAATCCCCTGACAACTGCTTTTTCCCGTCGGCGGAGTTGAATTTCAATCTATAAAAGTCAGACAGAAACTCCAGCTAACAAGAGAATTTTAAAGGCACCTGTTCATTGGGTCATCAAAAGAGAGTCGGGTAATTACAGGGAACCCAGATTTGTTTGCCAATTTTTGGGCCAATTCAGCGAATTTTTGGTCGTTATTTTGAGGCCCGAATATTGCCAGCGCAGGCTGTTCAGGGAACAACAACATCGCCAATGGCCCGCTGAATGATACACTGTTGCGTATAGACTTGGTAATGGGGGCATCATAGTTGTCCTCAAGCCATGCCAATGATGTGGTAGGTTGGTGGACCGACAAAATGGCTCCACCATTCGGAATGTATTTGGGCAATTCTCCCAAGCCTGCCGAGGGGTTTGGAGTAGAAGTTGTCTCGACACTGTGAAAACCGTGGCAGTTAAGTGTTTGGAGATTCCCAAGTAAGATTGAACTCACATCTCACAACCTTTCCCCTTTAGCTCTCTACTGCTATTCTCTGGCCAGTATATCACTGACGTGGCCACGCTTGCTGCATCGTAGACAGGAAAACTGTAACCCGCATTCACCTTGACAGGATTGTGAGAATTGGTCCTCTCATGCTCAGTTTGATTCCGGGTCAACTCTGGTGCCCCAATCTCCGCCAGTGTCAGGCTGCTGGTAGAATCTGTCTCGTGAGCGACATTCGCGCCTTTCGAACCGACGATCCGAGGGATGGTCGATGAAGGTAGTGGGGGTTTGACGGCATCTACAGCTGCGGGAGATGCAACTGGGAGCATACTAAGCGCGGTATCCATAGATCGCTTCTCAAGAGCTTCGAGATCCTCCACGGCGCCAGGCGCGTAGTCGGGCTTGGCGTCAAGGCTGCTCTGCCGATCAACACCATTATGGCGAGGCCCAGCAGGCCTTTGGGTAGACGCTGCGGGCTGCGGTCGCGCCGCGGTCGGTATTTTATCTACCGGGCTGACCTCGGTCCGGAACTTTCTTTCGCGCTCAAGACTCTCTCCGTATGCAGCGAGCCTCGCACTTAGCGGCGTCCACCCAGCACCTTTGTTGTCGGCAGACACAGCCGGCATCTCTAATATATCCTGCAGTTCCTTCTGGACGAGCGCTTCCGCCTGCGCATGTGCCGCCTGCGCATTTGATGATATCAGGCTGAGGCTGATATCCAGCGGCATATGTGAACGGCGTTCATTCAGTCGATTGGCAGGAGATTTAGCACTTCGCTCGCTCTCGACCTGGACAATATCCTCGCCATCAAACTGTTCTTGCAGGGCCATAGAGCTCCCCTCCGCTAGCATCTGGAGAGGTGTCGTCACGGTCACGCTTCCACTCCCGCTCGCACTCATTTGGGGGTTGATTTGACTGTCAGTTGTGCTCGTGTTGCTTACGGAGTCACCTCTGCCTCGGTTGTCTAGGGAGGAGGGGTCGCGTGGTGATGTGCCCTCAAAGGGTATTGGCGGAGGCTGGTTGATGCTGAATGGGAAGTCCGTTTGTAAGCGGGGAGTGGAAAGGACCGGAGACAAGGACGACAAGGACAACGAGGTAAACGAGAGGCCACGGTCCGAGAGAAGAACAGGCGTCTTGGTGTTAACGACGACCCCAAGCCGCGAATTCGGCAGTGGTCGCCCATATGCGTATTCGTCCTCGTCATCATCCACGATAAATGTCTTCTCAAGAGCTTCGAGATCGAATCCCTCCACGGCGGCAGGCGCGGAGTCGGGCAGCTCTCGGTCATTCCCGCCGGCTTCGTTCCTGAATCTGGAAAGTGACCCTGCACTGGTGCTTCCTCTCAGCCCTAGCGCCGATCCGCTCCTCCCGGGACTGTCGCCGCCCTTCCGGCTGCTTCCGCCAGACGCTGAGTCAAATCTCAAGGCTCGAACTTCTGGGGGGGCTGGTCCGCCTGAAACGCTGCGATTGTGGACTCTCAGAATCCCTGATCGTCCAGCCTTTGCAGGATCCACTGTTACTACCAAGTCATCATCGAAGACAGATCCACTTCTGTTGTCTACGCTGCTTCCTCTTGAGCCCGAGCGGTCCCTCGCATGACTCGGGCGGAACACGTCGAGTCGCGAAAAGCTGCCTGGGGACCCAGGACTGCTGCCCTCGTTTAATGCCGCTCCCATGAATGCCCCAGGATCGAAAGATGCACTCGCTCCCGATCCAGAACGGTCTCGCTGTTGGTGCTGAGCGAGGGTATTATGAAGGTCGATGGCGAGGGGTGTGGGAGGCCGCGGAGGAGACTTTTGCATCGCAGGAAGCTGTTGGGGTTGCGTAGAAGGGGACATGTGGGGCCGCCGCATGAAAGGCGCGACAGGCTCTGTCAAGTTGATAGAAAGAGGGCCAGGAGAAGAGTCGGCTGATGGTACACTTGATGACGATGATCGTGCAGATGCGGAAGGGACGACGGACGTGCTTGATTGCGTACCACTCCGCTCCAGTGGTACCCCGTCGTTCTCTTCCGTCTGTCCCTTCTTGAATATATTCAGCAAAGAATGCTTGCTCCCAAGCTTCCTCCCAGCTCCGCCTCTCCCAGACGTCGGGATTTCTACCTCTCTCTCTGCGTCCGTACCAGCCGACCGAGGTCTACGTGGATTTGCTCGAGTTGCCAACGATGTCTTTCGATTGACTGCAGGGGGGACGGGATATGAGGTTTGTGGCAAGGAAGGACGGCGTGTGTTGGGGTCTATTGGACCGGGACTGTAAGAGTAAAATGTATATTCCCCGAACGGCCTCATAGGCGAGGCCGGAGGAGTCAATGTGGACGTGTGTGCCGGCACATTGCTGGTCGACGAAGAAGGTAGTGGCGGTTTGACGGCGTCTGCAGTTGAGGGAGATGCGCCTTTGAGCATACCAAGCGCGGTATCCATAGATCGCTTCATCTGTATACGCCTGCGCGTGGAGGTCTCGCCGTCGCCGAGTGGGCTCGAGGCATCACGACTGGCGAAACGACTGAGCGGAACTCTAGCGGGTTCATCGGTTTCTGCTGGACCTTGCCGCTCGCGCAAGTCGCGATCTTTGTTTAGAATCCATTCCTTGAGGACATCGGCACATTCCTCCCATCCGTTTTGCCGGGCAAGCATCTCAGGCGTGATGCCATGCTTGTCGGCCCGACTGGCGTGGGCGCCCCGAAGAAGAAGGGTGGTAACGATGTTGGTTTTGCCGTTGGCCGCCGCGAAATGGAGGGGCGTACTCCCACTGGTGCCAACGATAGGCGCGGAGGTATCTCGGTTTTTGTCATCCGAGTAACGTCGCGGTAGTCTGCGACAAATTAGAGACGGAAGCAAAACTTGGACAAAAAACGCACCGCGGTGCATTGACGTCTGCACCGCGCTCGATAAGGAGGTTTACGACGCGCTCGTTTCCTCCGGCAGCAGCGGCGTGGAGCGGAAGAACGCCATCTAAGGCGCTGACGTCAGAAAACCGCGACGCGAAGGACAAGAGCTAGACGCACCGAGGACAGAGTTGATAGGCTGCCCGCGAGCGAGAGCGTACTCGACGAGTCCGAGATTTCCGGTGGCGGCCGCCGAGTGGAGACCGAGGCTTGGAACTAACAAAGAAAGGTTCAGACTCGGCAACGGCGCGGAGAGGGACATTTGCATTCTGGAGTGACGTTGTAGCGCGTCTCTGCCTTCAGAGGGACGGGCATGGTGGTTGGGGCAGAGGAAGTGGTGGATGAGACGTCAAGGCAGATCACAACAGCTAGGCGCTAGACCTATTGACGACCTGCGCAGAACAAGCGCTCGCGGTGTGCCGGTCCAAAGCATTGACGGTGTGCTCGCTGTCTACAACAACCGCAAACATGCCTTGACCCCAACTCCCATCTTCTCTTACTACTATCTATTAGCTATAGCCCCCCATGTCCCTCTTAGCCCTCCCCGTGAATGTACAGCACACCCTCCTCGCCCACCTCCCAGACCTCCGCGCCCTGCACGCGCTCGTCCGCGCCTCGCGCGCCTTCTACGCGGCGTTCAAGCCGCGGCGCGCGCGCGTGCTCAGGGCCGTCGCGGAGAACGCGCTGGGCATTGAGCTCGGTGCAGAGTTTATCGTTGTAGGTGATTCCGAGTCCGCGTCGGACGAGCCGGTCCCCGACGCGAGCGTGTGCGAAACAATCAAGTTCCTCCTCACCACGCGGCCCGTCGTCCTCGCATTAGAGCCTATCGTCTTCGCGCTACTCCCCCAACCTGACGCGGAGCCACCCCGGCGGTCAGTCACCCACTCTCGAACAGGAACATGCTCACGGCTGGCTGTCGCTTCCTTCTTATTTCCACAGCCCTTCCGCGACGGAGTCGCACCGCCTCCGACGCGCCGCCTACCGCTTCGCGTGGTTCTGTGAGCTGCCGAGCGCGCTGCGGCAGAGGTGCGTTCCGTTCCATCGCGTGCAGGGCGCTGCGTGCTCACTCGACCAGCGCCTTCCTCGCGCACCTCGACACAATCGAGGTATTTGAGCTCGCGCACTACGTCGACGGGCTAAGGGGGATGGTGTCTGTGATACTCGAGGCCGACGTCGGCGGCCAGAACGACGCCAAGCACGACGACGACGAGTACGGCGGCGGCGCGCGTACCTCGCGTATCTCGCGCCTCGTTTCGACTGGCCCCGCGACGATCTGGCGCCTCTGGACTCTGCGGCCCGTGCCCGCGCAATCGCAGTCCAAGACTCCGGCCGAATTCCGCGAAGCCCTGGCTGCTGCAGCCGGCCCGGAGGAAGAGGACAGCGACGGCTACGACGACGCCGAAGGCGCCTTCGACGGCGCGGTCTATCACTTCGAGGTCGCGCGCAACATCTCCGCGTTTGACGCGGCGCGCACGCACGCGCTGCTCGACGCGGGCCACGCGGGGACCCAGGACGCGCTGGTGAAGCTGGGCCGGCTGATGGAGGCGCCGCCGGTGTGCGTTCTTGCTTGTCCTTTCCCTCCCTTCCCCTTTTATTTCCTCCATGTTCATACTAACCCACCCCACCCAGCCCGCCCCCAACCCCCCCACGCCGCGCCCCCTTCCTCACCCTCCTCCCGCGCGTCGCCTTACACGACGGCCCCGCCCCCGATTTCGACAACCCCTTCAGCTCCAACCCCTTCTCCGCCAGCCCCGACAGCTCCAGCCCCGAGAGCCCCAAATCGAACGCGCTAAGCACGCGCCTCCCCTTCCTCCCCGCGCGGGGGCACCTCAACAGCCTCCCCGTGCGCTCGCACATCCCGTACTGCGTGCTCGCGCTCAACGGCGCGCCGAGGGTTATGCCGGTGCCGCTGTCTGTTAGTCTTATTCCTGCGAGTCTGCCGGTGTCTGCGAGTCGGAGTCCGGTGCGGTATGCGAGTCCTGTGCGGTGTGGGGCCAGAGTGGGGGAGGGGGAGGGGGTGAAGATGGGGATCTGAGCGATGCATATGTGAGGCGACTTTCTTGTAAATATGCGGAGGCAGGCGGCGTTGTATTACTTGTAAGAGACATTCGAGTGTATCCTGCAGATTGTATGTACTGTACATGTTCTTGTTAAATTGTAGCCCTTCAAACTGCGTTCAGTTCCATATTCTCGAGGGTGCCAGCCCATTCATCTTCAGCATCGGTACGCGTCGCACAACCGCCTCCAAACAACGGGCCTCGACGAACGAGTCGGATTATGGGCCGGAGACTCGGCGTACGCGTTCTTCGAAAGACCCTTCCCGAGTACAAAGCGGCTAAAGCGCCCGCAACGCAACGGCTCACGACTCCCCGTCATCCCTCCGCTTCCGCTTCGAGCCTCATTTGACGCGTCACGCGTGAATCGAAGTCGACGCGTCCCCCGCGTCTCCAGACGCGTCGGCGCGTAGCACGCCCTCCTCGCCGTGCCTGCGCAGCACCGCGAGAGCGAAGAGCGCGCGCTCGAGCGTCATCGCGTCTCACCTTTCCCCACCTCCAATATTTTATTTCACGGCATAAGCCTATTTATTTTACGTAATCGCGAGAGGCAAGTTTCCATTCCAGTTGAACAACATGAGCTCACCCCCGCTCTCGCCCTCGCCCTCGGGCAGCGACACCCCCACCGCAAGAGCTTGAGGGCGCTCGAAATACGCCCTTATTGCGGACTCCCATGAGCCGGGGATCCGACCACGATAGCACCAATCGCGGTTACTCACAGGGAACGTATGTCTCGAACCTATAGCATATCCCTTCCCTCTCAAGCCCGCCATTTGCAGTGTTCAAGAAATCCATCCGGGTATCGCCCGTGACTTGAGCCAGCACCAGGCGAGCTGTCCCGTCGACCGAATGCTGCAACATTTTCTGGTGGAAGTCGCAGCGGCTACAGACGAAAAACATGACTCGGCCTCGCTCTTCAGCGACGTCCGGGACGCCGTCATCCCGATCGCCAATAGGCTCCGCCCGCTCGTGGAGGACTAGTACGCTCTCCTTGTATTCTCCCTTCTCCCGCCACTGACCATAACTAAAACAGCTGTGCGGATGCAGGTCTCGAAATAGAACGGTATCGCCCATTCATCACCCTTGTCAACAAAATCCTCGCCGAAACGGGAAAGCTCGTCGACGAACCCGGGCAGCTCAAAAAGTACTGCTTTCGTCGCCCGTTGCTGGGTCTGCTGGCCCATCAGAACGCCGCAAAGCCTATATATGGTCATTATGATGACAGCAGAACGCAAATCATTCCAGATGTTCTGTTTACTTCTCTTGCCTCGGCATTACGGGTTTCCGACAATGTATTTACAAGCTGGGACGAGTTTTCGACATCCCCGGCGGTCCTGGAGACTCCCCACCACAACTTCACCTGGCTTGATGCTTTGGGCAGTGTGGAATTTAAGTTGCAGGCACACGAACTGCCTGCACCTCCCGAGCAATACACCTCGGAGGGTTCCCTGGACATCCCCCCGATTGCCGATTACACTCTCGAAACACTTCCTATCTCATTCTCAGAAATCCTCCCACCGCGGCCCAAGCGATCACCATCGTCAAAGAGCCCGGTCACCACCCCAGGCACCTCGACACACGGTATACCGTTTCTTAGGTTGAGACCTCAAATGCTTACGTCGTGTAGGAATGACCAGTCGACGTCAAGCCAAAGAACTTGGCTTTACCCCTTCGCCTGTGTATCCCGTAATGGAACGTTCGCCGAGCGCTGAACCGCCAAAACGCCCGCAAAAGCGTGGTCCCCCTATCGCGCAGACGGCGATGTATGCCGCTGAGCGGTTAGGCGCCGGGTTCGCATCCCTGCATGTTATCAACATGCTCATTGCTGGTATGTTCTTTATCGTATGTTTGACGCCGTTGTGATGAGTATATATTCGCAGATGGGGTGTTCTGGCTCTGGTTCAATGACCGTGAAGGTTGTATCCAGACGAGCGGGATCGACTTCACCCAGGACCTCCCGCGCCTCATCGTATTGCTCTTTGCTCTGCAGCGATTTGAGCTCCAACACTGGGGATTTCATCCAGACCTTGATGCTCTCGCCCGCCAGATCCACCTGGGCTTCACGGGGACCGGTACACAGCCAGACCTCTCCCCCGAAGTCCTGGAGAGTATCCAGAAATTCGTCGCGGAAAAGGGCGGCAACTCGACGCTGTCCATAGACACACGCCTCACCCTCAACGATGGGAAGTCTGTCAAAGTGGATTTCAAGAGCCGACGGCCGATTCATCAACGGCATGGTCTTTGCGGACGTGCAACGCAAGTTTTTTCCATCAGCGAGACATACACCAGCGATCCCCCTGAAGATCCGCGCATTATTCCTAAAAGATTTGTTCTGAAGGCCTACTGGCCAGACGTCACTCGTATCCCAGAACACGAAATCATCCGAAATGCGCACGACGTGTGCTCGAAGGATCCTGATATTATTGACCATCTACCATATGTCTTCGGTTCACGAGACGATACTTTATTCGGCACAGATCGTATTCGCGCGGCTCTTGGTGTCCAGCCAGTTTCTCGGGGCCACCGTGTCCTACGACTAATCGCATTCGAAGAGCTCTACCGTCTCCAAGATCAGCTCACGAGTCAAATTGGCATGAGTATGATTTTAGAGGCAATGCGATGTACGTCCTCCTTTCCCTCCCCACTGTGAATTGCTCTCAAGCCTGTGACAGGCCACTTCGCACTTTGGGTAAAGGACATCCACCACACCGATGTCAGTTTGGACAATATCATGGTCCGGAGACGCCCTACGGCGGGTAATGACGCACCCCGCCTTTTGGGAGTCGTTAACGACTGGGATCTCGCCTCAACACCCAAATCGGAACATGCACTTCTTGAGCGGACAGGTACTGTCCCCTACATGCATCCGGAGCTCTTGACAACAGCATACTGGGACGGCAAGGTTCCCCGTCTCTACTTGCACGACAACACATCTTTCATCTGGGTCATGGCCTTCCTGTTCTTGCGCTACAGTAAGGGCAAGATCATCAACACCCCCACCCTGCCGCTCGACAATCTCCTCACGAACGACTACGAGCTGGCTAGGATGATCAAAAAGGACATTACGGGGGTGATGACTGACTTTGAGTGCGGGCCCGACGCCAAAAAGGAATGGGAGGTCGTCATGAGCCTCTTACTCTGGACGACCAACGACGGACGAGATAGAGACAGGCTGCGCGCCCGGAATAACCCACACAAGATGTCCTTGCTCCTTAATACGGACGATGCGCGGCGCGTCTAAAACGCTTTCTGGGCCGATCTGAAGGAAACTGCAGCGGAACTGGTCTTGGAGTATATCCTCCGCATAGTTCCCAGAGTGGAGGAGACTGTTGAATAGCCTATAGATAGGAGGTACTGTAATGTGAAAGGAGCGTGATGTGTATTCGAGAAGATGTGACGACGCGCCTCGATGGTGGGTAGGATGGGGAGGGCCAGCTCGGCGTACGCGTTCCTCGGAGGCGGAAGATCGGGACGTTTGCTGCTCGCATCATGAACAACAAACGGCGCGGCAGCCTCAGGACTCAGGACTCCTCGCCATCGTCGTCCCCATCTCTCCGCCGCTTCCGCTTCGACCCACCCGCGGCCGAAGTCGACGCCTCAGCCGCGTGAGCCGAAGTTGACGCGTCCCCCGCATCTCCAGACGCGCCGGAGCTCGGCGCGTCGAGGATGCCCTCCTCGCCGTGCCTGCGCAGCACCGCAAGCGCGAAGAGTGCGCGCTCGAGCGTCATCGCGTCCCAGCGCGCGTCCGTGTCCGTCTCCTTTGCGCTCCCACTCCCGCCCTCCATTGCAGTCGCGGCGTCCGCATTAAGACTCCCCACCGCCTCCCCCATCGCGCGCGCGAACCGGGCGTAGAACGCGTCGGTGTACTTTACGGGGCCGAGCGCGGGCGCGAAGAACGCCGCGGCCTCGTCGCTCATGAAGGGGAGAAGGTGCGGCGGGTGGAGGGTCAGGAGGGCTGCGGGAGGGGGGTGTAATCAGTTTACTTCGCGTTTGCACGTAGATGAGCGGAAGTAGAAGAGAGAAGCACTTACCAGACGCCGTCGCGGCCCCCACGCCTTTCAGCACGCTCAGCTCCTTTACCGCGCGCAGCGCCGCGTCCAAATCCCCCTTTTCCGTGCGCATGGTCTTGAGGGCAGCGGCGGTCGCGCTGCGCACGAGGGGCGCGGGGTTGGACGCGAGGAGCGCGGGGAGGGCGGGGCGCGATTTGCCGCGGGCGAGTTTCCAGGACATGAGCGCTGTGGCGTGTTAGCGTTCCCATGTAGTAGTACTAGTACTGGAGAACAGAGGAGACGCACACGCCATGTCGTCCTTGGTTATCTCCTCCCCCGCCGCGACCTTTGCGGAGAGGGTGGTGGTGAGCCACGCGTCGAGGGCGGGGAGGCTCTGCGCGTTGGACTTGCTCTTGCTGTTGGTGGGCGCTTTCAATTTGGATTTAGAGTCAGAGCGCAGCGCGAGGGCGCGTGCGTACTGCGCCAAGGCACGCGTGAGGAGCGCGCGCGGGGGGAAGGAGGCGGGCAGCGCGGGTGCTGTTGAGCTCGCAGTGGAAGTGGAGGCAGAGGCGGAGGCGGTCTTTTGCTTTTTGCGGGGCGGCATGGAAGTGGAAGTAAGGAGGGCAAGTCCAATTTGGGTTACAGTACGCGACACGGGTTTATTTTGGACCACCACCACCACCACCACCACTTTTCTTTCGATTCGCTCCTTTGCGCTTCAGGACGCGGAGAAGCAGTGTATGTGGCGCGTCGCCTCGAAAAGCTGCAGGGATATATCGATATCAGGTAATATCTCAGGCCGAGTTATGGCCAGGACAGAAAGCCAGCGGCTCTTTTCAACACTCTCTGGACGCTCTTCTCAGAACCCTGCTTCGTATACACGCGAAACCCCGAAGCAAAATTGCTCAAAATTTGCTCGCGACCCATTCGATAACTCTCGACGCCAAAACAACGCTCTCGACGCGTTCACTTGTCGATCCTCCGAGTCGCCGTCGGCGTCTTGATTTAAATCGCGCTCAGTCGAACGTGTGTTCATTCAAACGTGGACTGGCAGGACGCCAACCATCTCGAGGGACGGAACTTTGGGGCGAGTCGCGGTTGTACTGGTTGGTTGGTTAGTTGATTCATTTGTCTCCATGAACCCAAGTTAGATTCCGTTTGGATCCCGTTCTTCGCGTTAAATTTTGTCTGTGTTTTAAAAAATAAAGATGATGATCTTACAATTCGGTCGGGGTGCATAGCAACGGACCAGTTGGATCGCCGTTGTCGCCGCTGGCAGCCAAGAGACTTTGAGAAAGTGGAGTGTACGTAATCTGCTCAACACAGCTTGCAGTGCCCTGCCTTGGACTTCGTCAAAGCGCAGCCAGCACTCGACTCTCCACTCAACTCCCATGTCGCGCTACCCAGAGGTACGTTTGTCCATTGCGACTGCTAGCAGAACTAAGGCTGGACCCCTAGGCCGACGAGGCGCAGCACCACGGCTACAACGACGGATACAACCCATACACCTCGCAATACGAGCCACAGCAGGGGCAACAGCACTACCAGTCCGACCCGTTTTCTACGCCGCAGTCCCAGCACACCCAGGACCCGTATGCAGCCCATTACGCCGCCTCCCCGCCCCCTGGCACCCACTTTGCAGCAACACCTCCTCCGGGTCCGCCCCAGGGGCACTATGACCCGTACAGCCAGCCCCACTACGGCGCTGCGAGTCCACCTCCACAACAGGGCCAATACCCGCCGGTCGACCCCTACGGCGCCCCAATCCACTCGCCCCCACCACAAGGCACGCACGATTATCTGGCGACGCCGTTCCAGCCGCCCCAGCCGACCAGCACCCCGCTCTCCGCCGCGTACGCGCGTAATGCGTACTCACTCGCGGACGACGGGCCCGTCGAGCACGGTGAGGACGAGCACGGCGACATGCCGCTGCTGCGCCGCGACCCCTCGAGCCACTCGGGCTTCAACATGCCCGTCCCGGGCGACTACATCCCGGAGGAGGACGGCAGCATCAACAACAACATCCGCTACGGGCGCATCCCCCAGCGCGTCCCGCGGCGGTACAAGACGATCAAGCGCGTCGAGCTCTTCCACGGCAACTTTGTCCTCGACTCGCCCGTCCCCAAGAAACTGCTCGACATGTGCGCGAACCGCACCGAGCGCGAGTTCAGCTACATGCGCTACAGCGCGGCGACGTGCGACCCGAACGACTTTAAGGACAGCGGCTTTACGCTGCGCCAGGTGCACTACGACCCCCCGCGCCGCACGGAGCTGTTTATCGTGATGACCATGTATAATGAGGACGAAGAACTCTTCACGCGCACCATGCACGGCGTCATCAAAAACATCGCCCACCTCTGCAAGCGCGACCGCTCCAAGACCTGGGGCAAAGAGGGCTGGAAAAAGGTCGTCGTCTGCGTCGTCTCGGACGGCCGCGGCAAGATCAACAGCCGCACGCTCTCCGTGCTCGCGACGATGGGCTGCTACCAGGAGGGCATCGCCAAGAACAAGGTCAACGACACGCCCGTCACCGCGCACATCTACGAGTACACCACGCAGATCAGCGTCACGCCCAACCTGCAGATCCACGGCCCCGAAAAGGGGACCGTCCCCGTGCAGATCATCTTCTGTCTCAAGGAGAAGAACCAGAAGAAGATCAACAGCCACCGGTGGTTCTTCAACGCGTTTGGCCCGCTGCTGCAGCCGAACGTGTGCGTGCTGCTCGACGTGGGGACGCAGCCCGGCCCGACGTCCATCTACCACCTCTGGAAGGCGTTCGACATCAACTCGAACGTCGGCGGCGCGTGCGGCGAGATCGTCGCGCTCAAGGGCAAGTACGGGTCGAACCTCATCAATCCCCTTGTGGCGGCGCAGAATTTCGAGTACAAGATGAGCAATATCCTGGACAAGCCCCTGTGAGTGCGTCCGTTCGTCGCGTTCCTTGCCTTTTGTTCTTATGCGTCGCAGGGAATCGGTGTTTGGGTACATCACGGTGCTGCCCGGTGCGTTCAGCGCGTACCGCTACATTGCGCTGCAGAACGACGTGCGCGGCGAGGGCCCGCTGCAGAAGTACTTTCTCGGCGAGAAGATGGTGCGTGCGCTGTTGTTGTTCACAAGGACGTCGCTAACGGATACGCAGCACGGAGCCGGCGCGGACATCTTCACGGCGAACATGTACCTCGCGGAGGACCGCATCCTGTGCTGGGAGCTCGTCGCAAAGCGCGGCGGGTCGTGGATCCTGCACTACGTCAAGTCGGCGTACGCGGTGACGGACGTGCCGGACCAGGTCCCCGAGCTCATCTCGCAGCGCCGGCGCTGGCTCAACGGCTCCTTCTTCGCCGCCGTGCACAGCACGGTGCACTTCCACTACATCTACCGCTCCTCGCACTCGCTCCTGCGCAAGTTCTGGATCCACGTCGAGATCTTCTACCAGTTCTTCAACCTCATCTTTGCGTGGTTCTCGCTCGCCAACTACTACATCGCGTTCACGATCCTCACGTCCGCGCTCGAGGACCCGAACTTCCACCTCACCGGGATACGCATCGTGAATGTGGTGCTCGAGTACTTTTATCTCGGGCTGCTCATCATGTGCTTTATATTGTCCCTCGGCAATAGGCCGCAGGGGAGCAAGTGGGGGTATACGCTTGCGTTTATTGGGTTTGGGATTATTACGATTTATATGACGGTATGTCGCTCTTCCCAGATCGTGAGACGGTGCTGACAAGCGGGTGTAGACGGCGGCGTTCCTGCTAGCGTTCAAGGGCGTGCAGGAGCTGGCGACCGAGAAGGGCTCGGCGCTGACCATATCCGACTTTTTCGCCAACACGATCTTCCGCAATATCGTCGTGTCGCTGCTCGCGACCTTTGGGCTGTATGTCGTCGCGTCGCTCATCTTCGTGCGTCCCCGCTTCTTTGCTCGAGTTTATGTGCTGATGCGTGTGGGTGGGTAGTTTGAGCCGTGGCACATGATCACGTCGTTCGTGCAGTACCTGCTCATGGCGCCGTCGTACATCGCCGTGCTCAACGTCTATGCCGTGCGTCCCTTCCCCCTCCCCCTCTTTCCATCTCCCCTAATTTAATTTAATTCCAGTTCGCAAACGTCCACGACGTCTCGTGGGGCACAAAGGGCGACAACAAAGTGAGCACGGACCTGGGGACGGTGTCGACGGGCAAGGGCGACAAGAAGAACGAGGTCGAGGCGGTGGTGCCGACGTCCGAGAACGACATCAACGCGGCGTACGAGGACGCGATACACGTGCTCAACACCAAGGCGCCCAAGGCCGACTCGAAGCCCGACGCGGCGACGCAGCAGGAGGACTATTACCGGAGTTTTAGGACCAAGTGAGTGCTTTTGCGGGGCAGCTCGAGTGCCTGCCTGCTGAGCCGGCTTTTTAGCGTCTTGCTGGCGTGGACGCTGACGAATGTGAGTGTGCGCCTTCCTTGTGTTCATCGTTGTCTGACAGTCCGGTATAGGGCCTGCTCGGCGCTGCTGTCGCGTACGTCGCGCTCTCTTGTCTGGACATGTGAATGGATAATGCTGACTTGCGCACAGCACGGCCAACGGGAAGAGCTCGGGCGGCGACGTCAAGGCGGCGGCGCAGGTGAACGGGTACATGGCGTTCCTGCTGTTCTCTGTTGCGGGGCTCGCGTGTACGTCTCTTCTCCCCGCTCCTGTCCGTGCCGTGTCGTGCCGTCGCTAATTGATTCATCTGTTTGCAGTCGTGCGTTTTGTTGGGTCGTCGATGTACATGATTATCCGGTTGTTTGCTGGAGAGTAGACGTGCGTTGCGTTGCGCGCTCAAGCTTAGCTTGAGAGGAGAGCGTACGGTGAGGAGAGGGAGGGTGAGGACGGGGAGGCGTGCTATCTAATATAAGTATCGCTATTTATTGGACAGAGGATTCTTTTAATCGTTCAAGTTTCTGTTGTCGGAATAAAATAGCTGCTACATACCTGTTGTCGGACTTATGGTGCTGGGTTAAAGTGTTAACGTGAAGGCATGCCGTTATTATTAATAATACTCAGAGTCATATCGCGTTTAGGGGTAAATTGTAGTCGTGGGCCGAAGTGATCCGACGGCACTCCGATATGGTCGCTTGTAAAAACCTCCAAAGCTGCTCGGATCTTGGACCTTCTTCTGTCAAATTTTCAGAATTTTATACGCGTTCTAAAGCAACTCTGAAGCCAAGGAGTCTTTGGCAAGGTCACAAAAGTGTCACAAGCTTTGTCCTTTGCTTTTCCTACGCGCTGTGGGCCTCGGATATACAGAATATTTGGCACATTCGTGTCCAAGATGTGGTTGGTCCTCCCTGGTTTTTTACAGAGCAAATGGGATTGAGCTCGAGGTCGCCGCGGCAATCAACGAAAGTACCGCATCGGTCCATCGCGGTACCGGAAGAAAGATGAACGCACTATGTTTTTAAGGACTTAGTCAGGGTCCACATGGAGCCCCGCCGGTTAACCCTCAGCTTCACCACCCATGGCTGCCGCAATCCTCCAAGCTGTGGAAGACGATCGGACCCGCGTGTCGTCAGAAGAATCCGCCGAGAAGACTGCAAAGATCGAGAACGATGACGAGACCGTGCCATTCGACATTTTCGCAGCCGAGTTTCCGGACGGGGGCGCGAGGGCGTGGCTTGTAGTCCTTGGTGTGCGTTTTGTCGCGCTTATTATCCAACGCGTTTATTGACCGTTGTCTTAGGGCGCGTGTACCACATTTTCGACGTGTGTATGGTTTTTTCTTGCCAGTATGATCTCAGGTTCACACTTTCTCAAAGGTTCGGGTATGTCAATGCATGGGGCGTGAGTAGATTCTATGATTCTGAAAGGTACTTTCACTGATTGGCGCGTACAGGTTTTTCAAGCGTACTATGAAGAGACGCTACTCAAGGATTCTTCCGCCTCGAACATGTATGTCTCTACATTCACGAGTATACACCGGCTTCTGACTGACCCGAAATTAGCGCTTGGATCGGGTCTATTCAGGTGCGGCCAGCCGTCCAGGAATGATTTATTCACTGAACGTGGTGCATGCAGTATTCCATGGTCTTCATCCCCGCTTTAGTTAGCGGACACTATTTCGATCGCGGACACCTCAGAGTTCCGTTCTTCATCGCGAGTGTGGGCGTCGTAGTGGCCACCTTCCTCGTCGCACAATGCACACAATATTGGTAGGGACCTCACTCTCGCCCTTTCAACTCATCCGAGTCTAATCCATCCGAATCAAGGCACTTTTTGCTCTGCCAGGGGTTCCTCGTTGGGGTACGCTCTCCGCATCAAATATAACTAGTAGGATTTTAACGCTGCCCTAGATAAGTTCAGGAATGCTATTTGGTCCCATCATAGCTGTAATTGGCCACTGGTTCAAGAAGAGGAGAGGTCTGGCGACGGGAATCCTGGCGACAGGCTCGTCCATAGGGGGCACTTTGTTTCCAATCGTCGCGCGGAGACTCATACCGCGTATCGGGTAAGCGCCCAATTTTTTTTCATCGTTCGCATTTTTTAATCCTGGTTCTAGATTCCCGTGGACGCTTCGCGTCATCGGTTTTATGCTACTCTTCAGTCTTGGGGTCGCGAATCTTGCTGTGCGCAGGAGGCTGCCTCCCAAACATGTTCCTGGCGGGCTCCTCAACCCTGCCGCTTTCAAAAATCCGGCGTACACGGTGTATTGCATATCGGGCATTGTCGCCTTCCTCGGTCTGTACACCGGTAGGTTCCACGGTTTATAACTATGCGCTGTCGCTGACGTGCAGCAGTGTTGACCTACATCGACGTCAGTGCGACGTCTGTGGGCGTGTCTCCAGATTTCTCGTTCTACCTGATTTCGATGGCCAACGCCGCGTCGCTTTTTGGACGTCTAGGGTCTGGAATTCTGACGGATAAATTGGGTAGGACTCGTTGGGCATGTATGTTTCAAATTTACTTACTTATTCGCGCCAGGTGCGGTGAACATTATTGCGCCAATGACGGCTGTTTCGGCGGTCCTGACCTATGTCTGGCCCCTTGCTCGTTCGAAAGGGTCGTTTGTGGTCATTGCTATTATATACGGGTGAGTTTTCCAACCAAGTTCACGTGTTTCTATATATTTAAAAACTGGAAAAAAAGGTTCTCGTCGGGCGCGTACGTTTCGTCGTTCATGCTGCCCATGTATCAGCTCGGGGAAGTAGCAGATGTGGGCCGGCGCTCTGGGATGGCGATGACGCTGACCGCCATCGGCGCGTTGGCTGGGCCTCCTATTTCCGGAGCCATCAACACAGCGTCGGGGGGATACAATGCGGTGGGATATTACGCTGGGAGTGTGATTCTCGCCTCTATTGGTTTGATGCTTTTTACGCGATATCTCGTGCTGAGGACTCTGTGGGGCAAGTTTTAGCTGCGTTTTTAACCTAACACTTGATATAATTAGACACGTTTGTTTGAGGGCCATTCAGTTGGAAACCATCCTTTGCTTCTCACTGAATATCATGTATCGTCCCCAGAACCTATCTTAGGATTTCGGACCAATTTCTGTTTGATGCTGATGTGGGTTTCGGCAAACTCCGGTCCTCAATGTTTTTCTTGTTCGGTCATGCAGCGGCGCTTTTTCGTCGCGGCGCCGGCGTTCCAGGGAGGGTGAAGGCTCTCAGCATCCCCCTCTATCATCGTCGACCTTCAGGACTTGCTGTATTTGGCCCAGCGCTGCTTGGTAGTTATCGGGAAACCGTTTCCTCTGCGGATTCAGACAGTTGACGATCCTGGTAATACTTAGCTTTCGACGCGGTTCTGATGTGGGCTTTCGTTCCTTAACCGTGATTCACGCGTCTGATACGCCCATCCAGGGCCAGCACGGTTCCTATCACCTGGACGCACTGGAAAACCCCTCCAAAGGACGGGGAGGTCCGCACGCTGCGACCGTGGTGGATGCGAGCTGCGGCGTGTTCCCTGGAACTAGCGACTGGTGCAGTTCTTGCAGGCACGCTTCTCGTTTACCGATCGCGAATGGTGCGTATCCTGCCTCTCCACTCAGACCCACCTTGACGGGTGATGCTATTTTTACTGGTGTGGCTGTAGGTTACCCTTATTTCCATCTTGCCGCCAAAAAATCCCACCGCCGCACCGACCGCCTTTAACCGTCGCATATTTATCCAGACCGCGCACAATTGGGGCCGCAATGGAACCATATTTCCCCTCTCCGCCTGTACAATGACGCGCGTCGAAAAACAAGTGATGTTCCTGCAGGTGAAGGGGGAGTTCGCAGGCTGGCAACTTAATCTCGACAAGAGCACTGTAGACGGCGAGCCCGCCACTTCCGCTTCCGTCGAACACGCATGTCAGACTTTTGCGAGGCATTGGCAAGGAGCCGGTGGTAAAGCCACCATTCTGACCACCTGACGGGCACTTGGCGACTATCGGCAGTCCCCACATTTGGTGGTGTTGTCAAACAGCACGCTTGGAGCACATCCGGCCCATCTTACTTGCACGGCTGGAACAAAAACTGGTCGCGTTCTCATTTTGGAACGATAGATACGCTGTACGAGGTGGTAACTAAATTCGCAGTGCCAACGAAAGCCTCAGTCCCCGCTTGAATGGATTGGACATACTGTTCTGCATCAGCAAGTGCGTAGGAACAGGACAGGCACACGCACCTGAGTTGCAGCAACGCCTTGTTCTGCGACGAGGTAGGCTGAATAGGTCCGAATGGTGTCAGCCAGGACCACCGAGATATAGGCCTACTCACTGAAGAAATCGTTCAAATCCACGTCGAAGGAATTGAGGTTTCCGGCGGCGCTGACGAAGGAAAGAACTTCCCAGTTCGCGTTTGGACCCTGTGCGTAGCTGGTGAGAGGGGAGAATAAATCAGTTACTCAATAAATACCTTCCAGAGATTCCACGTGTGGTTGGCCACAACGGTGCCGGTCGTTATCTGAGATCCAACGGGTTGAATTCTGAAAACGCCATGTTCAATACGATTGTGAAGACAAGGTCAGTCTAGGAGCGCACCCTCCGAGGCCGGAAAGCCAGATCATTCTAAAGATGATTGAGACGACAGTCCACTCATGAATGATACCGATTCCTACATTTCATAAGATGAGGCCGTAGTTGCTGGGTTTCCCGAACTCGCTTTGCCGAACCAAATATCATAACTGACATGGTATGGTGAGTGGGCTTGCTATGCAGCGCAGCTGAATATATTTACGCGACGTCTGCTCGGATTCCAGCAGACTGGGTTGCATAATTCCAGGCCCAGGATGTGGGCGCTGATGCTATATTCGCCAACTGTTTGAATTAAAGATCAGCGACATTCAACTGTCAATAAATAGTTTCGACCTGAACACCCTTGCTTGCGGCTGATTCAACATTGGCATCTGTAATTTATTAGATTTCAAACGCCAGCATTCGGGCAAAGGTCCTCGCATACAGCTCTTGACGTTGTTGGGCCCATTAGCCCAAGTATAGTTGGTGGCCCAGGAGACAGTCTGCGCCGTCGAGCTCATGAGTGTTGACTTTTGCGAGCCCACACCGGCAGCTGGCAGGATCAGGTCGGTTACGCAGTGTCGCGGGATGACTCTGTGGTTAACATACATTCGCCCCAGAGATTCTGGCATAACGTGAATCCCCCTGCCGGGAGACAGTCGAACTGTCCCGATATGGTTTGGGCGGCACCTAGGCTGAACAAGCCGGATAGAGTGACCAGCGCAGGCAAAAACATTGCGTGATAGGCAGTTTGTTGCAAGCATGCTCCAGACGACCGTATTTATACGAGGGGATATTTGTATGTTTCTCCATACACATTGAGATGGTCCGCAAGAGAAGCGAGTTTATCCGATTTATGCAGACGCGAATTCAGTTCATGGGGACAACAGTGGAGCAGGCGCAATATCCGAACATTCGGCGAAGCCGAAGAAAAGCCTGATTGAGTAAAAATGACTTTCGATGTATGGGGACGCGGCAATGGTAAATTCCGCAAAGGATTCAGCAGAAAGCTTCAACAGAGACACGAAGTAATCAAGAAGGCACCGAGAAAAGCCTGTCGTCACTTAGTTGTTCAGGCATGGATTTACCACAGTAAGAGCGGTAGATTATAACGAGACGACTCACCAAGCGTCATTCCGTGGTTCTTTAAAATTAATTTGGCCGTGTCTTCTGCTAGATATTGCGCCAGCTCTGGTCGAGCCCTGTCTGGATCTAAAATTGTAAACCAAACGCGTGTTGTCAGCAGACGCGGAAAGTTTGGATCCCAGAGTCACGAAGCAAAAGGCGTTATTGAGGGCCACTAAGATGACTTTGATACGCCTGTCTCCGGACTTTCGACAAACTCGCGAGCCTCTGAGCCTGAGGATTCACTGTGCCGGTGTCGGCATTGAATAAATTTGCGGCTTATGCTGAGGGAGACTTCGAACAAGGATTTAAAAGAAGAGTGCGAGTTGAAGCTTGCTTGTAGAAATCCACATTTCGGAAGAAATTTTCAGCTTCTCTTTTAGGAGAGAGGATTCGAAAGAGTTGAGAATGACGGTAAGACGGAAGGAGGGTCACGATCACGTGGGGCTACATCAAGTTCCATTATTTCCCCGCCCACGCGTTTAGAGGTGCTCTGTAAGCAGTTTCTTCCGATAATACGAAAATTCTGGGAAATATGCAGTGCTAGAGAGACAGCACAGGATACGCGCGGTGTTATATTAACGCCACATGACATGCCGAAATATTTCCCCTACTGCCAGTGGACGAGAAAGCCCATCCTCATCAAGGTCGCCCTGCCGCTTGGTAGTACGCGCAGAGGTTTAATGCACCGCTCGCACGACTAATACATTGTTACAGTGTCAAAAAAAGTATAGTGTATGAAGCGATCTCAATTCGCCTATGTACCACTCTCGTTGAAATCGACCTTGAGGGAGTTGAAAACCTGCTGGAAAATTGCCCACGTCTTTTGGTCAATGATAGCAAAAACGACGCGTTGGAAAGAATTCTTGAATCGAGCGTCGGGACCGGCCAGAAGCTCGACCCACAGCCTCGCCACTACGTCCACTTTATTTTGGAACACTCCCGTTCCAAACGACCCGAGGACCAAGTCCTGTGCGCCCTCTTTCTCGAAAAGAAACAGCACTCGGGCCATTCTTTCCCTCATTACGTCTTCGATGGCGGTCTCGACGTCCTTCGCACTGGCCGCGGGAGCGACGGGTTTGAAGTGCGCCTGGATCCCATTCTTCCCTGCGCCTTCGCTCTTGTCGCCTCCCTGCCTCTGCCTCACTACCCCTGCATTGACCGCAGCGCTGGTGAGCATGTCCACCCGCGTCGGTCTGACCCAATCGCCCGCATCGCTGCGGAAGAACTGGACGTCGCGCGTGTAGATCATCGCATGTGTATAATATTTGCTCTTCGTCCCGGTTTTGTGGAGAGCGTAAAATTGCTGGCCTACTGGCGTCATGAGGGAAGAGTATATGTTCGAAGAGCGCGCAAGACTCTCTTCCTGCGCGCGTGCGCCGGTCTGAAAGCCTCCCCCGGGTCGCATGGCGGACGCAAAGTTCAGCACGCCTATTTTGCGCGCCAACGGGGTACAATACTGCACGCCTTCGATGGTAGAGTTCTTGCACAGAACTAGCTCGGTTTGGGGAGAGGCAACGTGGGGTACGGGTGGGCTAGTGGCCCAGGCGGAGAGAGACGAATCAGGGGGGTAGTACTGTGTAGCGGTACTCGACTTGGAGAGATCATCGATTGTGTGCGTATTTCCATCCGAATCGGTATATGTGCCTTTCTCGACAGCAGCGAGAGTGGTTTCTGCGATCTTTACGAGGACGGGGTTAGGCATGCTGGACAACGGGCGAATTGGCGAGAAGAAAGGGTGGTTTGCTTTAAATCCTTTAAATTTACGAGTCAACGCCAAGCAGCTCATTCGATGGCGGCACCGATGCGTCAAGCGTCAAGATTACTATCGATCACTCCAAAGCCACAGACTTAGAATCCAGGGGTAGGAGGAGGAGCGTCACAGCAATCGGTTTGGCAATTGAGCAAAAGAGAGAATAAGCCGCCATCAAACTCTGCTTTCACACAACTCGTTGCCCTTTCACCGTACCCAGTTCTAAGAGTCTCAAGATGTATTACTGCCTCCATAGTGCCGCGACGTGACGGTCAGCGGGCAGTGCACTTCCTGGTTATCCTCCGGAAGTCCAATACTTTTGTACATTTGACCAGTTGCTAGTCACCGAGCACCTGAATGACTCGGAAACAAGAACGGGCGCTCGCCACCAACTCGCCACAGCCCGTGAGGTCTACGCCGCGGCACCGACATGGGGCTTCTTCCAGCCGACGAACCACCCCGTCGCGCCGACGTTGCAATCCGATCTCCTCACCGCAGCGCAGACCTTCTTCGCCCTCCCGGAAGCGGAGAAGCTCGTGCGACGTGCACAGCGGCGGCGTCGCCTGGCGCGGGTACATGCCACTCGGGGGCGAGGGCACGCACGGCCGCGTCGACCGCAAGGAGGGTATCTACTTTGGACCGGAGCACGCCGACCACCCGCCGGTGGGCATGCCGCTGCACGGGAAGAACCAATTCCCGAGCGACCGGCCACGAAGACCGCGATCGTGGAGTATATCGCTGAAGTGACCAAGGCGGGCACCGCGGTGACTGCGGGGCTGTCGTTAGGTCTTGGACTGGAGGCGACCTCAAGGAGCGTCTTCTGCAGCCGGAGCCGGTCGCATTGTTTCGCTGCTTCAAGTACACTACCCTCGAACCCGATGCGGGTGAAGAAACCTATGGCATCGGCGAGCATAGCGGTGCGCTTCCCTTTAGCATGCCTGAATATGTTGCTTGCAGATTTTGGGCTGCTCGCCATCCTGAAGCAAGCCTCTGCTGGTCTCCAGGTTTTTGTGCCGATGGATCTTTCAAATTGTCTGACTGACGGGCGGCACTAGGTGAATTCCCCGCAAGGAGAATGAGTCGACGTGCCTGTGCTCGAGAACGCGTTCGTCATCAACGTCGGCGATATGCTCGACCAGCTAACGGGCGGCCGCCTTCCCTCCCGCGCACACCGCGTCGTCCCTCCTCCACCCTCTGCTGGCCCACGCTACTCCTTCCCATTCTTCTTCGACTTTGCGTGGAACGCGGCGATGACGCCCCTCGATCTGTCGCATTTGCCCCCGTTAACGGCGGAGGAGGCGGCTGAAGCTCAGCAGCGATGGCAGTGTGGGACATTCAAGAAGGTCGAGGGCCAGTGGTGGCAGTATCTGGCGAAAAAGGTGAAAAAGGTGTTCCCGGACCTCGCGTTGCCAGATTTTGAGGCCAACGAGGCTCCGTCGACACGATTCACGCGTTCAGTGTTTACTACCAAAGTCGCCTAAAGCCTTTGAATTCAACGTGGTCGTTTTAAAAGCCAACCCCGATGGTACCCGTAAGGGCGGAAACGTCTGATTGGTTTTGAACTCAAGCCACCCACTGAATAAAAAGTTGGGATTCTTTCAGAGACAACCCCCCACTAAAGAAAAAAGTCTGATGTCCTCACTAAGAGGAATAGGATAGCGCAATTAATTTAGATGCATCTGACAAGGCAAACGAAAAACCCCAAACCCTAGATTGCAGACCTTTGCAGACTGAAGGCGCCACGTATACAATCCCCCCTACGCCGCTGCGCAAGATGAAAACGTAGGCAGTGAATGCATGCCATTCGTCGTAATCTTGATACCGTCGACTTCTGCTCCGATTGTGTAAATCGCGCCGGGATCGGTTAAGTTGATGCTCCATATGGAGTACGCAGCGGTCTCATGGACTGGCTGGGCGGGCGGCGCAATGTCGGTTTCCACGATGATCGGACGGCCAACGTTGTCGCTTAACGCTTGCTCAAGGTAAACGCGCGTCGGATTCAACCCGTTGCGCACCTGTGCAGCGTCAGCCAGCGCCACAAGCATACACCACCGCACGTACCGCGACGTCAAGGCGCCCCGCGTTCTTGGAAGATGTGCAAGACGTATTCGAGAAGACCACGCCGTCATTCACTGCGAATCCGACGCCGCCCTGGTCCTCCAGCTTGTCGTCAACAATGAAGCGCATGTTCGTGATGCCCGCCGTGGCGTTGAGAGCCAGGGACGGGATAGCTGTGGAGTTGAATGCATACCAAGCTGCGCTCTCGCGCCCAGCGCTGGCCGTGGATGCGCCCGAGGCGCTCAGCGAGGCGTTGTATGTGCCTCCGACGTGATCATCCCAGAGCAAACGCACTGTGCGGTCCGCGTCTGCCGTCATGTTCCAAAACTACTGAGGATGAAAAATCGAAAATTTCACAAGTATTTCGTAAGTACGTACCCGCACTTCACCAGAGAATTTCAGCGCGTCGCCGTCCAGGATAAGTTGCAGGTTGAAGGGCTTCACCGGAATTGGTGTGATCACCTCGGTAAGCTGCACGCCACTCGGCACGGTGTCGAGCATACGCGCAAATAAGTCCGCACACGTCGACCTAAATAGTTCCGGTGACTGGGCGAATCTGTACGGTGATCAGCGAGGTACTGCCCCCACAAAGGATGGCGCACGAAAGCATGGTGGCGTTGGCATCACTGCCAAATATGCGCTTGTCGGAATTGGTGGTGTCGTTCAAGCCTACAATAAGCGGGTTCTGTGTCGCACTCGAGATGTACTCTGTTGCACTGGAGGACCTTCAGCGAGCGTCAATCAGTGTGCGAAGCAGCCACGCACACGTTGTTGTCAAAGGTCACAAAGGTCGTGTCGAAGTGAGCGACGGACTTTAAGTTCGTGGGGTCGTTCAATTCGGGAACAATATCCGGGAACGGCGCGTGCTCCACGCCGCCAAACGTATGTCTGGCGTTGATAAGATGCGGCGGACGTCTGGTCGAGAAAGCACGCACCCGCATGCGACGAGACCGATCATCTCAGTCTGGGTAAAGCCCTGACGGGCGAAGGAGTCGATATGCGATTGCAGATCTTCATGCGGCTGGGGTACTCCAGGCATGTTGGGTTCCCCAGCGTCGACGCGTCCGCCGCGGAATGCGACTCGAGGACCCCCGCTTGTAACCTGTTCAGAAAACTGTCGAAATGTGATGGAAGACTCACCAGTTTTCTACGGCAATAATTGCACCAACAGCGAGGGCATCAGCAACTGCGAGTGCAGGCAGTCAGGGGATGTGAAAGACGTAGGCCGGGAACGTACTAGAAACGTAGCGGTTGACTAAGCTGAAGAAGAAATTTATGGTGAAATCAAACCCAGTGCCGGCGTTCTGCAGGAGTGCTCTGAGTGTTCTACACTGAATGCGCACACACAGTACACGCAACATACCTCAGCACGCGATATCTCTTCAAGGAAGCGAATCGAGGCATCCATACCTCCTGTACCATCCGCGACGTTGTGCGTCGCCATATCATGGTACGCCTGAGCGAGATTAATAGTCCGGAGGCGCCAGAGTGGCGGTGGACTTACTGTCCGTATCCAGTCAGCGGCGTCGGACCTCCCTGTGTTGGTTCATCGATACGAGGCCCGAATTAGATAACTGAACAAGCTTGGAGAGTACCTGTATTGGCCCCTCCAAAGACGAAAAGATCGCATGGCTCAATGAAGGCCGAGATGAGGTGGCTGTTATGCCCTTTCTGGTCGAAGCGCAGCGACTCGAGCGCGTCGAGCTGAGGTGACGGCCAGACATACGCGCTGGCGGTCGCAAGGTAGACAAGGAGCGCAAGACCGAGCATTTTTGTTGAGAAAACAGATTCTAACGCGAATCTTATGAAGGGCGCGATATCCGGTGACAGTTCGCCGGAGAGTCGCTCTACCCGCGAATTTGCCAAGACATGCTACAAGAAAGCGAGGGAAATCCTGTACCTGGTTGTCAAGTTTCGGGGAAGGTTTGTGCGAACATCTTTGGGAGATCATAGTTAGTACCGAGCGCTACCGAACGTCCAAGCCACAAGCGTGTTCAACTTCCGGATCCAGTGTCGACAGCGTCAATTTGACTGTTACGATGATGGACAGTGCACAACTCGCGTAGACACCCAGTGGTATTTCACTTGGATTTCTGTTCGACGGCCGTTTCCTGTTTGCGAACCTTGAAGTTGAATTTTGTTGATT
This sequence comes from Mycena latifolia, assembly GCA_029289555.1. Lineage (NCBI taxonomy): Eukaryota > Fungi > Basidiomycota > Agaricomycetes > Agaricales > Mycenaceae > Mycena > Mycena latifolia. Next base: position 1,408,915 of record JARJLE010000002.1, read on the forward strand.
GCGGTTTCGGGAAAGGGTGGCGGCTTTCCCCGGACTCGGATTAGTAATCCCGAGCTCCGTTATCCCTTCTCCATGTCGCGAGACTCGGAGCAAGCGAACAGCGAGAGACCTCGATTCTCTTATTCGGAGTTCCTTGTGCGCTCTGCTCTAGCTGGAGGCTTTGCCGGTGGACTGGTCAGTATTCGTCCCGTTTGCATCGTCTATGTTTTCACTGAGTGACCCGCAAGGCTTTTGAAGGCAAAAACCACTGTCGCACCTTTGGAGCGAGTCAAAATCCTCCTGCAGACACATAATGCCGATTTCGTTCGCTTTTCAGGTATGCAGAATAGTGTCTTGTGCTACTGGTGCTTCATTGGTCATCTTTCAAGGCTCTTGGAGAGGAGCCGCGTTGGCTTTGCAACACATCGTTCAAACGCAGGGCTTTCGGGGCCTCTATCAAGGGCACACGCTGACTCTTGCACGGGCGATACCTCATGCAGCAGTGGGCTATACTGTTTACGAGAAAGTCAGCAACGTAAGAATCCTTGCTACATCTATTTTGGCCGTAAGTAATTGAATCTTCTAGTGGCTTATGCCAACCCCCGAATACCAAACGTCTTTCCGGAGGCTTACTGCTGGGGCGATTACTGGTAAGCTCTCTCGTCGCAATGCACCCACCAGATGTTGAAGGGTTTTAGGGATGTCCGCCATGCCGCTCACGTATCCTTTTGAGCTCATCCGTGTCAGATTGGCAGTGGAGACCAGTCAGTCAGCTGCCCGTCCTACTCCGTGGAGCGCAGTTCGCGGGATCATGGCGGAAGGGCGCTCATCGGGTGGAATAACTAGTCTCGTGCCTTTCCTTCACTTCTACCGCGGCTTCACGGTGTCTCTCTTGGGCACGGTCCCCTATCGCGGGGGTATTTTCCTTGTGTGGGAAACCCTCAATGCGCAAGCCCGAGCTACATTGCCCCCTGCGACGCTGCAGGCTAATCAAACCCGAATACATCTTGTCATCGGGGGAATCGCCGGCACCGTGGCTCAAATATTCACGTATCCCTTGGAGGTCATTCGCCGTACGCAACAAGCAAGTGGGAAAGGAACGCCCAACAGGATGATTGGATTTCAAGAAACAGTTCGAAGCGTGTGGATGGCCACTGGTTGGCGAGGTTTTTTCACGGGTCTTGGCATCGGCCTCGTCAAGCAGGTATGATGGCATGCATATTCATTGCTGAATTTTCTCCTTGATCACTTTTCCACAGGTGCCCACTCACAGCATATCACTAGCGTCATGGCAGTTAGCCAAGAAGGCGCTCAACATATAGACAGTCTGTTTACTATTAAAGCCAGTATCCATCTACCATACCTCACACTAAAATACGTCCACGTCAAGTGTTATGATAGACGACCAGGCACGGTCTTCAAATGCCCTGTAAATATATTAAACGAGTGTAAGGGCAGGAAAATAAGACGGTTCACCTCAGGAAAGTGTAGCCCTTAGCATTCGCTTCATTGGCCAACACGCTTACGGGTGGGCGGAGCACTGCGGGCGATGAAACTAAAATGCATAGCGTCTTGGCTCGACTGATTGCAACATTCAGCCGCCTGCGTTCCAGCAGAAACCCGAGGTCGTGTGTGGCGGAAGGTGGGAGGGAGAATAGACATATCACGAACGCCGCTTCCGATCCTAATTCGGGACGTAAACGACAGCCTCAGCTGCAAAATATAGTTTTACCTTGCAACCTTTCCACGGTATCTACGATAACTCTTCCTGAAGGAGGATTGTTCGGCGATGATTCTAGTTCGAGGTCTTGCATTTCATTCACCAGCTCATTCAGCTGCACCTTTTCCAGAGCAGCTTTGACCGCCTGACGCTGGATTCGATGCGGCGTGGCTACAAATATGTCCTCATCCGGGGAGCACCTTCGTATGGAGGTGATCAAGGCTGCAGCGAGCGCAGCTTCCCCTCGAACATGAGCCTCGTATCCAACACCTTCGGGCCGGCCACTCTCGGTCTGCAGCCGAAGAAGCGCAAGAGAAATCGGAGTAGGCGTCAGTAAATCCGGCGGGACGATCGTCGTTTGGCGATCGAGGGTAATGGGCGGAGGACTGAGAACAATCTGGGGTTTACGAAGCATGACGTCGGATAGCGCGAGCAGAAAATTCTGCGCATCGCGCAAAACCTGCGGTGGGACTCCCAAATCTTGTCCTATGTCCCGCTCAACCGACTTTAATTCGGTTGCGAGCTGTTTTGCCTGGACTTTCTGGGGCTTGAATGCTCGGGAATAAATTGTGGACACGAATTCGCCGAGGTCGGGATTCAAGCTGGAAATTACTTGAATAAGTTGGGAGAATAAAAGCAGGAGGGCCTACCGGAAGTTCTCGGTTAGTTGGACGACAGTGCCTTGCGAAGACGATGCCCCCGAGTAATTGCTCAGCGTAGGCGACGGAGGAGGCTCAGAGTCTCTACGACTGGGCGCAGGAAGCTTAGAGAGGTGCATCAGACAATCCAAAATCGACCCAAAGAGCAAACGCGATTTGAGTTGTGGATACTGGGCAGTCAAGATGGGTGCCAACTGTTCCGAATCGCCCGCAATCACTATCCTGCCCGTAGGACTGAGAGAGCGGAGGACTAAGGCGGCCGAGCTCAAAGCCAACTGACCAGCTTCATCGATGACGACACAGTCCACCTCGAACGAATGGCGCTTGGAGAAATTGTAGAGCTATACGGGGATGAGAAGAGTTACGCAAAGGCAAAGAGCTCGAGGCTTGCCTGATACACGGTCCCCGCATACAAAAGGCTGGCTGAAGGATTGGACTTCGACGGCGCTGCATGATCATTCCCTTTCAAGACGTGCTCGATCTGGACGTTTGCTAGCCATTCCGTGGGAAGCGAGTCAATTGAGTTATAGCAGCCTTTAAGATAAGATAGTTTGTGCAGAACCGCTTCAATCGCTGCGTGGGTCATTGCGGTTATAAAAATGATCTTGCGCTTCGTGTCACCGAGTCGATGTTGGACCTCGAGGAGGCGTAATAATGCTAGCGCGATCGTATATGTCTTCCCAGTGCCCTAAATGTGCCATTAGAATCTCGTCGAACTGGACTCCTGAGAATGCTCACCGGCGGACCCCACAAGACCGACACTGGTGTGGGTTAATGAAATGTACAAGGATGAAAAGTTGTGCAAAACTGACGTCGGCTAGATAGGGTCCGTTGTACAGCACGATGCTGAGAAGGCTTCAATACCAGTGCTCCAGCGACATTCTCCAGGTTGTCCAAACCACGGATTGTACGAAACGTGCTCTGGATAGTATTCTCCACCCTCACACACTCTTTCCCTCTTTCAGCAAACTCGGGATCATCCCCGAACGATCTGGGATCGAGAATTAACTGCAAGAAGGGGACATTGACACGGTGCTCGGAGTTTTCAATAGCACGCATATCGAGCTCGAGGAGCGTCGAAAGGACCTTTGTGATATTGAAATCGACCAGACGAGGAGAAAGTCGATAATGGCGCCCAGCAACCAATTTGACGTTCCACCCGCCCCATGTATGCAGAGTAACCTTGGTCCTCTGCCCGTCAATGGCAATGTCTTGGAGGTCCGCAATCAATAATTTCCGCTGCACAACAGGGTTCTGGGCCTCCCATTTGGGTTTCGTATACCTAGTGAGGGGGAACAGAAGTCCAGAAACACTGAGGTCGTCATACAAGGCCTCGACCGGGATCTCGTCAGGGCTGGTTTCGTCCTCCGTCATGATGTAGTCGTAGAAAGTTTTGCCTTTGTCTCTACTGGGTATGTCGAGAGCGCCGGAAAGAAGATAAAAGGAGTGCTCCACTCCTTTGACTCCTTGGACCGTCTCTTTGTATTCGAGCACGGGGGCGTCGGGACATCCTTCGATGCGTGCCTTCCATAGATCGGACAGTTTAGCGAGTACTTCAAACTATAAAAATCACAGTTCAGAGCAGGAGATGGGATAGCGGAGGGAACATACCTGTTGCATAAAGAAGAGCTTCCGCAGATTGTCCTCTTTGCAAATGTCCATGAAATTTGCGGTAAGCATCCGGGCATCGTTGACAAGGAGCTTCGAGCCGCTTGATGCGATCCTTGTCCTCATATTTTGGAGCACAGCATACAAGCTCGAATTCCGCTGCTCCAGGCTGTCCTCAAGCGCTTCTCGACTTCCACTGTTTTTATAAGTATCGAAAATGTCCTCGTCCGATGGACATTTGCGGTCAAGGGATGACGGAGGAAGGAGGGTGAAGGCACATTCCGCCAAATCCCAAGATCCTGGTACGGGGAGCGCCAGGAGGCTCGCGACTTCGTTCCTCAAGACCACAACCCGCGGCAGTTGGCCTAGTTCCGTCCGCCTATCGTCATCACCAGCACTCCGTCCGCCTTCCGCCTGCAGGCGTCGTATCTCGTCCTGAATGCGCTGCCGCATCTCGTCCGCCGTTCCCGAAGTCGGGAGATTCATACGCTCCAGGCACGTTTGCAGCTCGACTTTGGGTCGGCGGCCCTTCGCCATGAAGTCCAGCAGCGCACCGGAGAGCAGAAGCGGCTGGAACGTGGTCTGCAGAAGTGATGCTCCTTGTGCAAGAGCACCTATGCAAAGCCGGAGGTCTTCATTCGCCGATGCAAGGGCGTGATCGATAAGATGTGCCTGCAACGCAGCCTGTTCCCCCGCGGAAAAGACATAAAACTGGGTAAGTGGGACTGGCTGAACGGCGGCATTAAGAGACAATATGCGTCGGATTATGAAGCTCAGGGTTTGAGTCAAAGTCGCTTCATCGCCGTGAACGGGTTCCGGCTGGAAAGATGGTATCGAAGAGAAAACGGAGACGCAGAAAGACGCGACTCCGCCCTTGGACGACGAGGGGTCAACGAGGAGTGAGATGACAACCGAAATGTCCTCGCGTCGCGGGCAGGTGAAATTGCGGCGCGGTATAATCTGGCAATCACTGTGAGCTGGTCTCGAGGATGAAAAATTGCCTGCGCTCACTTGTATTGTCTTTGTTCTAGCTGCTTCTAGTACGGGACTCGCAAGAGAATTTCGTTGAACTGCCAAAATCCGCTTTGCCTTCTTGAGTGTGCTGGGGAACGAGTCTTTTATTTTGGCGAGCTTGCTAGCATCGGCCAGAAGAAGATGGAGATCCTCAATGTCCGTCACAGAAGAGTTTGTGCCCGGAAATCCCTGGGAAATTCCAAGAAGGGTTCTGATAGTTTTGACTTCTGCCAATGACATATTGGGGATGGCGCCCAACTCGCCATCCTCGACGGTTCTCTTTTCACAATCAGATTTGAAAGGGCATCCCCGACACAGAGGGTTCAAGTGCCAGTCCACACTCTCACGCGGGAGAGAAAGGATCTTAGGGAGCCGACGAAATAAAAAATCGTCCAAGGACGGTGCAAGGAGGCTGGTGTTAATACTCTTGAGGTCATCGAATGAAGGTTTCGATTCTGCATCGAATCCGTCCGCCGGTGGAAGCCAAATGGCTGCACTTCCTGCTGGCCGGAAAAAAGGCTGCGGAAGAAGATAGGATAGGCACAAGCTATAAAAGTAGATTTGAACTTGGTGGGATGTCTGAAATTCAATGAGATGCGTCCACGCGATGGCCTCGTTCATATATACCTTGACCGCCTTGGAGGCTTTTGCGTCCACCACTTTCCATGTAATACCCTGCGTCGTACGTGTGATCTCAAGCAGGTCGGGCTTCGCTAGACCAAAGTTAACAGGGTCTGCGCCAGCGTCAAGAAAACGCTGCTTCAGTTCTGGTGGTGGCCAGAACGCCACTCCAGCAATAAAGAAATGGTCTCGATCGTCCGCCTCGATGTTGGCACTCAAAATATCGGCATCGACAGGAGCAGGTGGCACGGTGAGGAGAAGGTTATTGGTATCCAAGAAAGGGAGAAGACAAGACTGCTCCCAGTCAAGCCCACGTTCGTAATTGGCCTTCGCAAGTTCGGACGCGTCCTGAGCATCGTTATTTGGCTTGCCTCGCCGATGGTAGATGTTGTGAAGGTATAGATCACAGCTCAAATGGTGGTGGACGGCGAGATTGGTGGCGGATAGACGATGCATGAAGACAAGTTTGAGTGGGAAGAACAAGGCCCATGGCCACAATTACGATGAACAAAAGAGGGAGCCAGAGCGGTCATCATGATTGACAGGCGTGGCGGTGCTATTGCTTGTTGACAACTTGGCTATCTCTGCTCCTCACACCCGCACGAGTAAAATGGTCCTCCCCGTCGAACTGTGGGCCGATATTGTGCAGTTTCTTCCGCCTTCGAAGCGTCGCGACATGCTTTGTGTATCTCGGCTCCTACACGACATCGCCCTACGTCTAGTTTTTTCTACAGTCAAAATATACTTCATGCACGGGGAGCCGGGGTTCTTCATGCTCAACACCGAGAATGAGCGGTATGTGCGGGAGACCTCGGATTATCTCCTCCATCGGTCATGGGAGATACTTCACTGCATCATCACGAAACCGCTCTTCGCCAGCGTTGTAAAGACTCTCAGTGTTCACGCATTTACCGACGGGCCCGCTGTATTCGAACAACGTAGGCAGCCTTTCATCTGCTCCTTCTCTTGTTACTCATTTGAAATTCAGGCGCTCTGGCACAAGCCCTTCAATTACTCCCTAATCTGCGGTCTTTCCATTGGTTCGGCGACTGCCCTGATTTCTCGACGGTTGCAGCCTACATACCGAGAGGCTTGAAAACCCTTAGGATCCAATCGTAAGCTTTCTCTCCAAATTTCCGGATATTATGCCAACTCTTTTGTTTAGGATGCCAATCTCGTCGCTAGGTCATCTCGACCAACTCAATTTTCTGCAGCCAGCTATCCCATTTAGCTATGTGCGGGAGCAAAAGTTGGATAGGATATTCGCTGAATGGGAGCGAGGGTTCGGAGATCCGAGAGATCTCGTCAGCGTCGTCGAAACAAATCCCGTCCAGGAACTTGTGGTCTTGTCATCACACGTCGGTCTATTACCCATTAGGCTCTGCAACAACCTCACACGGCTGGATATATGTGTTCCCCAATTCGGGGACCTCGTTGGGATCGATCTCCTCTTTCGACATGCCCTATTTCTAGAGTCACTGTCATTGGTGGGGTACATCGAGCCAGCTTTATTCGCGGACCTTCCCAAAGAGCCCAGTGTACTGCCCCGTCTCACCTCGTTCCGACTCTCTTGCGAGTTCTGGGATCAGGAGACAACGGAAATGCACGTTCCCCTTCTTTCTGAATTTCTCAGTCGACGCCCCTCCCTCCGTAGATTATACATTCGCCTTCCGGGGGTACGGTTGGACGTCGCTATGGCAATAGCGACCGTCATTGGGAAACTGGAGTGTCTCCGAGTTCTGGGCTTTCACGCAGGTTACGAGCCTCTTCATGAGTCTGCCGCCCTTCACCTCGCGGACGCCCTTTCGCCCCAAATAGAGGCCCTTCAGCTCTGTTTGCCGTGGTTCAGTGATCTCCATGTACGGACATGGTATCCATTGGTGCGTAAATTCAATGCCGTTGCCTGCAGTCAAAATTGACATAGTTCCAGCTCACCAAGTTGCAGCACTTCCCCCGCTTATCCTTCCTCCACCTCTTTTCGAATGGTGAGGATCCAGTGCCTATTAGCCCCGTTGAGCTAGCCACTGATTTAGAGCACTTGCAACTCGTGGGGATACAACGTTCATTGTGGACAATCGATCGCGAGGACGGCGAGGAACTAGATCCCAAGCTCTGGACGCCATGGTCGGTTAAGTACTGCTTGCCTGAAGACTTTCCTTGTGCAGATTACGCTTGGCTGTTCAGCTATCATTAATGTCGAACACGTCTGTACTTTTAATACAGCCGGTATGCCGATGATAGGCCTGAGAGAGGACCCGCGTTCGCCGTCCGCTGGCACCTCTGTGTTTTGCAAGAGAGCACTGACAGGAATCACCGGGTAATATGCAAAGTGAATAGAATACGGCTACAAGAAGTCCAGTGCAAAGGAATACAAAAAGCGACTGCATACACCTAATCGGCAGAATCCTGCCATCCCTAATTCGATGAGGAAGTATAGTTCCTGTGGTTATACGAATCCACAACAGTCGTGTAGTGGTTTGTGGAATGAAACTCTTGGTTGCCTGCGATGTGGTTTATCTTGATGTCACCAGTAATGTTTCCCTGGAGCAGGTTGCCGAATGGATGGCCTGGGGGCGGCGGGGACGACGGTGGGGATGAAGATGCCGACGCCGAATCCCCATTCTTAGGTTCTCGTTCCCGGAGTTCTTTAAGGATCTGGACGACGGTCTCATGTATCGAGATGCTTGATTGGAGCTAAAATGGCCGGGGAATTAGATGCTGGTAGCGGTCGTCGCTCAACCAACTCACCCCAAAGACGTCCAGCGCTTGCCTGAGTCGTCCGCGATACTGTTGTATTTTCGCGGTCTCGGATGTAAGCCTGACCATACGATACACCGTGCCCTTAGATGCATGCTTCTGAGCGAAGTGGTTTATGCCTTTCAGCAAACTGTTCCATCGGTAAATCAGCGGCGCTGCAGCCAACGAACTCAAAGATGCGGACCTGATCAAGTCCTCGACATGCTTCTTCAGACCCAAGGACGGCTTCTGGCCGTCCTTCTCCATGTCGTTGTACACGCATATAATAGCGGACACCAATTCACAAGCGTCATTCGCGAGGCTCTTGAAAGCTTCCTTGTTATCCTTAGCGCCCTACAACCCGCTGTGTCAGGAAGAACTATACATGCTTCTTTAGAAACTTACCCGGACAGTGGTTAGAATTGCAAGCGCCAAGAAGGAGGCTTCCTGGAGAAAGGGAAGCGGAGCAAATTGAGCGGCGGTGGTCAGAGTAGCCAAGACAGTGGATGATATGTCGAAAGCCGCGTCGATTGCATGACCATTAGGGCCAGCCACAGATGGGTAGTACGCCATGGACGCCATTGCAGAGAGAAGAGAGATGGGCTAACGGTCCTGTGTACGCCTGCATGGCACCCACGACGTGCTTGTTCAACAGCTTCAACACAGCCTTTAGTCAAGTTTCTGTTTAGAATATTCAATAAACAAGCTCTCATATTCCAGTCCCAATCAATGATAGCAGTAAGGGTAAATTACAGTGCGCAAGATGGTATAACTTGAAGTACTACGAGGTGGATTGCCGAGTCGGTTTGCGCTGAAAGATTCGACTGAATGACTGCGCAGATTTCTGTTTCCCCTCAGAGATGGAAGACGGCAGGTCCGATGGCGCATCTACAGCCTGTGTCTGATCCATACCGGTAATATCCATCTCAGCCATCGCCATCCTCATCCTTTCAACAGTAGTGAGAGGCTTCTGAGCCGACTGCGGCAAATCTGCAGCTGCGGGAACAGCTGTGTCGGAGGTGTCGGGTAACGGTGTAGACTCCTCCTCTACCATGTCATTCTCTGAGGCTGTATCTATGGTTATAACAATCCAGACATTACAAACATAAAAGCTCACCACTTTCTCCTAGATTTTCTTCAATAATTGGATTTGCAAGGATCCCCGACATCGAACCTAGTAAGATCGGAGAGGGGGTTAGCTTAGAATCAGGGCGCGCGGAAGGAAATTCGCTAGACCTTGTGAATCCTGCGTGGAGCCTCGTCCTTCCCCCGCACTGGGATGATAATGGGTCGTAACGTCCCTCTGGCGCGCAGCGATGAATTCTGCTTCTGAGATTTCGACGTAATGATCCGGGGAGCGCATAGAGGCTTCGAAGCGGCTGCCAGCGCCTCGGTCTTCATGCCCTCCGTATTGGTCTTCCGATGGGGGCATATCATCGTAATACTCGGCGTACCCAAACGCCCCACGCCCCTGGTGCTGATACTGAGGGTGGCGGGGCGTCGGACGACCACGAGGAGGTGGTGGTGGGGGGGCGTATGGATGATAATATGGATGGTTTGGGGCTCCGTTGGGATTGTTGTTGAAGGAGTGAGCGGTGAAAGTCGAATAGTTAGTCTCGTATTGGTTCAGGTCGCCAGAGATAACATTAAAGGTCCCCCCCGTGATCTTGAAGTTTGAGGAATTCTCAAAGAAAGGCATATTGGCCGTCTAAAGGGCAGCTGGCGACTGGAGAATTCAGAGCGGTAAGATGAGAGTAGTAGAACGGACAGCCACGCAGGATATAGGCTTTGATTTGATGGAGAAAATTCGATGGAAGCTGGAGCAGTGCATGTCGCCCACACAGCTGCTGTGGTAGTACAGCGTTAAAGATAGCGAGGGGCACAGCCACGCAAAAGGCTAACATGGATAAGCACACTCCGCCGACCGCCCACAAAGGAAATTATGGTCATTTCAAATTGCCCACTGCAAGCTACGATTTCGCCCCATCCCGCCCCAATCTCACCCAGAACACCGTCGTGGAAGCCCGCGGTGGGCAGTGGCAGTGTCTGACTTGACACGGAATAGCCCCATTTGAAACCAACTGTCACCAGATGCGCCTCATGTTTTTCCGAGATATTTTTGAAAACACGCGTAGGTACATTCGAGTCCATTGCAAGAAAACACAGGGGAAATCGATAGCAAGATGGGAGAAATAAAAGGCGCCAAGTCTTCTGGTGCATGGCGTAAAAGACGCGACTTCAACGCCATGCACCGGAAGAATTCGCGTCGGATAGCAGGCACCATTTACTCATCCTCCGAGTCTGAGCTTGAGCTGGACGCATCGTCTTCTCCCTCACGTGGCCGGGGCAACGTGTTAGAGGATCTCGCCCCAGGTGCGGGGTGATACGCTGTGCGCGCAGGCCCTGGGCCGGCGTGTGTGTTCGCAGCCCGAGGGAACCGCTCAGTCGGCCGTGAGACGGGGCGAGGCCACGATGGCGCCTCCGAGTCCTCTGGGCTCGAGGTGAGCATATCGTCCCCCGAGTTATGACTCCGGTACGACGAATTATTCGGCCGCGACATGGGGATCGGGGAACTCGGATGCGCTCTCTGGGTGGCCCAAGCCGGCGTGGTCGCGTCACGGCTAAGTGGTGGAGAAGGCTGATAAGCCCACGATTGCTCGCGAGCTCTCGCTCCGTGTTGGATTTGAGCAGCGAGCTCATCCTCGGGTTGGGATGTGCGCGACGCGGGGAGAGCTCTCATAGAGCCTGAGGGCCGGGGCCCAGGGGCAGCCCAACCACTGTTCTGGCTGTTGAATACACGGGGATGGACAGTGGGGAACGCTGCTGAATGGGATTGGGAGCGTCCTGGCCCGTGTTCAATGGAAGTAAAACAAAAAGTAGTGCAAATCTCTTTACCTGGTATGTCCTGTTGATGATGGAACGTATTGCTTGGGGCGGGTCGGAAGGCGTTCCCATGCCACGCAACCCCTCCTGTGTCGCGATTATGCGACCCAGCCGTCGCAGACATCCTAGAGTGATGAAACCGATTCAAATTGCCTTTAACTTCGTTGAATTCTCCTCCAATGATCTCGAAGTTTGTGCACCCCGAAAAGAACGACATGGCGTGAAGGGATTCGTGTGGAAAGCCCAAATCTCAAGAACAAGCAGAGGGGAGAGTCCAAGTTCAAGAGTGAATGCTGTGTGTACAGAGACTCGTAGAGAAAAGAAGCCCGACTGCGGCACAAGCTGCGGCACAGCCTGATTCTGCTTAAAGTCTCTGAATCGCCGTCGGCAATCCCAAAATCAACGTGAGAACTCTCATATATCTATATCTGATGTCATCTCATCTGATACGCTCGCTTGATTCCGACCGGGAGGCTGCGACGAAATGCTGGCGTTTTTCCAAGTCTGTGAAACGAAAATAAGACGACTCGGTGGGCAAGGAATAGGAAAGGAAAATGACCATGGGCCCACATGGCCGCGCCAACACGGTTGGAGATGGTGAAAATCAACCCCACAATCGGAAGTCCCTCCAGAAGAGCAGCCGTAAAACCGAAAGCTGAGGAAAGATGCTTCAGACCCTTCACTAACATCGACGGAAGTAACACACTGCGATAATCCCATTTACGTTCTTCCATGAACACAGCTATCTCTTTGTCTGTCATCTTCTTGGCGGCAAAATACTAAAACACACCGTCGTATGAGCAGGGCATCAGGAAGAACACAAGAGACGCACTTGTCTATGAAGATTGTGGGCCGTCCCTAATCCCTTGAACCACGCCGCCAGGACGATACCCACACCAGGGTAAAAATTGAATGGCATTAAAAGGACTAATGGATGTGAGCAAGCGAACATCATTTTTCTCGAGACGTACCGCGTTTGATAATAAACATGCCGATACCTCCTAGCCACTGTTCCTGAAGACGGTTGGTCCATGTGTCGACAACGACGCGGGGCGGAATAGCCCATTCCTACAGAAAGTTACGATCGACCAACTTGAACGACAAACAATACATGCCTCAACATAGGGCAGCCTTTGAAACCGGGAAGTTGATATAGTCAAGGACCTCAGATGCACGAATGAACGAACCAAAAGTCCGGGCCTTTGCCACGCGATGCAACAGTCTGGTCCCATGCTCGTTCGCGAGCAATACGGATATTCCGAGAGAGAAAGAAACGCAAAATATTTGTGATTTGAGAACCGAGGAGAAGAACGGCAGCGTCTTCCACCTCCGTCAAAGACATGATCAACTCGGAAATTGAAACTCACATGTATGCACACTGAATGGGATTTTGTATCCGAACATAGTGTCATTGGAAAGACCCGTTACTCGGGGAGAGCTGTACAGAACATAAGTTTCTTCGAAGGCCAGGTGTATTTTGGCTCACTTGGCTAGGAAGATTTCGATGAATTTCTTTTGAATTCCAAACGTCAAGAAAGCCTAGTGACCCGTAAGTATGAAAGCCGTTCCAACACTAAGGGTCACACTACCCAGACCAGGCCCACAACAGCTCCTCGTTGAACACCATGCTGGCACTTTTGCCATGCAGGGACGTAGAGGAGCTAGATGTGAAAATGAACGTAAGTCATGGCCAGAGAGCCAGTGGGCGTGCAGTGACTTTGTCTGTGAAGAGCCGGTATACACCAACGAGGACATAACTTGGAGGAAATTGGAGTCTTGACGTAGCTCGGATGAGCGAAGGTGGGATTTTGTGGGCAGGCTCAGCGACGAACAGCGCGTCTTGCGCCTCAGGACCATTCAATGAAGAAGACATAAAGCTGAAAGCGAGTTGAAGTTGCGAGTTGCAAGCGACGTCACGACGACGGGATCGGCATTCGGGCCGGCCCGCGACCCTTGGCGCTCAACCTGACCCTACGCGATCCTGGGCGACGATTTTAAGCAAATCACACAAGTATAACAGCCTGCCCATTCGCAGGATGATGCTGAGAATTCGAATCCAACGAGGCTGATTTGGTCCTTGTGATTTTTGACATCCCACACGGCGGGACGCCGACGGTAACGGACCTACTTCTCTGCACCATGTCCCTGCACGACACTCTGCCGGAGGTCTCTGTCCTCGAGAAGGCATCTGAATGCGAGGTTGAGGACGTTGCGGGAGCCAAGACCACTTTCGGCTCCATCTTCGCTCAGCAGAAAACTGTTGTGGTTTTCATTCGTCGGTGTTGTAACATTCGGCTGTATGTATGCTGCTTATTCTGAGAGTCAGGCCACTTTTTCTGCGGAGTATGTACGCTTCCTCTATGCTTGTAACCCTCTTAACATGTACGGCAGATATGTCAGGGTTACGTCGAGCAACTCGCCTCCGTCCCGGCAGGCGCCTTGGAAAGTGCTGGAACGAAAATAGCAGTAATCGGATGCGGCAGATGGCAAGCTATCCGAAACTATGCTGGTAATCCAGTCTCACGGTCGACCGTCATTATGAGCTGAGGCGTAACTAGAGATCACCGGTTTTCAGGGAGCAATTTACGCCGATCCGACCCTTAACCTGTATCGTACCCTCGGAATGGATATCAAGACTTTGGCCAAGACTCCTTCCGGTCAAAAGAAGCCCAGCTACATCACAACGAGTTCTCTGGCCAATATTTGGATGAGTCTCAAGGTCCATTATCCATTGTGTATATGGTCCAGATTTTAAACTGACGTCGCTACAGACGGGCCCATTCAGATATCCATCTCTCATCGGCAAACAAGGTAATTTACCCCAACTCTTCTATCCATGAATTGACGCAGCTCCACAAAAGGCAACATGGCGCAAATCGGCGGCGACTTCGTTCTCGGGCCAGGTAACCAGTGCACGTTTGCTCATCGAATGCAGCATACCGAAGATCGTGAGTGGTTTCGAACTCACATTCAGCCAGTGTCTCTAATTACAAGCAGACATCGAGGTTGCCGATCTTATGAAGGCGGCCGAGGTTATCTTAGCTTGATCAATCTCTCTTCGTATCCATCTATTTCTGGATCCTACTTGACATCGAAAAACGAACACAATATGACATAAACACTACAGTTTGGAGTCCTTGGACTGAGCGAGACGCAGGGGTTGATCTAAACCATTGAGTCAGATGCGGTAAAGAACTGGGGGCGGGACTTACAGGTTGCGGCGTACAGATTGTCCGCAGGCACGAGGCCCGCATGTGTATGCAACGCACTAGCATCCACCATGTCCGGGCTAAGTTCGCCCAAGGTCCGGCATCCCAGCAACCTCATATTCATCTCGAATTCGTCCTACGGGGCGTCAGTCTCGGACACGGACGTCCGGTGGATACTACGTACGCGCAGAATCTCGATAGCTTTCTCCACACCTTCCTGGCCATATGCTGAGAAGGCGTAAAGGAACCCTCTGCCGACGCCAACCTGCGTTGAAGGACGTCAATTGAGAAACACGTTCGAAAGAGGCACCCATACAGCAGAGGCCCCGAGCGCCAAGGCCTTGAGGGCATCGCTCGCACGACGCACGCCTCCGTCGATGAATATGGAGAATTTCGGGTTCGGCCACGGCCCTCGACTCTTGAGCGCCGCGACGATGTCCACCAAATTCTCGAGGCCAGAGCGAGAGTTGTCGAGCTGGCGGCCACCGTGGTTGCTCAGCACGATGCCTTGCACACCAGCTTCGAACGCCATGATAGCGTCCTGAGGAGATGCGACACCTTTGAGGATGATCGGCACTGAAACACGGGTGAATGGTTACTCGAGCGGAGGTCGACGCGGAACATACTGGTGGTAATGCTTCTGAACCATGGGATATCCTTCCACGCCAAGCTAGGATCGATGAAGGACTGCAAAAGGATTGAATCAACCCGGCGATGTGCCCCAGACACCACTTACACTGATAGCGCGCGCGATACCTTGGTCCTTCTTGATCCCGGACTGACCCTCCTGGACCTTGGCCCCGGCGCCGTCGTCGACGAACTTCATGCGCATGTCTTTCTCTCGGCGGCCAAGTTGGGGTGCATCGACGGTAATGAAAAGACCTTTGACTCCCCGCTTCTCGGCGTGCTGGACATATTTCTTCGTCACCTCACGATCGCGGTTAACATACAGCTGAAGGAACATAGGTTGATTGGGCTGGGCCGCATCGACGATCTCGTCGAAAGAGCACGACGCCAAAGTTGGAATCTACATTCCCGGCTACTCAGCAGACGAGACAAGTATCGGGTCTAGAACAACGGACCATCTGGATGACATCGTACTTTGCAGCGGCTCTTGTCAGGTTGAGCTCGCCATCGGGATGGCCAAGTTTGCCGAGAGCAGTTGCAGACTGGGAGATGAATCAGCGAGGCCAATTTTCAAGTCCATTTGACCTACGATGTATATCGGGAGCGACGATTTCTGTCCCAAGATTGTCGTCGAGCAATCGACCGAAGAAACGTCTCGAAGGATCCGAGGCAAGAACCACACACTATTAACAGGCAGAGATAGATGAAAGACGATCCCAAGGACGGCGCACGGACCCTTACCGTTGATAGGCTGCTCTGTTTTCGCGGCGTCTTAAAATTCGTGTTACAAGCTTCTTTCGTGGGCTTACCTGTTTTCACGGATGGAAAATTCTTCTTCAGCGGCAGAGGAATAGTACGCCCAAGCTTTATCCGTAAGAACCGTTCTGGCGACGGCCTAAAAATGTGCTGAGTCCATAGATTGACAAGCACATGCCGAAGATTGCCAACCTCAAAGTCGTGAAGGTTGAGGATCTCATCTAGGGGTGGTCGAGAGGCAAGAACAACTTCGCGTCTCCTCTGCTCATCGGTTTGAGGCTTCTCATGGGCGCTTGCGCTTGGTTCTGCAATACCGATGCTGTGAAGGAGGCTTAAAGGCAAATAGAGCCAGAATCGTGAACACACACTGCTTTTCAGGAGGCAGATTGGACGAAATCATATCAGGGGGGTGGATTGGTTCATACGCCGCGCTGGTGAAGGCCCATTGGCGACGGAATTCAAACATGATCACATGGATTGCGTACGTAGCGTCCTTTCCTGCGTATCGAAGGATTATTTTGCTTCCACCGGGATGCTCTATATCAATTGAGTACAACAACAAGAGACAGTGAGTTCATATACCATCCAGAAAATCGGTGATATCGTAAACCTTGTCTGAGCCATTTCAGCTCAACTCAAGCCAGGAGAGCCATTCGACGTACTGTGGACAATGATCCAACAACTGTCGCGACTTGCATGTTGAGCCACAACCTGTTCAGGAATCATAGATGCGGGCCCCATTGGTATTTGGCGAAGTGAAGTCAATTGCTACGGAAGCTGCAGCTTTATGAGTGGACGGAACGGAATAGCGGTCCTTTTGGCGCGAAGGTTTCAAACGGGATACAATCACGATGTGCCACGATTCCCTCCACTGCCTGGATTTGGGAAACTAGCGGCGTTAGTGGGAGTTCCGTGCTGCGGCGGGAAATGTGTCGGCCACTGGGAGCGGGGAGCTCCGCGAGGGTAGAATCCGCATTAACGCCACCTCAGTTTCCTGGAATCCGCCTGAATTCCAGGGGTAGTCCGTGTCCGAATCCTCACTACCAATGCTCTGGAATGCCACACAAGGCAGAACCCAGTCCTAGAGCATAGATCTGTGGCTGAGCGGACGCCGGAAGTGAAGAATTGGCTCCCTCCGAATCGGGCAGCCGTGAATGAACCTCTTTCAAGTTCCGTCAGTATAGCTTGCACTTGGCCTACATAATGGCAGTATAGCAAACGAGTCCTCGAGTCCCTTCTTGTGAGCTTCACACGGAAAGACGAAAACTCGGAAAAGGTAGTGTTGCGGTCACATGACGTGACCGATCGCGTCCAAAAAGAAGAAAAAAGTGTCTCGGCCCGGCCCGGAACCAAACCGGCTCTTGGCACAAGCAACCACTTCCCGCCGCCTTGTTCTCGATTCAGATGGCTCCTGTGAACCTTACTCACTTAGTCGTACATGCTATCTGGAACAGCCTGGAAGTCGATCAGTTGGCCATCCGGATTCCGAACTTCGAGGTTTTGCCAAGGGTTTTGCTGAAATTTTCATCGTCCGCTGGAGGAATATTGGCCTCAGAGTGAAGCAACTTCTGACAATATCCACAACACTCTCCGCACGGATGAAACCTCGGGGGTTGTACACCGGATTTTGCCGCAATCTTGGACACGCGTCTCACTGTTTTTTCGTCCCCCATTCCCATAACTCGTTCTGGAAGTTGATCTTCGAACTAGCTTAACGCCGATCAAATGCAAATATATCGCCGCGCCTCTCTTTTTGGTTTATTCCGCGCAGCTGATTGCCAAGGAAAACCAACGGTCTTTGGCCAGCAAGAAAGCCTTGAGCGTGCGTAGTCCTGACTTAGCCGGGTTGAAGAGATGGATCAGTTTTCTTCTCCTCTCGCTAGGTCCGGTTTTGTGTTCATTTCTTTAACGCCGCGCTGACGAACGGTTTTCGAACAGTTCCTCCACTAGATGCCCGGCCTTCCCGGCGATGAACCCAGTTTTCTTGCTCAATTTACTCGATGTGTGAAGTACAGTGTTTTTATAACAGGTTGAGAGGGTTGGTGTGAAACATCTGGTTCGATTTTAATAGGTTCGACCGAGGAAATGGAGCCACTCTTCTCGGCAATTAAGAAATGCAAATCGTCCGGACGTCCGGTTACTCTTCCGTGGAAGTTGTCCTGTGATACTCCTCTCTGTCCGCACTGACTAGTGTGACTGCGAGAGCGGCGCTAATATGGATGGTCCTCAAACGCCGACGTGGATGGTAGTTTCCCACCAGGCTTGCTGAATTCCTTTAAAAGCGGATCTGCTTGGCACGAGCTTCATCCTATCCAATGTCTCCCGCACTCGATATCACCACGGCCACTACTACTATAGTTGAAGGGCGCAATCTCAAGCTTGAGGCTCGCCACTCCACCGCTCAGTACTACAATACCCGCCTTGATCCCTCGAACTATATGGACGGGCCTTTGTCGTCGAACCCCGCAACCCGGCTCCGCCAACTGCTGGCTCGCCCCGGTATCATTGTGAGGGACCGCTCTGTGTTTTAGCTTGGACATTACTCAATCCTTTTTCTCGCGTAGACTGCGCCTGGAATTTGTGACGGTATCAGCGCACGCTGCGCCATAGAGGCCGGCTTTGAATGCCTTTACCAAAGGTTTGATTATCATTCTTCACATTTGAGTGCGTCGGGCTAATACATTTAACAGCGGCGCGGCTACCACAGCCTCTGTAGGTTACCTCATCTGCGCTAGGATGCCTATTAATAATCGTTTCTTCAGAGACTTGGGCAACCAGATCTCGCCATTGCGACCCTGAATGATTTCGTCGGGGTATTTGCATTCGTTCGTCATCTGGTATTCGAGCTCATTATTTTTTTGTAGGCGGCCGAAATGGTCTGTAGCTTGGACCCTACTGTTCCTGTTATCGCCGACGCAGATACTGGGTAGAGTCCCACCTTTGTAGAGTTAATTGACGAACTGACATGCGCGCATAGCTTCGGAGGCCCTGCCATGATCGCTCGCACTGTGACCAAGTATGCCCGAGCAGGAGTCGCTGGACTCCACATCGAGGATCAGGTTCAAACGAAGAGATGCGGCCACTTGCTCGGGAAACAAGTCGTCTCCCGTGAAGAATTCGTCACTCGCATCCGAGCTGCGGTCCTTGCTCGCGACCAGATACCTGGAGGCTCCGATTTTGTGAGAACGAGTGATCATTCCAACATTGCAACCAAATCTGATTATTAATAGGTGATCATCGGCCGCACCGACTCTGCCCAAGTTCTTGGAATGGAAGAGGCAATCACCAGATTGAAATTGGCGTCCGACGCTGGCGCGGACGTTTGTTTCATCGAGGGCGTCAAGACGAAGCAGCTCTTGGAGCTTACGGTCGCTGCGTTATCCCCGAAGCCAGTAAGTAGCTCCCCATCTATCACTGGTCGGATGATTGATGATTTCTCCAGGTCCTTGTAAACGTAATCAGTGGAGGTTTGACCCCGTCTTTTACTTCCCAAGAGGCCGAAGCGATGGGAGCGAAAATCATAAGTGCGAGCGCTTTTTGTCGTTTGTTGGCGCAGAGCTGAAATTATCTTCCCAGTCTTTTCGCTCGCATCCTGCGTGCCTATGGTCCACGCTGTGCGCGCAGCCATGAAGTCGCTCAGAGAGACCGGAACCGACTTCAATTGTGCCCAGGGCATGGGGCCGAGAGAATTCTTTGAAGTCATGGGTATGGTGTCTTTCGATGCATTCGGATGCTTGCTTATTCAGGATTATGCAGGTTTGCAGGAAGTCGTAACCCTTGACTCGAAGGCGGGAGGGTCGGCCTTCAAGTCAATCTGAGATTCAGACATATACACTACATTTCGCTCACGCTGTCATCGTTGGAACTTTAGAGGGGTAAAGTTGGATATACTCCAAGTCGGTTCTCATTTTTATGTGTCTTTTGTGTTGCGCCAATATATCTGCAACAACTGGATCGGTGGGCGTTTTTGAGGAAACTTGATTTTGTTAACACGGAGTCACCGCTCGTACCTTAAGCCATTGCCGCCGCTGCGACCTACAATACCTAGTCATCAGAGAATCGGAGCTTGAAGAAAGTCCGCGGATTGGATTCTTTCTCATTTATTGAATCAAGGAAATGTTCAAGCTGAGAGTCAACCCAAGGGGATAACAAAGGGTCAAGCCAACGAAAGAGTGCATCCCAGCCTGCGAATAATCAGCGGGTGGAGATGAGGCAATAAATGATCCAGCCTTACCGAACTGCAGATGCACCGCGCCGACGAAAGCGAGGAACGCGTCTGCGCACTGAGCAGGGGGCACAGACTTCGAATGGTCGTCGACCGTTCGCAGTACACGCAGATGAGCGTCCAGCAAGAGTAAAGCGATACGGGCTAATAGGGTCCTATCCATACACTCGAGTCGCACGTCGTCCATTTCAGCAGAACTATTCGAGGGCAGTTTCTGGTAGGCAATCAAGGACACGGCCAATAGATAGAGACGGAATCCGAGCCTTAGGTATTGTGCATTGCCGACGACAGAGTCTCCGAAATGGAGGTGGCAAAACATGGTTGTGAGTGCGTCTGTGAGCACCTGGGCATCGTCGGGCATGAAGGGAGGGGGTAGCGGTGGATAACGATCTTAAAAGTGGACCTCGAATGCGGAGAACGAAGGCCATTGAGCGCGGCTGCTGCTCAGGACGCCGTGCACAGAGTCGGGACTGGACCGAGACCATCCTACTCGTTCCGGGCCAAAGGCAGCCAGAGCTTCAAAGTTGATGCCACGGAACCGAAGTTCAGCGACTTCCGCGCCATGGAACATCTTAATCGTTCCCTCGTACTTGCGTTGAAGCGCTGAATATGTGCCGCTCTCCCGCGTAGCGCAATATTGGACGACCCAGGGATCAAACAACGCTACGAGCCACTCCAGAGCGTACGCAAATCCTGCAAGTACGAGTTGAATATGTGCCCCTTGTGAAGCAACGCGGAGGGGACTCACCAGAATGAAGAGCCACAGCGGCGACGACGGCCTCGAACAAGTCGCACATCCTTTCTTTCCCAGGGGCTCGGTTGCCAGAATGGGCAGGGTCGACTTCGTGCAGTTGTAGACCATACAGGAGTCCCAGATGTGCGAGTTGCATTTTGTTACCGAGCGTCTCGATGATCATCTACTGCAGCGCAATGAGAATGAAAAAAAAATTGGCAGAGGTAAAGATGACATACCGGGGGGCTCGGGGTGTTGCAATCAGGCAAATGACGGCGGGCAGACAGAGCAATGGCCGCTGCGACCAGTGCGTCCCCAAGCCACTCTAACCGGGCGTTCTTGCGTGTGGTAAAGGCAAGAGACAGCAAGTTTGCAACTTCTTCTTCGTGCGGTAGGATGAGGGGTGGCGGGTACCCGGAGGGAAAGACGGGATGCAGGTCGAGGGCTGGCCATGGCCCGATCGGCTGATCAAGCTGAGCGAGTAATATTTCTGGCGGGGAGTCGAGAGGTAATCGCATCCGAGCGCGAATGGGATGTCGGAGTAGACTGTGGCGGGGCAGCAGATCCGCGACGCGTTGAATTGGGGTCTTGCGCGGGTCGTACATTGATATTGTAGGCAGGACGAGGGTATTCCACTGGATCGCGTCAAGGCAGATTACATCGGAGGTGCCTTTCCGAAGTTGTCCAATAGACGCCCTCGCTGTCTTTGAAATTTGAGCTCCTGATTGGCAAAGAACGAAAGTTGTCGTATACGTACACTAGTCGTACTTTTGTCATACTCACTGTATTAGTACATAGTGGCAGTGCTCTTTCCGACCGTCGTTGCCAAGACAACTCCAACCGCATGTCATTTATATGGACTCTGTTCCGCCGTTCCTCGATGCCCTCGCAAACGACCAAAGCCATGAAATCACTGGTCAAACCAGCTCCCAATAAACTCTACAGCTACGACGCGCGAAAGCGTCTCTGGTGCACCACAACATCGGAAACCTCCGCGTCCAAATTATATCCTCCAAATGCTTCCTTATTTTCTCTCATTAGCTGGAACGTAGATTTCGCAGCACCTCTTGTCATCCGTCGGTTTCAAGCCGCCCTTTCCCATTTCGAACAACTCCTTTCTTCGAATACGCCGCCGACCATCATATTACTGCAAGAAGTTCACACATCCTGCTTTAATGTCCTTCTCTCGAACACTTTCATCCGCGAATCTTATCAAGTAACCAATATATCCTCTCGACAGTCGTACAGCACCCTCACGCTCGTACCGCACTCTCTTGCGCCCCTGGTATCCTCCGTCTCGAGGATCCCGTTCACTGAAACCAGGATGCAGAGAGATTGTCTGTACGTCGACCTCGATATCCCGGTATCGAGCGCACCAGCGCCGACCACCCGGCGCGTTCGGATTGCCAACACCCACTTGGAGTCTTTGAGCGGCTTCGGGGACACGGCGAGGCCAAAACAGTTAGAAGCGATATCGAAGCTGCTGATTGCGTCGGAAGTAGAGGGCGGCCTGGTAGCAGGGGACATGAACTGCATCTCCCCCTCGGACCAAGACCTTCCCGAGCAGGTGGGGCTCTCCGACGCTTGGCTCCTCACTGGCACCGCGAAGAATATGGAGCCTGGGATTGATGAGACGGATGATACTGGGGAAGCAGAAGGGCACACTTGGGGTTATCAACCCAGATGCGAGTACCCGCCCCGGAGATTGGACAAAATATTGACAGCGGGCAAAGTAGAGGTGGTTGAAATTCAACGTGTGGGTATCGGTTTGCAGGTGGAAGGAAGGGATACGTGGGTTAGCGACCATTATGGTTTACTTGGGCAGGTCTTGCTTCGTTCGATCTAGTCTCTGACAGTGTGTTGTTAAACAATAAATATTGGTTAATTTCATTGGTCAACTCTGAATCGTCCGCAGCCATGAAACCGTCAGTAGATTGATCAGCGTTAAACCACAAAAGAGTGTGTAAGGGTAAAGGTATGAGTATAAGGAATTTCAGCAGTCATCTCTCACACATCTAGCGGCTCTACCGCGGGACGAACCAACCACAAGTCCCCTCCAGCCGGGGCCGGCACCTTTCCAAGCGCCCGCGTAGCAACAACGTTGCCTGAATCAGCGGCCGCATGCACTATGTCGCTGGCCTCCGTCGCGTCAAACTCCAGCTCAGGGTATGCCCACGGCGTCGCCCCAGTCGCTGCGGGGATGATGAAGTTCACGGCGCCGTTGATACTCTGCCCTTGTGGACCCTTGTAACCCCAAAGATCGACGCCGACTTTCTTGCCAATGGCCGCCATCCGCGTATACGCAATGAGGTTGAATGTCGAGTAGTGGAAGCTGCGGGTGCGCGAGAGCTCTTGTGGCTGCGAGCCATTAGCGGTGATATATGCTGCAATGCGTGATTTCATGAGGGTCGCCTTCTGCTGCGCCAGGGTCGAGTTCTTCGTGAAGAGCGCAATGCCTGCGCTCTGCATGATCGCGAACGTGCCATGGTTGTTCGTAGCGGCGGTTTCATCTTTTCCGAACTGGCTCGTCTCGAGCCAGGTTAGATAATCGACATTCCATTGACGGAATGCGTTGATGTCGGCCGTGGTCCATCCCGGTGCACCCGATGCAAGGATGGCAGCAGCGTCAACAACGCTGGTATACTGCTGGGACCAATCAATTATCCCGATCGCTCGCCCAGTGTTAGCGCACGGAATTATCTGGGCGTGGTTCAAGTTTGGGTTCATCCGCGTGGCCGGCGTAATAAACCAAGTGCGGAGGACGTCTCCAGCCTTGCGCGCGTACTGCTCTTTGCCGGTGTAGTACCACGCCAGACTGAGAGCGTAAGATGATTCGAACATCGAGTCACGGTCTGCGTGGTCCGTATATAAATCCGCCTGGGGATTACGAACGCCGTCCCGCTGGAAATATGGACAACCGGTCGATGTGTTGGATGGCCACCAATAGGGCGCTTGACTGGCGTAATCGTGCTTGTTGCCACCAGGGGGGGTAATTTTTTTATTTGTTACCGCCCATGGTCCCTGCGTTAGCCACTTGTCGGCTTTGGCTGTAAGAGCAGCTAGGAATAAAATACGTTGAATATGGATTATTTGGAATATATGCGTACTACCGACCTAAAGCCTTCTTTAAAGCGGGATCAACTGGGTTGAGACCTAGTAGACGCGTTTTCGCATCCGCCAGCCTAAGGGGATCTAGCACGACCGTGCTAGGCGGGGCTATCGACGATTGTACACCAGTAAAGAGGCTCATTAAAACGTATACAGTGGCGAAAAGGTATAACCAAGAGCCCGTGAAAGAGTGTTGTTTCCCCTAGCGCCCACAACGAATTACTGCGCGCTCGATAGACAGCGATACGACAGACCATTTCTGTGAACTTGCGTGGAAAGTCCGTGGGAGTGGGAGGAAAGTGAGAAGAATAATCGCCAAGATATGTCAGGCCTAAACAACCTCGAGTCTCCTGACCAGCGTCAGGAGTGCGGAGAATCCATTATCGCCACTATTAGAACTAAGAGGAGGTGATCCGAATAATTGGGACCCTATTTTTTGTCCGTTTGGGTGGCAAGGCCCTGTGGAGTGCGGGGAGTCGAGACTATGGAGTCGAACCAAAAGTTCAACTTCATGTGGCGGATCAAACCGACCGTTGATGCCATTACGTAAGTATGGCTTGAAGGTAGCCGACGGCTGCATTAGCTTCCGAGAAACAACCTGTCTTTTGCCAGTCTTTCCATCAAGTTGGCTCTGTTCTCCCAAAGGTCCCGCTGTACGCCGGTTGACGTCGATTCTTGCGGTAATGGTACCTAATATCTATGATACGCGCATTGCTTCGGGACATTACTAAGTTGAACCGTACGCGTATGCCTCCGGCAGGAGCTCAAATACAGCTGAAGTCGAGTCAACTCAGATCCAGCCAATGTGCATTCGGCTCCGAGGCGCACCACACCAGTTAAAGGGCAACCACCCTTGAATTTTCGTAACCCAGCATTTTTTCTCTCATGCCTTCCGTTCTCTTCGTATTCACTTCAGCCACGAAGACCCTGACTGGCGCTCCTACGGTATTTTTTTCTTTGGTCTTTTGCCGATCATGGAAAAATTTGACACAGGCCCTCAGGGATGGTATCTACCTGAGGCGGCCCACCCGTACTATGTTCTGTCTCCCCATGCATCGATTGACTTTGCCAGCCCGGGCGGACCAAACCCTCCGATGGACGACGCAAGCGCTAAGGTGTGATACCGGACAGTCTCATCTAAATGCACGGCACGGCTCAGACGCGTCAACAGCTCTTTGCGTCTGACGAGGGTTGCATAAAATTTCTCGCCGACGAGACGGTCAAGTCTAAGCTGGCCAGTGCCAAGTCGCTCTCGGCGGTGAGCGCAAAGGTAATTGGTGCCGTCGAAATTGCCCTCGCATTGAACACTAATATAAGCCAAGGACTACGATGCAATTTTTTACATCGGCGGTCATGGCCCCGTTATCGATCTTGCCGTCGATCCCGTGAACATCAAGCTCGCGTCCGAGGCGAGTAGCTTTTAATTGTGCCCTTCAAGCCACCGCGTTCTGACGGCCGTGCAGTTTTACCAAGCGGGCAAGATCGTTAGTGCTGTCTGCCACGGACCTGCGTCAGTGTCTAGCGCGCTGAAACCCACAAGCCGCTCACGGTGTTTTTAACCTTCACAGGGCTCTCGTTGGTGCTACCGATGCGCAAGGCAAATCCATTTTTGCTGGTAAATCCCTGACGGGCTTTTCGAACGCGGAAGAGGCTGTGATCGACAAGGTGGCGGACGTCCCGTTCTCGCTGGAAGATAGGATCGTCAGTCTTGGCGGAACATACTCCAAGGCGGAGCCGTTCGGTGTAGGTGTTCCAACCTTCATTCCGCGTTGTTCAGACCGCTGACGAGGTCCCAGGTCAAGGTTGTTGTGGACGGGAATCTGTATACGGGCCAGAACCCTGCTTCTGGTGCTTCGCTTGCAGAGGCTATCCTTAAAGGGTTGCAGTGAGGAATTCTACGTCTGGGACGCAGCAATTCAGTCCACCAGCAGGTTTATGTAGCGCTATTTGTCCTGTAATAGAACTCTGGAATTCGCTTGCCCTCTTTGAATGCTCCTCTCACCCTCGCTGAATATTGCCGCCAAACACGGCTAATATCATTAGTTTCGACGCGCTTCAAGATGTACAGACTTCAATACAACTCATAATCTTACTTCATCGGAATTACCATGCCCCATGGTCCCGCGGTGCCTCCGTTTTTGAGCGCAAGCGCTTTCAACTCCTTGAAAATATCTCCCCCCATTGGCAACTCTCCCCCCATCTGGATCGGAAAGCGCCCTCCATCGGCGCGGACGCGCCACATCGGATGCGCCTGGTACGCTGCGCTCGCAGGGTCCAGCAGCGCCTTGACGTCCGGGCGCACCTCCTCCCACTGGAACCTCTCCACTTTCGCTGCCCACTCGCTCGCACCCTGCGCGTCCCCCAGGCAGATGTGCGCCTCCATCAGCGTCTTCACCAGGTCAAAGTGCAGCGGCATCTGCTCCAGCCCCTCGCGTGCAATGAGCGCAAGGTGCTCGCGGCACTTATCGGGAAGCCAGTTGTCCGAGAGTGTGCGGTCGAACGCCCATTTAAGTACGTTTGGGCGGAAGGCTGAGATGGCTGCGCGCCGCGCATCGGACGCGGGCGCATCCTCACAGGCGGCACACGTGCAGACAAAGTCGTACGGCTTGAGCGCCTTCCTGCGCTCCGCTGTGGAGGTGACGACGTCGGTGTACTGGTACGTCAGCTCTTCGCCCTTGGCAATATCGCGCACAGCGTACAGCTGGTAGGAAAACGAGGGCTTGTCAAAACGTGATATGGTGTTGGGCGAGCAACTAACGCGAGTCTGTCAGAGGTAGAAGTAGAGGGACGAAAGAGGCGTGTCCACCTGTGATTCAGGCGCGAGATGTCCTTGCAGACTGCGCTGTACGACCCTATTTCTCCCTTCATGTCTGGACACAAATCGACGAGCGCCACCGCGTTCGTACGCACGATCCCGGCGATGGGCCCCGAGCCGTCCTCCTTGTGGCTGTTCGCCAACGCCATGAATGCTGCCTTGGCTGCTGGGCGCATACGGCTCACAGAGATCTCCAAGTACTTTTCGAGTGTGTTGAGGGAGTGCTGGATAACTTGCTCACGTGTAAGGTTTTCGGGGCAGGACGTATGAACTCCGCGCGCGCCGACGTAGAGGGGGCGCTCGCCGAGGATGAGGTCACCGAACTTAAGTGCGCGAGTGCTGAAGAGACCTACCCCTTTGCCGGGTGTCGTGGCCATGCGAAAGGCGGGGGTGGCGGGCTGAATCAACGGTTGTGGAAACCCGGGGAAGTTCATCACCACCTCCTTGCTACCAGGAAAGAAAAGGCACTCTGAGACGGGTTCGTCTTCTTCCGCACCAATGGGCAGGGTTGTGAGAGTCATAGCGCCTGGGGTGCTCCCACCGCGGGGATCGCATTCCTTGACTTGAAACTTGGTCTCAACACCCTCGGGAACGTCTAGTATCATTTTTATTCGTTTGGTATCCCAGGTGGGCGCGGTGCCACTCACCAACTTGGATTTTGCCAATAGGAAATTTCCCGTAGACAACGTCGGTGATTGCTGACTTGGCTGCTAAATTGGGGATAGGAAATCAGAATAAATTGACGTAGAATCGAGACCTTCAAGACCTGGGACGGGCCCCAACGGACGCGATTGCGCCTTTGAGCTCTTCAAGAATCCGCGTTTCATTGTGGTGTAAAAGAAGGTGCAGTCTAAAACCTTCACGGGATCGAGCCTTCCTTCAAGTTGTTTTACGTGTAAAAAAGAGGTCCTGGTCACACGTTCCTGAGGCCGCACGCATACAGATCTCACCGAAAGTCTCAAGTCCCGGCGACGACGCCCGCACGCAGGGTATTTGAGCGTCCGCGCGAGTCGTGACACTCGGACTCTTGCCCGAACTACGAGTCTGACATCACCACAGCTTGCGACGAAGATGAGATTTTATGCCAGGGCTGGGACGGATGACTGAAACATTAAACAGCGCCTTTTGAACTTGAGCCGAAAGCGTGAACCGAAAGATCGCGTTCAGTTGCGCGTTATGGCTGTAAAAAGGAGTCGGATGGTGGCAAGTGCGCAGTTGGCCGCGACGTGACCGCGCCTCGGTGTCACACGCCAGGCCTCCTCCTCCGACAACTTTGCAAGAAAAAGCTGCCTCTTCACATGGACCCTCCCATTTTCTACTCAAAGACAGAGTTCATAGAGACGGTTGGCGCACTTCTTTAGGCAGCATCAAGGTATCTTACACCCTCCAGGACACAGGCAACAAAGTCTCCCGCCGTGCAACCATCGCTGGCCCCCAAAACATCATCCTCGGCGGCAAGACCATCATCTCCAGCGGCGCAATAATCCGCGGCGACCTCCGCCGCACAGGCGCAGGCCACGCCGTCGTCATTTCTCTCGGCCGCTACTGTGTCGTCGGCGAGGGTTGCGTAATGCGCCCGCCCTACAAAACGTACCGCGGCAACTTCAACTACTACCCCATGAAGATTGGTGACCACGTCCACATCGGCGCCAACACCGTCGTCGAGGCCGCCACCATTGGCAGCCACGTCGAGATCGGCAAGAACTGCGTAATTGGCAAGTTCACCATTATCAAGGACTGTGCGCGCGTCGCGGACAACACCATCGTGCCGCCCAACACCGTCATCCCCGCCCTCGCGTTATTTTCGGGCTCTCCAGGCCGCTTCGTCGAGGACCTCCCCGAATCCACTCAAGAAATCGTCGAGACACAGACAAAACGCTATTACACGCGTTTTCAGCCGCTAGACCGGTGAAGCACTCATACCATCGGTAAGTCTCTCCCCAAATTGCAGCAGGATGAACAAAATAGAAGTCAAGCCCTGAATCAATATTTTTGATGAAATCTATTCTACTGACCCTTGTCTTCAATATTCGTCGAGCGCGCAGCTGATTTCTTCCAGGGCACCCCTGTATTTATGCGCAACATTCGTTGCGTTGCGTTGCAACCTCACAACACGCCCGAAGTACAAGGACACGAGTGTCGAGGGAGCAAAAAAACAAGACCCTCACGCGAACACGTGATCCGCCCTTGTCCGCTTCTGGCTTGTCCCTTGTCCCCCCGCTCGCCTTGTATCTGCCGAAGCCAAGCCATGCGTATGCTGCTGAGGCATTGTACTTCACTGGATAAATTCGGGGTGCTAAATTTGCTCCCCCCCCCCCCCCCTCGCCCGACCCCGATTCCTTACGACCACACTCATTGACTGCTTGACGCATCGACGCTCCCTCTCTTTCACTTCACCTCCAACCCCCTTACGATCAGCATGTTCCCGCGCCTTGCCTTTGCCCTCCTCTCGCTCCTCGCACTCGGTGAGCGCCGCGCTTTCTGCCTGATGCACCGATAATTAACGCGTGTGCACAGCGGCTGCTACCCCGGCCCCTATCGACGCAAAACTGCAGCCGATTATTGCGTCGAAGAACAACATAGGGTTCGTCAACCCGGTGCGTGAGCCTTCCTATTGTATCCTCCGTACTTTTTATTCTGCTGTGTTTCGCTCCGCCCTGAACGTTGTTAACTTGCTCTCCGCGACTTTCCTCTCCATTTCACCTGTTTCAGTGCTTTCATTCACATTTCAGCGTACTTACCCCCTTCTCTGCAGCCTACGACCAACTCGAATGCAGCATCCGGGAGGGCGCTTTCGTCAGTCGCCGGCTTGGCGCTTGCGGCGGGTGTCATCACTGTCTTACTTTAGGGCACTGCGGAAGCCTTCGGCACCGTTCGTCCAGCAAACGGCGTCCCGTTGAGGCATTTTTTGGGGATTCGAAGGTCGCTAGAGGTCGTTAGACGCAAACATACATACCCTAATGAGATCCGCACGGACTCGAATTCTTTCTTATTAATATTTCTTTCGCGATTTACAAATTGCATGCACCCACACACAGTTTCTGAGCAGTGAGACTAAACGCAGATCGGCGAAAGTCAATATCCAAAAATACACATTCAAGTACTTTATACATTGAGGCTCGGGGTCAGTGTGTCGGTCCGTCGGTCGTTCTAGTACATCTCCAAGCTCATCCCGTCGTGGATCTCGTAGTCGGACAGCGTGATGTGGTCCTTGTAGATCGTGTACCTGCAATGCACGGATGAGCATGCACATCCAAGAGAGCGACAGCACGGCGCACCATTTCTTGAGCTGGATCTTGGTGTGGTCGGTGCCGGTCTGCGCGGCGATGAGCTTCTTGAGATCGCCTACGGTGTCGTCCGGGCTGCACTTGACGCGCACTGGGGAGGCGGAGAGGTTAGCGGTGGGTGTACTGTACAGTACATACGGAACTCGGCATAGCACACCTTTACGCCCGAGACGATCGTTCGCGATAACCTGGGAGGGCGTAAGGCGAGCCTTTGCGCAGTGTCGCGCCGCATGCGTACCTCGATTAGAGCCATCGAATCGTTCGACTGAAAGCGGCTTGGAAGAAGAGTCGAAGACGAAGATTTCTAAATGCGGTAATTTTCCACTCTCATCTTGACTCGAGACTCTGGAAATCCTGCTAGCTCTATGCGGCTCTGCTAGAAGGTCCTCGTGGAGAGGAAAACACTGGGACTATCAATGGAAGCTTTGTTGGGGCCGCCTTCCGCGATGGAGATGAATTCCCGGTTTGGGACTATCCAAGGCTCATTGTGCTGGAGGGTGGCTCCGTGGACCCGTGAATTCACAGTATATAATCACGATTCTGTTGTCCAAAACGCCCCGACGAGCCATGGCCATACTTCCGCCCGCTCTTGAAGAAATACTCACCTCCCTCGTGGAGTACGCGGGGATATTCAACGAGCAAACACGTCTCTTGAGCCTGGATCCCGAGGCGCTCTTTGTGGCATCCCGCGATGAATCCAACCGGTGCCACATCCTGCCGCTGCCCACAGAAAGCACGCAGGAGCACCTCGAGCGCCTCTCCGACTTTTGCCGCAATACCCCGGCGGACAGCGTTAACGCGTAAGATCTCCATTTTCTCGCCGCCTTGCTGTGCGCTCATTCGCCTTGAAGTTGTGTTCGAATCCTCAATGCTGCCGCAGCATGTTTGCAGATCGTGCAACATGATATTCTGGGCGCGCTCTCCGATGAAGAAAAGCTTTTGGTGCTGGAAAAATACGACAGAATGTGAGGCTCGTTTTTTTATCGCATGGAGACGCTTGGTCTCACATGTAGCGGCGTAGCACGAAGGCCGCCATTGATTCCGCATGCGAAACTTCGTTTGCAGTAGCAGCGCTCCCGCCGACGCGCGCAATAACGAGCAAAGAACACGGTTCCTTTGCCGCCAACCCCTTGACTCTTGTCGGCCGCAAGTTCGCGAATCCGGCCACGGACGAGACGATAGAGATCTTGGACTTTGGTATCAAAATGCGTGCAGGGCAAGTTTTCGACGTCGCCTTCTCTAGCGCCCACGATGCTAGACGGGAGACGACTGTCCCTTGGCACGAAGTGAAGGAAATTCTTGTAGAATGTCGCGCTGTCATCCAAGATCTCAAGTAAATTCCATCTATCGTTTACTCGTACGTGGCAAATGCGCGGATTACTGCAAGAAATATTGATTGGCAAGATACATATCGTGTTACTATGAGCCTTAGTAAGAGTGGGTATCAAACGCCCTCACGAAACTACCTTTGCCAAACAAAGGGTCCGATTTTATCAAGCCAAGATCTGAAAACTGCTTCGCGTAGGAACAAGACCACTGTTTAAGCTTCGTGAGCATTCGCCCGTACACGAGCGCATTGTCCGCATCCCCAAGAAAAATATATCGCCCCCTCAACGAATTTGCATGCTCAGCGTACAGGGGTGATGCCTGCAGCTCCTCTTCGGCCCATGTCTTCATCAGTGCAGGGGTAAGTATGATTACCCTCGACAGATCCTTCGCCCGCAGCACATTGGACTGCAGGATCGTCTCCCGCCGCGGGTCGCTCGTGCGGGGGTCGCGACACGCGCGGCAGGCGCAGCGGAACCCGTACGGTTCGAGTTTCTTCTGGCGCTCCGCTGCCGGTTGCGAAATGTCCGTGTATGAGAACGTGAGCTCCTCGCCCGGCGCGATATCGCGGACGGCGAAGAGCCGGTACGAGAAACTCGCCGTGTCGAATACCGCATCAGTGTTCGGGCAGCAGCTATGCGGTGATTCAATATATGCATAATGGTAGCGGGTCTTCTAAACATACCTGTGGTTGAGGCGCGATATTTCCTTGCAGACAGCAGAATAGCGCATCGGCGGATCGCCCGGAATTGTCAAGTCCCCGGCGCCGAGTCCATTGGTCCGCAAGATACCCATGAGAGGGCCACTGCCGTCCTGCAGATGACTGTTTGCCAGTGCCATGTACGCCTTCTTGTTCTCCGGGCTAAGGCGACTAAAAACTTCCTGCAAACACTGCTCCCCCTGTGCGAGCACCGCCTGGTTTACTTGCTCCTGGGTGAAGTCGTCCGGGGGACTGTCGAAGAGGAAGAAGTTCACCGGAGCGATTACTAGCGGGCGTTCGCTCAGGATGAGGTCGCCCATTTGGAGCCGAGTGGTGCTGAATGCCCCGAGCCCCATACCTGGAGCGGGACCGATGCGATGCCGCACTTAAGGCGGACGGGCGATGGGGCTCGGGAATCCTGGGGTCGACAGGATCTTCGCTTTGGTCTGGGCCTCAAGCATGCACTCGCTGGACCCATCCCGCCAGGCCTCTGTTGGGGGGCCTACGGTGATGCCAGGGAGAGTGGTGAAAACATGCTTGAGGCCCGAAGCCTTGGGGTCGGGAGCACCGTTTCTTATTGTAAGCTTCGGGAGTTTATACCCTTTAGGGAGGCCTGAAGAAAGTCAATAAACAGCCAGATTCATAATAGCCAGTTACCAGGATTTTCTACCACTCCATAGCTCATTTTGGAGAGCTTGATTGGCAGTGGATGAACAGCTCTCTTTTCCGCTGTTCTCGGCGTTAATTAAGTGGGCGGCAACCAAGCAGCTAAGCAAAATCAACCTGGTGCGTTATCAGCAGCCATTTTGGCGCGTGCTTCGCTGCTGTTCAAAAATCCTCTTTTCATGGTGGTGGGAGGAACAAAGAAGTGTTTTTGTAACAGAAACTTGAGAAGAAGCTCTTGTTCATTACGTCCAAACGCTGGAACGTGGACCACAGAATAAGTAATGAAACAGCCTAGCACAGAAAGGTGGATCGAGGCCAGGATGACGACCAGGTTGCGTTACCATCGCGCGCTTTCTATTCTCTCACCGTTTGCGAGTCTTAGATCGAGTCGAATTCAACTTCAAGAGAGAGAAAGTCAAGAGAAAGTTCAACCAATCGCTTATGTAATTAGCTCAACTTCAAGTTGGCCGAAAAGAGACAGGGGTAATGATCGTTCCGCCGTTCAACTGGACGTTTCCTAGGTTGCACATTTCTTCAAATTATGCCACAGGAATGTTAATATTTACGTCTCTCAGACCACCGCCTTCCCCTAAAACGCCTTGACCTCCCTCTTAAACCTCATCGGGTTCCTCTTGAACTTCGGATCCTCCGGCGCCTCCCTCGCCCCGTCCTTCCAATAATCAAACTCCATCCATGCATTCTCTTCCATCTGCAGCTCTGTCGCAGCGATATACTCGCCCAGCTGCGGACTGAGCGGGATCACGCCCGTCTCGAGTACGTACTGGTCCCACAACTTCATGAGGTGCGCGAGCTTGTCGGGGTGGGATTCGGAGAGGTCGGTCGTCTCGCCGGGGTCGTCGGTGAGGTTGTAGAGCTGCCAGCGCTCCGGGCCTTTGGGCTTGGGGAGGAAGACAATCTTCCAGGCCCCTTGGCGGCAGGCGGCGCGGCCCTGACAGGTCAATTAAATGCAAGAGCGATGATAAAGAAGGAAAAGAGGACGTACACAAGTCTCCCACCCCTGGATAAAGTCCTCCTCATGAATACTCTCCCCGGTGCCCGTGATCCACGGGAACATCGTCTTCCCGCGCATGTGCACGACCTCGCGGCCCTGGTACGTCGGTGCGGGGTGTGTGACGCCCGCCATGTCAAGGATTGTTGGTGCTACAAAAAATCAAATTAAAACTCGGGCACAGGTCGGGGTGCGGTCGAAGACGCACCAAGATCCATAACCGTCGCAAACTGGTGCGTGATCCCTAACGCCTTCCCATCGACTTTCACGTTCGCGGGGAACTTGCACGTGAAAGGAACACGGACGCCGCCTGCGGTGTCGATTTTCAAGAATTAAGAAAACAATTCCATGCGCACGCGCTGACGGAAGAACAGTAATTGACCTTCGGTGGTGTAGGCTTTGTACAATCGCGAGGGCGCCGTTGCCGCCTGCGCCCAGCGCGGGCCATACCAGATGAAGGAGTTGTAATTGCCGAGGTTGTCGAGGCTGCGTGTAGGGCGGTGTTAGTAGGAGCAAAGGAACAGAAGGGGAAGGCATGAGAGACGAGGACGAACCTGTTGTCATAGTACTTCGCGAGGTGCTGCATGACACTGCCCTGGACCATTGGATAGGCTTCGTACGCTGCGCCTTCTGCACCTGTAAACCAACAATAGTTAGCACTCAATGATTGAATCGAAATGTGCAACGGAATGGAGGGCCCGCGAGATCGAACGACCTACCATTATCACTCATAAAACAAACAAACGTGTTCTCCGCCTCCCCACTCTCCTCCAACCAATCAAGCACCTTCCCTACATTAGCATCAATACACTCTACCATCCCCGCGTACACCTCCATCGCCCGAGCACTCTTCTGTCTCTCCTCCTCGCTCATGTCCGCCCACGCCTTAACTTCGTCGGCAACTACCGGGTGCGGGGTGATGTCTTTGGGTACGAGGCCGAGGGCTTGGAGTTTAGCGAGACGAGATAGGCGGAGGGCGTCGGGGCCGGTGGAGTACATCCCGCGGTATTTCTGGATGAAGGACTGGGGGGCTTGGAGGGGCCAGTGCGGCGCGGTGAAGGGGAGGTAAGCAAAGAAGGGGCTTCGCGATTGTTAGCTTGCACTGTTGGGAAAAGATAATGGACGAACCGCTCCTCCTTTCTTTCCTGGCGGTCTTTGAGGTACTCCACCATCTTATCGCCGTATCCTACGACGACAAGAGCTTAGCGGAAATATTTATAAATTCAAAAAGTAAATGAACATACCGTTAGAGGAATACCACCCATCCGGCAGCTTCCTCACGTATTCGCCGTCTTCCATGTGCAGTCCGATGAAGCTGGCTTCCAGGAAGGTCGGGGTTTCGTCTTGGTCTAAATAGCACGCGTTGGCAGTGATAAGTTTTTCGATAAGTTTGAAGAACGCACCGACGAGTTGGGGCTCATAGAGATAGTGGTTGGAGCATGCAGGAAGGTGGGACAGAGATCGTTCGAAGCCGCGTTTCTGGGCGGAGCGTTCCTATGGGCGGCATGAAATGATGGTTCAACTGCAGAGAATGCTTCCCACCTTCGTCAGACTGACATATAATCAAAAAAAACTTAGTCCATCCGAAGAGTTCAGGGCGGAGAGGACATACCCGAGATGCCATTTGCCTGGAACTCTTTAAGATATTACACAAGATGCCAGAAATTAGTCACGAACCTGTCATAAGGGTCTCATACCCCGCATCGCGAAGAATCTCAGGAAGAGTTGCGACTCTTTC
This sequence comes from Mycena latifolia, assembly GCA_029289555.1. Taxonomy (NCBI): domain Eukaryota; kingdom Fungi; phylum Basidiomycota; class Agaricomycetes; order Agaricales; family Mycenaceae; genus Mycena; species Mycena latifolia. Next base: position 1,444,334 of record JARJLE010000002.1, read on the forward strand.
GTTCAAATACCCTTCGTATCCCGGCATACCTATTATCTGTGTGAGATGGGGTGAGGGAGAGTGCGATTCGCATCGCCTACCTCGCTGCGGCGCCGTGCTACCCGCCCCGCTGGGGTCGTTCTGCCCAGAGATGTTCGTCCATTCAATGAGATTCCCCAGCCCAGCGATGTGGTGATCCGTGCCCGTCATAATCATCGCGCGCGTGGGCGAGCATGCCGCTATGCTTCGTCTAAGCTTCCGGTCGAAGTAGAAAATATATTCGACATTCGACGGACGCACCCGCAGCATGGAAATCGGTGAATCGCACACCCTGGGCCGCGATCTTGTCGATATTTGGGGTGTTGATCTCGCTTCCATAGCAGCCTAGGTCGCTGAAGCCGAGGTCGTCCTATATGTGCATTCAAGAAAGATTAAACTCCAGTGCCAAGCTTGAACGATAGGTCTACGCACAGCGACGATAACCAGAAAGTTAGGGCGTTTGGTGGACATGGTACTTGGAAAGCTTCAAAGACGGCTGAGCAGAAGAAGGATAGATCCCAACGCAATCGATGTAGAAAGATAGGGGGCGCGTGATTGGATTCAGAATTCCGGGGTCGCGGACAAGCGACCGGGAGCAAACCGTCTTTGCGGGGAAGAGTGGGGCTCACGGTACCAAGAAACATATGGGTACAAGAGAAAGAGATGATTGCCAGAGTCGCATCATGACGTTCCTCTTGGGTGTCTCCCTAGATGCGTCTAGACGCGCGTTACTGAGCGTGTTGAGGATGGAGGCGTCTTTTGAGTCCGTAAAGGGCAAGTCCGATCACCCGAAGCAAACACAGCCCCACGCGTTTGCAATTCTCACCACCACGACACAACCACGACATCACATCTCTTGCTTATCTGACCACCACCAACGCCCCGTACATCGCCTTCTCATTGGATTTTACGCGTCGATCGCGTCACTTTTGGGAAGTTTTGGCATGGATAAGTCGCCCTCGTCCTTTGGGGCTCCCTCCAAGTTTCTGGGCTCTGTTTTAACGCAATTTTGATGCAACTCTCGCACAGAAAGTCCCTACGGTTCCTGGCTCGAGTCTGTTTCCCCCTTTTTTGGTTTCACTGGTAGGGATCGCACTAGCAGTTGAAAATGCCACATCATGGGACTGTAGAAATCATGGTGAAAAATGGTGAAGCGCGTTATGAGGCGTTATGTCACCATCGTCGGGCCCCATGACGCGAGCATGGGGCGCGCTTGCGCGACATATTTCTGATCCAGCGGGGCGTGCTTCTTGTTTTCGCACCTCCAACATGACTCGCAGAACAGGATTGGGCGACTTCAGAGCCTACTGTGAGTTCCTAATCTTATTTGTGTAGGCGTTCTCCTGTTCACCTTCCTTCGTTCGCCTAGGGCTCGGAACCGTAGCATGCATAGGTCAGTCCCAATTATTCAAGGTGTCGAGGATGTAGACTAACTGCAGACAGGCGGCTTTCTCTTCGGTTTGTACGCGCTTGCGTTGTTCTTTCCGACTCACTGACCTCGTCTGTTCAGGATACGACTCTGGTCTAATGGGTATGTAACGAGCTCATACTTTCTTGACTGCGAACAACCTCCAACTCCGCCCAGGCGCAATCATCACCTTCAAGTCCTTCCAAACTGACTTCCGTTACGGCACCGGCTCGGCAACGCGCACCAACTCCCTCGTCGTCGGCATCCAGCAGGCCGGCGCCTTCGTCGGCTGCTGGGCCATTTGGCCCGTCGCCGCGCGCTGGGGACGCCGGCGCGCCATCATGGTGTGCTCGCTGGTGTTCACCGTGGGCGCGGTCATCCAGACGATCAACACCCACAGCCTCGGCGCGTTTTATTTCGGGCGAGTGGTATCGGGCTTGGGACTGGGCGGGTCAAGTGTCATCATCAGCATGTTCAGCTCGGAGAACGCTCCGAAGGAAATCCGCGGGCGGTTGGGAAGCTTCTACCAGTTGATGTATACCTTCGGTATCTTCACCGCCTACTGGGTCGACTACGGCGTCGCCAACCGCCTCCCGTCCATCCCGCGCCAATGGCAGCTCCCCATCGGTCTGCAAATCATCCCAGCAGTGTTGCTCGGCCTCGGCATGCTCACCGTCAGTGAGAGCGTGCGCTGGCTCGCGCAGAAGGGAAGGGACGACGAGGCGTGGGAGGCGCTCATATGGATCCGTGCGGACGACTCGGAGGAAACTCGTGCGGAGTTGAAGGAAATTCAGGTGTCGATTGCGGAGGACCGGGCTGCACGGAGTGGATTCCAGTATAGCGAGCTCCTCGAGAGGGACAATTTTAAGAGGCTGAGTATTGGGGTTACGGTATTTTTGTGCCAACAAAGTGCGGGGGCGACAGCGTTGGTGCGTTTGTTTCCCTCCTTACCTTTCTTTGCCCTCAGAATGTGGGTTGACTGACGCAATGGGCGTGTAGGCCTACTACGGCCCCCAATTTTTCAAACTTCTCGTGGGTCCCGGACCCTCAAACCTCCTCCTCACGGCCATCTTCGGCGTGGTCAAGATCGTCGCTTGCGGGACGTTTGTGCTGTTCTTCTCCGAGCGGATTGGAAGAAAGGCTGTAAGTCGTCCTCTCTCCTCCTCTCCGATCTCTCCCTCCCCTTCCTCGCTTGTAACTTTGCAACTTACTCATATGTATTTGCACAGGCCCTTATCGGCGGCGGCACTTTCATGTCCACCTGCATGATCATCATCACGATCGTCACGCGGCTCCGCCCCCCGCCCGGCGGCGGAGTGATTACGAGCTCGGGGATTGCGACGGTGGCATTGATATATGCGAATATTATGGCGTATAATTTGTGCGTGGACTTGCGCGTTCCTTCTTCTGTTCTCCTTCCTTGTTGTGTATTCCATTCATCCTTCCTTCCCTTTTGTCGTTTTACATGGTACTGATAAACTGACGCGTCTTCGCAGCTCTTGGGGTCCCCTCCCGTGGCCGATCGTGAGCGAGATATTCCCGGCGAGGATCAAGGAGATTGGGGTTGCGACCGGTGTAGGGAGCCAATGGCTGTGGAACTTCATGTACTCGTTCAGCGTTTCTTACATGGTTAGTCCTGTCCTTCTTCCATTTGCCACCCTCCCTTCTCCCTCACTCCATCCATTTCCTTCCACTTACGCTTTCTGTAGATGGCCGCCATGAAAGAATTCACCTTCCTCTTCTTCGGCATCGCGGACATCTTCATTGTCCTCTTCACGATCTTCGTCTTGAAGGAGACGCGCGGGCTGTCGTTGGAGGAGGTGCAGGAGCTATACTCGTCCTCCGATTCGAGTGGAGCGAAGACGCAGCGCGCGAGCGTGGGTTCGGAAGGGGAGGGTGAGCGCTCGTCGTCGATAGATAAGGACTCGGATGGGCGGAGGGAGCAGGTTTAACGATTAATTTGTATATGATAGATACAACCAGAACGAAATAATGGGTCGCCGGACACCCTCGACGGCATGACTGGTGAAACCCCAGCAACCAGATGGCGGATCATGGAATGCTTCTGCAAACTTTGTACCCGTACTACAAACATCCCAATAAAAAAAATTAAAATTAAAATTAAATTAAAATAATGGGTCGCCAACTTAGACCTGATACTTTCCTCTAGTCCGTGGCTGGCCGATTTCTACCGGCCGCTAGTCCTCTTTCCTGCGTCGGAGGCTTCCCGCCGCACTGGTCCTCACCATACCCGCCCTGCGCAAATTCTCGTCCGTCGGATCGTCAACCTGCGGCAGAAGTGTCTGGAGTTCGGGATGGTTACGGTAGAGCCATATCGAATGGAGCACTCCCGTTCCACCGATGGAGACATTCGCTTCGCCGTTCGCGTCTGGCTGGAAGATTATGAACGGAAGTGCCAACACCGTGAGCACGATCGAAGCTACAAGGACGACGGAAACCTGCGGCACATGAGAGGGCCATTGGAATAGATTCGGTTTCTAACTCACTGCGACTATGCTCAGCTGGAGACAGGCTTGTGAGTCCCGACGTCTTTCAGAGGGTTGATTTGACACACATTCAACCGTATTTCTACGAATAGCTGAGCGACGGTAGCACTTCCTTGGGCAAGAAATGGGCGATTCGGTGGGTCCCTAATTGCCGGAAATAAACTGTTTTCGTTGGTTGGAAGAATACGGGGCCCGTCAGTGAATTGCACCCCGATCGGTGATGCGTGGCCAACTAAACATCCACTGCTCTCAATGGGTGGAAAATAGCCTGAAGGACCTGAACGCCAACTCACCTGTCCAAAGGAAGGACGTGACCAAACTAGACAGTGCATTTTCCACCTCGTGAAGCGCTACGAATGTGGGGCGCTCACCCTGATCCACTGCCAGGAGGTTCAACTTCTGCGCTAGATATCTTTGAAATCCATTAATCATACAGCGATGTACCGAGAATGGTCCAAGCTTACTGATCTGCGACTGACAGGAACGGAGGGGACAGATCGACCTCAAGTTCCAATGAAATTGAAGAAGCGGCCATAGTATCAAAATACATCGCCCACTGTGACCAACGAGATTATTAATTGCGCGAACACACAATTCACGCACGGCATCAACCAGGATAATCCCCGTAGAATTCAATACACTGGGGTCTGTTGGGTCAAGACCCGGGGGACCACTGTATGGTGCCCAAGTTGAGTGAGATCTGTCCACCCGGGGCGTTGCGAGCAGTTGTCCTGTCTGTGCATCCACTGTGGCATTTTGGAAAATCGCGGACTGACTGCACTCAAAAAACTGGAGGGTAGAGAAGGAACTGTTCATTGGAATGGTTAAATCAATCCATGTTCCATTATTGCCTTCCGAGTCCAGGACGGGGATTGTGCTGTAGAGGATGAGAGTGTTCGCACGCTGCTCCTCGGCTATATCCCCCGCGTTCAGAAGGCCGGGTTCTGTAGAACGGTGTTCTGTCAGTAGCACATTCGGCGGCAGGGAGCGTACGTGTGGAGTGTATATCGAACACCCGATCCAAATATTCGATCGTCCAAATTCCATTCGCGACGTCGGTATTGACACCCAGGGTCCCTGGCAGGGATCCGCATTTTATGTCGAACACTATCGCAGCCACAGTGGTGTTTCCTACCTAAGTTCCTACCCCACTGCTGGACAAAACATCATACAGCGTGTCGTTTGACAAGCCAACTGGGTCCGTGCTTCCCATGAAGGGGAGAAACGCCGAGGCCCCGTTGGTATATACCGTGATATTCGTCCTTGTTGCAGAATCAAACATTGAGCGACGGCGACAGACGGCCAAGGTGCACGTACCAGGTGTCGTCGGTAAAGTTGCTGATGTCCCACTTCCAGCCTGGTATGCTCTGTGTCGTAGAAACTGGAACAGAAGGGGAGGAATTGAATGCTTGGACTGAGAACAGTGCCGGGGTCGTGATGTGCAGGACCATGATATCGGCCAGGTAGAGTGTGGTGGTTAGAACACCCAGCACTGACGCGGGAACTGCCTTCTGATACCATGCGTGAAGGAGGGCGGAGCCGATTCCTGTCCATGCGGCGGCATTATCGTGAGTGGTCGTCAAAGTCCGATTCATCTGCATGTTTCGTCGCATAGAGAGGGTTTGGGACATATAGACGAGCAGGGCGGTAAATATCTTTGACCATCGTCTATCACGTTTAGCTTGGGAGGGCGCGACTACTCACTGACTCAAAAGTTGCTTCGAGTATTTTCTTACGTAATTACGAGGACCAAACTTTGTTTGTACTCGTTTTTATTCCTTCTCCCACCGAGAAAGCGTGACAAAAGGGGGATCAATTAATTTGCGCTTTTCCCGAGGTTTATCCGAGGGCCCTTAGCTTTTTACTGACTGCTATCACCGGTTTACTGACTACCATCAGACATGGTGTTATGAATCAAAGGTTTATTACACCTTGCCGCCCCGGCCATCCCGCTCATCACGACAGAGTCACGACGGCGTCACATCAGTCTCTGCCCCCGAGAATCACCGTGCCGGGCGGTTGCATCAGCCCCGGCATGCCTCAGTAGGTCGGTTGCGCGCAGACACGGAACACCGAATGGGCATAGGCCGGTTCAAGGGCCGGTTGGACACACAGTCTAACCCCTTACTGCCCCTTTGCCATCCAAAGTTCAGCGGCACCGTGCCGTTCACAGCCATGTCGTTCCGCGAACTCCGAACACCGGCACAGTCACGGCATAAGTGTTTTGCAAACACATTTTAGTGTCATGATGTGGATGCAAAGCCGAGCCATCGGTCTGGTTTCGCAACTGAGCAACAGCCTCGTTTCCGCTTGTTCCCACATGCTAATTGAGCTTTACTAGAAATTACAGTTCTATGGGATCAATTTTGGCTAAATAATCATAGTTTCAAGAGATTTCAGTAGATCTTAATGCATAGTTTTAGCAACTGAGCAAATTCAACAATGGCAGTTCAAACATTCGTGGTCTCAAGTCTCAAGTCAAATTGATCTCGGCATGCTCGGCAAATCAATGGCAGGATTCTTCCCACACATTAAAATATGGCTTTGAACCCCCGCGGGCCTGAGAGGGTGCAATGAATGTACATGTGTTGGTGGATTCTATGGTATAATTATACATATGTTTTCAAATATGTCTCAGAAAGTCAGCTAATCTCTCAAGGGCAATCTTCAGGAGACAATATCTTCAGTCAGTTGAGCATCCAAATGCAGATGACTTTCTCCAGGTCTTCCTGAGCAGATGTATTGAAACAAAGATGGGCTCCATTGGTTTTAACTCAACTCTGCTGAGCAAAAAGATGCTTTTTGTTGCCACAAAGGTTCGGATAGGGGCAAATGTTCCTATTTGGGTGGTCGGCAAGACCCGGCCGAGATCAACTCGTGATCGCGAGTACAGACTGCGACTACTTTGTACATGAAAACTTCCTACTTCAGACTAATATTAAATAACGAAAAATAATCCCATACAGTTCCATTTGTGGTTCCCAAGACTAAATTTCAACGGAGAAAGTTCAAACTCGCCGGGACCATGCCGTTGCCCGTGCCGTGCCATCCCAGAGCACCCGCCGGGCAGTAGATGTAGTTTCATTAACTGTTGATTCAGATAGTACCTCTTTTGAAGTCCTCTGGTGCCATTCAAGTTGAAGGAGTCCTCGTACATGCCATGCAGCGCAGTGGCCCACAACCCAAGTCAATTTTGATCCGATCCTGCCATTTAACTTTCATTCCAGGGTTCTGCGAAGCGCAGCGAAGGTGCTAAATACGCGATGGAGTACTGGACCCACAAGGACCCATATATCTGTCCTTTCGCCGAGGACTGCCTCCGAGTCAACGATGTTCGCATTCCATCTGCAGCCGTTGAAGGCAATCTATTTGACTTACTTTTTTCCTCATAAGACTTCCATTGTGGACGATCATGACAGCTATCCCGCCTTTACGTCCGCGTAGCCGGCGCATCTTGATTTTTCATGCCATGAAAGCATTCGTATGTCTCTTTTTCGACGTTGGCTTCCCTGTGAACCTGAACTCGTTGCCACTTCTTTATCCCCCGAAAACGTTGGATTTGCCTGGGTCGAACCGCTGACAGAACAGCAGATAGTCGGCAAGTTGAAAGAGCTCGTTTCTCCGAACGTACACGCTGTCAGAACAGCGGGCTACTGGTTCAAGGTTGCACCAGAGGACTCCGGGACAGCCAGAACGGCCGCTGACGATGAGAAGGTGATCATGCACCTTCACAGTAAGCCACTTCATCCATCGCATCACGTCAAGATATGAAGGGACGGACACAGGTGGACACGTTATGGGATCAGCGCTTCCGAGCTGGCCCTGTCTGCAATGGTCTCCTTCAGCATTGCTCGCAAGTTACGCGCATTTTCTCTTGTGGATACCGACTGTCGTCCTCCGCCCCGTTCCCCGCGGCAAACCCTTTCCGGCTGCTATCCTCGATTCCCTAGCGGGGCAGAATTACCTGACTCATACGGTCGGCTTTCAACCTCAGAATATATTCATCTGCGGTGATTCAGCAGTATTCAGCAGGTGCCTTCTTCCGCTTCATCGCTTGTGATATAATGCCTAATATATTTATTTATCTGGTGCAGGTGGCAATCTCGCAATTTCCCTCGTGCGATACCTTGCGAACAACGCGTTCTCTTTATTATCTTTGCCGGTACCTCGTGGACTGGTCTTGGTCTCGCCATCTGTTGACTGGGGTCTAACTCACGACGGGCCCAATTCCTCATGGCGACTCAACGTTGGCAGCGACTACAGCGTTCCTTTTTTTCCGAGGATACACTCTGAAAGTTTACTTGGCAACCTCCCGTCCACATGGCTCACGCGATCCCCTGGATCAGCCCAGCGTCCCTCAAGTTTGTACCGTCTGATATCCAAAATCTTTTCCAAGGATTTCCAGTAACGTTCATTCTCTCAGGGGAAGCAGAAGTAGCCGGTGACTCGATCCGAACGTTGTGTGCTCGACTCTACCGAGATATTGGTAACCTACGAGGAGCTCTCTAAGACGGTGAGCCCAATTCTCCTTCAGTTAGAACCACCCCCAGCCGCCTGCCCAGTGACGCACGACGTTGTAGCAATACATTTTCTTTGAGCCAGAGAGAACCCTGGCACTAGCGGAGATTTCCCAATGGCTCGAGGAAATGCCGGCTTAGACAATACTTTGAAATTGAATAGCCACCAAAAAGAAGCCCTATTGCGCTCGTTGTGATGTTACACGGGTTTCATATGTTACAATTTGCAATCGAACAAGTTCAATTCGCGACGATGAAGCCACCGGACCCAACTGCCCCAAACCTTAATGTGTGCCCGTCGGAACCGACACTGGCGCCGCTATCGAACACTTGTTCGACTTTGCCCGGTCCACCCGACAAATGCAGATCCGCCAGTGAGAGTGAAACATTTTGGTAGTTGATATTAGTAGCAAGGACCAATGTCTGGCTACCCACGGTCCACAGGCCAACATCGATCCCGCTCCGGGATGTAACTTGGTGTATGATCGCAGCAGGGCTCAAGATGAACGATTTCATGTTCACGAGCGAATGTGCGAGACTCGACGCGGACGCCTTTACGTCCGCGGTTGTGGGGTCATCCCACGAGACCACACCTAGGGACGCAGTTGCAGAGTGCGATATTCTGACCACGAGGCTGGAACGCACCGAGACCGCCGTGGTTGATTCCCAGGATGCTTTCGAGGACCCACTCGCGACCAGTGGGGTAACGGGGCCAATAGCTATTTCACCATGTTAGCGAACGAGGACAGATCGGAGAGTTGAAACGCACGACTCGTTTCCGAAGCCTTGAGGCACCGTCCACACAGCCTTGGTGAGCTCCCATCCATTGATGAACAATCTCTGTTTAAATTCGTCCATCCTTGTTGAGATGTCGGGAAAGCCTGTGTGGCAGTTGTCGCATCCACAGTCGCCGTAATCTGGTTCACGATTCAACAGACCACCTTGAAGAAACAGAGAAAAAACGAACCATCAGTGCACGGAGTTCCCCAAACCGTCGAAAAGGACAAGTTATTGCCGATTGTGTAAGTGTCCTGCAACACCAGGTCCGCTCCACTCGCGTACGCGGTGAACTCGAAATCTTCGCAGTTGAGAACAAGGCTAAGCGGATGATATCCAGCACCCCCTCGACCGTCTCCTCCGTCCAGAGAGTTGATAAGATTGGCTGACAGAAGTGTGGCATTCAACGGGTCAGATGTACCATCAGGCTCATCGGCCGTGTACCAGAGCAAAAGGTTCTTTCGCGCTTTGATGTGGTTCACTTGCTCTGTGACAGACGTATCATTCATGTACGTTCTGAGCGGTGCATCAGCCCAATTCAAAAGGAAGACAGACGACAAGAACACATACCCGCGCATGTCATACATCAGAAAGAGACCAACCTCCTCCATCTTGTCCAGAACTTCATCCAGCGCGGTAATGTTGTCGAATGCGGGTATGGGGTGCACCTTTGAACCGTCATTCAAGCCAAAAAAAAATACAAACAAGTAGACATACAACTGTAAATCTGACACCCATATAAGCATTATTGGACGAAGTCGATAACAGCTAATGCTCACCCCTGCGATTTTAATTCTGGCAACGCCGTCGAGAAGTTGGTTTGCAGATAATTCCCGAATCCCGTATAAAATCCGATCGGAAAGACTGGCTCGAAAGCCGCCATCTTGGATCCACCGAGTGGCCTTGCCAGTAAGGCTCCGGTGCGAGCATCGAACTTGGTCACCGATCCAATGTCCACTGGCGGGTTAGGCAAGTACGTGAGCAGGCCTGTGGCGCTGAATTTCTGTTTCGAGAAGGTGGCAGAGCACGTTATGGTGTACGCGGCTTTTTGGGCCTTGAGGGCGGAAAGCGAGAAGGGGAGCGCGTGCTTAGTCGCGTTAAGCGGGACCGCTCCACTTGCGAGTGTCTTGCCGTTCACCGAGACGGTAATATCCAGAGTACCTGGTCCAAGGGTAATTGGAACTGCATTGGCAATTTCGGAAAAGGTGATGTGTGCATCAATGAGGATGGCGACCGGAGAAGTTGTAGACGAGTGTGCCGCGTCTTCCGGGAGGTACGGCCGAATCGCAGGGCCACAACGAAGGGCCAGAAGAGGCGAGGAGGACGTTGCAGGGATTGGGAAACGACCACCTGGGTGTGTTCAGAATTTAAAGGCTTGTCCCGCGCTAATGCTACCTACCTGGATCCGTGACGGGCTCAGTCGACATATAATTTTTGTTGCACCTGCCAAGAAAAATCAGGTTTGGTCTTGTTCGGCCTCAAAACATACCATGTCTGGCCAAAGACACCGACCGAGAATGCAGAGAAAACAAGAATATGGGCGGTAGAACCTTTCATCGAAGAAGTAAGTGCTGGAGAGAGGAGGGCGCTGTCAAGACGCCGTAATCAAGCTCGACCATCACATGGAGCAAGAAGCTTCAAGAAGTTCAGCTTGTGGGCCACATGAGGAGTATCGTCGTCGGCTGCGGGCTGCCGCTGTCAGTGAGATATAGCAAAGGAACAGCCAGCATGTCATGCAGGAGCCTGGTAAGCTCTGGCAAGCCGTTGTGGAAGGTCGAGATTCAAGCCCAACATGATGTTGATAACAGACCAAGCTAAAAATAGATCCTCTGATTTACATGAAGCCAACATGAAGCGGTAAATTTGCAGTGGTTCTCACTACATAGCGGGGAAAAAACTGCAAGCAAGACCGGGGGTCTCTATTAATTCACTTTCGCATATTCAGGGCCCCTTGAACTGCGTGCGGTAGGGTTTTCGCTGTGCCATCTGCACTGGTAACAGCGAACTCTCTGAGCGAGGGAATAGCGACAACCGTATCAAACAGTCCACTGTCCAGAGGCTTTCCGCCCGTGAGACGCAGACTCCGCAAGTTCGATCGGCGCGCAAGCGCCACGAATGAAGAGCGCGGCCCGAGTCCGAAGTCAGACCCAGGGCGGACATTGATCAACGTGAGGCTGTCGAGACTGGGCAGCTCGACATTGGAGAAGAACGCAGTGACGGCATCCTCGCCGATGGGACCGATGAGAACTAAGTTGCGGAGGCGTGCAATGCGTAGGGGCAAGAGGTGCTGAGAGGTTTGTGCCCAGCTCGCCATGGACAACTGGAGTGTGCACCGGGCAAGATTCTTGGCCTTTGCAAGGATAATAAAACAGTTGTCCAGTTTGAGCATGTACTTTGAAGCACGAAAGGACGTGAGGCGCTCCCACGGCACATGTATCCATGCGGGATCCGTCGTGTCATCCAGCACGGAAAGCGTACGCAATCGAGGGACGTCTGGAGAGAACATATTGATATGCCCTCCTCCGCCACTTATCTCGAGTGTTTCCAAGAGAGGCATATCCGTGTTGAATAGCCTCGTCCGCGATGTAGACGGCACGTTGTCCAACCGCAGGCGGCGCCATCGTTTGGAGTGCTTCAAGAACACCTTCGCTATATGATCGTTGAAGTACTGATATTGTGCACTCTGGTTCCCCGCAATGCAGAGGGAGATGGGGCTCTTTCCACACCGGCCCAACCACGAGTTTAAGAACTCTTTCCAGTTTCCGGGGCGCCGATCCAGATGGACGGACAACGAGCACCACAGACTGGGGGTGACGAGGGCAACCCTTCGCCAAGAACTGCAGATTTGGCACAGCAGGAGCGGAGCCCGCGTAGAATTAGGTAGAATGTAGTCCGTTTGCGGGAGACACTTCTGGAAAATAACTTCCAGCACCTCCACGGGCACTCGCCGGCCATGTGCAATTGCATTCATATGGTTCGCAAGAGTGTCTCTCGCGTCGCTGAGTCGAAGACTCAGCCGGGCGAGCTGCTCCGTGAGACGGACTTCCGGTGTGACGTCGGGCGGCAGAATGGCAAGAGAGATATCAAGGTCGTTGAACTCCATTTCGGCGTTGCGCACATCTTCTCGGAGGCTGGGAATTGCCTGTCGTATCTGCTGCTCCTGGGCCGCAGTAGGGCGTTTATTCTCTGAAAGTAGTGTTGCAGCCAGTGCGGCCTGGAGATACCTCGTCAGTCATGCATCGGAGGCGTACTGTTAGACGTTACGGTATCTGCTAGTTCATTAAGAGGAACAGCGTTCATGTTGCAGGAGGTGCAGACTTCGAGAGCGCAAGTCAAAAGTTGGCGACCGCTGATGCCCAGTCAAACAACGTCAAGTGACTCAAAACTCATCCGTCAGAAAAAGCTTTTACAATCTTTTCTTCTTTTGGTATTGATAACAAGACTGAGAGGGGGTGTGGGGTTGAGGCATGCAGGTTCAGTATCGATATACCATAGTGGATGTGGGGTGTAAGTAAGAATATAGTATGGCTGTACTTTTCGTCTAATCATGGCATGTCAGTCGGTCGCGGCGCGTCCGGGACGCGGCGGGAGCGAGGGTGAGTAGCAGGAGCGAGAGACAGATGGACCGAGCGCTTAGTCCTTCTTCTCCTCTTTCTTCTCCTCAGCGGGCTCCGACGAAGCCTCGGACGCGCTGTTCTCGGCGTTCTTCTTCTCGTAGACCTAGGAGAATGTACATCAGCGACGGTGCTACGCACGCGAGAGAAGAGCTACTGAACGTACCTTCTGGAACAGCCCCAGCGACGCCTGCTGCGTCTCGTTGATCTTCTCCCGGATAGCGTCGGCGGTGATGGTCGCGTCGCCGGCCTGGCCCTTGAGAGCAACCTCGCGCAGCTCAGCAATGAGCTTCGTAACCTTCTCTTTCTCCGTGGCGTCGAGCTGGTCCTTGAACTCGTTCATCGCTGGAAATAATTTGATCAGCTACTTCATCACGCCAACACACCGCCCACTCACCCTTCTCGGTATCAGCGCAGACAGAGTCGGCCTTGTTCGCTTCCTCGATGAGCTCCCTCCGCTCCTTGTCAGAGTCGGCATACTGCTCGGCGTCCGAAACCATGCGGTTGATGTCCTGCTTGCTGAGCCCAGATGACGAAGCGATGGTCATCGACTGGTCCTTGCCGGTTGCCTTGTCCTTGGCCGAAACGTTCACGATACCATCTGACCATTTAATCGTTAGCTATACGCGCACAAACAAGTAAATGAACGCACCAGCGTCGATGTCGAAGGTGATCTCGATCTGGGGGACGCCCTTGGGTGCCGGGGGGATACCGACGAGGTTGAAGTTGCCGAGGAGCTTGTTATCCGCAACGAGCTCGCGTTCACCCTGGAAGATCTTGACCTCGATGGCGGTCTGGCCGTCGGCAGCGGTGGAAAAGACCTGCGACTTCTTGGTCGGGATGGTGGTGTTGCGAGTGATAAGCTTGGTCATGATTCCACCAAGGGTCTCAATACCTGCCTCGCCATCAGTCTCTCCACCGTAAATTTACTGCAAAGGAAGCTCACCGAGGGAGAGGGGAGTCACATCGAGGAGCAGGACGTCCGTAACGTTGCCGGCGAGGACACCACCCTGGATCGAAGCGCCGATAGCGACAGCCTCGTCGGGGTTAACACCCTTGCTAGGCTCACGGCCGAACACGCTCTTGACCGTCTCCGTGACACGGGGCATGCGGGTCATGCCGCCAACGAGGATGACCTCGTGAATGTCGCTCGCCTTGACACCAGCATCAGCCAGAGCCTTCTTGCAAGGCGCGACGGTACGCTGGATAAGCGGCGCGACGAGTGCCTCGAACTTTGAACGCATGAGCTTGGAGTTGATGTGCTTGGGGCCGGAGGCGTCCGCGGTGATGAAAGGCAGGTTGATCTCGGTCTGCGCGGTAGACGACAGCTCAATCTTGGCCTTCTCAGCAGCCTCACGGATACGCTGGATGGCCATGCGGTCGCCGTTAAGGTCGATGCCGTGCTCCGCCTTGAATTCGTTGATGATGTGGTCTACGAGGATAATGTCGAAGTCCTCTCCGCCGAGATGGGTGTCGCCGTTGGTGGATTTGACCTCGTATACGCCGTCGTGCATCTCAAGGATAGATATATCGAAGGTGCCGCCACCGAGATCGTACACAGCGACGATCTTGGCCTTGCTATCCTTGTCGAGTCCGTATGCGAGCGCAGCAGCCGTAGGTTCGTTGATTACCCGGAGAACATCGAGACCCGCAATCTGCCCGGCGTCTTTTGTTGCTTGCCGTTGGGCGTCGTTGAAGTACGCAGGAACCGTAATGACAGCATGGCTTTGGGCACACAAGTCAATGCGGCACGCAAAAAGAAGAAAAAAGGGCACTCACTTAACCTTCTGATTCAGGTACTGTTCAGCCGTTTCCCGCATTTTCGCCAAAACCATGGATGATAACTCCTCGGCCGACTATACAAGCAATGAGTGCGAGTTACTGACACATTCCCATCAAAAATGCTTACGAATTGCTTCTTCTGGCCGTCGTACTCTACCTGCACCGCAGGCCGCCCGTCGCCTTTCGCGACAACAGTAAACGGCCTAAAAATCGTATTAGAAGGCGCACAGATGCCGAGAAAGCCAACGTACCAGTGCTTCATGTCCGCAGCGACCTCCTTGTCGTGGAACTGCCGGCCGATGAGACGCTTGAACGCAAAGACGGTGTTCGTCGCGTTCACAACGGCTTGCCGCTTGGCGGGCAGGCCGACGAGACGCTCGCCGTGCTTGGCGAATGCAACGACGGACGGTGTCGTGCGCGCACCCTCAGCATTTTCGATCACGCGGGACGTCTTGCCCTCCATGATGGAAACACAAGAGTTGGTGGTGCCCAAGTCAATGCCGACCACAGGCCCTAGAAAAGATGGTCAGTGGGAGTACCAAAGCACGAAGAAAAGACGTACCGTTGACTTTTGAGTTCATGGACCGCGCAAACACGGACCGCGGGGCCTGCAGACGGGTGAGCGGGGGCTAGCAGCGAGAAGGGGACGGAAACGAACGGCATGGCCCGCGCGGGCGATGGCAGCACGAAATGGGCTTGCCCGGGAGAACATGGTGGGAGGAGGAAAGGAAATTTGGACGGTGAAAATTTGGCTGCCTATGTAAGCCTCTTGCCGAACCGCCGGAAGCTTCCAGAAAGCTCACGTGACTAGACGTGAAAAGAATTTTGAGCAAGCCAGGCCAAAGTAATACAGGTGCAATACAAGTCCACATTCTATCGTACATACATACAGGGATCATAAAGACATAAACTAAGCCACAATCATCTTGACATACCCGTCCTCCGAACGCACTAGACCCTTGAACATGTGCCGCCCCAGCAGAAAATCGACAACCTTCACCCCCTGCTGCCGCTCCGGCAGCTCTGTGTCCGAGTGGAACATGCCCTGGTGCCGCATGCTCTCCATCCGGCACCTGCGCGTAAACGCCCGCGAGACGAGCGCCTCCTCCGGCATGGACAGCCGCTCCCAGTCGAGGTGCGTTATCCGCTGGTGCATCTTCTGGTGTATCGCGACTAGGATATCGCCAAGTGTGATGGGCGGAGCTTGCATCCCTGCCCCATATCCTCCAGCCCCGAAGGCGAGATCGATAGGCCAGTTTGGGATCATGTCACAGACGATTCTCAGCTTGGTGACTGGAGGGCTAAATGCAGGCGCCTGGTAATCCACCATGGAGAGGGGGATGGCCTGCGGGTTCGGACCGACGAGCCGCCGCGGGTCAAAAGCGGACATGGACATGTCAAATACGAATTCTTGCGCTGGCGCGTCGCCATTGAGCCAAGGATGGATCTGGAGTGGGCCCGGGAACTGTGGGTAGCCAGGCACGTAGGATGAGGCTGAGAAAGGTGCGGCCGCGAATGGTGGAGCGGAATAGAGCGGGGCCTGTTGCGCTGGTGGATACCAACTGGCATTGGCCCAGGAATTCTGTCGCGCGGTCTGGTCGAGGAACGCAGGAAGGGGGGAGGGTGGTATGAAGGGTGAGATTCTAGGTATACTCTCGGCATGCCAGGAAAGCCGCCGCCGCCGCCGCGGTGTCCCCCATATGCTCGTGTTATGGCGTCGCGGGGTGTTGGGCGCGTCCCCGTCGGAGCGCACAGGGCCGAGGTAGGGCGAGGATGGATATATCGTCTCGGTCGGAACGAATGGAGAAATGATTTGAGGCTGCTGAGGCTGATATGGCCGGGGAAAGTAACCGGAGGGCGCCTGCGGGAAGTAGGGAAAGAATTCGGAATGAGGGCTGTATATGAACGGAGAAGACATGGTCGTAAGGAGCGTCGAGCGGTATATTTGTACTTATACGAGTGTGCTTGTCGTGGATGGATGCGGAGAGAGGCGGAGGGAGGCGGGGCGTACTATTTGGGCGAAGTGTGGCTGACTGCTCGCTAAATGCACAGAGAAAGCACTGCAATCGTGCTCCTGAATTCGTAATGGAGAAATTGGTGGACTATAGCATGAGATCGCACATAAACGGCGGTGCCGATGCAGTGTAGTACTCTGCGCGCACTTACTGTCGTAAAGTCGTCGCAGCAGACGCGCGAATACTAGGGAGAAGAGGCCATCCTGGGGGGGCTAGCTGCTGGTGAAGGAAGCTGGAGAGGGCAAGGCAGTACACGAGTAAGAACGAGTCAACGATATAATTAACGAGGATGCAGTGAGGTAAGTCCGTTCGGGGAGGCTGTGTTGCGGGGTTAGGGTTTATGTGGCCGTGCTTGGCTGCGGCCGTCGGCTGTCGGTCGTTGGGTTGCCGAATCACACCAACAATGCACCTCGAATCCGGGGTATCATCCTCCGGAGTGTAATCCTCCGTTCAACCACCATGGCCCAGGACAAGAAAATCGGCGGCGAGTTCGGCGAGGTCCGCGCAAACATCGACGTCGAAGCCCTGAGCGCCTATCTCCTCAAAAATGTAAAGGCCCTGCGCGGTCCCATCGACGTGAAGCAGTTCAAGGTCAGTGCACACGAGCCGCCTTTCGGACAGGGGAACTAACAGTAGAATCAGTTCGGCCAGGTAGGCTGCTGGGTCTGCTGTGTCTGTTAATTTTTGACGCGCCGCAAAGTCGAACCCGACCTACTTTTTAACGGATGCCAAGTATGTGTTTGGTCTGCCTCTGCGAGCGTCGCTGACCCGAGTAGCAAGACCAAGTTCGTCATGCGGAAAAAACCCGCTGGAGAACTCATCTCCAACACGGCGCACCAAATAGAACGCGAGTACACGATGCTCCGCGCGCTGCATACCCACAACACCGACCCCTCTACACCCCGCGCACAGCATGTCCCCGTGCCCGAGCCCATTATTCTCTGCGAGGACAAGTCTGTTATTGGCACCCCGTTCTATGTCATGGAGTTCGTCGACGGCCGCATTTTCACTGACACCCGAATGCCAGAAGTCTCCCCGACGGACCGACGGGAATGGTAAGCAGGCGCGCGTCCTGCATCACCAGTTTTTTAAAGCCCCTTGCAGTTGGTTGTCCGCCGTTGCCGCGCTCGCGGCCCTTGGGACCATCTCCCCTGCTGCTGTCGGCCTCGCGACCTTCGGGCCTTCCTCGGCCTACTTCCCTCGGCAAATCAAGTCCATGTCGCGCGTCTCTAGTGCCCAGGCCGCCGTAGTCGATGTCGAAACCAAGCAGCCCATCGGCAACATCCCGTTCTTCGACGAGCTGATGGCGTGGTACCGCGCGAACCTCCCCGACGAGTCCAAGACCGGCCTACGCATCGTGCACGGCGACTACAAGCTCGACAACCTCATCTTCCACCCCACCGAGAACCGCGTTATCGCGATCCTCGACTGGGAGCTCTGCACGCTCGGCAGTCCTGTGTGTCCATTGTGATACCTGCGAGAAACGCGCGCTAACCGCACGCACGCAGCTCGCGGACCTCGCCAACCTCACCCAGCCGTGGTCTGTGCGGACCAGGGACGTCCAGCTCGACCCGCAGCAGCCGTTCATGCGCGGGTTTAAGGACAGTCCCGAGGCGGAGCCCGTCCCGCTCGAGGTCCTGGAGCGCGAGTACTGCCGCATCGCGACTCTGTCCTACCCCATCACGGAGATGCCCTTCGTGCGCAGCTGGATGCTCTTCCGCGTGCGTGTATATCCCGTTTTACACCATTATAATTCGTGGGGCTCACTTCTCGACGCGCGCAGCTGGCCATCATCTCGCAGGGTATTGCGGCACGCGTGGCGCGGCGACAGGCGAGCTCAGAGCGCGCGGCCGTACACGTCAGAGGCTTCCCCTTGATTGGAAAGCTATCGCGGATCGTGCTGGAGGACGCGGGCATCAAGATTGGTACACAGGCAAAGCTGTAACTGAGTAAATCATTTCTGTGCGAGATCTTGTGCGGAGCGGCGGCTCTTCTTGTACTGTAAGGTGCGCATCAGGAAGGTCGGTCACCCCTAACTCTTTTTGGCCAAGTTGAGCACATTACATAAGCGATTTCTCTTTTGGCAAGTTGAATTCGACTCAGTCTAGGACTTGAAAACGCCCAAAGACTTGATGTTGACGCAAATTCTGGTCGCCATCCTGTCTCGGTCTACCTTTTCTGTGGCAGGCACGTTCCGGCGTCAAAACGTAATAAATGAGAGCTTTTTTCCATGTTTATTTCACAACAAGACTTCTTTGTTCATCGAAACTACGCATGCGGCGCGACACTGCGCAGGACCTCGACTCACGTCCTCCCAGATTCCCTGTGCTGAGTTCCGTATGGCGTATACACCCTCCGCTAACCTGATTGCGCCTCCCCAGTACGCGTCAAGTCCATTCCAACAATACCGTGGCCGATTTCAAGTTCATAAGTACACCGCTTTCGCACCATGACATCTTCGCAGTCGCACCATCTCAAAAACCCATTCAATTCAAAGTATAAAGCCATATATCCGGATGCGAGAGACCGTCAGCGCATCCCGGGCCAGTCACTATCCACTTCATTTACCGAGACCCTTACGGATAGCTTTCTGAAGTGTCAGGCCATCGTCCTAACCGGAAGATCAGGATAGGAAAGCCCGCAGAATGGTAAAAGTACTGACTTGATCCAAAGACCAAGTGAAGCATCCAGCCATCCCCTTCGACTTTGCAAAGGCGGCTTTCTTCGCGAGAGAGGTGGTATCTGAACGAGAATAAAGACGTGACTTTGAGGGAGAAGCGGCCAAACCCACCGTCGTATGAGACTACGGTCTTCTGCGCTGTGTTGTAGAGGAAGGGGGTATCGCTACAGTTGTCCCAGGCTTCTTGAATGTCAATAACATCGACTCTGTGATCGACGGAAATACAAACCCATCTTAAAACCAGTACCTGCTCCATATCTGACCGCGTGCATTCAGCAACTTACAAGAATTAGCGGAAGGTAAAACGCGACATACGTTCCATCCGATTTTTTGACCAATGCACCAGATGAAACGAGCGAGCTGAACGGAATCGCCTGGCCCCACCACTTAGAGAGATTAGCTGTCGCTTCAGTGCTGACTTCTGACTCGAGTTCAGCAACTTCTGACTCGGACGACTCGAGAGGCTGCATGAGAACTGGTCTCTTGTTAGCGCCCCGGATCGCGTTGTTGATCTCTGAATCAGCTGCCGGTGTTTCACCCTCGACGTTTGCGTTAGGCTCTCCGCCTTCCACGACTTGTCCTTCGTCTGCCTGTGCCTCGCCTTCAACGTTTGCGGTAGGCTCACCAATATCTTCTGCTCCTTCGACGACTTCCCCTTCGTTCTCAGGCAATGTGAAGCTCGCGAGCGTTGTGTTGGTGGATTTAAATACGTAGCCGTAGAGCGGCAAACCTAGACGCAAACTGAATCGCAAACCCAGATCATTCATGAACGCGTAAAAGCGGCGAACCTAAAAGCAGCTTGGAGGCAGGGAATTTGGCAGCAGTCCATTGCTTAAACGCCGCCTGTGCGCTGTACGCCGGCTGAGAGGAATTTCCACATAGATTTCCAAGAGGCGCATTGGGCCCGGGCTTGGGATTATCGTCAGTATCAGTCGAGTAAAAGGAACCACCATAAATGAGGGAGAGTGCAATAACGTGTCGGACAGACTGGGATAGAGCGCATCGTGAAGCTGAGGGAACTCACAGCACTGGACCAGCCTTGAGAGATGTTAGCACGCGCTTTCGAACTGGGTATCCGAACACACCTCCGTTGATATCATAATTCATCCTGGAGCTACGTCAGGACGGGCGCCAAAACGCGAAAAGCGAAACGTAGAACATACAGGTTCACGTATGTGAGCAGCGAAGCGTACGCCGAGACATCTTTAAGAGGGCTGCCATTCGAACCGAGCCATGGAAGATCAGTCACGGCGGCAGAGATGATCTTTGACGTCCCTAAAGTTTTTGAATAAGACTCAGAAAGGCAGCAAAGAAGAAACGAACCCAAAGACGCGCGCAGAGCCTTCAGTAAGTTGAGAAAATTCGCTGAATCGTCAGCTCCGTAAGCATTGCCGGCACCCGCAGAATTAGGGTATTCCCAATCAATGTCGATACCTTGGTAAAAGAGTGAGTTGTGTGGGAGAAAGAACAACTGCAGTGCGTACCATCCAAACCGTACTTAGAGACGACACTGGACAATGTGGAAACAAACTTGGAGCGGTTCGCTGAACTCCCCGCAATCTGGTGAAATGAAGCGCTACCAGTCCACCCGCCTGATTGTCGTCAGATTGAAAAAGAAAAATTGCTGAGCGCGACAGACCAACGGATAGAACAACTTTCGTCCCCTTTCCACTTTTCTTGGCACTTGAAACGAGCCTCTTCAGGAAGGATTGAGTATCAGAGTCCCAAGTCAAGGTGGAAGACGAGTTGGGGATAGCGAAAGCTGCGATTTTTCAGTGGATGGCACCAGAAAGAAACCTTCGACGCATACCGAAAAACAGGATATCGAATTTAGAGTAATCGAGTTTCTCCGGTGGGAAGCTCCACGCTGTCCAAGCTGAAGATACACAGTGTAAGCCACGATTAGAAGAATAAGAGGTTCGCGGGCTTACATGGATAGTAGGCCGCCGAGATGAAGTTGGCGGTAACATTGATGAGTTCCTCGGCGGTCTTTCTCGATAGAGTTGACGGAACTGCATCCTCAAGTTCGAACTCGGGTGGTGAAGCAGGGATCGTCAGCGCTAAAAAATCTTGGACGGCAGCACTATCACAATACTCGGGGACCTTCAAGAGCTTGGACAGGTATTCTTCCAATCCCGCCTTCCGTTCAGCAATTAGAGCATCGTCCACCCAAGCCGACGGAATAAAAGTAGTGACCAAAAGCCGCTTAGGGGGCAACTCGAAATCACTGACGCCCAACGCGGCATGAAGGGCCACAAACTACTCATCAGTATTCAGTACTTCAAATCCATCTAGGGTTGTCTAGCAAGGCCTCCTACCTCCGAATAACGCTTGTGAACGATGTCAATCAGTCCATCTCGGTCGACCTCAAAATTGTAGACAATATGAGGGCGGGGAGTCGATGCCGTGGTATGGCCAGCATTCTTGACGACAGGGGACATGGCTGATAATGGAACGGTCGAGTTGAAGAGATAAAATCCAAGGAAAAGAATAGCTATTTATTTTGTGTAGGCGGCCGGCGACTGCCCAATAATGTCAGGATGAAACGGTTACAGAAAGAGCAAAAACATAGGAGCCAAGGGGTCTCAACGTCAGGTACATAACATTGCCAGGGACTTGGACCAATCGGAAAGAATTCTTTGACATGCCATTAAAGACTCAGAGACTTGGCCTGCACTGAGGAGAAAGCAGACTCAGGAGTTCGATACTTAGTAGCCTCGCAGCAAAGTTGGCGTATGTCGGAATTCCGGAACTGGGCAAGCCTCCGCGCTACAAGCTTCAAGTTGAGTTGGGAGGTTTGAAACAAAAAGAAACTTCTTGACGCACACAGCCACCTCTTTAGGGGCGGCTCACATATCGAGGCGACGGCATTGTAATATTCGTCGTGAGGACGCTGATGTCCACAGTAATCATTATCATTTATGGTCGTATCTACTCGTGAGGGTCATTATTCGAAGCCAAATGTTCTCAGTAATAATAAATCATGTCCGAGCCGCCGAGCAATTGTCCTGTTCACTTTCCAAGAGCAGTACGGATAGTATTCTGCAGTGTAACGCCGTCGTCCTATGAGCAAATTCAGCACCGTGAAACGTGCGTGATAGAGAAAGCACCGACTTGATCTAGGGACCAAGTAAAGCATCCAGCCATGGCCTTCGATTTAGCAAAAGCCGCCTTGTCCGAGATAGAGAAAGTGTCTGAACTCGGGTCAGAAAAAAAATCGCCGCAATGTTGGCGGAAAGAATCACCGTCGTACGAAACGACCGTCTGCTGGGCTGTGTTGAAGAGGAATGGGGTGTCACTGCAGTCATCCCAACCTGGCCACCGATTTAATATCTTTGATTGAGACCAGAGCAGGAAACCTACCCATCGTAAACCCTCCACCCTCGCCATAACTGGCAAAGGCAGTTTAAAAAAAGTGGAACTAGAGCAGAGATGGCTACTTACGTCCCGTTCGCCTGTTTCACCAATGCACCCGATGATACAATGGAGCTGAAGGGAATCTGCTGGCCCCACCAGCTCTGGAGATTGGCAGCAGCAGCTGCAGTGCCGACCTTGGGCGCAGGCGCGACGTGGGCTGGCCTCTTATTGGCACCTCGAATGGGCCCATCCGTCACTACGCCTGTGGACGCCTTGCTGTCATTCTCGGGGGTAGGCTCGGTAAAACTCCCTGTCAGCACCGTCTTCGTCGAGTTGAGGACGTATCCGTAGAACGGCAGACCTGGAAGTAGACTGAATCGCAAGCCCAGATCATTCATGGACGCGTAAAAGTGGCAAACCTAAAAGCAGCTTGGAGGCGGGGAATTTGGCAGCAGTCCATTGGGCAAATGCCGCTTCTGCGCTGTAGGCTGGCTGCGAGGAAGTGCCACAGAGATTTCCAAGAGGTGCATTGGGGCCGGGCTGGATTCCTTATGTTAGGCGACCTTGAAGTGTATAACTTAAATGATACTCACAGCGTCTGACCAGTCACCAAATATATCGTAATTCATTCTGGAAACGCGTCAGGAAAGAAACCACGGAAAAAGGATTTGAGCAATACAGGTTCGCGTAGGTCATTTGGGCAGCATATGCCGACATGTCTGTGAGCGGGCTGCCGTTCGCCCCGATCCAAGGCAGATCAGTCACTGCCGCAGAGATGATCTTGGACGTTCCTGAGGGTTTGGGTGAGAAACAAAACAGGTGACCGCTAGCTTAACCGACCTAATGATGCACGCAGAGAAGTCAGTAGTAGTAGCAAGTTTGCTGCATCGGCAGATCCGAAGGGGTTGCCCGCCCCTTCGTTGTTCGGGTATTCCCAATCGATGTCGATACCTGAGTAGATGGACACTAAGTAAGCAAAGGCCCGCAGGAAATGTAATAATTCGCACCGTCCAAACCAAATGTAGAGACAGCATTGGATAGAGAAGACACAAAAGTAGCACGGCTGGCAGCCGTACTAGCAGCTTGATGGAAATAGAAACTGCCTCCCCAACCCCCAACAGAAAGAACAATTTTTGTTCCGTGGCCGCTACTCTTCGCGCTAGCGACGAGCCTCTGCAATACGGCCTGGCTTCCATCGTCCCACGTTAGTGTGGAGGACGAGTTCGGAACGGCGAATGCTGCAATCGGTAAACATACG
This sequence comes from Mycena latifolia, assembly GCA_029289555.1. Lineage (NCBI taxonomy): Eukaryota > Fungi > Basidiomycota > Agaricomycetes > Agaricales > Mycenaceae > Mycena > Mycena latifolia. The sequence goes on from JARJLE010000002.1 coordinate 1,468,267, forward strand.
AAAGGCGACAAGCTCTCGAATATCGCACCGAAAAGCAGGAGGTCAAACTTGGAGTAGTCGAGGCCTTCAGGTGGGAAACTGTCCGCGCTCCAGTCTACGAAAGAAAGGCATCAAACAGTGATCTAGAACCAGAGGTATGGCAGTACCTGGATAATACGCCGCCGCGATGAAAGTGGCAGCAGCGGTTACCTCACCCAGTTTCTGGGCTGTCTTCCGGGAGAGAGTGGACGGGAGTGCATCTTCTGGGTCGAACTGACGGGGCGAGGCAAGCAGAGTCGGGGTTAGAAACTCTTCCAAGGCTTTGTTGTCCTTGTATTCCGGAGTGGCAAGGAGTATGTTCAAATATGATTTCAAACCTTCCTTCCGTTCGGCGATTAAAGTATCGTCCACCCACGCACTGGGAATGAAGATATTCGCCAAAATCCGTTTGGGGGGTAGTTCGACATCATTGACACCCAAGGCGGTGTGAAGTGCCACAAACTGCCAACAAAATTAAGATGAGAATGACGGAGTGCATAAGCTTTAAACCCGACTTCGGAGTAACGTTTCTTCACGACATCCACTTTTCCGTCTCGCTCGACCTCGAACTTGTAAAGAATGTGAGGACGTGGGGTAGAAGCTGTAGTGTGCCCGGCGCTCCGGATGACTGGGAGCATGTTGGGGTAGATACCGGTGAACAAGGCGTATCCGCCCATGACCGGCTATTTAAGTTCCTCGGCCAGCCGTAGCACGGCTGAAACAACCCAGTAGCGATTGGCTCCGTTGACGTTGTTCGCTGTATTTTTTGCTCCCGTGCAGCGTGTTATCGCAGCTTCAGGGTCCAGAGAACTCTTCAACTCAGAGAAATTAACGGTCGTATGACCCGCTTGACGATACCCGTGATAAGAAGACATTGACGAACAAAGAGAACCATGAAGGCGAGGTGTCGCGGGGATCATAGTATCCGTTAACGCTCAAAAGCAGTTCAAATAATTCAAACAGTTCGCGCAAGGTGTGTGCATTACTGTACTATTTCGACCAAGTGTTCAAGTGACGCGTGACGCGGACCTCTGAACTGAACACTTTGGGTACTGGTGACAGTGACATTGGGTTTTGTGGCCCAAATAGGCTCAAAAAACGCCAAAAAAATCGGTCCGCCATTCGCCGGACTGCCATTTATGGTAACTATTGATGGGATTTGTCAGAATGAACACTTGAAAAAGTGAACACCTTAGGTGATGCGTGACATAGGCCGAACACTCGGTCGAAATAGTACAGTAGACTCAGGTATAGATAGAGAAAATGGGCCAGCCAAAAGCTTGGGGGACCCAGAAGTATCGAATTGGATTGAAGTGTTCATCCGAGTTGCATAGGGGCAGGTGTGGAAAGACGTGTGAGCGAGGTTCGGCCACGGTGGGATTGAGAGAGATTGATGATGAGTGGTATGACGTAGATATGACGACGAGCAACAATTGACAAACTGTTATCCGGTATTTTTTGTTGGGGTCGCAGCACCCCCTTCGATACAACGATGATCATCAGCCAACCACGATCTGTGCAGTGCGTAGGAATCTTCAGCGAATCCAGGGAATCTTCTTCGACACCACTGCTCAGTGTTCCAAGTCGCACTCGTCTCCGACGCCGAACATCATATAGCAACTTGAATTCTTCCGTGAAGATTTAAATAATGCGGCCACCAAACAGTGGCCACCAACTTGCCATCCTCCATCTTTTCCCTCCCATGCGATGAGATTTTTTGTCTTGGTTACTCTGGACACGCGAGGTTACCACTGATGTAAGTGGTTGTGCGCTGGTTGGACGATGCTTCTTGTATACAAGTCTGTGGGCTCGAGCTGCGGGCGGAGGCTGTTTTAAGGTGACCCTGATAGCGGAGGATCTGTGGATGACCCCTCAACCGCCATGCTGGATGCCATTCTTTTAGCGGCTCTCTTTATCCTTTCAGCTCTGGCAGCGTCTACTAGTTCTGTTCATACCGAGTGCGCGGAGATCCTGTATCTCTTCGCTGTAGCTTACCTACACCACCCAGTGCTCATGCTGTTACTTGCCAGTCCTTCAGTATTTCATGGGTGGGAGGAGTTGGTGAGGGATATTTCTCGTCTACCGATATGGGTCGTGCTCATCATCTTTCAAAAGCGCCCTTCAATTTGGTTCGTTTCCTCGGTTATAACTTGCTATTCCGTGGGCTAATCATGTCGACTTTCGTCTTAGACGTGAGTCGGCCGAAATCAAAGACGGCCCGCTTTTAAATCCCGCGTTTTCTTCCAGACTGCAAGATGCCGCTGCCCCGGAACCCCCACTGGAATCCGTTACGCAAACGGACAACTCGTTCGTCTGGATCCCAAATGTTCCAGCTGGTAAACACACTTAAGAAACGACTCACTCTCCGTATATTAAGGCACGGGATTGTTAGGTACGACTGTCTTGTTGCAGGTAAACGATAGCGGCGGGACTCTCGCGCAAAAGAGTAGTTTCAATGTCCAGAAGGGAAGTGAGTGTCAAGTTTCTCTGATCAAAATCACACCGTATTAACACCTTGGCCATAGCCGATACAAGTTGCGTAGTCCAGGCGAACACGAGCTCTGGGGCGAACCTCTCTGGTACTACCACTGTGGCCTCTTCAACGGGTTCTACTTCATCTACCGGACTCGCCTCTCCTACTCCTAGCAGCGTGTCCGCTCCAATCTCTTCCCCTCTAGTCTCTTCTAGCGTCTCACCAACCGCTTCTTCCTCTTCAACATCCAGCTCCGGCTCAACGACCAGGTCTCTTCTATTCTGGCCTATCACCTATGTATCTCTGACTAGGCCGTTAACAGCACGTCGTTAAAAGTATCTGGGGGGAGGAAGGTGGCTATTGCGGCACCTATTTCTGTCTTCCTGATCGTGTTGGTGTTGCTATTCCTCCTCGTTCTATGGGTGCGGAAAAGAAGACACCGAGAAACTTCTGCTTTGGGTATGTGTTGTCCATTTGTGTCGATGTGGTCCTTAAATTCGACCACAGATCCCGAAACCATCGCCGGCCAGAGTTCACCATCTAGCAGTTCACCATCTGGGATCGACCCCTTTAGTCAATCGACCTCCCCAACTCAGTACTATTCCTCAGAGAAAGGGCTGCCTGCGTTGCCGATTCAGCCCCAGGTTACTGCTGAAGAGCTGCAGAACGCTATTGACCGAATACAGGAGATGTATGCGATCTTGCGGCAGACGCAGAGTTCCTCTGCAAACGCTGGTGACGATGGACGGGTGATCGATTTGCAGAGGCAGATACAGGATCTCATGGCCGACAACGCTGTCCTTAGTGGGGAGTCGCCACCCGATTATGACTCTGAGCCGGCTCGAGTTTGAGCTAATGACTTATATATACCAATCTGTATTCTATTTCTATTTATTCCAATTTTTTTTTGCCAGGTGTTTCCCGTTCTCGTCATAATGAGGTCCCGAGCGCCTGGACGAATGCACGTAAGACTGGATACAGAGGGGCAGACACGCCTGGTCGTCGTGTAGACATGACTTGCAATGGCTTAGAAAGCTGTACATGCCAACGGACCCGCGCTGACGCAGAAAGCTTTGTTGTTTGCTGTTTAGCAGACGAGTTCTCTCTTCGTCCGGTGTCTCACACACAGGACACAACTCTGCCGGATCGCTACCCCCAGCGTCCGCCGCAAGAACCACTTAGACTTTATCGTCTTTTCCAGCCGCTTTCTAGCCTGCTGGCAGGTCTCTTTTGACGACCACCACGCGCGCAGAAAATCACCCAACTCACCAATCTATACTTTTTATCTCTTTGACCATTCGTCCGTGCTTTTTTTTTCCCAATTTCTTTTCGGTCTTGCTGATTTTGGCGCGTCCAGAATGAGCAAATCCTCGACTGCCACACTACCGAAGATTCCGACCCAGGTTCCGCAAAAGTCAGCTTGGGCAAAGGGCCCTCCCCAGAATACCTCAGTTCCCCAGGCTCCATCTCCTCGGTCTCAGTCGCCGGCTCCATCCAATGCGCCCCATCTCACCCATTCGCGACGTCCTAGCGCACTTGGTCAGGGTGTGCCCATAAAAGACGGTGTCAGCATCCCCCGCAGCAACGTTGGAGCAGTAAAACAAGGTGCGCGATCTGAAGTTTCATCTGGTACCTCGCCTGCTCACTCCGGCGTAAAAGGTTCTGCTGTTACCTTTGGCTCTATAGATGACGTTTCCGCCCCCATCTCATCGTCACCGGCCGCCACACCTGCCATCAAATCAGAGGGCGTAAAGTCCTTTGGTTCGGTGCCAGCGACGACCATTGGTCATGTAAATGGCAAAGCGTCCATTTCGAAGCCAATATCCGCCTCCGCTTCCACCTCGGCGTCGACGTCGTCCACGCCGCCCCCTTCCACCCCCTCCACTCCGGCAAAACCTCTCAAAATGGACGTTCGAATGTTCTTCCAGACCGCTTCCTCGCCAGCCCCTCCCTCACAACCTGAGAGCTCCTCCCCCTCCATCCGTCCATCCAATCTTCCTCAACAGCAGCCCCAGCAGCCGCAAAATCCGTCGCAACCTTCGTCGCAACCGTCTCAGCTCGGTGCCCATCCGTATACCCCATTTGTCCCGCAGGGCGGAATGCGTCCGCCTTCGCAACAAAATTCAGGGACTTCTGGCTCTGGTGGGCCCCGGTCTCCCGTATATCCTAATCGACAAATGACGAATGGTAATGGACCTCGGCCTCCCAACGGTCCTAACGGGCCGGGTGGACCTCCTCCCATGTCGACTGGGCTGGGTAGTCCTCGACTATCGCAGCATCCGCATCCTGGACAGCCAGGAATGCCGCCGCCCCAGATGCAGCCCCAGATGCAACCTCAAATGCAGCCTCAAATGCAGCAGATGCCATGGCAGGGTCATTTCTATGTGCGTATCAAGGCTTGCTCAATGTCACCGCGCCAACTGAGAACTATTTAGTACCCGGGTATGCCAGCGGAGCAGCCGTATATGGGGTACCAAGCAGGATGGTACGGGCTGCCACCCCAGCAGCATCAAATGCCGCCACAGCACCAGCATCAGCCGCAACAAATGCAGCATCATCCCTCTCCTCCCGTCCCGCAGCAACACTCGGGCATCCCCATGTCTCCCCGAAATCATCCCATTCCTCTGCACAGCGGCCCCGGAACACCGACTCCATCACACGCCGTCCCGTCCACCCACCACGTCCCCCCTCCACTTTCCCAACATCATTCGTCGTCCAGCAGCATCGGCGGCCTCTCCTCTCCTCCCCCTACTCCCTCCTCCGCGCGCCTCAACACCAATGCCAGCACGTTCATTCCCGGAAACACCCCGCGAACCAAAAAGATCGTACTCAAGAGTGCGGACGGGACCGAGATCAAGTTGGAAAGCTTGAAACAGCAAACCCAGAGTCCTGCCCCCACCGCCTCCTCCGCGTCAAGTAGCGTTACTTCGCCGCCGCCTTCTGCGCCTGCTGCCGGTGGCAGCCCGGGCCACCAGAGCCGCAAGTCGGTGCAGATACGGATGGAGAGCGAGGAGGCGCGGAAGAAGCGGATCGCTGAGGAGGAGGAGAAGGAGAAGGAGAAAGTGAAGGCCAAGGTCGAGGCTGAGGAGAAGGAACGCAAGGAGAAGGAGGAGAAGGAGAAGGAACGCGTGAGGAAGGAGGAGGAGGAGAAAGAGAAGCTCCGGCTCGAGGAGGAGGAGCGGAAGCGGAAGGAGGAGCAGCAGGAGAGGATACGGCTGGAGGAGCTGAGGAAGAAGGAGGAAGCGGAAGCCGCTGCGAAGGCTGAGGCTGAGGAGAAGGAGCGCAAGGCGAAGGAAGAGAAGGAGCGTCTGCAGAAGGAGGAGGAGGAGAAGGAAAGACTCAAGAAGGCGGAAGAGGAAGCGCGGTTGAAGAAGGAGCAGGAGGAGGCTGCTGCCGCTGCCGCTGCAGCCGCAGCATCTACTGTCGAGCCAGAGGAGCCCGTTTCGATGTCCTCCGACGAAGAGGGCGAGGTGCAGGAAGTCTCCGTCAAGCCCTCCGCCGACAAGGAGGAGGCCGAAGACACTGTCACTACTCCAGTCAAGGAGAAGCACAAAGACGCCCTCCGGATTGACACGGCTCCCCCCAATCCTGTCGAATTCCCCCGCCGTCGGCCAGGCCCCCTTGACCTGACATCCGCTTTCAAACCCAACATCCCCGCCGCCCTTCCTTCTGCCCTGGCTACTGCCCGGATTATCGACGACCTTAGTCGCGTCCCCTACCCGGAAAACATCCAGAGCCCGAAGGTTGAGCTCAACCTCAACGCCAAGGATGGCAAGTTTAGGTACAAGACTTTTTTTGATCTACAAACCCGAAACTCAATTTTCACTCCAGATACGACCGCGATTTCCTTCTCCAATTCATGTCGATCTGCAAAGAGAAGCCCGACATGCTTCCCCCTCTTGATGCCATCGGGATAGGTCCAGTAGACCAAAGTTCGATGACACGCACTACCTCTCGGGGCGGTACGCACCGGTCGGGGCGCACTCCGTCAATCTCAAACCCACCTGGAGCCAACAATTCACCTGGATTCCCTGGATTTGGTGCCAAGGTTGCGCCGCCCTTTTCAGGCATGGGCAACTTCGGATCTGGTCCCAAATCCAGCCAGGAGCGGTTCGAGCTGGCTTCTGGTGCTAGAGACAGAGTACCGAGCGGTGCTTCAGCTTCTGCCTTCGGACGGCCGTCACCCATGATCCGCACGACAAGTCAATCTGGGGGCTCTCAGCTGGGTAGCAAACGGACGCGGAGCAAGCGCGGTGAGACCCGAGACAAAAACAACTCCGGTTCTCAGCTCGCCCATGATCGCTTCAACAACAACCAGACCCTGCCTCAGGGCTTCGAGAATCCACCACCTTTGCAGCAGACCGCAAATCGTTGGGACCGTAAGATTGTCGGTGCAGTGGATCCTGACTCGCCCGAGATCGTGGACCGAAAGGTCAAGGGTTTGCTGAACAAGCTGACCATGGAGAAGTTCGACTCCATCTCCGACCAAATCATCGAGTGGGCGAACAAATCGGAGAAGGAGAAGGATGGGAGGACCCTCATTCAAGTCATTCGACTCGTTTTCGAGAAGGCGACGGATGAGGCGACTTGGTCTGAGATGTACGCTCGTCTTTGCAGGAAGATGATGGAGCAGATCAGTCCAAAGGTCCAGGATGACGGTATCAAGAACGCTGAAGGAAAACCGATCGCTGGTGGTCAGCTATTCCGGAAGTACCTGTTGAACCGTTGTCAGGAGGATTTCGAGCGTGGTTGGGTGGCGAAAGAAGCTACTGCCGCTGCCGCTGCGACGAAAGCGATGGAGGACAAGGCTGCGAAAGCGGCCAATGAGAAGTCTACCACCGAGGGTGAGGCTTCCGGAGAACCCGGCGATGAAATTGTTCTGTATTCGGACGAGTACTACGCTGCGCAGAAGGCAAAGCGACAGGGTCTCGGTCTGATCAAATTCATCGGCGAGCTGTTCAAGCTGCAGATGTTGACGGAGCGCATCATGCACGAGTGTGTGAAGAAGCTGCTCGGCAACGTCGAGAATCCGGAAGAGGAAGAAATCGAGAGTTTGTGCAAGCTCATCTCGACTGTTGGTCTTTTGCTCGACACACCGAAGGCTCGGGCGCATATGGATGTCTACTTCTCCCGCATGAAAGAACTCGGCAAGAGCCCCAACGTCAGTTCTCGTATGCAGTTCATGTTACAGGTATGATTCATCTTTCACGTTCTCCTTTTAATCCGCTGATTGTTCTGCAGGATGTTATCGAGCTCCGCGATCGTAAATGGATCAGTCGGACCCAGGTCGCTGCCCCTACCACGATAGCCGCAGTGCATGAAGCTGTAAGCTCCACCATCTAATGCGGTCCCAATAGTGGCTTATTTGCATTTTATAGGCTGCCAAGGAAAAGGCCGTGCAGGAGAAGGAGTCGTATAACCGTCAAATGAGCATGTCGCGAGGTGGCTCCCGACGTGGCGGAGAACGCGGAGATTTCCAAGCTGGCCCCGACGGATGGACGAACGTTGCTGGCGGCAACGCCCCACGACCTCCCTCAAAGGCTGGAGATCTTTCCAATTTCGGCAAAATCAACAGCACCAGCAAAGGCCTTCCGATGACCTTTGGACCGAGCAGCGTGTTTGCCGGCAAGAAGGATAACAAGCGGGAGTCTCTTTCTCGGACAAACTCGAGCCAAAACATGTTCTCGATGCTCAGTCAAACTCCTGAAGCCGCTGCCGATTCTGCCAAAGGTAGTAGTAAACCATCTAGTCATCCGATCAGTGTTGACTTCGACGTAGGTGCTGCGCCTGAAGCTCCCGCACAACGCAGACGCCTTATCCTTCAACCTCGATCGAAGCCGACTGCTGAGGAGCAGGGCTCGACGACAGCTGAAGCCACTCCAGCAGGGTCCGACAACAGCTCCGACGACGAGGAGGAGGAGGCTCCGGCAGGAATGTCTGAGGAAGACGCCAACAAGAAGATCGGCGAGGACTCGAAGGAGTTCTTCGCCGTTCGGAATTTGGACGAAGCCGAGGTCTATTTCTCTGCTTTACCTGCAGCACATCACCACCGCCTGGTCGAGAAGCTGGTTGGAACTGCAGTCGAATCGAAAGAAGCCAATGCGCAGTTGGTCGCTGACTTCTTTACCCGGGTTGTGTCGAAGGAGCTATGTTCTGCCCAGGCGCTCGAAGACGGTTTCAGCCCTCTCGTCGAGATATTGGAGGACATCGCAATCGATGCACCCAAGGCACCGAGCAACATGGCACTTATGATGAAATCCGCATCCTTCGACAGCGAGCGGTCTGCCCGCATCGTAGCCAAGTCGTCAGATGCCGACCGGCTCACTGCACTTCTGTCATAGACCTCATTGGTATACTTACGATTCTGCTCGATTGCATCTAGTATTTCTTTTTTATTTCCGTAGTCACATATTTCGATCCTGTTGGCACACTATTCTTTCCCTCGCATTTCCTCCTGTTATCCCGCTCTGTTCTGCACAGATTAGCATACATATGTACATATAGCTTGAGCAGAACCAAGCTTGCTTCCGGAGAATCTCGCACTGAGCACAGCATTTTGGTGCCTACAACGTCAAGTACAACGTCACACTCGCCAAGATATTGGATGATCGACGTCTATTGGACGTTGACCAGCGACCCTGTTCTTCGCGGCGGATGTGGAACGCCATAAGGAAAGAACTCAACTTTTACCGAGTCCACATCCTCTTCTTGTGAGCTTATTTCTGACTCCGACGGTTGATCCTAAACGTTGTGCTTAGCACCTTTACACCGCTCATATTTTCCGCAATTTTCTACGCCAGCAATGGGCACTATCAAATCTCCTACATTGACTCGCTCTTCAACTGTGTCAGCGCCATGACAGTCTGCGGCCTGGCCACCGTAGACCTGAGCTCTTTGACCGCATGGCAACAGACCATATTGTTCTTCCAGATGTGCTTGGGGAGCCCCGTAAGTTCCAGAGCACTATTATGCCGCCTTCTCACACTCTAGTAAGGTGGTCGTTTCCTGGGTCATGGTTTACTTGCGAAAGTACGCGCTCCATTGGTTGCGTGGGTCGCTAACAGCCCCTGCCCCATAGATACTACTTTGCAAAGAAATTCGAGCATATTATTGCAGCGGCCAAAGCTAAGGCGATCGCAATTGGAGACGCCGAGAAAGTACCTCCGCCGTGGACCCGTCGGATTAGCACGCTTCTCTCCCGGAGATCGCTACTCTCACCGCTTGAAGAGACTAGCAGGGAGGGGAGTTTGAATCAAGATGAGAAACCGAAGAAAAGGGGCTTCATGCGCAAACTGCAACCAGATATGATTCGCCGCATGGACCACCCGCCACAGCTCGTCAACCCGAGTGGATGGATTAGCGAAGGGGCGCAGACACCCAAACCACGCAGCCCGGAACCAGAAGTGGAAAGCGTTCGAGAGGAGCAAGATGTTGAGAGACCTCGTCATCTCACATTTACTGAGACATTGGTATCAAGTCCAAAACCCATTTCTGACGAGCCGTCACCGTCTTCTCCATCGCCTTCTCATCTTCGCACGCCAGGGTCAGTCGACGTTTATCCTTTCAATACCAACTAACACAGAAAATAGCCGGAGGCTATCTGATCCCGGGCGCATCTCTCCTTTACCGTCATCGCCCATAACCTGTCCGTGACTTCCACGTTAACTTCCTATCTGGATCTCAAGACACTATACAGCGTCCTTTCCGCGGTCTGACACCATAGCACTTGGGATGGCATTTCCCCGCACACAAACAGTAGAGTTTGCTCCGGACGTTTTACCGCGTCGCGCTCGTGGCACAGAAAGACCACCTGTTATGGAGTATGAGGAATCGGTGAACTCTCAGGATCGAAGTGAAGCTATCTGCTGCAGAACCTCAATTGCCGGCTGACTTGTGCAAAAGGATCGACTCGAGGATCAACTCGACGAGGGTCTTGGATACCTCACGAAACACTCACCCAAAATATGACCGCCCACACGTATCCATCTGGTCGTCGCACCAAACACAGTGGTTTTGGCGGCTTCCCGATGCCACACGAGATTGTCAGGAACCTCTTTACTCGCCTTTTCCCCAAGTTACAGCAGAAACTTACCCGGTCAATAACGTTGCCAAGAACTACCACACTGGCGTCTAATCGAGGAGAGATTGGCGTCGTTGGAGCCAAACCCGCGCCTTATATTTCATTCACCGCAATAGTGGGACGTAATTCAGCGTTTCAGCAGCTGACAAAGGAGCAGCAAGACGAGCTTGGAGGTGTAGAGTATCGAGCTCTCAAAGCCCTGCTCTGGATCGTAGCAGGCGTAGGTTTCATCTCTCCACAGGCCAGCAAATGGGTTAAATTTTTAATTAGTATCATATCGGGGTCCAACTAATCGCTTTCACGGTAATTGCACCATATATGGCGCAAGCCAGATGGGCCGAAAGCTTTGTACCACCGATGCAGCACAAAAAGCTTACATCAACTTGGTACGGAGATGATGCTGTATTGGGCCTGTACTCATGTCCTTTTCAGGTATTCCTTGTTCCAAGTTGTGTCAGCCTACACCAATACTGGAATGTCCCTTGTTGATCAGTCCATGGTGCCATTCCAACGAGCATACGCCATGATTATTTTCCTCGTCCTCCTTGTTTTGGCTGGCAACACCGCTTTCGTAAGTGAAGTACTGCTCTCCTTTCAGTAGTCCTGTTAATTAAAGTATTTAACAGCCCATCTTGTAAGTATTATCCTGAGGATTTTGGCCTTTGTTGACCATAACTCTCCGCAGTCTGCGATTCATGATGTAAAATTTTCTTTTCTTTTCTCACCACACAATCACTCAAACCCGTCTAGATGGGTACTAGCTCATCTTGTTCCTACGGGATCCCGGGCGAGCGAGACGCTTCATTTCCTCCTTGACCATCCTCGAAGATGTTTTATATATCTGTTCCCATCGCACCAAACTTGGTTCCTCCTTACGGTGGTTCTGACTTTAAAGTCAATTTCATTTTACTTGGTCTACGCCAGCCGTCCTTACCTCTCCCCCAGTTTGACAGATTGGTTCTTCTTCATGGTCTTGGATATTGGGAATCCTGCTATCGAAACTATTCCCCTGAACGTGCGATTTATCATCGGACTGTTGCAGGCCATCGCTGTCCGAGCGGCGGGGTTCGGGACTGTTGCATTATCTGCTCTTGCACCCGCCGTCAAGTAAGTCAAATGAGCATTTGGAGTTTCGTCATCGTTAACTTGCTGGTACAGAGTTCTATATCTCATCATGATGTATATCAGTGTCTGTGCGCCAACGGTCTGCTATTTGTCGTGAATTAATGTCTGATTGCACTCTGCTTTTATAGATCCCATCGCCATGAGGTACGATTACTGCTCGTTCCTTCTATCTTTCACACCTTACCGTTACACAAGTGTTCGGTCTACGAACGTGTACGAGGAGCAGTCGCTTGGCGTCTTCCGTGAGGACGCAGACTCTGATGACGAAGACAATTTCCAGCCCACCGGCGAGAGCAGGGTGACAGTGTGGAGCAGATATCTTGCTATGCATGCTCGAAGACAACTCGCGTTCGGTAATATCCGGATGGCTCGTGAGATGCTCCTCGTCTTATCTGTGCCATAGACATGTGGTGGTTGGGCCTTGCCGTCTTTCTCGTCTGTATCATCGAGGTATGTTGCACACTTATTATGTGTCCTTCCCCTGTCAATGTCTTTCTTAGCGGCACAACATCGACTTGGAGGCGAACGCTACCTGGTTCAACATATTTTCGGTCGGTGAGTACTACAGCCTCTAGATCTATGCTTTTTGTTGAGCATCGTTGTCAGTCTTCGAGCTTGTTTCAGCCTATGGCACGGTCGGACTGAGCTTAGGAACCCCTACCGTACGTTCAATACAATCCGTCTGCAGCCGACTCGCTCACTGGTGCGTTTGTCTTTAAAGGACAACTTCTCGTTTTCTGGGGCCTTCACTCCCTTGTCGAAGCTGATTGTGTGCTTCGTTATGATTCGGGGTCGTCATCGTGGCTTACCGGTAGCCATCGATCGCGCAGTCATGCTGCCTATGGAGTTCAATCGCAATGCCGATGCCGAACCGGAGAATGTCGAAGAGAAGAGCGATGTGCCCTCCATATCTACCGGCCATGAAAAACCGTCCGAAGACGCGGAGTGGCGACGACGGAAGAATGCACAGCGACGAAACACGGAAGAGATGTCCGTTGCAGAGATCAGAAAAAATGCTGCCAAGTTGGATCAGGACGCAAGTCTTGTATAGTATTTTAGTCTTACTATTTATACCATAGAAATAATGCTCTGACATATGTATTCACAAGATATAGACATTAATGAAGGTTGATTTATAGATCTGTCAAGCACCGAACCAAATGTGCCCTGCCGGACTCACTCCTGCCGTCTAGAGAGTCGACTATGCACATAGCTCCACACGGCGCTTACCTTTTTGTTTGCCGGGCCGCTTTCGATCGCAAATTGATGTGTTGTCAGACGGGATTTGTGGACCGGCAATTGCACCTCGTCTGGAAGGCCTCTTGTACATCCTCTCCGGAAGGCTCTCGACCTCCGCGTTAACGTGCTGTCAGGGTACATAACGCTCTTTCTTAAATGAACAACCTCACCACCCAAGCTGGCTTAAAGATTGGGCCCCTAGTGATTGAGACACTCGTTAAACATTATTTTCTGAAGCATAAGACACAAGACAACCCCGGGCCAGGCACCCAGCTCAGGCAGGACGAGTTGTTGTACGATGAAGCGTTCAACATCGTCAAGGTGAGCAATTTGAAGCAATATTATTCGTCTGCTGATACTCCCGTTACCAGGCTTTCCTCAACGCGGCGAGCTAGTGAGAAATATCCAATCCTCTGGCACGGTTGTTAATGTCCATGCAGCCATACTGTCGAAGAAGTGCAGGGTATGTCTACCTCGTCCGCTGCATAGCACAGCTAAGCGCCGTGCAGCCTTTGCGAACACGCGCACTCCATCCCCCCCATGGGTGCATGTGGTCAGAGTAGTTGTGCCCGTGTCCTGCTGCGACGATGCCTCGAAGTACCTTATTTCTGCGTTGGGAGGCGAAGACGCCGCCCGACAGATGGTTGGTGGTTGCAAATGGTGGCAAGTTCGCGGCATTCCGGGGTAAGCACAGTACCCCTGGACACACGAGTACTCGGGATCGACATCTTTCAGTGTTGACGCGCAGTGGATCACTGCCAAAAAAGACTGGCAGGAAGCCAAACGACGCTACAAGATGTCCCAGAAGTCCCAGACCAAACCCGATGCGCCGGTCGACCCTACGGCCGACTCTGCACCATATGAAGAGCACATGGACGAGATGCGCTGTATCCTTTACTCTCATGGAGGCGTGTATGCTCCGCGTATTTTGCCCTCTATTCCTAACATTCCATCCAGGTGGCTATTATTTCGGCAGTGTCGACCAAGAGCGATACAGTATCCAACGACACGCCCGAAAAATCAATGGCCGTGTTTTCGCTATAAATTATAGGCTTTCTCCGCAGTACCCCTTCCCGTGTGCCTTGCAAGATCTCATCGCAGCGTGTTCGTCCCTTCCATCGCTAACTAATTAACCTAACCCATTTCCTCTAGATTTATACCTGATAAGGCCCCCGCCTGACGCTTCACATCGACCTGTGAACCCTGCTCACATCGTGGTAGCGGGCGATTCTGCCGGAGGCGGCCTGACGCTGGCACTGTTGCAAGTCCTTCGTGACACCGGCCTTCCTTTACCCGCGGGAGGAGTGCTCATCTCACCATGGTGCGACCTGACACACTCCTTCCCCAGCATTCATACCAATACTGCTACGGTACGGAGCGAGTATCATTGTCCCCCAGTCCTCTGATATTATCCACAGGACGTCATCCCCGAGTACGGGCTCTCGTTCCAAAAGCCAAGCTCCTTGTGGCCGCCGCCCTCCGAGGCCATGAGCCGCAGAGTGCACGCCTCCCTACGGACATGGATCCGTAACACCTTCAACCACCACGACAACTCTCGGCCTCCGACGCCACCCCCCGGCCCCGCCACCGCCTCAGCGTCCACGACTACTATCGCCGTGCCCGAAGCACCAGTTTCCTCGGTTGCCGTTGACGTTGGCGCTACGAAGGCCATCCCGCGCGACACCGAAATCATTACGCTCACGGCGATGTCGGGTGAGGAACTGCGCATCGATAAACAGGTTCACCTCTACGCGCCGAACTCGCTCCTCGTACATCCGCTCATTTCCGGTGCGCTGAGTTACCTCGGTGGCCTGCCGCCGCTTCTCGTCATCGCAAGTGACAAGGAGGTGCTCCGGGATGAGATCATCTATATGTGGGTTATTATATGCATTCATGTGGCGGCTGAATGAACGCGCATCTGCTTCTGCAGGGCGCACAAGGCGGCGAATCCGGAGAAATACCCGATAAAAGACGAGATACGTGCGATGTACTCCCCCCTCGATGGAATCGAAAAGAAGTTCGGGCCGACGAAGGTACATCTGCAGGTATACGACGACACGGCACATGTTCTGCCAGGTGAGAAAGGACGAAACTTGCGAGCAGCAGATATTGATTTTGATTGCCTTCAAAGTTCTCTTCTCCTTCACCACTCCGGGAAAGTTTTGCTATCGGGCGATCGCGACCTTCTGTAGGGATGTCACGGGCATGAGGCAGCCGCCACAGCCTCAGGGCAGCGGCCCTGCTACACCTCGACAAGAGAAGTTTGATCTCAGCCAGCTCCCTCCTTTACCTCCGTCACCGTTTCCTACATCAACGGCAAACGATGCGACCGGCACAGAGCCATTCGCACCGAAAGATTCGCTGCCGGTCTCGAAGGGAAATGGCATACGGCGCGCCAAGTCAGCCTTGAGCTCCAAGCGGCTCTCTGTGTTTCGATCATCTACGGTTTCTAGTCCTCCTATCAAGACAGATTCTTCGGGCTCACACCTCGATGGCGAGCCCAAATCACCGGACTCGTCAGACCGCGGCGGATCGTATTTCTCTTACTTTAGTTCGTCTCGGGGAAGTGCCACGCCCACGCCATCGACATCCTCCAGCAAAGGTGAATCGACTTCAAGCGACGTCGCTGGGCCGCGCTTTCCGCACTCTGGGGCGGAGACACCACATCCGATGGACGGAGAGCGCATGGCGGGGGATCCTGTCGTATACGCTGGAGCAGAGTGGAAGGAGCCCGGCGTTATGGTCCGCGAGCGCGTCTCCACGCGCGGGGTGTTGCGCCCCCTGGAAGCCGAGACGGACCTTGTCGCGTTTAGCGTCGCTCCGGAGAATATCGGTGTCGTTTCCGAGCTCGCAGTGCGGCGGTTCCTCGACGGGACGCAGCGCTTTGACCACAAGTTCGCCAGCACCATCAAGACTGTGGAGAAACACCGCCAACGGAACCTGGAGCGCGCGAAGAAGGATACCGTGCGGAATATGAGTGTGCTGCAGAATTTCATCGGTCGAGAAGCGGAGGCGAAGGCAAAAGGTAGTACGGATGGGGGCAGGACCGACAAGACGGTGATGGGAGTCAAGGATGGACTGCTGGCTTCGTCCGGAAGCTGGAGCTGGGCTTGGGCGCTAGATGCGAACGAAAATCCACCCCCCAGCAGTATCGTTTCGCGCAGGGACACCCAGGAGGCACTGCGGCTAGCGCGAATTGCGGACCAGACGATGATGGAGGGGGAGGAGCATTCAATGAGCGGGAATCATCTCTGGAGCGTGATGGTTAACTTCCTGACTGTTACACCGGACAAGAAAACCAAGAAGCCGGAGGACAGTGGCGTCGGTCAGCACGAAGAGACCACCGACCAAGAAAAGACACTTCCAAAGAGGAAATCCACGCTTTCCAGAATGTTTCAGCCCAAAGAGACGACCTCTCAGTGATATTTATTCACTTCTAATTGTAACTGTACGAACCTCTTGTACCTGTAATTCAACTAATTCCACCGGGATTCACGACCTACGACCTACTCTCGTGAATTCCTCGTTAAGACACAGCAAGCATTCATGGTGTTGTGCATACTCGATGTTCTTACAATGCAATACGCAAATTCTGCAGCAGGGGAAATACAAAACGTGGGATTGAACATCCTGTGACGGCCGAGTATAGATAGTGGTAAATACAGCAGGGTATATATATACAAGCATACAGTCTCCAGATTCATAGTTTGAGCGCCTTGTATTCCGCCTCCACGGCTCTCGACCGCTCAGATCGTTCTTGTTGACTTGGTATAGTCTATAATGAATTGAGCAACGAAGATCGCATGTACGAAAATGACATTGAATGCGGACCTGACTGAGTTCGCCAGTCACGGCCAAGATCTGGCCTAACAGTTCACCTGAAGACGACATGAGTCCCAGCGGATGTAGCCGTCGTTTTTACTGACCATCAACAACATCAGGTTCGGGCTCGTAACCCTCGCTGGTCTCCTCAACATCAGATTCCAGCGCATCAAATTGCGCGTCGAGGGTTTCGTGTTCGTCGCATAGTTTTTGGAATGTCTCTTCCAGCTCGCGAGGTATCTCGCGTCGGTCCTTCCCGATCTTGGTATGCCAATCCAGGCGATTGCTCGCCAGCGCCCATATCCGTCGGTCGAGCGCCTCATCGAACGGTTCCGCATCTAATATGTTAGGTCAGCCAGTGGTGGGTGCGGCAGCGGGACAGCGGACCTTGCTCGTGAGGTTGTAACGAGTCAAAGTCGCGTCCATTTATGCGAATGTTGTGTTGGGCTTTTCGGAAGGTCTCTTCGGCGAACTGGCAAAGCAATGGTTAGGGAACGCGTGGTTTCCAAGAGTGTGTAGAAACCTCCTGCGCATTTCGTCGCATCGCGTCCCTTCGCTCGGTTGACAGGCGGTTTTGCTCCGCGTATTCGTCCACTTTACTTTCGATCTCCCTAGTGAAATCGGATTTGATTCTGAGCCATACGCGCATAGATCCCACTGAAATACGGGGCAGGTCGTCGTGTGTATCTTCATTGTGTGCATTCATTTGCAGACCGAGTGACCGAGTGGTGGTCAAGAGCGACGCCAGAAATGTGGCTGTGTTCGTATACCTCTTTCCGCTCCGCGACAATGTTCCTCGTCTGCAGGAAAAGTCCTTCGAATTATGAATTGTGGTTAGTTGACCATTTCTTCCTCCCACTATGGATGAAATCCTTTGTATCACACAATAATCGGACGCGAGGCTTGCGATTCATCCAGGCGCTCGCGAATGGCGCAGTCTGTTAGCAGACGTTATCTTCTCTCTGACTCTTCCTTCGATTTCGCCAATCTTGTTGTGCTAACGGACCGCTCAACAGGTGATTTTGACGGATCATACCGTCTAATCTACTATCGGATCCCTCAGGCAGTCGTGCCTCGAGGCATGTGTCCTGTGATTCAAGCGGGCAGGCCACGGCGTGTCCTCTCTCTCATATAGCTCGCACGGATAGCCCGCGCGACCCACTAGTCTCTAACTCGTCCCACGATGCAGCAGGTAGGGACCTTTTGCCTTGCATCGTCAGTGATAACTAATCGAGAGGTTTCCTTTGTTAGGGACCCTCCATGGACGTAGACCTTTGTGAGCTGTTGCTGAGCATGAACCTCGGGCAACCCGAACGACCAGTGCGTCATTCTGCTTTGGAGGCTTTCCAGTTTATCTGACATTTCCCGGAGGCAGGAATGCACAAGATTAAACGTCGAAAGCCCGCATTTCGTAGCAGACGACTCGATCATGTCCGAGGCACAAGTCTGCCATGTGCGTATTCACAAAAATGCCGACACCATGCTATCGCCTGATTGATTCCAGCCCGCCGGAGCCCTGGTTTACTCGAAGCCAGAACCGCCCTCCGAGCCGTCGTATCAAGGATGCGCGTATCTGCAGTGCATCCAGTCGCAGCTCGACAGTTTCCCCACCACTGGCGGCGAGTACATCGAGTCTATCTTCACGCATCGGCAAATATTCTTCGCGTTTCCGGGCGGCCACCGGTGTTGTGCGCGGGCTTTCAGTGATCTTGCGTGCTCACTACAGCGGAGGGAATGGAGGGCAGACCGGGACGCCGACATGGAGGCGGTCACTGCGTTTCACTACGAGGCGGAGTTTATTGCCTCTGTGGTTTCTTGAGGGCGAGCTTCGTGTACCGTATGTGCACCTTCGTGCGCGCCTGTGCTTCAACCGTAGTAGTGGTGAATAGTAGCATAGCGCTAGTTTTCGTAAATCAACGCCAAGACTGTTCGGATTAGTATGTGTCGTTATCCTTCCTCTTTCCGCCGTGAAACAACCTCCGGAAGAAACTGAAGAAACTGGAATGCTGCGCTGAAACCTAAGTCTAGCGCTGGGTTAAATTTGTCTCCACGTCATCTCGCGGTCTGTCAGGCTTTCCAACTACTGTTGAACTACTCACTCAGACGCAATGCAACGAAACTCCCCTCGAGGCTGTATGCTGCCCGCACCTACCACACAGCCGTTGCTAACACTGCTGCATAGCAACTGATTTTGCCCTGCAGCCAATGAACGAGCCCAGTCAGTCCAGTCAATATGGAGGCAATAATACGCACGAAGCAAATGCCAGCAATGGCTCGGCTCCGTCGCTGCCCAGTGCGTTCCCCTGGAACAAGATTATCTTGCGTGGACCCTGATAACGCCCGCAGGCGCGCAGACGGCTCAAAATAAGGCAGACGACAAAGCGCGGCGGCAAGCAGCCAAGGATCTCACCCAGTCGTGGATGGACCGTTTGCAGCTAATCAGCGTTATAGTCAGTTCTTCTTAGTTATTCCATGCCCTGCGCCCGTCCGTTGCTTGACAAACCTACCGTAGACGACGTTCTTTGCCTCCACAGAAGCAGGGATGCTGCAAGTGACCACTCCCGCTGGCGGAGATACTACTGGTTCTGCTTCGAGCCAAGTCGTGAACTCGGCTTTCCTCGGTGCTCTTGTTTTGCATATCTGGGCAGGTGGGTTGGCACTCCCCGAGTCGCGGCGTGCGTCTAATGGCAAACAGCCATAATCTCCTTCATGGGAGCTTTCTTTCTTGTCCGCTATAACCTGAAGGAGGCGAAAGAAGAACAAACGCAAGTCACTGGCAGTCCCCCTCCGGGCGGAAACGATGCCCACTTGCAAGCGCATT
The DNA here is from genome assembly GCA_029289555.1 of Mycena latifolia. Taxonomy (NCBI): domain Eukaryota; kingdom Fungi; phylum Basidiomycota; class Agaricomycetes; order Agaricales; family Mycenaceae; genus Mycena; species Mycena latifolia. The sequence continues at coordinate 1,487,845 of JARJLE010000002.1, forward strand.
CCAACCCACTTTCACGGCCTCAGCCGGTTTGGACGACAAACCCGCATCTGGAACAGGTCGGGCCATTCCAGAGAAAGCCTCCAACGCACCTCCTGAGTCGCTGCCACAATCTATGCATCTTGCTCACATTCGCCGGCTTCGGGTTGGCTTTACTCGGAATTCTGGCCTTTGCGTGGGCTGAAAATCCCATCTCGGTGGGGGTGGTAACATCCGTTTCTACTGCTGTCTGTTTCGGAGGGGCTATATGGGTTTTTACATGATGAAGTATTGTACGATATCTATGTAATATCTACGCTACTTGTGCTACACGTAGCTGCTTGAAGCTTTGAAGTCAAGTTCGACACAGCCACAGACGCGTTCCAGTCGATGGTCTCTTCTGGACTTTGCATTCGTACTTTCCTCCGACGCTCCGAGTGTGTCCTTGGTCCCAGGAGGGCATTTTATTCCACAAAAGCGGATGCCGACGTGACTCCCCCTTCCCCCCGCAGCCCAACCGTCGCGCGTTGGGCATCCGAAAACAAACTCGAACCGTCTGTTGCGCGATGGGCCTCCACCGCGCGGAAACCTCCAGACAGAGAGATCCCTACCCTCCGCGTCCTGGATCGTCCGCTCGGCGTTCGCGAGCGGCCGACGCTGGTGAAACAAACCCGGATGCAACGGTTCAAGGACATATGGCTGAATGAGGAGACAATATTGGAGGAGCGGAAACATCTGTCCGTCGCCGCCGCAACTTGTGTCTGCAACTTGCTCTGACTCTCGCAGAATAAAGCAACTAAACAAGGGCTACTATACTGATGCTCTTACAATAATTCACCCGGGCCATATGGGCAAGACCTGGATTGCGCCGGAGGTTCTCATCCGGGAGGACGTGTGTACCATATTGCGCGTTTTCAATTCTGCTTTCGCTTACCTTAAGCTAGAAAGCACTGTACCTACCAAACATCAAGGGTAAGGACCTCGACAAGGGCGAGCAAAAGCACACCACCCTCATGTGCTATGGGAAGATTACGCTGCTAGCGTTCGAGTCCACAGAGCTGTCCGTAGTACGTCCCTTCAACTTCTTTGTCTCCGAACACTGACATGCGCGACCACAGCTCCAAACGAAGAGCTTCGTCAACCAGGTGCACCCGCGCTTCGAGGGCCACCCACTTTACCAACGGATGCACATAAACATCCAAGAAAATCTCCTCAAGGCGCTCCTCGTCAACCTCTTCCGCCACAACCTCCGCGCGAAAGTGCCGAAAGAGTTGTACGGGAACTGTCTACTCTCGACGCAGAATATGGAGTATCTACGCGAGCCGATGGGTCTGACAAACAGGATGGTGGGATACGTGTATCTCATCGACGAGAATCTGAAGATTCGGTGGGCAGCGGGGGGAGACGCCACGAGGGCAGAAGTGCAGGCGCTGGAAAGCTGTATATCTGTTCTTCTGAAGCGGTTGGACGAGAAGACAAAGACAGAAAAACCACCGCCATAGAGGTACACAGTGCAATAAGTATTCCTCCATCTCCACGATTCGAGAACACATATTACAGCAACGATGAAAGCACAGAAGCACAAACAGAGCAGGTAAGATTAGATAGTAATAAGATAGTTGATAGATCCAGCAGTTAAATCGCCTTCCGCTTCTTCGATGGAGAGTGACAAGGAACATCCGTAGGCTCCGGAGACGCCGATGGCACGAAGAGGGGCAGCTCATCGTCGGTAAGTGTCCGGCGCCGTCGCTTCGGTGCACGGGGCGGCAAAGGATCGCGGATTTCGGTTGCAGGCACCCATGTCGCATCATCGTCCTCGACTAAATCGATGACCATTGGAACCTGCGTCTCTTCCTCGTCTTCCGATTCAGGTTCAGCTGAATCAGCCTTGATTCGAGCTTTGCCCGCTTTAACTCGTGAAGTGCTGGCAGTGGCCGCTTTAGATTTTCCGCGCGGCTTGGGGGTTTTCTTCACAGTCTTCTTGGCTGCTTTCTTGGTCGCTTTTGGGTCCACAACATGGCAGACTTCTACCGCGCACCGAGCCGTGAGCAGAGCATCGGACCATAGCTATTATTCGCTTAAAAATGACGAAGAGACAGAATAACTTGTGAGACTCACCTTCTGGTTTTCCTGCAGGGAGTCTCCGGGACCTTTGACCTCGACAAACTTACACTCTTTCGTGGCCGGGTTCCAGACGATAAGATCAGGAACACCGCTGCTCCGTCCACGGTAGTCCTCGCAGAACAGCCGGCAAATCGACGAAAGAGCATTGCCTCCCAAACACTGTAACATAGTTGGCAAGTTTTTTTTGACAGCGAATTTCTGGCTAACCTCGACAATTTCTGTCAGCTCTTCGCGGCCACACATCTGCCAGCTAACACCGATACAGCATGTCTTGCGCTCGCGGTAGCGGTCATCGTTGGCCTCGAGAATAGCTCGCGCCTGCCCTCTCGTGATTTCGGCGAGCCGCTTCTCGATAAGATCTCGCCGGGCATAATAGAACGAATCCTCTCCTATATCTAACGGCCCCATCTGCCAGGGTGTCTCGAAAGCGCCGGGAACTGGTGCAAAAATGACGTCCCAAAACAGGAGGCCGAAGAGAGTCGTCAGAATCTGCGTCTCCGAGTGGAATCTAACGCATAATTAGTTGATGTATGAGCTACAAGCAATGGCGACAACAAACCCATTAAACCCAAGCTCTTCATAATATTGGAGCGCTCGGGTCTCCACATTCACAGGCCCTTCTTTGCCTGCCCAGAGAGATTTGCCCCTCCAACGCCAAGGGGTGCTCTTACTCTTGGTCTGAAAGCGGTCTCAGATAGACAACAAGTTGTGAAGATGTCGTACCTCAGGAACGTTTGGCCGCTCGGCGTCTGGGGATTGCGTGACTGCAGCTGGAACCAAGTAGCTTGCAATGCCAGGGCCATCATTCTCCTTCCCTTTCATTTTCCCGATGCCATCGAGCTTGACGGAATCTGGATGATCCCAGACGCGAACCGCGTTGAAAAAAACTTCTTCCGGCTTCTGGAGCACTAGATCGTCGTGCTTGGCCTTCTCAGCTGTGGACATCTTGAGCATTTTCTCTACCCGATCGAGCCTACGGATAAGAGACGGTCGCAGAACTTGGGTTGTTCAGTGAACGATATGAGACGAGCATGCGACGACATACCGGTGGCAGTGTCATCGTCTGCCAAGCCCTCGATGACGCCGTCTCGGGCATCATGTAGAACATCCATGTCCTTTGTGCCGTCGTTGTTCTTGTATAAGTAGTTCATTTGCAATAATGCCCGCCGATCATACCACCCAGCGCGCCGACCGCGTCGCCAGAAACGCTGCGCGAGCAGCATATCCAACAGTTCCTTCTCGTACGAGAATTCCTTCAGCGTGGCCAGAGCGTGTCCGCACTTCCTAACTATCCGAGTGTATACAAATCCTGAAACCCATTATAAGCCAAAACCGGTCAACGAGAGAAGACCTACCTGGCTCAAACCGCTCCAAACCAGGTTTCCGCGCCGTCTCAGCCTCAGACTCCGCCGAAACGAGCTCCTTCCACTTCGGCAGTGCGTGCTCGTCCAAAATCCTCTTCACCATCTTGGCTTTCTGTTGAGCGGGTGTATCCTCGGCCACATCGAACTCCAGTGCTTCTTCCTCGTCATCCGGTACCTCTGGCCGGACGCCCGGTGAGCGTGCTGGGGTGGTGAGGCTACGCAGGAAATCAAACCCGGGTGTCCCAGGCGTAACGAATCTGTGGCCAACTGCGGGGGCGGGAGTTTTTGCAGCGCGCTCGGGTTTGGGGTCTGGTTTGAGGATTTCGTCGATTGTGGCTTCAATCTGTAGCGCTGTTTCGTACTCGAGGTATTTCTCTCGGGTGCGCCAGATGTCGGGATCTCGGACATGAGTGTATTCCGCAAAGGTTCGTTTATTGAAGCCAGCGAGGAGGGCGTCGAGAAAAGGGGAGTCGGGGTATTCGGTACTACAAACGCTTATGGTTGAGACATTATTTACAGATATAAAGAGTGGACCCACCTCCGGAACCAGATTATGTGTAACCGGTCCACGAGTGTACGAATGTATGGATTCACCTTGATGGATTTGCCTGTGGGGGCTAAATACAGAAAACCCGAGAAAGACACGAGCCTACCGGTGGTAGTTAACACCAACTGCCGGAGTCTGTCCATCTGTGTCCGATTGATCTTTTCAGCAGCAAAAGACAAGGTGGTTTGGCGAAGGCCGGTGTCCCGAGATTTCCCTTTGCCCTTTCCTTTCGGGCTCGGACTGAAGGGTAATATAGACTGCGTGGAAGCATTGTTGATAAGAGTAGTTATCATTTCGTCTTTCTGCGAGGCATAGGAATTTTTAAGCAGATAATGTATTAAAACGAGAACTCCTACCGTCAGTTTGGTGTGCTTGATCTTCATGGTTTTGCACAGGGGTTTTATTTCATCCAAATTGAGGGCACGGAGCCCCTCAAGTATTGAAAGGTCGTTCTCGTCTTGGCAGAAATAGTCGACACGCACTTCGGTGCTGGGCAAGATTAAGCTCGATGGGCCGGCCACAGGTTGTTTAGTAAGACCGGTGTCCTCGTCATCCGAGTCGAGAGTCAGGTCGATTATTCCGTCGTCTTCCTCGTCGACATCCATCGCATTGGGTCGAAGTGGCTTACACAGCTCCTCGAACGCGGGAAGCAGTCCATCGGGACCAACCTCTCTGGTATATTTCTGCAGGCTCGAAAGCCTGTGCCACTGCCCCGCCTTCCGCATAATAAGGCGGATAAGGAGAAAACGCGAATTGTACTCCAAGCGGGCAGTAGTGTCGAGGAATCCCCACTCTTCGTCTGTAAAGAGACGCTCTTCGCCTTCTGAGGCCCTGATGTTATTGATAGCGCGCTCGACGACCGCGACATAGAGAGATTGTCTTGCCCATGCCTTGACGCCGTCCACCGATTCGTCTGGGTTTGTTTCCCGGGATTGCTCGGCTTCATCAATTTCGCGCTCGTCTATGTCGTCGCCGTCTCTGCCATAGATCAGATCACTTATAGTCCTGCGCGGCCAGCCGTTCATCATGAGCGCGAGTGTTCAAGTGAGTCACAGCATGATCAAAGCGCGTGAGTGTGACGAAGGCGCAGGTAAATCGGACCAAACACTGCTTCCTCCGAAAAACCCACAGCGGGATGACGAGCCTGTTCCCCGGGCAAGTGCCCTACGCGGCAGGCAAGGAGCCCATTCCTGCAGGATTCACCCCCGAGGATGTCGAGAATCTCCGACAGACCAAGAAAATGGAGCAGTTCATGACCGAGGCTATGGGCTCCTGCCCCGCAAAAACCGTCATGGCCGGCGGTGCGGGTACGTCTACTAGGTTATGCCATGTATAGGCGTGGACCTCTTTTCAGAACTCATCTTCTAGGTCTTGCCCTGGGTATGGTCTTTTCGCTGATGACCGCCTCGATGAGCTACGAGGACCCGCTCCTGCGGCAGAACGCGGGGACCGCGCAGCGCGCGCGGGACATCCTTCGCGATACCGGGAAGAGCATGTGGACCAGCGGAAAGGGATTCGGGAAAGTTGGCGCGCTCTATGCCAGTATCGAATGCGTTATTGAATCGGTCAGTCAAATCCATGCTACTTAGCTGCCGGCTTGCTTACACGGTACCTAGTATCGCGGTAAAACCGACCTCTACAACTCGGTTGGAGCGGGCTTTTTATCTGGCGGCGTGCTCGCACGAGCTTCTGGCCCGAAAGCTGCTTTTGGTGGCGGCCTTGCATTCGCTGCATTCTCAGCCGCGATAGATATGTTCATGAGACGAGAGCCGCCCGAGTAAGCTTACCCCACACTGTTTTTTCTTTCAAGATTAACTTGCATTTCAGCGAGGACTGACTACGCGACTTACACTATCCTAGACCACCCACCTCAATTGTATATTATCTGCTGCATATACATTCTAATATTATTGCATCAAGCAGCTGTGAGCAGGGTGATGTACATCCACCATTATTTTGACTGAAACTAAGATACCTGAGCCCCAAATAAACCTGATCTTTTTATCTACGTAACGTAGACTGGCGGAGCCTCCCCCAGTTCGCTCTCCTGCCCAGACACGAGTCGCTCGAACAGCGTGTTGCGCGCAAAAAGCGTGTCCGTAGGGCGGGGCGACGGCGTAAAGTTCTGCTCCTCCGCGCTGGCAGTAGAATCTGCCGAGTGGCGCGATGTTACACGCTCCAACCCTCCGCGGCGCAGCACCTCACACGGACAGCTCGGCGCGACGCCGGCGGGGTCCTCGAATGACGCAGAGTATTGTGGGAGTGACATCCACTCGGGATTGCATCGGCACTACGGTTAATTAGCCAAATACTCAGATATCACATTGCGGGACGCTCACGGAGAGAATATGCACAGGCGTCTGCACGACGATGTCAAAAAGCTTGCGTTTGCCCGTCTTCGGGTCAAGGGCCTCATCGTCCCCGCGCTCGACACGCATAACACACTTGAGGACATGTGTCACGCACATATTGCCCCGCTTGTTCTTGTTGGTAAAGTGCAGCCTGCTGCACGACGGAGGTAAGGTCAGTTCCTGGTGGAAAGACCAAGGACCTGGGCCCATCCACTCGGATGCCAACTCGGAAAGGTTGTCCCCCGGTAGCGTGAATGCGAGCAGCGGCGACTTTGTCAGGGCGTTGACGTCGTTGGAATCAAGCGGGAGGATATGCCGGCTCGTCTTGTCGTCGTACTTTACTGAGAGTAACTGCATGCGGACAATGGGATCCGTCCGTGCGACATGCTTCATCTGCGAGTAGTATTCGGTTTTTTCTGTGGCCCGATCAGTACGAGTAGCATGTAAACAACAAGAAATCGCACCTTCCAAGTAGATAGACAACCGGTGGATCTTAACCTTTGTCATCGGCATCAAGGTCAAAGTTACGGGCACCACCCCTGCGCATCTACGTCAAAAGCCAAAGATGAAAAATATTTAAAGCAAGCGCACCTCCGATGGGGAAGCTGCGGCCAGAGATGGAAATGAGATATTGCAGCTGCTGCTCCCAGTGCCGCTCAACGAGAATGTTCTCTGTCTCCTCTGTGTCGTCTTCTGTTGGGGCGGCAATGACGATGACCTCTCGCGCGGCGGTCATGCGTGCCGCAAAAGCGCCAGGACGGTGAACATTCGCCTTGAGCCGCCACACGACAGCTCCGTATAGGCACTCCATTGTCGGTGGTGCATTCGGGGGGATCGAAAACGAAATCGGGAACGTATACGTCCCTGTATTCGGTTAAGATGTGGAATGGAAAGATGAACAGAGCGCCTCGCACCTTTCTTGAACTCCTTCCAGCTATCCGTCTTGCCCTTGTCCTTAGGATCCTCCTTCATCCGTCCAGCGACCTTGTCGAGCACAGGTCGCTGGTTTGACGGGCCGTCGTCTTCAGTTAAATCGACTTTCTCTCGAGTCCGGCCGCGACGAGTCGAGTCACCCCGTTCCTTCGAGGAGCGCGTCTTGGACGAGCCTGACCGCACGGCCTCCATGAGCACGCTCGACACGCTCGAAAGACTGAAGCGCGCGCCCCGCCCTCGAGCGTCCACGCGATTAGGGCTGCTCCTTCCTGGTGCCGTATCATCACGCCGCTCCTCATCGACTTCCGCGAGCGTATCGATGCTGGGCCGCCGTGAAAGCGATCTGTCGAGGTCGCGGAAAGACGATGAAGACGAGCGCATGGGGCCGGGTGAGCGGTCGCCCGTGGTGCCTAACATGGGTGAGCGGAGCGAGTTGTGTGATACATCGGATACGCACTGTTAGATGGAGACAGACCCGCCCTTAACGCGTTGCGGAAATCCTCAAGCGCATGGGCAGGATTGTCATCAACGCGCGCGAGGTGACCCGAGGAATGGGCGGGGCTCGGATTCAAAGAGAAGGGGGGTGTTGGAAGTGGTGTATAAGGCGGGATGGGCGGGGCTTGTTCGTGCGATTCATGCGACAAGTGGAAGTACGAGGAGTCTGCGCTAACACGACGCGCAGACCTCGACGGCTGAGGGTCATCGTTGCGCGGGGTTTCTGGTCGTGAGGGGTGGTCGTACAAGTAGTCGTCGTCTTGCCATGGATCGACCCCGGGTCCGACCGACGCTGTGCGCCGTGGAGCAGGACCTGCATGGAAAAAAACCTTGAACTCTGAGAAAACTTTGTGGTCCTCCTGCACATCTATCCGCCGTGCGCCAATCCCTGTTCGGAGTGAGCCCGAAGGAGAAAACCCGAATGTCACTAACGGCACCTTCTGGCCAAGACGTTGAAGTTTTTGCTTGCAACTCCAAGTCGATACTAGTGATTTTTATCGGTTTGACTAGATACCTTGAGAGCGTCAGCCATCGCTGCGCAGAGCTATTGCAGGTACGCACCTATGCTGAGCGTGAGGAGACCTCTGAGCAATGCGGGGCGGGCGTTGGAAGCGTCACCGGTAGGGCGACGGCGCGCATTGTTGTCGTTCGTGCGGAGGTAGACGGCAGCCTCGGTGAGGCGAATGTTGAGAGTGTTCTTGGGCATGGCGGCCAAAACTTAAAAGGATGTCGAGCACGAGCCATGTCCACAGAAATAAATACTGACTCCCATCCTTTGCCGCCGGCGAAGCTCCTCTTTCATCTTGTGAAACAAAACGTTTGCACCGTCCACATGCAACGCTCGGCGAGGCAAGAGGTGATTCTCTCTTTTTGCTTGGATGGGGATATTGAACAAACGTTTTACGCGTCTGGCGCACCTATTGGTGACTCGGCGGAACAGGCCCACTGCCAGCACCCAAGTACTCTCGCTAACTCTGTACAGCTCTATGCCCCCCTCGCGTCGACGATGCGCGTGGCGCGGCTATGCCTCCCGAAACTAGGTCCGAGGGCGATCTTACGCATGCTATTGATCTCGCGTTGAAATTCGAGTCTTGCCTTGGTCTTGCCTACAAGCGACGTCGATTGGCCATGGGAAGGAAGCTGCCGGCCAGAAGTTGGCTTAACCTTTATGAATGAATGTAAGGCTCCCAAATTCGGCTCCAGCTTCAGCTCCCGTTCTGTCCTAGCCTCAAGCTAACGATGATCCTTTGCTACGGTCGATTTCACCGCCACAAACCGCCAGAACCATCCGGGGTCTTCAGCTGAACGCAAACGTGCCCTTTCCACCCATTCTTGTCTTCCGTGATATGCATCGTCTTGTTCTCCCACCGGCTTCGCACTTTCACCACAGTGGATGCGTCGACCGCTTTCCGGCCCAACATTCCAGTTGGTTTAGGTCGTAATCATCACTTCAAAGATCCTCAGCCCCTCAGCAATGTTGAATAACTCGCTTTCCTTAAAATCCACTGTAAAATATGTCAATTGCTCGACATATTGTGCTTTATAACAAGTCTTCTCTTTCGCATCTTCACGCTGGCCAAATAACCTACATGGATTATCCATCCTGCCCTGCTCATAGGAAATCCCCTGACTGTACTGCGGCGCTGCATTCAAACCTTCTTCGAGCCGAAATATTTCCACGACTAGCATGCCGAATACGTCCAAACGCACCAGAACGCACCTCGCGATTCCTTCCTGTTAAATAAAGCCGCCGGAATCAGGTATTAACGCTTTGACCTTTGATCGTATTGATCTGGAAAATCATCTACACTGCTGCATCACTGCGCTTGTGTCACTACTGTGTCCACATAATCGCTTCCAACCCAACGAACGGAAGTCGAGCCAATAACGCGCTCCGAGATTTGGTACAAGGATGGCAGTGTCGTCCTCCAGGCCCACAAGACTCAATTTTGCGTTCACTGGGGCGTCCTTTCGCTGTATTCCTCGATATGCAGGACCTTCTTCAGCCCTCTGAGCAGGAACGTGTCGAAATATGTCCCATTGTTGAAATATCAGACACTGTATCCGCTCTGGAGCATCTTCTGAGGGCGTTGTACAACCCGTGCGTCCTATTACAATGGCGCCAGTGGTGGATCCTAACACTATTTCCGCAGCTTGTTCAACCAGGAGTCCCTTTCTTTCCCTGTGGTCGCCAGTGTCATTCGTTTGGGATGAAAATACGCTGTTAAAAACCTCTTCAACGCAGCAGTCGATCGCCTTACACGCCAGTATCCTTCAACGCTTGCAGAATTCTACTCCCCAGCCAAATCCCCGCTTTCGATAACTGGCCAAAACTCTTCGACGTTGTAACCTGGCCACAGAGACCAGCATACTCACCATCCTACCCTGTGTATACTACCGGGTTCTGGAATCATATTAGGCTGTGAATCTAGTAAGTTGTTGGAAATACCGTTTCAAATTTTGATCACGCTTCAGGCCCCGATATTCGATAGGATAACTCGACCCAGCGGCACAGTCACTTTGTCTCCGGTGCACCAAAAAGTATGCATTCTCGCCCATTCAAAGCTGCTGGCCGCCCAATTCCAACCCGAAAACACGTTGAGTTGGTTTTTGAACCCAGATCCTTCCCTGTCTACTTTAGATGAGCTAGGATGCATCGACCCTAAAAGGTGCAGTCAACCGAAGGATAGACTCTTCCGCAAGCTTGCAGTCCCGCCGGTCTTGTCGGCATTCGGAAAGATTGACAACTGCGCCCTTTGTCCCAGTTGTAAGCAGAGTGTGAAGGACCAAATTGCAGCAGGCTAAAAGAATATGTGGGAGACCCTTCCCAGTTATTTCGACCTTCCCCCGTGGAATGATTTAAAGAACGACCTTTAACCACTCGCGCTCTCAGGGTCGATGCCGATGGACAGCAGTTATGCTCTGCATGTGCTTATGTACAAACCCAGCATATATCAATGCACCAGGTCATTAATTATCTGTCCCGAGATGAAGGTGAACCGTCCAGATATGATCACAGGTTCGTATTTACTACTTATTGGCATATCGAGGTGTCTTAGGACGTAACAGTCCAGTGCGCGCGAAATTGCACTGAAATATTTACAACGCTCTCTCTTGACACCAGATTTTCACAACATGTTATGGTTTCCGAATGCTTTATTTGGAGGATCGTTCAGGCAGGCTTGCCCGCTTCAGCTTAGCCTTTTCCAAGACAATTCAACTTTTGACGGGCCGGTCGGGCATCAATCGGGCATAGCCACCTAATCGCTTTCGTCTTTCAACCACTTCGAAATTTAAAACCATTACATCTTCAATGCCGCGCTCAAGGCCTAGGCGACCTTTCGATCAAGACGGAAAGCTTCATGCCTTCTTTACCTTCACGAGTCTCACGGCTGTACGCACACTCGTTCTCGTGGCACTGAACTGTTGGCCGGCAGTCTCAGGTGCCGAACCACTTCTTCCAGGCGATAACGATGATCATCGACTCTCACGCTCAACTCTCTGGTCGACCCAGCTACCTTGAATATGGCCGGAAAAACGAAATATTTTACAAATGATGTGCATCCCAATACCGACGCATCGGACCCCTCGTCCAACTCCTCCCTGACCCTAGCATACCGCACCTTTGGCGATGCCAAAAGCCCCGCAGTTTTCATCCCTTCGTGCTATTCTGGCAAACTCGACAGCACGCTGACTTTCCTTTACCTTCCGTCAGAGGATGGCACTCCGCCTGTCCTCCAGAAGCACTTCGTCGTCGTCTGCGGTTTGCTTGGAGGGAGTGAATCTTCCTCTCCATCCAACGCTCCCTCGGCTCAGCGTGGCCTGGAATTCCCAACAATAACCTACGAGGACAACATCCGCCTCCAGCACGCCCTGTGCGAGGCACTGGGCATCACCAAACTCGCGGCGTACATCGGGTTCAGTATGGGTGGGCAGCAGGCATACCACATGGCGACGCTGTACCCGGATTTTGTGACCCACATCGTCGTTCTGGCTGGCTCGGCGCGCACCAGCTGGCACAACTGGTCTTTCCTCGAGGGACCGAAGGCCGCGTTGGTTAACAGCGTCGACTTCCACGATGGAAAATACCAAACGCCGGCGATTAGAGGTACCAAGGCCTTCTCCCGGGTTTATGCGACATGGGCACTGTCGCAGGCGTGGTTCCGGGCGCGCTCCTGGGAGAAGCTCGGTTTCCATAGCCTGGAAGAGTTTTTGAAGGTGGCGTGGGAGGAGGGACAGGGAACTTGGGATGCGCACGACCTTCTGTGCCTCCTCCAAACCTGGCAGAAGGGCGACATCTCGCTCTTCGGACCAGAGGAAGAAAAAGGAGATCTAGCAAAGGCGCTGGGGCGGATTAAGGCCAAGGTGCTCGTCATGCCGAGTCGGACAGATCTGTACTTCCCGCCCGAAGACAGCGAGGAGGAGGTCAAGCATCTGAAGCACGGAGAGTTGAAGGTCATCGAAAGCATCTGGGGCCATTTCGCAGGTGGTGGAGGTGGAACGAAGGATGATAATGAGTTCATCCAAATGCAAATTGCCCGATTCCTTCAGATTCAGGACTGAGAAAATGGCTACATACTGTTTTCAGCTATTCCGTATGCTCGTACTCACTCCCTGACTTTTTCTTGTACTAAAATGACGCGCGCTGTCAAGATGACGAGTCGCATTAAACAATCTGACTTTTGACCCGATTAATTCATTGCTTCCCTTCCTCCCACCATGTCGACACTGAACCCTCCAGCTAAACGCCAGCGTACCGAGAGCACTGCATCTATCACCCACTCAAATATCTGGTATCAGGATGGTAGCGTCGTGTTACAGGCTCAGACCACCCAATTCCGCGTTCATTGGAGCGTCCTCGCGCAGCACTCATCCTTTTTTCGAGACATGCAAGGTTTGCCTCAACCGCCAGATCAGCCTAGTGTCGATGGTTGCGCTGTTGTGGAGCTCTCGGATGCCGTGGCAGATGTCGAGCACCTTCTCAAGGCGCTGTATAACTCGTGCGTAGAACCTATATCTCTGACACTTGAGTTAGTTTATGCGTTATGCAGTACACCTCTTTTCAAAGAACCTCTTCCGCTGCCCGTGGTTACGGCACTCCTTCGTCTCGGTCGCAAATACGATTTCCGCAGTCTGCTGGACATTGCAGTGGAATGCCTCACGTTCGAAAACCCCACAACGATCCAGGAATACGATGCCCAAATTTCTCACAACCGTTGTACTCCGAATCGCCCGCGTATCGCCCACTATCCTGGAATTCTCTTTGATATCATAACTCTGGCTAGAGAGAATGATATATTTACTGTTCTTCCTTGTGCGTACTATCGCGCCCTATTGGGTCATGACTGGGCAAGCTCTTTGATATTTTCTGGCCGCTACTCGCTGATCATCTGTTGAACTTAGCCTTCTCTTTTCGATGGCGTCCCTCGAGGTGACGGAACGTGTTCTGTTCTCCCTCCGATCGACCAGCGAGCATTCATTTTGGGTCGCGAAAGAATTCTACACGCTCAGTGCGCAAACGGCAATACCTTTGGATGGCTTCGGTCCTGGAGCACGCGTGTCGGCTGCTTGAATCCTGCCTTGTGTAACGGGTTGAGGGATCAACTCTGCGACAGGTTTTTGACTGTACCGCGACTTTGGGCGATACCCGACCCATCGAGTATGAGAGCTTGGAGGGTCTGTTTCTGTGCGTCGTGTGCACTATATGTGGAGAAAGCCCTCGCCGCGGGTCGCATCAGGATGTGGGACGCACTTCCCGGCATCTTTGACCTCCCTCCATGGAACGAGCTGAAGAACGACCTGTAACCTCCATTCCGCCTCCCTTCCGACCCAGAATGCCAAATACGAATATCTGCATCTCTCTGCATCTTGCAAGCTCAGATCCGTCTGATTGACTTCCATCTTTCCGCCTTCAATTGGCGAGTTCGCGGCTTCAATATGCCAATTCACTCGAGATCCTGTCCTGATTTGTCCTGATTTCTATACATTCAGCAGCGTTCGATTCTTCTAGCTTACGCTTTCCCGCATCTCAAACGTTACCTCCGCTCTGCATCTCCAATGAACGAAACCCGAGGCCTCTCCCTCCATCTCGATCCAGTTTCCATTTGGCATAACGCATGTAGTCAACACTCTCAACTTGCTCTCAACTGGCAGCTTTCCATCTAGAGATCATCGTTGGAACGCGCGCACCAACTTTGAATTTTATCGCGAATACGATTCTGAAGAAAACAAACAGTCAAGAAGCCGTAATGTATGTTCATCTGCAACTTATACGGTCATATTCAACTGATATATCGGCGCGCTAGCGCTGTTAGGAAACTAGTCCTGGTTATATGACGTTTTGTAATGGCAGATGCACTGTAGAACTATGCAAATGATGTTGGTCTTGGCGAGACTGGAAGAGAGTGGATCGTTGACGCTGTGGCGTATGGTGAACACGGACGCCATTCACAAGAAAGACTGTCAAGAGCATCAGCAACGTCACGGAAATTGAATCAGGCTCCGACCTTATATTGACCCCTTCGCCACTGGTTGATTTGGATTCCCCACTGGATCCCCTGACAGGCTCGTAGGTACTGGTGGATTCCCCTTGCATCGTGGGGGATGTAGAATGCGGGAGCGTTGACGATCACGTTGTGCCCCCACAGGAAATCGTACCCATTAACGCCCGGGACATTGTTCAAGATGTTTTGGTGCGTCAGCCACTGTGGTTGCAACAACGTGAGGGGTTGAGGTGCCCCCATATTCAGGTCGTGCATGATCACATTCGGAGGCATGTTCATAGTCTGTACTTATAAGATCAAGATCAATATAAGATGTCCAAGTCTTTCCGCAGTCGTCCACAGGTTAGTTTCCTCGAGGTTTGTTGCCCCTCTCACACCTCGATCATCCACGTACTAGTATCCCCGTCGCTATCGATCAGTTTCTTGCCACTCAGCTGCCTGACGCCACCGCGCAGCACAGACAGAAGGTCTTCGACGATACGGCCAACCTCTTCGGCGGATTCGATGCTGCCGTGGCTTATTTCCAGAGTTCCATCGACGTCATAGCCTCAGGCGTTGTGTTAGGCGTACGTCCCTCCTTCTCTTCGTTGTTCCCCACGATCGGCGTGTGTTGCAGGCCGAGCGCCCTCCCTCCAATGCTACTGTCAAAGAGGCCAACGTTGGCCCGTTGGCAATTTTCTATCACTCGGCTTTTCCTCCCCACCTTCAACAGAATGCCCCGTTTATGTGGAACTTCTATATTGGCTGGCGCGGGCAAGGTCAGAGCTCGATTATGAAGGACTGGTCAGCACGAGGCATCCGTGTCGAGATCATGGGCTACACTGGCAAATGGGAGAAATGCACGTTGCTCCAAATTGCTCCGTCGACGAGGGTCCGAATCGCGTACTATACTTCCCCGAGCACCCAGGCTAAAGAAGAGCTCGTTTTTCCGCCTGACCCTCGGGAGGCATCCATCCCTGTTCAGTTCCTCAAATAGGATAGTGGCGTTGTATCATGTCGAGCGGATTTATTCTGAGTTTGTCTCATTCAACCTGTAGTTTTTTGCGGGATTCGTGGAAAGTAGAGCAAGAGGTGGGCGCAGGACAAAAAAGTGATACAACCTCCCTTTCATTTCTTAGACCTCTGAATAGCCTGGTTTCCACACCTGAGGATCCACTAGTACCATACCAACTTGTCGAACCTTTGCGCACCATATCCCTGACAAGTTAGTCCCATATTGAGGGGCAGCTGCTAATATTAGCCGGCCGACATCAAGGTCAAAGCGATTTCTTGATTTCCGAGGTGATGGTTTTCCCGCACACACTCGCCGACTAAGCGCTAAGCAACTGAACTGTAAACGTGGAAGCCAACGTGTGGATAATCCGCGAGATACTCCACCAGCCGCGCGCCTAGTCTCTTAACAGACGCTTTAACCAACTCGTTGAGTCCTCGTTCGACACGGCCGCCCTCGAGTCCATGCAACATTTCCTATTGCCGGCGCTTGCGCTGCTGACGCCTGTGACCGCATACCTCCACATTGGCGCAGTGTCCCAGGCCGCGTTCAAGCTGGATGAGACCCGTTTCAGGCCTTTTCTCGATTCTGATCCCGCGACCCAGCCAAATATCCGCACGCGCTTCGAGATAACTTCCAATGGCTCTTCCGGGCTTTACTGTGGAAAACCCGGAGACGAGTTCAACGCTGGATATGCGCACTTCACGAACAGTGAGGGTGTAGAGGACAAGCATATGTTTTGGTGGTTCGTGCCGGCGCTTTCAACTGTTTTCGATCAAACCAGGGACCTTAACGAGCAGGCTGTTCAAAGCGCGCCACGACCCGGAAAACGCACCCTTGGTCGTCACTTTCGGTGGCGGACCGGGTGCGTCGGCACTGCTCTTTCCTTTCAGCGGTGCAGGGTAAGTTAAGCTCTTTTAATTGCAATTCCGACGTTCATCTATCATTGCTCAGTCCTTGTGTCATTCAAACGGACAAGGATGGCAGAGGTGAAGCGGTTCCTTCGCCGCACTCCTGGACTGAGCACGCCCATGTACTCGCTATCGACCAAGCAAGTCACAATCAGACATTTTCTGAAGACAGCGGCCGATGATTTTTACAGCCTGTCGGAGTCGGCTTCTCTTACGGTCATTCTCTTCGGAACAGCAGTGCTACAACAGCTTGGGATGTTGATGACTTCCTTCAGGAATTCTGGCTGTATGGTTCTTCTCTCTCCCTCAACTGTACTTGAACATGTCTCTGCCACAGGAAATATCCGCACTTAGTGAAGTAGATCCTCCGTTTTTTTCATCGAGCGTTTGCATGGTCTTATGCTTGCACTAGAAATCAATTCATGATCAGTTCTGGGTCATACGGGGGCGTCTTGTTGGTCAAATCTCCATTTGCGTATTCTAACTCTGAAAGCACATCTCAGCATTCCCCATGTCATAAACACGATCCATAGTCGCAACCTCAAGGCATCAGCCCAATCCAGCAGGACCATAAAGATGCCAGAAAGCGTAAGCAACTGACCAGCCCCTGCTGCGCGATACTTTGACATAACCTAGGTCATGATGGCGAATGCCTGGAGTGACGCTCAGTCGCATTACCTGTATATGCCTATTTATTCCTAGATTACATTGATTTTAAATTCTTTATAGGTGGTTCCACCAATCGAACTGTGTTGACAATCCCTTCTTCAATGCCACCATATGCAACGATATCGTCAATGCCCTTCCCGGGTGTTTGAATGCCGTACAGTATGCATACCAGCAGTCTACGCCCCTGAATCGTTTTGCAGCCTTCGCAGCATGCGAGCGAGTTACACCGTGGGAGCTCGCTACGCGCAATAATTATGACTACCGAGAGAAGGTCGGTCAATAAACATTATAACCTCTCCGCCGGCCAATACTGACATATTTCCTTTACCTCCCATCCAGTGCCCCGCTTCCGGCTGCGATATGAACTTGGGGCCGGTCGAGGATGTTCTCAATAGTCCGAAGATCAAAGCCGCTGTCAGTCTCCTGAATTAGAGGTCTCTCTGGCACTCCTCACGCCATTGCTCAGGTGGGAGTACCTCGAGACAGAAAATTCCTCATTATGGCCGTGGACGACATCACCATGCCGTTCATCTTCAACGCGGATGCGGTGCAGCCAGCCTATCTCCTCCTAGGGCCCGCGATCGCCGATGGTCTACGCGTATTGGGTGTGTTCTCCTTCCCAGCAAACTCCGCACGCCGCTAACTCTCACCAGTGTACAACGGCATGATGGACGGCGCGGTCCCCTGGCGCTCCAACCTTGCTTGGGTACGCTGGTCTCGCATCCCCTCCAGCGCAATACTGACGGACGCAGATGCGCTTGTTGGAATCTCCGCACCAAACTGCTTTCCGGAGCGCCACGGAAGACGACTACCCTGGAGTCGGGACCGTCCGCAAGGCGGGCGCCGGGCCCAACGGCGAGTTTACTCTGATCAAGATCGCCGAGGCGGGGCACAGTATGTTTGATCTGAATTATATATCAACTGCAACTGAATTGGATACTAGTGGTGATACGCACCCGGGCAGATTTATCGCAACATCTCATGACGCGATGGCTTCAAGAGAAACCGTTCTTTTAAATTCGCGGCGACTGAAAACATACTTACACCCCACTTCCGATTTAAGTAATTACGCGCAATACACACCGATATCCTCCGTGTCTTATTTCTCAAGGAACCTCTGCACCTCGAGCTTGATGAACTCGTTGTCTTCCTTCGTTCCATTTCCACCACCCGCTATATGACCCCAGATGCTTTCTATGACTTTAAGCTCCCCGCTCTTTAGATACTTGATCTCCTCCTCGTTGTCTTCGGGCGGGAAGTACATATCTGTCCGACTGGGCATAAGCAGTACCTTGGCCTTGATCCGACCAAGGGCCTTCGGCAGATCACCCCGCTCGTCCTCCGGACTGAAGAGCGATATGTCGCCCTTTTGCCAAGTCTGAAGTTGACATAGCAGATCGTGTGCGTCCCAAGCGCCTCGCCGCTCGTCCCACACTACACGTAGGTACTCTTCTAGGTCGCGGAATCCCAGCGTCTCCCAGCAACGCGCCCGGAACCACGCCTGCGACAGTGCCCACGTCGAATAGACGCGCGAAAAGGCTCGGGTACCTCTCTTTGCCGGGGTTTGGTACCGTCCGTCTTGGAAGTCGACGCTGTTGATCAGCGCGGCTTTGGGACCCTCAAGGAACGACCAGTTGTGCCAGCTGGTGCGCGCCGAGCTTGCGAGGACAATGATGCGCGCGGCAAAGTCTGGGTAGAGTGTCGCCATATGGTACGCTTGCTGCCCGCCCATGCTGAACCCAATGTACGCCGCGAGTTTGGTGATGCCCAATGCGGTGCATAGAGCGTGTTGCAAGCGTACGTTGTCCTCGTAGGTTGTCGCGGGGAAGTCTGGACCACGCTGAGCCGCGGTGGCGTTGGACGGAGAGGAGGATTCACTTCCTCCAAGCAGACCACAGACTACGACGAAGTAGTTTTGGAGAGTGGGTGGAGTACCGTCCTCGGAGGGGATGTAAAGGAAGGTAAGGGTACTGTCGAGTTTGCCAGAAAAGCACGAGGGGATGAAGATGGCGGGATTTTTGGGATCCCCGAAGGCACGGTATGCGAGCGTTAGCGACGAGTTAAATGAGGGAGCGGACGCATTGATGTTGGGATGCACGTCATTTGTAAAGTATTTCGTTTCTCCGCCCATGTTCGAATATCTCGAAGAGAGATCGTGTGAGAAGGAATACTTGTCCTTATCGCTTCGGCAAGTGGCTCAGCCGAAGACACACGAGTACTCAGAGCGTGGGTAGACTTCAGCCAAAGGAAAACAGAAACAATTGACTGAACTAATCAGCGAGAGAGCGCCGAGTTATCGCGTCAGTCCAACCTGAGGGCGGTTGGAGAACTCAGAATTCCAGCGGTTCCGCCGCTTGAAAATCAGTAGACTCTTGGAAAGTCCGTTAGATTTGACTGGACAAGGAAGTCTGTTGGCTACCGCCGGAATGCGGGAAAGAATTTAGAAAGACATAGGAGAATGTTCAGAAGGCTTTGCCAATTAGTGGCAAACAAGGACACGTTGGGTTTCATCCGCGACTCGAAGAATGCACTCCCTGCTAGCGCTAGCAACGAAGCTCATCGAAGCTCTTGAATCGCTCTGGACGAATTCAAATATTTTATCTCCGCGTTTTAGGGAAAAACATGGCAAACAAGTTAGTCCCCAAGGAATTTTTTCACCTGAGTTTTGATAAACTCCATGTCCTCTTTCGTTCCACTCCCACCACCCGCCGTGTGACCCCAAATGCTCTCTATGACCTTGAGCTCCCCGTTCTTCAAATGCTTGAGCTCCTCCTCGCTGTCTTCCGGTGGAAAGTACATGTCCGTCCGACTAGGCATGAGCAAGACCTTCGCCTTGATCCGGCCCAGCGCCTTTGGCAGATCGCTCCGCTCCTCCTCTTGCCCGAAGCGTGAGATATCGCCATTCTGCCACGTTTGAACTTGGCATAACAGGTCGTGCGCGTCTGCGCCTCCACCCCACACGACGCGCAAATACTCTTCGAGATCGCGGAACCCCAGCGTCTCCCAGCAGCGCGCTCTGAACCACGCTTGGGACAGCGCCCACGTTGAATAGACACGCGAAAAAGCTCGTGTCCCTCGGATAACCGGTGTTTGGTAGTTCCCATCATGGAAGTCGATGCTATTGACCAACGCCGCTTTGGGGCCTTCCAAGAACGACCAGTTGTGCCAACTCGTGCGCGCCGAGGCGGCTAAAACAACGATGCGCAAGACGAAGTCAGGGTAGAGCGCGGCCATGTGGTAGGCTTGCTGCCCGCCCATGCTGAAACCGATGTACGCCGCCAGCTCGGAGACGCCGAGTACACGACACAGCGCATATTGCAAGCGGATGTTATCCTCGTACGTTGTCGCTGGGAAGGTGGAGCCACGCTGTGCTTCGGGGGCGTTTGATGGCGAGGACGATTCACCGGCGCCCAGCAGCCCGCAGACGATGACGAAGTAACTCTGAAGAACAGGGGGCGTGCCCTCCTCGGACGGTATGTAGAGGAAGGGCAGCGTGTCTTCGAGGGATCCGTAAAAACAAGATGGCAGGAGGACGGCAGGGTTTTCGCGGTCGCCGAAGGTGCAGTACGCCAGCGTCAGAGATGAATTCGACGCTGGGTGCGACGCGTCTATGTTGGGGTGCCCGTCGTTTGTGAAGTATTTCGTGTCGACCCCCATACCTGAGTGAATACGTCTCCGAGGAAGGGATTGAAACTGAGACTATATAGCTACAAGCGTTTGATGGCGGCAATTGGTACGGGACCGCCGCCATGAGTCACGCAGTGAAGCGAGAGACTGTGATTTCGAATTCGTGGACGGGTGATAATGACTGCGAGTCGTGTTGTATTCAGAATTTTTTTGTCGGATCACCCGATGAAATTGACCTCAAGTTTAAACTTGAGGTCAAAGCGAGAAATTTTGAGGTTTTTAGACCCTATCGAATAAAAGCACATAAGTTTATGTTACATACATTTCATAAATACTGGTTCATGCCTCAACTCATTCAGGCATGAACCAATTTTCCCAAAAATTGTGTCGCCCACGGAGTTGGCTCGGTACTTCGGGATATAACCACCGCACGGCATCCGGTAAAATCTCAGGCTCCCACCCGGTGGCCAGTGAAACCGCCCGCTTATCCGACATGCGCCAATTTTCCCAAAAGCTTACGGACCCAGGCCGTCTGGGGCCGTGGTTCGCGTACGGGTGGGTTATCAACTCGAGGTCGACTCTCCCGAACTCATCATGCTCATCGAGCGTGTCCCAGCCCACGGCGAGCAACACGAGCCGGCGGTCCGCGTGCGCGACGCCACCGAGCGCCCTGCAGAGGCACGCGGGGTGGCAAATGCTGAACGCGGTGCGCGTGCGCTTCGGCCAGCAAGCGGGGAAGAGGCTCACGACGAGCATGCGAAGGCGTGGGCGGTGCGCGAGCAGCTCGCGGACCTCAGCGACGAAGACGCTGTCGGAGGCGTGCGCGGGGAACCTCAACTGGCGCGCGAGCGCGAGGTGCGTTAGCTCCGGGAGCGCGCCAAAGAACTCGAGCGTCTCGAGCGGGGAGTGCCATATAGAGGCGGGCTCGCAGATGCGGAGGTGTGTGAGCCGATTGAGATGCGCGGCAGGGGAGTCCGCTGCCACGTTGAATAACGGGTCCCACTCAAACGGCGTGATGGCGTCGAATTTCTCTAGGATTAGCTCACCCGGGCCCGGGGGAATCCAGGAGATAGAGGGGCAGGCGAGGATGCCAGGGCGCGGAATCGCGAGGGTGCGCACACCTTTACAAGCCGCAACTATTTCATTAAGTTGCGCGCGTGCTACGGTGGTGTACGAGGCGGCAGTTACGGCCAGAGTCCGAACATGCGTGGCGAGAAACTCCGGGGAGCGTTTGGCCATGGACTGGACAGTGCGGTGAAAGAGCGCGATGGCCTTCAGGGACTTCAGGACCAACGTCTTGTAGATTATATTGGACACCAGCGCGTTAAACCTCTTGGATACTACAGTGAGAGTTCCCGCGTGGGTGTCCATGAGGGCCAATTCTAGGATTTCGAGACCGATTTCCGCAGGCATGTCGAGCAGTGGTGCCGCCCGGCGCGCTGCTAACTCGGGCGCGGCTAGTCCTTGGGCTAGTCTAGCGCGAACTCGGGGCCGGGATTTCCTTGGAGGGGGATCGTGGGTTTGCGGGGCCATGGGAGTGGTAGTCAAGTATAAACTAGATTTCTGGAATGCACGGCGAGCTCATGATGCTGTAGGATGCTGTACTATTTGAATCCTGAGGCCTGAGCGCCTTTCAAGATCAAGTGATTGGCGCCCATCGTCTCAAATCGGGAACGGGTAGTACGTTCGCACGTTCGCTGTGAACCTGGTCCGCCATCTACTTCGAATATCGGCAGGGTGAGTTATATGAGCAAAAACACGAGCTCAGGTGGGTCCACCGCTTCGCAGCGACGCCTCAATGCCGTCAAAGTAATATTAGGAATGAAGTAAATAAGCTATGACCGCACTGGCGCTGCTACTCTAAACTCTAAAAATGAAATCTATCGTTAGTATTTTACGAGTCCTCCTCTGTCGCCAATTCCATCCTGGAACGCTCCCAAAAGACAGGGTTAGCCCATGAAACGACGTCTTGTCGGCACTCCAACCCCGCCGCAACTAAGATCAGCCGCTTATCGGCTTCCGCGACTGACGATAACACCGCCCAGATGGTGCTCGAGGCCGCAGGCGTCGTGTCGGAGGAGTAGCAGGGCCACTGAGCAGGGAAGATGCTCACCACGAGCATCCTCAATTTGGGCCGGCTCGCAAGCAGCGTGCACACCTCGTCAACGAACACTTCGTCGTTGTCCGTGTTTGCGTCTCTTCGCCGGGCCAGCGACAGGTGGGTGAGATGCGGTGTGGAACCGAAAAACGCGAGGATAGAGAGGGGGGAATGCCACGTGTCTCCAGGCTCAGATATTCGTAGATGTGTAAGGGAGACGGAAAAGTGGCTTGCGGGGTTGTGCGTAGAAACAGTGGCTCGAAGAGGAGCGTGCTCCCACTGAAAAGGAGCAGTGGCGTCAAAGGACTGGATGGTCACCTCGCTCGGGAGATTGCGGAGATGCGATAAGGGTTCGGCGAAGATCCCCGGGCGCGGGAGCGAGAGTGCGCGCACTCCAGTGCAGGCGGCGATGACCCGCTCTAATTCTATGCGGGTCCTAGGGGCGAAGCGCCACGGCTCTATTGTGACGACCAAGGTCTTGATATGCGTCTCTAAAAAATGGGGGGACTTGGACTTTACAGTCCGATGAAACAGCGATAAAGCCTCGATGGAGTCGAGAACGACGTGTCTGTAAAGGATGGAGGAAACGAGGGCACCGAATGCCTTCGAGACCACTGAGAGGGTGGTGAAAGGGGTGTGGGTTAGACTGAGCTCGAGAATCTCGAGGCCGAGCTCGGTGGGGATATCGAGCAACGGGGCAGGCCGGGATGCCGCAACGAGAGCCAAAGACAGAGCGCGCGCCCGAGATTTATATAGAGGAAGCTGGATTTGAGTGAGCGTAAGAGTGGACATGGTTGTGCTGGCAGAGAGCAAAAATCAAGCTGCAAAAAATACCAAAGACATATCACGTAACACCGATAAGGCCGCCTCAGAGCGGCCGCTCATCCGAAAGCAACACGCACATTGTCGCTCTCATGATTGCTGTAGCGTCGGTCGTCGATCAGCGGGGCGCAACGAAAAGGAGGATGGAGGAGAAAGCCAAGGGGTTGTTGGAGCGTGGAGCGAGCCAAAAAGGTAGCTGGTCAACATTCAAGTTCCGGTCAGTGTTTGACTACAGCCTTCGAATTCAACTACGCGAGCGCGTCTTCTTCTCAGCAATCATGCTACCTATCTCTCAAACACCGAAACCCGTGTTTTGTGCAAGCTCCCAGCTGGCCTTCATCCATGCGTCCGCCTTCCAATTTGGATAGCTTCAATGTGATTTCAAGAGTCGGAATCAAGACCAACTGGAGTCTCGTTGTCATACGGCTGTAGTATCTGGACTACGCATCGCCCTATTCCTGAACTTGGCACAGTGACACAATGGAGATGAATTGCAATTGGAGATGGCTGTACGTTTATAAGCCCAATCCTGTCGTCTATGGCCTAGAGTGCTCTTTCTCCCTCTGACACAACATGTCCGAAGGCCACCGCGTCGCCGTCTATTACCAGACCCAATATGACAGCAGCATGGCGTCCAACTCGCCTTATGGTCATTATGTTTCTCCCCTCCCGTTGTTGACCTTCATCACCCAGTACGCTCGCGGTCTTGCTTAACCAATGCGTAACTTACGCCCTCCGCCACAGCATCTTCTTGGCTGCTTTCCACATCAACAGCGACAAGAGTGTACATCTTAACAATGATCTTCCCTCGGCACCCATGTTCACACAGATGTGGCAAGACCTCGGCCAGATGCAGGAACAAGGCGTCAAGGTCATTGGCATGCTCGGCGGCGCAGCGCCCGGGACCTACACCCTCCTCACCGCCGCCAACTTCGACACGTATTACCCGATCCTGGCAAATTACATCTCCGAGTACGTTCATTGCCCCCGTCTCGCAAATTGCGTCCATAACACACGTCAATCGCCAGATTCAATCTCGACGGCATGGACCTCGACGTCGAGCAATCCACCTCCCTTTCGGTTATTACGAACCTCATCACTCGCCTCAAGGCCGATTTCGGTAAATTTTTTCTACCGAGCGCAAGAAAAGACCAAGCTTACTAGAATGCAGGCGACGATTTCATCATCACGCTTGCCCCCGTCGCCACCGCAATGACCGAGGGATCCAACCTCTCCGGCTTTGACTACATCACGCTTGAGCAGCAGATGGGGAGCCAAATATCCTGGTACAACGCGCAATTTTACTCTGGGTTTGGCACGCTTTTCCCCGACACGCAATACATCAATATCGTGAATTTTGGTTCGGGCCTCGACCCCAACCGGCTCGTCGCGTCGGTGCTCACGAGCCCCGCCAACGGGAACGGATACATTAGCCCGGACGAGGTGGTCAGCAGCGTCCAGGACCTGTCTGCGCGTTACGGCTTCAACTTTGGCGGGATCAACGGGTAAGTGCTTCCGTTGGACGCCTTAACAGCCCTAATATCCGAGTTCTTGTAGATGGGAGTACTTCAACTCAAACCCCAACCGCACCGAGCCGTGGGTATGGGCCGAGATGATGGCGGCAGCAATGACGAGCCTGAAGGAGGCCAAGAAGCAGTTCGAAGCCGAGTCGGGCAGCAAGCGCTCTCGTGTATGGGCTCAAAGCAGCCTTTAAGGACTCTGCCGGAGTCAGTCGAATCAAATCCAAGTTGTATAATCAAATGGTGTTTCCCTATAAACCCCTCTGCATTGAGCATCGAAGGCGAAGTTCAGAAGCTGAGCAAGCTATGAAGATATTTGGAAAATGTGTAATTTCAGCCAGGCTGACCCCACCGCTGAAACTCAAAGATTCAGGGACGTCGTGCTGAATCGTCAACTGTTTCACTTGGATCTTCACGTTTCAAGTATGTTATCAGGTGGCTCATTTCACCCTGTGAAAGGCGCTGTTGAGTGGAGATTTGACGGTCCATGAACGGAATTTAGAGCCTGATCCTTTGCAGGAAAGAGATACTAATACGTTTCCTGATATCAAGCCAGGGAAAGACAAGACTTGAAACAGAAATTTAAATTTACTATCTCCGGGTACGGATTTTCACTACTGTAATATTTATATTGGCGAAATCCTGGAAACGGCTCAGCGTCGATGCTCAAATCTTCCAGCCCCCCGCCAATTTCATGACGCCGTGCGGGTCGTACTTTGCCCGGACCCGCCGCATCTCTGCCAGGTGCGCGGCGCCATAAAAGTCGAGGACGTGAGCACCATCCACGCCGGCGAGGGCATAGTTGGAATAGATGCTGCCGCCGTCACTCTCTGGATAGATGATGCCCCGCGCCTGCGCCTTTGCGACGATGTTGGCTTGGATGCGGACTATGGCGTCGTGGAATGTATCGTCCTCAGTCGCATTGGTGTATCTAGCATCGAGCTGTGAGCGAGCATGAATTACACGCTGCCAAGTTGAAAACGAACCCGAAGAATATGTTCGATGGGAGCAGCACCGGTGACCGGATGGGGGGATAAGCGGATGTGCGGGAGGTGACGTTCCCGCTGTTCAGAGCATTTGTCATGAAGGGCTCGATTGCGACGCTCAAATATGCGGCACTCTTGTCGCCCAGCTCAACGCCGAAGGCCTGCCATAAATCAGCGCAGGACGACCAGAAATCTGGGCTGTACCCACAGAAACCTCGTCCACGACGTCTTGCAGGAATTCAGGCGTATGCGGGAGCGTGGAGAAAGCGTGGAACACGCCGCTGCGGGAGCGGTCAGTCAAAACCTCCGGTAAGATGGTTGACAAAACGGCCTACCGGAGACTGGAAACGCCCCCGTCCGCACCGCTCCATGTCAGAAACGTTATCGGTCCGGCCCAGGTATTTGAGACGGTCGGGATGGCGAAGAAGTCAGCGAACATCCCTTCGGGAAGGTCCGGACCGTCATAGAACAACTGCACTGCGGGGACTGGTGCCGCAAATGTTCCATTTTGGGGTAAGCCAGTGATTCCATGCACAACGGCGGCGCGAATGTCAACGTTGTTCTGCTCGAATGCGACGACGGCCGCGTTGACGTCGGCCATGTGAGCGGCGTCATAGGATATGTGCCCTCCCTTAATGCGGGGTATCAGGGTGCAGTGAGAGACACGATGAAAAAACCAATTACCCAGACGAGGTCCTGAGGAACGGCGCGGAAGGTGAACTCGGTCACGACCCCCTAAGGACGGAACTTCGGTATGTACTGCTGAACGCGAAGAAGGGAAGACTTACGAAGTTGTTGAAGCCACCCTTGAGAGCGAAAAAAAGGTCTGGGTTCCGTGTGGCACTCGCTGTTGTCGCCGTTCCATCGGGCAGGACAATGTTGATGTGCAAAAGGTTGTCGATCTAACCAGATGCGGCGCGTCAGATGAATTAAAGCCTTCAAGCTTCAAGCGGGGCAGTTGCTCACCGCCAGACCATGCGCATTACTCTTCCAGGAATATCCTGCAAAACGTTACTTTTCAGAACAGCTTCGTTGAGAAACTCACGCACCTCCTCCCAAAGTGAATCCCGCAACACCGACAGCAGGATTCCGACCGCCGACGACATTGAATCCGGTGCCGTTGAGCGCGGTGTACACCGAGATCCATTTTGTGCCAGCGCCTATTGCGACAGTCCCAGCCGATGCATCAAGCTTTGTGTAGTCGAATTGCGCGAGCGAGATGTGAACTCCGGTTGTTGAGGAGAAGCCCTTGTTCGACGTGTGCCCGCCACCTTTAACTGCGAACGGCGTCCGCGTCGTGCCGACAGTCTTCAGCTAAAAGTACCGTGAGCCTAAAAGTGTAGAGTCGAGGGCGTTTAGCTCACAATTGCACCGATGTCGGAGGTGGAGCCGGGCTCCACCACGCACTGTGGCTCCTCGATGGAAGAAAGTAACCAGTGCGCAATGGCAAGCGTGTACTCTGTCGAGTTGGGCAGATAAACATTTGCTTCGGCGGATATTGAGGACGAGATGGTGGAGCACGCGTCCCACGCGTGTCCCGCTGTTGAGAGCAAGAGCGCAACCCCGAGGGACTTCATGACCGGGCGATTTTCGAGGAAACATTGAGTAGCTTTTAGTACTAGGCCTGCCGGCGGCTGCCGCGTGCAGCGAGTCTCATGACCGCGCGGCGCGGTTGTCTGATGTCGTGATGCCGAAACAATCAGAATCACAGGCGGGGCTATATTTACAGCTGGTTTCAAAAGTTTGTACGGGTTTTCCAAATCGGTGCTGATGTGCTTACAGTTGCTTGCCGCCGCATCTTCCAGGCGTCCGTTAACCTGGACGTTCTGAATTCATTTTGACCATCCATATACTTCCCAGTTTGTATGGCTTCTGTATAACAAGCCTACAATACATTGCAAGTGCAGAGGACATTGAATTGAAGGATTTTTGGGCCATCGGCCGAAGGGCCTAAATACCGAAAGTCCGAAACCCGCGCCAAAGTCGACTTTTTTTTGTGGTACATTGCACAGGTGAGGGCTTCAAGCAAGGTGGAGCCTCACTGGGTCCAATGGTGAGTCAGAACACTGTCTCGCCGTCCTCCAGAGGGTTGTCGGTGAGACGCGGCGGCAAACAACTGTAAGCACATCAGGAGCAGCACCGATTTGGAAAACCCGTACAAACTTTTGAAACCGGCTGTAGTCAGGGACAAGCTCCTCCGCGCTTGAATCTGAACTTGAACTTTTGAACCTTGACAAAATTTCTCACGGATCGTGCTGTATTTCCCTCGAAACGCCCAACCCACCGCCAAAAAGATGCCAAGCAAGCAGCCGAGGTTCACTTTTACCCTTACCCGTCTCGTTTCTTTATATCTAGCTCGTACCCAAGCAATCCTCAGTATCGTCTTCAGCCTTAGCGCGATCATAAATTTAGCCAAGCAGCCTTCCCCGGACCCAGGTGCTGATCAAGTTCCCTGGCGGGCGTTGCACGGGAGAACGATCAAAATCAGCATCCGCGACGGGGTAAAGCGTTCCCTTCCCTCCTCCTCCTTCCGATTCTTAATTCCGAGGCATATGGATTCATGAGTTCGTGATCATTGCATGTACACGGACAAAAAGGGGAAGAGACGCGCTTGACGGGGTTGAAAGTCTTGCACTTGATCGTTTCGCCGACGGAGCGGTTAACGGACTCCTTTACGAAACCCTTGCAGTCGCGCCATTCGTACCCAGGTTCAATGGGATCCAAAGGTGCCCAATCAGAAATGCGCGAGATTGGCGTACCCACATTCGAGCGCAGAAATGGGGCATCGGCACCCGCGCAACCCTGTGCGAAGTGGACAATACGCACGGATTTTAAGTTTGTGCGCCGATAAAGCGCGAATTCTGGGGCGCATAAGTCCATAAGCGTACACTCGCGCATACGGCCAACCTTCTTGTGCCATTCGTCGCCGTCACAGACAGATGAGCAAGTTCAAATTGAGTTCAAAGCTTGAAGTTGCAAACAGCAGGAAGTTGTCCCAGTCCTCACACCGCTCGCGCACATTACGCCGCATCGGAGGCCGGCGATGTGGATGGACCGAGAGACCATCGAGAAGCGGAGACACGAGTGGGATGATGCTGCGAGACTGCTGCGAGGTCTAAGCACAAAATTGCGCGTGACAGTGTGACTTTCTTCACCCTAACTGTCGTACTTACGCTTGTCCGCCGTTGGTCCCACATCCGAGTCTGTGAAGCCTCACAGCCTCAGCCTCGGTGAACGCACCCAAGCATCGTATTTTTGCCGTCGCATCCCACTATATTTCCCCTAGGTTATCGAAAATCGTTTTTTTGGTCGAATTCAGCCATCCATGACCCGCCATGTCCTCTCATCATGCACTTGAAGTGCTATAGATGTCCTGGAAGAAGAGGCGAAACTGCCAGTGGCCACCAGAGCCAAGGCTCAACCTTGCCCGATGACCTCGGGACTGCTGCTCCTCGTTATCGCAGCCTGAATGCAGAGCGCTATTCGCCCTTCTTTGCATGAACGGAGCGTTCAACCTCTAGCTTCATGAACTCCGTGCTTGTACGGGACCACCTGCGGTCGGTATTTAGCCAGATCACGGAGAACGAGGGCCAACTCCCGAGCGGCGGAACAGCCAAGTCGACGCGCAGGAGCAACTTCCCGAGCCACGAACCTCTGATGGACACTATCCGCGACTGGCCGTTTCCCAATATGGACGGCCTCCCCCAAGCTCCAACCGCCCCGAATCAGAGGCGAAGCGATTACTTTCTCAGCGCCTTGGATGACGACGACGACGACGAAGAATGCGATTCCATCTCTACGAGCTCTACGATTAAACAGGCCTCCACGGTCGAGCCGCCTTCGACGCGATGGTTCTCGCCCCACCGTCTCCCGTCTGTGCCGCTGCTCTACAGAAATATATTCAAATGCGCGGTGGCATACTTTATCGCGTCCCTATTTACATTCTCTCCATATCTTTCGAGTTTCATCAGTGACCTCACTACATACAGAGGTGGGGAGCGTAGGCCGTCCCCGAGCGGGCATATGGTGGCGACAGTGTGCGTTGACTTTATGCTTATTCTACCAAATAATAATGTCTTTTTCCTGTAGCGCTGTATATTTCAACCCTGCGAAAACAATGGGCGGCATGGTCGAAGCCGATCTGTACTGTTTCATGGGCCTGGTGTACTCGGCATTCGTCTGCCTCTCGTCGATGACCATGTTCTGGTGGCTCGAGACGCAGCCCGGCTGGGAATGGCTTGCCGCTATCCTAGTGATTGTGTGGATTGGTGTTAGTATGAGTGTCGTGGCGTGGATGAAGGTTTGGATGGCAAGCCCGCCCTTCAATACCGGTGAGTAGCGGGGCTTATACAGTTCTTAGTGTCGCTTACCCAGAGTTTAGCTTGCAGCATGACAGCCATCATCCTTTTTATTGTGTGCGTCTTCTCGTTCACTTTCCACCGCTAGCTAACTCGGCCTAGGTTGGTTAAAGAGGGTGGCCTCGAGACGCTCCTTCAGGTGTCCTTCATTGTCCTCTGTGGTTCCGCCACGTCCAACCTCGTCTGCTATGTCATCTGGCCGCAGTCCGCAACCTCGGCACTACAGGCCAACATGACCAAGACGCTCGACTCGTTCTCCACCCTCCTCGGGCTGCTCACAAACGCGTTCCTCCTTGAGGAGGGGCTGCAGCAGCCGAGCCAAGAGCGTTTGATGAATGCCGTCGCGAACCATCAAAGCAGCTTCACGAGCCTCAAAAAGAACTTGAAGGAGGCGCAGAGCGAGTGGTTGGGCGGGAGCAGCACGCCGGGCGGAGGACTGGGCCGCGCGTATGAAGATGCCGTAGACAGCATGAATCGGCTGGCGCAGCATCTGAATGGACTCCGAAGCGGTACGCGCTTGCAGTACGACCTAACTAAGGCGGGCGTACTTGGGCAGAGCAAGAAAGCCTGGACGAATGGCAATGGGAAGCAGAAGGCAGACAACGCTATGTCGGTACAGGAAACCGAGGATGACCACGAGACGGTGATGCACAGAGCGGCTATAGAAATGTTCGGGGATTTGATGGATGACCTAGGCCCTCCTCTGAAGGAGCTGTCAGTAAGTGGGACACTCGCTCCAACGATAGCCTTCTAAGCCCCTTAGACGACTTGCACGTCGTCCCTTCTGCGCATGCGCCATTCTTTCGTGCAATGCCAGCGCCGCAGCAAGCGTAATGCGCTGCAGCAACACGAGTTCCTGGAACTCGTCGATGGAATAGAAAGCGCGTTGGTGCGATTCGAAAGCACCTCCAACTACGCTGTACTGCGGCTGTATCGGCGAAGCGCCGCCTCAGAATTCCTCGTCGATCTGCGGGACAGCACATATACGGAGAATACGGAGGTTCTGAGCAGCGCAGATAATGAGCATGTGTTTTTGGTCTACTTGTATGTTCCTTCATTGATTGTTGGAAGTCCTCGCTGACGGCTTGGTACAGCTTTATCTTCACGGCCCAGGAATTCGCGGGGGAGCTCGTGTCGCTTCTCGACGCGATGGGTCGAATATACAGTCTTGAGCAGGCGCGCGCGAACAGTGCCCGGTGTTGGACGCGAATATTCCGTTCCGGCTCCCGCAGCAAGGCTAAAAGGAACACGAACATGCCCCGCCTGCTACCGAGGCCCGAGGCCCAACGAGCCCCGGGACTGGGGCGGCGGCTGTGTGAGTGCCGCCTTGACGGTGTTGTGCGCATGCTCACATTGCACAGCGCGATGCATCATCCCGGCTCACCGGCGCGCACATCCCTCGTTCCCAAAAGTGCGCCCCCACGCCCCGAATACGATACAAACGCCGGCTTGGGATCGCCTCACGTGGATCGGGAAGATTAAGCAGCAGGTTTGGACGATCGGGACGCGGCTCACGGAGAGTGACACGAAGTATGCCGTCAAGGCTGGCATGGCTACGGCACTTTTGGCCGCTCCCGCATTCTTTGATAAGACACGACCGATATTTGTGGAGCTGTGGGGTCACTGGGCATTGATTTCGGTAATGTTCCAGCCTCCGCGCACGAAGAATACGGCTACTGATTTGCAGTGCAGTTCTTTGTTGTGATTTCACCGACTATTGGAGCGGTGCGTCGATTGCATTTTCACAGTCTTCGTTAACCAACTTCAATTGTAGACGAACTTTCTTAGTTTGCATCGTGTTCTTGGCAATGTGTAATTATTTTCCTGCCTTTTCCGACTCGTACTCATACTCAGGCCTCAGCTTTGGTGCTGGAGTGGCTGCTGCCGTGTACACCCTCTTCCCGGACAATGCCATCATCCTCTCCATCTTCGGTTTCTTCTTTTCCATTCCGTGTTTCTATTGCATTGTGGGGAAGCCGCAATACGCATCTTCCTCGCGTTTCGTCCTCCTCACGTACAATTTGACGTGTTTATACTGGTCTGTGGCGATTGCCGCCTTCTTTATCGTGAATCTCATTCTTGGCACAGCTATAATTTACGCCAGAATGAGGTGTCGGCGGTGGAAGTGGCCGTCCGGCGTGCTATCGCTGTCACGGTGGGTGTGGTGTGGGCTGCTCTGGTGTCGAGATTCTGGTGGCCGGCTGAGGCGCGGCGGGAGCTTAGCAAGGCGCTTGGCGAGTTCAGTGGTTTTCCCCTTGGTCGTGTTAGGTGTCCTGCTAACTTTCTAAGTGGTGTAGGTTCTGTTTGAATATAGGTTGGCTGTACACGCGCTTGGTGGCTTCCAATTTGTCTTCTCCGGATTCACGGGTAGTGAACGAGTATCACGAGTCGCCCAGGGCAACATGCGCTTTCTCGCCCGCACACGCGAGAGTCAGCAACTCCATAAAGGAATTCATGGCCATGCAAGTCTCATCCACTTTTGTTTAGGGTTTTGTTAACGACACCCTTAGGGAACTGCACTTGCAGATCAAGCTGATTGAGCTCCAGGGGCTGCTTGAGCAAGCACAGCATGAGCCACGTCTCAAAGGCCCTTTCCCTGTTCAGCTCTACCGCGGCGTTTTGATCAGCTTACAAACCATTCTGGACAAGCTTCACAGTATGCGATGTGTTACCACGCGGGAGGAATGGCAAGTCTTTGTATTATGATCAACTAGTTGACTTTTGACATGCAAATAGGTATACTGTGCGCCCTTTTGAGCTGCTGAATGAGCCATGCTAACTGAGGCTAGTCCGTTCGACAAGACTTTATTTTTCCCGTCAACAAAGAACGACGTGAAATGGTCGGGAATATTATACTCAGCTTCTCGACTCTCGCATCTGCATTCCAACTGAAGGCACCGCTACCTCCGTATCTCCCTCCCGCAGAAGCGTCTCGTCAACGGCTGGTGTGTGCTCACTGCGCTTGCGGAAAAGTCAAAATCTTAATATCCTTCAGGTGGCGGCCATCCGGAACCTGGACGTTGTGCGAAATCGGGACGTCAAGGGATCACGTCAGCTGCTTTTCTTCGCCTACGCGATTACCATGAAGGGTGTCACAATGGAGCTGGAGGTGCTTGGCCACACTCTTCAAAATGCGTTTGGTGTGATCGGGCAAACCCCGGAGGAGTTTGAGGCGCTGTTTCTCGACCTTGAGGAGAGTGAGAGGAGGGTTCGTCATGTTGTTTGAATTTTTTCTGGTCTTTCGTCATTGCATGCGCCGCATTTATATCAGTGGACAAAATTTCGACCATTCATACTAGTCCTCTGTCTCCTCAAAGGGGTTGAAACGGGCGTCGTTTAAATTTTCGACTTTCTTAATTTCTTTACATGTAAAAGCGCAAAGATCCCAGGACGCTCTGTTCAATATTGGATTGTTCTGAAGAGTTTCGAGCGAATCGTACTCCTGCAACGTGGATGCTATCAAATATCGACAGTCGAATACAATAATATTAATTTAAATCCGACAGCATCCGGTGCGGGTCTGGGCCAAGAGTCGCGATGTCGGACGAGTCTGAAGGCGGTGAAAAAGTCAACGGGCACGAATCCCGCCCCAGTCGTCGAATCAGGCAGATGCTGTGTAATCAAATGATCATGATGCCATCTAAACGCTTTTGAAGTGTGAGCCTCGTGTATCGAAGTTGAACAGAAACCGAACAAACTGGGTCGGTATATAGAAATCGCTAGACATCGTCGTTGGCGTATTGAGAGTTGGAAAGATGGAAACTTTTTTGGGGTGTCGCGAGTGGAATGAATGGAATCTAAAGGAAAGCCATCCAATGAAACTTGATTTATTGCCATTACGGACTTGGAGGAGAAGAGGAGACCTGTTGACCTTAGCCGACGACCGGATGCTATTGTCATTGGTTGTCGATGACCATCGAATGCAGAATGCAACCAACATTTGTAGGAAAAGAAATATATATTTCCCCATACCATATGGCGGGAAAAGATAGAGACAAATTTAGTTTCTTTAAGCGGTTTCCCCCCATACCTGCCTTCCACGGACCCAGGTGCTGACCAAATTGCCCTGGCGGTCGAGAACGACCAAGTCAGCGTCCGCGCCAGGGCGAAGCGTTCCCTTCCGGTCCTCGATTCCGAGGCATCTGCGCGTTCATGAGCTCGGGAAACACGCGCAAAAAGGGGAAGAGACGCACTTGGCCGGGTTGAAGGTCGCGCATTTGATCGCCTCGCCGAGCGAACACCCCGTAAAGCGCGAAAAATTCCGCACACACTTGTCCAGCGTCACGACACTGAAAACGGTCAGTTGGGATCAAGTGTACAAAACATCAAGCGGGTGTTACCTCCCAGCAAGCGTGCTTGTCCCCTCCAAGTACAGTTTGTCGCCCTCTTTTACGAAGCGCTTGCCGTCGCGCCATTCGTGCACGCCATCCCGGAGGTTAGGATCCAAGATTTTCATCGCTATCGCAACACCATAGGTATAAATAAATAGATATGTGGTTGAATGCCTACCGTCCGTAATTAAGATGCACCCATCAGGGAATGCTGAATAGGCAAGCTGCAACACGATCAGCGGGCGACGACAACGCAGCGGGAGCTACTCACCCTCACTGAATTCGGATGCGAGTGGATCCCATCTACGATCATGTCGTAATACGGGCGGCTGAAAGCCATATCGGCGACCTGCCCCTTTTCGAGGTGTAGCTCAGATCTACTCCCCGCGCGACTCATTCCGGGCTTTAGGCCAGAGACCGGGGTTCCAGGGGAAGATTGGTAGTCGAATGCTTCAGAGGTCACGCCTGACATGGCTGACGCGGCAAGAGGACTGGAGGGCGCAAACACATCGGCTGCAGAGGGGGCAGAGAGGTGCGGCGAGGCACCGAGGAGTCCGATAATGGATGGGTCACGGTGATGTAATTGAGGCATAGCGTTGAAGAGATGAGTGATGAGACGAGCCCCTTGAACGACCGCAGCAGTAGCAACGTCGGAACTTGCGACACTGAACGGAAAATACCCAATTGTTGAGAAGAAGCAGAAAAGAATCGGAGAGCGATGCACACCTGTGGCCAATAGAAAACACAACCCCTCGTTTACTCAATTCTTTTAGGGCGCCCATGACGCCCGTGATCTCTGGGGCACCCGTAACAATGCGGACACCGCATTGGCCGTCTGCGGACATTAGCCAGTCCTCCGAGTCCACCAAATTATGCGCGCCATATGCGCTCTCAAAAGACTGGAAGCCTTCCGGAGCTGAGAGCAGAAAAGGCGGGGCGTGAGCACCGCGTTTCGCCATATCGATGAAGGGACCCTCGGCATGCCATCCAAGCAGGCTGGCAGAGGTGGAAGTAGAAAATGGCCGCAATAGATCGAGGATTTTGGGGTACAGAGATTTCTGTTGTGTCTAGATTCAATGATTAGATGCCTGCTGCGCACGACCGCGAGTGCATTGAACCAACGATAATCGTCGGGACGAGCCTGTATAATCAATCTCTAATTAGGGCTTAATCAGTGATCTTAACTCACGAAGTAACACCGGTTTCGACGATTTTCTCTGCGACCAACTTCATTCCTTGTTTGTAAGCCTCGTCGTCCCCATCGTACACCGAAAAATCGAAACCGTAGGCTCCGTTGATTTGGATATCAATCAAGCCCGGACTAGAAAAAATTAGCGTTGTTTAAGTTCGATTAGGGTCATGCTTGATTGCCTGAGGATGTTTCCCCCCAAATCGATGATCCTGTCCGGCCGCTCTTTCCTCTCGAAGAAAGTAAGCTGTGTAAAGCTCTCTTCAATAACCCCTGAGAGACGAAACGCTGGCCGACTCGCCTGGGAGTCCAAAATGACTCCGCGTCGCTCATCGATCCACAAGTCCTTCTCGAGGAGCCCGCCGTCCTCCTGCGGGAGCAAGCAGTTAGTGAAGCAGACAAGGCCGTTAGCAGTCGACATCAAGGTTCCCGGAAAGGCAAGGTGATCTATAACAGTCTCTGGATGTACCATGCGTCGCGCTCAGCGAACCTTCCGTTATCGGATGGAACCCGATTGCATTTATCACGCGCGTTACATGTTGGATCATTGGAAATCTAGTATTACCACCCTCCTCAGGTCGGGACGAGGAGCTTGCTCAATGGTCGAGGGAAAAGAGAAAGAGGCCGTGCCAGCACATCGCGTGTTTATATCTCTTGTGTCACGTGATGGAGCTGTGACCTCACGCGCCGCGAGACGTCGGCCCGATATGCCGAAAGCCGCCGCCAAGCAGAGCCAAAGATCAGCACCGCCATCAGCCGA
This sequence comes from Mycena latifolia, assembly GCA_029289555.1. Classification (NCBI taxonomy): domain Eukaryota; kingdom Fungi; phylum Basidiomycota; class Agaricomycetes; order Agaricales; family Mycenaceae; genus Mycena; species Mycena latifolia. The sequence continues at coordinate 1,524,400 of JARJLE010000002.1, forward strand.
CACGCGATCAACGATCGCGGCAGTACGATCACAATATCACGGGCCAGTCCCCGGCTTTTTTTGAGTCTGAGAATCCGCATCTCATGCTTTCCCCAACCAGGATCATACTCATCACCCAGCTGATTGAACGCCACAGAGTGCAAGCATCAAATCAGTCAATGTATTCCAAATGTATTCTGGTTCTGCACGGAACATCTAGCGGAAAGAGCATCCGACGGATGGCATCACCCGTGCGAGGTCCATTCAGGGCCTTCCAGGGCGAATTGCGCCGTATAAAAAAGGACACCAATGTGCCTGTCGTATATCGGGCGTGACAGACGAAACCATGCGCGCTGATTTTGTCCCGGTCATGTCTGATTAGCACATCCCGAGAGCTTACATACCGAGTGAGCCCGCATCTTTTACTGGCCCGAGCAGCATGCGGTAATTACCGCTGGTTTAAAACAAACCGCGTGGACTGCATCACCGAGGATAAAGCTGGATGAACATATTCCTCATGCCCGCATCAGACCCGCTCGGCGGAAGAAACATCGCTGTCTCTCAAAGATCTAGACATGATGGGAATCAATGGCACGATGTTGCTATCAGGAACACAGTGGGTAATATTGCATTTGGTAACATGATACAGTACGGGTCCAGATAATAAATATATTGTTAGACACAGAGTGGGTATAGCCTAATACTTGGTCTACGTTTGTAGTGGTACAGAACCCAGGCGACGACGGCGGAGGTTTCGCAAAAGAGCTACGCTACTTTTAATATGTACGATATTGAAGTCAAGGAGGAGTCAGTTGGGTTGCAGCGGGGTGGTGGTAATACAGATGGGAGGAGCAAAGCGACAGTCAGAGCAAGAGAGGAGAGGAAAATTAGGGCGGTCAACACCGAGAATCAGAGCGACAGCTTGATTGGTAGCAAGGGAACATCAGCAGAATTGGACCTCCCATTCGCCACCCTCGCCGCCTGAAGCCGGCATGCTCTTCAGGGCGATCCGTACTCGCCGCCTCCCACCGGTGGCGCTATCCGCGACAGAGTATTCGGATGGGACGCCAAAGTCCGAGTCGCTGTAGTCCCCCGAGGACATGTCGTCTTGGTTGTACATGAATGGCGATGAGGAGGCGGAGTAGGACCCATAACCACCAACACCCAAGAACGGATCACCAGATGCTGGCGGGTAACCCGCACCAACATAAGATTCCGATGATAACGAGGCGCTGGGGGTGGGCTCTAGTTCGGGGCCAAACCACATCCCTAGAGGACTGCCCTGTTTTGTGGCGTAGTTGGACCCGGGCGACGGCGCTCTTGATGATGCCGAGGAAGACGGATGTATCCGGACGCGGATTTTTCCATCATCCAATGGGGATGCATCAAACGAGATGTCAAGCCCGCCCAGCCCAGCAAGGGCGCCCGAGTCTTCATCAGTGAACTCGAGTTTCCGGATGGCGGTGGTCTCGGTGACTCTGCGCTTGTCGTCGGTGTCCAGGTCCATCACGGAGTTGCCCCTTCTCGACCAGTCGTATTCGTTGGGAAGGTATGAGTTGAAATCAAAGGCCGAGGACGAGGCTGGGAGGGCGTGGGGAACGGAAAATGATGTTGGGAGCGAGGGCATAGCAAGCAAGGACGGTAATGCGCAAAGGAGAACCTGCTTGGCCGGCATTCAACGATCGCTGAAAAGAAAAAGCGGATATTCGAAGACGCGTACCATCAGTCCGAGACTCGCAGCCGACTTGTGTGGCGACTGGATGCGGGGAGCAGGCGAGAGGGGGAACGAAGGTTCCGTGGGCTCCATTTTGACTGCTGGGACGTCACGCGAAGCGCTCTTTGCAGTAAGCTCGGCGTTTAGCTCGCGTTCCCGCTCTTCGGCTGCCTGCAGTTGGGCGCGAAGCCTCTCGATCTCAGAGACCAACGCATCGTTGTCGGATTTTTTACGCGGCGCGGCAGTGCTAGGGTTTCCGCCCTGAGCCATTGCCAATAGCCGGGCGTTTTCCTGCTCCAATTCGGCGACGCGGCTGGGACAGGCAGGGGCAGGGGCAATGGGTAAATGAAGTGTGGCTGGCAGAAGACATGACGTACACTTCCATGAGCTCGAACTCTTCGCGTTTACGCTGGCGACTGAGAAAGGCCGCGGCACGGTTTTTGACGAGACGGGCCTCGCGCTTGCTGAGGCCGGAGACGTCGGGGGGGACAAAGTCCTTGCTGCTAATGCGCTCGCCGGCGGCGCGCTTTCTAGGCTGGCCGGGCTCTGGGCTAGCGGAGCGCTTGCAGACTGCGGGGTTGATGGAGATGGAGAGGCGCGGCTGATGGCGCGGGGAGGACGGGGACTCGGACGGAGACGGGGATACCTGGGGGAAGTCGAAGAGCTGATGGGTGGGGACGCAGTTGAGGTTGTCGTTCGCGGGGAGCTTGAGCATGCGGGATGTGGGGACTGGGGAGTCTCCGTCGAAGGAGGTGGGTGGTGAGGGGGGGAGGGAGGAGGCACAGTAGTAGGTGCTGGGATACGCGGGGAAGTCGGTGGGGGAGTATTGGTAGTCGGTGGGGGAGAGCAGAGGGGCGTCGCTGGCGATGAGGTGGGACATGGGGAGCGGTGAGGATGCAGGACGGGACATTGGTAGTGAGAGGGTTTTATAAGGAAGGCAACAAAATTTGTTACAGAAGCCGGGCTTAATGCAGTCCAACTCCGGTTCGCTCAATATAGCCATCACCAAAACTCTGATCCATCTAGTCTCCATACCTGTTGTTAACATCACAACCAGCGACCATGGGCCTGCAGAGTACTCTATGATCCCCCCAATTAATCCCCAGATCCCGTTTTTTGTCGCTGTACACCACTATTTTTCAGCCTCCCAACAGGAAATGTCCCCCGAGAACCCCCCGAGCCCCGACAATTGCTTCTCGGGCCTTCGCCTTTTGTGGGCGTTTGTCGCCACGCCGTCTCGCCTCCAGAAAGCTTCCTCCGTCTCTCCACCTATCCAATAGCACGGATCTCCAGGCCAATCTTCGGAGAATGCCACTCGGTTTGTCCAAGGTTTGTTTAGCAGACGCACCACGAGGATCCCCCCGGCCCGTCCACAGAGCCTCTTTTTGCTTGCATTGCCCTCTGCTTCCAACCAGGATTCTCAATTCGGCTTGTGCCTCTTCTACCTCCGCACGATCCTCGATTACATGTACCGATCGCGGCCCGGAATTATTTCATTGTCACTGTCTAACTTTTGCTTCCGTCATTGTGTTTCACTCTGACTCTGAGTCCGTCGCAACACAACCCAGCGCAATTGGCAACAAGGTGGTGCACTAAATACTCTACCTATCTGGAACGCTGCCCGCATATCGGCTAATAACACATTAGCCTACTCCGGTCCCTCTGCGCCTCCCCGCTAAACTTAAATTTCGCCGCCCGAATTTATGCCCGTGGATCCCGGGCCTGCAGCCGCTGTGCCTATATTCTTTCTTGGGTTGTTGCGCGCTCGTGATGCTCCCTTTATGTCTCCCTCCCTAGTCCCCTCGGTGCCAGTGTGCGCTCACCCTTGGCTAATGATAGCTATCTCCGGGCTCTGGGTTGTAGGGTCCACCATAGCCGCCGTCGCATCAAGGAAGGACATCATGAAGGCGTCCCCCGCTCTGGATTTATGTGCAAGTATCGAGGCCCCGCATCCAGTTCCGCACTTCATCGCGGAAGCAAAATAAGACGTCTGATCCTGAATCAGATTTTGATCAGGTCACCGGAAGAACCCCGACTGTGAGCCTCAATTGAAGTCGACATCCAAACTCGCGCGCATCTCGACAATCACTTCCCGTAATAACCTTTGCACGGATTCATCTCCAGGGCAACTGCACCCCCACCGGGGGGATTCCCGCTTTCAGCTTCTAGCTCGACGACGCAATTAAATAGAAATCAAATAAAAACTCCACCAAAGGGCCCCGCAGATTGTAGCCTTTGCACATTTTTGTTCGTCGAAATTCGGTTCGAAATGAACAAGGTGCTTGCCGGCCTAATTCATCCGCCGCATCTTCTTCACCGCCCATGACTAGGATTGTTTTTTTTGGTGAGTCTCGCATCAGATTGATGAGCGGCTTGCTTATTATATCCCGCTAATATCACACAGTATAGGTCAAGCACAGAGACGGGCGCTCTAGCAGGTCTATGATTGACTATGGGTTGCGCGCGACGCCCGGACGCATGGACGCCGATCCTAGCCGATGGCGCCGTACGGAGGTCAGATCAGCGGGTGTATCCCGAGAAAAGCCGCGCTAATGGCAGCTACATACGATCCGTCGAGCAATTAGCGGCTACATTAGCGGCTACCAGCGGTTTGGATGGGACGGAACTTGAACATCAGGAGCATTGGCATCAGTCACGAACCGCGTTTGAAAGAGGCGGCGGCGCGGACCGAGGCGAATTTAGAGTTGCTTGAATTTATTTTTGTGTTTAACCTTCTTGCAACGGAGCTAGCCTAGGTCCCAGCAGAGCGTTAGATTGGGTAAGATACGGTATCCGATACTATCGATGCAAGGGAAAGGATAAATAGGGGCCTGTAGGCGTAACATATTAAGCCTTCCCGGTGTGTTATTCATGTGGATATTCACAAGTGGGTATTATTGGCCACGGAACTTGGAGGCCTCCAGTCGACGCGATTTGGTTCGTTACCGTATGTTACGGGAAGCAGATTCAGCGGTGCATATAATTGGATGCAACTTTAGATACAGGTTTGTGAGCTAGTATAGGGCCACCGCCGGAACTCGGGACGATTCACAATCTCACAGGGTGTAGAAAAAACCGGGCTGCCCCTCGAGTGGCCCGGCAAGCTTTCCTTCCCTCGAGAGCCTGTTCCTGCGGGCGAAGTGCAAGCTCGTAGCCCCTACGAGAAAGAGCAGAAGGAACTGTGCGCCGAGGGTGACCCAGAGACCTGTTTTAAAAATAAACAACCGTGGCACGAGACACCGAATACGCTCGACAGACCTGGGAGATATCTCGGGAAATCCTGCTCTCTGTACACAGTCGATGCGATAATCCCGCCTACGCCGCCGAATGCCACAGTCAAGGCAGAAGCGACAGATCTGCAAGCAGACGAAATATAATCAAACGCGGAAACGTCTCGGGATGATCAGTCGCATACCTTTTAGAAGACCCTACGACGTTGTTCGCGCTCTGCCAGTGCATACCCACGCAAGTCAGAGATAATCGCATGTATACCCCAGACACTTTACTCACATATGCTAAAATGCTCGGGATGCACCCGGAGCTCCCTGCGTTGAGAAGGAATATCCCTGCGAGCACATGCTCAACCGAGGTGAATAAGGTGGGCGCAGCAAAAATCTCACCGGCATACCGGACGTTATTTTGAGGCGAAAACGCGGTGAGGCACAGACCAGTGATACTGATGAGCCCCTGAATCACGATGAACCCCGCGCGGTGTCTCGTTCTGTCAGACAGCCACGCAAAGAACACTGCCGAGACAAACTGATCGCAGCAGTCAAGTAAGTCTTTTTTTTCCAAAAAAAAGTATACATGGGGTGACTGACCGCGGGCGCGTAGGGAGGGGTGCTCTGAATTGGCTTCAGCTGCCTTTCGCCATAGTACGAGAATTACTTACTAGAAGGAGCGCGTTGGTTGTGCTCCATCCGAGGCCCTTGAGAATAATTGATATGAAATATGCCAGTGCGTACCTTGGCGGTATACATATGAGCCCACACGAATCACATCCGAGCAATTGACTTACGCCGGCAAGGTACAGCACATGAACATAAGCCCTGTAATCGGATTAGTTTAACGCGAAATTTCGCAGGCCCAATCCTTGCCGTATGCCCACAGTGTCCAATCCCTGGGAAAATGTGAGGAATCCAACCACAGACAGATAAGACGCTGTACCCAAGATGATGTAGGACTTTGTGGACCGTTAATTGGTCGGGGACGGAATCCCCCCGGTCTTCCTCTACGCGCCGAAGGACGAATGCGGTTTGATCCGGTAAAAGAAACGTATTCGACTCAGGAAACTCGGGCAGCAAAAAGAAAGCAATGACGCCCAAGAAGAGTGTTACGCTACCCTCAATGATCTGTGGAAGTCAGTTAGTCACTAATCGAGTGGTATGTAGGTCGGACATGATTACAAAGATCCATGACCAGCCCGCAATGTTCTAGACGGATATTAGTCAAGAAGCTTTTTATGGAAATCGAAAAACAATGATGTACCCTTCTCCCATTGAGCAGGCTAAACGCGTAGGCGAGAATAGAGCTGAATCCACTGATCGTCAACGACAGAAGGTAGAAGAAGGCTAATCTGTTTTTTTTTTTTGACGAGATGATTAGTCCGAGTTGAAATAAATGTCAAGAAAAAACGAACCGCTTTTGTACTTCGTAGCGGGTGTACCAGCTGGATATTATATACACAATTCCGGGAAAGAACGAAGCCTGATTTTCAAGCGCTCGCTATGAGCATTCGCCGCAATCCGGGGACCAAGAATAAACCTACCTCGAACGCCCCCAAGAGCACGCGACACAAAGTAAGATATCCCCAAGTGGTGACGAATCCCATCCCGAGTTGAACCGCACCTAGATATCATGTAGGAGTTCATTAATGATCATACTGCGAGAAAAAAACCAAAACAAGAACCCCAGCCGATGGCACAAAATGTGAGATAATTCCGAGCACCGAATTTACGTATGACGAGATTGCCGGGAATTTGACTGAAACCCCATGATTCGGACCTCCGGTTTGAATGGAATAGACGCACTTACAGCAAAATATATGGAATGAAGTACATCACTGTTGCAATGCTGAAGCGCTCGCCAATTTCGAGGTGCTAAATGTTTGTTGGATTTCAGAAATCAGGGGGGAAATAATTGAGTACCAAGGCTGCGCCCATCCCTGCGGTGCGAGCCGCTCCCAAATTGATGCGGTCTAACAGAGCGAAGGAATAGAGCAGCGCGACAATGGGGATGATGTGCAAATCAACGGAGCGCCTTGGGAGCCTCAGTCCAGGGTGAAGGTAAACGAAGATATGCATACATTGTTCGGCGATCGTAGTGAGTGAGCTTTTCACCAACGGACTGTGCGTCGAGCTGGGCCAAAGACACAGAAGATTCTTCTTTCTTCTCGGCATACGCATGTTCGAGCGAGGACATCGCGCAAGAAAGCAAGAGGCGGGTACGCGGGGACTTCAACCCTACTAAACTGGAGTTTTATACTACCGCTTTTATGATCTTACCAAAGGACCAGATGACACTCAAAACGCCGAGCTGTCCTGCATAAAATCATAGGGTCTGCTGCATATGGCTAAGACGCTTGAACCCGCCCGTCAGAAGCTGCCGAAAGTGAGTAGTAATAAGACTAAAGGCCGCCAAGCGATGTGAGGAATTCAATCCCCGTTGTTGGTGAGAATGTAAATGCCAATGGTTTTGGCGAGATCTGCCGTGCCGTGAAAATCGGGGATTATGCAAGAGTTGCGCTTAAAGAGTCAATCGGCGAAAAGGCCACCATTTGAGCACAACTAGAACTACTGAGCGCCTACTGATTATTGGCGCGCGCGAAGACATTGAATTGGTTGAAATGTCTCGTGCCAGACAGTATGCCGGCATCGACGGTGATCAGCAAAGCGCCCGCCGCTAACATCTCACCGATGCAAGTTGAGGTTAGCCCAAGTTGTAAAAATAAAAGTGAATACAAGAAGCGATGTCAAAGTGTGTACAAGAACCCGGGATGCCCCTCAAGCTGCGCAGATTCCCGGATAGCCCGCAGGTTCTGCTTACGGAAATAGCAAGTCGTTGCGCACAAGACAGCAAGCAGGAGAATTTGAGAAATGATTGCGATGATAATGCCGGGTAGATAGCGGGGCGCCGAGGCTTGTGTAAAGATGCTGGAAGCCAGCAAGCCGCCAACGCCACCGGCGGAGATGACTACACTGGAAACGATTGCGCGCTTCGAATGCGAGACGATGTTGTTGGAAGACTGAGAACATAGAATCTAGTAAGCTTCAGATGGAGCACATCGGCTGAGGACGCACGTAGGCGAGAATGCCTATGACGCAACCCGAGGAACCAGCATTAGACAGGAACAACCCTGGAACGAGGCGAGGAGAGAATCCAGGATACCGTCAGTCAGAAGGATGATGCAAACAAAGAATTGTGTCACTCACCACCATATCGCCACAAGCCCGACGGAGCAAAGCCGGTCAGACTCCAGCCAACAATGGCGGCCGAGCTCTGGAGGGCGATGAACAGTGCGCGCTGTCGGTAATGGTCCGACAGGCGCGAAAAGAAGACCGTGCTTATCCCCTGGAAGAGTACGTTAACCTGAGAAAGCGAATACCAGAGCACCCACAGCAAATATGAAGGGCGGCGCGCTCTGTGGAAGGCAAGACGTGTTAAGGATGCTTTGTCAATACCACATCCAAAATTCGCCCACCAAAAGAAGCGACGCCGCAACGCTCCAGCCCAGACCCCTCAGGATAAGTGTTACAAAGAATCTGCTGGATAAGCGCAAGGTGGAATAAAGAGAGCAGGGAGAACACACCCAACACCATAAGTTGATATCGTACCAGAGAGAAACATGAAGGCATACGCCCAAACCCGCCAATCGAATGCGTCAACAAACTTCTTCATGGTGAGTATATCCGGAAGCGAGTCGCCCCTATCACTCTCTACTCGAGCCAAAACGATGGAGGTCTCTTCGGGAGAAAGCCACTCGCTGTGGTCTGGAAACCCTGGGAGAAAGAACCAGGCGAGAACCCCGAATACGATAGTTATTGCGCCTTCAATGATCTGCGCCAGATGTTAATGGTGGACGCGGCGGCAGAAGAAGGGAAAATCGTACAAAAATCCATGCCCAACCGGCCAAACCAAGTTTACCGGAAAGTAAGCTCAAGGCATAGGCGAAAAAAGCGCTAAAGCCACCCATAACAATCGCTACGACGTAAAATATCGCCAGCCTTGTTTCTCGCAACATATATGAACGTGCAAGAGTGATAACGCGAAACTTACCGCGTCTGAACCTCATGCCGTGTGTACCTAGAGGCAATTAAATCTACTAATTAGAGACTAGAGTTGACCTTACCAGGTGCTTATGATGTATACCAATGAAGGAAAAAACCCGGCCTGAAGACGATTATTATCTGCAATAAACCACGGATAACGGAAACCTACTTCCAAAATGCCCAACATTGACCGCAAAAAGCTCAGCAACTGCCAATTCGGAACAAAGCCCATGGCGAGCTGGTATTATGGGTTCAGGTTTGGGATCAAGATCTTTGCATAAACGACTAACCTGTGTCGTGCCCCATGCTATGACGCAGAAACTGAGCAACTTGCGCGGCCCCACCGTGCGGAGGAGTAGGTTGCTGGGGAGTTGGCTGGATTACTATCATCAGCACCAAAACATGGCCCACAATTAACAGACTCTTACAACAGTGTGTATGGGATGAAGTAGATGCCGACGACAATGCTGAATCGGCTTCCAATACTGAGACCCTATCGCCTCGTCAAACACTGTGATAGAGCGGGGGCGGAATCAACAAACAAGGTCTTCATCCAAGCCAACGACGCGGGCGATCGATATGTTCGTGCGGTCGATGAGAGCAAGGGCGTAAAGGAACCCGAGAATAGGGAGAAGACGCCAATCTACTCGCCGTCTAAGGATTCTGTGAGATCCGAAGTTATCCCTGAACAGGGACATACATTATTCTTCTCTCAAGGCTCGTTCTTCGGGCTCGTGAATCTTCCAACAGCGATGCTTCCGCGTCATTCACATTCGCTTGGGAGATTGCTCTTTCCATGGCCAGTAGTGAGTTTGATTTGGTTGACCAGCCAGTATCCAGACTTAAGTAGCCAGGAGAAGCACATTAGTCGTCAAGTGCTGTCGAAGACGGAAAACGGCGGCAAGGAAGCAAAAGGATATTAGAGTTCATGCCGGAGGATATATTCGCCGAATAGTGCGCTGGTATGGCCACTTTGCTGGGGGCGTTACCGAGATGGCCACGAGAAGGCCAGAAGACTAGGCACGAAGTGGCAAAAAGAAATCCGCACGTCCAGTTGACTTGCGCGGAGTGATTGCTAGTCTGTTTTAGTATGCGTTCGGGTCACAAGCGCCGCGGAACTGCAGTCCCTAACGTGCAACTCAAAGGTTAGCACATGGAGGAACCCCGTATTTCCTTTTATGTAAGCACTCGAGCGATGTTCGTCAGTGCCTGAGAGTAAGATAATCATAACTAGATCTCCTACCCACTCGTACACCAGTAAATACTGCCCTTATCTAGCGTCGGACTATTATACACTCGTTTCTCATAGATACACTGGTGTATGTGCTGCTGCGTCATTGCAAGGACTTGACATTACAAGGTAGCGGCATACCGGAATCGTTAAGAACGTAAGAGAGAGGCATGCGAGTCCTTCTTGGAGCCGCCCGCGACAGGATCCTTCTCGGGGATGTTCGGGGTTGCTCCATCCTCGAGATATAGACCGTTTTGCTCGATGTAGTCCACCACATCGGATGGCAAGAGGTAGCGGACAGAGAGACCCCGGCGTATAAATAGTCGCACCTAAATTATTTCGTGATGAAGAGGGGGCCGAGACAGGAAGCGGGATTAACGTGCCTTGGTGCTCGAGACATCATTCTGGATTAGCTGGGAGATAAGATGGATATTGTGCTGCCAACGTGCAAGGGTATCGGTGGCTTGATCCATCCCAGAACCAGCTCGCTCGACAATGAAAGTGCCGTAGCGTCCTAGGATATGGTCAAGCTGAAGAATCTGATCAGCTAAAATGTAGTGCGGACGAAAAGTATCACACATCGGCATAACTCCACACGCCCGGCTCGCTCATTGTGCTGATCAAGTCGGACCCGGCGAGGAGCATTATGCGAATATTGCGGTGCTCGCCAGACTCGGTTTGAGCACCTCCCAGGACGGTGTTGATGTGGTAATCAAAATGATCCAACACTACGGCCGTTCGCTGGTAATCCTGCAAGGCCTCCCAGGGGTCGACCATAAGCCAGGACGAGGTGTTCTCCGCACCGAGGGTACACATATTCACTCTACAAGTACATCAGCATCGAGTCGCCGATAGAGCGCTATCGGTTGACAGAATCTAGCCGATCGCACTCCGGATCAAGGCTCCGGGACGATATGGTTCCCCTCGCAATCCGCTCATGCGAGGGATGGAGACGGGCGCAGCGAAGTTATGAAGGAAAAATGCTCACCGATGTTCCGCACTGAGGAGGCCTGGCTTCTTGTACATGTCACTGACAGGACTGAGGTAGCCGCCGAGGATCTCAAAGTCTGTGTTCTGTCGGACATAGTCCTTGGCCATCTCGAACATGCGGAGATGGAGGTATGTGACTGGACTGAACGAGCCACAGGCCACCAACACGATCGGGGTTTTGGCAGAATCGCGAAGGATGGGAGTGAGCCTATGGTGGGGGAACTCGTAATTCGGCGGGTTAGTAAAGTCCCCCGCCGAACGGGCCACAGCGGCCATTGTGGGTGGTATAAAGGAAAGAGAGCGGGAGCGAGGTGGTGGGAGCAAAGAATATAGGAGCACGCCGAGATGCCGTGGGAAACCTGTTGGTCACGCGTGACCGTTACGTCTGAGTCAGAGATTCGGACCGAAGGTGGTCATGGACGGCCGTCTGTAAGCTAATTCCGCAGGCGCGACCGAGCTTATCTTATACGGGCCCTCGGATTCATTTCCAATGCAAAAAAAAAAAAAGATGGAATCATACGCTGGAGAACTATGACGAGAACTCGATTGGCGCACAGTTCACACTGAAGCAGACGAAAGCGAACGCGGGATGTTGTGGATAAATGGCTATTCCCTTCTGGAGTCTATCAAATGAGTATGATGCGCATCTACTGCAATTTTTTAATATGAAACGATGTGGTGTCGTCTTTTATATCGTTTGCGGATCGTGCAATATGAAGGATGAAAATAATGATTGGCACAATGAAGCTAATCGACGCAATATGGTGTGCACGTGCTCATTCACCTCCCGATTGCTCCTCATTTATTCAGCCTACATTCAGCTCCATAAATTCGGAGATGATTTTTGAACGCATCCTACTTCTATGGCGACGTCTCGGAGGCTTCTGCGTGGTCTTCCTCATGATTTGCCTAATTGGGACTCAGGCGTTCACCGTTTGATCCAAACACAACCACCTCATACTCTCCTCGTCATCCATGACCGTGCAGATCAAGTGCAGATGAAAAATAGCAAATCTTCAGAGCCCCCCACCAAACGACGGAAGATGTCGGAGTACGATTCCGAGACCAGTTCCCAACGCACCCCTGGCTCGCCCACTCCTGCTTCCGGAGTCGTCAAACTCTACCTTGTGCAAGCCAAACTCAACGCCCAAAGCATCTCAGAACTCTTTTCTCTGGCTGAAAGACACAACCTGAGAGTCTCGAAATCACGGAACGAGGCCCAGGCAGAAACCAAGCTGGAATGGTGTCCCACCGCGGAGGAATCCGACATAATCATCACGAATGTGCACATGAGAAAACGACTGGAAAGGCACATTGCATGGGACCTTGCCGTATGCCGCCTCCATCGGTCCACAACGATGCTAATCGATGATGTGCGTTGTACAGAAAGACAAAGCGATCGTTACCCCAGATTGGCTCCATGACTCTGTCAAGCAGCTTACTATATTGCCATGCGGCGACTATGCTGCGTTGGGCGAGTTGCAACAGACCACCGTCGAGAATTGCCCCAACTCGGATGACAACTCTGATGACGGTAGCGGCTCAAGCAGCAGCTTCGTACCGGCGACAGGCATTCAGAATGCTCACTATAAAAGCCGATACGCGTGTTTGCGGAAATGTCCTATGGTTTGTCCTAATCAAGAACTGGTACAGCAACTTGGAATAATCCGCCGTTCCCGGGAACTGGAGGGCCAAGACATTAGTGCCCTTAGCTATGAACGAACAATATCCGTACGTTTGCCGGGATTTCCATCGTTTCAACATGTAACCATTGCTGCTCCAGGTCATCAAAGGTCAGCTCACAATATCCTCATGTAATTATCTATATCAAGCATCGCCCAGCATACCCCTACGTTTTAACTACTTCAAGGTTGGCGGAAGTCTCGAAGTTTCCAGGCATTGGCGAAAAAATGCTCTCGAAGGTGCTGTGCTTTCTTGTGTAGTCTACAGAAGCTTAGCTATATGAGTCAGTTCACGGAATATGCGACCTATGGAAAAATCAGGGAAAGCCGTCCGTCCTAAACGCGTCGTTAATGTTCTTCGTTGACATGTGTATAGAAATGATTGAGGCCTCCCCTCGGTTCAGCTCTCTTTCTAAATTTACCACGATCTACGGAATTGGCGCCACGACTGCACGAAAGCTCTACGACTCCTTCGGCCTACGGACCATTGAAGACTTGGAGCAGCACTACGCTACCAACCATTCGCCTCTTCCCCGGAATGGCAAAGAAAGCAAGATAAACACACCTGCACCTGCACTGTCGATCCAAGCAGCGCTGGCTCTGCGGACCGATCTGGACCAGAAGATTCCACGGGCAGAGGTGGATTTAATGCACGACATAGTAATGGCAGAGCTGGAGAAACTCCGTTCCGGCTGTCTCAGCACTGTTGTTGGCGGGTGAGCAGTAGTAGGCGTCCCAGCAGCAGTAACTATTCAACTCCTTTCTGGACAGATATCGAAGAGGGAAAGCGGAGAGCAACGACGTCGACATTGTTATTACGCATCCGACGCTCGTGAGTGGATCAAATCAAGTCAAGGGTCTCGGAGAGAAGCTGGTGAACAGGCTGTACGAGTGTGGTAGATATCCACATGCTCACCTTTGGCTCCATCTTATTTTTTTCCCCGGATAGGCCTTGTTACCCACGTAATGCGTGCGTCCGCGTCCGCGTCTATTTCCTTCATTTCCTGTACTTCTCAGCACAGACCTCTCCGGATTTCATCCTCCCGACACCCTGCGCACCTCCCACTGGGATGCCCTCGAAAAAGCCCTGACGGTCTTCATCCTCCCGCCAGACCTCACATCTAAGCGCATTCACCGCCGCCTTGATCTCATCTTCGCTGCGCCCGAAGTCTACTGGACAGCGATAACCGGGTGGTGCGTCTAGTTCTGCCTATCTGCCCGCACAATTCATTATGGGGTCCACACAGGACTGGATCCAAGATGTTCGAGCGGGACCTCCGCCTCTGGGCGAAAGTCGAACGGTGGATATGCGCAATCCTCTCCTGTTGCATTCGTGCTGAATTCCGCGTAGTGATCTGAAATTCGACAGCTCCGGCATGTACGTCTGTATTTCCTGTTCCTCGCGTAGTACTGATTTGCTGTTTTCTTTCTTGCGGGCAGCACACGGCGAAGGGACAGCAAACAGTACTTCCCGCGCAGCGAGGAAGAGGTTTTCGATATCCTAGGCTTGGAATGGATAGATCCCACCTTGCGCAATGCCGATGCATAGGGAACTCGATTCGTTACTATCATTAATATTATTACGCACAATATCGCCCAATGTACCTGCTCAGTATCTAATTGGGGCGCAGAGCTGGAATTGAACGCATTCCATTGTGTCGTGTTAGTCGAACGCTGATCGTCCGGATCAAAGGCGGCCCGCCCGCCGCCAGTCTTGGTCATGTCCAAGTTGCATCTCAAACGCACACCGCAGGAGGAGGCAGACTACAGAATCCACAAAAAACGGAAACGCGAAGCTAAACGTGCGCGGCACAGTCACGAAGCCTCTCGGAGTCACAGCACAGAGGAACCGGTTCGCAAATGGGATTCAAGCGATTCTGACAATGACGAGGTGTACGGTCCCCACCCACCACAGCCAGAGGCCGGGCCTTCTTCCAAACCCCGCTACCCGGAAGACTCGGATTCGCGGTACAAACCCGATTATGAGGCTATCAGGGTGGAACTGGAGGAAGCGCGGTTTCGCGAAAAGATGGCAGAGGCGTTTGAGGATGACGACAGGCTTGATTCACTGGAGACACGGATGAATCAGTTTGCACATGTGCCCGACCGATGGAAGACGGGACGCTCTCGTGCGGACTATGACCATGCCGTCGCCGCCGATGATATTTTCAAACTAGACCCCCGGCATATGGACGAAGAGGAATACGCAGAGTGGATGCGGGCGGGAATGTACAGGTATGTGGGCCTGTTGATTTCCTTCCTCACTTCAGTGCTCAAATGGTTGCAGAAAAACCCATGCTCAGGAATACGCCGAGGAACAACAGAAAAAGGCGTCGCGAGATGCTCGGCGTGCACAAGAAAAGGCACTCAAGGTTGAAACTGCGCGACTCGCTAAGATTGCCGAGGACGAGCGGAGGCGCAAGAAATTGGAGAAGGAAATTCGGCGGTCAGATTATGCCCGGGAAGAGTACCATCGCAGATGGCAAGGCCTCCTTGCCTCCGGTGACTCGGAGAGCGAGCAGAGTCGGTTGAGCTTCAGCGACATTCCTTGGCCTATTGCATCCGCTCACCGTCAGAAGCCCGACAAGAAGGGTGACTCCAAGGCCGGCCCACCTCACACCGTTTCACTGGATGATCTCACCGTGGATGCAATAGCTGCTTTCCTTGTCCCATCTGCCACTTCTGGTCCATCTACACATGCGGACGACAAGAAGCACCGGAAAGACAAACTTCGCGAGACCATTTTGCGTTTCCATCCGGACAAATTTGAAGGCCGCCTGCTCAAACGCGTACGGGAAAGTGACCAGCCACGCGTAACAGAGGCCGTCGGTGTGGTTGTACGAGCCCTCAACACACTCATGGGTGATAAACGATGATTGTCTGCGTTTCTAATTAGTGAGTGAGAGTCCAACCATATGTACAGTATAGGTATACAACTTGAGCGTCCGTCGACTATATCACCGAACGAAAGACAAATGCAAAGCAGATTCACAGCAACAGCAATCAGCCTCGGTATGCACCACGGCCAGCCATGTTGTCCGGATTGGGCGTGTGACCTCTTTGCTGTTGAGGGTTGGGACCCCATTGCTGCTGAGGGTTGGGAGTCATCGTCCGTTGTTGCTGAGGATTGGGTGTCATGACTCGTTGAGGATTGGGGGTCATCATCCTCTGTGGACCGGGGGACATCATCCGCTGGGGACCGGGGGACATGCTCCGTTGTTGCTGGTGCTGGGAGTTGGGAGTCCCAGGCCGCGATGAGAACTGCGAGGGTTGCTGTTGGTGATACTGTTGCGGTGGGTATTGCTGTGGAGGATATTGCTGAGGTTGACCGTGGCCACCGGACGGTTCCTGATAATGTGGCCCGGGGCTGTCGTAGACAGACGGCGGGTAACTTCCCTGCGGTCGATGCAGAGGTGCCTCTCGTGATCCGCCAGCCATCATCGGGTCTTGATACAGCGACGCTGGGCTCCCGAGCGATCCCTGTGACACTCCACCCTGGTTCTGGTAGTAGATTGTGCGCGGACTGAGCAATGGCTCGTTCATCGAGTCCAATCGGGACAGCTCTATGTCCTGAGCATGTCCAGCGCTGCTGGGGCCACTCGCGAGGTAATTTTCGTACCCTTGCAGTCGCGGGAGCGTGGCATCGCTGGCATAATATTGTGACTTGGCAGGGTGGAGAGACACACTGCTGTCCCCGAAAACAGTGGTAGATGCCATCGACTGAGCATCCCAGTCGTCCGCAAAGTTTCTGCGGTAGAGATTGGGATCGTATTCAAGATCGCGCTGAGCATCGAGCGTCAACACCGCACAGTACGAAAGATAGAAAACTTCGCACATGGTCGATGGCAGCAATTTTGATACCTTGCACAACCTGAGCCTCCATCTTCTGCCCACCGTACTCGTTCAGCTTCGCCTGATCGCGGCCGATCTTGCCTTGATAAACCTGACCCAGAAGCCCCATCATATTCGCGTGAAGCATCGGTGTGAAGAGGTCCGCGTGCAGAGCGGGGTGCCCGAACCGCTTCTCCAGCTTGTTCGCCTTGGCATCCGCGCGCTCGGAGTGAATTTTGGCAGCAGCGAGCTCTTCGGGTGTCGGGATATAATACCGGAACGCCGAATCGAAAACGCGGCTGATGTAGATTTTGAATCCAGCAATAATCAGCATCGGTGGCAGCGTCGCGACCCATGTGAAGGATTTGAAACCGTACTGGAGGCCGATGGCTATTTCCCAAATGTGAGTGCATTCCTGTCATAAAATATAGAGCACATACTGAGCGTCATGAGCAGCTGCATCAACACGACAGTGAAAAGAAGTCTGTTGACAACCACATTCCATAGCCGCTGTAGCGAGTTTAGGATTGAGCACCGAACAAGAGCTTAGACTTACTCCTCCACTTTCCACCTTGGTGATGTACACGAACATGAGCTAGATGGCCTGATTAGACTTGAACGAAATGAGGTGATTAAAACAAATTCACCTGATACTTCTGAACAATAGAACTCATCCAGAGCACTACGGCAGCTGCCAGGGCCACTAGTGGCGCCAAGGGGGCAAACACGAGTCCAACCGTTCCCATGAAAAGCTGCGCAACAATCTCTGTGAGATCAGATATTTAGGAAATTCAAGATAGACGTACAATATTGGAACTAGAAGGTTAATATAATCAGTGGCGGCCAGAAGTGACGAAGGCGAGACCCACTAATAAACAGCATACTGGAACTCAGGAGGCTGTGTCCATTCACGGATGTCGCGAGGTGTCCGCCCAAATGCACTGATTAGACGTTAATTTCGCCTCCGGAATAGTGGGAGTAGTATAATATACATACCGAGTTTTGAAAGACAGCCAGACGAGGTTGACGATCTGAGCTAGGTCGAATAGTACGAGGAATCCTCGCAGACTAGAGAAGACGATTAAATTACACGGGGGCAGCGGGAGGGAGTGATCACATACGGGAAGAAAGTGAGCCAGTAACTACTTTGGTTAACTGCAATTTGGCGTCAGACAGCTATCTTAGCGCTGTGGACTGCTGCCCCAACCGCACGCAGCTCTGTGGATGTCTATCTATTTGCATAGAGCGACATGCACAAAGCAGAGTCGGTAGGCTGGTGGCGAAGCAGAACGCAGTGGATATGAGCAACGCTTACTGTAGGTCCTGTTGATCGTATTCGGAAGGGCTGGACGAATGAATTTAGACTCATGTAGGAATTAAAACCCGGCGTACTGTGAAGGTTGTTGATGATCTCGTTGAAGCTCTTCTTGCCGCCGATTGCGATCACAATCTGCTCCACAGACTCTGTAAAGATTTGAGATCGTATGGAAGAAAGAGTAGGGAGAACTCGTACGGAATATAACACCAATGAGTGTGAAGATGAAAAGCTGGCTGATGACCAGGAATGTGAAATAACGGGCGACGACGGCACGGTCAAGTCTGGAGTTTGTCAATGCTCCCATGTACTAGCATGCAGAGGATAAGATATCGATGCCGGAGCATGATGCATAAGAGCACATACCCGTGAGAGCCAGCGCATGATAAGAGGGAGGAAGAACCCGAACAAGCCAGAAACAGCGGGCGGGAGGACACCAGACACGATCTGAAATGTCGTGTGCCACTGTGACGAGTTGTTCCAGTCATCAAGGAACGGAACATAAGCCGTTAGCTGCGTTTAGAAATAAATAAGCAGCGAACACTCCAAGTTTTGAGCAACATACTGATGCTAAATTCGCCAGAATGGAAATGACGAATAGAGGAACGGTGTTAAAGAAACAAACGACCGCGAGCCATATGAAACCCATCATCCGCTTCCGAGCGAGCTCGGAGTCTGATTTGTTCATATTTTCCCAAATGATGTCCTTGGGATTAGGGGCCAAAGAGATATCTGTTCCTTTGGGATGCTTGTTGCCGAGGATCTTGGCAACGACGTGGGCGTAAGGAACAGCGGCCATGCTCGCAAAACCGTAGTTTTCAGGTTTGTGTTCATGGAAGTGTTGACGATAGTCTTCGATGGCGGCTTCGGTACGCTTCAATTTTTCCCTGATACATAATTCAGTCAAGGCATCACTTCAGGAACATATCATTACTCACGTGTAAAACTCGATGGCATCCTTCTTGGTCCCCCCACAGCCACAAGAACCTCCAATCCGCACCCTTGGTCGTCTTTTCCCAATCTTCCCTCCTCGTAGATACTTGACGAGATAAGTCTCGAGTTCTCGCACGGTTTCGTTGTGGTACTCGATCAACTCGGGCAGCTTGCCTACTTTGCGGCCGATGTGGACGCTCGTAGTTGGATAGGGCACCCTGAGGGAGTCGAATATTTGTTTGATACCGGCGTCGGACTGATTGGACTTGGGGACATGCAAGACGGTAAGGGTCCGAGCATAGAAAGCTCCAAGATATTCGGGAGAACGGAACCATGCTCTCCGTAACTTGACCATCTGGGCCCAATGCACGTAGACACAGAACATGATGAGGAAGGTGATGAGGTATGTGACGGCGACGTGCACGAAGAGAACGTTGCCAGAAACATCACGGATGGTCATCATGCTGAGGACATCCCGGGCTTTGGAATCGACATTCTTGAGGTTGTATATAATATTCAAGGGGATGAGAATGCCGCATGAAATGCCTGCGACGCCGGTGAACAGCCATCGCATGAGACGACCAAAGCGAAGGAAAGCCGCAGCATCGAGCCCAATTTTGTCGACGAGTTCGGGCTCCTTTGTATGTATCAGTGGTGGGAGCCATCCGCATATAGAGTCGTCTATCCGCGGTGGTCGTTTTGCGTCGCCGACATGGTATTTGACTTTGGGCTCGTAGATGATCTAACACAATGGTTAGGTACTAGCGAACGGTGCTGATGCACGGAATCACCTTGTTCTTAGGGCGTAATAGGTTAAAGGCGAGAACTGTAGCGACCTAGAGAATAAGTGGCCCGAATATAAGTGGAGCGCACAACCATCGTGACGTCGGGACGCACGGAAACGACACTCATGAGGAGAATCTGGGAGTAAACTGCTGTGGGCGCCAGCGTCCGCGAGTTTTGGTCAATGAGGTCCTTCGCATCGTCAAGGGCGGACATGGTGAGCTAGTCGTGAAAGAATGGCGGGGGAGGGAGTGAGTAAATGGCAATTCAGCTGTTGTTTGACGTTGTATTCGGCATCTAATCCCGGCATGGGAAAATCCCTGGCCTTGTTCCGTCGTTTCGAATTCATTCGTCCCCGCAATTGTCTTGTCTCCGCGCTTACTGTGCTACTACCTGGGGCAGCCCGCCGATGCTGCTAGTGAATATATCTTTCGATTTATCCATGAATTTTTCCCAATCTCGCGACAACTTCATCAACACGCGCAGTCAAGGCGGCAACATGTCAATGAAAAGTGCCTAAAATTAGTTCAATTCTGTTTAAACTTTCAGGGAAACAAAGAAGCCATAACCGCAACATAAACGTGTCTTCTGCTTTTTTCTTCTCTTCCACAGCATGCGCGGACGACAAGAGGAGTGGTTTGTTGGTATGTATGGGAGAGGCCACTGCGTTCTGTGCACCAGCCGACCGTGCCACAGAGGTCATCATCAAGGCAAGAAGAAGAAAAGGTTCAGCTAATCTTGCTCCGAAAAAAAACGTCGACCTCGAAAAGCAGATTGACCCATCCTCCCCGGCATGGGTGCGTACTGAAGAACGAACTAGCTATAGCCAACCCAACTGACTCTCTGCAGGAGTATTTGGTTAAGGTAACTCTTTCAGTTTTCTGCGAGCGGTACATGTACACCGATGTCTTGATAACAGTGGGCCGGGTTTCCGGACTCGGACAACTCGTAGGTTCCCTCGCTCCGAAATGAAACGTGCTCACCGTTGACACTCAGGTGGGAACCGAGTAGAAACCTCAGCAGTTGCCACCGTTTGATTAAGGGTTTCTGGGAGGACCTTGGCTATGAGAACTTCTTCTCCAATCCGTTCTCCGATGCGCAGGATCTGGTTTTTGAGGCCCGCGCAGAATGGATAAGTCAGTGCTGGTTTCATCTTGTATCCTGGTCATTTCTGAACCCTATTTGAAGGAAAAGAAATATTAAGATTTTCAAGATACACACCGGACGACGAGGTGGCAAGGCAAAACACAAAGCCAAATCGCCCAAGGGTACAGTCTGGCCAGAACCTTTTCTGGTTTGATCTCACTGGTGTGTGTAGAGCAGAAGCCGCTCGACTCCCAGAACTCCCACCAGATCAGTCCCGTCAACGTCCCGCCAAAATAGTGGCTCCCCCAAGAAGGTAATGTTCGCGCCTCTCGCAGACGTGTGCTTTGTGCCCCGTCTTTCGGAGGTTGAAAACAGCGCGCAGTGGAACAGCGCCACCCGCAAGCGGATTGCCCGCGACGAGTCTTCAGATTCCGAGGACGACGTCCCTATTCCCGCCCTCAGCGCCAGCGCCAGGCCAAAAATTAAGCTGCGCGTCCGTCCTCGCCCTACGCGTGCTGCGGGGGACATCTTCCCCCCGCAAGCGTCCACATCACGGGGTCCACCGCAGACAAGCGACCCCCCGGCGCCGCCGTCCGACACACCACCAGGGTCGCCGCCGGAGACTCACAACCCCCTGTTCTCTCCGCCGCCGACACCGCCCTTCCGCACCCCCTCACGGGGCATCAAGATCTTCGAGCCGGGCATTTCAGCTGGCAGCAAGCTTGCTACGAAGCAGCGTCTCGCCAAATTGGCCGTGGCGCCAAACATCCCGAGGGCCTCTCCGATGCCAGCTGCGCAGCCCACCGCCGCCACCACCGAGGCTGCACCTGCAGAGGGCGCTATGGACGTTGACGCGACGCCGACTCTCGTCCCGGACAGTGCATCAGGCAACGCCGACGCCGACGCCGACGCTACCGACACCATTAGCCCCATGCTCGCGTCAATGGCGTCGTACGGCGAGGACGATTTCGGCGGTGAAGCAGGTGGCACGGGTCTCTACGCATCGGACGAAGATAGATATGCAGGGTATGTTTCTACTTTGTCCGCCGCAAGACATGTACTCACTCGGCCTCCCAGACTTCCACGAAATGGTGATTCGATGAATGTGGACTTCGATAACGGACTGGGCGACGGTGCGGAGGCAGGAGAGGGCTGCGTTGGCAACGACGAGGTGCTCGAGTTCTTGAAGAGTATCGAGTGAGTGGGTCCCGCGTCGGCAAACCAACCACGCATCCTGATCGGGTGTTTCGTAGGCTGCCATCCTCAAAGTATATATAGCCTTTTTTTGTATTCTGACTGCCAACAACTTGGACAGAGCATCATCTAATGACTATCGGCCGAAAAAGCCCATCCACGCGCGCGCCCCCATGTGAGCGAATCAGCTCTGGTTATCGCGTATGGAATTCATGTTCCCGCAGCAAGCAATGGTCGTGGACCGGACGGCTGACGATCAGCGTAAACGGCGGAGCGCAGACAGTTTGCGAGAACGCCACGCTCACCGACGCCACCGAGGCCGCGCCCAATACGCCCCGTATCGGGTCGTTCGTGTTGTCCACCAAGGACTTGGAGTTCCCAGTATTCTACGACATCTACGACCTGCTACTAGTCCTTCCTTGCTGCAAGCCCCCGCACCAGTTCGCCCGGCTCACTTCAAATGGGGAATCTTTCCAGATCCTCGCTGCCTACATGTCGCGAAAGGAATTGGTATGCCTGTTTCTAATGTCTTGTATTTTTCCTAACACGCCGACGGCGCAGGCCGTGCTTTTGCCCGCTCTATGGGATGACAATAAAATCCTCGGCTACCTCGTTTTTGTACCTCCAACTGCAACAGCCCTGGCAGACTACCTCGGCGTCCCTCCACACCTGCGTCAACCTGGCTGCTTGATAGCGGCCTTGCTGTTTTTCCCTACGACCGCCGTCGCCCCTCCTGACGGGCGGTGCCCGCGCCACTTCACCCAGAAGTTCGACCGCATGAAACCCGCTCTCCCATTCTCAGACGCTCGATGGCGCAAGTCGATCCGGGTGGAGCGCCCATATCAACTCGGCCTGCGCATCGTCCGGCTGCCGGCTGACGTGCAGCGGTTCGTCTACGCCCACGCGTCCGCCGTGTGGTTCGAGCGCGTGCCCGGCGCCGCGCAGGACACGGACACCACACACCTGCTCGCGATCCTCAAGAAGTCGAAAGTCGGCGTCGTGCCACCCGCGGAGCCCTCCGCGCAGATCGTGTTCGTGCACGTCGCCGCCCTGCGGAACATCCACAACCTGCCGCACCTTGCGCAGCGCCGCCTGCGCCCGGAGGTGTGGTTCTGCACGTACGGAACGCATCCGACGGTGCCCCGCGGCCGCTGGGGCTTCCGCCACATCTATCTGCTCGGTACGTCGCAGCGCTGATGCCCCGTATCTAGCTTACACAGCGTACAGGCGGCGTCGTGACGTTCACGCCGGAGGCGCTCGTTCGCGATGCATGGAGCGTCCTCAGGACCATCCGAAAGATCCACGCCCACCCGCTGTGGGTGTGCTATCTCCTGCCGCAGGTCATCGGCATGGCGGTAAGGCTCAACGAATGCCGCGACGACGAGCTGATGCAGCCCTACACGTAAGTGCCAACCAGTTATTTTCTCGGGTTTGCTGACGCGCCGCAGGGGATCGATTCCGGTCGTGCTGGACCGCATATTCGACGCAATCCAGGACGGCAAGGTCGTGCTTGTATGCGCCCCCGAGCGGCGGACCAGGATCGAGCCGAGCTCCGCCCACACGAGCGCCAAGGAGTGGGCGTGCGAGCACGCTTTTTTCAGACCACTGACAAAACAGGCCATCCTAGAGTTTTGCACCAAAGCCTTTGACGACAAGTATGCCTCGTCCTTGCAGTCCACTTGGGGCACCGTCGCGCGGAACGACGTCTTGGCGGACATGCGCCGGTTGCAGACGCAGCCTGGCATCGTCGACGTCTACCGCCGGTTTGCTGTGCTGGACGCGGCTCCAGGTCCCTTGCGTTACGATGGGGAGGACGGGGTGAGTGGTCTACCTCTACTGTGAAAGCTGAGATGTTGATCCCGCGAAAGATCGAGTGGTGTGCGGTTGGCAAGTTCGATTTCCACGACGGTTCTCAAAAAGTCGAGGAACCATGAACGCGCTTGTCCTTTTCGATTGCTATTGTGATTGCTGTTATATTGCTTTCGTGCTCTAGATGCTCTAATGTCGAATACATTTGCTATAACATATACTACTGCCCTTTTCTGAAAACGCGCGCGAAACCTCGACGCGTCGGGTCGACAACTGCGCGCGAGAACGCGGGCGAGAGATAGAGCGCGGCACCAACTCGGACGGGGAGCAAAGCCTAGGCGAGGATGAAGCACGCAGCGAGCGCAGAACAGGCTGGGGTACCTTCGTGGCCGCGTAGGCTACGACGGCGTTCGCGACATCGCCTGCGATGCGGTCTGGGAGTACGGGCAGCTGGCCCTCTGGCGGCGCGCCATTGTCGAAGCCAAACACACCGTAGCGCCTGCCGACACGGGCGGCCCACTGCTGGCCGTCGTCGACCCAGGTGCGGCACTTGTGGGCGACCCAGGTGTCGTGTTCTGTGGGGAGCGTTGCGACGATGCGCTCGCCGACGCCGAGGGCACGTGCTGCGTAGAAGACGCCGACGAGGGGGACGACGGCGGTGAGCTCGTGGAGGACGGCGAAGGAGACGACGAGGGAGGAGAGCGGCGCGCCGGTGCGCGCGGCGACGGCGGCCAGAGCGTCGCGGTAGCGGTCCATTCTAATAGTGATCCGCAAGTGATCCGTTTCAATGTCTAGATCTCGTGAATAGCATCTCACGGCTATTCCTTGTCATTATCTAGCCTTCTCTATGTGTAGTACTAGAAACTCTGCCGCTCTCTGCGTCTTCCACAATAAATGTTTTAAATTTTATGTGTCATCAATCTCGCTCGGTCTAGTTTCACCGATGAGGATTACGTCGACAGTAAGTTGTCCACGTTCCCCTACTTTTCCTGGCTCAACAACATCTCAAGGAATGCCGTGGATTTCGGGCTACTGTTACTGAACAACGCTCGAAGTGCTGAGCTATTCGTGGAAAGTCTCGACAGAAAAATACCGCAGGTTGGTTTGAGGAGCTACTCAGAAGGGCGCATACCAAGCGAGGTCCGGTCATGGCGGGTAGGGAAGCGAGCTTAACCAGAACCAGCCCTGAAAGTAAACAAAACTCGCGCGTTGGCGGGACATGTATATATAATATCTTTTCAGCGGCATTGGATTGACATGGACTTCATCTTGGATCTGGACCGATTACTGCAGGTCCTCGGGTGTACAAAGGTGGCTTAAATCGAGCTCTTTTACAACGAGCCCAAGGCGGGACTGGGGATGGTGAGCAGGGCAGGGGGGGGAGGGAGAGAGACGGTACCTGGTCAAGGTGATTGGGGACGCGATCTATCGCGAATTTATTTAGCAAGTCGGGGCTGAGCTTGTTTTCGATCGCATCGGCCACCAAGCGACCAACGATGGGTAGGAACTAAGTCAAAAGTCAGTTTTTTTCACGCAAATGCACGAGAGCAGTACCTTATAAGCATGTCCGCTCCCCGCCGTGGCAAGGACCAGAGACTGCTCTGATTGGGGGTGATATCCGATCACCCAGTCCCCGTCGCGCGAATCACAGTACCAGCAGAACCGCGTCGCAGCGAATGGCTTATCGGCCAGTGCGGGATACACCATACGAAGCTCGTCCCTCAATTCTTTGACATCTTCTTTGGGAATAAGAAGCCCTGTTTCGGGATCGGAGGTGATCGTGCGAGGAGTGGATATAGTATTCGCTCCCAAGGTGTGAGTATAACCAGCTGCGGGGCATTAGGTTAATCGTCCGAGCTGGAGAGGTAACTAACCGGAGTGCATTGACATTTTGACTAGGTTTGTTTCATTCGGCTTCAAAAAATCAAGTAAATCAGCCTTGCATTCCTAGAAAAGTCGATGTTACCGGGAATATAGAAAAGCCTGACTTGAAATCCAGTACAACGGGACATTCGCGGTAACAGTCGCCTTCTTCTTCGGTCAGTTGGATCAACGCAACGCACTGTCTGCAGCGAAATGAGGACGATGCAAACATTTCAGAAACGAAACACTGAGCGCACCCCGTCGCACGGAAAATATCTCCTATCG
The DNA here is from genome assembly GCA_029289555.1 of Mycena latifolia. NCBI lineage: Eukaryota > Fungi > Basidiomycota > Agaricomycetes > Agaricales > Mycenaceae > Mycena > Mycena latifolia. The sequence goes on from JARJLE010000002.1 coordinate 1,550,363, forward strand.
GCACATCCGGGAAAGCAGAGCCAGTCCAGGAGCCGGCAGCAAGAACGACCAGGTCTGCTTCGAACACAGTTCCATCACTGCAGCGCACGCCTGTCGTCTTGTGGCCTTGGCGGATTAATTCAACGACAGTTTTTCCCCCAATGATTTTGCCGTTCAAGGCAGTGATTTTAGTCATCAGAATGGAGACGCCTTGGCCAGCATTAGCCCACCCGCTATCGCGATTGAGATAGGCTGAGCGATGAGAGAAGCTTCCAACATGGACTTCAGGTGGAAAGACTTGTCGAATGGCAGTCTGGTCGTCCAGAGGTTCGATGCGTAAGCCCATCTCTAAATCATTTAGGTACGACTCGTGTGTATAGTCGAGTTCAGAGTCCGCAGATCCCAGGACAAGAACGCCAGATCTGCCGCAAATTCAAAAGGAAGATATGTTGCACAACTGGGAAGCATACTCGTGATATGTATCGTTCCACTCATCTGGGGCTTTCCACGATTTAATGGCGTCCTGGGCCAGTTTGGCGTAGAACGGGTCGGAATATGACGTGCGGACAACTGGACAGCGATCGATGTGGATAATAAAGTAGACAGAAAGCGGAGCGAACTCTTGTTGTAGTCATTGCTGGCGCCGTCTGGAGCTGGGAGAGCGTTGGCCCTGAAGATTGGTATGGGTCATATACAAGCGATACATTAGTGGGAGACTACTTGTCGATAACCGTCACGTCCGTATAACCTCGCTTGAGCAGTTCGAAAGCGGTTGACAACCCAAAGCAGCCAGAGCCCACGATAAGTGTCTTGCGGTCATAGGCCATGTCCAACGGAATGGAGGCGTCGTTGTGCGATGTTCAGCAGACTCGGATCCATTTACCCAGGCCCGGTTCGAAGTTCGCGAAAATGGTTATGCACAGAAGAGCACGTGCTCGCAATATTTTCGATGCTCCGTCGTCGCGTCGGACAGCGAGCAGCCTGGCCGCGGCGTCGTGGCTGCCGGTCTACGTCCACTAGCACCGAGGGTTCCTCCGCGCCCGCCTCCACCGCGGCGAGCCCCTCCGCGTCCACTTCTACCCGCGTCCCGGAGCACCCGCACCTGCTCCATGTTCTCGGCCAGCGCAGCGTCGTCGTCCGCATCGTCGACGACCTCGGCATCACTTCGCCCCGCGATGCCCTCGCCATCGTCCGCACCGTCGAACGCCGCTTCGGCCGTGTCGCAGAGTACCGCATCAACCGGGTAGGCCTGCCCTTGCACCGTCCCTCCTCGTGTAACCAACCGTGTCTCTCAGGACGCAGAGACACCCTCGCGCTACCAATTCCTCGCCAACATCGCCTTCTGGGACCCCGCCGCATATGCCCGCGTGCCCCAGACTCCCACCGTCCTCCGCGCCGTCCTGCCGCCTAAGGACGACGACCCCCTCTCCGGCGGCGTGGGGCTCGCCGACATCACCTCACTCCTCGACGCGCAGGAGTGGACGGACAACAATCTTGCCGACGAAGTCAACGCCCATTTTGACGCCCCGGAGACCCCCGAAGACGGGTCGCGCATCGTCGAGTTGCGCGTCGAGCACTACAGTCCGTCTTTCATTGCGATAATCTGACTACCCGCACCGACCACCTGCAGCTGGCCGCTTTCAGCGAAACGAGGTCCGGGCCCGGTCCATACTGACTGGCACACCCTCGCGCTTCTCGCAGGCGTTCGCCGCCAACTTTGTGCGCTGGGGCGGGTTCGCGCCGCTGAAGCCACTGCCGGGTCCTCTCAAAATAACCCGCAGCGAACTGCTGTTCGGCGGCGCTGCGGTGGATCGCCCTCACATGCGCCAGGTGCTCCAAGTGTTCAGCCTCGCTTATGGCGTGAAAAACCCGTACGAGGTGCCCACCGTTGGGACTCTCGCGCCATCTTCTCAACGGCTGACCGCTGCTGCGACCGCGACGACGTCGCATCCGGCGCCCTCTTCTTCATCAGACGCGGCTGCGGAAGTACGAGAGGCATTACTAGACACCCTGGCTGAAAGCGCTCCTACTCTGCCTCAGACCGACGCTCCCTCTTCGTCTCCCACTCCCACGGAGCCCACACCACAACCAGGGGTTGCTGAAGTGACAGTCGAGGCGAAACCGATGCAGACACCACCACCCGTGGAAGCAAAACAGCCAGAAGCGGAGGTTAAACACGCGTCGCCGGAGGCGGAGGTAGAACAGGCGTCTCCCCGGGCCAAGGCAAAACAAGCCGCCCCCAAAGCAGCCGCGAAACAGGCTCCTCCAAAAGCTGAACCCGTAGGCAACCAGGCGTCTCCAGAGGCGGAGGCAAAACCCGCGTCCCCCTCGGCCAAGGTAAAACCGGCGGCAACCCCCAAGGCCGCGCCGAAGCAGCCCCCTCCGAAGGCAGGGCCTGCGTTTGTAACCGACCGAACGCAAATCCGCGCCGCGCGGGGCGTGATGCGCAAAAACGAGCCCGCCAAGGCGGAGGCGCCCAAGAAACCGGTCGTGAACGCAAAGGAGCCGGTGAAAGCGGCAGGCGCGAATGCGAATGAACCGGCGAAGAAGAAGAAGAAGGAGAAGGAGAGCAAGCCGCAGCCGGGCCCTGCGCAGGCGTCCGTGCCCGAGCGGCCGATCGAGGTGGAGGAGCGGCAGACGGGCATGGCGACGAGGTTGAAGGGGATGTGGGGGCGATGGCTGTAACTTAGACTTGAGTTGCGTCTCAGGTAACTTATTTCGTTGACAATCAGCCCGAAATAAAATATATTGCACAAACTCAATCTACTACAGCCAACCGTGCGTAGCTCTCTCTGTGCAGCGCCTTTTTCATCATACTCAGCGGGGTGAATTCCTCTTTTGCCTCGGGCTCTACGCGACCTACCACCGCCGGCGCCTCCTCGCCCATGAAAACCTTGAGCATCGACGGAGAGACCCCGCTCATCATCGCCACGCCCCGCCTCTCCGCCAGGGTCTCGAACGTCGCCCAGTGCGACAGGTTCCAGAACACGATCTGCGGGACCTCGTACCCCGCCGCCGCATACGCCCGTTCGATCACGTCGTAGTTGGTATCCCACGCATCGTCGTACCCCGCGCTCGCCGCCGCGTCGAACTGCATGTCGGAGAAGACGAAGAGGCGCTTGACCATGCGCTCCGGCGCCAGCCTGTGCTCGATCGCGCGTGGGAGAATGAGGCGCAGGAACACCGCGTTGAGGTCCGTGTTCATCCCCCAGGCCGCGCGCGCCATGCCGTGGACGATGTCGCACAGCGACTGCGCGCGGTCCAGCGCGACGAGCGCGGGGCTCTGCGAGAACGTGATGAAGCTGTCGCTGAAGGGCGGAGCCGCGAGTTGCGCGACGAGCAGCGAGAGCGCGATCGCGGGGAAGAGCGGGGGGAGGTGCTGGTCGCCGAAGCTGTGGAGCGAGCCCATGGACCCGGAGACGTCGCAGATGGCGACCGAGTTTTCCAGCGCGCCGGAGTCGCGGAGGTTCTGCACGAGCATCTTCCACTGCGCCTCGACGACGCGCAGCCGGATCGCCGCGAGCGCCTTCCCGCCCTCCGTCCCGGTCTCGCACTTCCCCGCGAGCTCGACGACCCGCGCGAGCAGCCGGTGAGGCAGCAGTGTCGCGCCGCTGATGCTCCGCGTCCCGCCCTCGACCGAGACCAGGTAGGGCTCGAAGCCGGACGGGTCGTGCTTGAAGAAATGCTCCATGTTGTTCTGCATGCAGACCGCACTGACGCGAGTATAGCGGATTTCCGTCCACCGATTGGCGCTCATGAATGTCTCCGGGACGAAAGTGGCCGCGCGCAGCGGGGAGAGGATCCAGCGCTGGTAGAACGAGCGCAGTAAACCAGTGGCTTCCAAGTTCTCCAGGGACGAGCAGCTGGCCAATGCAGACGGAAATTGTAGGCCCGTATTTTCGGAGTACAGGAGACGGACGATGGCGGTCGCGATATTCGTGCACCGATCGTGGGCGGCACCAGGGGTCGGGGCCCACTTGGGAGCAAGAGAGATTTCCCGGAGCAATTCCTGGCTGGCCGCGGAGGTGTGGAGAAGGTGGATGTCCGCGAGGAGGCGCGTCGAGAAGAGGCGGGCCACGGCGATATAGAGCGCCCGGTACTTGGGATCTTGAAGCTTTCGCTCGACTCGTGCGTGGGCGTTTATCGCGCGCGCCGCTCGCGCCTCCTTCGCGGCGAGCTGCTCGGCAACCCGCAAACGGGCGACTTCTTCCGCGTCGCGCCGCGCGACTGGTCGCGGCCAGGGACGTGTCCGAGTGGGAAGAATGCGATGCAGGAAGGTTGGCGGCTCATGGATGTCGCTCAACTGATCGAGGGTGGCCAGCGCGAGTATATTGAGCAGATCTTTCCAATAGCCATGAGCCCGCCCCCCGCGTTGTTTGGGCTTGGCGCAGACCGGCTCTACCAGAAGGTGCAAGTTGGCGATCGCCGTCCGAGGATGATTGTCGTACAGCCAACCGAAAGCCCTGCACGTCGAAAATTAGCGGCGATAAGTGTACTTAGGGAACATTGACATACCGATAGAATACCTCCTTGTCGGACTTGCCATCGTGGATACTTCGCAAGTTCCAGATTATCCGGAGCGTCAAGTCAGGATCCTCCGCCCACGCCTGCGAAAATGAGGATGAGTTTTGATGGACCTTCCGAATTATTCAAAAACTGACCTCGGCGAGATACTCTCCGACCTCTGAGCCGTATGTGTGGGCTCCCAGATTGCAGAAGGCGTCGAGCGTCGCAGACCCAGTGGACCCATAAGCAGGGGCCCCGTTTTCGGTAAATGTCCTCTCATTACCCGCCGAAGAGAAACTCTGAGCGCCCGAATGAGAGACAGATCCAGAGGCAGTCACAGGGACGAGAATGTCAAGAAAATCGGGGTTGAAGAGCTCGGGGATGGCGGGAAGGAGGGCATTCTGCGAGGATTCCGCTTGGGTGGAAGAACTCATGTTGATAACTTCGCGCAAGCAGTGGATTCCAGATGGCAAGTATGTAGGAGGTTGACGAGACCAGGAGAGACTGTAGAGAATCGATAGGTCGCGATTGCTCTTATACAAAATTTCATCCTCGGGGCCGGCTTCGATCGGGACGTTCAACGTTGAATGACTCTGAACCCCACATATTGATTCATGGGTGGCGGTGCCGTTGCCGTCTTGTTAATAGTCAATTGAATGCCAGAGGTGTCTTGACTCGGCGAATTGCAATGCCATTTTCGCGGCAGGTGTGGCTCAGAATTGGTTCGGAAGCGTCCAAGTAAGATAGGCGGCTTGCGTAGCGACTCGAGTCAGGGGCCAATTCGCTTGAAGGAAGATCGAAGAAGAATAAAACACCTAGGGCTGGTGAATCGCAAGTAAAGAAATCGATACAGCCATACGCATGAGGTTAACCACAAATGGTGGGAATATACATAAAATAGATGGCAAAACGAAAGAAATCGCGTGCGAAGGGGCGGTCATCGAAGAAGACACTGTATATACTTGGGTAACAAAATTCAGGGACGTTTATAACGACGCACCAGATGTGGTTCATTGAAACTGTCCCTGTATACTTACATGACCTCTGACTCATCCTCCTACGTGACCTCTGTGCAGCCTCATCCTGCTCCCTCCGGTGCTCGAGAATCCGCAGAGTGAATTTCCTCAGTCGAGGGTAGAACCATATAGGCACTATGGCACCGTCAGTCTGAATTTGAGTGCAAATAGGGAAGTTGACGTACCAACAAGATAGAACGGCCACTCGAGGCATTTCGCTTGCACATCGCCCAGACCTTCAAGGCGGGATACTTCTCGAGGTTTACGGGTGGGATAGGGAATGCTGGCGGGGATCTACCGCCGAATGAAGGGACGACTCCCTGGATCCATAAGAAATAATCGACCGAGTCGTCGTCGTACGGCAGAAACGCCTGTTGTATGCTGTTTTCCTTGAAATACAGATTCAGTGCGACCTCAGGATGCCCGTGAGAGCGTTTCAGTTGGTCGGCGGTACAAAGGCGCGGGGCGAGGGCGTGCATTTGAGCAAGGGTTAGACGTTAGACCATAGCCGATGACGTAGGGGACGCATGGGGGCAGCTTGGGAAGCGCAGACATATTGAACGCTAATGCGGGGGCGAGATATGAGTTGGAGACGAACGATGGCGCGAGCGAAGACATACATACGTATCTGAGGATGCCACCGACGCGACGACGCGCGAGTGAAGAGCTCCTTGTTCGTAGGCAACGATTATACAGAGAACACGCGTCGATACGAGAAGAATAGGACCGTTTCTCGCGCTCCAGCTTGAGAGCAAGGCAAGAGGCTGGTGTGATTGCAAGCCGCGGCTCGCGGGCCGGCCTCCCGCAGACTGAATTTGAAATTCCTCAAACCACTCATGCGTTTGCTTTCTCTCCCCTCTCGAAAAAACGGAATCTCGCCTACCGAGCTAGCGTGCGCCTCTTTGCCGTCCGCGCGGCATGCTGCCGCGTTGCGCACATATCGGGCGCGCTCGACGCTATAGCAATGTAAGGGGCAACGCGAGGGTATCTTGCGTGAGCAGGACAAGATAGATGTGCGCTTCTGCGGAGCTGCTGTCGCCGCTCCTGCAGCATGTTCATGTAGAGATTTAGAATGAGTATGGTTCGGGATGCATGAAAGTCTCTTCGCATAGAAACGAACGAAGTGTACAATTCTGAACATCAATCTCAAGTTCGCATGCGCTCGAGGGCAACTCGCGAGCTCGCAGGCAACTTTGTACAGGGCACACACAGTGCATATTTGCGCATGTCATATTGCAATGTGGATACGAGAAAACAGGCATGTGCACGACGGACGAGAGAGCACTCAGATCGTCGAGGGGTAGAGCATCTGCACGCGGAATGAGCCGAGTTAATGGGACGAGCCAAAGGAGACGCACCACCCGGACACTGGCGCCAAATGCACGCGGGGGCAGGTTGGAGCGGAATTTTGATTTTACGACGCCCGAGCTTCCGTGTGGCCGGGTTACACGTCTGAGGGCGCAAACATGAGTATGGGCGATTTTGGGCGAAGGAAAGACGACGCACCCCCAGATGACGCGGACCTTGGATCCCTGGATCTCCCGCTTTGCCTTGTAGACGTAGGCGACACGCTGCGCGGGGGTGAGACGGGGACACGGAGAGCCACGAATGACGGACCTTGCCGAGGTAGAACTGGGCGTCCTCCTTGGTGGCCACACCCTCGATCTGTATCAGGGAGGTGTTGGGGCGAGTGTTGCGCTTTGCGCGTTTGTGGCCCAGGACGCGGCCTTTGCTGTACAGTCTGCGGGGACATGAGCCATCGACATCCACGCCGTCCACCGCGAATCCAGCCCTTGCGCCGGACCAAACCGCGCGCGACGCTGGCAGGGCCCGCAGCTGGACTGGCTGACGGCGATGCTCACCTAGTAGAGCCCATTCCGTCTTGCGTTTACCTTGAAGTGAAAAGTGGGCGGTTTTTTTGAAAGAGTCGAACGAATTGATCGCCGGGCCGCCGAAACTTTCTAACCCTAACCCTCTTCGCCCTGGATTCTTCACTCGACTGCTATGCCATCCTCGACGTCACCCCCCGCTCGTCGCTCGCAGAGATAAAGTCTGCATATCACCGCGCTCTCCTTCGCTCCCACCCGGACAAAAATGTCGCGTCTGCCACATCCCCAGTCGACATCGCGTCCATTCAAGAGGCGTACCGTATTCTATCCACTCCCAGTCTCCGCGCACAGCACGACATCCGTCTGCGTATACCTACCGGACCTAGGCCCGCACAAGTCATCTCGCTCGAGGACTTCCAGGAGAACCCGGAGCTCGATTCCTGGTCGCACAGCTGCCGGTGCGGAGGGGCCTACAAGATCACTGGAGAGGAGATGGAGAGCGGCCAGCATCTGATTCCGTGCACGAGCTGCTCGGAGATCGTTTGGGTCGGGTACGAGCTCGCGGAAGAGTAGTGCAACAAGCTCGATTTCTCCGTCCTAAGTTAACGGAATCCCTGACTGGTACGTCCAAGCGTTTTGATCATTCAATCATATTTCAAGCTGACCTTGAGCCAGCTGTGGTTCATTCGACCCTCCGCAAAGAGGATGTTTTGCAATGCTCGGAGATTTTATGAGCACGATATCTTCTCAACCCATGCAAATTCTGGGAGACGCCTTAGAGTTCCGTGGGCACAGACAGAATCATCATTGGACGTCTTCGGTGTGGTCGCTCAGACTCGGAACCTGATGGCCTAACTTCCACAAAACGCGTATAATGTGGTACGTTAGATATAAATAAGAGACGGGAGTCGGGAGTATTGCGGCGGTAGAGGACGAAGGATACGCATCCTACATTTTTATATGCGCGAACACCACTAGATGAATGAAGGATACACATTTTATATGCGCATCGAACACCATTACATCTTTACGAGACTCGCTTCCATAATTCACATGCCCATCCAAAAATGTGCTATCAATCGCTTTGACCTTTGATCGATTTGATCACTCGAACTCTTTCTCTTCCCACCATGTCCTCGCCGCCAACAAAGCGCCAACGGACGGAAAACGCGCCCATAACGCGCTCAGATATCTGGTATCCAGATGGGAGCGTTGTTTTTCAGGCTGAAAACACACAATTCCGCGTGCACTGGAGCATAGTCTCGCAACACTCGTCGTTCTTCCGCGGCATGCAGGACCTGCCCCAGCCCCCCGACCAGCCGAGCGTTGACGGATGCCCCGTTGTAGAGCTCCTGGACGCCGTTGTAGACGTCACGCACCTGCTCAAGGTGCTGTACAACCCGTCCGTCCGCCCTGTTCCTCGGCGGCGCTTGCGCTGACGTGTCGTCTCGCTGCCCGAGTAGCACGCTGCTCGAGAAGCCCCTGCCGCTTCCCGCCGTCGCGGCCCTCATCCATCTCGGGCGCAAGTACGACTTCCGGGAACTGCTAGACTCTGCCATTGCGCGCCTCACGTTCGAAAACCCCGCGACCCTTGCGGAGTACGACGCGCTGCTGCCGTCGCCAGATCCTTACACCCCCACCCGCATCGTACACTACCCGGGCGTGCTCTTCGACATCCTCACTCTCGCGAGAGAGAACAACATTCTGACTGTGCTGCCTTGTGCCTACTACCGTGCGCTGAGATACCATTCTGAAGTGAGCAGCAGCACCCCTTTCTCAGGCCTGAACGAGTATCGACTCTTTCTAACAGGAGAAATTGTTCGATGGTATCCTCAGGCCGGACGGCTCGCTAGCTATTCTAGCCCCAGCCGAACAACGCCAATGTGCTCTGAGTCGCTTAAAGCTTATAAGAGCGCAGTCGCAGCCGGGCTACGCCTACGGCTGGCTCCTCTGGTGGGCCCCTGCCGAGAACTGCCCCAAGCCGGATGAGTGCAGGGCCGTTCGGGACGACTATCTATCCAACTACCTGGATGTGCTCAGGCTCTGGGCGCTGACGCCCTACGTGGAGCTGGAAGCGCAGTTCTGTGCTGTGTGTAAGCCGGCGAATGAAGAGGCCGTGCGTGCGGGCCGGGAGGCGATGTGGAAGGATCTGCCCGAGTTTTTTGACCTCCCGCCTTGGAGCGAGTTGAAGAATGATCTGTAGTCTCTGTGCTTTAGGGTTCGCTATTCTGGTTGCATCTTGGACGTGATACTTCAACGTCTCCCCTAACCAGGTTTTTTTCCAACTTGCCCGTATGCAGTAACACCTCTTATCCCCCGTTCGGCTACTTTGGTCTCCAACCGCAACATTGTAACATGTATGGCACACACTCAGTGCTCGAATCACCTCGTCTTCCTTGTGTACATTTTGCCTTTCCGTTTACTCCTAGTGGCGGTCAATAATGTACTACGGTGTAAATCATAAACAGGTGAACGGCAGAACAATGGGGTATGTGCGCGGTACGTAGACGGGATCTAGTTCGAGAGTATGTAGTACAAGGGAGCAAAGGCCTAGTATGGATATTAAGTACTTGAGTAAGTGAGCTATTCTGAAATTGGGAATGACTATTAGATCGATCTGGAGTCCTCGAAGGAGGCTACGGCTCGTTCTTCAACTCGGTCCAAGGCGGAAGGTCAAAGAAACCGGGCAACTCCTGCCATGTTTTCTTTCGACCCGCAGCCGTCGAGTTTCGAGTGTGTCGCGCACAAGAGGCACATAAGCTCGGTTCCCAACTAGATTCTTGCCCGCTTAAAGCGCGGACCTGGAGAAAATCCAAGTAGCGATGTAATATACGGGTCCGCCAGGCAGTGCATTTTGCAGGATCCATACAGCTGTCGTCGCATTCCTTTGATCGAACCCATTCAAAGACATAGCCCTGCTGGAACTGAATTTTCATGAGCGTTTCACGGCCTAAAATGCATCGGCGTTGGTCAACTAGAGCTAGAGAACCCGTCGCCCCATTTGGGATGCCGTCCATAATCTGTTTCTTCAAGGGAGGTAAGGTGTGTTCAGTGGGAAACATACAGTGAAATAGCACACACTTGGGTATGGCGGTCGACCGCGCGGTAGTATGCACAGGGAAGAACGGTCATTATATTGTTCTCTCTCGCCAGCGTTATCATGTCGAAGGTTATGCCAGAGTAATGGACAATGCGAGCCGAACGGTAAGGCTCGGGTCTGAGGTCGTATTCCTCGAGAGTAGTCGGGTTTTCGAACGTGAGGCGCTCCACTGCCTTATCAAACAGATCCTGAAAATCGTACTTGCGCCCCAGACGAACGAGCGCCGCAACCACCGGGAAGGGGATCGCTTCCTGGAGCAGGAACGTCCTACGCGTTCGCAGAAGTTCTGCACGTCAGCGCCTGTTGATTGGGAGAGACAGCATACGAACGGGTTATAGAGCACCTTGAGCAGGTGTGTGACATCTGCGGCGGCGTCTGGAAGCTCTACGATGGGGCAGCCGTCAACGGTAGGCTCGCCAGGTGGCTGGTGCAGCCCCTGTAAGCCACTGAAAAATGTCGAGTGTTGCGCGAGCACGCTCCAATGGACGCGAAATTGGGTGTTTTCGGCCTGGAACACGACACTCCCGTCTTGATACCATATATCTGAGCGCGTTATTGGCGCGTTTTCGGTCCGTTGGCGTTTTGCTGAAGGCGAGGCCATGATGGTACAAAGGAATGATCGATTTCCCAAACTGGGTCACTTACTAATACTAACTTAAAGTGTTGATTTCAGCACTTGTTCTGGTTCATGATCATCTCCTGGCTATACAAGGTGGTGGTACAACTGAAGCACAACGACATCTACCAAACGAAACACGGTACTAACTCCATGTTTTTGAGCAATTAATTGGTTTAGGCGCAGCTTACTTACGCGTCCGGCGCAGACCTGATTGTCGCGGAAAGCAGCCGCCATATCCGCCGGCCCCGTGCATCAGGTCGCACTACATTTTTTAGTGTATTCAGGCGAGCCGATATGACGGGGCACGCGTGAGGAATCGCGATAATGGGTTCGTGGTCTCAAAAGGGCTCGACGAAGTTTTCTTCGACTTTCGTCGGCAGGAACTTTCGGCGTTGAAGGAGGTGAGTATGAACCCAAGCCAAGCCTGAGATAAACTTGTCAACAAGCGATAGCAGAACCGCATTGGAAGCTTTCCGTTACGCACGCTGTGGTTTATAGACGTCCATAATTATGCGAAATGGATCCCCTTGTCGTGAAAAGCAAGAAGGAGCCTGTGCGATGAATCAGTACACTATTGCCCGCGAAGATCTCGGTTTACTCACGCTAAGAGATCATCCACAGACATTTTGACCGCGCGTTGCTCAGAGAATCCCGTGTCCTCTATTAGGGTTGAGACATTGAAATCGATGGTGCCGTCGATCATGGTCTGCGAGAAATAAGTGGGCGAGATCGAATAAGCAGTGAATCGCTTACCTCGTTAACAGAACACCAGACACGCCAGTTGATTTCCAGCATGGATATGACGCCGGAGTGGAGGAATGTCCCTCGTAATGTCTTGTTTTTTTCGGGAGAAGATTACTATCCCAGCCATGGTCATGAAATAATATATGGCGCAGCCGGAAACAAGAACCTCGCGTCAAGCCATCGAATTCTTCAAACTTGACTGTCGGCGGTGGATCTCGGGGAACCAGACGGACGACGGAGTTCTCGACCTGGGGCGCTGGACGGAAGTTGTTCCGTTTCACGTCACGGAGGTGGTCTACTTTTGCATAGAGTTGAACGTTTGCGGATAGTCTCGACCACAAAGGTGAGCCGGGCTGCGCGACCAAGCGCCGGGCGAATTCTTGCTGAAACATGAGAATTGCGACACGAAAGAGGGGGCGATGGGATAGCAAGCGGAAGACGACTGCGGAGTGTTGGATATGCACACGTCGAAGTACGGCAGTTCCGCCTTTACGAAATCGCCCACAACGATCTGGAGTCGTTTTTGCGCAGGCCTAGTGAAAATAAGGGTTGCAGGAATAAAATGCCAAAGAGCACACGCACATTCCCTGAACTCGTTTCGCCAGCTCTGCTGCCATCTGCGGGTCCATCTCGATAGCAGTAACATTTCGCGCAACTTCCAAGATACCGTGACGGACCTTTGTTCGAGTTCAGTTTAAGATGAAAAGAACAAGAAGAGGCACTGACGGTAAGGTTCCCGGTACCTGGTCCTATCTCGAGCACCTGGTCCGTAGCCTTGAGCTGCGCCTGAGTAAGGCGGGGTCAATTCCAAGGTTCGGACGGTCAATGTCCGGGTAGTACCGCATCGACGATCTCTTGCGAGATGGCAGGATTTTTGAGGATATGCTGGCCAAAACGCTCGGTGTTGAAGAGTGGATTATTGACGGCAGAGGCACTCTTTCGGGCTTTTTGAGCGGCTTGTCGTGAGCACGCGAGAAGCGTTCCTTCACGGCTCGAGGCCTCTCGAGGCATTGGTAGATTTTTTCGACTGCCGATCCCGGGAAAAGCCGAACAGCCGGTCAAAGCGTTCGATCTTGGTTCGATCCAAGTCCGATCCCACAGAGACTCGTCAAACAGTTCTATATCCTATGAGATGACTCCATTCAAATTTCCCACCGCTGTTGGAAAGAGAACATAGAGACGTTGATTGCTTCACATGCTACGACCGGGCTACGGGAACTGAAGTATCCTGCGATAACAACTTGAAGCATTCTTGCCCTCTACCATGGTCAACGAAACGAAGTACTTCACAAATGACGTGCACCCAAACACTAACGCGTCTGCCCCCTCATCCAATTCCTCGCTAACGCTGGCGTACCGCACCTTCGGCGATGCCAAAAGCCCTGCCGTCCTGATGCCCTCGTGCTATTGCGGAACGCTCGATGACACCTTGCCCTTTCTCTACGTTTCGCCCGAGAACGCCCCCCCGCCCGTTCTTGTAAACTACTTCGTCATTGTCTGCGGCCTGCTAGGCGCTGGCGAATCCTCCTCGCCATCCAACGCCCCCGCAGAACAGCGCGGCGCTAACTTCCCAGCGAAAACATACGAGGATAATATCCGCCTTCAGTACAGTCTATGCCGGGCACTCGGCGTGGAGAAGCTAGCGGCGTACATTGGGTTCAGCATGGGCGGGCAGCAAGCGTACCACATGGCAGCGCTGTACCCGGACTTTGTCTCCCGTGTAGTGGTTCTCGCTAGCTCGGCGCGTACCAGCTGGCACAATTGGTCGTTCCTCGAGGGTCCGAAAGCCGCGTTGGTGAACAGCGTCGACTTTCACGATGGGCAGTACCAGACACCGGCGACCAGAGGCGCTCGGGCCTTCATGCGTGTCTATTCGACGTGGGCACTGTCGCAAGCGTGGTTCCGGGCACGCTGTTGGGAGACGCTGGGATTCCACGACCTCGAAGAGTACTTGCGCGCAGAGTGGGACGGAGGTTTCGATGCCCACGATCTCCTGTGCCAACTTCAGACGTGGCAGAAGGGCGATATCTCACTCTTCGGGCCAGATGAGGAGCGGGGTGATTTGCCAAAGGCGCTGGGCCGGATTAAAGCAAAGGTGCTCGTTATGCCCTGTCGGACGGATATGTATTTCCCGCCCGAAGACAGCGAGGAGGAAGTCAAGCATCTAAAGAACGGGCAGTTGAAGGTCATCGAAAGCATATGGGGCCATATTGCCGGCGGCGGGGGTGGAACGAAGGAAGACGATGAATTCATCAAAACACAAGTTAGGCGGTTCCTCGAGGAATAACTGGAAGCTCGGATGATTATATTGAAAGTGCGCGGGATACATATCTAAGGGAGGAACATTGGACCTCGGCCTGGTTACGGAAAGGGGGCGGGTACACAGTCAGATAACTATGCTGTAGTTACATGTTACAAGAAAAGGCATGAGTTAAAAGCGAAAGAATGGGCGGCTAGAAGTCGTTTTTCAACTCGTTCCAAGGTGGAAGGTCAAAGAAGCCGGGCAAATCCTCCCACATTTTCTTTCGGCCCGCAGCTATGGACTCGGAAGCATGTCGTCTACATTCGAAACATAATACGTTCTTGATAGCGAATGCTCCAAAAGTTCGGAGGTGCCCGTCATCCAAAAGCTGGCGAAAAATGTCCTCGCGTCCCCTGGTACACCTTGAAAGATCGGTGCAATCATCATCGTAGTCCCATCTCCGAAGGCATCCGAGCGTGTATCCCTGTTGGAATTGCTGTTTCAAGATCCGTTCGCGGCCCAGGACGTATCGGCGTTGGTCAACTGGCGCTAGAGAAGCCGTCGTTCCATCTCCCCTTGGGATACCATCAAACAGCTGGGCCTATGGAACAGATTCAACTTCAGAGGTCCGACCATTCAAGCCAAGTTTGCTCACTCGGTCGGACGTTATCAGTGCGCGATGGTACGCAGAGGGAAGAACAGACAATATGTTGTTCTCTCTCGCCAGAGTTATTACGTCGTAATCTATCCCGTTGTACGCCTCAATGCGGGTCGGTTTGTACACCCCTGGCTGGCTTTTAACAAGAGCCATATATTTGTCGAAGGTGGAAGGGTTTTCATATGTGAGGCGCTCCGCCGCCAAACCCAGCAGATCCCGGAATTCGTACTTCCGTCCCAAACGAATGAGAGCCGCGATGACCGAAAAAGGGAGCGCCTTAGTCTCCCGGAGGCAGCCGTCGATAGGTCAACCTTCGCAAGCTCAGGGTCAGATCAAGGAATATCCTGAGGCACGAAGGTTGAAGGGAACTGATCTACTCTGCCTCAGGGAGACTAGAGCGCCTTCTTGATTAGATATGTCCTATGCGGCGCGGAAGACAAGATATCAGTGAGGCGTCCCTGGCCGGAGAAGCGGTACGGACGGTATATACAGCGCCCTCAACAGGATCTCGAGGTCTGCAAGACGGTCCGGCAGCTCAACGATGGGGCAGCCGTCGACACTCGGCTGGTCGGGTGGTTGGGGCAGCCCCTGTAAGCCGCGGAAGAATGAGGAACTCTGCGAGAGTATGCTCCAGTGAACGCGAAATTGAGTATTTTCGGCCTGCAGAACGACGCTTCCATCTTGGTACCATATATCTGAGCGCGTTACGGGCGCGTCTTCCGTTCGTTGGCGTTTCGGGGGAGGCGACTCGGAGGACATGACAAAAAGAGGATTTTTTGATGGGAATGATCTGAATAATTCTTCTAAGTACCCTTTTGGGTGAACCTTCCCTCCTTGAGAATGATTTCGACCACACAAAGTATCGTACACGCATCGTACATGCTCAGTATTTAATTTGCAAAGGCTTGAATGCCGGTCATTGCTCGCCCAAGAATAAGGGCGTGAATATCCTAAGAAATAATCAGGAGCTAGAAGCAGCGAACGACGGAAACCGACATTGGTTCCTATATTTTTCAATGAGCGAGTCATTCATAGACAGATAGAGTGTCGACGTACCTTCATAGGTATTGGTGACCTGCAGGTTCGCCGCATGCCTTCCGACGTGATACCTGCATCATCCACTCATTGATATGACCCAAACTCAAGAAGAAGAAAAGGCAACGTACTCATCCGCACACGCATTCCCGCCAAAGATATCCAACACCGCGCGCGCGTGTTGCAGCGCCTTTCCACAGTTGTTCTTCTTTATCATGCTGATCATGTTAGGCGAGAGCGCGCCCGCGTCTTTCAGGCGGCCGACCTGCAGGCAGGCGAGCAGGCCGAGTGCTGCCTCCGTTTGTGCGTCGACGAGCTTCTTCTGCACGAGCTGGAACGACGCGAGCGGGCGCTTGAACTGGTGTCGTTCGAGTGCATACGCGAGCGCACGGTCGATGCAGTCCTCAAGCGCGCCCATCACGCCCCAGGAGATGCCGAACCTGGAGTACACGTACGTAAGGGGGCAGCGTGCGCGCAGAATGAGGATGCACACCGGGCCGAGTTTAGGCAAGAGAAGGGGGAGGCGAGGCCCATGGACGTGGGGAGCAGGGAGTCGTGCGAGACCTGAACCGAGTCCATGAACACCGAACCTGTGAGGGACACGCGCAGCGCGATCTTGTTCTTGATCGGCGGGGCGGACAGGCCTTTCATTCCCTGCAGACAGTTCTCCGTCGGCACGGAGGATGCTCCTTGAAGAAACACAAACCTTTTCCAGGAGGAAGCCGCGGATTTTGCTGTCCCATTTGCACCTCGCCCAAATCACAAACACGTCCCTGTGTACGTGTTGGATAATGAAAAAGGTGGATAAGGAGGGACTCACGCGACAGGCGCATTGGATATCCATGTCTTGCTGCCGTTGATGATGAACCCACCATCGGTTTCTTCAGCGGTAGTCTCCATGCCCGCTGGATCAGACCCATGGTTGGGCTCGGTCAACCCCTGCAAAATATTTACATTCGATCCGGGCACAGAAGCACATGCCCCATACGAATGCACCGATGATCTCGCCCTTTGCTAATCTCGGAAGGAATTTATCTTTCTGCGCCTGGGAGCCGAACTCATGGATGGGGTGCATAACAAGCGAAGACTGGACGGAGGCGGTGGACCGGTAGCCCGAGTCCACTCTATATGGTCAAATCAGAGGGTCGAGAGAGAAATCGAGAGGCATGCAGACCTCTCTATTTCTCGCTGAATTAGCCCATAGGCGACGTTGCTCGTGCCCGCGCATCCGTAGCCAGAAATAGTGGGACCAAGCAGCCCGAGTTTACCCATCTCAGGAAGAATCGAGTGGTTGAATTCTGCGCGGAAGATGAGCGTCTGCATAATCGGAATAGTTCCAACTCACCTTCTGTCCGCCATCCATGCAAAACGCGGGGAAGGAGTTGCCCCTGGCCAGAAATTAATTGGAAAGACGCGAATTCAGATAAGAGACTTGCCTGGCAATATTCGTGGGCTGTATCGCTGTGTGTGCGGTTGATAAATTTCGTGCAAAAACCGGCAAAACGTGCAGCGTTCACCGGATCGCAATTTCTTCCTCGGTCAACAGGGATTCGAGGTTTAGTGGGTCCTAAGTAGTCCCAGGAATGAATGTGGATTTCACGCATGCATTAAGAAAACAAACCTGAGGGTCAAACTTGGGGGCGCCTAGAGGCGGTGGGGTGAGAATGCGGGGTAGGCAAGAGTTGGTTGGTTTACTGACTGGTTGAAGCGCAGCGGCCAAGTCGTAGCGGAGCATAAGACAGGCGGGCACCCCTCCTCAGCGCGATTCGGGAAAACAACGTTGAATGGGCCATGCTGGCGTGCTGCTGCAACTTGAACTTGAAGCTTTAAATGGGATGAGGTGCGGGGAACGGCTACTTGATTGCCGGCGCTTTGACCAGAGTCTGTGGCTTACTCAAAGTAAATGCGTCATATGCGTGCCTCACGAGATTGAATTCCATCCCTCTTGTACATCCTGCTACGGATAGCGAACTACAATTGAAGTATTAAAGACAACGAAATGCTGGGAATTTTCTATATTTCGAGAGACATGAAGGAGAGTCGGAACAGACTGCGGACGCAAAGCGGGACAGTAGCTCCTTACATTACACCGGGGCTACGCAAGTCAAAGACTACACGACGACGCGGCAGAGAGGCGGCCTGCGTTGGTTCGCGGTAAAGCTATAGGGTCCCGGCTGCGTCTGTTCGGAGAACGCCCCGACGGCCGGTCTAAACATCTATTATCCTCCGCGGTCGGTGGATATAAAGCCACAGTTACGCCGGGGAGGACCAAGGTGCTGGTGAATACATGTTGGCTTGAAGAGACTGGGGTGGAATGCGTGAATGCTGTCAGGAAACGCGCTCTTTCATCGATAGAACCGGAGGGGTGGGGATTTATCCGTGACGGGCGGCGATTGAGGAAGGCCTGCAGTGTAAGGGCTGGGAGTTTGGGGCCCATCAGGTCCCGCGGCGCGAGAGTGATGCGCCAATCACGGTGCCTCATGTCGGAGCGTTTTGTGGAGGGAGGACGAAAGAGGGTACGGTACGATCGACAGGATCGATATGCAACTGTCAATCCTCCAGAATGCTTCACGAAGTATTCTTTTGAAGAAGCTCTTGAGGAAAAGAAGTCGACCAGAGTTCATCGAAGTCGGAGGAGGTACATGGATGGTGAACACCTGGTTCCGAATGTGGGATGAATGTCTCCGACTGGATGTCATCATCTGTGTTAAATTCGACCCACTCCCGAACAGACCTTCAACTATAGGTCGTTCTTCAACTCGTTCCAGCGGGGGAGGTCAAAGAATCCAGGCAGATCCTCCCACATTTCCTCGCGGCCCACCCGCACGGCCGCCTCATTCGGCGGTCGACACGCATCGCAGAATTCCAGATACAATTCCGTGTACGAGTCAAGCGCCCAGATGGCGCCCGAATCCAGGTATCGATGCAAACAGATGTTGCGCACAGTAGTGCACCCATTACGTTGGGTGCAACCAGCGGCGGGGACCCACGAACGGAGCCATCCCATGGTATAACCCGGCTGTGTTTGCGCTATCAAGAGCTTTTGGCCGCCTAAGATGCATTGGCGTTGTTCAACCGACGTTAGAGAAGCCAAGGTTCCATCCCGATTTTTGATACCATCGAGCAATCGCCCCTGTGACGAACGCGTGAGCGACGCCCAGAGAGATGGGTTTCCTACTTACATGACCAGAGCACGCCGCGCGATAGTAAGCGCAGGGAAGAGCGGACAATATGTTGTTCTCCCTGGCCACGGTTAACATGTCAAAGATCAAGCCATTGTAATTTATGATTCGGGTGGGCACATAGCCAAGGAAGCCCGAGGGATCTATCCGCGCGTCGTATTCTGCGAGGGTTGTGGGATTTTCGAACGTGAGGCGCGCCACCGCAGAGTCGAGCAATTCCCGGAACTCGTACTTGCGGCCCAGACGTATGAGGGCCGCGACGACCGGCAGCGGGAGCGCGGCCTGCTGCAGAAATGTTCTACGCGTGCGCGGAATGTCAGCGCTCGATCCACGGAGAGAACAGGCCGCACGCACGGGTTATGCAGCGCCTTCAGCAGATGCGCGACGTCTGCGGCACTGTCCTGCATCTCGATGACGGGACAGCCGTCAACGTAGACCTGCTCGGGTGGCTGGGGCAGCCCCTGCATTTCGCGAAAGAACGAGGAGTGCTGCGAGAGGATGCCCCAATAAACACGAAATTGGGTGTTCTCGGCCTGCAAGATGACGCTTCCATCCTGATACCAGATATCTGAGCGCATTATGGACGCATTCTCGGGGCGTTGGCGCTTGGTTGGAGGCGTGGTCATGGTTTTCGAACGTTGAAGTGGGTCAAGAGAGAGTCGAGGCTATTGGATCATGGTGGGAAGAAAGGAGTCTAATTTTACTAAAAGCCATCACGACGATCTTTCGAAAGGTCAAAGCGCAACTTGTCATTTGCGACCATCTGGCAGGGCCGTCTATACAAGGCTAAAATCGTCCTAAATCGCCGTGGCACGCATACTTTCTAGTTCGCACTCAATGCTTCTGACTGAGTCGACGGATATTGCCTCCAGCGCTGCAGCCCAGCTCCGAGACTCCAGTCTCGGATCTTCAAGTTGGGTGCACCTGTAAAGTTTAGTGAACCGTTCCAGTAGTCGTTCTTAGGCACTCACCGGGGGATCATCTATCTACGGAGCCGGCGCGGTGGACCCCGCGCACCGTCACGGTGAGGGAGAGCGCTTACGAGACCTTCCTGAACCCCGAACCCCGAACGACGATCCTCTACTAGTACCATAGGCCATTGCTGCCAGTGGCTCCAGCTTACCTCGATCCTGGGCGCTTTAAATGCTTGCTCTTGACACCCATCTTCCTAACGAGTCCTGCTTCCCCGTGCCCAAAATATCGTGTGGCTGCAATGCTCGGAGTGTCGATGCACGAACTTCGGCGCCTTCGATAATTCCTTCCCACAAGTCCCCGCGCGCAAGGCATCGCCTTGCTTAGTCCACGACGCGGGTGCCAGCCGCCTGCCCCGGACTCTCGACGCGTCCCAAATCTCTCGATGCTCCCTCACCCGCCTCGTAACGCTCGCTCTGGAAACGCACCTCTGGGATTTCCTCGTACCCCGCTCGGCCATAAGCTGCGGCCCTACCTCTCAATCTGCGTTGGCCCAAATCCTCTCCGGCACACACCCAAGCTGCGAACCTGCGTTCGTTTGCCCCTCCCTGGTTGCGCGTGGCTCATGTACCCCGCTGCCAATATAATTTCTTGCTTGTCCGCCACACGCGTCGTCAGTGCCTGATGCTCGTCTGAGTCTCAGTCCCTCAGATCGATCGTTATCTCGTCCGGCTATCCTTTCACTCTAGGCGCGTACTCGAACGCCCCACAAGGGGTGCTACGCGACGGTCAGACTCTTAGACTTGTGATGGTCGGCGCTGCCACGTGCGGCTGAGAGCGGATTATCGTGGCTTCGCCATGCGAGAGCGCCACGCGAGCTTAGAGTCGCGATCACCAGAGCCCGCCACGCGATGGCGGACGCTTGTTGCCACGCGAGATCCCTGTTCACTCGTCTTTCTTTCGGCCTGATACCCCCCACAACCGCCTCGATTGATATTCCATCCCAGATTTCTCCCTGGCGCGCTGGCTTGGGGCCTTGATGCATATTGTATCTTGCCATTCGCGAATGTCTTTTCCGAACATCCGAACATCAATATGTATTGTGCAACGCGCTTTGATACTCTATGGTGCCATGAACCACTCGGTCACGCTCGCCTCTTGTCTTGTCTTCGGTTGCTCCGGAATCTCTCCTTGCGCTGGCCGTCTGATTTATCTCGATCCCGAGTGCCTCGAATTCCGCCAATGTTTGCTCTGCGCCCGCTTGTAGTTTACCGAGGACACAAAATCGCGTTCCTGCTCATTCCACGAATCACGAGCACCACCCCCTGCCCCGGACCGCCCCAAATTTCTCGATGTTCCCTGTAACGCTCGCTCCGGAAACGCGCCTCTGGGCATTTCTCAATCTGCTTTGCCCCAAATTCTATCCGGCACATCGTTCGAAAGTTCCGAAGGCGGGGTTGAGCGCGACAAAGTCGGAGACGGACTTGCGTATGGACGGCCAGAGGGTGGGTGATAATGTTGCCCGCCCACGCGATGTACGGGAGATCCATCATCTATCTTGTCCCATATCGCTCAGCTATCTCAAAGCCAAAAAAGAAAAAAAGAGAGAAAAAACGCACGAGTCGCGCCAAACCGCGTTCTTGGGCACCAGCTCTATTCGAACGCCAAACATCCCTGCCCGCTCCCGCGGCACCAAATCCATCTCGGGCGCGTTCAGTCTGTCTATCAGCCCGTCGATATTGTCCTCCGTCACGCACATCCCTTCATATGCATCCTCCTCATCCTGCTCGTCGTCGGAGATGGGTTCAGCGCCCCCAGCCATCCAGACGATATCTCCGATGAACTTGTGGAGAACGAAGAATTTCGGGTCGACATCGGCGATGCTGTCGTCGTGTCGGCGGCGTAACGGCTGGTCGACAAGGGCGCCTGGGCGATGGCAGAGCTGCCCTCGGTCGTTTCCGATAGACGCCAGAGAGCAAAACGGGCTTGCAGGGTCGGGCCTCGCGCGGATCATGACTTGCCCATCAGTCCACTCGAGGTAAAGTTTCCAGGACCCGAAAAGCCTATGGACACCCTCATGCAGCATGAGTGCGTTTTCGACGCAGTCGGCCGTGCACCCGCACTGAACGCCCGTGAGCGCCGTGACCAGCTCAAACGCCTGATACACAGACAGTCAGAGCACAGAAAGAAAAAAATGTATGGACAAAACCGCTTGGCGGATCCCGAGGGGCAGCCCATGCGCGACGTGCACGGGGCCATACGCCGCGTCTCCGTCGAAGACCTGCTGCTGCCCCTCGGCCGTGTAGGTGTTCTGTTCCGGGGAGACGCCCGTCATGCGGCATTTTAGGTCGCGAGCTCGGACCAGACTTAAGACATCTTCGCGGCCCGATCG
This sequence comes from Mycena latifolia, assembly GCA_029289555.1. Classification (NCBI taxonomy): domain Eukaryota; kingdom Fungi; phylum Basidiomycota; class Agaricomycetes; order Agaricales; family Mycenaceae; genus Mycena; species Mycena latifolia. The sequence goes on from JARJLE010000002.1 coordinate 1,572,577, forward strand.
ATCTGAATCTCTTGGTTCGCCCGTCGTGGTCATCGGAGTTGCAGCGGAAGAGGCTTCCGACCGGACTTTTCAAACCCCAATCTCAACCACCCCGCAAGACGACGATCGACAAAAAAAGAGGAAAACGCACACAGCTGCACGAGCGCCAGCACCTCCGCCGCCACCTCCTCCAGCGCCCAGCGCCGCCTGAACACGACCGTGTGCACGAAATGCTGCTGCGCGCGTTCGGCGTCATACGGCGCTGGGTCTGGGTCTGCAGCAATCGCAGCCAAGCCGCCCCGGTCGACGTTGACGCACGCCGTGAGGTACGCCCGCGCTTTCGCCTGCCAGTCGGAATGCGGGTGAATTGTAGAGCGCTTCCTGCCTTTCGGAGTGAACGTTCGAGCAAATGGATAGGAGTGAATGTATTCGACGGCTAGATCGAGGTAGACTTGACCTGGAAGGCCCCCGAGCTCAGGAGGGATAGCGGGCGCGTGCGTTTCGTCTGGTGTCCGCGGCCGGCGCACCAGGAATGCACGCAGATCGGCGATTTTTTGGCTTTCAGTAGGAGTAGACATTGAGCATGGATAGGAGAGAATGATTGTTTGATGATGATTTGTATGTGTTATCTCTTGGCCACTTGATAGCCGTCGCGGCGGTCCAAGCGCCTTTTGTTGATCGCGGGTCATCTGAATTTGGAAATGTATGTACGCGAGCTTGCGTCAACAATCCATGACCATAACCGTAACAACCGTAATAACATCGACATCGACAACCAACATTGACAACAACAAGGACAGTAGAGGAAAAACACAGCGCGACAAGAACGCGGGAACACAAAGGGTATCATGATGTAAGTAGGACGTGTATAGTGTCAATGGCGCTGTCCGGCGCGGGATTTTTGCCTTCTTTACAGGACGAGGGCGGCGCCGAGGAGGAGGAGCGGGAGTACAGCGAGGACGGGCGCGAGGGGGAAGGCGCGCGGGGCGGCGCCCGTGTCGCTGCTGCCGCTGCTCGGGCTCGAGCCCGAGCCCGAGCCGCTGTCTGTCCCCGAGGAGGACGAGCCGGTCGCGCTGTGGGAGGCGGACGTCGCCGTGCCCGTCCCGTTCAGCCTTATCGCATTGCGCTACCGGCCAAAATACATCAGCGCCGGCGCCACACGAGGACTGGACTGGATAGAACTCACGACAAAGGCGTCGATGGGCTGCAGGGTGGCGCTGACGTTCCCCGCGTTGATGACGCCGACGCCGCCGATGCCGCACGTGGACTTGTCGTAGAACCAGAGGGTCGTGTTGACGATGTCGGGGTTCATGACGATGACGAAGGTGGTGATGGAGGTGCCGTTGCCCGCGGGGCGCAGGTCGGTGTCGAAGCCGTTGATGGTGCTGTTGGTGTCGTGGGCGGGGACGCACGGCACGGCGAACGTGGACTGCGTCGCGGAATGGTTACCCTGCGTGACTGGCGCGCGGTGTCAGCATGTTGTTTTCTCTTTAAATTTTTTTAGACTGACAGTTGAACAGGACCGTCTCGCCGAGGGACGCGTTGACAACTTGCTGAGAGGGAGTAAGCTACATCGCAGATAAGAGAGGCGGGAGACGGACTGGGCTGAAGACGTTTGTGCCGTTGGAGGCGGTGAGGTTGTTCGAGACGGTGATTACATGGGTAATCTGGGCGGGGGACAGCGACGTCGACGACTGGGACAACGCGCTGGCAACGAGGGCGGAGACCTGGCAGATAACGCGGTTAGTCGGGGACTGTCGAGCGGGGGACGAGACGTACGGCGAGCAGGGCGGCAGGGAACTGCATGGTTGCAACGAACGGTATGTTAAAACGAGCGTGGGTGAGAGCAGCAAACAAAAGCTGGCTCGTGAGAAACAGAACGCACCTTTTTTTCGTGTTCAGATAGAACGCGCTCTAATTACACCAAAGTGACGTCACCCAAATTTGTTATCTCGCTTCCCTTTTGCGGCTACGAGTGCCCGAAAATCATAAAATACTGCGTCTATTCAAACCGCTTTCCTATACTACTGCTAGTTTATTTCGACGCCACCAAAATCGATTCCGTAAATACTAATGTACTTAGTACACGAATTGGCCCTCGCCAGCTCTCTTCAAGTTACTCAAGACGACACGGGGAGACGCGGACCCTGCATCGACGCGTCGGCTCGGAGTCAGAATTCCAGACGCCAGCTGCAACAAGTCAGTCCTTGTCTGCTCCCCTTGTTCTCAATGAACCCCGTCAATAACGTCAACACCCACGGTCCCCGGCAGCACATACAAAGTGCACAAGGCGCACCCCCGCCTCCCCGTCGCAACGCGCAACCTTGTTCCCCTTGAGCCCTCCCTTTGAGCCATGTATAAGAGCACAAACGCAGCGAGTCTTTCTTGCGTCCCTTTGTCTTTATCTTCCGCGCAGGCGCGATACTGTCCATAACGTTATAACCCGGTGCTTCTCTGTCTGTCTGCGTTCCTTGCTTGCACGTTCTCGCCTACGACCGCTCACGACTCACCCCGCTCACCCATGCCGCCCGCGGCTAGGATGCACCTCCGTGCGTCCGCCCTGCGCTTATCCGGCCCGTACTAACCCCGTTGACCCCCAGTCGCGCTCGCGCTCGCGCTCCTGCTCGCCGCCGCCCGCGCCGCGCCCGTCCCGGCGCTCGACCCCATCGGCGTGCGCCCCAAGGCCGACGACTACATGCGCCGCGCCGACGCCTCCCCGGCCGTGGCGATCGAGTCCGGCGCGGGCTGGGTCGCCGTCGTGCAGGATCGTCGCGGGTGTCGCCTCTTCCTGTGCATCTAGCGCCCGCTGCCCTGCCCGCCTACCTCAAGACACCAACATTGAACAACCAGCATCACAAGCAAGCCACTCAACCCAGCATCGCAAACAAGCCACTCAATCCAGCATCGCATCGCATAACAAACAGCAAGTACGTCCCCATCACCTCCGTGGCCCTTCGCGCGCATTCGCTAACTGTCCTTCCTGCAGACTGTATCCGTATCCACACTCACCATCCTGCCATCCTGCCATCCTCCCCTTCTCGACGCGACTTGCCCTCATCTCTTCTCTTTGTCTCCGTAGCATACAAACACTTATTGTCCTTTCTTACATCTCTTTCATCTCCGTCATCTCCCTCACACGCACGTGTACTTGTATCCCCCTTGGTCCACATCGCATCCGGATTCTATCGCATACATCGCATTGTAGCATAGCATAGCACGCTCCTTACGCCGTCGGCTTTTTTCTCTCACTGGCTCGCCCACTTGCCCCCTTGTAAGCCATAAACTGAACAAGAAGGCAGTGCCCACGCAGATCGATCCTCAGCCAAGAAATCGAATAAGAATTGAGTCGCGCGCGCGCCGTGGCCTAGTGTTTTCTTTTATGAGACGCGCCGCACTGATACGTCTTTGAGTTCGAGCGAGAGAACAGGACCGTGGCGGCGGATGATGCAGAAAGTCGCCGGTGCGGCGGCTTTGGCGCTGAGCTCGCGTGGCGGGCGCCGCGCGTGGTTCTCGCGGGCACCGAGCTCGGACCCTCGCGTGGCGGACACGCAAGCGTGCCTTCCCGCGTGCTCGGCATTGCCACGCGAACAACCGAGCGCGCTCGCCACGCGAGGGGCGGCAGTGCACCGAGTGTGGCAGACATGCGTCGCGTGGCCCTCGCGTGCGAACAGCCCTCTACTCATATGATCGGTCGGCGGGTCTCTTGAGACTGACACTCGGACGAGGCGAGACCGAGACTGAGACTGACACGCTGATCAGCGGCGGCGGCGCGTTCCGGAGAGCAGGTTGGCATAATCAAGGCAGGGAAACGGCCCGACAAGCGGCGTGCAGGAGTATCTGGGGCAGAGGAAGCAGTGCCGGCCGTTGCTCGTATGGCCGAGTGGTTGGTGGTATGTATGCATGCACATTCCAGAGATGCGTACGTCCCCAGAGTAGATAAGGCGGGCCTGGCGGGGGCTTGCAGTGCTTCAGGGAAGCGTGAAATTTGGGACAGTTTGGAATTGGGACACATCGGAGGGTGGTTCCGGGTTTCGTAAATTAAGATGCAGCGAGGAAAACGACTGGCTCATACAGTGAGGAACATATGCATAAAGGTGCGTGACCAGGAAAGATTCGGGAAAGACGAGGCAGGGCAGGCTGGCAAGTGCACCAGGATCGAAATAAAACGATATGGCGGTAGGAGTCGGAGAGGCCGGCAAGAGCCGAAACGCGAAACACGGTCATGTGACAAGTCCAATGAGCGACTCAGTCGTGGTCACAGCGTCTCAGCACTCCTGCATTCGTCATAGCGCGAGCAGCATGTAACACGAGTCTGTAATTTAAATTATCCGGGTATAATGTATTTAACCAAGATTCTCGTTCCAGCATCCTAACCATCCCCAAAAGTTAATCCAGATTATTCAAGCTCTGGGTCTCCTCTCGGAGCAGCCAGACCCTTTCCTCGATCGTGTCCAGCGCTGTCTGGAGGGCATTGAGCTCTAGCTTCAGGCTCTCCAAACTGGGCGGCACCCCCGCAGTCCGAGGCGGCAATATGGGCCCGGGAGCAGCTGGCGTCGGACGGCCGCCAGGTACCCTGCCCGCCGCGAGCTCGTCCCAAAGCGCCGTAACGACGCCCGCAACCCACTGCTCCTTGTCCCCCACCTTCGCGAGCTCCCTCTCCTTCCGCCGCGCGTTGTCCACCGCGGCGCCCGCGCGCATGTACGTCCACACATTGCTCGCGAGCAGCCCGACGATGAGTGCCTGCGGCAGGCTCGCCGACGGCGAGTTCTCCCACGCGTCGCGGAGGAGCTCGAGCGCGCCCGTGGCGCTCCGCCGCGCGACCTGCGCCGCGCCGGCGACCGTGTCCCACGTCCACTGCAACCCGCGCTGGCTGCGCTCCTTCTCCGAGAGCGCGTCACCCACGACGGGCGATGGCGCCGCGTCCGCAGCGGGCTCGGGCGCGATCTGCGCCGGGTCCACGCCCTCCGGGAAGAACTCGGACTGGTGCTCCTGGATGTACGCCCGCATCGCCTTGTCCAGGTCCGCGTGGTACACCTTCTGCCCGTCAATCGCTGAGCGGTCGATGAAGCCTGCCAGTCAGTCAGCATGGAGAGTCGAGTGCGCTCAAACGCGAACGGCGACACACTCTTAATCAAACTGTACCCCGTCCACTCGACCTGCGTGGTGACGACGACCTTGGTCGAGAGTGGCGTCGCCCACATGATGCACGTCCGCGTCTTGACCGAGAACACGCCCCCGCTCGGCACGCCCGGCGTCCGCGTCGTCGTCAGCATCGACGCATAGTCGTCAAAGTCCACATGCACGCTCTCGTCCCGGATCTCGCACTTGGTCTGCTTTGGCCCCATGCTCGCGCTGAGCGGCTTGATATACGACATGTTCCGCGCAAGCAGCTTCGACCCCGCCTTCGTCGGCGTCCAGTCCGCCACCTGGATGTCTGCCAAAAATGCCCGTCAGTCCGCCGTGCCTTTACCGTGCCACAAAAAAAAAAAGAGGCACGCACCACGCAGCTTCTGGTTGACCGCCATAAAGTCCTTCATGAACCCGCTCGCGAACATCAAGTTGTATATCCGCTCAGGGGTCCCGGGCACGACCGTGTCCAGCGCCACCTCTGCAAAATGCGAGCCCTCCCTCCCGCACGCGCACGTCGTCGCCTTGCCCTGCACCTTCCCAGCCCCGTCCGCCGCCCCGCCGGTGAGGGTGCCCTCGCCGATGTGCGCGACGTTACCCTCCATCAAACCGATCGAGCCTGAGTCGCCCGGGCGCGCGAGCCGCCATATGTTGTGAATGACGTCAAACGACGTGTCGCGTGCGAGGAACGACGCAAAGGTGTAGTCCGCGCCGGGCGTCCGGATGCGAATGGCATTCGGGATAACAAAGGCCGTCATCCGCTTTTCGAGCGTCGTTATTTCGTAAATAGGTATCGAAAACTGCGCAGTCGTTCAGCAGCAGAAAGAAACTCGTAGGTAGAAAAGCAGTAACGCGCGTTGGTAACCCAGCCAAGGATGTTGGCGTGGAAGCATATGTGGTTCTCCGAGACGTAGATCCTTCCTTGGATGAGAATGTCCTTTTGCAGCGCGCATCCGTAATCTGCGAGGAAAACTGAGACATACATTCAGGAAGGGTGAAGAGTGCGCACCCTCGATGAGATAGTCTCCTTCTGGAATGCTGGGGAACAGGTCGTGGAAATCCGCGTTCCTTTTGTTGCTCGCGACCGCGAAGCCAATAACAGGGATATCGTCCTCCCCGAGAGTCGAATCCTCTAGATCACTCCCGCTGTCCCCATCCGACTCACTCCCGCTCCCGTCATCGGAACTTTCATCTAGGCCCGAATAATACTCCTCCTCCCCGTGACCCACCACCGACCCCGTTGTGCGCCGCCCCGTATGACCGCACCCATTCTCACGGTGCGGCTTCCCGTTCGTGACTGTGTGGTGCCGCCGGTGGCTCACCGACAGTGTGTCTGCGCTCGCCGTGGGCCTGCGGTTCGGGTTCTCGATGGGCGACGTCACGAGCGACGGACTGCTCCTGTTCTCGTTCGTGTTCATCACTTGGGGGTTTAGCGTCGACTGCGCGGGCGCTGTCATGCCCGGGTTTGCCATCGCGAGGCCCGACGCCGCGATAGCGCCCGCAAGGCCCACCGGCTTCTTCGGTGTGCTCCGCCGCCACGGGCGCGACGCGGGCTTTGTCTTCTGTGCCTGCGAGGCGATCGACAGCACGTCCGTGTCACGGCGGATGGGCGCCCCGGGCGACCACGAATGTGAAGGACCTGACTGCTGCGGATATGGGGTCGGCCGCAGGGCGGGCGGCGACTCCGTGAGGGGGTTGGGCACTGGCGGCCTCTCGTCCTCTGGCGAATGCAACGAAAGGGGAGCAGAGGATGTTGCGGTACGCATATGCATGTGAGCAATAGCGTTTGGGAGTCGGCGGGCGGGGATACGGCGCAGGAAGCGGTTTGACTGATCGTGAGTTACGAATGTGCGTCGCTGTTATTTGCGATGGGGTACGGCGGCAGCAGCACTTGGGTTAGCGGGACTGCAGATGGAATTGCTGTTGTCGGCTTCCTGCTACGGGAAGCGATAGGGGCGAACGGTAACAAGGAGCGATCCCGTGCAGTCTTGGTTTTGACAACAAGTTTGGTGCCATCTTGAGTCTGTGGTACACACAAGGCTTAAGCAGGTCGCGTGTATCCGGACGGGATTTCTAGCCACACGTACGCGACCCACTCGAATCCAGTCCCAAAGCCCGCACTTGTTGACGGTATATCGTCGATCGAATATCGCACGGAATGATGATCTCGTGCCACTGAATCGAGGAGTTTGCCAGTGTCCATCGACTTAGAATTGTCAGACATTCTGCGCGAGAAGGAGAGGACAGTGAGGCCTGAGGTAGCTCGAGGCAGAATCCAGATCTTCGCGACCACGTGTTCGGCATCTCTTTCCCCTCTACCATGACCTCGCCTCCAGCAAAACGCCAACGAACGGAAGACGCGCCAATAACGCGCTCAGATATCTGGCACAGCGACGGGAGCGTCGTTCTGCAAACCGAGGACACCCAATTTCGTGTCCATTGGGGTGTCCTGGCACTGCACTCCTCGTTCTTTCGCGATATGCAGGGCCTTCCCCAGCCGCCCGATCAGCCTAGCGTTGACGGCTGCCCCGTTGTTGAACTCCAAGACAGTACTACAGACGTTACGCACCTGCTGAAAGTGCTATATGACCCGTCCGTTTACCCTAAACTTTCGGTGGTGCGCGCTGACATTGAGTGTCGTCTCGCTAGGACGTTTCTGCTCGAGGAAAAGCTCCCAATAGCCGTCGTCGCAGCTCTCCTCCGCCTGGGACGCAAGTACGAATTTAGGAAGCTCCTGGATCTAGCGGTGGAACGCCTCACGACTGAAAATCCCACAACCCTCGAGAAATACGACCGTTTCACGCCAGATGAAGGGGTCTATGTCCCGAAGCGCCTCGTAAACTACCCTGGCATTATCTTTGATGTGTTGACTTTAGCAAGAGAGCACAACATATTGTCCGTTCTTCCCTGCGCTTACTACCGCGTGTCAACGCACACATCTTATGTAAGTGAATTCGCATATGTGAGTGCAAGCATGCCTGATTTGAAAATAGGATGAGTTATTTAGTGGTCTCCCAAGGGGAGATGGAACGACCGCTTCCCTAGCTCTGGTTGAACAACACCGATGCGTACTGGGCCGCCAAAAGCTTTCGAGGGCCCAATCCCGGTCAGGGTATGCGTTGGGCTGGCTCCGCTCATGGGTCCCCGACGACGGTTGCACCCAACCTGATGAGTGCACTACTGTGCGCGACGATTTTCTGCACGACTACCTGGATTTGCTCGGTGTCTGGGCCCTGGAACGCTACTCAGAATTGCATTTGACATTCTGCGCTGCGTGCAAACCACCGAACAAGGAGGCCGTCCGTGCTGGGCGGAAGAAAGTTTGGGATGATCTGCCGGGCTTCTTTGACCTCCCACCGTGGGATGAGTTGAGGAACGAGCTATAGTGAGTCATGCTCCCCGTCTTAACATAATACTGAAGAAGGCAGAAGGAAGGGCGGAGAATGTCGCCGATGATCGGCGACGACGGCGCTTTCGAGCATAAGGTTTCTAGGTCGGAGCCGGGAATGACGTTCAAGGGCGTCGAGCGTCGAGTATCGTTGCATTAGAGATCAACCTAGCCAATTTATCCTTTAAATTCCAAGAAGTACTGGTTCCGTAGTAATATGCTAATTACAGTAGTAAATAGTGCAGGGTATAAGTATTACAAGTTTGATGATAATATATGTACCTCCAAGATTTCACCACTGAGCCAGGATGTCGTCCACCGGCATACGCAAGAGGGAGTCGCCTAGTTCCTCATAGTTGAAGCTGAAAGGATGGAGCGATCAGCGCGGTGCATGTATGCATTTCTTTTTCAGACGAACTTGGTATCCAAATGCATTGGGATCGACATGGAATTGTGAGACACATCCTCTTCGTTTCGTGCGGGGAAGCTGAGAAAGACATCTTTCGCGGTCGTCGGATGGGGCATGGCCTCGTCGGGGACGAGCGTCGGCGTGTGCAACATCGCATCGGACGCGGAAAAAGGGTCGGGCGTAGGGTCAGGCGTGGCGAGCATGGGTCCATGTGCAGCAGACTGCTCATGCGTGTCGAGCCTGAGTTCGTGCACGCCGGCTTGAGTACTAGTGCCAACGGCGGCCGCGGGCTCGTGCTCAGGCGTCAGTGACGGCGTTAGCGGCGAGTTCGAGAAGATGGGGTCCGACGGCGAGGCCGGTGGCGTCGAGGGTCTTTCGGTCCAAGTGGTTTTGGCCTGCGTCCAAGTGCAATAAATAAATGAAGACCCCGTAACATTAAAAAAGAGGCCATACCCGCTTCAAGGGCGAGGACGACGACGAGGAGGGCGACCGCATGGGTATGAGGCGGATTTTACGGGGGGTAGTGGTGCGTGAGGTAGATCGCTAAATCGTAGGCTCGACATCTTTGGAACGATCCGGGAATACAGCAGACATACCTGGCGCGCCGGTGTGCGGGGGCTCCCATTAGTTGAGGAACAAGAGGGGGCGCGATTCTGTGATCAACAGACTCGCTGGTGAACGCGAGTCTAAAGTAAATAGTGCTACTACTCACCTTCTTGGGGGAACCAGGGTAATTTAGCACCATTCCGGATTGATTCATAAAGAAATCTCTCTCTTGTGCTTTAGGAATTAGAAGTCAATTAGCAACACCAAGGAAGAAAGGCAGTGATTGAATTCTCACCGATCCACTCCGGGCGCGGACTTGCAACGAAGCCGCTGACGGTCGTAAGCAGGCATTCGTGCCCAATTTCACTCCAGAAACTCTGGAGAAGGCGTTCACAGCCATCGAGATAGCTGAGGGGCACCCACCTATGGGACGAGTGAGAAAACAGTGCACAGGCTCTCCCCCCCCCAAAAAAAAGGAAGAGGAGAGTCGACTTACGAGCTATCGTCGTCCCCGTAGCCGGACCACTAATGTCTAGTTGGTGACCATGTTTTTCAGAGACGCGGGGTTACCTTGATTAAGTACGACCATCCCGACCCAAATGCAGGGTTATCTGGGTCGCTGACGACTAGTCCCTTGGTGCGCCGGGCGCTGAGGATCGCCTCAACTGGGAAGGTTTCTTCAGTGGCGTCGCTGTCGCGCGCGCGTTTTCTGGGCATAACGAGTGTGGTGTGGCGGTCGGAATGAGGGTGCGAGAAACTGGATATCAGAGTAATTTATGTCCACTGCCATTCTTGGCGAGAAAATTTAAAAAGAGAAGCAATTGAATTCAAACCACAACGATACAGTGTAAGTACTGTTCCTGAGCCAGAGGTATCTCGGGGCCCGGGGGCGCACATCGGACTTTCCCAGAACCAAGATGCTCATTGTCTTGGACCTTGCGAAAGGATCTAATCGTTCGGTCGAGCTGCCCTGGCATTCGGTTGAGCCGCCAGGGCAGCAAGGAGCAAAGAAGTATTTCTCGTAAGAGAGGGACTTTGAATTGAGGTCGAATTGTCGAACGTCGCAGAAAGCTTGAAGGTCGTTTGCAGGCGTGTTGTTTGCGTTTGTCATCATCGACTTATTCCTCTTCCGCAACTTCCACCGTGATACAATATGGCTGAGCGTAAAGGTGCGTCTACCCCTCTGCATTCGAGCGCTCCGTGTACTCACAAAGACTAGTTCTCAACAAGTACTTCCCCCCGGATTTCGACCCGGAACTCATCCCAAGACGACGGGGGCCCAAGAACTCACAACAAGTCGTTCGTCTCATGGCTCCGTTCTCCATGTACGCACTCGAGTCTTCGTCTTCTTTCTGCGTACTAAACCTACTGCCCAGGCGATGCAACACTTGCGGGGAGTACATCTACAAGGGTAAAAAGTTCAATGCCCGAAAGGAAACCGTCGACGGCGAGGATTACTATGGAATCAAGATCTTCCGGTTCTACATTAAATGGTGCGTCGGCTTCGTTATTTCTGAACGTGTTGAACGCTAATCACTGAGACAGCACGCTATGTTCCGCCGAGATTACCTTCAAGACGGATCCGAAGAACACCGATTACACCGCTGAGCACGGTGCTTCGCGAAATTTTGAGCCCTGGAGAGAGGAGCGGGAGGTGGAGGAGGTCGACCGACTAGCGAAGCTGGAAGAGGAGGAGAACAATCCGATGAAAGTCCTGGAGAATCGGACGACCGACTCGAAGCGCGAGATGGACATCTTGGATGCTCTCCAGGACATCCGGGCACGGAACGCGCGGAATGAACGGGTGGGAAACTCTTCCGTCGATCTTCTGGCACGAATAGGCGTCGAGGAACTGGAGAACGAGGAGGATATGGAACGGAAGCGGATCGAGGCGGAAGATGAAAAGCTCGTAAGGGAGGTCTTCGCCAAAGTGACGATGCCTGCCAGCTCTACGTCTGGAACCGCCGCGGACGGTGAGGACGCTGCATCGGCTCCAGCCCCAACGGTTGTGACTGTGAAGCGCAAGGCGGAAGATGTGGAACCCTCGCTGCTCAGCTTACTCCCCGACTCCGCGCGGTCTCTCATATCGTCCAAAACCAGCGCCATTCACACGATGAAGAAGGCCAAGTTGGACAATAAGAAGTCATTGGGAATCGTGGTGAAGAAGGGCAAGGCGAAAGTATAATCGCATTAGCTGCGTTTGTCGAGCTAGTGGTCATCTCGCCGGCGTCTATCCCTCCTCGGCGCATCCTCTCCGTACGTCTGCCTCATACATACCGTGTTCTGTTATTTATTTTAACTTCTGCATTGCTATTGTACTATAGTGCAGATCGCACAAAGATCCTGTAATACGGGGGCGTCTAACAGCGGTGAACCCATGTATTTCTACATTTCGCCGGTGTATTCAATACATGAGTGCGCGGTATTGTATTCGGAATCGGTTAACATGATGTACTCCGTATAGCGGAGGCGTGTAGAATGTACCAGAAAAAATGTTTGACTAAAGCTGTTTGGGCGGTGTTTGTCGTACTCTGCTTAGAACTTTTATCTAGACGTTTCCTCTTCTTTCTCGCTCAGTCTCACGTCGTATTGATGGCCCAGCCTGCTCCCCTTCCGCCGTCTACAGCCAACTGGCACTGGAAGAACAAGAACGTGTCGCGTTGGGGCCAAGAATGGTTCGAACGCGAATTGACCACTATTAGCATAACCGGCAAGGAAACCGAGGTCGTCGCGATATCCAACGTCACTGAGGTCGACGGGGATATCGAGTTGGGTCAGAGGAAGTCCAAGTGGGTCCTTCCCAGGATACACAGATCGGTGTGGACTAAATTTCTCGGTAGACTGATCACGATATACGATTGCAAAGTGGTCTGCGCCTGGTCGGGAACCGCGTCGGATGGAACAGAAGTCAAGGGGACGCTGACCATTCCTGAGGTCTCCCACGAAATTACTCTGGATGGCTTGTCCGACTACGTTGTATGTCGTACACCACGATGTCCTATTCGCCATTTCACTCCCCGCCCAGTACCATTGGTCTCTCACCACAGCATCGTCTCCAGCGGTAGACTCGCTCTTCTCTCTGGCAAAATCGCGACTTCCCACCGCCCTTGAAGCTAAATTCGCTGAATTTCCGGTCGCGTTGGTTGACACTCACGGAAAAGATCTCACCGTTAGCGCGGATCCCAGCCGTTCTGGCACTCCCGCCCCTGCAGCTTCTTCCTCTGGTGCTAGTGCCGCTGCCGCTGCCCCGCCAGCTCCCAAACCGGCGGAGAAGAAGAGCAACATTAACACAACCAAAATTACAGTCGAGGGATCATTCATGGCTGCTGCAGACGATCTCTTCGGACTGTTGACGGATGAAAAGCGCATTCCAATGTGGACGCGGGCCCCGGCGCAGGTTTTTCTTTTTCTTCTTGTGCCTTCCGGTTGGCTCAGGTTTATTTCTAGTCCGCTGCTAAAGCCGATACCGACTACGTTCTCTTCGGTGGCGGCGTCAAGGGCAAATATGTCTCTCTCACCCCGCCTTCTGAAATTGTGCAGACTTGGGCGCTACAGAGTCCAACATGGCCATCGGGTACGGATACATCCGGTTGCCTCATGTCCCAATTTCAATTTCCGTTCTGCAGGGCACTACGCCACTTTGACAACGACCATCGTGCAGGGCTCCGATTCCAGTACTGTGACTTTGGTACTTGATGGGGTGCCGACGGGTATGGAAGACGAGATCAAGCGCAACGTTGAAGGATATTAGTATGTCTCCCTGTTTCAGTTTTCTGACCTGGTTACTCACCCACCACAGTATCCAAGGCTTCAAATCCATCGGGTACGTCCAGCTCTTCCCGTCTCCCCCCTTCCGCGCCCCTCAAAAGCGGCTGCCACCACAACCTGTGATCCTCGATGCGGGGCGCGAGTCGTATGCGACCGCTCTGACGCTCGCCGCGCTGGTCTTGATTGCGGCCTTCGCTATACCATATCTTGCATCATCCCCTCCAATCGCCAAGTAACTTTATAAATAAATGTAGCCGAGGCTAATTATTTTGTCTATGTTTCTTGGACTCTTTCTTTTCTAGGTTGGGCAGTTCCCTCTCTTGAAGCGGACGTACGACGAACATTAAAGTGGTAGATAGGAATATAAGAGTACACGATCTTGCGTAGTTTTTTTTTTGCGTGCGGCCAGACCTAGGAAATACGTAACAGAGTTCGAGCATCTATAACGACGCGGAGCCTCAATTAATTGTAAGCGAAGAAAATCTACAGATGAGATCCTGTATCTTTACGACGTTTCGATGGCTTGGTCTCATCTACCGTGCCGTTTTCCGTCTCTCTTTGTCGCTTCCGACTAGTGCTGGACTGTGAATGCGCGGTCATCGAGTCGTCCGAGTGGGCGGTCTCTGTGTCGTGGACCAGCTCCTCAGAAGCATCGCCGAGAGAGGAGAGCCACGCGTCGCGCGCCGGGCCAGGTGACATGACGTTGGTGCCATCCCACAATTTGTGGTCTCTCTTCATCCCCGCCAGAAGCTCGCGCTCGAGGTAATACCCGTCCCATACGAAGGTCTTTATGTCCTCCCTGGCGGTCGGCGCGGTCCGCTCTAGGTTGGAGAGCACGCGCGCCATCGTGGACAGCCCCTCGGGAACCTTGGCGAGCTTTCGGTTCAGGGCGGACACCTTAGACCTGTAGGTTCGCACGAGCTTGACCGTGGGATCTGGGGGTGGGATTACTTCCCTGACGAGGCACGGGAATTCACTGAGGTCGAATACTGGTTTTGTTTGTCGGGTCGTGAGAGCGAAGGGTGCGGGCCAGGAGACTTGTGACGAAGATGGGAGAAGAAGAGCCGAGGCGTCTGCGTTCAAATTTGGCTGCGAACTAGTGGCTGGCGTTTTTACGGGGACATGTGTGGTCATCAATGGGATATTAGAATTCCCTATTGTCCTCGAGGGGAGAGGAGTTGAATCTGCCGCCGCAGGGGCCGGGTCAGAGGGTGTCTGGATATTCACAGGAACGCTGGTGAGGCCGAGGGGTACGGCCGCTAGAGCTAGGTTCGAGTCTGCCACCGAAGGAACGGGGTTAGAAGTTTCCCGGATTTTCTCGGTGAAAACCGAGGGAGCTGGGTTCGAGTCTGCCACTGCAGGAACGGGATCAGAAGGTGTCTGAATGTCCACAATCATGGCTGTGATGACGCCCAGTGGTACGGCCGCTGAAGTTGGGTTCGAGCCTGAGTCAGCCACTGCAGAGAGGGGAGTAGGTGTCCGGATGTCCTCAGTTACGGTTGCGAGGCGGAGTGGTATAGCTGCTGAAGCTGTGTTCGAGTCTATGACGTCTGTGGTGGCGAGACGCGCCGATTTCCCTGTCGCATATATCAGCGCGAGGAAAATAGACGCGGGTCAAAGGTCTCACTCTGTTGAATCTGTTGTGGCGGCGACGCGTACGTCGTTGTCGGCGATGACGGTTCTCTAGAGACTATCCTCAAAAACACCGTCGAGGGCGAGAAGAATCCGGAACTTACTTTACGGCGGCAGGATAAAATTTGTCGAGCAGGCGCTTGATGAGTATAACTGAACTCGAATTCGCCGGCTTAATGTTTTCCTTCTACAGTCTCAAATATAGCGTCATACAACGGATATGAGGGGGCGGGATCACCTTTGCGAGAGCCTGGATTTCTCTACGGGTCAGCGCTCTGAGCTGATGCTCATTCAGTCGAGGAGACGACTCGGAGGGGCTGGACATGGTGGGAGAAGCAAAGGATATATGCGATACTGGTCTCGGTGTTGTTTAATATGCTGGGCGCGGCGAAAGCGTAGAACAATGCAACAGTGGGTCAAAGCGCAGGTCCAGCGATCATAACTGATCATCTCTGAAAGTGAAGCCCTTGGGTAGAAAGCAGGCAATTCAGCTGGGCGGAGGTGAAGCTGGAAATGTTCTTGCAAGTCCTTTCGTGAAATCCACAAAGGCCAGATACGATGTTGAATTTTGGCCGTGAGCTGAAGAGGATCGGCGCAGGCATGATCGCAACATTATCGAGTTACCCTTTCGGGACGCGTGCAGCGAGGATGCCGTTATCAAGGTTCTGTCTCTTGTCTTGGTCCAACAAAGCAAGCAATTCGGGCAAGCGGAAAGAACAATGCATCCACCAATGATCGCCATATTCCCAAAGCGTCGCGCCAGACGCTTTGACCTGCATCGCGCGCTTTATTGTGTTATAAGCCGGCACTCATCTTGAATCGCATATATCCCAACTCTTGTGATAACCATGGACGCTGACGCTCTCTCAAATCTCCCTCGCTCCGAACTCATTTCCCTCGCCAAAGTACGTCGTTCCAGTCTTTCTCGTTCCGAGTTTATTTAATATTTTCTGCAGGCGAACAAAATCAAGGCGAACCTTGCCACTATAGAGATAATCAGACAACTCATGCAGCGTTTCCCGGATGGCGTTCCGTACGTCAACGCTGAAGACCTCCCTTCACCCCTCGATTAACTTGTCTACAGACCTGCCACCCCGAAAGCTCCTTCCAGTCCGGCCGCCTCGGCCAAGGCACTCGTCGGGCGAGTGAAGGACGCGCTCAAATCCATAAAGCGCAGCAGCCGGACCGCTAGTCCTTCGCTCCCCGCGTCAAACCCGCCGTCCCAGGATCCTGCTGCAGTTGATGCCAATCCCATCCTGCTGAAAGTTCCCGAACCTGCGACACTTGAATCGCCTGCTAGGACTCTGTCACAGGAACCCGTGACAGTCGAGGCTCCCGTCAAGCTGAAAGTCCTTGAGTCATCCGTCGCGACACTCAATGAATCTCTTGCCACGGCATCTACGCTTTTGGTCGCCCATGAGAATGCCGCCACGTCGGGCGAATCTTCGGAGCCGAGTAAGTGAAACTTTGAATGCCACGACTCCTGATTTTTATTAACAAATTGACAAGCTGACGCTGTATGTACTATCTCTGCCCCCTCCTACACAACCCGCCGATGTACGTTCTCCCAAGGTTGCGGAAACTACGACGCTCCCTCCTGTTGATATCCCTCCTGCCGATGCTGCGGAAAAAACAGAAGAGGATGCTGACGACTCGAGCGCAGCGAATCCCGAGGATGTCCGTCTTCTCATACAGGACATGGCCCGCGTTTCAGCCAAGAACAAAAACTACCTAGAGAAAGCGGCGGCCATGCGGGCGCGGGTGCAGAAGATAAACGACGAAACTACGGCTCTCCGAATGGCGTTGATGGTCGAGCAGGTTCGGCGGCAAAGGATGGAGACCTACTTCAAGCACTGGCGCCCCATCGCTCCCAAGTGGTCCTACTCGGAGGTTTGGGACGGACCCATCACACTCGCGCCAGTCTTCGTTAGATTTGAGAACGCCAAGGGTTCGATAGTCATGGACAAGGAAGTCTCGACCTCCGACGACGAGGAGCTTGTCAGCGAATGGCACCTTCAACACGAGCAATTCCTCGCTCGCCGCAAGGCATCCGCAGAGAAGAAGGCAGAGGAGCGTGGGGTCGATGTAGAAATGGTCTCTGACGAGGAGATGGCATCGGATGAAGAGGACTTCTACTCGCCCTTTGTCTTGTACGCTTTCTTTTCCACGGCCTATCCTTCATTCACTGATGCGAGCCCACCGCAGGCGGCCAAAAGATGTCGACGGGACTATGCCCGATTCAAAATGCCACGTCTACCCGCTCTTGTTCGTCTTTTATTTTCTGGTTGGGGCACTCGCAGCAACTGAGCTTGTATTCAGCGATAGACTCGCCCGCGGCGTGTCAGTCTACCTGGACGAGGACATTGTCGTCCCCTCATGCTCAAAGCGCCGACTCGCGGATAATGCGCAGTCGGACGACGAGGCGAGGTATTCGCCTCGAGCGCGGATCGACGAAGCGCTGGACGAGAAAGAGGACGCGGCGCTGGAGAAAAAAGAAGACGACGCGGAGGACTGGGAAAAAAACATTGCGATCAAGATGGGGGAGGCGGTGGACTCGAAGTGGGAGGGCCTGGGGGTGATGCAGGACGGGTGGCGGATGAGAGTAAATCTTTAACTTAGCTTTGAAGTTGCCGGTTTTGAATTATTGATATTGATGTGTTTGTGCTGGTTAGGGATTGATCGCTACGTATAACTCTGACGAGTCTTTCTCGCGTCACACTCCGCGCAGCTCCGCGCGTCCCTTCGGAAGCAGCTCGCCGACCTCCCGCCCCAAAAATACTAGCATACAGCACCCCATCACATAACTACGCTTTGACCGCCCAACGTAAGCTGACCTCCCTTCTTCTCTCCACCGAACATACTCACCCATGGCCCCCGCTCCCCAGTCCCGTGTGCCCCCGACCGCGAGCCGCGTCGCGGTCTAGCACGTCTCGCGACATGAATCCCAACGGGGGCGGCTCATATCCCCCCTTCCCTCAGCAGGGAATCAACCCCGCGATGCTCGCGTCCTACAACCAGCAGCTGCAGCAGCAGCAACAACAGCAACAGCAGCCAGCCCAATACGGGGGCGTGAGCCCCGCGCAACTTATGAATGGCATGGGCAACCCAATGCAACAGCAACAGATGATGATGAATGGCGCCGGCCTCAACCCCTCCGCGCTCTCCGCGGCCGCCAATTCAGGCGGGATGGCTCCGCATATGAATGGCGGGGGCGGCGCCATGATGAACCCACAGATGCAGCAGCCGCCCCAGTCGCAGCTGAATCCCCAGGTCCTCCAACTCCTTGCCAGTATGGGTGTGACGCGGGACCAGTTCGCCGCAATGAGCCCTGCCGAACGCCAGTCCACTTTCAGGAACGCCGTCGCCATGCGCCAGCAGCAGGTCCAGAACCAGCAGCAGGCGCAACAGCAGCATTTTCCCCCGGACCACGGCGGGGCTTATGAGCGTCCGGGGAGCGCGATGGGCGGCATGGGCAACGGGGGCCCGATGGGCATGGGCGGCGAATATCCACACCCCCAAAATGCGCATCAGCAGCAGAATGGCTTCCAGCCCGGGAAACAGGCCCCGCCGCAGTTTGGGCCTGGTTTCGGCCCCGCCGCACAGGGAATGCCCCCCCAGCACCAACCGCAACAGAACACCCCGCAAAACTCATTCCCCCCGGGCTCGCCGTATAACCGCCCGACAAATAGACTCCCGCCGTCCGATGCGCCGCCGCAGGTGCTCCGCTCCAATTCGATGGGGCCGCCGCCGCACGTACTGCGCTCTTCGTCGGCGTCTGGCTCCGAAGTAAACGGATACGGGCGTCCGTTGTCTTCCAACGGCGGCGGCACCCCCCAGCCGCAGAGACAGCCATCGTTCGGCCCGCAGACACAGACTCCGCAGCGCCAGCCGAGCATGCCTCGTTCCGCGTCGCCGATGAAGCCTGCCCCGTCAACCCCCGCGCGCACGGAGCCCGTTATCGCCGCCGCACCCGCTGTCGCGCCCCCTCCCTCCGCCGTCCCTGCCGCCTCTGCTGCACCCGCTCCCGCAGTCGTCGCATCGCTCCCGCCACTTCCGGCCTTAGTGAACCTCAACCCGAGCGTGACGCGCGTGACGGTCGTTCCGCTTGCCTCGTCCCTCACCACGATCCCCCCCGTCACCCTGGACGAAGTCTCGTCGATAAAGGAGTGGATGGAGGTAGACCGTGCGTATGAGGGCGTTTTTCGCGAGATGAAAACGCGTATGGGCGCAGAGTACCGCGAGTTCATGGGGCCGCGACATATACCGTGGTGGGAGAAGGGCACGCTCGACGTGAACATGAGCCGATTTTCGCAGGGACGAGACAAGTTTGAGGTGCGCTATCCGTATCGGAGGAGGGAGCGCGATGGTTCATCGCGGAGGAAAGGCGCGAGGCGAGAGGGGTTGAAACTGTACGTGTTTGGTGTATTAAATTCATTCACACTCCTAACTTTCTTCTTACAGACCGCGCAAACTCGACCCCGAAGATACCAACCGGCCAGAGGAGCTTGTCCCCATTCGTCTCGAGTTTGATATTGAGCACCACAAGATTCGGGACACATTTGTGTGGGATATGAACGGTACGATCATCCGTTCGCTCTTGTCCTCCATCTGACGCTCGCTGCTAGCTTGTGTTGTGAGCCCGGAGCACTTTGCACAGACGGTGGTAGAGGACTACAACCTCGCGCCGACGTACCACAGCGTCATCACCAAAGCGATCCAGGACCAGCTCAGCGACTATCGCGCCCACTCTGCGAACTACGATGGGGACAGCTGGGACATTACGGTTTCTGATGATACGCTACGCGCGGGTAAACTCGAGGGGGAAAGCGCGGCGTGGTGGTACAAGTGGCGGAAGCGCCTCAGAACGCAGTACGTGCGCGGCAAAGGAGGCAAACGACGCAAGGTTGTCAAAGAGGAGCCGGAGAATGAGCGTCCGATGTCCGTCGAAGAGTTTACCGTTAATGACAAGACGCTGCATGAGGATATGCGGATTTTGATTCGGGTGAGTCGGAATATTTAGTGGCTCTTTACGCCGACTTACCAATGGCCGGCAGCTCGACATCATTGTTGGGTCCATGAAACTCGATGATCAGTTTGAGTGGGATTTGGACAATAAGGAGGCATCGCCGGAAGACTTTGCGCAGATTTACACGCAGGAACTGGGTTTGGGTGGGGAGTTCAGGTGAGCGTCATCGCTTTATGGCCCAGAAAATCCATTGAATGCCCGACAGAACTGCGATTGCGCATTCAATCAGGGAGCAGGTTCACGCTTACCAAAAATGTCTGTTTCTTGTGGGGCACCCAATGGATGGCACCACTGTGCAGGACGAAGACCTCCGCAATTCGTTCCTTCCCAGTCTGTCATCCGGTGCGCGCGCGATGGACCAGGTGCAGGCGTTCACGCCGCTGCTCAACTACCTCAGCGATGGGGAACTTGAGCGCAACGAAAAGGAGCGAGACAAGGACTATAATAAGCGGCGGAAGAGGAACCGTGGCGGGCGTCGAGGCGTTGCGCTGCCTGATCGGGAGCCCATCCGCACGTATCGAACGCCAGCCATAGGGTTTCCTGAGCCGGATCCCGCAACGCTGGCTGCAGCCGCCGCCGCCGCCGCGCCAATGTCCCGACGAGCAGCGGCTGCGGCTGCGTCAGTCACCATCGCTAACCTCGTCGCGTCCGAGAACGGCGGGCCCACGTACACACCGTCTTCGCTTCCTGCTCTCCCGGCGCCGCCGCCACTCGTGATCAAGGAGAAAACCACGAAAGGGTTCTTCAAGCCTCCACCATACGACACTGCGGTGCTCCGTCCGCGCGCCCGGATTCCGGCTCCGATACCTTCAACCGCGGCGGACATTTCGAAGCTCCCTGCGCCGCTCGAAAACGACCCGCCACCGCGGCCGCCCACTGCCGTCGTTGTACCCGATAATCGGGCTCCCAGGGCAGTCACGGCGAAACGCGCCAAGGCACTCGAGCGCGAAGCCAAAGAGAAGGAGTTTGCGGATGGCCAGCAGCAGAATATGATTAACGGCGTGTGGCATTGCTCTAACTGTGGTTGCCCCGACGGCATTGCCCAAGGAAGGCGCAAAGGTCCGCTGGGCGACAAATCGCAGTGTGGTACTTGTGGTAGGTGTATTTCTGCCCGTGCTGATCCATCTCAACGCCCTTGATAGGAAAATACTGGCACAGATACCGAAAACCTCGCCCAGTCGAATATAATTCGGACTATGAATTCCATGCAACAGGACTAAAGAAGGAAGCGGATCTAGCTAGAAGGCGGAGGGGGCGACCTCAGAGCGGAACCGTACCTGCGACACCGGCGGACACTTCTGAACCCCAGACGCCTCGCGACAGCGGGGAAGGCCCGTCTCGTCAATCTCCTGCTCGCGATCTTTCCCCTGTCTCGACCGCGTCCAGTACATCGGAGCGGCCGCTCGCGCAGAGGGTCAAGATCAGCCATGCGCCATCCACCCCGCCGCCTGCAGCCCCTGTTGCTGCCCCGACACCGACGCCATCGCCAGTTGTTGTCCCGGCTTCTATTCCACCTCCAGCTTCCCCTCCTCCGCCCCCTGCGGCGCCCGTGGATGGTGCTGTGCCTCCTCCTGTAGTGGCTCCACCTCCACCAGCAACCCCATCGACCGCTCCTGTGTCTGCACCGAGGGCCGTGCCTACCTCCCCACCGCAACCGATCCAGGTACTTGGCATATAAGGGCCGTTACAGGTCGCTGATATATTTACCTTAGCGCCCGCAGTGGCTTTTAAATGCAATGCAGGCTATGCAAGCGGAGTGGAAGAATGATAGATTCGATGTTATAACCAAGCCTAACGCTGCAAACGGGCCAGAATGGCGTATCAAGTGCCTAGATTGTCCCGGAAAGGTGGGGATTTCGTTATTTCGCGCTGGCCTTTTCTGACGCTCACTCGTAGGTGTATATCACTGGCCCGGGCGAGACGCTTTCTAACTATGAGCTGCACCTAAAAAATCGCTTACATCGTCAGCGCGTAAATGACCGCATGGGTAATTCCAGCAATTCGTAGTGCCTGTTAAATATTCCAGCTCTCTGTTATTCTGAATGAATGTATTGTTATCTGTATTCTTGAACAAATTGACAACATCAGACGTGAATGAATCACTCTGAATCACCACTGCGCGCCGTCATGCCATTCAGCGCTCCGTCGGCGGCTTGGCGCATACTTGGCGCACACGTGCTGGCGGAGTCCATGTCACTGCCACACGAACCTCCGTTGAACCCACCTTGTCTATAGCCAGCAAGTATGGCTTTTCGGATATTAACCCGACACTCCTTGCCCGCACTTTGTCCGAGAACCTTTATTCGCCGCCCGTTTGGGACTTGCTTCCGCTTCTATTCTCAGGCTCCGCTTGGACCGCCACCACCGAAAGTTCCTACGCGTCCGACGCGTCCCGCTGTACATGCTTCAGAGACAACGGAACCCCAGCAAGAGCGCATAGACGGGAGCACCGCGTTCGCCCCAACGCCGTTCAACGTCCCTGGCAGTCCAATATTCGGAGGAAACTCATTACGTGACGCCGCACTTACTACAGTTGTCGGCCTCTTAATGGGTACGTCGACAGACGATATGATGTTCATGAGCGTATGTGAATCCCGTCGTGTCAGTGTTCGTCGGCGGGGTAGCATATGTCCGATGGTACAAATATAATGTGTTGAGAAAGGCACGTACATGCACCCTTCCAATCTGTTTATTTCTTATGGAATCAGATTGAGAACGCGTTCGCGCCCGGGTATGATCCTGCTCTGGAGCTGGCAACGTACCAGAATAAACCAACGGCGGGGGAGCAGTCGAATTCTTTCGACCCCCTCGACGAGCTGGACTTTGAGGCAGAGGGCCCGTGGACGCAGCACCTTCGGAGAAGGGAACAGGATTGGATCGATGCCATTGTTCAAGGGGAAGAAGGGGGCTATTACATTCTCCTAGGACCGAAGGCAAAATTTCGCGCCGCTCGCTCGATGTATTGACGAGGAATCTATAATATTCAGGGCTCAGGGAAAGGCACGATGATATTCGACGCTATGACGGCATGCGAGGCAGATGGTGTAGCTATGCTGGATGCCCATCCTGACCTCGAGGTTCCTATTACTGCCGCAACTTGCATCTTCAATATTGAATAATCCCCAGGTTTTCCGACTAAAACTCGGGAAGGCGATAAATTACGAATACAACGAGGATTCCCAAACAGGGCTCTTTCAGCGGCGGGATCCCAGAGAAGGCATTTTTCTTCTCCGTGCTCGTAATTCAGGTCTCGTTAATTGGATCCAGGTGGACCTGCGCTTGATATCGAGCGAGGTAAATAAAACCTTGTTTTTGGTTTGATTTCACCGACTTATTACTTACAGCAATGAACAAGCTGGAAAAGGTGGCCTTGAAGGCAGCTCGCCGGCGAGGCAAACCCCTTGTTCTAATAATCAATAACGTGCACTTTTTCAAAAACGACGACCAGGGTCGGAGCATGTTGCTCCAGCTTCAGCAACGCGCTGAAGCTTGGGCGGCTAGCGGTATGTCTTTGGATCGACAATCTTTTCGTCGTCATTGAACTCCTTGCAGGGATCGTAACCTGCGTGTTCATGACGTAGGCTGCCCCCCCTCGTGAGATCTTGGTGCTGAGTCTTCACAGGGACGACTTTTGGCCATTCTACGTGATGCGTATGCACTCTCTTTCCCCAGAAATGCACGATACTCAATAAGTATAGGCAAGACCGCCTCGCGGATGCATGTAAATTTCAGTCCAGCTACTCCTGTACAGTATACGAGTGACTGATCCTCGGCGCTCAGGTACTGTCCATCTACGACCTAGGTAACAAGGAGGCGTTGCACGCAGCGACCCGTATGCACATGAGCATGAAACGAAAGAACATTCCACAGTCTACCGTCGAGGAGGCTGTCTCAATAGTCGGTGGCCGCTTGTCGTATCTGAACAAGGTAGTGCATGCTACTTCCCATGACGGAGCGCCCTTGATGTAATTAATCCACAAGGTCGCCAAATCGAAAGATATGGTAGAAATGGCGAAGCATTTGCTCGCTGTCGAAAAGGCGTGGCTCCGTAGTCAAATCGGTTGGTTTTTTCCATTTCTTCAATGATGTCTTGAACTGAGCTCGGTACAGGGTTGATCCCGGACTGCGACGACGATGTTATGGACGAGGTATCTATTTCTCAGTTTTTCGCGATTTGCCTTTCGCTCATTGCATGCAGCAAAAATGGAGCAGCTGTTCGTGGCTATTACTGCGTGAGTTTGTCAGGCTACGCAAAGAACAAGAACGCGTCCGGGACGAGGCGATCGCCACGGGCCAGCTCGAAGAAATGGACCTCCCGCTCCCATCAATACCATATGTACACATCCCTCTTTCATCTTTGGTCCCCTCCACTCATTCTTAATTAGTGGAAGTGCCGACAGATCATGACCCGGGCCGACTTTCTGGAAGGTGCGCCTAACTCTAGGACAGTAGTTACCAAATTCACAGCTTCACGACAGACCTAGATCGCGCAAACATCATAGCAATAGATGTGCACCATGATGTTCGTCCTGATTCAAGTGAGTGACTTAACACTACATACCAAAATACTTAGTGACCCATCTAATACAGTGCTCATCCTTCACGCCTCGAGAGAAGTTGTAGAAGAGGAGGGCTTCGACGAGCTTCTCGACAATGTCCGGGACCGTATAGACGAAATCGAGAGCTTGCACCGAACGAGGGAACTTACGGTCCGGCGGCCATGTCTGACGATCGTTCTTCACACTGATCTTTGCCTACATAGTTCAAGGATGTGGATGCCGGCGACAAGATCCACTTCACGGTAGACAAGGGCGGTACCCGAATGGTGGATCAATAGGATGGACATTAATTATTTCACTTTCCATGAATTTTGCCGGACGAAGAACACCATGGGGAGCGGGA
This sequence comes from Mycena latifolia, assembly GCA_029289555.1. Lineage (NCBI taxonomy): Eukaryota > Fungi > Basidiomycota > Agaricomycetes > Agaricales > Mycenaceae > Mycena > Mycena latifolia. The sequence goes on from JARJLE010000002.1 coordinate 1,597,354, forward strand.
TCGGGGGCCCATCTTTGTGGACCTCCCGACGAAAGTAGCCTGGTTTATTCCACTCCCGCCTGCGCCGTGTATGTACCTAGGGCGCGGGCCAAAAAAAAAAAGAAAAAAGAAAAAAGTACGTAGGCATTGTATGAAAAAAGGAAACCGAGAGCTAAATAGTGGCACAAAGGTTTGTTTACATACAAAGTCCACCGGACCTGCTGAGAAACGGGACGTCATGCTTTAATACTATGCAGAAATGGTCACCGCCTTGACCTCCTCCTTCTCCTTTTTGGCAGTAGCTGCCGCTTCTTCCGCCGCCTTCACGGCCTTTTCAGCCTGGCTTTTCTTCTCCTCGATCTCCTTCATCTGCTTCTCGAGCTTCTCCTTAACGTTGGCATTGCCGCCACTTTGGTTGAACGTCACGCTGCGATGGTGGCTCGTGGCACCCATCGATCCCGTCTCGGGCGTCGGCACGTTCACGAGCGGCGCCGTGCTCGAGAGGCCGCGGTGGAATGTGGTGGGGAGCACCCGGCCTTCGGGGTGTTGGAAGTGGCAGTTTGCGCGCGTGCAACCGGCGCCAAAGTGGCACTGCTGAGCGAAGTGCGCGTTCGTGCTGCTGCTGGCGGCATGGGAAGCGTGGCCAGCGGGATGCGTGAACGTGCAGTTGGGACGGGTGCAAGCAGCGCCGTAACGGCAAGGCACACCGGCGGGTGAGGGGTTATGGTGGGCCGGGGGAGGATGGTGAGCGAGATGGTGGGCCGTCGGTGGTGGTTGGACCGCAGCTAACACGGTATCAGTGAGTGCGGAAAAGAGAGGGACAGACGCAGCGTACCTTGAGGATTAAGCACGGCTGGACTCACATGAGCTTTGATGCAATCCTTGTCCTTGCAGTCCTTGCCCTTGTCGCAAGCCTCATTGCTCAACACAACCCCACTTTCGGCTGTCGCCACGGGGGAGGCATGAGAGTACCGACAGTGTGCATTGGTACACTTGAGACCGAACTTGCATAATGTGGGCGACTGTGGCCGTTCCGGAAGTATGAATCCCGTGAGACCGCCGGTCGCGGCCGGAGCTGGAGGTGTGGGAGCCTGGGGAGTTGGCGCGACGATCGGGACCGCATTAGAAGGAGCATTGGCAGGCGGCGCAGCAGATGGCTCTGCCGTCGGCTTCGGCGCAGAGGTTGTCGCCCCCCCTCGTCCGGTGCCACGTCCCATCCCTCTACCTCGCCCGTTCCCTCGGCCTCTCCCATTATGATTCCCGTTCCCTCCCATTGGCCCTTGGAACCCTCCGTTATCCATCCCGCCGGGAAACATCGACATATCCCCCGGCATCCCAAATCCTGGCCCACCAAACTGTCCAGTCGCTGGGTTGATAATGCCCATGGTCGACGCCATCTGGGCCATTAAGGCCATTTGGTTCATCATCATCTCCTGAAGCATTAACGGATTGGTCATTCCAGGATTCATGACGTTCATGTCCATGCCCATAGGGAAACCCGCATTCATCATCATCGCCTGCTGTTGTTCAGGAGTAGGATTGTTGACGATGTTGTCAATGCGAGACTGGATATCGTCTTGGCCATAGTTGTTGCGCATCGGACCACCCCCTGGTCCACCTACTCGGTCAAGAAGACTGCGGGGATTTGACGGTCCTTCGCGGAGCATGGCGCGTGGTCCCGTAGGAACGTCGGTCCGTCGAATCTTATTGGAGTGGTTTGGCGAGGGTGAGCGTGCGGATGCCGAACGTTTCTGGCCAGAGGGTGATGTGGATGGAAGGGCTTGCGTTATAGCCTGCTGGTATACACCGTTCCGCGGACGACGCGATGAGTCATTTGAGGTTGGTGGCGCGGCCTCTCGTTGCGGCACTGGTTCGGGAGCGTGTTGTGAGGTCGAGGGCTCAGCCTGGGCGGGTGAAGTCGGTTCGGCAGCTCCTTTGGCGGCTTCAGAAAAGAGCCAGTCGGTGAAACTAGGGTCTACAAGATATCGTTAACAATGCTAAAACACTGAGGAATGCACAGGACCGACCGAATTCTGAGCCTATTACTGCGGCGGAAAGTGTGTTAGTGAGGTCGGAAGGATCGAGGCAGAGGACGGGACCTACAGTCTTCTAATTCGCTGGTTATTTGCGCTAACAGATCAAGTCAGGAAAAGAAGTGAAACGGGTTGCACACGACGCACAAGCGGTCTTGTTATTAATGATCATGATAGTAATATATTCGGCCATGACCGGGTCTGAAATATGAAGCGTAAGGGACGATCCTGGAGGATTTTAGGAATGCTGAGCTCACCAGGTTCAGGACTATAGTTCCGTCTCGTGAGCTCATCCTGGATAGATTGCTGGAAGAAAAGATTAGGAATAGAGCGGAGGACATGTGCATGTACGCACTTGAAGGGCAATGGCCCGTTCTGTACCGATTGTGAGTCCAAACGGCATCGTTGGCGATGAAGCAGAGGCAACCCAATATTGGCACGTGCCCTGCTTACCATTCTCACTTTAGCGCCTAGTTGGGCGCCTATTTGGGATAGGTACGCGCAAAAAGCTCATCGCAAAAAGTCCAACCTTAAGTGTTCGACGTGTTGCCGCTTCAACGTTTCAACACCCATTTCAAAATTCAATGATCAAAACTTGCGATGAAAGAAGAAATACAAAAGGAAAATGCAGGTGGTACAGGCCCAGCCCAAACATGAACTCTGCATATTGAAAGGAGACTAGGAAAGTAGGTTGTATTGCTTTTTGATCCGCGCTGGACAGGAGGTACTTCGTTGCGGCCCAAAAATAATAATAATCCCCGCAATGACATGGACGGTTCCGGACCGTTCAATGAATAGCCTTTGGACTCGGAGGATGGGACGCAGTAAATATGGTAGCGTTGATTAATTACAGCTTGTTGAACACCGACACGCTCCTGGGAGTTGGCGGAGGCACCCTAATTCTGATTTTGCGTCTCAGTGACTAGGCTCGAATCCAGGCTGTCTGGTCGATCGGAGTTTGAAATCTCAATACGCGCACGATTCCGCTTATTTATAAGCAAGCTTTCGGCGGGGAGGGTTCGAATCCTAACAATGACAAATTTTGCAAAAATATTCCTCAGAGCCGAGCACATCAATTGTCTAGGTCGATTGACTCAAATTCCATTGCAGCCTCTCCGAGCCTCATAGACTCTTACTTGACCCAATTTGAGCGGGGAGAATGAAGAACGGTCGCTGCTTACAAATAAGCCCGTTTTGGAATCGCGCGCGTATCGTGATTTCAAACTCCCATCAACCGGTCTGTCTATCGACAGTTCTCATAGACAGACAGTCACCGGTCTACTCAGTGACGGGCACGGTGCCTCACGGGATCAGAGTTGATGATGCTGCTAGAGGTAGCGCTCTCCAGTCAACCTCAGCGAGCTCTATATCAGAGATTAAATGCAACAGTTGAACTTGGCGACAGCTTTTAGATGGCGGCGAGGTGCAAGGTTCGAGCCGCCCGACGCAACGCTGTGATCCAACTGCGATCACTCACAGAACGTACTCGGCATCTCTTGGCATTGACCATTCAAAACGGAAAGGCGCAAACAAGGGGGGATCGGCATTAAAATTTCGGCTATGGGGAGGGGGGGTCCCCCGGGGGGCTGAAAAAAACTTTTTACTATACATTTCAACAGAGGTTCTGGGACACCTAAAACACCATTTGAGGCATTGGGGAGGTTCAAGGGCCATAGAATGAGTGTCAGGAGGCTCCCCGAGGCCTGACAGTCTCTAGCATGGGAGTTTGGGTGGTATAAAATGAGCCAATAGCCCTTAGAAGGCTCATGTCATTGTTTTATTTACAGCCAATGTATATTGTGAGCAACCTGGAGTGTTCCAGGAGTTGAATGAGGAAGGCGGTTATGTCGTCGGTTGGATTGGGAAGCTGCCCATCAGGTGGCAGTGAGGTGGCGGTGAGCCTGCACATGACTCGGAGGCACGGCCCGCCACTAGGGGTGGGAAACTGCTGCCCTATATAGGGGGGGTCTCCAGGGAGGCTGAAAAAAACTTTTCGACCCGACAGCCGAAACTCGAAAGCCGATTCCCCCTTGGGCGCAAAAAAAAACTTGACACTAATCCTGAGATACCGGAAGAGCTACAAGAATGCCTATCAGAAAGAAGCAAGATGGAGAGATGAACGATCAGTTGGCCCCTGGGCCGCAACTCCATCCCTCCCGAGTCGCTCTATGTAGACTAGGTCTTATCCCGATTCCAGACAGAGAGATTCTGAGGCACAGATCCTAATTGTAAGCAATCAAACGCTGCAAGAGGAGATGACCTCGCTGCGAAATTTGGCAAGAATGTGCCGCGCTAGTCTATTTGTTACAACAGGGGGTTGATCGTGTACCGCGCTTATTACCTAATCTTAGGTAATCTTTCAACGGTGCGTCGAGCCCTGCAAGAAAGGCGCGGTTATTTTGATATATTGCAGGTTGCCTATCGTATGCCTGAAGTTCTGTCTCCTCAGATTTCATAAGAAGGGCCTGGAACCGCGGCTTGAGGGAGTTCGATTTAATCATGTGATCTGTCGACCTCCAAAGCACAACTGAATCAAAATGGGCCTGAAATTGAGGAGAAATTTTGAGGAGACTCCAGATGGCCATAAAAATGGTCTTAGAGACACTTGAGTCCAGTAAGATTTGCGAGAGGGACGAACGAACATACCAGGAGTTTCGCCCGCCAAAAATGATTAGCTAAGATTATGTCATAAGCTCGGTACGCGATCGGACCCCTGTGGTTACTAACAGACTTCAACAAGTGAGGCACGGGCTTTGTGTTGAAGCGTCTGTCTACGAGAGACTAGTGCCGCGCAGACTCGGAGACGGAGGCCGGATGGCCACATTGTACAATCCCAGGTAGGTAGGTATGACGTTCACTTTGCACATTTAATCGCGCACCACACTTTTTGATGCGCGCAACACTTTTTGCGAGCGCAACACTTTTAGACCTTCCTTTTTGAGATGATTGTCCCTGTTTACCAAAGCTCTCTATTACCTTTTTGGGTTGTTCCGGGCGCTTCTCAAGCTTCTTCGGTTCACTACGCCACTTAGGGGTAGATTTGAACTGCTGCTATTGCACTGCTAAGCTTCTGATGTCTAGTCTACCAGAAATCCAGCTTTTTGACCTTTTACATCGTCCGATCGCACTGACTGACCAGTAGCGGACTTCAAAAATCTCGATCACCCCACTTCCTTTCTTTTTCCGATGGCGGACGATTCCAGCAGGTGCTTAGGCAGGGACCCCGATGGGGACCCCTGCATCTGTCTCTGTGTGACCAAGACCCACGTTGTGGACGATCGCACATTGTGCTCCAATTGCCTCCATATTGAATCTGCCCACCCTCAGCCTCGACGACCTGTGGGCTCTCTTATCCGAGAATACCGGGATGCTGGCCGTCTTGGATCTACGTCCAAGGAATCTGCATCTAATACCCCCAAAGCCAAAGCCATGCAGAGCGAGGCTGAGGCTGAGACCAACAGCGGTCTTAAAAAGAAACGAAAATCAGGAACCGATACTGAGCCTCCAACTCAGGGATCCAGCAAAGCCAAGGTTAAAGAAGAGAAGGTGTGATTTCCAAGTCTCTACTCACGTCCTTTATTTAACGATGACAGCCCTCGAAAAAGGTCAAAGGCGAGAATGTGCAGCTAGGCCATGTAGCAGCTCTTGTTTGGGGCACGCAGGTACGTCTTCGAAACTCATTAGCTGTGTTTCATGAACTTAAGATCCTTTTATTGAAGGGGAAACCCTCCAATCTTAAACTGACTCGAAGCAAAGCTCCAAATTCCAGAGACATAGACCTCATGTGAAAGTATAAACTCGCTGTCAGAGCCTCTCCTACCCATCCCCTCTTTCTCAATACTGCCTGGGACACCGAACGCTGCAACAAATTCTTCTCCGCCTTATTCCCTGACCTTTTCGGTCATCTTGATCGGCATCCTCCTAAGGCAGATCCCAAAGCCTCACCCGAAGTTCAGCAGCAGAAATGGCTCGGAGTAATCAAGACCAACCAATCTGTTGCACTGGCTTCGGAAGAACTTCCTACTGGAGCGGACCTGGCTGATTACGCTAAACGTAGAGGTCATAGTGCTTCGGACCGTGTCTTGTTTATTGGTCAGCTCTAAGCTCTCTCTGTATCTTACTACTTCTAAACCGAGCCATATTAGCCACCAAGATTGAAGTCCCTCAAGATCGGTACCAAGATTGGGACGTCGAAAGTGATTCCGATGAGCCAGAAGAAGAAGAACCTTTCTCCGACTTTGACATGCTTGACGAAGATGAGAGCCCACAGAAATCAAGTAGGCGTTCCCTGTATCTTGCATTCTACTTGTCCTTACTCTCCTCAGCGTCTAAATCCAAGGGCAAGGCGAAGGCGTCAGTTAAAACTCCAGTAAAAAAGTCTACAGGTGCGGAGACACTGTGCGCTAATGTAGACTCATTATTGACTCTCTCTTGTAGCTGTGAAAATCGAGAAACCAGAACCCGAGTCAGATATGAAGAATGCTGCCAAGATGCGAACTCGATTGGCTTCTGAAACAATCAAGTGGAACTCGATCAAGATCCCGAGCAGCAGCGACGACGGAAAGGGGGAGGCTGTAGTCGACCTTGTCAGTGATGATGAGCCCGACCTTCCAGATCCGTCTACTCTTGCCGCTTCAGCTTCTCAGTCTGCAGTCACTCGCACTCAGACTACACCCCTCTTCACTTCATTCATCGACAAGTCCCCTTCACAATCCCCGGAGCACGATCTTCCCAACGTCTTTGACGACTCAGATTTCTTCTCAGTTCCGCATTCTCCCACAGGAAACTTGTCGGCCCATTCTTCAGGGTGGGCCAGCACCTCCTCCCTTGCGTCTGCTTCTAGCCAACTCCCCGTTACTCCCCTCTCCAATCTTTCTACCACCGATATGTCTACTTCTAGTTGGGCGGCCCCCTCTTTGCCAGTCTCCGCCTCATCGGGTTGGGTGAGCAGTACCTCCCTTGCATCCGAGGGGAGTGCAGGAACGTCTGCCTCTGCTGGCCCTCCCCAATCTTCAGGATTCATGAAGCGAGGAGGTAAATCCAAGGGCCTTTCTAATCCCTGGAAGCGTTGATTATTTCTTATCGAATATTTTATCTTCTGCACCTACCTCTTATCAGTTTCCCTTACCGTTTCTCATATCTTCTGTTTCCTTCCAGTAATATAGCACGTCTAAGTAGTCCCGTCTCTGGCCAGACTACTGGAACCCTTTAATAAATATTAATTTCCTTCATACACTGAGCGGACTGGATTTAAGCGCTCCAAGATCTTCGAGTAGAGATCTATTGTATATATGATTCATCTAATGTCTAGCATACTCAGGAACGTGCCTAGATACATGGTCGCCCCACCCTCCCATATCTTTTCCCCACGAGGCCCCCTCTCGATCAGTATGTAGAACTAAGGACAATCTCAGTCCTTTGAAGTGGCTGTTAAAGTGCGTAACATATTTGGAGGGGAATGCTAACATGCCCCCCGTCTTCCCGTTGATCTTCAATCCCAGCTCGTGGAGACAGATCTCTCCACCCTCTCCTCTCTTGACGAAGATGATAAGACACCAGTCCCCATCCTTTGTGTCCTTATGAGCGTCTGTCGCAACACGGAAATTGACCATATAGCCCGCAAAGGGGTAAGAAGGGGACACCGTGTTCAATGGCAAATTGTCTGCAAAACCCCGAACTTGCTCGTACGCTTCTGGATTTGCGTGCCGAAACTAGTTCAGGGAAAGTAAGCGTTAGAGAAGGGTCGAACGTGATTTAGTTCCGTACGTTGATCCTTTGGTATTCAAACGCCTCCGCAAATATCTGGTTCAAGGCTTCAAACTCCATGGCTTTATCCACAGTTTCGAACGAGCAGCACGGGATGCATTGGTGGTGGTTAACCTTACGTCCCTTGCCTTTGTGGAGTTTATTGGGATGTACGTCTGCAGGAGTGCCGTGTCCCTAATTATAAATAAGATCTTCGTCGGTCTGGAGGAACAGGATTTACACTCACCTTCTCCCCCATCCTATAGTACCAGGTGAAGGCGAATGAAGAGTAGTTGTATCCTTTCCGCCTAGAGTCTTCGTAGCTAAACTCTCCAGGGAAAATTGCGTCGAGCTGATCGAGAGCGACGTTGAAGCGTTCAATCATATCATCCGGCATAGTCATCAGAGTTACAACTTCCATGCCTGTGGTGTCCTTGATCACCAGAGTTTTTCTGAAAGAAGATTAGCAGGCCGATACTCTAGTCGGAGACGTCAAAGACTTACCCGCCTGCAATATCGGAGTCAAAATCAACATATTCTCCTGGCCGACTTTCACCTGATGCGTACAAGTCAGCGATCTAAACAGTAGACTGTCATCCAAGTACCGAAGGCAAAGTGGAGAGAGAACTTACTTTGGTTTCTAGGTCTGCTACACTATTCACTCTCTCCGCTTCCTCCGCCAGTTCTCTTTCACGTTCGGTCCAAGCCTCGGCGTTCGCAGGCTTGAAAGGCAAAGCTGAGCTGCGCTTCAGTTTAAGAGCAGTCTGGATGACCACAACTTCAGCGGGGTCTTTGCGGACAGTACTCAAAGGGTTCCAGGGGCTTGATGCATTTATGTCCCAGTCAATCGCTCGGGCAGGGAGCTTGCACAAACTGCTGAAGTCTGAGCCTGAGTCGAAACAAAATACACTGTAGACGTACTTGGTCTGTACAGACTGGAGAATCTTGTCTGCCTTCTCGACATCCGTAAAGGTGAACTCGTCAAGCCCCCGGACAAATTTATAGTCTTGCAGAGCTGGGATCGACGTCCCCTGTAGATAATGGATAGCCGTTATGAGCCGACGCACAAGGGGACGCCATTTGCCCTCTGGATAAAACGGTAAGCCTTGTTGGCAGTGTGAGTAAAGGTAGCACACCTGAAACCTCTCGCAAAGCTTCAGCAAGCGAGTTGATGTCCCTGACACTCTCCTTGGATTCGTGGGTCAAGGTCATTCGGAGCCCGAGAGTGGCAATGGGGAGAAGCAAGTACATTGTTCCTACAGTGAACGTTAAAGCTGGCTTCGGACTTGAAGATTGAATCGCTCACCGGCACAGCAAAGGTGCAATAAATGAGAACCCCACGCATGCCAATGCTGAAACGTTCTGCCAGCTTCGCCGTACTGCTCACCGATCGCAGCAATCCCAAGAGGCCTGCTGTTGCCAGCCTTGATCCAGTCTTTTCGCAGCCTGGGAAAAAGCTTAGAAGAACGAAAGGGATGAAAGAATTGAGCTCACTGGTCTACGTTGAGAGCTAACTGTATTAACTTGCACATGTAGAGCAAGTCGTTGGCGTGTGCGTATTTTTCCAGAAGACCGAGGTCTGAAATGAGAGCCCTCATCTCAGTCGCTTGGGAGATGCCCTGGAATCCCTGGGTTATTGGGTTTTGCAGGTAAGAGATGAGGCCCTGCAGGCTAGCAGAATGTTCGTTCGAGAATATAGCTAGCAGCTGGGTCAGCAGAACCCCCGCCGCCCGTGTGACAGGGGGTCCTGGACCGTCAGTGCGCCAGCTGTTGTTGGTGACTATCTGATTACCGGTCCCACTGACGGCGGCGGAACGAGTACGACCGCGTACGTAGCCGATGTCCGCGTCGGTGCCAATGCGGACAGAGGTCGCATTGCGACGATCTGGTTCCTTCCCTTTGCCTTTGCCCTTGGCTGGCACGGTAATTGGCTGGGTCTCCGACTCCGACGATGAGCTAAACAACGACCCTTCCTCCACTTCTGTTTCCTCTTCTTCCGCTTCTGACAACTGCGAAGATGACGAAGACATTGCGTCCCAGTCAACTATAGGTCCGTACTCGCCAGCAGCGACAGCCTGAGATAACGGCCCTAACAGAGGAAGAAACCATCTTATTCGCGAGAGGGCTTTCTTCGGAGGTGCTTCGTCTGCAGCGTTGGGCTCCGGCCGCATTGTTACATTGCGCTTCCCAAGGACTGAGGATTCCGAGGCAGCCTCTGCCACAGAGGAATCCTTTGCCGGTGAGGTGAGCTGAGCGAGGGAAGGAGGAAGGAAAGAAGGAAAGGCTAAGGGCGGCGGGGAAGGCGAGCTCGAAGGGCGCAGTGATAGGAGAGGGCCGAAGTCCGCTCGGCCTCGTGGGTCCGAGGTGAGCTCCTGAGCTAGAGGAAAGAAGTTAGTTGCAGTCTGCAAACTCTGGCTGTAACCGACCTGCGGCCTTAACTTCTCGAATTACTCCCCCTTCCCTTTCGAGAGGTAGCTGTCGTTGAACGTCGGGGTCAGCGGACGTGTCGGTCGGAGTAAGACAATGAGGGCCGGGTTGACAATTCAAGTTGTGCTGAAGCTGTCGCTGAAATTCAGCGAGCCCAGGAAGAGAAGGCGCCGGGCCGTCGCGTTGAGAGACCTCTAAGACGCGCTGAAGCTCGTTTAATTCTCGCAGCAGAGAAAAAGCCTCATCGGGTGCGAGCGAAATATCCAGGGTGGAGGGCATGGAGAGCCGAGGACACCCAGGGGGAGGAGGAACAGAAGAGCCTCAGAAAACCCTAAGCGAGCGCGCCAGCTGTGGCCTGTTCGGCATTTCGGCGGCCAGGATACGCCAGAATTACAGAGCGTCGCAGAAAGGCTAACAGCGAAGTTCAGTAGTATAAGTCCGTAAAAGGAAATTCGTAACTTACCTTCAACCTCCGAGTCGCCTCACTTGACTTGTTCGGTATCTCGTACACCCGTCGATTGAGGTCTTTCGCCCTCAAGACGTAGGCTCCGCGCACTATTCCGCATTCAGGGTCAAGCGCCAGGATGGCCTACGCGTCATTTCCCTCAACACCGATACGTGTACGTGTCCTTTCCTTTCCTTGGCCCAACCATTGCGACGATTGATTTCTGCTCTAAGTATGTACTCCCCACATATACGCTAGAACAGGATATTTACTCAAAGTCCCAGGGCCAACTACTTCAACTACTTCAACTTGGACACGCCGGACAACTCTGGAATGCTGCGGTTCTTGACCGACGAACTGCAGGATGCCGAGGATGCTGGAGACCGCGGTGAGAGACGTCTTTTAGGCCGCGAGTGTGTTTTAAATGAGCTTCAATAGTTTGGAGCATCGGCCACGCTGTGCGCGTGCGAGTTGTGGTGTAGAGCCCGCTCTGCGCTCCTGTACGCAGACGCGCACGAGTCAGCGCAGACGGCGAGCGACGCGGGCGCGTGGACGGAGACACAGAGGCAGTGACGGGGCAACCGGTGCCGAGGTTCGTTTTATCCTTGTCCTCGTTTCTCCATTGTTGCTGATCTATTTCCTCCTAAGCTGTTTACCTTCGGTGGTAAAGCAACTGTGACTACCAACTGTTACGGAGACCTTCACCATCACCGTTACCGCTGGCGGTTCTGCCGCCACCAACGTCGACAGTCGCGAGCATTAGCTCTAGCGCTGAGGCCACCACATCTTCCACCGTCGACGCCGCGACCACCACCGCCCAGGCTGCTACTACCACTGCCGCGAGTGCTACCTTCAAGGTTTCTGGTGCTGGAGGTGAGACTCGCTTTTTGTGGCCGATGAGATTGAGCTGAAATATGTATAGGTGTCCTCAACCCCACCGCTGTTGCCGAGGCGCAGAAGAAGGACCTCACCGCTACCCGTGCTGCCGCCGGTGACCAGGTCATCATGTTCTCCTGCGGTGGATGTGGCGATGGCTGTACGTACTCTGCGAAAACGCGTACAGAAGCGTCCTATCTAACTCTTGAAAACAGCCGGTCAAGTGCAAAGCGCTCAGCTCTTCCCCTTCACCGCCGCCAACCTCACTGCACCCTACGCGCTCACTCCTGAGAACGCCAAGGGCGTCGCTAACAACAATGACCGTCTCTCCAACGTTGCCTGCGACCCCACCGCCGCTGACCAGGTTCGTTCATTCTTCTTACCTTTCTCCCCACTGTTTGCTGATGGACATTCAGTTCTTCACTATTGGATCCGGCTCTGCTTCTGCCACCGGCGCGATTAGCATCCCTGCCGCGACTGCCGTCAGCACCACCGCTGCAGTTACGACCACGCAGGCTGCCGCCACCACCACCCAGGCCGCGACTACGACTGGCGCGAGCGCGACCTTCAAGGTTTCCGGTGCTGGAGGTAAGACTTCAATTTTTTCTTTGAGGGATTATTTCTGAGCTGTGTAGGCGTCCTCAACCCCACCGCTGCTGCCGAGTCCCACCCGAAGGACACCACCGCTACCCGTGCTGCCACTGGTGCCTAGATCAAGGTACACTTCAACCGAGCTATAATAGGCTCGTCATCGTTGACCTCAGTATACACTCTAGACCTCGGACAGGCAATGTCTCTTCGTCGATGTGACTTCCACGAGAACCTGATCTCCATCACCATCAAGACTTACGACGGCAGCGACGGGCAGAAGGGCGTTTCGTCGCCTTCGCCTCTACGCGAGTTGGACCTCGCTGCCCGTCGCCCCCGCTTTTCGATCTCGGCATGCGATCCGGACGTCCCTGGTCACCATTCTCACGCCGCCGCCGTTGTTACGTGGCACTCTCCTTGCCCTCTCTCTTCCATCCTTCCTCCTTACCTGCACTAACCCGTTCGCAGGCGCTTGTCTCGAGGTCAGGGGGGTTTGTGCTGGCGCGAGGGCGAAGGTATGTCGTCCGCCCACCTCCGTTTCTTTGGGTACTGATTAATTGCGTCCGCCTGCGGCGCGCGAGTTTGCGCAGCAAGAGCACGACGGACGTGGATGCAGAGCGCACCAATGTGCCCCCGCCCGGTGCCGAAGAGAGCGCACGCGCGTTGCATGAGATGCGCACGAACGACCACGAGGCGCACTGCAAGCCGCGCGCACAGTAACACCTCGCGACTGCACGGGGTGTTGTGCATGCGCGGCTTGTAGTGTGGAGCCCGCTCGTGCTCCACTGCACACAGCCGACGCACATGAGTAGGCGGGGAGGGCGGGGTACGGCCGTGAGGGATGCCACGCCTGCGGGCGCGCTTAAGGAGACTCAGCGTGCGCGTCCCCAGCCAAGTCGCCGATGCACCGCTGCCGAAGCGCTCGCCGGATCTGCATGGGTATTCGTGCGGGGCCGAAGGTGCGTGCCCTCTCTTCTTGTCTTACTCTTCCTCTCTCCCTCCTTGCTCGCGCTAACGCACTCGCAGGTACGCAGGTACCTTCAACTCGGACGACCCCCGGGCGCACGTTTATTGCCAAAGGCCTGGCCTCGAGGTGAGGGGAGAAGTATGTGGTGGAGTGGGGTCTGGAATGAAGGTGCGTCCTCCACCCTCCCTCTTTTCCTTCGTTGCTAATTTGTTGTGAGTGCCTGCGGCGCAGCGCATCAGCAAGAGCACGACGGAGCACGACGGACGCACAAGAAGATCGCACCGAAGCGCGCCCCGCCAAACAGAGCGCGCGAGAAGCGCACGAACAACGACGCAGGCGCACACTCCGCACGCCGCGTGCGCAGTAACGCCTCGCGGATCCCGATGGGACCCCGAAGGTGCGTCCTTGTGCGTCCGTTGATACCCCCTACTGATTTTGAGCTGGTTTTTAGCATGCACCCCCTCCGTGCCCGGGCATCTCTTGTTTCAGGTGGTCCAGACCCCACCTCTCCTCACGTACCTCTGAGAAGGCACATGGGCTCCGCATGAGGTGTTTGCGCTCACGCCGCCCAAGACGTGCCCGAGAATTTCGGGAAGTTAGAGGACGGGATTTTTGACTTTTTACAAGGTCTGTAATTACCTTCTTCATTCTGGGCTGATTAGTCGGAACTCAAGCATTTTTCCAGTCCTTTGCCAGACCCTCAAGTGGTGGAGGGTACCCGAACCCGGTAAGCGCAAAGCAGCGCGAGGGATGGGGCTTGGTGTCCGGCGATACGACTTTGACGACGACCCCGAGCACGGGCACGGGCACGAACACCTTGATAAGACTGACTTCTGCGGCCGCTAATAGCAAGCCTTCCCTTCTAATATATACGCGTAGTCTTTGTATTAGGTTTAAATAATATGTTTAACCGTTTTCTATTTCGTCTACCACTCGAGTGAGGAGATCAAGAGCCTGGGCCCACTGGACCGCACGAGGAAACCAATCGTCTCGGGGGAGTGCGACAACCAACTCTTTACCGTTCGTACCAGTACGAATGGTCTCTACTTCATCGTAGCTGTCCCCTTCCCATTCCTCCGGGAGAACACCGTAGTCCTCAGGCACGTCTGGCTGAGAAAGAACCTCAGCCAAGAGTTCCAAGAAACCTTGTTCGTCGGCTTCTTCATCAAAAGGCGAGTGATGCCTGGCAACTTTTACTGGAGCGTGTCAAATATTCTGAGCTTGATCAGCTTGGATCTGATTTTCGAGTTCCTCTTGTGGGTCCAATTCGGATTCTTCATCTGAAGCGTCGGGATCTCCCTCGTCGTCGGAGGTGTGGCCAGCGCCAGTTTCACCACGGCGGCGGTGCCGACGAGCTCCTGCAACACCGTAGTAGCGGTTTATTGCATCAGGGTGGATGCCGTTGAGCGGGTCAGTATAGATCCCTTCTGTGGTCTGGCCGAGAAAGCGTATGTCCTATAGAACGTCAGTGCAAGAAAAATACCGGATAATGCGGATATACTTACTGCAGGGCTCTGGTCGTTGGTGGTGCGGCCGGAGATGGGGTGCAGATTCCACTCCTCCTGGAATTCGAGGCAGTCGTGGTTGATAGCTTGCAGAAAGAGCTGGTGCAGCAGCCATAAATGGATGGGGTTTTTGCGGTCCAGACGGTGAAGACGACCCAGGCGGGTGAAGAAGGCACGCCACCGACGGGCAAACTGGCTGCCAACCTCCACCCAGAGGCGCTCGATACGCGTGTTGCGGGTAGATCTGAGTGAAGAGATAGGATTTAGTCATCACCCCAAGTCTTTAAAAGATACACGTACGAGCCCCACATAAAAGACGCCCTTCCAGGCCCTCTGTGTACAATCATCCAGATAGAGACCTTGGTATTCTCTCCTCCTCGGTCGCCTCGCATTCTAGAAGGAGTGCCATACTTCTGGATAGCATCCAAGAACACTTCAAGTACAGTGGATGCGCGATTGTCAGAACTGGCTCGCAGCCCTGTAACCTGTGATACGGATGTTAGCAGAAAGTCAATAGAGCTGTGGAAACACCTACCATGCGACAGAACCCGTCGATAAAGCCGTGTATCACGACCCCCCACCAGATGAGCTTGTGGTGGCCATCACAATGCCATAGGTAGTTGGGACGAGGAACGGTGTAGCGTCTCCGCCTGATTGCAAGACGAGTTCGGAGGGCTTGTCCAAGGGCATCCACTCGTTTCAGTGATAGTCGGACCCGCTCTCTCTGAATACGCAAACCGTGACGGCGGAAATGGCCCCTCAGATACCGAAGCCCAGAATTGGGCTTCTTGGCCTTGTACTCTCGGGTGAGTTGGTCCAGCTCATCGTCGGACAAGCCTTCAAAAGTCTTGTCAACTCCGAGCTCCCGCATACGCTTCCGCAACGTGTTTCGGTGGACCCCCAAAGCGGCAGCAAGAGCCGATAGTTTGATATTGCGATCTGCTGAGGTAGCTTCCTTGAGATATTCCGAGTTGACGTGTTTTTTGGGTCTTCCACGACGTCCAGTCTCTCCCTGGAATACAGGTTTTAAATATTCGATCTCATCCCTCTCGCTACAGGAAATGATCAGCCAGGGGTGCACTAGAGGAGCTAACAAGACTGACACTCCCTCAGCTGCCAATGCAGCGACTTGCAATTCATACACCAAAGGCCCCAAAGTCATGGCACATTCATCAACCCAATCCCTAGGAGCTCCATCCCCCTCCATGTTCTCTAGAATGGGAACCAAGTTGTCCACAATATTGGAAGACAGGAGGCGGTATCGCAGAGCATCACTGTCTTCTTGCCGCAGAGTTTCGAGCGCGCGAACGTACGCATTATTGAGAACTTGCTGAGCCGCAATGACATTTGCAGTCCAGGCATGGGGGTTAGGAGGTAGCACAGGGAGTTCTTCAGGAAAGTCAAAGACATCCATGGGTGAAGGGCAGATAGTCAGCTGATCGCTTTATCTTTCTCCTTTTCTTCAAAAAATGGCAGAGTCGGCGGTCGTACCGGGTCAAGCCGTGCTTCTTCAGAGGCATACCAGTCTCTATTTTCGAGATGGAACCCTCACTCTCAAGTTACAAGCGACAGTGAATCGAATTAAGCATATCTGAAATTTTCTTAGACGCACGACGGCACTCTCTACAATGTCTACCGCCAGCAGCTTATTCTGAAGAGCAACCTCTTCGGTGGGATGCTGACATTGCCCATTCCCGGCCATCCTGCTGCATCCTTGTCCGAAAGCTCAAAAGAGTGGATGGAGCGGGCCAGGACGGCAGGCCTCGACGGCACGAGTGATGCGACAGCGGTGGAAATCCCGGAGAGGTTCAGTTCAGCGGAGTGCGACGAGTTCCTTGAGTTTATCTTCAATATCCTTCCGTAGGTGAGATCCATGTTTCAAAGAGAATTCTGGCTGACAATTTTGGGGCAGGTGGACTAACGACACCCCGGGTATCGATCGACTTTGTGCCGTGTTGAAGACCTGCGACTTCTTTGGTGTGGAATCTGGAATGAAATATGCCATCCATCACCTTGAAGACCACCCAGATCTCGGGCCTGCATTGCGTTACAAGCTGGCAAGCGACTTCGGCATCAAGCGATGGGCCAAAAGAGCCTTCTACGAGTTGATGTCAGAGTCGATCTTGGAGATATCGAACGCTGATGAGATATTGCTGGGCTGGCCTGCCTATCGTGCCTTGGTCAGGACACATGCAGAGGTAGCTCATCACCGACTCACGCTGGCCCTTTTCCCGCCCGAGGTTGTCCACGCCAATTTCTGCTACGACAATCAGTACTGTGCCAATCGTTGGGCAGAGAACTGGGTGGGAATGTCAGGGGTGGTTGGTACTCTCCTCAAGGATGAGCTTTCCGGAGCGGAGATGCACGACGCTCTGAGCGGGATGCAGGTGCCGGGGATGACTGGAGAATGCCGCCTGCTCACCATCACGAGCATCCAGGACACGCCTGCTGCTAAGAGCCTCTTGAGGAAGGAGGAGGAGTACATAGATAACGCGGTGGAGGCTCTGATTAAGGACTGGTGAAGTACTCGTACAAATGTTGTGCAAATTTGGTTCCAAAAGTGTTGCGCTCAGTTAGGAATGTGTGGTGCGCGGATCAAAAGTGTTGCGCGACAAGCCGAATAAAAGTGTTGCGCTCTGATAGTGTTGTGCTACAGTAAAGTATGTGGTGCATAAAGTAGAAATAATGTATTGTGCGAATTCGAGAAAAGTGTGGTGCTCCAAAAAAAGTGTTGCGCTCATCAACAAAGTGTTGCGCGCATCGAAATGTGTGGTGCGGGATTAAATGTGCAAAGTGAACGTCATAGGTAGGTATATATTCCGGCCCGGTCCCGTTAAGAATAGTAGTCATAATCATGCCATACGACTCGCGATGGGATCTGGACTCAGCGATGATGTTTTGCTGTTTTTTGAATGTCACTGCCTGGACTCGGAAGTAACGTTAACCGTTCTCATAGCCCTGGCTAACATGCATTCACAGCGCTGGCCCCTCTATTAAAACACCATCTAAATAAGCCACCCAATCCTATTTATCACAATCCAAAAAAAATCTGGCCGAAATACATTATTTTTATTATTACTTTAGCACTTGACGAAACATGATGTCTAATCCAATCTATAAGAATCAAAATAAACGGCGCCAAAACTTCACGTATAGCTGCAGGTTTCGCCGGCGAGGAAATACAAGGTTAAACTATGAAATGGAGGACCTCAAAAATCAGTTGCGCAATGAATGATTGGTTGACTTTCCATAAGCATAAAATATCCCTGAGCCATTTTCGAGGGTGCCAGCGATGCCATCAAATGCTGGGATATTCAAGTCGGCCTTAAACAGCCTGCATTCCCATAAGATAGAATAAATACATCAAACTGGCCTCTATCTTTGTCCAAGGGCCGGAATGCACTCCGAGAGGCAGCAGGAAGCTGTTCGAATTTCCCTGAGATGAATTGGGAGCCTCGTGGTTCCAAATGAGAGTGCAGAGTGGTCATTCACCACCCAAAACGATTTATTCCATCTAATATAATCTATCGGAGGGGTCCCTACCCCCTCTACAGATTATCATAGATTCGTCTTAAATCTTGTACGTTTCTCTGTCTCCCACTTGATGGGGTCCTGACAGCTGCCTCGGCATCTCGCCAAAATGAACGAAAATAATCCGCACAGACTTTTCTATGCTTATGGAAAGTCATCCATTTAAACCCTGTTTATATTCATGTTAATACTTTACATTTTGTATTACATTTAAACACTGTCGAAAGGCGGGGAAAAAAATGTCATTTAAATGTACTCGAAACGACAGGTTTAATGCACAAAAAAATCTTCCGCGGACCATTTATCGTCATGGCTGCTTTGCCGATTGAATACGCTGACCTCCTGGACCGGTCAGCACATTACAATTTGAGTAGAACCTTATTTCAACTTTTTTCTTTCTTTTTCAGGCTGCAAGCGACTACCCATAGCATTGTCTCCACTCGCACCTCCGCCAGCAGTTCAATGCAGAATCAGACCCAACAACGCGAGCTCCTATGATGAGCTTGCAATTCGCCAGTTCCGGCAACCACAGTAGCTTGACGCAGACTTAAAAGCGACGACGCGAGCTCTTACGATGTTTTTGGACTACGACACATTGGTCCATAGCTAGCCAGCATGCTATGAGGACCAGACTATTACCTATCCCCTTAACAGCGCAGACTGGTGTCCGCTCATAATTTTGCTTTGACAGTCCTTGTAGGATACGAATCCCTGATCTGCTCTTCTAGCCATTCCCAAAGGTCCTCTCCGTTCTTTTTGTCGTCGGCAAGTAGGTTTGCTTCGCAAAGCCTGGCCCACGGTATAAGAAACTGCGTGGTTCAGAAAAGTGCTCGCAAAACGAAAAGGCAAATTTACCTGCGCATTGTAATCCTTTGTTTCCCACGAATATTGCATGCATATTAGGTTAGCCTGGGAGGATAATTTCGCTTTGGTGAGCCTCCGTCTCCTTGGAGTATCTCAATTCGGAACAGACTGGCTTGCTACGAAGCGCCATTACGCAGGTCACTTCTACTTGACCAAGCTGTTGCTTCCGACCCTTATAGCTGCTGGAGCAAAATCGTCGAGCATCGTATCCGTCGTCCGTGATGTGTTCTACCGGCGGTAGCATTTGGCCGCTAAAATACATTAGATATTTATGTAGTACGCATGGAGAAGACGGAACGGACCCGTGGTTGAATATAATATGCAGCTCGCGCTCCTTGCTACGATGACAGGTCAATTGAAATTCGAATTTTAGTATTTTCCGAACCCCAGATATTCGTCAGCAGCGCGCTTGACTCTCACAATATTTCCAAGATCAAGTTCAAGAAATATGGCTTCTCTCGTTCGTTTCATTCTTCAAACGGGTGATGCACGCCTCAGATTTGGCTCTAGTGCGTCCAGCGATGTACACCTTCGCGTTGTGCTTTGAAAGCCCCTAAATAGAATCGGAAGAATATCCAGCAAGTGATCACGAAGTTAAACGCCAACCTTCACCGTCGCCTCGCCAACCCCGGAATATCCTACATATGCAGGGCTGGGCGTCAAAGCGAAAACTAGCGCCGCCGCACCGCCACCATGACGTCAATCACTCAAGTCGTGGCAGGGTTGAAACGAACCCTAGGCGGAAAGGTCTGTGAATAGAAGGAGACGACTATGCCCATAGCGGTATGTCGGTACCAGTGATGGATCCGCTCCTGTTCGCTCCCGCGGTGTCCTTTATAACCGGGCCGCGGGACCAACATCCACGTTTCCCACAATTAATCCATCAGAAATCCAGATTCCAAGAGGACGAGAAAGTCATATTCACGGTTGATTCACGGCACGAAAAGTAACAGTTGTGAGAACGTTAACGAGAAAAGTTGTATATTTTAAGCAACTCGCAGGGAGATAAGGTGAGAGCATTTGGGCAGACTTACATCCGCCGGCAGTGGCGTAGGGCATTATTAGGTTGCATTAACGCTGAAAAGGAGGAATTATTCGGTGAAGGATTCATCATTCCACCCTTGAATGACTTGATAGCCCAAATACCTTATTCAGGTCTGCGCCCACAAAGGCGAAGCGCCCATGGAGCGCCCACCACAGCACCCACAAGTCCCCGAGTAAATGTCAAGGTGCGGAGCGGAGATCCGCGGGTAGGGGCAGCCGAGAGAGCAGAAGAGGACAATAATGGTGTGGGCGGCCGTCGAAGCTCACAGCAACGTGTCGGGAACGTCAGGAAGTATCAGCGGCAGATCACAGCCTGAAGACAACACCCAGGGTCAACCAAGGGTCAACAACCTGACTCCTGTGAGTCACTACATCTGTACATCCGACGGGCGTTCAATACTAGAAGGGGGTAACCACACCTTCCCGTGACGGCGTTGTTCGGAGCCCAGCATTCGAGCTGAGGACAAGGGGAGACCGGGGACAGGCTGAGACAGGCTTCGCGAGATGGGTGGTACAAGAGGTAGAAGAGCGGAACGCGCTGGCATGGCAGAGATCAATCAAGCAGCTGGTTGCCTCTGGAAGACAATGGACTTTTGAGCACCGTCAAGCGTCAACATGGGACGACATCACGATGAGATCCCTTTGGAGTCCGCAGGTGGAAAAATGACATGTTCGAGTCATACATATTTAAATCAAGCTGCTGAAGTACATAGGCACAGCAGGTCATGATAGGACAAGTCCAGCTGTACCTGTAACAGTAAGGGTCATGGCAAAAATCATGATGAGAGCGAATATCGTACGACAATAAATCCTTGATTCTCAGGTATGATAGGCGGGAGCAGGGTTCTCGAGGCAGTGCACGTCCTGCAACCAAGCCTCCATCCGGCGATGGCGGCCCAATGGTGAGGGAGGCGAAGTGGCGGATGATTCTACACCCCCGAAGGGAAGAGCTGCGCACAAGGTACGCAAGAACACGAAGGCCGCCGGCCGCGGCGCGCATTTGAGTATAGCCGACCGCACGGAGGTCCCGAGTAATGCTGATGCTCGGGTAGGGAGCGCTTGGAGAAATACTCGTGGCGGCGCGAGCCGCCGGCGCCACTATCACAAATGTGTTTCGACGATCTGCATCCTGAAAGATAATCACTTGGCTCGGGAACGTACCTGTCCAAGAAAGGGAAAGCCAGTTCAGGGCGCTTAAGAAGGCCTTTGGGTGCAGTTTGTCGATTTTTATTCGGTTTGCTATGTATATGTGTGTAGCGACAGTAACGACGGTGGGTATGAGTAGGTAAGGTTACATTAGATGACAAAAAGCCCAAGATGCGATGAAAAAAAGCCAGACGTGTGTCGAGAACGCAAGATGAATGAGAACAATTAATACAGCGAGGAAGAGACAATAAGTAAGTGGTAAGTGCGGGTATGAGGTGAGTCCGATGTGCAGTGGTGATGCGGATGACGTAGTATACAGTGATTGCAATGGCCGAGATGCGAAAGCCAAAAAATGCGTAATGCGGAAAGAGCAATGAGAGTAAAGCAGACCAACCATGGAGCTACCAGACGGCCGGAACAGCGAAGGCGAACATTTTGCCCTTGAGAGGGTGTATTTGCGGTACTTCGCTCGAGATGGCCAGGCTTGGCGATATCTCGTAATGTCCCTTGCCTTCGTGGATTCTGGCGGTCAAGTCCACGGGCCCGGTCGGCGTCGGGGGAGATATCGACGACGCTGGCGACGTGGTGTTGGAATAGCTCTGAGGGGGCGTGTCCGGAGTCATCGGGGACGTCGATTTCTTGTACAGCGGCGGGGGAATGATGGGTGGCGGTGGCGGCGGATAGGATGCGGCTGCCTTCGCGGGCGTCGCCTGGCGCTGCTGGCCAAAGGCGGGAATGGGGCTCGTGGTGGAGTTGGGTTCGGGGATGGGAGTGGCAGAGGTGGAGGCAGCAGCTTTGGCCGCGCGTTTCGACACCATGTGCAGAGAATACGTCGGATAGGGCCCTTTGGAATTCGGAGGGAAGTCGCGCTGCACCATGGCCTCGAAATTACCCAATATAGGGTTGTCGACGGTGAGTTCCCAATCGAGATAGTTACACATCTCGCGCTCCATCTGATTAATCTCGCGCAGGGTAAACATGCCCTGCGCGACGATGCTCCACGATTTGTTGGAATAAGTGTCGTCGCAGATGACCTTTGAGGCGATCATAAAAGCAGAAATGAAGAGGCGGTGGCCCGAGGAGCCGCGAGCAGTGGGAAAGCGGGCTTTTAAGCGTTGGAGCAAGACGAGCGCGGCGTAAGTGACGGCTTGATGCAACTTGGTGCGGTGGAGAGCATATGCAATAAAATAGGGAAGCTTCGCCTGCGAATGTGTGGATTGCGGGGGAAAGGGGGGGCATGCAAAGAGGTGCGTGATGAACCGTGCGCTCAGCTGAGCGATATATTCGTAGCCATAGAACGGGTCCGTCTTTGTGGGCTGCGGTTGCGGCTGATGTGCGGCGCGATAAAATGAGAAAAAAAAGCGGGAAGCCAGAGCAGGCGACTGACTGGAGGGACCGAGTAGGCAGACTGACGAGGCGCATTCAGAGGGACGCCCTTCTTTGGAACGTCGCGATGATGCGACGGCGGCTGCTGGGGGTGGACTGCGGTGGCCATTATTATATTTCCGGTCACGGGATGCCTGGACGGTGGGTATGGGCCTCTAAAAACGGGGCCGCGTCAGGGATCGGGATACAGACATGGCAGGATATAAGCTGAGAGCAAGCGAGAGCCCAAAGGTTCGTTTTATTATGCGGGCAATGATGGTCAAGAGATCTGGATCAAGACAGATCTTTTTTCTGCCTCAATGGGCATGTGGGACGATTTGCCCGATGCGGAATGATGCTCACCTATGGGGTGTGGGTGCGCTGGACTGGAGATCAGCCAAAGACCTCAATCACAGGCAGAATTAAGCGGCCAGTAGCGTAGGCAAGAAGATGGGGGGTGGGGTGGAAGGAGGGACGGGGGAAGGAGGGTGGTTATATATTGGGGCTGGGGAGCCGGGGGAACGTGAGGGTCGGGTTGAAGAGGAAATGTGTTGCACCGCCCTCCGCTGCGCTGTGACAGCGGTGACGGGTTGCATTTGCCGGGTTGCAGCTCCCCTGTGCTCGGCTCCTAACCGTCGCACTCCCGTTGGGGGCCTGTGCCGCGAACCCGACGACCGCACATCTCGGCACTACGCCGTGTCCCCCCTCAGTTGCATTCCTCACGCCGCACACCATCCCCGCATCCCCGCACTACACGGCTTTCCTCAACGCCGGCCACATGCATAACACCGTCCTATATTTGCACTTTCAATCTCGCCGCCTCCTCCATCCCCGACAGCTCAGCCCTTGCGCGTGTTTTGTCCCGGGCATCACTGCTCTTGTCGATCCCACATGCGCCCACACGCAATCCTCACTCACAGCAGTGGCGCAGCACGAGCATGGCTATTCGCCGGAACTTGACCGCCCGATCGCGCACTCGAAGCACCGTTTATCCAGCACGGTGGCTCGGCGCACAGTCTTCGCTCTTTCGGGATGGTACTTTGCATCCGGAAACGGCATGCAATACTCTGGTGGAAACGTCTTCGGTCTCCGGTCCGAAGGCTGTGTCTCGCCCCACGTAAATGGGTGCCTTTTCCCCATTTAGGCCGTCTAGCTGTCCTCTGACTCCTCTCATCCATGCTTCGTGCCATCGATCCTTGTCCCTGGATCGTATTTCACTCAATCTTCACAGAAACCGACACCAGCAACATCGTTTCGCTTCTGGGCACGACTATAAAACGAGGCTCGCTTGGAGAGGCATGCAAGCAACGTATCTCTCGCCGTAACGCCTCAGATATTCGGTGCTATTAGAAAGCCACTCCGTCTCCGCCTTGTCTTCGCGCGCTCAATCCACCTGCCCCACGGCGGAGTTATTCGACTTCTCGAACTTTGTTTGCATCGGGATCTAGAGACTGTCCGAAATCAAGAACGACTTGCTCGGGGAACGAACAAACCCCTCTTTGAAAGGCCGTGTTCTACAGCTGCTTGGCTGTTTTCTCAACACTTTCTCTACACCAGCAGTAGCCCAGATAGCGACAAAACGCATATGAAACGTATACGAGTCCCTGATTTCCGTCTACGGAACAGCTGTTACATATTCTCCGATGTTATGTACCAGCAAGACATTTTTACCTCGCCATATCCGTCGGATACGGCGACGACGAAGTAATACGTGGGCAATGAAATATACTTAGCTGTGTGATGTGGTCCCGAGCCCCGAGTCAAGCGATATCGAGGGTTGTATGTAGGTAACTCTGGAGATGGATGTTCGCTGCGGAGCCTCAGCGGCAATCTGTTCAAGTGGTGGTGGTGGAGAAACCAGGACATAACCCAGATAGCAAATCACCCCCACTGTTGCCAGTTCGATGTGTTCGTCAAAGAAAGAAGGGAGACGAGCTTCTTCTAATAAATGTGTGAGACACCATTTCCCATACAGACAATGCGTCCCGCCCTTGACAAAGATCAACAGCTGTAAAGAAACAGGGTCTCATCAACGGTGAGCGCTCAACTATTCCATTCAAGATGCGTATCCCCCTGCTCCTCGGAATAAACTGGCAAATATCTGCGACAAAGTTTCTGTAATCACACGAAAGTCGAGTATGACATACTTGCGTGAAATGCGTGCCCATTCCTTGATCCACGCGTTGAAACCGACTCAGATGAAGTGGAACGCATGTGGATAGCACTCCTCTGACGTCGCTTTCTGCAGAGTCGGAGATTATTGTGGAACTTCTGTAATGCCTCGTTCTTTAAACGAACTGTGTGAGCTAATCCTGGGGATTTCAAGAAAAACTTCACCACACGTCAATGTCCAAGTTTCACAGAAGACGGCGTTCATCGAGGCAGATTCATGTTCAATGGTTTAACGGCAAATAGTCGAACTGCACGCGGCGCGTTTGAAGAGAACTAAGTCACCTGACCGTTCACCACGCTCCTTCTCACCAACTCCAGCCTGAGTCACTGACTGAGTACTGAGGCCTCAGGAGTTGGTAACATCGATGAGTCCCCTGTTCCTGCGATCGATCCACGCGCATTATCGGTCTTCCCCTTATTTTTCCGCGAAACGTTGTGCCTTGAAGAGCTCCACTTCGTCACCGTGCGCCCTGGCCCCTATTGTAGACACACGGAGTTGCAGGCAAACTTGAATGCCGGAGATTTTTTCTTGCGCTCGATTATATCCCAGCTGGCCCGAGCAATGCCCGATGGTTCTCCTTTTACATCCGGCTATTATGCAGCACAGTGGTGGTCCGACACCCCGTCGCACCCACCCACCCTATATCGGCTCGCGCGAAGCCTCGACTTGGTATTGCGAATGATATCGACTCCCGTTCATAGTCTCTGGCGCCACGGACGGTCGGGTCCTGGTCTCTGGCGCATTTAAAAAACCGGAACACGAACGAACATCGAAGGCCCGTACTGGTCTCAAGTTCACGGGTTTTGCCGTCCTATCGCGGCCTCTTTTCCCTGGCAATCTTTCGCTCCTGGCCTCCTTGCTTTTTTTTTTTTTGTTTCGTTCATGCAAAGTGCTATTTCCTTAATGTAAGATCTTCTAAAGATGCTTAGCCACATACATAGTCGTTCGAAGATGTCTCAACACCGCTGTTCCAAATTTCTGAAGGAACCATCACAGCGGAGCATAAGCGCCTCACTCACACAGATTGGGCGCTACTCAAACTTAAAAACCTAATCTAATCGCACAGCAAACTAGGCGCTTCTCCCGCACTCTTGACCGCATCTGATCTGGCAGTGATTTTGTTGACGAATAATAAGCGCCGGCCTAGTCAGAACAAGCGCTTGACGCCATTGATTATTTTGCAGTATCGGCCCCGCCGGGCTCTGTGGCACCAGACGCATATACGGGGATTTGGCTTTCACCGAGCCATCCATTACGATCCGTGTCAGTCGCAAGTAAAACAGCATCCAGCATGATTTCCGTCGCATATAGGTCTACACCTCCGGGATGTTCGGCGCGGGCA
The DNA here is from genome assembly GCA_029289555.1 of Mycena latifolia. Taxonomy (NCBI): domain Eukaryota; kingdom Fungi; phylum Basidiomycota; class Agaricomycetes; order Agaricales; family Mycenaceae; genus Mycena; species Mycena latifolia. The sequence goes on from JARJLE010000002.1 coordinate 1,623,384, forward strand.
GCGTACCTCGTGTCAGCACTTTGAAGGAATGTTCCAGATTTAGTACATTGAAAGGGAAAAGTTGACATTCGCCGGTCTGTGCCGCGATGAAAAATTGATGCTTCAATCCGTTCCGTCGTTGACGAAGCTTTTGTAAATCACCCAAGCGTCAACGTACTCTTCTCCATTCCCATCTTTGCGCCTCAAACGCCCGGCCTTCGGAATTAAGCCAGCTTTCTTGAAGTTTAACCCCTCCCATAACCTGAATTTTGCGGTCACTAAGTAAAAGTTGGTGTTTAAGGCGAGGAAATACGCTTACTTGACCGATGCCGAATTATTTGTGTAGACAAGATTAAACACACTACCGCGATACCCAAGCTTGGGTGCATAGTGAACATAGGATTTGGCCAAAGCCGAGCCGTAGCCGCTCCCGCGATGTTGTGGCGGCACCACAAATCCGCCGTTACAAATCTAGCACTGATCATAAACCAAGATAGATGTCCAAGGACCCTAGTACTTACATGGGATGATCGCCCTGGATAGTTCGGTTTCACCTAGACGAGCCTGAGCTTTTGTTTCCAGGACAAGGAGGAAAACGACCAACATAATAATAGCCCGCGATGCACTCCTCCCATGGCCTCTTCTGGCAAGCTTGTTCAACAGTCAAGTCTGTTTCTGACCCCTCGAGTCCCCCGAGAGCCGTCGAGTGTGCGATGGCCAGAAAAACATCCCCCGAAAAGAAATAAGATTCAAAAGCCTCTTGAGCCAACGTTTCTTGCGGATAAGTGAAGCCGTCCTCAATTTCTTTGGCCATTACGGCACCGAGATATTCTATCAGCCCAGAGAGCGATTTAGCAGTAGCAACTGTGAGGTGGTGCACCGTGACATGGGCGGAGGGGTGTCGCTGAATGCCCCAGAATGTAGTGGGCAGAGGATCGACAGGCACATTGGAGGCCGCGGATCTGACAATGGCGCCGTAAGCAGACATGGATATTCGCGGTCAAGCTGTGTCTAGTATGTGCGCTTGTTAGGTTCCAAGGTTCCTGGTATATCTAGAGCCTCTCAACCAATCTCAATTCTCAACTGTACGCTGAACCTAGCTCAAGGCCCTCTGTCTCAGAATATTGAATATATAATCTTAATCGTCTTGGCGATCGGAATGGACCGAGACAACCCAAGACACTTCCGTTGATTTGCATTTAGGAGCCCACCCCATATTTCTCTCTCCAGCAGCCAGCGTGCCAATGCTCGAGATTCAATGCTTTGGTTTTTATCTATGACTAGCTCTAGAACCGCGCCACCTGCTAGAGAAATGCGAAGAAAAGTACTTCATTTTATTTTGTGTCTCCGCGATTGCACTGCCAGGGCGATGCAAAATGCTCCTGTCTCTTGTGCCTTGGCTGGTTACTTCCGCTCCTGAATTTCCTACATAATGTCTAGTTCAAGTTCTGAATCCCCACCTTGTGCCCCCTTACCATGGGCTTCGACGCGCAACCCTTTCAAGATGCTTTCGATGCTGGAAGGACGCTGGCTCCTGCTGCCGTGGGCACACAAGTCCTCATAATGAGCGCCATTTCGCTTGTGACGTTGGTGCTATTCAATATCTTACGACCAAGAAATAAGGTGCGCACTCGAACGCTGTTCTGTCTGCCTCAGCTCTTGACGCCATTCAGATTATATATGAGCCCAAGACAAAGTATCATGTTGGAGACAAAGCTCCCCCCCGGATTTCAGATAAGTTCTGTGGATGGCTCCCACCTCTCATCCACACCAAAGAACCCGAGCTTCTCGACAAGATCGGTCTCGATGCAGTTGCCTTTCTACGCTTCCTCCGCCTAATGCGCGGTCTCTTTGCGGGAATCGCTCTTCTGACATGTTGCGTTCTGGTCCCGATCAACTTCCTCTATAACCGTGCCCATGTTAAACCGAAGAAACGCGATGCGCTGAGCATGTTAACGATCCGCGACGTAAAAGGGAACAGCCTTTACGCTCATGTTGCCGTGTCCTACCTCATCACCATCCTCGTCCTCGGCTTTGTCTACATTCACGGACGGGCCATGGTCAAGCTGCGAAACCAATGGTTTAAATCACCCGAATACATGAAGTCGTTCTATGCGAGAACGCTTAGCATCACGAATGTTCCAAAACACCTCCAGCAGGACGCGGGCCTGAATGAAGTCTTGGACAAATCATCGCCGTATCCCATAACTTCGGTTCACATGGCAAGATCTGTTGGCGACCTTCCGCAGTTGATCGAGTACCACAACCAGACAGTCCGGGACTTTGAGGTCGTCTTGGTCAAGTATCTCAAAGGCGGTGTCCATCACAAATCGCGCCCAGTGGTTACTTTCGGCGGAATTTGTGGCTTGGGAGCAGCTCACAAGGACGCCATCGAATACTACACGTACGTGAATACGCCGAGGGCAATGATCTTCACCAAATCGCATTTCCAGAAATAAATTGAAACAAACGGAGGCTGCAGTCGAAGCGTATCGTTCGAAAATCGACGCCCGCAAACCAGAGAACTATGGCTTTGCTTCCTTGGCCGCAGTCCCGTATGCCCACATTGCAGCGAAAAACTTGGCTGGGAAGCATCCGAGAGGTGCTACTGTTACATTGGCGCCCAATCCCAAAGACATCGTTCGTCGAGTTTATATATTTATGTGCATGTTCTGACTTTAGAAGCAGATATGGTCCAACATGACCAAATCAAAACGGTCCCTTTCGTGCAAGCGCTTAATTGGCTTCGCGTGGCTCTCCCTTATATGTTTCTTGAGTCTTATTCCGCTACTTTTGGTTGCGGCCCTTGCCAATTTGGATGGTGTAAGTATTATCTTCGAAAATACACACTTGACTCATCTTTTCGCGTCAGGTCATTGTTGCCGGATACTTGCCCTTTTTGGACAGTTGGTCTGGACATTCTGCCATCACGTTTGCCATCGTCTCTGGAGTTGTCCCTCCTGCGGTCTCTGGACTTTTCACCGTCTTTTTGCCCCGCATAATGCGATGGCTCGGAAAGTATCAAGGCGCTTTGACACACGCTCGGCTCGATCGCGCTGTCGTCGCGCGATACTTCGCCTTTCTGGTCATAAGCCAGCTTATCGTATTCACCCTCATCGGTGTAATAATAAGTAAGCCCATTCAACCCCGAATTTGGATGCGAATCGATACAGCCTCCAGACTCTGTTACCGAACTCGTCGAACTTATCGGGAAGCACGCCAGTAGCAAGACGATAATCGCCAACCTGGACAGCAAGTCTTTTAACACTTTCTACATCGTAACTCTGCTGACATTGGGACAGAGCTGCCTGGTAGGATCAATAAAACATACATCAACACCTCAACGTATTGGTTGAAATTTTTCCCGTGAGTTGATTCGGCCCGCGATGTCTGTCCTTCATGAACAACATTATCTGTCCAGTCTTCGTGGCTTCCTCGTCGTTTTCGACCTCGCCCAAATCATAAATCTCTTATGGATTTCCTTCAAGACTCGGTAAGCCGCCTCCGAGTTCATTGGTTCGTCCCGTCTCATATGATCATGTTAGCGTATTTGGAAGAACTCCGCGCGATATCCGTGAATGGACGCAGCCGCCATCATTCGAATATGCGATTTATTAGTGCGTGATTTCGCACTGCATTTTGGCTGCCACCGACTTATCCCCCACAGCTCCAACCTAGTAAGCTCAACAAAACATAATTTTGTGAATGGAGCTCCTGACCCGTCCAAGCTATTCATGGGTGCCGTCGGACTGATGTTTGCCCCACTCGTCCCGCTCGTTGCTCTAGCGGCAGCTATTGTATTTTGGATTAGCTCATGGGTCTACAAGGTACGGTTAACTTTTGCTATTGAGACGCATGTAACTGCATTGATATTCCGCACCAGTACCAACTCATGTTCGTATTTGTAACGCAAGTCGAGACGGGTGGGCGCTTATGGAACGTCGTCGTCAACCGAGTTTTGTTCAGTGTCTTCTTGATGCAATGTCTCATGGTCCTCAGTATGTGTCCCTGCCGAGCTTGCCGTCCATCCTTGACCTTTCGATTTCTAGCGATTGGTTTGCAACTGAGTTTCCGCTCCCTCAAAATGATACTCGCCGTCCCCCCAATTCTTGGCCTTATCGCCTTCAAGCTGTGGATGGACCGCAAATTCAATAAGAACTTCCACTACTACTTACCAGATGAGGAAGAGCTTCGCGCGGCACATGTGCATTCTATCCGCGCAGACACGGTAAAGCAAAAGTTGCAGAATCGCTTCGGCCATCCATCACTGCATGCCGAATTGTTTACGCCTATGGTTCACGCCGACCAGATGCACCTCCTTCGGCAAGTTTATGGTGGAAAGGTCGAGGAAGAGATGGATGAAGGCAAGGCCCGAGAGCCCAACGTGGAAATTCTGGACGGGCTGCGGATTGCTGCCATTCAACAGGTAAGCTGGGAATGAATGATTGTCTAGATAAACAATTCTAACAGCGCCATCACCTACAGAGCGACCTGCAGTACGACCCGGTTCTCTACAGCCGCGACCGCGGGGAGCACGCGTACGACAATGACAGGTACTCGATGACCTCTGGCTCGATGCTCAGTACCTCGCGCGTTTCCCAACACAAAGATATCAACGCTGGCCCGCCCCCACTTCCTTACGCTCCTCAATCGTACAGGTCCGACATAGACAGCGCCATGCTTAGTCCCCAGAGCATCCTCACAACGTCCTCAGGGGCCCCACGCGTGACACCACCGCAGAGCTACTTTGATCCAGGGCTGTCGATGGTTCCGGTGCAGATTGTGCAGCACCAACCATTGTCGATGCATACTCAGGACTCTTCCGTTTTGGCTCGGCCCATGTCAGCAGTGTCACACGCGCAGTCAGGATATGGGGTTCACCGGCATCCTGTACATATGGAGTCGATGATTTCAACGGCAGCGTCGCATCTCCAGCCGGAATCTGAAAACCAACATAATTCAGTATCCGTGTCCTCGCAGGACTCGGCGATGATGAGTTGGCCGTCGTCGCAGGTCCTGGACGGTCAGCACCCGACTTTGCCGATCACCTACCTCCATCCTGGCCAGCAGTCCATCTCACAACAATATCAAGACATATCCACTTCTCCCCAGCATACGATCACGGCCCCAGGATATTCCGACCAGCCGCCCCAATCTTTAGCGCAGGGTTCGATAGAGGAAGTTCCGCGCCATCCTGAGCAACCACAGATCGTGTTCCAATTTGGCGCCCCAACTCAAGTTCCCCCAGGCGGACCGACATTCCCGGACGCGCAGGTGCTATTCGTGGAACCGCGTTACGAACCGTAAAATAGTATACCACCATCTTCACGTAGCCTTTTGTATTTTTCTTTTCTTTTCCTTTGGGGTAAATGGACAGGACGAAAAATGGAATCAATTTGTTAATCACGCGGTGTTCAGTCGACGAGGGTTGCTCCCCTCATGTCGACCGGCAACCTCGACTCCTTCATTATCTCTGGCCGGCCCCAACCACAGCCGCTTGCAACATCGCAGGAAATCCGGGACCGCGGGTCGCTGTTTGTCGCGACGATATATGCTGCGCCCTCGCCCGCACAAGCAGCTGCTTGCATCGCGCATCTCAAGAACGTCGTGCACGCACAGAAGCCAGCCTCGCACGAAATGAGCGCGTGGCGTTGTATGGTGCTTAAAGCTGGCTGCAGTGGCCTCGGGGGGCCCGATGACTTTGAAGTTCGCGAGGCCAGCGCCGACGACGGCGAGCGGTGGGGTGGCGAAAAGATATTAGCACTGATGCGGAAGCAGGGAGTCATCGACGCGGCCGTTATCGTCAGCCGCTGGTACGGAGGGACTATGCTGGGCCCTGCGCGCTTCTCGCATATCGAAACATGTGCGCTCGAGGTCTGCCGCGAATTCAAGCGCAGGGAGGAGGTCGAGGACTCGCTCGCAACCCTGCGCACCCTCGATGACATCCTCGCGCAACTCCGCACTGAGCTCGCTGTGTCAATGAGTCAGCCTGTCCCCGCAAACAAGACCCCTGACTACTCTGGCTGGATTGACTGGGATCTGCCCAAAGCGCGGCGCCTTATCCGCGCTCGGGAAAGCGCCATAAACAGTGTCAAGGAGCTAATCTCGAAACAGCAGAAACTGGAAATGGAGGAATAGCTCGTCCGTGAGTGACTGACATAGATAGTTGCGGCTGTAAGTCATTCTAACTCCTGCGCGACAGCATTCTCGTTTGGTCCACCTCTCTCTCAAGGTCATCGGCCGGATCCTCCAGTATACCTCGCTGCGCACGTTTGCTTCCACCACATGCGACCACTCCACTAGCTATTTAGTGCCTATACGTTCCCGGGATGCGGCTATCCACTCACGAGCAGCGCGACAATCATCATCCCGCATCACCAGCACTTCTTGCCCAGACGAACATCGTTCTAGAAGCCTTCCCCGGCCCTATCTGTCCATCGTCCTTTGACTCGGGGACTCGATGGATAGGAAGATGGCTGCTGATCTGATGTCTGTACGCATCATCTTAAAGCGGCCGAGGGACGGTGGCGTCGTCGCTGACTGACCACCTGTACAAAATGAATCACGCGATGTTCGGTGCGTCATTGCTGGCGGCGCGTTCGTAGTACTCTACGCGTTCAAATCGATTATCGATTGTTATCTCGAGCATCCAGACCGACAAGTCTTCTCGCTTCTGAGGTATAGCGCCGCCGTCTTGAGCTCGTCCGTACGTCCCTTAAGTTACTACTCTATCCAAGTTCGAACTCTGGCCGATTCAACGACCGACCGCGTCCCTGCAAAGCTAAAGCCTGTTTTTGGGAAGCAAGTGCCTCAGGGCACCCGAATCGAATTAATGGATTGCACGTAAAAATGCAAGCCCATTCATTGCATCCACATATTCTTTAGGAAAAAGTTGTGTAAGTATAGATGCTGAGGACCTGGAAGGGCGGAGTTATGTCTCGAAGCATTCTCGAAGGACTACTACCGAATTTTGGAGTCATTGCATTAGTTTACTCCTCGTAAATATTGTCTGCAAGGGCAATTTGTCGCACTCGGGAAATTGTTCTATGAATCTAGAAAATTTGCGCCTCAGATGAGCCATTCGAGGACGTCTGGAACTCCGAAATGATGAAGGGCGTTGTGTACAAATTTGTAGAAAATTCCATGTTGTGGAGCTCCTCAGTGCTGGTGGGACAATGAAATATACAAATCAAGCAAAAACAGACAGAAAAAGTGGCGGAGAAGCGTCAAACAAGGAGCCCACAAGGCTGGACGAAGACGTCTGCATATTCCCAGGGCTTGAGGGCCGGCTCGGAGACCCGTAGCGCCCGTAGCCGTCCTGTTTCTGAGAGTGAAAGTAGAAGGCAAAAGACGGGAAAAAGTTCATCCAGGCAGACAAGGGCAAGCAGACTCGTCATTTCTATACGGCACCTCCCCAGCCATCCAATTAAAACAAACACACCGAGCTATGATAACCTTCCCTCCACTCCCGCACACTACTACTTGGAGCCGTAGCGCGCCTTGCGCCCGATGTCGAACGGCACGTATTTGTATTTGATCATGTGTCTGCGCGCGAGGAGGGTGAGTACAGGGGTGCGGGAGATAATAAATGCAAGAGAGAGAAGAATGGTACGAGAGAGGGGGGAAAAACGCACTGGATTTGCCGCCGCATGGTAAGCGCGAAGAGAACGAAAAAGTACACGACGAGGATGGGCCAGTACACCGGGACGTCGAAGACCTCGGACAGCGTGCAGAACAGCGCGACGAGCGTTGCGCGCGTCGCTGAGAGCCTAAAGGGGGGATTAAAACACGCTGGTGAGGCCGGGAAATGTATGCGTTTGCAAAAGGGCGCACCAGAACTGCCATTCCGGGAGACGTCGCACGAACGGGCGGAATTCGTCGTCGCGCGAGCTGGGGAGGGGCGAGGTCGGGCCGACGCCGCCCTCCTCTGCATCGTCAGCGAGCAGGTCCTCCTGCAGCGACGGATCAAACTTGGGCTGTAGGAACGCGAGGAGGAGGTTGAGGAGATATATCGCGTGCGCGTAGCAGACTGGACGCCGCTCAGTGGGCTGGGAATGCGAGTGGACTGCGAATGCACATACCGATGTACCACTGCACGAATGGCGGTCAGTCAGGCAGGAGAGAAGACGAGAGCAGCACGCACGCCCTGGGATAACACGATGCGGAGGAAAAAGACAGCGAGAAGGCCCGCGGTTGCGAGCCAGCGTTGGAGAGTATGGGGCGTCCATCGGTCGAGAAGCTGCTGATACTGGCGCTGGATGCGGGTGTACTGGCCCTGCAGATTTTGGACGGGGGTCGGTTCCATGTCGGAGGCGGACATCATGGCAGCTCGTTAGAATCGTCGCCGCAGCCTGGACGTGGACGTCGCGTTCGTGTCACTTTCCTGTACTCTGACTAAGCACATCGGCAATCCCCTCATTTTCATTCTCCGATGTTCTGCATCACTGCCGGAATGTCTGCCGCGCTGCCGTTCATGGAGACTTTCTTCTTGCGACTATTAGTACATTCTTTCTTTCTTTCTTCTGTGAGCTTCGACTACTTCGCACCCGTCCGCATCCTCTTCCTCGCTGGGTCATCATAATCACCGTCTTCGCTGTTGTCGCCGTCGTCGCCATCGCTCTCATATTCCGACCCCGACTCTGAGCCCTCTCTGGCCCGTTTCTTCGACGTGATCTCTGGCTGTTTCACCTCGACCGGTTTCTTGGGTGGCTTGGGCTTGGGCTTCGCCTTGACCTTTGGTGCTGCGGCCTTCTTGGCTTTGAGCTCGGCATTGTACTCCTTCTTGAGTGCCTTTAAACCAGTAACACTCGGTTGAGCACTTGCCGGCCGGACAAAACTGCATACGTACCTTGAACTCTTTGTCTGGGAGCAGCTCCGCGTTCTTCCACGTCTGTATGGTCAATCAAACTCACACTCAAGAAACGAACGCGTGCGCACGCGCACCGTCGGCGGGACGCCGCTCGGGTGCTTGCTGTCGATACCAATTGCGCCGTACATGTTGGCCTTGACCCCGAATGGGGATAGCCCGTGGTGGCGCGCAAGGACGGTGAGCACCTGTGGCGCGTCAGCCGTGCGATTGATTATCCACGAGGTACGCGGGGGAAACCTCAATGACGGCGGGCTTGTCGTACACGTCGGGCATGTATAAGCAGACGAGGTGCCCGGACGTGGGGCTGCCATCCGCGCAAGCCGTCGCCACCTTGGCCAGGAACGCGGGCGTCGCTGCGAGCGGCCTAGATACGAGGGACGCTGTTGGACCCAATCAAGTTATTAGGGACGAGGTCAACGGGATGGACGCGGACTGACTGGCGAGATCTGCCCATATTGAATCCACCTTGTTCACCTCCGCAAATATCATGCTGGACTGGTCAGGACGTTGTTCAGTGGATACCGGAATCATAATACATACCACTTTCCCGAGACCCAGCCATGCCTCGTCGCAATCTCGCCGAACTTTTCCGCCGCCTCTGCCTGGACCTGGGAATGTTTGAATGATGGTACACAGGTGGTACCTTGCATACCTGTTCCCGCACTTGCTTCTTGCTCATCGCGCCTGCAATCCTATGAACGGCTTGTAGTATACGCAGTCATTGCACTCACCCGTTGCCTTGTTTGGCTGAAGCGGAATGCTGTCGTCGTTCTTTATTTGCTTTACGCGCGCCGATACTTCCTTCACTAGCGACTGTTCAGCAGTTGGCACAAATAGTGCCAGAACGCGCACGTAGCGCCTTGGCCTCTTTGAGCGCCCCGGCCTTCCCCGCGTCCTCGCGTGCACGAGGGCCGCCGCGGACCCAGATCCACTGCTCTCGTTTGACCGCTTTGCATACGAGCAAATTACACTGCACTGACCGGCGTTCTCCCGTTGTTTTTGACCATGGACGGTTTGTAGCGTTCAAGAAAATCGGAGAGGACGATGTCCGACTCGGAGGCCGCGCTCCACGCATAGGCATAGTCGGTGGGGACGGTGTCTTCAGCGAACATGTAGAAGAAGTCTATGCGAGGCGCGTCGTTCGCGGTCACGCGTACGTAAAAATATATCTATTGGTCGAACACGAAACCAAACTCGCGCTCGAGGAACGCGCGCATGGGCCCTGTCTCCATGGGCACATAGTCTATGTCCCGCGGGCCATCCCCCGCTGCACCCCCCGTTGTGTGCACCCGCGCCCGCCGCACCCCGTCGCGCGCCATGTGCTCCGCGAACATCACGCTGCGCCGCGCGCCCCCCGTGCCCGGCAGCAGCCGTGTCACGAGGAAGAAACCCGTGAACGCCGCGAGCGGGTGCCCCTGCGAGTAGTGGTCGTACAGCCCAATGTCCCGCACCGTGATCGACGCGAGCAGAAAGTGGAACTGGTGCAGCCAAGTGCTTGCCGTCGCCGCGTCCGGCGTGCTGGAGAAGGTCTCCCCGGCAGGCGGCGTACGGCGGTACATCGTGTAGCCTGCGATAACGTCGATGGGCGGGGTGTCCGCCGGGTCGTGCGGCAGGGGCTCGTGACGCAGCGTCCACGCCTCATATGGGTTGAGCCCGGACACCGTCGCGCCGTCGCGCAGGGGCACGCTGGTAAACGGTCAGCACTCGCGGCACTCGAGGGACAGGCTGCGTACGGGATGGGGCAGCCGCCGCCGCCGAACCCCACGTCCAGCACATAGCGCTCCCCGCTCCCCGGCCAGTCGACGACGAGGACGACGTGCGTGATTGTCCCCCACTTGTCCTTTACGACCGTGTCTTGCGGGTCCAGGTTCGCCCAGTTCTTGAACACCTTTGTCGCGACCTCCGACACGCGGAAGCCCAGCCCACGGAGGAGCGCCGCGAACGTCGGGTTGTTTGCCCAGCAGTACCCACCCGCATGCTGCTGCACAATGCGGTCGAAGGCTGCAGTCCGCAGGGGCATCGCGTTGAGCGAGCTGCGCAACACGATGGGCTGCGATGGCCCGTTCCATGCTTCCTTTGGGCAATGCATGCTGGTGGTGTCTTTGGGGACATGATAATGGTGCGCGAGGTAGACCTCGGAGAGCAGTTCGAGCGAGGGCGCGGATTGCGCCAAGGACGTCGGAAGCTCGATGCGGGCGAGGTACGCAGCGACCTGCTCAGAGCTCAAGGCGTCCGTCGCAAACGTCGGTTCACGGGGCATTGCAAAGAAGACGAACGTCGAGTCATCGGCGCGCCGCAGCTGCGTTCCGATTGCGTGATACAGTAATCTGCAAGTACAAAATATTTTTAGAGACAAGAATTCAATAAAAGTACATGGTTTGCAGCTGTCCTATGCTACGGGATCACCAATGCTCTCGTGAGTTTTGAGCTTCTTTGTCTTCCTGTCCTCGCCGCCTTCCTGGGAAGGCCCAGCTTCCGACTGCCGCGCCCGCTTCAACGCCCGGCCTTTCCCCTTCTTTTTCTTCCGCCCGCCCTTGTTCTCCTCCTCGTCCGAAGACTCCTCGCTCCCTTCGGGGCCGTCAGGCTTGTACTCCGCCGCCTCCTTGTCCATGCGTCTGCTCCGTCGCGTGCGCAGCGGGCTCCCCGACGCAGCCGCCGCGATGCCCTCCTCCTCCGCCTCCCGGATCTCCCCATCCGCTCCCCGGATGCGCTTCGCAGTGGGGCTCTCGTCGTCCGTCGAGTCGCCGCCCTGCGATTGCGCCCACGACGCGGGAGACTCGCGGTCAGATCTCTTGTGCCGCCGCGCCTGCCCAGACGCCGTGGAGGAGGACCCCGCCGCAGACGTCGGCGGGCGCGACGAGATCGAAGCCGGCGAACGCACCCCAGGCGACATCACCCCCTCCGACGCAAACGACCCACCAGAGGAGATGCGCAGCTTGGACTGCTCCCGCCGGCGCGGTTTGCGCAGCGGCTCTTCGCCCGGCGGCGGGAGGTAGTACACCTCCTGCTCGCGGAGGAGATCCACGCCGACGAGCTGCCGTAGGACACTCATTAAATTCGAGTTGAAGTGCAGCGAATTGATGTCTTTGATCATGCGCAGGCTGTCCTCCTCTGTCGCGTTACCCATGTCTTGAATTTCCTCCTCCTTCATCAGCTCTTTGTCGCCGAGCGAACAGCCCGGGACAAGGAAGGAGACCCGTGTATTGCTTCCGTCGTCCTCCGGGAGCGTGATTCTGTGGTAGCGGCAATTGGAGCGCGTTACAGGAGAGCCAGCTGCAGGAGGGGCTCTACGCGGAGGTGCCGACATTTGGATGGAGCTAGTAGACGGCGTGGGCGCCTCCTCATGAATGTTGGAGCGGGACGGTGTCCGCTGCAGTATGCGCTGCTGCGTGGGCTGACGCGATAAGGGAGGTGGGTGGTGATGGTGGGGAAGCGCACGGTGGTGCGAATGTGCGTGCATCAGTGTCGGGGGCTGAGGCGGTGGCAGAGACGGAGCCGGTGGCGGAAGCTTGGGGGGAGGGCGTGCAGCTCTGATGATACCATTCATTCTAGGCGACGACTCTACGACCACCACGGACGATTTGGTGCTTAGTATACTGGCAACAGAGGAGGCACGCGAGGTCCCCCTGCTCCCAGGATTAAGCATGCGCGCTGCTGAGCTTGCACTGGAGGTTGACGAGGCGTCATCATAGTCAACGTATTCCTCCTTGGCTTTGCCTTTCCCATTGGACTTTGGGTTAACAAGCCGTGATAAACGAGATTCGGCAATCTTTCCCGAGTTGCTGCTCGTCGAAAGAGGTTCCTTCGTGATGGAGTGCGCTCGTTTGCGTTTCAAAGCAGTTGATTCGGCCGGAGGGCTGCTCTGAGGATCACCCACGACCACGGGCTTTACTTCTGACTCCACAGAGGCGTCGATAGAATTATGTGCGGTTAGCCCATTAGTCTCGGGGACCGGGGCAGTGTCGGCCGAGCTTTAGATCGCATTTGAATAGGAATGTACGGACACGAAGTCAAACTTACCTGGAGCTGGGAACCTCTAGCGGTACCTCTGGATCCTCATTTTTCGCTACTGGTGAGCTGTTGTCTTCCTCAAGAACATCTGGGGCTTCGTTCGATGGAGCATCCACTTCAACGGATTCGTCCACAGATTTAGGCAGGACTACGTCAGTCTCGGGGCTTGGCCTACACAGGGAACGATGAGGGGCTGGACGAAAGGAGAGTATGCAATCATACCCAGGAAGGTCTTCAGGCAGCTTGGGTTCGTCTTCCATGCCATCTTGGGCTAGAGTACTAACAGCCTCGTTTGAGGCAGGTTCGACTGCTGGTCCCTGGTCCACATCCGATGTTTCATCGACGGTTTGATCAATATCAATCTCCCCGACCACAGACGAAGCGGAAGAGGTATCTTCATAGTCTGGATCGTCATCGCCGTCTGCATCGGTCTCAGACTCCTCCGAGATCTCGTATGCGGCCCCATCGGACACGGCGTTATCCATTTCGACGGACGCGGTTCTTTCGAATTTGACGGACGTGCCCACATCCACTTCAACGGACGCGCCCCTGTCCACTTCGGCGGACGCGGCGCATTCCAGCTCGACGGACGCGACCCTCTCGACTTCAAGAACCGCGGGCGCTTGGATGTCGGAGTCGGATGGATATTGAAGGACCATCTCATCGACATCGCCATCACCGTCACCAGCGTCGTTGTTCTGAGAGTTAATCGCGGAGATTGCTTCGCCGTCGGTCTGCTCGTTGTCGTTCGTCGACAGAGAAAGAACCAAAATCTCGGAGGCTGCTTCTTGCTCCATTGGTTCAGGGTGCTCCATGGAAAGCGGCAGACTGTTTGAGTCGGGATCGGTAACATCGGCTGCCAAAGGTTCCGTCGGGTGCGAGGTCGAAGAGATTGTGGGCGAGGAACTTCCTCCCAGATCTTCTTTGTCCAGGACGGGAGTGCTGGCGTCAGATTCGGCGACTCCGACATGGTTTTCCTCGGCGACTTCCTCGACTTCGGGAGCTGCTGGCTCTTTATCTCGAGGTGTAGCTGACCCATCATCTCGAGGAGGAGTCTCTTCCCCTGTAGCTTCGTCATGCCGATCATCGATTTCTTCTGATGAGACCACACCGGCAGGGATCTCTTGAATAGGCGTCAACTCTTGTAGCCTTCGCAGCGGCTTAAAGTTAGTGTCGATTGGGTATAATCGAACAACTCACTCGACTTCGGGGACTGAGTCTAGCTCCTCGTGTGGCGCTTCTTCCTGCACCATGTCTGTGTACTCGATTCCTGCGTTAAGGCTGCCATGTCAGGTTAGCATCCATATTCCAAATGACGTCGATTAACGATACTAACTCGGCGGGAAGTTTGTCGACCGTTGGTTCATCGGCTAAAGACCCTTTTGCGGCTTCAGTATTTTCGCCATTCACGGCGGTCATCTGTGTCGAACTGCCGGAAAGTCGACATGAGCAATCATTCCAGGACGGGGTCAGGCACTTACAAGTCAGGTATGCTTTGAGAATGGTTGATGCTCGTATCTTTTGCGTCATGCTCTTCGAAGTAGTTAGCCGTGGAGACCACTGGAGACTCGCAATCGTTCTGAGCAGAAGGGTTAGGTGTTGTCGATGCTGAAGGCATCTCAGAACTGGGAGTGAACAGGCTTGAGCCCTGCCGCTTCTGCATCGCCTTCAAGATAGATGCAGGGACAGGAAGTGACACCGGCGTGGGCTGGCCAGCCGGCGTAGTGACAGGACTGAGCATGAAAGGTGAGCCGGGGAGACTGAGGGCCATCGGCACATGGGGAGGTGTCGTTGGTGGTTGCGGCGCAGAAGGGTCGTGGACGGTGGGGTCAGCTAGAACAGGCATGGGAATCATGTCGGGCAAAAAGCTGCTCGCATCTCTGTTGTGTCCAATAGCGATTTGAGCCTCCAACGATTTAACTTGAGTGTCTACTTCCCCGTTAAGATCTGAATCAAGGGTGGTCTCAAGTTCGGGGGCAGCCTCTGAAACGTCCCCAAGGGGGAACGAATATTGGACTTCTTGGGGAACGTCTTCGCCTGATTCGCCCTCCTGAGTTTTGGCGCCATTGATATCGTCTAGAACCTGGTTGACTCTCCCCCCATCTGGCTCCGCTTGGCCCTCCACTTCTCCATCTACAGTAACCACGTCGATACTCATGGCGCGGTCGTCGGGCTCGTGGTCCGTGTATGGTTCTTCCACGAGGAAATGCTGAGGGTCGACAGAGACGCTGCGAGAGACGGTGTACGCGTCAAGATGTCCAAGATTGCCAAGATCTTGTTCTTCGCCAACCTCCGTCACGAAGTATTCAGTCAAATCCGGGTAGATCGGTTCTGCTACATCCTCTTGGGTTTCCTCGTCAAACTGAAGGGCTTCAGCCTCTGAATCGGTCTGCACCTGACTCTTGAACGTAGGGAGGCCGTCGCTTGTCCCGAATGCCCCCGGCTGTGGGTACTCGTCGCTATCACCGATGTCGTCGTCTTCGATTGGAGTGGCGATATGACCGGGGCCAGATGCAGGCACGCCACGCGCAAACGCAGGTGGGTGATTCCAGTCGAAGGGTTTCGACTCTGTGTACGACCTAATTAGTATATGAAATACTGATCTAAAGCGGACATACGATCAGCGGCAGACACCTCTCCGCCATCTTCAAGTTCGTCGACGTCAAAAATGTCGTGGTTTGCGGGCGGGAAGGAATGTTCGGGCTCAACGGGAGATGACAGAATGGGGCTTGAGCCGGGAAGAACGTCGTCGTCTTCGTGAATATTTGGCTCATTCCTCTGTATGCGAAGTTGCGGCTGTATAGGACGGCCGTCTTCGTCTCGTTCGACCTCCGGCGCGAATTCCCCGTCCTCTTGAAGGTCTCCTTCTTCGTCGGGATGATCATCCTCGTCATCCGACCCCACCTCTATGATCTCTGGCTCATCGCGCTCATGTCGAGGAGGTGATCCGCCGTCATCAAGTTCGTCATCCTCTTCCTCGAACATATCATCCAACACATACCGAGGCTTGTCAGGATGCAAATGTGGACCAGCGGCTTGGCGAGATGGGAAGGAGCCTGTTACTGTAGGTACTGTATTGGTTACAAGGGTAGATCCTCCTTAGTAGAAACACGCTTACCTGCTCCATCCTCTGACTCTGAGCCTGTTTCCTCTTCGCCCTCGTCACTATAATCACGTTCTGGGATACGGGTGGGCTTGGACGACGCGACGAGAAGCGAAGTTGGATTCGCGTCTGCTTCGTCCGAATATTCGTCGCCAGAATTCTCGTCATCCTGCGGCGGGAGTCCATTCATATCTCGCTCGTCGCCCCCTTCGTCGTCCGAAATGACCTCTATCACGTCTGGATCGTGAGCGTCTCCCTCATCTTCATATTCATCCTCGGCTTCGTCCTCCCGCCGGTCAGCATACCGTCGATACCTTGCATCAGCATGAGCTGAGCTCTCGCCGTTCCTCAGCGCATTCTCTTCTTCCTCCTCCTCATCAGACGTCTGCATTCCGTCCTCGTCCTCCCACTCTTGCCCCTCCTCCTCCTCCTCCTCCTCTTCCTCTTCAGAGTCCAAATCAATCTCAATAGGCGCCCCACGCTCCCCCTTGCCGAGCCCAGGGCCCTCGCGAGGGTCGCGACCCTTTCCCTTCCCGTTTTCAGTGGTGGCCCTACGCGCCTTCACCTCCGCAAAAGAGTCGTCCAATTCAGCATCCGCATCCTCGTCAGTGGCGTCCGGCGCTTCGCTGCTCCGAGGTGCGGGGATGTGCCACTGAGTCCTGGCTTTTGGTTTCGGCGGCGCCGCAGCACGGTACCCGAGTGCTCCACGCAGCGCGCCGGTTATATCCCCGATCCACGCGTCGAATTGTGGCTGGGTGAACTTTTCGTACGGGTTCACAATGGGTGCTTTGGAGATCGCGACTGGTTTCTGGAATGACGTCCGTGCCATGGGAAGATTCGGGGAGGCGCGGTAGAATGGTGGGGGCGACATTTGAAAGCTAGAACATACGCGTTTGGGGGCTCACACTCGCCGTAGAATGCCAAGTTGCCAGGCACGAAATTGAGCGGATGAAGGCCTTGACGAATATTGGGACACGTGCCGTGGCGCGCTCTACCAGGCTGATGTCGCGTCGTAAATAGTCATAAATATGATACACCCGGGCTCCACCTTAAATTTACTACAATTTGAAGCTCAAAAAATCTCTGTCCTGACCACGATCCTGCTTTGATCAATACATATACGCAGGGACTTCCCCATCCAACGAGGCAGCTGAGACTTGAAGCCGATGGTTGGGCCGTCTCCAAAAAAAACGTAGCCCGGGATATAACGGTCGACAAACCTAACGAGATTGTTGAACAGACGTGGGATATGAAACGAATATACTTACGCCTTAACGCCAGCATCTGACATGCCTTTCCCCCCGTTGTTCGCTTTCATGTGGTGCTCTTGCTCCAGTCGCCACTTGTAGATGATGGAGAGAGGAGATTGCTGTTGTTGTAGAGATGAAGAAGGCCGAAGCTTGAGGCGAGGAGTGTGTAAGACAACCATCGTTTACGCTGGAAAACGAACCGACCTGCACGAAAATGTCGAAGAAATCCCACAACGAAATGTAGTCCTTCAGTCTCTCGTTAATTTCCAGCACGTCCTGCTTCCGCACTGATTCACCGATACCCAAACTTCGTCGCTCCTCAGCCCATGCCCCATCCCACCGTGCATCCAGCTCGCCCAAAGGGATGGGGTAAAAGCCAACACACCAGCCTTCAAGGATGACTATGTCCACCGGTGGGCTAACCATAACAGCGCCTTCAGAGCCTAATGGCAGGCGATCACCCTCCCCGTCGAACAGACTCTTTTCGAAGCGGGGCATTTCAACCGGTCTCCCGTCCTTGAGATGTGTGAGGACCTGCAAGCCAAGGGGAACGTCGTGTGTGCCTGGCGGGCCTCGACCACGCCATAGTGCGTTATCGGGATGCGTTTCGGAGAGGGATACTAGGCTTGCATGAGGAAGATAGATGTCGTCGAGCGACAGGAGTGCAACATTGAGGGATCGGGAACGAAGCTCGTCGACAAGCAAGGTAGAGAGGTATGATTTACCCGATCCTTGTGGTCCCTGCAACGCAACGAAGAGTGGTTTCGCTTTGGGGACAGCCTCAACGACGTGCGCGAGAATATGCTTAAGCGCGGACATGAAAGGTGAGATTACTAAGCTTGAGTTTTCTTTTGAAAAATAGGGGTAAAAACAGAAAATATGCTGCTGGAACACTTATAGTGCGTATGCGGGATCCACAAGGATACACGGGTGTAGTATATATTTGCGATACGTAAAAACCCATATTATCAGGGGTAACGCAGAGTTCGCAATCCCGCAGTTGGGAAAGATCAGAATATATACCATGCTGCCATGCGCGCACCGTCCCTAGCTGTTCGGTGATAGATGACCGCCGTGCTGGCGGTGCACCCAACAGATCAAGTGGGTGCCCCCTGGTCCGGGAGGCGCTCTATTGCGTATCTCTTCCGCACAACGTACATAAGCGGTATCCCGGGAATTTGCCGTATGCGACGGCGCAGTTCTCTGTCGCAAGTCGCGACAATATAGCACTTGTGCGCTGTAACGCGCTGGACCAGGCAATCGTCGGCGTACGTGCCCGAGTGTGAGCATTTCAGACGTTCGAAACGAGGATCACGCGCTATTCTGCAAGGAATTAGCAGATGTTGGAGCCCGTATATCAAAACAACGACTCACCTCAGCGCTACACGATAGCGATGTCCGAGCTTCTCCAGTTCCGCCATCACGCAGTCGGTAATGCACGGTATACCTGAGCAAGAGCGAATTTGAATTCAAGTCCGGAGAGGAACGATGGCGCGTACACTTGGCGTAGAGACAGTCCATCATCCCGCTGACAAGTTCCAGCTTATTCTGGAGACTGAAGTTGATAAAATTGGTATCAATGAGAACCCGGTAAGGTGGTACTAGGGCAGCGTTGTGTGACAAAAACATGGAGGAAGCGACTTGGGGACTGCAAAGGCGGGTCAGACACAGCTCACAACGGAAAGGCTAGCGCGTACATGCGACGGACAGCCTGTTCCTTCTCCTTTTCCTCCCTCATTTTTTGTTTTAATTGATTCTCCTTCCTACATTCCCGTACTTAGCACTTGTTGCGGCAGTCCGCCAATAACTCACAGCCGGATGTCATTTGGATTTAGCATGCGCTTGACGGTGGCGAACTTGCGAGTTTTCTTGGCTTTAGCCTACGCAATGTCGGGCTTAGGAGATTGAATGGTCATAGCATGCGCGCGTACCATTTGAGTGGAGGCGGGGTGGTGGTCAAAGAGAAAATTCGACCACAGCCACTGATCGCCGTTTTGATTCTCTTCAACCCGACTTCGGCGCTAGCTTCAACCCCGAGTACCATCCTTAGCCTCGGGCCTTTGAGTGCCATTTTAGCGACGTGGCGACTCTCTCAAATTTTGACTGTCAGCATATAGTATCATCAACCACGGGCTGACGCGGGTTATGTATCATAACGCGGGACGCCTGCTCCCTGGCAGACACGGAGAACTCAGGCTTACCATCCGCATCTATCGCCGCGGATGTTCTCATAGGGAAACATTACTTTCACCGTCCCGCGGCACTGGCGACCACAACGAACGGTCGACGCAGAAAAAGAGCACTGCCGGACGTTCGCATCAAGTCTTGGGTCCTTGGATTCTGACCAATCCTCCGATGCATTCTGCCTCGAGGCCATGATCTTTACTTTTCCGTGCGCGTGGAAAAAGACTGAGACACGGATTCAGTGACCAGTTCAATTCACGCGCCACCGTCGAGTTTCAGAACCTCCGGCAGGACATAAGGTCCGCACAAGCCGAAAGCCTTGCATGGCACCTGCAATGATTTCATTATGGAGGCGGTGTTTTTGGGGTGTTCTAAAGATCAAAAGGTACTTTTTATATCGCACAGCATTTTCGTAGCACGGCGGCGCCAATAGGACGGCCGGCTTCAAGCCGGCTTGCGTTATGAATGTAACTAAAATGTAGGAAGAGAAAGAAGAGGCAAAAATGCATAGTCGCAATAAAGCGCAGGCCAACAGGGAGCAGACGATGACAAGGATGTATAAAGATGCAGCGAAGGGACGCACCTGTTCATGAAGCTGGACCTATAATCCGGTTTAGGCAAGAGGTGTGTGTTTTGAGTTGTTGTCCCGCATGAAACCTGATCGCGATCAGCCGTCTTTTCTCCGCTCCGCTCTCTATGGCATTTACTGATTCAGGAACTCTGGCTGGCGGTGCAACTCTTCTTCCAAATATGTCCGGGGTGGAGACAGTCTCCTATATAACAGACAGCAGCTATGGCTGATCATCACTTCCTGCCATCCCTCAAATCCTACTCTACACACACTAATCATGTCCGACACCCGAACTCGCACGCGCAGACGCTCATCAGTCGGCGTCGTACGCGTCGTCGCTTCCCCGCTGCGCACCTCTATGCCGCCTCTCCCTGATGTCCCCACGAAGCCAGTAACGCTCCTGGCAAATTTCGTCGCCTCCCACAAGGAGCTCGAAGGCTACAGATCCGGAAACCCCGTAATTTTGGATGGTCAAACGCTCTCCATTGCTGCAGTGACTGCAGCATCCCGATACAATGCCTCCGTGCAGCTAAATGGTTCTCCTCGTGTCAAAATCGAGCGAGGCCATGCTGTGATTCAAAAAAAAGTGGAGGAAAAGTACAGTATTTATGGGGTCTCAACTGGTTTCGGCGCGAGCGGCGATACCCGCACAGATCAACCGCTGGTGCTGGGAAACGCCCTCTTTCAACTCTTACACGCTGGCGTCCTTCCATCCGATCCCACTAAGCCTCTGGATGCTCTTCCCCTCCTCGATCCTTTGCACTCCTCCAGTATGCCAGAAAGCTGGGTGTGTTTTTTTTTTCGTCTCTGCCATATGAACTCGTTTCTCATTGCTTGACAGGTTCGCGGAGCGATTTTGGTCCGCATCTTTTTATCTCTGATCCATATGAAATTCATTTTTTGGCAGGTTCGAATGAATTCGCTGCTTCGTGGGCACTCGGGAGTGAGATGGGAGCTCATTGAAAAAATGAACGACCTTCTTCGCGCCAATATCACTCCGCTAGTCCCACTACGTGGGAGCATATCCGCGAGCGGTGACTTGGCCCCACTATCCTACGTTGCGGGAACCTTGATGGGAAACCCATCTATTCGGGTTTTCGATGGTCCTTCAGCTTTCGGGTCTCGCAAAATCGTGCCCTCCACAGAGGCTCTGAAAGCGCACCAAATCGAGCCCATCTCTCTCGCGGCAAAGGAGCATCTCGGCATTCTCAACGGAACCGCTTTCAGCGCATCCGTTGCATGTCTCGTTCTCAACGATGCTGTCCACCTCGCTCTTCTGTCCCAGGTTTGCAACCAGCTTCGTGCTCAACATTTTCTTGTTCTCAACGATGCCCTCCTTGCTCTTTTCCCTTCAGGTCTGCACGGCGATGGGGACAGAGGCTCTTGCTGGAAGTCGCGGTTCATTCGATCCGTTCATCCACGACATCGCTCGACCTCACCCGGGACAGGTTAGTTAAATTGGTAACATCTCCATGGTCTTCATTAAATCATATTTAGATCGAGTCTGCCAAAATTGTCTGGGATCTCCTTGACGGAAGCAAATTTGCGATAACGTCAGAGCAGGAAGTCACGATAGAGGAGGATGAAGGTATTCTGCGACAAGACCGATATTCTTTAAGAACTGCCCCGCAGTTCATCGGTCCCCAGATCGAGGATCTTTTAACATCGCTCGAAACAATTACTCGGGAATGCAATTCAAGTGCGTAAATCTACGGTGGTACTAAGCTATATCTAAACTCTGGTCTACTACAGCCACGGATAATCCTCTTGTCGACAGCGAAACAGGAAAGGTCCACAATGGTGGTAACTTCCAGGCTATGGCAGTCACGAATGTCATGGAAAAGACCCGTCTCGGACTCCATCACTTGGGGAAGCTCCTCTTTTCGCAATGCACTGAATTAATCAACCCATCAATGAACCGGGGACTTCCACCATCTCTTGCGGCGACAGACCCATCTCTTAATTATCATGCCAAAGGCATTGATATCGCAACCGCTGCATATGTCTCAGAGCTCGGCTATCTTGCGAACCCTGTGTCGACACATATCCAGGTGCGTCCTCTGCGCGATTTTTTTAGTGTCCATCGTGCTGATATATCTTCCTTTTTTTTTTTCTAGTCCGCGGAAATGCACAACCAGGCTGTTAAGTGGGTACCCGTGGTGGCAAGTTCATGGCATTGCCTGACTAATATCTTGTTTTAAGCTCCCTCGCATTAATATCTGGCCGTGCTACGATCGACTCCCTCGACGTCCTGTCTCTCCTTATTGCATCATACCTCTATGTGCTCTGCCAAGGTATGTAACTCGTCGATCATCTCATATTTCTACCCTCTGAAGTGTCTTTTAGCTTTGGATCTTCGCGCCCTTCAGAATGAGCTCATCGACGGATTGGACCAGATAGCCAGCGAGGAGCTTGCTTCTTGTTTTGGCCCTTACTTGTCGCAGTCCGAGCTACGCGCAGCAACATCCAAAGTTTGCTCTGTTCTCAAGGACACTCTGAACGCTACAAGCACAATGGATGCCCCTGAACGAATGGTCAAAGTAGCTGCATCCAGCTCGACTGTCCTTGTCGATGTCTTAACCAGCCATCCGTGCTCGACTCCCAGCGCAGCCTTTTCTTCGATCCCTACGTTCCGCTCCAACGTTGCAGCACGGGCCGAGGCACTTTTAGACGGACTTCGTCGCGCTTATTTGTTCGGAGACCGGGGCGCAGCTCCGGCGAGCCCTTATCTCAACAAGACCCGCCCAGTATATGAATTCGTTCGGTTGACTTTGGGCATCAAAATGCACGGCACAGAGAATTACAACTTATTTGCCAATGGATTGGGCGTCGACGAAGACACTGTAGGACAGCACGTCTCTCTTATCCATGAGGTGTGTTTTGACCAAGTTTTGGCATTTCTTTTTCTGATCAGTTTGTTCGTAGGCTATTCGTGACGGGAAAATGCAACCAACTATCGTTGGTCTGTTCGCATGAGCCTTTCGAAATAGATCTACAGTAATAATACGTGTAATTTATTATACAGTAGCAGGATACAGCAATCTTTACCACCTGCTTTTTGATAAAACTGATCACGGTTGACGCCGACAAATCGATCGGCCTGGGTAAATGGATCCGAGTCTACTGAACATCTGACAGCGACGCCTCTATTCCGTTGGACATGGTCTATGACCGCAAGACACTTATCGTGGGCTCTGGCTGCTTCGGGTTGTCAACCGCTTTGGAACTGCTCAAGCGAGGTTGGAAGGACGTGACTGTTATCGACAGGTAGTCTCCCACTAATGTATCACTTATATGACCCATACTAATCTTCAGGGCCAACATTCTCCCAGCTCCAGATGGTGCCAGCAATGACTACAACAGGAGTTCGTTCCTCCTTTGCGCTCTCCGTTTGTTAACGTCGATCGCTGTCCAGTTGTCCGCACGTCGTATTCCGACCCGTTCTACGCCAAACTGGCCCAGGATGCCATTAAATCTTGGAAAGCCCCAGATGAGTGGAACGATACATATCACGAGTATGCTTCCCCGCTCCTTCAAGTTGTGTAACATTTTGTGTAACATATCTTCTTTTTGAATTTGTTGCAGATCTGGCGTTGTTATCCTGGGATCTACGGACTCTGAACTCGACTATAAACACAAGTCGTACCTAAATGATTTAGAGATGGGCCTACGCATCGAACCTCTGGACGACCAGACTGCCATTCGACAAGTCTTTCCACCTGAAGCCCGTGTTGGAAGCTTCTCTCATCGCTCAGCCTATCTCAATCGCGATAGCGGGTGGGCTAATGCTGGCCAAGGCGTCTCCATCCTGATGACTAAAATCACTGCCCTGAACGGCAAAATCATTGGGGGAAAAACTGTCGTTGAATTAATTCGCCAAGGCCACAAGACGACAGGCGTGCGCTGCAGTGATGGAGCTGTGTTCGAAGCAGACCTGGTCGTCCTTGCTACCGGCTCCTGGACTGGCTCTGCTTTCCCGGATGTGCCGATAGGAGACATTTTCCGTGCAACGGGGTATGCTGTTGCGTTTCTGACATGTTTGCATCGTTTTCACTTCGCCACAGACAGTGCGTTGCGATGATTCAACTGACCGAACAGGAAGGCAACTGTTACCGCGAATGTCCCGTTGTACTGGATTATAAATCCGGCTTTTATATATTCCCGGTAAGATCCACTTTTCTAAGAATGCAAGGCTTTTTTTCACTTGATTTTTTGAAGCCGAATGAAACAAACTTAGTCAAAATGGCAGTGCACTCCGGTTAGTTACCTTTCCAGCTCGAACGATTAACCTAATGCACCCGCAGCTGGTTATACTCACACCTTGGGAGCGAATACTATATCCACTCCTCGCACGATCACCTCCGACCCCGAAACAGGGCTTCTCATTCCCAAAGAAGATGTCAAGGAATTGAGGGACGGGCTTCGTATGGTGTATCCCGCACTGGCCGATAAACCATTCGTTGCGACGCGGCTCTGCTGGTACTGTGATTCGCGTGACGGGGACTGGGTGATCGGGTATCACCCCCAATCAGAGCAGTCTCTGGTATTTGCTACGGCGGGGAGCGGACATGCTTATAAGGCACGACTCTCGTGCATTTATGTGGAAAAACTGACACTTGATTTAGTTCCTACCCGTCATTGGTCGCTTGGTGGCCGATGCGATCGAAAACAAGCTCAGCCCCGACTTGCTAAATAAATTCGCGATAGATCGCGTCCCCATTCAACTTGACCAGGTACCATCTCTTTCCCTCTCCCTCTGCCATGCTCACCATCCCCAGTCCCGCCTTGGGCGCGTCGTACAAGAGCTCGATTTAAGCCACCTTTGTACGCCCGAGGACCTGCAGTAGTCGGTCCAGATCCCAAGGCGAAGTCCATGTCAATTCAATGCCGTCGGAAAGATATTATATATACATGCCCCGCCAGCGCGCGGGTTTTGTTTACTTTCAGAGTTTGGCTCTGGTTAAGCTCGCTTCCCTACGAACTCCCGCCATGACCGGACCTCGCTTGGTATGCGCCCTTCTGAGTAGCTCCTCAAACCGCCCTGCGGTATTTTTCTGCCGAGACTTTCCACGAATAGCTCAGCACTTCGAGCGTTGTTCAGCAACGGTAGCCCGAAATCAACGGCATTCCTTGAGATGTTGTTGAGCAAGGAAAAGTAGGGGAACGTGGACAATTTACCGTCGAGCGACGTAATCCTCATCGGTGAAACTCATCCCACGAGACCGGGCCAGATTGATGACACATGAAATCTCGTATTCATCAAACACTTCGCGCAGTTTCCGTTTGTCCTTGGTTGGGAAGAATATGCGCTTCGCAGCCACATATTGGATATCGTTCAAAAATTCTTCCACCACAGGAGAAGAACAATAGAGCTTGAATCCCAGATCGATCAAACGCTTGGCGATAACGGTCATCTCTGGCTTCGAAATGTCACCTCCGAGCAAGACGCCCGACCCCGCTTTAGGGACCTTGAAGCCCGTGGTACTGAGAAGCGATGCCCAATACGCCTCGTAAATATCTTTCCCAAAACTTGCGACTTCGCCAGTGCTCGCCATTTCTAATCGTATTCAATTTGGAGTGGATTTTTGAAAAAAAAACTAATGGACATACCTACGCCTAGGAAAGGGTCGGCCCCTCCAAGACGAGTCCAGGAGAATTGGGCGACTTTGATGGAGGTGTAGTCCCGTTTTTCAGCCATTATGTCCACGGGGTCGGGTACATCTTGGCCTACAATCGCTGTGGTGGCCGTGTCGATAAAGTTGTGACCCAGGACCTTAGAGACGAAGGGGAAAGATCGCGAAGCCCGGAGATTACACTCGATAACTTTAAGCTGTGCATCCTCGCCGTCTTCTGTCGGTTTCTTGATGATCTGCATGTTGAAAGGGCCCGATATCTCAAAGGCAACGGCAACCTTCTCCGCAATTGTTTTGAGGCGGGAAAGATCGCGATCTGTAAGGGAAAACGGAGGGAGGACCAAAGTGGCGTCGCCAGAATGAACACCGGCGTTCTCGACGTGTTCGGAAACGGCGTGGACAAGGAGTTTCCCATTGTGGGCAACAGCGTCAACATCAATCTCTTGAGCATTGTCGATGAATTTGGTGATAACAACAGGGTGGAGCGGAGATACCGATGCCGCCGCGGAGAGATTGTACTCCAAGGCGGATTCTTCGTATACCACATTCATAGCTGCGCCAGAAAGAACGTACGAGGGACGAATGAGCACGGGGTACCTAAATGGAACCATTAGATAGGGATGATTCTCGAATACAGGCCGACTTGCTTGACTTTGGCCGCGAAAGCCTTGGCAGCATCGAGAGTGGTCACTTCCGTCCATTCAGGTTGGTCTACTCCAATGCTGTCGAGAACAGAGGAAAACTTGTGACGGTCTTCGGCGGTATCGATTTGTTCTGGGTCGGTCCCGAGAACCTTGACGCCGGTGTTCTTGAGTCGAAGAGCGATATTTTGGGGAAGTTGACCTGCATCTCAGTAAGTCGGTGTGCATTTATTGAGTAATGGAATCGATACTCACCACCAACACTGACAATGACACCTTGACTTTGCTCAAGCTCATAGATATCCATGACACGCTCGAAACCCAGCTCTTCGAAGTACAGCCTATCAGCTTCATCGAAATCCGTGGAAACTGTCTCCGGGTTATAGTTGATCATGATGGTACGCTTGCCCATGTCGCGGAGTTTACGAGCGCACGTTACTGCACACCAATCAAACTCAACGCTGCTTCCGATACGATATACCCCGCTCCCAAGAACCATCGTGCCATGCTCGTCAAAATCGACATCATGCTCCGAGGCGTTGTAGGTCGTGTAGAGGTAGTTGGTATGAGCAGGGTACTCTGCGGCGAGAGTATCGATCCGTTTGACAAAGGGCGTGATTCCGACAGATTTCCGTGCCGCGCGAACAATGTCTTCCGTTGAGGAAACGAGATCCGCGATTTGGACATCCGCAAAGCCCATGCGCTTCGCCCGAGTCATGAGTTCGCGGTCTATGTTTTCAATGGACGCCGCGGCTTTTAGTGCGTGGTGAGTTTGGACAATGTTGTCAATTTTGTAGAGGAACCACTGTTTCACTCGCTGAGAACCTGATTTCGGATTCATAAACGGGTACGCACCTTGTCGATCTTTGTAAGGTCGTGGACTTGGTCGACAGTGTAGTTCTTGGTATACATGGCGTACGCAATGGCGAATAATCGCATGTCAGTTGGGCGTGTTAGTGCCTTCTCTAGGTCCTCCGGTTCGGTATATACTTCGAATCCTTTCCACCGGGGATCGACTTGGCGGATAGCTTTTTGCAAACTTTCCTCAAATGTGCGCCCAATAGCCATCACTTCTCCGACCGACTTCATGGAGGAACCAATCTCACGATTGACTTGGGAAGAAAACTTGGCCAAATCCCACTTGGGGATTTTGGTAACGATGTAATCCAGGGAGGGCTCGAAGCACGCAGTTGTGGTTTTTGTGACAGCGTTGGGAAGTTCCGGCAGGGTGTGGCCAAGAGCAATTTTGGCTGCTGTATATGCCAATGGATAGCCTGTCGCCTTCGAAGCGAGGGCACTGTTCAAGCATCAGTATTTCCGGCCGTGCCGAGTGGATGACGGGGGAACGAGCCTTGAACGACTCAGACTACGGATATCATATAAGCGGCCGTCATTCGGGAAAAAGCATCTCTCACCGAGCATTAACCTCGATGACGCAATATTCTCGGGAGGTCGGATTTAACGCATACTGGATGTTGCATTCACCAATAACACCTAGATGCCGAATTACCTTGATCGCTGCACTTCGAAGCATGTGGTACTCGTCATCAGGCAAAGTCTGTGACGGAGCGACGACGATCGAGTCTCCAGTGTGCGTGCCAAGCGGGTCAAAATTTTCCATGTTGCAACAGATGATTGTATTCTGTCCGTTTCATAAATCATCGAGACCTGCAGTGACATCCAAATACAACATACATCTGCGGCGTCACGAACGACTTCGTATTCCAACTCTTTCCATCCTTTCATACTGCGCTCAATTAGGACCTGAGGGCTGAGACTGAGGCCCTTCGCAGACAGATCCCTCAGTTCGTCAGGATTCTCGGCGAAACCAGATCCGAGTCCACCAAGAGTGAACGCAGAGCGCAAGATGACGGGATAGCCAATGACTTCTGCGGCAGCTAGAGCTGCGTTTACGGAACTCACAGCAGTAGACTGAGCAGCCGGTATATCGATTTCTGTGGCAATTTGAGTATGTGGAAAAAGAGCTGGAAGGGAGACCTACCCTTGAGAGCTTGGACGAAAAGATCACGGTCCTCCGAAACCTCAAGCGTCCGAATTGGTGTCCCCAACACCTTGACTCCTAGCCGCTCTAACACGCCCATCCGGTCGAGTTCAATTCCAACATTGAGAGCGCTTTGACCACCGAAGGTGAGGAGTATCCCGTCGGGTCGTTCTTTTTCCAAGACATAGGCGACATAATCCGAGGTAATAGGTAAAAAGTAGACTTCCGAGGCGAGTTGGTGAGACGTTTGCCAGGTCGCGATGTTAGGATTTATCAAGACAGCCTGGACACCTTCTTCGCTAAGTGCCTTCAACGCTTGCGAGCCAGAATAATCAAATTCCCCGGCCTGGCCAATGCTCAGACCGCCGCTTCCCACGACGACGACCTTTTGGACATCCGGGCGAGGGATTTTTGGGAGAACTTTCGCGGATATGCGACGGGCGAGTTCTGAAGGAGATTTGAGGACATGCTCGCCCTCTTTTGGTGCGTATGCTCCGACGGCAGGCGCTGCAACGGCGCGAAGGGAGGGGGTGGGAGCGTGGAAAGCGCGTGTGCAGCGAGCTAATCGAAAGCAGGACCGCAATCGAAACAGCCCTACGGGTTTTAGGAGCATCCTGGACCGTCAGGCCTACGCCTGGTGGAGGTTTGGGGCAAGGAGGGTAATAATTAGCCGATCGTGACTCAAATTTTCGTGACCCTAAGATAGGGCTACCGTATGAGTCAGCACATTTCTTCACACACGCTACAGGCCACTGGAAATTGAGTAGGACAGTGTGTTCCGAACGAAAATATGTGGGAGGACGTATGGTAAGTAACCTGAATACATGCTTCACCCATCACGGTTTAGTACGCCAGGAGGCTCTTATAAGTTGGAACTCGGCCCGGCCACGTATCAACAACTCTTGCCTTGGATTATGCTCAGCGAAATGTGTTTTTCTCAACAGGAATATTCACACCTGGCTCCGTGTAGCCGGGCACGCATGCGGCGCTGGCAGCAACTCCCGAGGTCGGAATTCAATAAGGAATGGGACGGGTTGGGGATAGGAATGTGTCGCGCATTTGAATGACTAGATGTGCTTAAATTTGGAGCAGATGATTCACAGCCGGTGCCGGGGATAGCCACTGGCCGTGTCGTGGCGATGGCCGAGCTGTAAACATGAGATTGGTACGCAAGGCGGAGGCATGCCTGACCCGTTGGTTATCATCTTTCTGCTTTTAATAGATGCGGTTATCCAATGATCCGCGGGTCCTAATGTAAATTTTTCAGAGTTTGCTCACCTGGTCACGTTATCGCGTCGTTGAATCCATAATTTGGCGCAACTCCCGTCTAGCAACAAGGAAAGTGTATACATAATCACCTATCGGCGATTGCTATCCGCCCGTATGCAGCACGACAGTACTTAACACGACGGTAAGACTTGCCCGTCTGTAAGAACTCAGGCTGTCCTAAACTGTGTCAGTCAGTGATAGGGGCCACCCTGCCTGTCTTCCCTGTCAATATATTTGGTACACGCCTATTGAAATCCTACACATTGGTATAAAGCCGAGAGTTTTACTTCCTCCATTGATCCCAGCGGGAGTGCCAGGTGGTATCGTCCAGACGCCGCCTGTTTCATCGTTGTTTTGGTGGACACGTTTCCCGCAGCTGTCAATCGAATTAATGCCCCGGAAATATGGGATTCCTAATTTACTGCGCACATCTTACCCGGGTCCGTTGCGTGAGACTTTTTCTGCGGAATCCAAGGCAAATTGCTGTACAGATTGCGCCGGGGACTACAGGATTGTCTCTCACGATCTCTCGGTACCGAACACCAAAGCCAAATGTTCCTTCTGTTCTCCTTGTGTTCTCAATACGTTCTGTTGATCAGATCTTTTTTTACCAAATTCGGACAATAGCGGTTGTTTGCCCATATTGAATTCCAAAGTTTCAGGCACGACTCCTAGCAACCTCAGGACCTCGCCACATCGCCAAGAGTGTGCGCCGCAATTACTTTGGCCCCAGAAACTTACGTGTCCGGCCTTCCATCTTATTCCCTGTCAGCACTGCTCGCAAATCCGGATCGAACTGGAAAAATCGGTTGTGGGTTGTGCTTCTATTCCGGACAGCTTGCGGATGGCTATCTGTTAGAGCACAGCGGCTCCGGGAGATGTAACCCGTTATTTCCGAGTCACGATTGCAAGATTTGCGGCTTTCCATCGCCTGGCTAGGCTTTTGAAAGTTTCTACTGCACGTCGTTATCCAAGCTGCTTATTATGGAACCGATCCTTGACCGATCCTGCACCTCGCCCGACATGGCCGCCTCAAGTTATTTCTTTGTTCGCTCCGTTTTCATTTCCGGTAATCGTGCGAAATGTCGAGGAACGCCTCGTGAATCCAAGTCTGTCAACGCTTGAAGGGCAGCCACCTCCTCGGCGAATTGAGCCCGAGTCAATGTCCTTGAAACGAGGTCAAGGTCTCATCTTTTCCCGCCGTTTCAGCTGTAACTTGACTCCCGCGCGTGGTTGACGCGCAGCAAACGTGTGGGTATGTTGGCTAGAAGGGAGATAACCGCGTTGTAGGGCCTCAAGGGAGTGTACAGACTACTAATACCGGCTGACATCTGTCACACGCTTCCGCAATCGCCTAACCTTCGGATGCTACGGCTGCCTCGGCGTATTCTCTGTTATATGATATCCCGATTGGTTTCCTACTGTGGAACGATCGCCGACCGCCATTCATTCTCGCGTTATTTAATCTGGGACTGAACGGTGCCCCGACCCCACCCCGTGCCCTCTATCTCCCCAACGAGGAATGCCTTCCTTTCCTCATGATGTCGAAAAAGGATTGCGGGCCCAACAACCTCCTGTGCCTCTCAACGCGTTTCCCTCGAGGTCTCCGCCAGATAGCGCCGCGTCGACGCCACCTCTCTTCAAAGAGGTCCCCCCTCTGGCGTTTCCCAAGTCGAAGCGCCAAGTTAGCCGCACGATTGAATTCCAGCTATGGTTCAACACCTACAGGTAGCTTACGCCATCTGGTGTCCCTTGACCTAACTGGGCATTCCACAGAAAGTTATTTTGTCTCACAATTATGTTAAATTTCATCGGGCTTGTTTTGGCTGCGACTGGTAAATGGGAATATCCCAGAAGATATACCGGCGCATTTGTTTTGGTACAACCTTTCTTCCTTCTTTGCCCTGCTTTTCATTCGTCTTCAAGGGCAATTTACAAGCCGCCATTTTGATGAGGAACGAACTGTTTGGTCGTTTTTTATACCTGATTGTCGGTACTTTATTCGCAAAAGTACGTTTCTTGAATATCTGTCTTATATATCCGAACTCACAGGATAATAGTGGCCACCGCTGTGGTTTCGTCTGGCGTGCACGTCAACTCTGCAGGTATGTTCCCTGAACATTTTTCTTTGGGAATCAATAGTTAATGCCTGACCTAGCATCTTGGAGGGATCCATTCCGGCTGCGCGACCTCAGGCGCGGTGTGGCTCGTTTTTCGCATTGTCTTGATCATCGTCGACTATCGACACTATCCTGCATCCATCATTACTGCGGGGGTGGTCACCAGTGTAGCCGTTTTCATATCTATCGCATCTGCCGTAAGTAATACAAGCGAATAACTGAACGATAGTGACCCTCCTGTCTAGTTCCCATGGGTGCGCGAATCCCACCACAAGTAGGATTTCAATTCTTGATTGAGATTTGGATGTTGATCAGTACCAGCATTTTCGAGGGATATCATCGTCTAGTCGGGTGGTGAGAACATCCCTCCTGTGTTAGATTGAACACTGCTGATCGTACACCAGGTTCGGTTTACTATCCAGTGAGTTGAATGTCCGCATGTCGCCGAAAAGTGTTCCGACCGAAACAATGACAGCATGGATATTTGTTGTCCTGGGCGATTCGTATGACCTCACAACCCATTCATGGAACCCAGACGGCGTACGAGTCATACGCCAGCAAGACTTCTGGTTCGCACTGGGCATGTCTGTTTTGTAAGTTTATTGAAACCGACTTTTCCCCGAACATGGCTAAGACTGCCGGAGCGTCATCATGCCCTGGGTCACGCTACGCAAAGTACCAGTCGTCGTTGAAGTTGTAAGTCGTCTTTTTATCCTCGGAATTAGTCCTGAGGTTTGTTGCAGCCATCGCCTAAGGTGGCTATCATACGTTTTGAGCGCGGAATGCAGCAGGGGTTACTGGCGAGAATTTCCCGAGGATCTATCCTGGAATTTCACGCGTTTGGAATAATATCGTAAGTCTCTACTTTCCATGATTTGATGTGTAGCCGGCGCTGACGTCCGGACAGCAAGGGACGCCAAGCTCAAGAACACTATCTGATCTGTGGGGTTCAGGGGGATTTTACCCAATCCCTTGTAGATCATCCGCCAAGCCATTTATGGACGCGCCAGCTCAAGGTTTAGCGATACTTCGCCGGTTCTATTATTTCCTAAATCATTTGACCAGTTTGCCGGAGTTTCTAATACCTCGAAGATATACAAGCGGGGCATCCGTGTTTGTACTGGGACTGGACTAGGAGCTGCCCTGTCGACCTGCTTACAGAGTCCTGATTGGTGAATATCTTGCCGGTGCCTTGTACTGCTCCTGACCTATAATTTGCGTCCAGGTATTTAATCTGGATGGGTTCAGACCAAGCCAAAACTTTCGGACCAACAATCTCAGCGTTAATTCATGACAACTTGCCTCCAGAACAATACCTTCTGTGGGACAGCAAGGAGCGGGGTGAGAAACAGCACAAACTAGTCATTCTTCATGCTCATGGTCATTTTCCAGGTGGACGGCCTGATGTCATGAAGTTGATCAAGGAGGTGTATGTCAAATGGGGCGCCGAGGTCGTTTTCATCACATCGAACTTGGGAGGTAATACCGAGATGATGCAGGGGTGTAAGAAAGAGGGCATACCTGCCTTTGGCACCTTGTGGGATTTCTAGAATTTATTGCGCACGGCATTTGCCGCATTAGAGCGCTGGACTACCAATTTAACCGTAATCTTAACCCTTACTTGCACTATACCTACTGTATCGATACACTCAGTTTCGTGGAACGAATAATCATCACCCAACAATGTTTGGAACAGCCAACAAGGATGCATAATGTTACATGCGAGAGGTATAAAATGTGCCTTCTAACTCGCTTTTGGTGGGGGTTGGATAGGCGGCATGAAAATGTTACGCCGATACCACTGCAATTCTGATTTGGTTGACTATCAGGACGTGGGAGCAATCTCGATATTTCAATTGCCAACCTTTAATAGAGCCTCGAATGTCGTCCAATGCCCTGAAAGATGCGCTTGTTAAAACCCGAGGTGTAGAATAAACAAGAAAACTGGCCGGTGGTTACTTTCTGCCAACTTGGGTATGCCCAGTTGAGGATACCACCGCCGAGACAGTTCCTTGACGGTATCAGGATCAATAAATCCAAGCTTTCAAGCGGAATCATGATTTACTTTGACAGAAGAAACGTCTGGGAAAAGGTGAACGATATGGGCTTCGTCTCTGCAGTGGATGCAATTATGATCTCACCAATGATACTAAAAAACTATTATATCAGTACTTTGGTACGCGTTGAAACGAAGGAGAAATATAGACCGGTAATGCAACCACTCTATTACTTCCGGCATGTACTTCACAAGGAACGATCTGTCGGCGTGCACAGAGTTACCAGTAAGGATGCCAGTGCGTCTCTGCGGGACCCATTTTTTTATGTAGTTAAGGACGGCTTCGGAGACCGCCTCGTGAGAGTGAGGGGATGTCAAACACCCTTGCGTGAGACCCGACTGGAAAGCCATTCTTGGATAAGTGCTCCGACAGTTTCACAGAACGCGATAGTAGGCGCACTTGGCCGTGCTGCTTTGTGCACCAATCATCCATCCTGAATCATGCATTTAGGGATAATGAGACAAAAAGAGGACGACCACATGCCCGTCCAAGGTTGCCTTGTCGGTACGAATTATAAATTCGATTCCCTCATCGACTAGTTCAAGGTTCCCATTGGTGATGAGAACCTAAGCTGTTAGCGTTCAATGCAAACATGGAAGAACCAAAAAAAAACACGCTTACCGCTATCTCGAGAATTTTGTCCTTGTCTGGATCCAATCCAGTCATCTCGCAGTCTATCCAAACCATTGGGCCATCCCCATACGAAAGCTGCCTCTGGTTCATGGAGCTTGGTCGTCGTGTTTTGTTAAAAGACCGAGAGTGGTACAAAGACGACAAGAAGATTGCGCGGTGTCGCAAGACACTGGCAAAGAGAAGCATGTCGCATGACGTAACCAAACGATTCCTCTACCTCATCTCATTCCGTCCAGTTTGACAATGGCGAATGCCTTCGTTTATAAGCTGGGTAGTCTCCTGATGCAACGCTCGCCGTACGTCGCCAACGAACAATCCTTTTTCTAATCCGAATCTCAACGAACATAAGATTGACGGTGGAGATCGTTCCAGGTGGAATCGAGCAATGGCTTGGAGCTGCGCAGTCATCCACAGAATTTCCATTTTTACATTCAGATGGTCATCTTGGGGTCCCCCAGAAGAACCTGTATCAGCTGTACCTATCCGCCCTCGCTCTATTGGACATTAAGGAACCGGAACCTAAAACATCCCAGATCGACATTACATGTGTGCTGCTGCTCGCGAACCCCTCTCACCAAACCGCTCTTAACGTTCGGAAGCGTCTTATTCGGGCCGATACTCTCTCTGCGCATGCAGAACTCGATTTCTCTGCCAGATTGCTTGCGAGTTCTCGCCCATCCTCTAAAGAGGCAATTCAATGGGCTCATCGACGCTGGGTTTTTGGACATCTCTACCCACGCACATCCTCCCCGTTCCCGGAAATCCCACCCGATACCATTGAAGCTGAATTTGAACTCATTTCGAGATGTTGTGAGACCTACCCGCGCAATTATCATGCCTGGTCACACCATCACTTTGTTATCCAATGCACTTGTGTTTCCCTTCAATCTTCTCATCCTGTCGATACTCCCTATCTGCCGCTATTTGTCAGGGAATTTCAGAAACTGCGACGCTGGATAGAGACCCATATATCAGATTACTCTGCTATACATCAATTCTGCACCATGGTCTCCCGCTTGCAATCCCTTGATCTTCCTCAGTACAACTCGACTTTGAACGAGTTGGCCGATCCTACTGTTCATTTTGAACACGCCATATCTCTGGTAACAACATTCCCAGCCCATGAATCTCTCTGGATGTACCTCCGCGCCGTGATCGACATCTCACCCGTATTAAGTGCAAACTCGTTTGCAGCTTCTGCGATTTCATCAACCGCTCAACTTGACGGTCTCTTCCGAGAGCGGTTCATATCGTGGGCCAGACGTAGAGATTCTGTATGTTTGCCTCCGTTCCTCCACCAGTGAATCTCATGGTTAATATTTAACTAGTCTGCATCTGACTGGCAATGAGATTGCGTTAATATATTCGGATTGGTTAGAATAGGGTAGAAAATTTGGTATCTCACGGGTGTGGTGTACTTGGTGGGCGCTTGATGGGCGCTAATTTGTTTCGATTTCGCGTGAACGACGTGACGTGTGACCCACCCATGGGTCACGCACCTCTTACGTGGAAGGCGGAAGCGTGTCGCGTTCTTCCTCTTGCAATCACTCCGCAACTCCTCTGCATGATTTTGTGGCTCTCGTTCTGACTCCGCCACCAAACCGTTCGAAAATGACGAAGCGCAAGACTTCTTTTGCGAGAAAGGCTTCCTGGCTCGCGTTTGGCCTCATAGCTTTGGCCGCGGTCGCGTCAGCGCAGGGACAAACTGGGGATGTACAGGATGTACTTACCTCTCACTATGTGTTCCCATTCCGCGTGTTTTTGACCTTTTTTTCTCAGAATTCTGTCGCACATTCCGCCAGTGACGCATCATTGGCCGGAGAAACCAAGACGGTGAGTGAAATGCATTCTTCCTCGTATTCACTTCGCCATCTTATACTCATACAGACTAATGCCGAGCTTGATCAAACAGCGGAAGGTGTTACCACTTCTCCCAGTTTTTACATTGAACTTAACGAATTCTTGAAGCCACCCGGGCTTACAAGCAAGCCCTTAATACACTGTCGACACTGACTGCTCATCCGCCATTACACACTTACGGTTCTTCGTTTGCTGTTGGAAATACACCAAACTCCAGGTCCCTATTTTCCTCGTTTTTCCCAAATCTCCAGGGTCAAGGCCCCCTCGGCAGTGCTATGCGCATTATTATTAAACTCCAACGTCAGACAGTCAATGTCATCTTGTCTGGACTTGGAAAAGAATCGAGAACAAAACGAGAAGAAACAAAGGGCAAAGCAATCAAGGTCATCGACTTACTGCAACACTCAGCTGAGTTGGGAAACTCGGATGCACTTTACACTCTCGCCCAAATATCTTTGGTGTGTCTCATTCATGCAGCTGTTTCATTGATTCCAATTCAATTTTGGCCAGTTCCCTCCTTCGCAGTACTTCCCCTCTGATCCCAAGCTGGCCTACGACTCTTTTGCGGCCCATGCCTCCATCACCGGAAATGCAACCTCTCAGAGTTTCCTTGCCTTCTTCTATGCAACTGGCTACCAGAAGGTAGTCCCTGTCGATCAAGCGAGGGCGCAACTGTATTATACATTTGCGGCTAATGGCGGAGACAAGGGAGCACAAATGGCTCTAGCCTACCGATATTGGAGTGGGATCGGCACATTGGAGGATTGCAACCGAGCAGTTGATTGGTACGAACGTGCCTCGGAGCAAGGTATGTTCTCAGTCTGCATGCCACTACCCGAATTAACCATGAGTTTTATTTAACAAGCCATGGAGATCTTCCTCTCAGGTCCGCCGGGCGGGCGAACCCTCCCGCAGACCCCTACTAGACTATCCGATCTAGTGGGCGGCGTATACGGCCCCGGAGCCAGCGTAGCGTCCACCGGACTGAACTCTCAGAAAGCAGCCATTAGGGCGGGCATGTCTCGAGCGTCGGGAGAGACTTGGGAAGATATCCTCGAGTACTACTTGGTTTGTGGCTAGTTTAATTCTACATGTGTTATCTGACTCGGTGTTCAGTTCAATGCTGACCGACGGGAGATCGATTTCGCCTACCGGTTGGGTAAAATCTTTTACCAAGGCAGCATATACTCCTCAAGAGGTGGCATTGCGTCAGGCAGTGAGGGCGTTGGTGCCGTTCCCCGCGACTTCGAGCGCGCGCGGCACTATTTTCTTGTGGTCGCCCACTCAGTCTGGCCGAGGGACCCGCCCCATCCTGCAGCAACCCCCAAAGATGAACACGCCCCCATTATATTTGCGGCTTCTAGTGCGGCGTTCCTTGGCCGCATGTATTTGAGGGGCGAAGGCGTCAAAGCAGATCCAGCGATGGCTAAGATGTGGTTTGAGAGGGGTAGCGAGCACGGGGACAGGGAGTGTCACAACGGCCTTGGCATCATCTGGAGAGATGGCCTAGTGTCGCCCTTCAAGGCAGATTCAAAAAAAGCAATTGCACACTTCACTGCTGCCGCAGGTCAAGAACTTGCAGAGGCTCAGATCAACGTGGCAAAGTATCATTTCGGTAAATAGTAAATAATTCGGTGGCATCTCAGAAAGCTTATCATCGTCCTAGCTCGTGGAGAGATGGCACTGGCCTCAGCAATGTTTGAGACTGCAGTCTTATATGGCTCCCCTTTCGAGGCGTATTATTACTTAGGCCGAATCCACTCTGTCCAAGCGGACACTCTTGGTATACCCCCTGCTATAGCTTCTGGCTCTTGTGCAATGGCTGTGTCGTTTTACAAGATTGTCGCGGAGCGAGGTGTATGGGGAGATGATCTTCTACGGGATGCTGAAATTGCATGGATGTCTGGTACGGAGAGGGGAAAGGAGACAGCGATGCTTAAATGGTGGATAGCTGCGGAGAGAGGTTCAGAGGCGGCGCAAAACAACTTAGCTTATGTCTTGGATCAAGGTCGGTATGGCGTCCTTTGTTCCCTTTTACTTGTTCATTTTTTTCCAGATAAGAGTGTGCTCCGCCTAACCCGTTTCTCACCTACGACCCCCTCGAATGAGACAGCTCGAATGGCGTTAACGCAGTGGACTCGTGCGGCGGCTCAGCGTAATATCGACGCCCTAGTAAAAGTCGGAGACTATTACTACCACGGCCTTGGCGTTTGGGCAGACACAGAGACGGCCCGGTTTGAGAAAGCTGCCAAATACTACCAGTCGGCTGCCGACACTCAACAGAGTGCTCTCGCCATGTGGAATTTGGGCTGGATGTACGAAAATGGTGTCGGTGTTCCACAGGTATGTATGTGCCTTTCGAGTTGATCAACTCTGATACCAACTTTCCAGGATTTTCATCTCGCCAAGCGGCACTATGACCTGGCATTGGAGACAAACTCGGAGGCGTCGTTTCCGGTGTACCTTTCCCTTCTCAAGTTATACGCTAGGAGTATATGGCATACTCTGATGGGCGGCAAAGGTGGTTTGAACATCTGGACTTTGGACGACGAGGAACTTTGTGGGCTTCTTTCCTCCCTTGCGATTCAACGGACTTCTAACTAGATCCCAATAGCATTGCCTCCCAAGGCCCCAGATGTACGCGCACTTGATACGAAAGATGCCTCTGAGGGCCCTGCTTTAGACCAAGAGCGAACGTATTTTGATGAAGAGGACGGACCTTGGTACATTGGCAAGGCTCGAGATGAATTCCGGAAACGGAAAGGAGCCCAGGCTCCGAGTGAGGAGGATGACCATCTTCAGGTTCTCCCTTTGTCTTGGCGCTGTAAATCACTCACCAATCACCTTCAAATAGTGGGCGCGAGACCGCAGGAGCGCCGAGCAAGATAGAGACACCGAGTTTGCGCCCGACGACTATTTGGGTGGACGTGGCGATGGGGACACGGACGATTTCTCCGACACCGTGCTTCTACTATTGCTATGTCTCGCCGTCTCGGTTCTCATCTACGTGCGCACGCGTATTGTGGACAGAATGCGACGTGATCAGCAACAGCAACAACCACAAGCGGGCGCCGATGCAAATGCGCCTCCCGCTGGTGCCAATGGCGTTTTCCCTCCTCCCGGCCCTGCTCGTGACGAGTGGGCCATACTGCGGTGACGGATGAGATTTTTAGTTGTGTGAGGGTCCAATGTATCAGTAGTGCTTCGATGCATGTTCGTAACGCGGTATGTAAATATTAGAAGCAAAAGTAGATAGAGGGTAATTAGTAAGATACGGACGTCGATGGGACAACCACTTTTTTCCCATTTGAACCCGAGCTCGACCTCTCAAACAAGCTCGAGACGCCGATTTCTCACGTGTTCTGTCAAATTGGCAAATCGGCGACACAAGTGTTAACGCGCTCCTCTCAGACTCGTTCTGCATATTTCTGTCTCATATCATTCGAGACCCGAGACCGCGTCCCTTTTGTATTTTCACGCCCCCCTCCCCTGCGCACACATGGCCTTCGACCTTGGTACCCTGGAGCCCTACATTGAGGAAATCCTATCCGCCCCGGGCACTGACCTGGCGACAATCAGCGCGAAGCGCGTCAGAAAGCAGCTGCAGCAGATAGACCCCTCATTGACGGCCGCCTTTCTGAAAGAGCACCGGGAGGCGGTCGATGTCGTGATCGCTCGGGTATTTGAGAAGGTCCAGGGCAGCCAGGACTCTGAGGTGGAAGAACCACTAGCACCTGCCCCGCGGAAGCGAAGGCAGAGCGAGGACGACGTTTCTTCCCCTCCAAGGGAGGAGGAGGACGCCACAGACGATACCCCGCCTCCAGCGAAGAAGGCCAAGAAGACGGTAAAACGGGAACTCAGCGACGCAGAGTTGGCTCGTCAATTGTCAAGCGAAATTAACGGTCGCGCGCGTCGAAGCAACGTTAGCGGAAAGCCCAAGGCTGCGACTTCAAACGGAACTACTAAGAAGAGAAAGTCCAAGGCGAAGAGTGCTGAGATGGTCGACACCGATGACGACAGCGACGCTAGTCAGGGCAAACGGCCATCGAAAAAGCGGTCGAGTGAAGGCGGGACTGCGAGAGGAGGATTCGCGAAGCCGTATCTACTCAGGTATTTCATCCCTCTTATCTGGAGGGTTCCCTCATGTTGAGCTTTGCAATAGTGAACCCCTAGCAGCCGTGCTAGGAGTAGAAACAATGTCGCGTCCTCAAGTCGTGAAGCAACTCTGGGTTTACATCAAATCGAATGAGCTGGTTTGTCGTGTCCGTTATAGCCCTTAAGCCGGTGAAAGTAACGTAGCATCTAATACCACAGCAAAATCCCAATAACAAGCGGGAGATCATCTGTGACCCTGCTCTCAGACCTGTCTTCAACGTAGACAAGATTGATATGTTCAAAATGAACAAAGTCCTGGGACAGTATGTTTGCTGTCTCATCTTTTGCTTTGCGCCCATGACTGCGCTAATCACATGGAAACAGGCATCTTCACGAAATGGAATAATTGATATTCACTACTGTGAATTCGCCTCCCTTCCGCTTGCTTCACTCAATTATTGCTCGCCTGTATCATCATTCCCCTCCTCGCATTTACATCTTCTTATCAGTCCTTGGTGCTAATGCAATGCCGTCCTGGCAACTTAACTGCAATGATGCCTTTGATCGGCAGTTATGCCCATTGGTCACGGTGGACAGAAGAGATGTTGCCACTATTAGCTAATCGATAATGGCGCTACCAGTAGTACATGATGTTACAACCTTAAAAACTCGACGAATGTCGAGCGAATACCGAAGTGATGTCAATAAATACTCGATTACCAGGACAGAGAGCAGTACCATGCTGGTTCAGAACCAAACAACTCGGGAAACTGCAGGGAGAATACGGCAGTTAAGCCGGCAACATGGAGTATGTGCTCTTCCGCCTGATTGTACGTTTACCGCACGAAGCCTTTAGCTCGTGGCGCCGCGCTGCGTCCGCCCTGGATAACTCTTCGCCACAATATTTACAAAGGGTCGAACTGGCGGCCAGCGCTTCGGCTTGTTGGGTAGTGCCCTTGTGAATCGCAGCATTTTTTATATGCCGCAGAACATCGTTGGGCCTGGTGAATGATTCGGTGCAGCCAGGCACAGTACAGGGGTGCCGTTTCGGCGCCGCTCGAGTAATATTCCTCTTTCGAGGGCGGGTGACATCATCCATCGGGGCCGCAAAGTCTTCGTCGTCCTCGGAGTAGGACCCGGTGCGTTTGGTACTTCGGTGGCGTCGTACACCATCCAGGGGATATTCCTCAAGGACAATTTGGCCTGGCGTTGTCGTATACGAGCCCTGGATCGAATGGAAGCCTAGGTTCGGCTCACCGACTTCACCGAAATGTGTAGGTGGCGACCTTCTGGGCGAACGACACAGTCCCAGAGCTGGGGAGCTGCTGGAGCTGACAGTGGAAAATGGTTTCGGTGATGGAGAGACGGCGTATGTGGATGGAGCGGTACTCGACGTCCCCACCGACAATGTGCTGCTGCTTGAAGACGAGAAGGTGTCCGATAGAGAGTTGACGGATAACGGATCGCATGTAGAGGGAGACATGGGCGGAGGAGTCGTGTCATGCGGCATGTGCAGAGGGTCAGATGTTGACAGCGGATGGGGTGGCTGAGGGGCAGGAGAATCCAAGTGAACACGGTCCGACAGCTGCTGGGATACCTCATCGATTGTGGGGTCATGTAGTTCATTCTTAGACAGCTGCCCGTTATCTTCTTCGTCAATGGGAGACGAGGAAAATATGGGAGACACCGGTGAAAGCGATGGGGAAGAGGGAGGCGATGGCGTGTCGTAAAAATCAGTCGGGAAGTCGGCGAACACTTCTGCCTAGCGGTGCGGATAAGTTTTAGTATGGAGAAGGTCAGAATGGAATGATACCTACCACAGTTCTCCCAAATAGGTTGGTCGGGATATGTGGACCAGGAATTCGGATTGGTACGACTGAGTTCTGACGCCAGAGTAGTGAGAATTTAGAAGGGTCTTTATCCCAGTCTGGTTCCTTTCCGTCGAACCATAGCAGTGGTTCGCCGTCCAGCGGCCACAACGATAACCTATAGTACATCAGTGTCCATCGAATCAAACATCTACACTCGACTTACGGCTCCTCTTCAGCTTTGTGAAAGTCGAACCATTTAGTCATATCTGCATCTTCCTGCGACTGCAAAGACAGATCGGCCTGGGAGGACATTCCGGAGTGATGGTATGCGTAGAGGCGATCCTGATTTGTGACACTTTGACGCTGTGGGTCCAGTTATGATGCACGTATTCGCGTATCCCGTCTCAAATGTCTCCTTGACCCGTATCAAATAACAAAAGGAAGTTACCAGTTTATGTTCCATAGGATACCAGTCGTGAAAACTCCACGGTTAGACTCCATTAATTTTTCTTTGGGACGGGGATCGGTTGGTAGCTTTACGCAAGCCTGAGTGTCACTGGGGTAAATAGTTCAAATGGCTTCGAGTAGAGTAGAATGGCCCCCTATATCGTGCAAATATGAGAAACCAGTCCTGTCGCCTCAAATTCGGCTCGTCATTCAGGTTTGGGGTAACATCAATGAATATCGTGTTTGTTAAATAACTAACAAATGGCGCGAATTGGAAGTGCACTGAATAGCACTCTCTGCGAACCGCTGCACAGGAGGC
This sequence comes from Mycena latifolia, assembly GCA_029289555.1. Lineage (NCBI taxonomy): Eukaryota > Fungi > Basidiomycota > Agaricomycetes > Agaricales > Mycenaceae > Mycena > Mycena latifolia. Next base: position 1,666,238 of record JARJLE010000002.1, read on the forward strand.
TGGTCATTGGATTGGGTACCGGTAATTATTTTAAAAACGAAACTGGTTAGGCGGCACGAGAAGGATATGCCTACCAAACCTCGTTAAACGCGCCGCTCAGATATTGGACGATGAGAATGTGTCCAGCAGTCATTAAGGGTTGGAGCGAGAATGCCGGAGATTCAAGATTCCCTGGAGGACCACTGGGAAAAGAATAACATCGAGAGGGAACGAAACTGGGGCCAGGGCACCCGTGAGTGCTTCACAGGTACGGAGACGAAAAATCCTTTTTACAGTGCTACCGATGAGTTTACCGACAGGAAAAGGGACACAAGAGGCAAGTCAAGAGGAGCTTGAGAGGAAACTCAGGCCAAGCGGAGTGGGGAATTTGGGCCGACACCGACTCCTTCCCTTTGGGGATCCCACGGCTATCAACAGCAAACAGTGCCGGTGATTCATTGGTGCGGACCGTCGTCCCAATTCAGCTCGCAAACTTGGGTGGCCCTCTATTGTTCGAGCCATCGGGTGGCAAGTTGGCTTTAAAGTACTGCTTAACCTCCTACCACACCCTGAAATTATTTTCCTTAGCTCTACTATGGCTGAATTCACCTTCGTATCTGAGAATGTCAAGTTCAGCATCCACGGCGGCGGCCTCTTCCCAACCTACCCCCCACCGGCAACGCAATACAAGAAAATTCGATTTGGAGCCTACACCCCTGGTCAGTAAAGTGGCAGTCTGGATGCACACAGCCTTGCCTCCGATGCGCTTGGCGCAGCTTAAAATTTCGGCTGCTCAGCGCGCCGCAATCAATTCGATGTACGCGTTACACCAGTCCTTTGCACCTCATTAAATTAGTATATATTGTAATGACAACGAATTTCGACTCTCGATTTAGTTAACATTCAAAGAGGGATGGCCGATAGCGCCCTCCAACGGAAAAAAAGACGAACAATGCAACGCCACTCATCCTAAAGGGGAGACGGAAATCACGGGTCGTTGATGCGCATCAGTTGATCTTGATAGCCGCGTCTTTCCAAAAGGGAAGGTCTCGGTGTCGGCTTCACGTCCGCGGAGTGGCACTGCCATCACTCCGGCTCCGGGCCGCCGGGGCCTGCCGCTGAACAGCGTTCAACGTTCAACCTTCACCGCACATCGACGGTGAGGAGTGGGTACAGTAACTGAGAAAATTCCTATGGGCCTGGCTCCTGCTTTGTGCGCTGATGATGCTCTGGTCCGTTCCCTCTCAACATCGGCCCCACAAAGCGGCGCGCATCACCCGGGGTTTTCGTGGATGCTGCGAACAATTGTGGATCCATTTCAGCGTATTCCCATACAAAACAAGGATGACCTCAGGATCCTCATGCTTATACTTCGCGCTTCCCAGACCAAAATTACAGAACAATGGCTTAAACCGCTCGGGCCTTCCGGAGCGGCGTCCTCTTTGGGTCGACAAAGTGTTGTCCCGCCCCTTCTTAAAAGAACCACACTCGCTTGCAATTGTTCCGTTGGACCCACCTTCCTCCCTTTATTCCTCTAATCTGGTCATAAGCCGGGGTTGCAACCCTATATGCTTCTTCTTTCCGATATGGTCTTCCCTTTCACTCTCCTCCCAACTGAGTTGGCTCTCGAAATTATACGTGTCGCTTCCCTTCCTGCCTATGAAGATCCTACTACGCCACGGCCCTCCTACGCCACCGCCTTATCACTGGCCTCCGTCTCCCATACAATGCGCAGTGCCACCATGCCTCATCTCCTCCATAGCGTGGTCCTTTCCTCGTCACCTCAGGTCCTCAGCTTCATCGACTCCATTCTCTTGCAGAAACACTTCTCTACGTCCTCCTCTGCATTAGCGCTGGACTACACTAAATTGGTCCGACGATTTTGGAGCACAGAATGTTGGGAGCCCTTGATGGATGACCCTCCAGATTACTGTATAGATTATGGCGTGCTGTACGAGGTTATTCGCGGCGTCGATTCACTCGGCTTGAATTTCCGTTCGTTGCATCTATTATACAATGGACTTACAAGCCCGGGGGTCGATCCTGCAAAGGATTGGGAATGTCGCCACGTAACCTTTGCAGGGTCCCTTCCGAGGTGGAAGCCGTTGACGTCCAACACGGAAGGCATGGCCTTTCTCTCGCGTATCACCCATTTGACGCTATGGATTCCGACTCACGGCAATCCGTGGCTCCCTCCGCCGACACAAGAGAATCCTGTTCCTCATTGGATAAGGGATATACCCTTTTCCTCTTTTCGCAACCTCACCCACTTGGCATTCTCACTTCTCTCGAGTGGCGTTCCTACCCGCCACAAAAGCAATCCCCTTGTCTTCCGGGTCCCAACCGAAGTTTTAGTATACGTCGCTTCAAGCCCCTCGGCGTCCGTGTTTCGCGACTGGGCCTTGGGTGAAGAACCCTTGGTTCACGGCGTCGTGGTGCCGTTTCGTGCATCACCGAGTTGTCTTGTCGGGAACAAAGATTTGGGGTGGGAGTTCCCGTTCATGTGGGGCGAGTCGGATGGAGCTTGGTCAAAAGCAGGTCGCCTGAGAGGGAATGTAGATTGCAACATGGACTGAGAATAATTTTTACAACTGGAATAGCTTTTTCTGGGTGACATCTTCGTCGTGACGAAGCCCTGTCACGCTTAACTGCTTTCAACAGTAACCAACTTGCCTCCGTCAGAGTTCTACACAACAACAAGCTGGAATAGAACCCCTGAACGAACGAAATTAGCCTCGAAACATCTCCCGTACAACGTTTTGGCCCACCAATATGGCCTAGGAAGCGGTTCAAATTGACCTCCCGAACGTCGTCGTCAATCAGCCAATAGTCTTTGACCAAATCCCGTACATTAGTAGCTTGTGCTCTCAGCCAAAGGTCCAAGGTTTGGTACTGCAATACTCACCGTCATACGACAACAGTGACCGCAGGTCGGCAGGAAATAATTTCCCCTTGGTTCCATCTGCTTTCAGAACAAGCGCCAGACTCTCGTCTAGGTTCTGAATGCGCAAACCCGAATTCTTTTTCCTTGCCGCGCTGTTCGTCAGCGACGTCTTGGCAATCTGGAGCTGTGTTTTGTTGTCCATCGACTGCTGTCTCAAGCTGATAGGTATCTGCTCTTGAATCTGGAGGTCGACTTGTTGCTTAACCTGTGCTGCGACCTGCATCCTGATTTCATCGAGAATGTCGTTTCTATGCCAATTACTACCGGATTTCTTTACTTAGAGCCAGGTCGACACACCTCAGGTTCGCAGCGATCTGTAGCTTCACATCATCTCGCGCCATCTGCTTGAACTTCTGGATGCTTTTGTCGCCCTTCTTGTTCTCCTCGCGTATTTGCTTTCGCAGAGCTTGTATTTCCCGCATAGCATCCTGCTGCCCGTTTCGTCAATCCTACCTATTCTTTGGGCCCTATGCAGCAGGAACCTACTGAGGTGGGACCCAGGGTCGAGAGCTCCGCAGATTTCTCATTCAGCCTTCCGAAAGACTGCTCTCTGCGCTGCTGCGTCGATAACACCCCACACGATGCATAGGGATACGCACAGGTCGACAAGTGTTTGGGACATCGCGCCGATTGCTGTTCTGATGTTTTCCGTCTCATCTTGGGCTCTTGGGCGCGGTGTAGCCGTACCGTCGTTAGAGCTCATGAGTTCAAATGAGGAGGCCTCTGTTGTCAGCATGAGGTTTCCTCGTGGCATCTACTGTAGTAGAATTCTATTTGGAAAGCAGTCCCCGGACGGATAATTTGAATACACTACTGGTATCTAGATGTCAGGGCTTGCGCACAATTACACGAAACTTACACGAACTTGAAGCAATTGGAGCCTCAGTTGAGCCTCAGCTAAAATGTCGGAAGCGATCGATTGGTAATCAATCCTTTTTGAGCGAAACGACAGTTTACCTAAACCGCCATGTTCCTTGTACGCGTTTTTAGGTTCCTATTCGCGCTTTATCTTCTTGCAGCGGTTCTGTATACAAGCAACTATTTCCTTCTTTCACCTTTGCATTCGTGTCTGTCGCTTCTGCTTGCTCATCGGGTGCCCAAACTTCCGGCATGGTCGACCTCTTCCTTCAACTCTCTCCTTCCTCGACGCGTCAGCGCAGCCGACTTCAATCAAGACTCTTACTTCCTCTCCGATCCTGGCGTTTTGCATGAACAGTCTTTCGAGGATGTTATTTACTGGCGTTCGTCCGAATTTGCCCGGCAAAACGGGCTGGGTCACGAGAAGCCCATTGCTATGAGCGAAGCTCTGTTTCTTTCCAAAGCATTTTCCAATTCCATGCGCCCGAGCAAAATTGTGCCTTTCTTCTACCGAGCCACTGGGACCTTTGATAAGGACGACATAACAATTACGACACTCGTCACCAGCAATAGATTTCAAGTCTTTGCCCGTCTGGTCGAGCGCTATTCAGGTGAGCTGAACGAGCTTGCCTCATGATTTGTATCCGAAATCGATGGCCAGGGCCTATTTCTGTAACTATACATGTCAAGAATATCACGGACCACGTCCACGAGCTGTTGGATTCTCTGCACGCACTTTACCTTTCCTCCCCGAAGATGGCGAGCAGTGTCGACGTCCACCTTGTCATCGATGGTTGGTTTCGAAGAAAATCTGCTCTACACTGGCGTACTCATGACACTTGAAGCTTTCGATCGCCAATTCAACACTTGGCGGAACATTGCTCGTTTCTTTGCCCGGACAGATTTCGTGATGATGCTTGACATCGATTTCGCTCCATGTGCCAATTTTCGCGCAGCTATCAGAAATAGCGAAGCTGCGATGGACAAGCTCAAGACTGGAAACGCCGCATTTGTCATCCCTGCTTTTGAATACCCGAAGTACGCGGATGGAACCGACGAAGCAAGATTCCCCCGGTCGAAGGACGCCCTTGTCTCCCTCGTGCGCGCTGGCAAGATCGACATGTTCCACGCGTCGTGGGGACCAGGTCATATTTCCACCGATTATGAACGCTACTATGCTTCGCCGCCTGGCGAGATCTATAAAGTCACTAGCTATCAGTCGGCTTACGAACCTTATGTCATTTTCAAGAAGGATGGCCCTCCTTGGTACGCATTAGCCCGCACTAACCCTTTATAAGTTGACTCTTGTGTAGGTGTGACGAGCGATTCGTTGGCTACGGTGGCAACAAGGCGGCGTGTCTGTTCGAGATGTATTTGTCGGGGATCTCCTATTATGTGCTGGCGGATCATTTCATTATCCACCAGAACCATCTGTACGAGGAAGATGCACGGGCAACTGAAGTAGGTCCTCCCGCGCTCAGACCCATGCATCCCATTGATGCCTTTCCAGCGTAAATATAATCGCAAAATTTACTCCGACTTTAAAGAAGAGGCTTGTCTTCGGCCAGTTTTCAGTGAATTTTTGTTTCAACCGATCAATTCTACACAGGTATCTCAAACTTTTTCATGGCAATGGCTCGCTCAACTCGACCCGTGCACATAACGTGCGAGGAGAATGCAAGAAGATTCGAGGTGTTTCGCGCATTGTGGCGCAGCTTGGACCCTCCCACACTCAGGCGATGATCGGATGAGGGCATGCCCACTACTCATCGACGTTGGAAGGCGTAGACGGGGACCTGGAGTAATTTTTTTTGTAACCCAACGAACGGTGTCGCTTTTTTGAGAGATCGCGATTACATTTTCGGACCGTATTCCTGTTCGTGTGATGTCTGAATTTGAAGTCGCTCCTACCCCGGGCCGGACTCCCGGGCGGTGGTTACTTAAAGCATCCAAATGGGTTCTTCTGAATCTCCTCCACCATTTTGTCCTCTCTCCTATGGCCCCTCGTATTCTCATCTGCGGTCCGTCCTTGTTTCTCTTCACTCTTCTGCTGCTCATTAGATCCTTCGCAGGAAAAATCGTCTGGGCTGACGAGGATGTAAAGCAGCTCCTGGGACCGATAGCGGAGGTCATCGTGAGTGAACTGCAGCTCGATTCACGGCCTGTAAGGCTCATTTCCTTCTCCAGTACTACGATTCGCCTACTCGTGCCGATTTCCTGCAAGGGTTTAAGCCGAACGGGAAATACGATGGTGTGGTTGGAATCTTCAGAGACAACACGTCGGCGGACCAAATTGGTTTCTTCGATAAGGAGATCGTCGACGGGTTCTCTTCGTCCGTAAAATGGATCGCCCACAATGGTGCGGGCTACGACCAGATCGACGTTCATGCGTGTAAAGCAAAAGGTACGACGAAACTCGTCCCTCTTTCCCCAGTTGATCCCTAGTCCGCTAGGAATAACTCTGTCGAATACCCCTGGCGCCGTTGATGACGCGAGCGCAACCACAGCACTGTATTTATTGATATCCACTGTCCGTCAATACGCGATCAGCGAACGCTCGCTGCGCGACGGGAAATGGAAGCCCAAGGGTCACGCCGCAAGGAGCCATGATCTCACCGGCCGCACCCTGGCCATCTTAGGCCTCGGCGGAATCGGATTGCGCCTCGCAGAACTCGCTCACGCGTTCCCTATGCGCATCATCTACCACTCGCGAAAGAAGGTTGCCAACGCGCCCGAATGGTGCGAGTACTTTGCGAACGTGGAAGACTTGTTGGCGGAGGCAGACGTGTTGAGCGTACACGTCCCGCTCAGGGCCGACACCGTCGGATTAGTCGGCGAGAAGTGGATTCGCATGCTCAAGAAAGGGTCTATCATAGTCAACACCGCGCGCGGCAAGGTCATTGACGAAGACGCCATGATTAGAGCGCTGGAGGACGGCCATGTGAGCTGATCAACCTCTTTCATCCGCAGCATAACTAACGATGACCCAAAGCTTGCTTCAGTTGGGCTGGATGTATACCCGAACGAACCCGAAGTGAACCCGCGGCTCCTCGACTTTCCCAATATCACCTTGCTACCACACATGGGCACGGAAACTCAGGACAGTCAGCGTAAGATGGAGGTGCGAGCGTTGACGAACTTGAAGGACTTTATCACTCTCGGCAAAGGCAAAGACGTGGTGGTTGAGATGCAGTGAGTTGGCAGCACCGGGACTATAAGATAGAACCGACTTTGTATTCGACAGTTCGCCAGGAAAGTCAAGGCTGTAATTACACGGAAAGCAAGTTCAAATGGACCAGCCTGAGGATATGTCAATCATCTCATTGCAGATATACATACATATATATTTATAAATTCCTGGATACAAGCTACTGCTAGTCCTTCTTAGCAGCATGGGAAGCGGCAAGACCGGTAGCTCCAGTTGCAGCTGCATCGTCCACAAAATGGGCATATCGGAAAACATGGCCCTTGGCCGCAAGAGCATCTAATATCATCTTCCGGTATGCCTCGATGCCAACGAGGGACCCGCCAAATGATATCAGCGCGTCTTGAGCTTTAACTCGGTTCGGCGCGCTTTCGTCGGGCTCACCCAAGAGTACGGCAATCTGAGCGGCAAATATGCTGGACGTCGTTTCGAGGACGCGGAGTGCCAGCGGATCGGCGTCCTCGAACGCCGACTGGAACACCAAAGGAGCGAGTGATGAGAGACGTTTCTCGGATGGCATGGTGTATTGGGGGAGCGTCTGGGGCGTGATAGCAGAGGAGGCAACTTCAGGCATGTGTACCGCGAGCAAGACATCCAACACGGTCTTCTGCCCGAAACGCTCCAAGATGCGCGTGGTGAGGACGCTCTCCGGAGGAGGGGCACCACGGACGGAGGCTAAGTCGGTCTCGGCCAACATCTGCCGGACGGCCTCTCGTCCGACGTGGAATCCACCGCCCTCGTCCCCGAGGATCCAACCCCAACCCCCGACACGCCCAAGTTCCTTGAAGCTAGTTGCCTCCTCCTTGAAGGAAACCGCGATCGCGCCTGTCCCGGCAATGACGCCAACTGCGTGCGAGACGTCTGGATGCATCCGCACGGGAGCAGCCAACAGGTGCGTGTCGTTGGCAATGGACAAACGGGATCCAGCAGGGATACCGAGGAGAGCCGAGAGGGTGGGGGTGACCTCTGCAATCGCTGCAGGCGCGTCGAGGCCGGACACGCCGAACCACGCTGCGGCGAATGGAGAGTCGCCTATGGGAGGCAAGGGAACGGGGTCGACAGATGGCGGGGACGTGCATGTCTTGAGTGCATCGCTGACCGTCAGACTAACGGCGGACTCGAAGGCTTCAAGGCTGAGATAGGCGAAGTTGGAAGGACCGCCAAGGGCACGGCCGACGATGGTGCCCGACGCGTCGACGATGACGGCGGCAGTCTTGGATCCACCGCAGTCGACACAGAGGTACAACGACATGGTGGTGGTGCGAGAGCAAGAGCGCTATCGATGGAAGCCTGAAAGCGAATCATATGCAGCATCCAACGTCGACCGCCCTAATAGGGGCTATCACCGATCATCGATCACCCATCAACTCGACAGCAGTGCCAAACAAACCAGCTATATAAGGCCAGCGAAAAATTTGCAGGCCTCGTGCGGCGGCACGGCCATCTCTTCCCCATGTTGCTCATGGCTGCCCTCTCCCTCCGTGGATTGTACACGCAGTCGTTCGAGTGTCAGGCCGTGTCCTGAACAACTGGACGTCTTAGCACCCAGTATCGCCGCTCCTCTCCATGGACCGGGGATGGGTCGGTGGTTCCATACATCTCTCCTGTTGTCTCCCACTACCAATAAATTTGCTGCATCTTACTACCAATAAATTTGTTGCATCCTATATACAAAAAGTAAAAAGTGGAAAGCTCCCCCGTCGTGGATTGTAAATCGTAAATTTATAGCATTTCCACACTCTATCCTATCGCAGGGCGTGTGCTACCGCGGCGCGCCATGATCAAACAGAACAGCGAATGAAATTCATGAGCCTCATGCCTACTCGCTCTCCGCAATGAGTGCGACAATCATGCTAAGTGAGCCGTGAGCGACCGCGGGACCACGCAGGAGAGGATGACGCACCGATAAAGGTAGTAGAAGAACGAGAGCAGATAGAAACCGAGCTTGATGAAGCTCTCTTTCTTGTGCCCAGGCAGAGTCCGGAATATCTCAGTCGCGTCGTACATGTGGTTTTTGCTTCGTATTCTGTTGCGGTCGATTAGGGGGAAAAAACAGTACAAGGTAAAAAAAAAAATGCGCACTTGTTTGCGTTATATGCAACCAACGGGGCATTCAGCAGGAACGCTGTCCACTGCCCCGAGAGCAGGAACAGCGTCACGAGGAAGGCGTGCGCGATGTTTTCTGGCAGGACGAACTGTGGGGCCAGTTCAGGCGGAGCACGACCACCAAAAAAATGTCACGGACTTGGTTAAGCTTATTGCAGAGATCTATCGGGTTGATATAATCGCATTCCAGGTCGGAGAACATGATGATCTGCGAGACACTGTGAGCTAGACACGGGAATGGCGTGCGTTTTCGCGGGACGTACGAAAAAGACCATGCAGAATAATAGCCCCGCGGCCATCAGGACCGCGAACAGAAATAACCAGCCTGAGAGGCATCGCGGTTCCGACGAGCAAGATACGAGGCGGGTCGTGGAAAAGAGTAAATAGCGGACGACAAGGGATTGACGGCGTTGGCGAGCAGGGAGAGGGCGGGTCAAGGAAGGAGGAGGAGAAAAGTGACACGTTAGCAATGTATGGGAAGTTGGAATGGACGTCTACGCACCTGCTCCGCTCATTGTCGTAAATGTGTATCTCTCTCAAGTGGTTATTAAGCGGGTTGTATGGACCCGTAGACAGTGTCTTTGAGATAGTTCAAGGCCGGTGGTCGTCAGGAGGAGGTGAGGGCTGTGAGACCTGTCGGAGCAAGGCGGTGTGGTGGGTCTGCGAAGGTCTGCGGTGACGTTTGGTTCAACGTGCCCTGATTCAGCGAGTGACTGTGACTCAAGTTGTGTTACCCGCCGCCACTTTGGAGGCGCGTCAAAGAAATGTATGAAGACATCCCAAGTGCTCTGTAGATTATATATTTGATGTAATTCTACAAACTTGGCTTCCCCAAGGATTTTTGCAGGCTACTCTAGGCGCCGAAGCGCCCAAAAAGCTCAGAAGCTTAAGAAGGGAACCAACAATGGCTGGGAAGACGAGCGTAAATACTTGGTAGCTGCAGAATAGAACTTTCTGCACCTTTCGCATTGCTCGCTTGGATGATCCACGTCGGTTTCGATCAGTCAGTGTCACGCATAGGAAGACTGGAACGCTCGGCGGTACATTGCTTATTGCGCGCATTCGACATTGGACTTATCAACACTTGTCTCAAGAGCATGACAATCACTGCAAGACTCGATTAGTGCCAGCTTAACTTCGTAGGAAAAAAGAGGGTGCCCATACCTTGAATGCCGCTCACTTGAATGGTCTTCGCAAATGCCGGGCCACCGAATCAGTTAGTCGTCGAGCACGGGATTGTTCGATCGTGTGAGCGGGGAGACGAATCGATTAGGGTACATGTTTACAGCAGCCGCCAAAAGTACAGCGAGTGGTAGTTGTCGCAGACTTTTTGCAACGCGCATCTCTACGTCATCCAAGTCAACGCAAAGGGAAAGCAGGGCGATATGCATACCAAACAGAAAACTCTGCCGGGCAGATAGAGAGCAAGACGAGGAAAGGGGAAAGTGAGATAGAAATGTGATGGTGTCCGGCCATATTAAACGCATCTTCGCGGCGCCCAAAAACACTGAGAATTCAGTCGATGTCCATTCTGCCTCCGCCGTTTCCGCCCCGTTTGGCGCCTCCGCGTCGGTTACCGCGGCCACGACCTCCACCGCCGCCGCCGCCCCGCCGCCAAGCGCCGCCGTTTCGGGGGCCGGAAGGAGTCTGGACATAGTCTGCTGGGTTTGCACCTGGCGGCGCGACAAGAACTTGCGCACGGGGATCTGCGTGGAGCAGCGAGTCCGAGCGCATTTTTCTGTTCCAGGTGTCACTTTGACGAAGCGGTAGAGGAGGCGAGCACTGACGATCCGCCTTCGGTTGGTGTATCCATAAGGATATCCACGCTGCCCTCTTCCCTGACCAACCCTAGCCCATCCGGCCCGCCAAGGCGACCGCCGAGGCCCGTCGCAATGGACCCTACAATCCGCACCGAGAGGGTTTTACCGTCCGCAGGCTGGTTGTGGAATTTCTGGACTGCCGCTGAGGCGGCAGAGGCAACCTTGAAGGTCACGCGGATGGCGACTTCCTTGCTGTTGGAAACTGAGGCCGCCTTCACTATCTCTCCACAGCGTTTGAAGATGGCAACCACGTCGTCGGGAGTTGTGCCAGCGACCAAGCCCGTAACTTCGACAACATTTCCCTGGGAGGCAGAGCCTGCACCCTTGATGGAAAGCTCAGAAGAAGTAGCGGCCTGGAGAGCTTTCCGAGCAATAGCATTCAGGTTGGCCTTTGGCGCAGCTGGAGGGTTGTTCATGCGAGCGGAGAGGGAGTTGTGTTCGTCGAACATGTCATGCGCCCATGGTGAGTCTACGTCGCCCTTCGGAGTCGGGGTTGGGCGATTCTGCGGGCTATCGGTATGAAAACAAAGGGACCAGCGCAATTGTTGGACATACATAGGGGGAGGCATTTCTGTTTGAAGGACCCGACCGCGAGCGAATGGGGCCACTGGGGTCCCCGGTGGGCAGGCTCATACGTTCAAGAAGGGAGGCCATTGAGATGCTGTGGTAAGGCAGTGGCACTGAAGAAAAGGCCCTGAGCTGATTTGGCCTTGTTTGACTTTGGGCGCTTTCGCGATCACTGCAGCTGGACACACCGCGGTGGCCCTCCCAAACTCAAAGTGACCATCGTTTCTTCAGCTTCAATGCAAGAATCCTTTCAAGCTTTTTTCTCGCGCCGGTGCAGTGAAATGCCGACCCCTGCCAGTGTTTTTAAGCAGTCTGTCTTCCGTGGTGATTGTCTGGTCCATGTGACGGTGCAGGAGTCCGGCGAGCGTAGCCGGAGTATGGTACCGTTGTACTTGGTTGATTTCCCCCGAAACCCCGCCTGGACCAACTGTAGCAGAACGCGACGTCGTTGGTGTTCGTTTGCACTTGAATTGCTCTGCAGTCAACCAGCGCCCAATACGTACCCCGGGAAACTGTCCGGCTCACATCCGGCTCCTGTTGTGTTCACGAATCATTTAGAGTTGCGCGGCACGACCCATCACATCTTGTCTTCCCCGCAATGCCCCCCCATGTCTATACCTCCCCACTCCCCAACTATCCTATCCAGAGCACCTCTATTTTTACGCACATCTTCGCTTCTCGTGCTTTAGGCGACGTTGGCGGCTTCTCAGGTTCCCTCAAAGCGTTCATCGACGCAGCTTCCGGTGCATCGATTACACGGGCTCAGCTCTTCCATCTGTGTTTATCCTTTGCGTATGGTGTTAAGCACCATCCCCATACCGCCCAATTTGCCAAACGGGGTGACACTGTACTTATATATTCCCCGAACTCTCTGGCATGGCCAGTCGTTCTGTTCGGCTGTGCGTCTTCATCGTTGTCCGTCCTGATTGTCGGGCATAATTTACTTCCCAGCCGTTGCTGCTGGTCTCCGATGCACCCTTGCGAACAGTGCATACACAAGCGAAGAACTCGCATTCCAGTACAGCGACAGCGGCGCCAACTTGATCTTGACTAGCGAAGAGGGTCTTGACGTTGTCCTAGCGATGTTTGCGAAAAGCGGTATTGCAAGAATCGAGGCGGAGAGAAGAATCATTGTCCTCAGCAACGATCTTCGGTGGGCTGGTGGACCGAGTGCTGCACCAAGTCCCGCTGCTGCCGGTCTTTTGAAAATGGAAGACTTGCTGGGCAGAGGGAAATTGGGCCAGGAAGAAAAGTTCGAAGGTCCTTTGGCCAACGAAACGATCTATTTGTGCTACAGTTCGGTAGGAGGTTTTGGCCGAGTTTCCACTTATTCGCTGATTATGCTGTATCTTAGGGTACTACGGGAAAGCCAAAGGTAAGTCTCTCCTCCAGCCGTTAATGCCTCAGCATTAATTGAGCTGACAGGGTGTTGAGGTGATATTTAGTATATAACACCGTGCCTCTAAAACCTCATGCAATCTAGACTACTCATCAAAACATGACCACCGTCCTGGACATCGTCGGGGCCGCGTTCCCTACTATGAAGGCCGAGGTTGACATAATGCTGGGTATCCTCCCGTTCTACCATATCTACGGTATGTGTCCTGTATATTTCTCGTCTTGTAACATGCTCATCTTCGTAGGCGTCGCCAAACTCTTGCACTTCCCCTTCACTGCAGGATGCGCCGTCGTTATCCAACGGCGATTCGACCCTGTCCAGTTTTGCACTGTGATCCAGAAGTACAGGGCGACGGTGTCTCTAGTGGTCCCCCCTGTTCTTGTTGTTCTCGCGCGCCACCCTGGTGCGTACCTTCGCCATGATCGACATTCCCTACTCAATCGGCGGGCTCAGCTGTGGACCAGTACGACTTGTCCAGCATGGAAGTCTTGTTCTCCGGGGCCGCTCCTCTCGGCTCTAATCTAGTCAAGTCGGTGTGTCTCTCTAAGTTTCCTGTTACTCTGGGGTTCTCACATTTACGCAGGTCAAAGATCGTCTGCTTGCGAAGCGCGGGGGACGGGGTACATTAGTGATAACGCAGGGTACCTCTATTTCGTCCTGCGGCGTGCAGACGCTAAAGATTTGCAGGCTATGGGCTGACCGAGACCTCCCCGACGACTCACATGCTGCCTGTGGCCGATGCCGAACGCAAAATAGGCAGCATCGGGATACTCCTACCGAATCTCGAGGCTCGCCTGGTGGAAGACGACGACGGGGAGATCGACGCAGCCCAGGGACAACCCGGGGAGTTGTGGATACGCGGAAAGACTATAATGAAGGTCAATGGGATTCGTTTCGCTACTGAGCCAGCACTTGAGCTCTCGCAGGGATACATAAACAACCCCACGGCTACCCAGCACGCCATCACTCCAGATGCATGGTTCAAGACGGGCGATGTCGCCGTCAGAGACCAAGATGGGTACTACTATATTGTAGACAGACGCAAGGAACTCATTAAATACAAGGTATGTAATGACATTCCCATGCGTCGTATCGATTTACTTATGGCAAATCGGCAGGGATTCCAAGGTATGAGTTGAGTCTAAGGCATGGGCTGCACCCTCATCTGTGCCTTCAGTGCCCCCTGCTGAACTCGAGAACATACTGTTAACGCACCCGGAGATTGCGGATGCAGCAGTCGTCGGACTTGAGAGTATCAAGGAGGCTACGGAGCTCCCGAGGTTGGCTCGATGTTTGACGCTCGCACCGTATGTCTTAATTTTTTTCAGAGCGTATATTGTGCACGCCAATCCGGATAAGATCAAGACCACGCAAGCTCGACTCGAATTTGCGGACAGCGTCGTAAAGTGGATGACAACCAAAGTAGCAAGACACAAGTATTTGCGAGGAGGGGTACACATTATTGACATCGTGCCGAAGAGGTACGAGTTACTAACAACAAAACTATCGACATTGACACAACTCTGCAGCGCCTCCGGCAAGATTCTGCGACGCCAACTGAGGGAGTTGGCCAAGCAGCAGGCAGAACGAGGAGACTTAGGTATAAAAGTCCAGGCCAGACTGTAATGTTGCACACGAGACCTGAAATGGGTAAGAGTCAGCGGCTGCAGTTGCATATACAAGGATATCCCGTCAGAGTGTCAATAGTTTGGAGCCCGCCCCACAAGAGGGTATACACCATGAAGAAATTCAAAAGATCCAACGCATCACAGGAAGAAATAGTTGAAGACGTAAGCTCACCTGCGAGCAGAAATCGCATCCTACGAAGGAGGAACAGCAAAGTTCGGGGAAGAAAAAAATTGGGAGAACTGCGCCGAAGGAGAGTGAGCCCCATTGAGTTGAGGACCCGAGGAGGGTCAACAATCGTATAACTATGTCTATGAGCAACAAATTGCCCGCCATTCGACAAACCACCCGAGCAACAGGATGCTCGTATCTTCGCAGACTGCGCCTTTGCCAAGTGATTTGCGTGCAGAGGGGCACCGGAGCGGCTGGGATGGAGCTGCGACGCGGTTTCCCAGGTCGTGCAGGGTCATTCCCGCCGTCCTCGTCCAGACCGACGTGCTTGGGGCCGGTTGCTTTCCATTGGACGGACGAGGACATACTCCGTGTCTCCGGGGACTTTCCCCACAGCAGAGGTCGAGAGCTGAAGCTCTCTGTGCGGGAGCTGCGACAACGATTCTTCAGACGGCGCAGGAGTAAAGAAAAAAAAAGATCACAAACCGGAATTTATATGTGGTCTTGTTTGCGCCGCGCAAACAAATCCCATAGCAGACGCGTACATGTCGGCGACACGCTCCCAAGCACGGCAAGCCCCACCGCGGACGGCAAGTCGGCCTCGCTGGCCCAGCTGCCATGCTCATACTTCTCCAGGTCATGTTCGCAAGCTTTCCGACCCTCAAGGTCATCGAGCCCCCGAAAGGTATGTTACTGGCGCTGTGGCATCCATCGGTTCGATATAGACCGCATCCGCTAGGCAGCTTTTCCACCCAGAACGACCAATGGTGTCTGACGTACTGTTCGCAAAACGTCAGCGGGCGTATTCATAACAAGGCGCCCTCGTGTCAATCGGTTTGCCTCCGCAAAGTCTTCTCTCACGAAGTGCGGAACATCCTTCAATTCCGGAGCCACAGAGAGATCGGCCCAGACGGAAAGGCTCGATACCCACTCCCTCCGGAGGGCCAGCCTATACATCTACCACGATATCTTGGGGGGCGGCCTACGGATGACCCTGAGCATGACAGGAAATCTCCCGCCGATGTCAAATATTGGGAAGAGGGCTGGTATCTCTGGAAGACGAACAACTGGCTCGGAGTGTACCGCAGCATCCATCTCATGCCGAAAACCTTGGAGACACAGGCCTTGGACGATCTGCAGAAAAAGGCAAGCCGGCAGCGGTGGAAGGAATACCAGGAATTTCTGCAGTCGGGCTTGCCGAGGACGGAGGAAAACAAGTGGCTTGGCCCCATCATTCCTCCGAATTACGGGCCAGATCCGACGTGCGTTCAAGGGGTCTCCGTGAGTTTCTGAGTGCTGACGTATTTCCTTAGACCGGAATCGCTACTGGTGCATCTCCCGCTTGATTCTGGGCCTCTGCTGGAGCCCCTCTATCATGTCCTTGCGCCTGCCCACCACTCTTTGCAGCTCTTCCAGGACAACTTTAGCGCTGGTAACTACCAGAAATTTGCGCGCCGTGTTTGGGACAAGGCGTGGACCGGGGAACCTTTCACTCTCGCGAGCCGTGCATGTGGCTTTGGCTACGAGCAGTGGAAGAACAAGAACAAGGGACCGGACGATGACAAGGAGAAGGAGGCGTAGGGTTGTATATTCCGCTATAAGCCACCATGCATATGTATATTGCTCGCAAACTACCATACCACTCATTAGAATGATTACCATGGATGTACTTAATATCAATGCTTGCTTTCACTGTGTGAAGCCGGAGTCCCGTGCATTTTTATAATCTACAACGTGATTCGGGCGGCTTTGTCACCATCCATTGCGTCTTGCCATTGTTTAATGCCGATTCTTCGTTTGCTCTTCTCATCTCCCCGATGTCGACCCCACTCGAGATAAAAAGCGTCAAGCAATGGAACGAAACCCTGCGGGCCTCCACTGCAGCTGGAATGACCGTTCTCGTCGATTTCCATGCTCAATGGTGTCAACCATGCAAGGTGCAACTAATCTACTCGCGTACGAATGACTCCTGATTAAACCAGGCCATAGCTCCTAGATTCAGTATGTTAGCGTCTCAGGTATAACGACTTGAACCTACTACAGCAAAAACCATCTAATTTGCATCATCTAGAATCCCCACGTTCGCTTCCTGCGCGTCGATGTGGACCAGCAGAAGGCCATTGCTGCAAAATACCAGGTCACCGCCATGCCCACTTTTTTGGCGATCAAGGCCGGCAAGGTTGTCGACATGGTTGGTCCCCTCTCGTAGAGTCTGTCTGTCCGTTGACTGATCATGGCCAGATTCGTGGGGCGGACCCTCAAGGACTCGGTCGCCTGGTGCTCCAACACGGGGGCCCCAACCCTCCTGTTCCCCCGCTCCATGAAGAAGCCGAGGCAGCGAAGGTCGCCGGAAATGTATGTCTTATTTCTTGGTTCCCAGCTCAATACTAATTTTATTTTCCCCACAGGCTTTTTACAAAGAAGGCCGCTATCCGGAGGCCATCGAGAAATACACCGCTGCCATCTCAGTGGCGCCAACTTCAGCGGCGCTTTACAGCAACCGTTCAATCGCATATCTCAAATCAGAACCTCCAGAACTGGACCTTGCCCTGGCCGACGCCCAAAAGGCGACCGAGGTAGAACCTAAATGGGGCAAGGGCTACGCCCGACTTGGGGAAGCGCTGCAGGCGTTGCAGAGGGACGAGGAGTGTGCCAAGGCATTTGAGCAGGCCGTAGAACTCTCCCAAGGTCTTGCGAAAACCGAAGCAAAGCAGAAGCTGGACGCAGTGAAGAAGAGGCTGGGTTGGCACTAGATTCCGTCTCGTTTCTGCGTATCTATAGGACCGACTAATTGTATTGTAGCGTGTCGCTGGGATCTCCATAAATGTGTGTTCACGATCAGGTTCGGAATGCTGCATTGCCATCCCTTTCGCGGCGTCGAATTGCTCAAGCCTTCTACTTGATCCAGTATAAGATGATCTTGGTTAAATGCGAGTAAAGTTCAAGCCTGCACGTATATAGTGGTGGCTGTACCCATCAACAATCGCATCAGGAACCAAATACATGACAATTTTGAAAAAATGAGAGAAACGACAGACTGCAGGAACGGCCTTTTTGACCCTCGTTGAAAAAAAAGGATAAAATTGCGAAAAGTACGCTAGTCTTGACGACAGTGGGGTTCGAACCCACGCCTCGAAAGAGACTGGATTACATAATCACCCAATTAAACAAGGGGAAAACCTAATTCCAGCGCCTTAGACCACTCGGCCATGTCGCCCACCCCTGGAGGGGGACGGGGGCCTTCGTTACGAAGAGATTGAGCCACGGAGCGTGCGAATCGAATAAGAAATGGCCGAGAACGAGGAGAAATGGCGGGGGAAAAAAAATCGAGCGATGAACATTGGAGATCCTTCTTATGGATGAAAAACAGGATTCCGGAGATTAGGAGGGCACCAGAGAATTAATGTTAAGCTACTTGAGGCGTAGAGATCATCACATCATTTCGATCACGCGCCTATCACGCTGCGTCTTTTCAACTCGTACGCGCTCCCTCCATGTTCCCTCGGTTGCCTCCTCCTTCTGTAAGGAAAACTAGCATATCTACACTTCAACTTGGGGACCCCCTGGTGAGTCTACCATAGCTGCTTTGCATCCTGTTGACGAAAAAAGCCAGCAGAACGCAGGTTCGTTGGTGGTATTCGACTTCCTCCCTGTCGGCTGGATTACGCGTCAAATTTGCTCCTGTCTTTACCGTAAACATGGAATGCCACTATCCTCCCAAAAGCACAATAAAAAAGCTGGCTTCTTGGTTTCGTCGTCCTGATCTTTTTACTTCTGGCGGCTGTTTCTGTAAAATTTAAGCTTTTCATGCGCTTTTCTTCGCCTGCTAACCCTGCAGATACTAGTATTCTTCCTTGGGTCTCTCGCAGTCTTGTCTTTCTTTCTTCTGCCGTGGTTTCTCTTATTCTTTGGAACTCTTTTCTTCTCCGCAATCCAGCTTGACTTTGGCGCTAGGTTTTCGCTCCTTGTTTTTTTTCTTCTCTCTCCTTCTTTCTTATGATTCTGATCTCGTACGATACTGTTCTTCGGCCTTCTCTGAGTTTCAGGCCAGTGATGCTGTCGGGCGGAAAGAGAAGCAGAAGCGCAATATTTGGAGGGGTCTGGGATGAAGGGGAATCATCACTGCTTCGAAATGAGTCCCAGAACTTATAAATTGAATAACAAATGACCGAGATATCTATCAAACACTATTCCAGATCACGGTGTTGATGGCGCATAGTTGCTCCTTCGCCCTTGCTCCATTCCTCTTCGGAAGTTGGGTGCATATTCCGTAGTATCCTATACACAATCCCTGAATTTTTCGGAATTTTATAGTGTCAGGCTGGAGAGCGACGAACATGCCGACGATCGAGGCAATTTGATCCCCAGTAATAATCACAACAAGACATTCTTCTCTTAAGCCACGACATCTTTTGACTGGGGTAAATTCACCTACATGGCCGTTAGATACCATTCTGTGTTCCTACAACTTTTAAAGCAACGTTCTAAAAGTTTGAGCTCAATGGCACAGTTTTGCTGGATCAAATACTTCTTAAAGGCTTCAACTTCAACTTAGACTTGAGCTTTCAACCCTTGTTGAATTTCTCACCTCTCCCTAACCCAAATCGATACATCCTTGATACCGATGCTTTCATTTTTTGGGAGGCGATAGAACAGAAGTGACTGAAGGATCGGAATTGTTACGTAAGGGTGCTCGAGTCGGGATCTCATGGAAAGACGTGGAAGTAACTGGAGCAGATGCCTCATTCAATGCATTGCGTCTGTTTAAGCGGGCAATCAGGGACGGGAACGTCAAAGCAGACGCAAAAACAATATGCCCAACGAGCGCTGAGGAACGCAAACATCGTAGGCCCCCGGTCACTCAGGCCTCAGTCGGTCCGCTGGAGGCCCCAAATTTTGGTTGATTGTAGTACCTTACAATTTTTGGCTCGTCGACATTGATTTACCTTACCTCGGACCGACTTTGGATCGACTTCTGCGCTAAAAATTGGTACGAGGGCCAATTTTTCTCGTTTTTCGCCCCCTCGCTGCTTTCCCGTCTGGTCAGGCGCTTCACTGCTGCCCTGCGCGCATTCCTCAAGGCGGAGTCCGCATTTTGGACTCAATTTGGCAGGCCATTAGGTGCTGTGCTCAAAATTTTTCCTCAGCCTCCGCCCGATTTACCTTACGACGGACGTACTGTGCACGTCCTGACCGTTGATTTACCTTACAAAACGGACGTAGAGAAGGCAAATTTTGAGCGTTGATTTACCTTACAGCGGACCGGCTGAGGCCTGAGTGACCGGGGGCCTAACATCGTGCTAGTAGCTTTCTTGACGAGAATCATGTGCAACTTGAAGCTTGCCAAAGTTGGCGGGGAGTCTGAACCACATTTTCCTCCAAGTTCCCCGCAAATTTGAGTACTAATTAACTATGTTGAGGAACACTACAAAATACAAATTTGAATCCACAATAGACCACAAGGCCTGGAGAAATATATACAGCAAGCAATTAAAAAAAGTCATGATGTTCGTTAACGGAATTTCCTAGATTCCAAGAGTTCCGGCTTTGCGTAGCCGCGCCCTCTCCAATGGTGTCAGGTCATCGTCCATTATCATGGCTAGAGCTTCCACGTCAGTGATTTCATTTATGAAAGAAAATGGAGCCGCGCACATGAGGACGAGCCATCAAAAGAGTTATCTCCGTCTACGCTATCGTCCATGCCGCCGGACATCAATCTGGGTAGCATCGACTTCCGTCGCTGGATGAGGCCTGTTAGCGAGTGCATGTAATTGACGGAAATGAAAATGAGGCACCTTGGTTGCGGTGGTGTTCATGTCATCCATATCAATCAGATATGGGGTTTCGTCTTCGTGGTTTCGTTTCTCTGCGGACTGCACGACCCATTCCATGCCGACTACGAGCGGTTTGGGATCAGCAAGGGCTCTGGGCAAAATCAATCAAGGTCATATAATCGACGTTTGCTGGGAATAAGCTTACTTGTAACGGGTGTACGTGCTGCGCAAGCCATTCTTGTAAACAATGTGCGTGCATGTCTGGCCGACGCTGCCCAAAACCTAGAACATCTGTCAGCACAAAGATCCTCCCGCAAAAGCACAAGAGAAAACCCACTCTTGCCCCAAGGTTTTTGAGCATATCCGTGATGAAGGATCTTGCAGAATCGTCGTCCCCAATCTCGGAAATTATGTCCACAAACACGATACAGCCCTTGAGGATCGTCAAAGGCTGGATAGGAGTCGCTGTCGGGCGTTGCGCTTCTGCTACCGCCGCGGTATCATCAATAGAAGTGTCAGCGGTCGGAGCACTATTGGCGATTCGCGTGCTCCGCCGCATACCTTCAGAAGGATCGGACGAAGACGGGTAGCTGCTGCTTGTACTCCGCAAGGGCGCTTCGGGAGGCCCCATCAGCCCAATGGGCTTCAGAGGGAGGGACACTGATTTCGACAGATCCAGCCCAGCCATGGATGCTCTCCTGGCCGCATTCTTCCTCCACTCCTCAGGGAGCCGCTCCTTCTCTTTGCCCTTTTTACTCTGCTCGAATTGAACGGCGCTGGAAAAGTCGAAAGTGACCCCGCGAGGAGAGGTGACCCTCTCAGTGACCCCGTCCTTGGCCTCGACCCCCTCTCCTTCCCCCATGAGATCTTCTTCGAGCATGGTAGCATCTCCGTCCCCTCCTCCTCCTCCTTTGACGGGGCTTCCCATGACACTAGGCAGGCCCGGGTGGCGGCTCACTTTCGGTGCCGATCGTCCCCTGCCAGCACCTCCGAAGATGCTCGGTCCGCCGCGCATGATGGAGCCCGTACCGATGGTGAGCTTCGACGCCCCAGCAGCGTTTTTAGAGCCCATGAACGCGGAAAGAGGACGCTGGACTAGAGCAGTCTTCGGAGGAGGTACAGCGGACGTCGAAGGTTTCGAGGAGTCGCCTGTAATAGAGGAGGTCGATGACGAGCAACTTGCGATGGAGGCAACAGTAGACGCTCTTTGTAATCCACCGCTCGGACGACCTATCCCGATACTCCTCTCATCCACGCTTCGGGTGGATTCTGCCAAGGTACTATCGGTGTCGTCTCTGCTGAAGCCCATGCTCGTATTCGGACGTTCGGGGGGAGGCATTCTGAGCTTCTCCAGCGCCGAGGCCAAGGTCTGGAGAGACGAGGGATTCCCACCCGGGCCAGTAAATGTACGCGTGAACGAAGCTAAAAACAGTCAGGACAGTATTACGCCGAGAAAGCCAGGAAGAGACCCACGAGGTGGTCTTGCGGTGAACAGACTAGTTGCCCTAACCAACTTGTTCTTTGTCGGAGAAGGTGAGCCGCTCGGTCCGGCTGCTGCAGACACAGGCTTGTTCTTCGCCGGGGTCCTCGCAACCGCAGATCTTGCGGCGCTCGCCTTGGTTGGATTGGCGAACGACGATAGCTTGCTCGGCGACGCCATAGGGATCTTCGATGGGGAGCGAGACGGCCCAGCTTGCGAGTGCGACGATGCCTGGTCACTCATCCTCTGCTTCTTCGTCGGATTCCCGACCGCTGTTGTCGCCGGTGCAATCCCAAACGAGAAAAGCTTCTTCTGCGTTGGGGCTGAGGGGCGAAAAACGTAAGAACTCAAGTGATAGAGTCAAAAACCAAGAATCTCACCTCCGCCTTCCGCCTCCTTACGTTT
Source organism: Mycena latifolia (assembly GCA_029289555.1). Lineage (NCBI taxonomy): Eukaryota > Fungi > Basidiomycota > Agaricomycetes > Agaricales > Mycenaceae > Mycena > Mycena latifolia. The sequence continues at coordinate 1,688,572 of JARJLE010000002.1, forward strand.
CAGCGATGTGCTACGCGTAACTCTGTCGGCAGGCGCCGGGAGTGGGGCGAGCGGGCGCGGCTTCCCCACACGAGACTTTGGGCGGCCTTTCGATTCTTTCTCAGGGGGAGGCTGGGCATCCGACGCTTGTTCGCCCGACATGGATACATCTGCAGGCGGAATGTGCTCATCTACTGAGTCCATGACCACATCAGTGGGCGCGGTGGTCCCGGTAGGGAGCCCCGTTGCGAGATCCTGTTCCACCGGCATCTCGACGTCCACGGTCTTTTCCTCGCCATCTTCGGTGGTTGCATCAGGCGGGAGGAGACGAGGCTCGGCGGGTAGCTCTGGTGGCAAGCTCAGTTGCGCGCCGCCAGTGGGAGACAGTATATCGGGGGAAGAAGATACGGGAGGGAGCGGCCCATCATCATCTATGGGTGGATCTATACCGGGTTCATCGTCATCCAAATCCGTCAACGGGCTCGAAAAGCGTCGGGCGGGCATAGTCGATGGCTTTTCTTCGACGACCATCGCTGGCTCGACGGTAGCAGCATCTATCGTCGTTGTCGGGGTCTCCGGGCGACTGACAGCCGTTGGGGTGCTTGTCCGCTCACCATCGCTTTCCTCCGGAAGACGTACATGAATGGGAAGCGGGAGGGGCTTGGGTTTCTCCCTGGGCCTCATCTTCGCCTTGAGCGACACCTTCTTTTCCTCCTTTGGCTTTTCCTCCGCTTTCTCCTTTCCTTTCCCCTTGCCCTTCTCCTTTGGCGCGGGAGCCTTGGCAGGCACCTTTGAGCTCCCGGCAGCTGCAGAGGTAGATGCAGACGGCATGGCGGGCGCGAGCGCCGTGGGCGGAGGCATAGAGGAGGAGGCGAGAGGTTTGGCAATCTTGTCCTTCTCCTTGTTCTTCCCTTTCGCCTTCGCAGCTGTACCCCGCGATTTAGACGCCATCATGAGCTGGAAGGCATTCGTCGGCGCGACGGAGGACGTCGAGCTGCTGCTACTCGGGACGGGGACAGGCGGGGGAGGCATCGCGGAGGCCTTGATGTCCTTCTTGGTGGTTGCACTTGAGTCCGAGGTTCTTGGCATGGGCAGCGGGCCCATGGTGGACTGAGCCGAAGACGGCCGCGGAAGACGGCTCTGGACGAGAGCCTTAGACGGTTTGCTCACTTCTGCAGTTTCCCGGAGTTGAGTGTCTTCCACTGGCGCGGGTGTTTCGGCGGCGGGCGGGTCTTTAGCATCATCTGTAGGCGCGGGCGCCGACGCCGTAGCGATGAGGGGGAATAGAGAATCAGAGGAGACAGGCAGGCCGTCGATTCGTCGAGCGTCCTGTCGAATACAGATAAGAACATGATCAGGGTTCATGAGAACGACGAAACTCACCGCAATATCGATACCCCAGCCAATGGTCCGCATGTGGCTATCGTCTGGATCCAAACGCGGCTGAAACGGTCGTGGGGTTTCAGGCAGGGGAGTTAAGGGTGACATCGGGGTGGCAAATACGTGACGGTAGGTCGAGGACGCGATAGGCGTTGCTGGTGGCTCAACAAGGACGGGTACCGGTATTGTTGGAGGTTCAGGGGCAGGGGCAGGATCTGGGACGAACGTGCTGGAGGGGACCATAGGCGGTGGCATGGCGGCCTCGTCCGGGATAGATGCTAACGACGAGAATGTTATTTGCAGCTTGGGAGAGTCGTGCTCCTTGGACGGCGAACGTGAGCGTGCGCGTCGGCGCCAAGGTGTGGTGGGGGGATTGCTGAGGTCAAGAACGGGGAACACGGGAACCGACCGGGCGCGACCCTTGCCCTTGGGTGAGGCAGGGGTCTGCTTTGACGTGGAACGAGGTTTAGTAGACCTTCTACTGGAGCCAACGGCGGGTTCCGAGAGGTTCCGAGCGTGGGACGAGGGGGCTGTAGCGCGAATGTTGGTGTCTGTGTTTTCGATGTCGCTCCCGCCCGCCTCGGTGTCGCGCTTTGAACGCTTGTCCGCATCGCCCGTATCGCGCTTTACGCGCTTGAGCTCACGGCCGTCTTGCGGAGCGGTCGAGTCGCTGTATTCGTCCTGCGGCGGCGGAGAAGCAGAGCGCTTCGAATTGGCGTTGACGCGTGATGAATTGAGATGGCGAGTCTTCGACGGGGAGAGGAGGATCTCGTCATCCGTGTCGGTATCGTCTGGGACGGGCTCTGGTGTCTCCATGTGGTAGGTGCGCTGTGCGATCCGCGCGTCCTTGAGGGGCGAACGAGTAAGAGAGAGATGTGAATCGGGTAACGGCAGCTGTGAGCGAGTGACACGCTTCGCGAGGTCGAGTGGGTCCATAGCTAGCTCAGTAGGCGCAGTCCTGAGCAGCGTAGACGGGTATCTGGACGCGACCCTGCACCGGGTGTGAATGTTGGAAAACAACGAGAGACGATGCGATCACGTGGCGACAGACGGAATCAAACTCCGCCAACCCAGCGGCGCGTCTGCAGAATACATGAAAATAAAATACAGGCCAATGCGCGCCAATGCCCAGAGATCTCCCACCGCTCGTGTGCAGATAAGCTCCCGCCCGCATTCGGAACCGTCTTTCAAGGTCTCTTACAGCATGTCACCCTCGTCACTTCAGGTCACACGGCTCGTGGCACCGATCACACAGGACGAAAGTATGCTTTCAGTTCTCTGCGGTCTGCGTCGTCCTTTACAGCAAAACCCGTCTCGGGTCTCCTTGCTGTTACCCCGCAACTCGTTTATCTCTCGAGAAACTCCATGGGACCTCTCCAGGCGGTCTGTTTCGTCAAAGCCGGTCCCTCCACCACCAGTGTTCGTTTCACCCATATATTGCGCTCTATACTTGGCTAACCCGCCCGGAAGACAGATGGCACCGGTTCCAGCACCCGCCAAAATCCATTCTCATTGTCAATAAACTCCGCACACAACCCGTCATTCTTGCCATCGACGCGTTTCTTGAGTGAGTATGCGACCTGTGCGCCATTTCAAATGGTCCAACCGCCTCTAGACACGTCCACGCGACGTACCCTGGGGTCCGCGTTTTCCACGAAGACAGACCAGACATTCCACATGGTGCTGAGATATGGCAGTCAGGTAGCGTCCTCATTGTTCCACCCATGCATCACATATTTAAATCTGGCTCCAGGAGAAAAGGCAGAAAAAGTAGACCTTGTAGTCACTCTCGGAGGCGACGGGACAATTCTCCATGCTTCCTCGCTCTTCAGCGTAGGTGCCGTGCCGCCGGTGCTGAGCTTTTCGATGGGCACGCTGGGCTTCCTCCTACCATTCCGCGAGTGTATTTTCAGTGGAAAACAACACCAAAATCTAACTACAGAATACACCCAGACATCGATGATTTTGCAAAAGCGCTGGAAAGCGTGTACACAGGCAAAGCGACCATTCTTGACAGGATGCGGCTAGCCTGCACATTCTACAACGAAGACCTCACCAAGAAAGGCGACGATGGGGATGGTCTGTCCCCCGTTTCTCCTCAACTGACCTATCCTCATATAAGAAACCAGCATGGCAGGTAATGAATGAAATTGCGCTGCACCGAGGGTCTAGTCCACACCTCAACACGATCGATATTTATGTCGACGGTCAACATCTCACGGAGGCCGTCGTGCGTGCCCATTTTCTGCTTTGGCCCTCCCGTGCATACCTTTATTTTACAGTCTGATGGCCTCATCGTATCCACTCCCACCGGCTCAACAGCGTACTCCCTCTCTGCCGGTGGACCCATCGTCCACCCCTCCCTCAGCGCGCTCGTCCTGACGCCCATCTGCCCCCGAAGCCTGTCCTTCCGACCGCTTGTCTTCCCCTCCTCCTCTTCAATAACGCTACGAGTAAGCTTCCCTCAACACAATGACTCGCCGTGTTTTTCACACCGCCTAGATAGGCGACCGCAGCCGTGCCCCCGCAGGCGTCTCGATGGACGGCCGGACCTCGCGCATCCTGAATCCCGGCGAGTCGGTGACTGTCCATGCATCGCCGTATCCCGTGCCTTGCATAAATCGATCCTCCATCGCCGAGGAGGACCCAGAAGTGCACGAGGGCGCGGGCCCAGGCAAGGAGGATGACTGGGTCCGTGACATCAACAACCTTCTTCAGTACAACGCTACGTTCCGGAGTAAGGCCCTGCTGAGGCACAGCAGGACTTGAGCGCGGCGACGGACATACGATGCACCTCCGACACAGCGGCGCGTTCGGACGGAACAAATTATTTTACACGTTGTACAATAGCCGCTGAGAAAACACACTTTGCCACGTCGGCCTAAATTCTAAGCGCAAAAAAAATGCTGTATAGTGCCCCTATTACAAGTTGAATGGATAATGAATACAGTGATAATGCGTGTGAGTACAGATGAGTGTGTTGGTATATAGCGTGGGTATTTAGCTCGAGGCGGCGCCATCTTGTTGCGAAAGTGGATGCAAAGGTCATTAGGCCAGCCGGGGTAGCCACGACCGTTTTACGCTCTTGGTGCTCCGCGCCGACGGAGACGCTTGCCGTGAATGCGCGGGGCTCGGCGGCGTCGAGCGGGACCGTCGGAGTATGTCAATCTCCTCCTTCATCATGTCCGTGGGCACCGCGAGATACGTCGGTGGCGAATTTGGGTCGGACAGGACGATAATGTCAATGACGCCCCCGCATAGTTGGCGCGCCACTGCGGCAAACCACGCACTCTCCGATATGCGTACGACCCGCGGCTTCTCTCTATTGAGCGTCGCGACAGTGTTGAACGAAATTCGGTCGCGTGGGACAGCTGCGAGCTCGACAAACTCTTTCTGTGCAATGTCCAGTGCGATCTGAGAGGACCCAGCAGCTTAGCAAGATATTAAAATTAAAAGCGGTGGCACAAGAAAGTACCTCGTAAGTCGGAGCAGGCTGCACGTACACAAGGCGGTTGGCAAACCGGTAGGTAATGTAATCCGGGAGAGCTGGTGTAGTGGTCTTAATAGTCGCCATGATCAAGGAAGGGTACGGGGGCGAGAGATGGTGACGGGTATGTTCAACTCAACTGGTGTTTTGGTATTTATACACAAATCCCAGTGCACAGCCAAAATGCTCAGCTAAGCTGTCAGTCAATCCCTAGGCGCCAGGCCGGAGCAGTGCTAGTCGCTGCGAGTTTTAAAGGCGGGCTGTGGCGGGGCACAGCCTGCGGGTACAATGGGAAATCGGCGACGCGCAGAACGAAACCTGTGCTGACAGAGCTGTTTTTAGTCCCTTTGCGATGCATAGGAAAGCGGGAGACGATCTTGATTCTTGATGACTCGTTGGTGGAATGCAAGAGGAATGTATCTCAAAAAGGAAAGCATCCTGCACAGCACTAATTAGGCGCGCGCAAAGTACAAGTCTGTACAAATTAAATATGTAGATGCAGCGACGCGCGTCAAGCCTCGACATCATCCAGCAACTCGAAAAGGCCCCGGCCCTTGCCGCTTTTACGAGAGTCCGTCGCCGGCAGCACATTGACCACCGCTGTCTGCTTGGTTTTCTTCGGTTTCTTTTGTCGTTCTTCTGCGAACGTCTCCCCGATGTCATCGACACACGCACCCCAGAGAGAATCAGGGACATCCACTGTTTTGATACCAGTCAAACACGAATGGAAATCTGATCCAGAGAACGACGATGCAGGCGAAGGCAAGCGATCGCTGACGAGAAGGATCTGTGAAAAATGATCGATGCTCTCAAGTGCTGTTAGCACTTGTGCTGTGAGTTGGACATTCCGAGCCAGGATTTCGGGCAGTGTCTTTTCCTGCGCAGATAGGGGATTTTCTTCAGCTGTCCAAGAGAACGCTGCGAGGAAACATCGAGCTTCTTTTCTCGTCCAACGTTCTTTTTCGCGCTCCTTGCTCCCTGTTTCCAGCGCCCTCAGATGAAAAGTCAGGAGCACCCAGCGCAGACAGAGAGCCACCGCCAGTTTATCTGGTGGTAGAGATCGGATGAGACCGGTGTCAGATTTCAGCGCACGAAGGAGGATGGTGAATCGGTCTTGTTCTGGCTGCAACAAGACCGGGATGGAATTGGTAGGAGTGAAGTCAGTGCTTGATATTGAGGAGAGAATGTCAGAAAGGCAGGGTACGATTACAGGTTCCTCTGCGATTCGAGTGCCGCGTCGAATGTACTCGGTTATTATCAGGGATTGCGCACCCCGAGTCTGAGAGGACGATGTTGTTGGCCCCGTACTATCGTCGTCTCGACCGTGGAGACGTTGGAGGGCGCCTCGGAGTGGCCCAAGTAAATCTGGATCATCCCTACCGTCGTCGGAGTCTGACTCCACGACGTCAATTAACTCGTCTTCGTCTTCTCCCATTGTAGATGTGTCGATATCATTGGCAGCCTCATCCTCGTCTGGTAAAGATGCTAGCCCGACCGCGTCGTGTAATATTGCATAACCCCATTGTCGAATGGTTCTGCCCACGACCCGACTAACCGTCTCAAGATCTGGAGTTTCCAGGAATAATCGTGGCCACGATGTTCCGGTATGTAGAACATCCAAAATTTTGGCATGGAGGTGGCCACGTCTATATGCCGATAGATAGCGGCCTCTGAGCTCGTTCCTTTTCAAAAGCTCTTCATCATCGTACCGGTCTTCCATCGAGGCCTCGGCAGCGACCAGTCGAGAAAACATGGGTAAAATAGGACAAATGTCGGCCTCGTGCAAAGCACAAATGTCGGTAGGCCAGAGATCTAGGGATTCGTCCTCATTCTTTGGAAGGGCGTACTGGAGGGTGGCTTCTACAATTCGTTCTATTATTGCCTCGACTTCACCAGACCCCATCGACGAAATCGATCGAATCAGGAGAGTATTCACCGTTCTATCAATCAGATCCATGACGCTCGCAACCTGTTTTTGTTTCCCCCTCTGAGATGCTGACAGGATTGACTGCATCGTCGCCGCCACCCGATTGATGCGCTGCGACAATGACAGTTGCCGTTCAAAGAACAGCAGCTGCACGTTTCGGCGAGGGGAAGCCGATTGATTCGAGAAATCGTTGCCCACTAATGCCCCGAGGAGAGGTAGAAGGGTCACTGGCACCTTTAAATGCGATGAAAGTGCAGTAGGACTATAGGCCGTGAACGACAGTGACAATCCAGAGGTGGAATCTGGCGGGATTATGCCTCTGCCCATGCTGGGGTTGACAACCTTTTTCCGGGCTTTAGGTTTGCGAACTTGTTGAAACTCGGCATCTTCCTCTACTGACGGAGGTTGCTCTGGAGCGGGTGCATTCCAAATCATCTCGTCCAGGGGTATGTATCCTCGATATCCCTCCGAGTTTAGAATGACGAAATCTGAATCGCTGCCGACGACAAACGCGCCAACTTTTCCCGCAAGCTCGACGGCGTAAGGGTCACCCTCTTCGTCCGCATAGTGAATGGTAACAGTGTCCGTAGTCTGAGATATGGCCTTTAGAGCGTCCAAACAGGCCGTGTACGAAAGAGGCGGAATAATTCTGGTCTCATTCAAAAACCGGGGGCTTGACCGCGAAGCTTCCGAGGTGCGGAAGAAAATGAGGGAGTGCGATATATTTGACTGGGCTAAGCGGGAAACCAGTGTAGAGAACTTGAGGCTAGGACAGGCGCCTGCGGAATATCAGGAATATTGCTGCAAATGTAGAATGGGCATACAAACCGTCGAAGACGAAATAGACAGTTAGACCCACGCTGAGCCAAGCGTTGACCACAGTAGTCACGATCTCACGAAAAGCGGCGTAGTCGCCGCCATAAACCCAAGGCAGACCAGAACTTCGGTAGAGGTCGTAGATGAATCTGAAAGTAGTACGTTGTCGACTCGAGGTGAGCACTCAATTTAACTGCACTCACGACCACCCATCCACGACGATATTCATCCGACTGGGCGCTGCTTGCGGATCAGCGCCCGGGATGCGGTATGTTTCTGATAGTCTCCGGTTCTCCCGGAGATACGTGCTTAGACCGTGCACACCCATCTGAGCGGTGAAATTCGCGATGGACGAAGGAAGAAAGGGAGCTGACAAACCCGGGCCGGGCCGCGAAGTAAACTTGAAACACCTAGGTTTCCTTCAACTTTCATGTCAAAGCTCAATTCTTTGGTCGAAGCGTGGCATTCTGACAATGTTGCGGACCTCGGGAAAGCAATTGCGATCTATCTCTCCAACTCCCAAACAAACCCGGAAGAATCTGATGACTGCCCAAGTATCGAAATATCACGCCTAACGCATGAAAACAGTCAACTTCAAGACTGCATTGACGACATGCAGTCGGAGATCGCCCATCTACGGGTAGTACTCGTATTAATCTCGTCTATAATCAATCTGACTGGATTTTATAGGATGTAAACGACAGACAGTGCGCTCTAATTGAGGGCCTCAACAGAGGCAGAACTGCTTTCAAACAGCCACCCCAGGAACTTTTGCGGATCATTTTCGAGTTCATGATCCCGCCGTCGTTCCTCCTGGATCCCAGTATATCGTATGGCCCTCAGTCCCCATGGTGCCAGTCGGTTCGAGCCAAAATAGCCTTGACCAACGTTTGTTGGGCATGGTATCGTGTTGGCATAGACATGTTATACGAAGACGTTGCTTTTCGAAATGTTGGTCAGGTTTGTGCGCTGCTCCGCACATTAAAAAATCAAACATCCGTCGACTTTGGCCGGATGATCAGGCATATTGGTGTCCATTGCATCATTCCCGAGGGATACTCGGTAGTGTTCCGAGACGGCCTAAGCGGTGTCGTTTCTCGCACTCCAAGATTAATATCAGTTGCACTCCATTCTCCCTGGCCTTCTCCTCAACCTCTTGGTTCTGTCTTCAAGGAGATATCCTGGCCGATCACTCACCTTGATTGTGGTTTGTCGGTCGATTACTCCGACTTCATCGAACACCTCAATCACCTATCTTCCAGCCTCATCTCTCTTTCACTCCACATCTCCGACACTCTCCCTCTCCATCCCATCTATACCCTCGCCCGTCTCGAAACCCTGAGATGCGCTTGCGTAGGAACTGCGTCAGCTCTCCCTCGGCTTGCGGAACGATTGGTTTTACCCAGCCTGAAGACTTTTATATTTCAGTTTGTACAACCCGACAATGCTCAAACTAGCGCGTGCTTGGCATTCTGTAAAATCCACGGTCATCGTTTGCAGACTTTAGGGTTCCGCCCTGTGGAGGTTAATGCTGTGAGATACCGTGGGTGCACTCGAGGGGTGCCTACTATCCAAGCTATTCTGGAGTCTTGTCCTCATTTGGAACACCTTATCCTTCCTGGTTCTCTAGCTTCTTCACCCGAACTTAGCCATCCCAAAGTCAAATGGTTAGATTTTTGGACAATGTATGCGGACTCAAATTCTTCCTTTTTGAACGGCATCGCGATCCCCAAATTTCCCGCCGTCCAGGGGATTCGGCAACTCGTTGTCTCGGCCCCTCTTCTATTTGGGCACATTCCAACCGCGATTCCGCCAAGCATGAACTTGGAGGAACCTTTTGAGTTCAACTACCCTGGTTTTTTTCTGCGACACGGAAACAATCGTGTATACCGAATCGATGCGATGGATTACCTTGGGGTAGACTCAAAGTCAGAGTCAGACGACGACAGCGATGAAGATTATGTATTGGATAGTGGCAGTGATTCGCAGGGATCCATATCGGACGATGAGTCCTCATGGAGTCAGGGGAGCGAGGAGTTATGGGAGGCTGACCATGAAAGTACCTTGGCGCTGTATCATCAATTGCTCAATTGAGTAACTGAGCTACAGTATTATCTCCATTTAATGTTATTTATGACAGACACACACGCCTCGCACATACAGGACCTCTGGAGGTTGAAAGCAACAAATTCTGCGTCGAATGAGTACCGGAAAGTCGTGGGTCGAATGACAAATGACCGAGGTACAGCTGAAACACTTCCAGCGTAAAAGACATTTGAGTCGGGATCTCAGGGGAAAGACGCGTGGAAGTAATAGGTCCATCTACACCGTCATTGAACGCAGTCTATTTAAGCAGGCAATGCCAGTGAGGAGCGGCGGCATCGTCAAAGCAAACACAACAATTTATTGCCCGACTCTAACGTATTTGGACTTTTAATTATTCCATTCATCAATGTAAGGACCCCAATTTCTGGCGGCAGTAGTCACGTGGAAGTTTGAACTGCCATAGCAGATCGACTCGAGTGTACAACCATCTCAAACGTAGCTAACCGTGACACCGGTGGAGCTCGTGGACGCAGAGGTAAGAACCTGACCGTTCTGCTCGATGTCGATGATCACCGCGCCGCTGGGGCCAACTGTGCTTCCCGAAGAGGTGGTCGCCACAGCATTGGAGAATGTGACTGTTCCAAAGTTGGCGAACGGCACAAGGGAGTTTCCTTCCTCAAAGTCCTCCACGATCCACTCGGCGTTCTCCTGGCAAAGTCTGGCCGACGAGGTCAGCGCTCGGGAAACTGTCTACAGTGAAGTATCTGTCAGGAACGCCGGAAGCCTCGGGAAGTAACACAGTTGCATACCACGCCAGTCGACAGGTTCTCGATCATGACCGTTCCAGAAGTCGCACTTGAGACTGTTGCGGTAAGTTTGATCGTGTTACCAGCCGAAATCTAGGTTTGATTTAGACGCGGTTGTGTGAGTGGAAAGTAATCAGATGCACCGGTATGCCCGAAAAGTCGGTCGCAAAGGCGGGGAAGTACTCGAACCAAGCTATTAGAAAAAAAAATTGTACATGGGTCCCAATAGCTTCGCTACAGGGAATACGCACCGTCGTACGAGACTCTGCCACCGGAGATTGTAAAGTCGATGCCAGTCTGCAAGATCGCGGTGCCACAGGTGTCGCCGTCGATGCCGACCCAGGCAGAAGCCGCAAAACTGCCCGATCCACCACTCGGAGCCTTGGGAGTGGGGACGACAAAGGTACCCGTGACGGCCGTATAGGTTCCCTAGATAAAAAAAATGAGACAGTATTTCACCAGAGCAGTTAAACGAGCCCCACCGCGGGAGACTCGAAAGACGCGCCAGCCCAGTTGGAGCTGAATTCTGCGTTGGTGATATTAGCTAGACTTGCCGGGCCATTGGAGGGGATCTTCGGAGACGACATGTGAGAGCCCGCTGCACGACGGGCGAGACGTCCACTCAGACCGGGACTCGGACGTGCAAGGGCAGCGGTGGCAAAGAGAGCGTACGTGAGCAGCGCGGCGAACATGATCAGGTCGTACGCAAAGGACGGGCGGGCTCAAAAAATGGGCTAGGAACCGGAGGGACCTGGAGGGCAGCAGCTGAATCTTCGTCATTTTTATACTTGGATAGAGATGTTCGGTACGTTTGTCAGTCGGACAGCAAACATCCTTATCACCACAAGGACGATTTGACTGTAAAAATATACAGATCCACTTTGTATACCAGGCCTACGAGCATGTGGTCCCAGGCAAGCACAGATGAGCGCTCCAAGGAATACAGATGGGTCCCACCAGTCAAAATGCGCGTTAATTCTGATCCCTGTTCAAGAAAGGCGACCCGTGCGGCAACAAGAACAGTTGAATCATCAAGTGACTTTAGCGACTGGATTGTAACACTAGTTCGCCGAGATTTTGTCGTGATGTGATTTGGTTGGTTTTGGGGCGTGTTTTACTTGCGAAAAACCGAAAATAGGAAACTATTTTTGGGAGCGCACTTTAAATATCCGTCCGACAAGCCATGTTGGCAGAGCGGCGGCTCCGAGACGCTGCCGACAATCCTATCCAGTACTTCCGAGTCACGAAGGATTTAATTTCTCGGGCAACGGCCCAACAGATTGAGTTGCAGGACCGAAAATTGTGGCCATATCGATGCCATGCCAGATGCGACATATCGTTGTCCTTGGGGATTGTTCTGGAGCCCGTCAGGTCAAACAGTGGCCACAATTCCCAGGTGAATGTGAACCCTGTGAGACAAATATTCAACCATGTGGAGCCACAAGTTCTCTGAATTGTCAAAGAATATACGGGCACCGATTGGAACGATAGCTATGGGATTATTTTTCGCTGTTTAATAGTAGTCTGAAGTCCGAGGTTTTGACGTACAACGAAGTCAGAAGTCCATACTTGCGATCACTTGCTGATCTCGGCCAGGGGCTTGCCGACTGCCCAAATAGGAACTTTGCCCCTATCCCAACCTTCGTGCTAACAAAAGCATCTCAGTGTCCTGCAGAGTTGAGTCAAAATCAATTCAGCAAATCTTTGCTTCAAGCCAGCTGCTCAGGCACATCCTGGGTAAATAATTTGCATGTGGATGCGAAACTGACTCCAGATATTGTCTCGTTGAGTTGATTAGCTAATTTTCTGAGAGCTCTGAAAATACATGTGTAAGTGTACTATAACCCACCAATAAATGTAGATCCATTGCTTGTCCATTGCATTTCAGAAGGCTTCTCAAGTCCACGGGGGGCTCAAAATAATATTTCAATGCGTGGGAATAATCCTATCATGGATTTGCTGAGCATGCCGAACTGATTCCCTTGACCCGACCACCACCATCGATATCTGGATCTCATGCTGTAGACCCGTATTCCGGTGCTTTATTCAAATCTACCTTCTGGCGAAAACCCTCAGGCACTCCGGTCGTCAACACTGGCGTTTGGAACCATATGTGTGTCGCCGTCGCCGTCCGACCCCTATTTGATGGCATCGAAACCGCCGCCGTCGCGCTAGTGCATGTGCACAGTGTACCGTGCAGAGCGTCTTTGAGGCAACACGAGTCGACGAGTCCAAGACGTACCCGATAGACCACCTTCCGCACCACCGATGTTACCTCCACGTGCCAGACCTGAAAGAGATGACCGCCGTCGTGAAGCACTGCTTAGCGGACGCATGCGGTGAACTCTAGGCTGGTTTACTTGAAGCGGACGGGATAGTCATGCTGAGCACATCGTTGCCTGCATTAAACACCCGCCGACCACTTGGATTGCTTTTACGTTCGCCGCGAGTTACTAGTAGTACCCGTGTCTTCGCCGGGGCTATTTATCTTGCATTGATATAGACTTCTTTTCACGAGACCTAGTCGATTATGGTGAGGAAAACGGGTCTTCGGGCTGTATCGGACAGCGAGCACAACTGTCTCGGTCTCCCCTTAACTTTGCCCCTATGGAAACCCCCACCGATCGAGGAGCTCAATTCTACCCGCGTTCCCGATTTGATCAACCCCAAGGGTACTCCCTGCACATTATAAACATCTGCATCTGCCCTAGACACTGCAGCGCGTGACAGGTGTAGTAATTTCCGTCGTGTGTCCAGTTTGATTCTATGGTTCAAAATGAACGGAAAGCGTCCACCAGCACAAGATCGAAGCGCTCCGACAGTACGCTGGCTAATCACTATACTTGGAGCATTGCATTGGTTAACCATGACCGTAATTTGCTATGTTCCTCTCTCTCCGCCCGTCTTCTAAGTCTTTTCGTGAGCCATCTAGCTGCAATCACTGATGTAGCTAGGTTACCACAGCGATCTGGCCGTTGATGACTGTAGCGTACATTCGGGACGCGATGTACGTAGGTACAGTACCTGCTTGTTCCTTATAGGGACCTCCGCAGTAATACACTCCTCCTCCTCCTCCTCCTCCGAGATCAATTTGACTTCGGACTTCAGACTATGAATATTTGGACTGCTGTTTTGGCTCTTGCTCAGTTGCTGAGATTATGCACTAGGATCTACTGAAATCTCTTGAAACTATGATTATTTAGCCAAAATTGATCCCATAGTATAGCTCTGAGCGAACCAGGAAGGATACATATGATAAGGAGGGTCCCCCAGATTTCAACTTGAAGTAAGTGCTTCTGCTCCACTGCCGACAGGCAACAGGCTCAACTGACTTGTTAGCAACATCCACTTGACTTGCACAGTAAGTTCTAAGATCCGGGGCTAGAACTTCGAAGGCTTCGCGGTAATGTGAAAGGGGTTCGTACTATGGAGCATTGTTGCCGATTTTCTGCAAAGATCTCCGCGGCGAGTCGGAGTCGAGGCCGGTCTCGATCGCTGCAGCTGACCAATCTTGATTACGCCGATCAGTAGACCTCAGGCCTCGATACTTACGCGCCGCGGCGACACTATGAATGTCCATTGGATTGCTTGGACTTCGACGTTTCAATTCGTCCTACACTCTTTGTTTGTATCAGCATTTTCAAGTTCATCGCAGCATCCTCTCCTTCCCTCGGGGAACCGCGACAGCAGCGTTGGACCAAGGCGCGTAGAGAATGATTGAAGTACTTGGCACCAGTTAACGTGCACATAGCCCTAAAGGCTGGGGTCAATATGATGAAGGACTTTTCACGCCTCTAGAAGATTTACACCTACTATCTGAGACACAGTTCACTTCTCTGGCCCATCCTGTGTTCCCACATCACAACATTCGTATCAAGAAAACTTCTTTCTGTGACGACACTGTACAGTAAATGTTTCTGGAGCTTTGCGCAGTCTTTTTCCCCAGCCTGAGGCGCGCCAATCCCAGGGCATACACTGGCTACATTGATATCCAAGCTCGTCATATATTTTTCTATTTTTTCGAGAGCCGGAACGACCCAGACACGGACGATGTCATTTTCTGGACTAATGGAGGTTCTTCACGCAAAACGTCGGCCACCAGTACATTCTAAATTGACAATACATATAGGGCCAGGCTGTTCATCATCCATGGGCCTTTTCATGGAACTAGGTCAGTGGCTGTACCTTCCTTCACGCACCAGCATTTTCAGAGTTTTGTAAAGGACCCTGCAGGATTTCAGATGCAAATGGCACTTCCGTTCATCCTGAGAGTTGGAATACCAATGCCAATATCTTTTTCGTTGATCAGCCCATCGGCGTTGGATTTTCCTATGCAGATTACGGAGAGACTGTCGTGCGTCCCCATGATCGAGTCTTGGTCCTATACAGATGTGTATATCCAGAGCACCACTGAAGAAGCAGCAAAGGATATGGCCGCCTTTACATTCATATTTTTTGAACACTTCTCCAAGTTCAAAGGTCGATCGTTTCATATGGCTGGCGAGTCTTACGGGGTAAGTTCCGTCTACTTTCCATATTTTCACCGACCAATAGAGTTAGGGTCGGTATATACCTGTATTTGCAGCGGAGGTGTACGACCAAAACACCAGGCTCTTCGCCGCTGGATTTACCCCAATCAATCTGACTTCTATTATGATTGGTATTGGCTCTTTGCCCAATATTACTGGCATCCTGTTCATCACTATTCGATACAGGGAATGGTATCACAGACTTCTCCCGTCAACTCTCGTCGGTCTTCGACATGCAATGCACTTCAGTGTCTGTTCCGCCCATCATGGACATCGCGTGAGCGTTCGTTTATAACATTTTCTTGATCCTTTCATGACAGTCATCCCTCTCCAGAACATGTGTTCGGATGAAACAAATGGTGATCCATTGTCTTGCCATCTATATGTTGCACTGATCCTGCTTAGATCCCTAGGTGCCAAAAGTGGATGAAAGAATCCTGTTTAGATTCTTTTGATCAAATAGATTGTGGCGCGGCTATGGATTTCTGTGAAGCACAGCTTGAAGGTCCATTCTGGTCATTAGGTATTACTTGCTTCAACTCAGCTCTTGGGGGTTGATAATGCCTTTCACTTCAGGAATGAACCCTTACGACATTTCGAGGGAATGCGAAGGCGGATTAGGTGAAAATTTATGTTACCCAGTGACAAGGCAGAATTCCTTTTTCCTCCTCCGCAAGTTAGAATTAAAGATTATTCTCTGTAGTTATATCAGATCCTACCTCGACCGTCCTAAAGTCCGGACGATGCTCGGGGTTGATCCCTCCTTGACGTCCAACTTTTCATCCTGTTCGAGCAAGGTTGGGTATGCTTTCAGCTATCAACTTGACGAATACCGAAACACGCAATATTATGTGGCTGCACTCCTTGAACGCGGTGTACGAGTTCTCATATACGTCGGGACGTATGACTGGATATGCAATTGGGTCGGAAATGAGCGCTGGACCCTGGCCATGGAGTGGAGTGGACAAGAGGAATTTTCGCGCCAGGAGTTGTATCCCTGGGGAAGTGCAGAAGGAAATTCGCGGATCGGCCTCGCACGTAGTGCAATGGGTTTGACTTTTGCAACTGTCGAAGGCGCTGGACATATGGTATGTCTTTATACAGTGATTTGAAATCTCCCGTGTAATGCAAAATATTCTCTAGGTGCCGTACGACAAGCCAAAAGAGTCATTAGAACTTGTCCAACGTTGGCTGGCCGGTAGGGCCTTTTAGCTCGGAGGACTTTCGATTGGGTTAAATACACGCGACCTTACCTTTCTCCTATGTTAGATAGATAGCTCAGAAAAAAAAAAAAACATGAAGCATTTCTCTCCAATTATTTTTACAAAATCCTACATCGAATAATGATAATAGTAGTGTATATGTGCTGAGTATGTCCCGGCAGGACCCAAAATGCAGTCCATGTCCGATGACTGACTGTCTCGATCAGCGCTGGCAACCGCCAGGTAATAAGAACTTGAATCGTTCTGTGTTTTCGATAAGGAAGAGGGGAAGCCCCACCGCCGTTGTTAGTCTGCATCGATGTCAATAAGAGTGATGTGTATGACTTAGAACGTTGTCTTACGGTTCGAGACTCAATTTGGAGAAGAGGTCGACGTACTGTGGGACCATGAGCGACATGGGAGAAAACAGGCCAGGGGACGCACGTTGTAAGCCTCCGGTAACATTCCGAAGATGTCCTTTCCTCGGCATATAGTGTCTTGAATCCGTTTCGGATCGAGCAAATCCAGGCGCCCGCCAATGCGGTCTGCGTGTGAGAATCCTTTCATTTTGGTGACATATTCAGGGATGGTGCGGAAGCAGTAGCTGCAGTGCCATCCTGCATCAGCGAGCATCGTGTCTGAGCTTTGGCTGTGGCGGTAGAAACTGTTCTGGTCCCAGCGGTGGACGCTGGCCCGCCAGCTCGTGAACCCGACAAACCATTCGAAACTAGGAGGTCAAAATTAAATTGGTTGAGAGGACGCCACAATGGAACGCACCTGTAGACAAAATTCCGCATCTGAAGATGAATCGACTGCCCAAAGTCACACGTCCTCAGGAGTTCGATAGTACTTGCAGATGGCATCTCGTCGACGTCGGCCATGATAACAAGTGACTCCGTTTCCGGTAGAAACTCGGCCATATGCGAACGAATGAGTTTAGTCATCTGATTTCTGGTATTAGCTTCCTGGTCGAACGCCGATTGTCCTGGTTCCAGAGGGTATCCAGGGACGCTTTCCGGGCCTTTAGCACGGCAATACATGGACTGGACCTGAAACTTACAGACGGTAACTGATCTTCTTCTCAAATTTAGAAAATCGCGAGCGGTTCAGCGCAAATGAGGTCTCTTTGGGCAGGCCGGTGAACGTGGCATTGGACTCGATGATGTAGAACCGATCGACAACAGGGTCCAGCTCGTTCATCCGAATCTCCAAAAGGTCCAGCTCTGTGCTCATAAGGATGGCGTCGAGGATCTATAGTCTCTGATTTGAGAGCAAGCTCCGCGATGATAAGAATTGAAGGACCTTGACGTTAGAGCTTTCTCGCGCCTTCCAGCCGTGCAATGCACAGACGCTTGCATCAATGTCAAGGCCCTCGGAGTAATAGTGCGTTACTATGTTTTTTGGCCCTTCAGCTTTGTCCCAGATGGGACGGGTTGCACTCGAAAGGGCATTCCCGATCTACCGGGAGAGTTTAGGTCCAGAATAACAGCAGAGTGCAGCAAGTACCTGATAGTGGTTCTGCGACACCAGGTAGAAGAGAACGACCACAAAGATGAAGCCTGGAATGAGAAGTAACCTTCCGCGCTGGAGACGAGCCATCGAAGTCGAAGGGCGTAGTTACCAACTGGTTTCCCAGCAAATAGCCAGTCGTGGGGAGGGGATTGGGGCGTGATCGCAAAGTGGTTGCGCGTTTCAAAAAAAATCCACGGACTGCTCAAATGTTCGTCAGACAGCAACAGGAGTGCATGTAAATCTAGTACTTGGTTCAACGCGACAGTCACATCGTTGTTCAGGTTGTCCCGCATCAAACGGTCCGGCATTTCGGCAAATCACGTGTGCAGCAAGCCCTATATAAGGCCAAGGTGGAGCTGGTTTTTCTTTCAGAGCCGCCACGCTGCTGGACGAGATTCCAACCGTCCAACCAGTGCCAGTGACTCGTTCGCGAGTCCTGTTCTCTCGAGATCACCTCAGCTTAGGAAGTGTCGTTTTGACGACCACAAGGAAACGGCATGTCGATTTTTTACTGGCACATATTTCGCAACTTCAATGCATTTGTTTCTTGTACACTCGAATGTTATTCGTTCATCAAAGACAACTACATTTACCGCTCAAGTCCCAGAAATACAATAATCATACTCTACAGGCTATTATCTTTTCGCGGTCAGGCCAAGGAGCGTTGCCGGCGTCTGCACTTGTCGCTGGAGGTCACTCTTGGACTCGCGGAATGTAGGCGACGAGGCACTAATCTCGAGAAGAAGCGACGCGGCTGACTCGTCCTCGGGTGTGCGCGCGGACAAGAGCGCTTGCGTGGCAATGGGCCCGAGGCTTAGCGCAGGGGGGAGCTGCGATGGCGGATGCGACGCTGCAAACTGGGTCGAAGAAGGTGGGGAGGGTAAGTGCGACTGGAATTCAGGCGATGCGCGTGGGGAGGGACGCAGAGTCGGGTCGATGTGGGAGAGGTCGGGGAGCCATGAGGAGATGGAAGGGAGTCGCGCGCCGCTGTACGGCATAGAAGGGGCGCGCGGAGAGGCGTCTGGGCGGAGGAAAGGGCTGGGTTCTGGAGTGGCAGGTCCTGCCTCACGACGCCTGGCTACCGAACGGCTCTCGTCTTCCGCATCGCTCGGTCCTGCTGAACGCTTCCGCTTCAGCGAACTCGGCCCTGCGCAATTCGAGCAGCTCTGCTGGTTCGCGCCCTCTTCCAAGACCGCGACTCGCTCGATGAGGTCCTGCATGAACGATACGGTTCGGATAAGAATCTCCAGCTTGAACTCCTTCTCCTTCTCTTCCCGCTTGCCCGTGGCCTTTTTGGGAGCCTTTCCACCGTTCTTCGCATCGTAATCCCCATCCTCCCCTTCGTCGTCGTCGTCCGCGGGTGCACTCGGCTGCCCGTAGTTCGCAGGGACGAGCTGCTTCAGCGTCGCAAGCGCGTCGTTGATCTTGGTCCGACGAGCTTTCTCGATGATGGAGTGGTTCAGCTTGCGCTGTGCCTCGCGTGCGGTCCGAGACAATGTCGCTGGCTTGCGCCCACGCTTTGCACCGGTGGTCGACGGCTCAGCGTCAACGCGGTCCATGGCTGCCTTGGAAATCTTGGGGGAAAGCGGGACGACTCGGCGGGGCTCGGGGGTGTATTCCGAGGCAGACGAGCTCTCTGACTGCGACCGGGGACGAGGCTGCTGTTTGGCACCGCGAGGAGGGTTACAGCTTGCTGCGTAGACGTCCTTGGGCTTGCCGGCCATGTATAAATAATTGCAGGGAGGGTTGTGCGAGGGGCTGCGAGATAGAAGATGGCCGTTTATCTACAAAGCTTTTCATGTAGAATTGCTCGTGTGCGAACCAATTGAACGTGCATAATATTAGGGCAAACGTGCGTCAAGTGGCACGCGACGTGTATAACCTTTCCTAAAGTAGCCGCTCGAAGATCCAAAGCATTCGTCGTCTACCAGGGCGAAAGCAATGGTTCAGGCGAGTGTGTGTCGCGGTCGTACTACGTGGTCCGACGAACAATAATTTATTCCGCATCAAAAGCAACTCTAAGTCCAAGACGCGACCGTGATTCTGCGCGAGCCCCTGAATGACCCTTGCTCTTCGATCGCCCGCGGGAAAGCCTTTAAACGTTGTTCATCTCCGCTATAAATATCGGACCGAAGGTCCGTAGACTTGGGCGGATTGAGTTCAGAAAGTTCGGTCTTGCCGACGGAAACCGTCGGTGAACTTGAATTTAATCTTTTCACGTAGATAGAAGTGGGGCTGATTTAGCGCTAGGCTTGGAATACACTGAAAGATACACACGACAAGTCATATACTGGCATGTAGGCTAATAATAAGGGGCGACCGCAAGCTCTGTTCCTCCGGGGATGACGACGTGCAGACGGGGAAGGCGTGCATTTGGAACCCGACGACCTGGCAGGGCATGAGTTGAGCCAGGTGCAATAGAGTGGGACAAGTACGCACGTACGCCGATGTGAGCCATGAATTTGTTGAGGTTCCGCTCTCGTGAGTCAGGCTCGTTTGGCGTGCTTTGAATAGGAGTAATCGGCGCCGCCTGCTCTCCGAGCCCATACTCCTTCACGAGGATCTGTGCTTCCTCGGACTTGAGCGCGAACAGAGCCTTAAGATCGCGCGGGAACAGTGGTGACGCCGTTGGCGCGGTGTTGTCCTCACCCGAAATGAGGACCGGTGTGGGCGGCACACTCCCGGGCTTGGCTGTCGACGGAGACTGCTCTGCGCTTGGTAGTGGGCGCAACAGTGGCCGAAGCTCGTCCGCCAGTGCTGTGGGGCCAAGCGCGGAATTGTGCTGTCGGGCTTCACTGCAAATCATTGGCAGGATTATTGCTGGATACAAACGATCCTTACGAGTTGTGCAGGCTTCGCTGGACCTCGAGAATCTGACGTTTGTGGGTCTTGATTTGCCGCCGCAGGGTTTCTGGGATCTGAGCATTCAGCTGGAAATAGAGTTGATGACTAGCCAACAAATAAAAGAAGAACAGGGACTTGCCTGACGCGCCACTCTGTCCTTCACCTCACGCGCAACTGTGTCGTGTACGTGGGCCTTCAGCTCTTCCGACAAGGTTTGTTTCACAGCCTCATCTAGCAAAAGCTTAGTATCCAGCACGCGCATTTCGTGCTCGCGTATTTGAAGGGCAATTTCGGACTGGAGTTTCTTTATCTTGCGGGCTCTTGTTGAGATAAAATTAAAGGCAGGTTCGCGGCTCGCACCTGTTCCGACGCCTTCAAAGCTGGGGCCAGAGACGCGACACGCGCGGTCTGCTCTCCGAGCGAATCGAATGTGGTTCCCAGAACGCCTACGACGCGCTTCATGGAAGCGACCAATTCCCCAACGGCGAGCAGCTCTGGGGTTACGACCGACAGCTCCAAGCTATTGGTCCTTGGATCAATGCTGTTCCTTGATGCAGAGAAACCATCCGGCGAAAGCCGAGTCGCACACGATAGGCATGCGAGGCTTGACTGCATGGGAATAGGAGATATAGAGATTGTGAGCTTATCTGGGGGTTTTGCAACCTCGGTGGAGCTGGTGGGCACTTCCGGAGGCACCTCTGGAGTTTGGGTGTCCTTGGCGGTTTCAGGGACACTTTCAGGGAGCGGGTTTCCTGGCGAAGCGGGCGGGGTGGAAAGTCCTCCAGGCATCCGGTTCATATCAGCCACCGCGGGCGCACCGAATACGTGTTCGATGCGGGAGTGGGGCGGGTGCCGTTGGGCTTGCGGTGCTGGAAACGTACATTTTATAGCAGACACGAGGTTACAACGTGGTCGAAGTCATATCCAGACTATTTGGGAAGAGGGAATCCGCAGTCAAGTACGGCAAGCTGAGAGGTCGGAAGGAGTATCGGTGGTGTCCATTACGGTTGCGTGCAAAAATGGGTCGTTTACGTTGCGGCAGTGAAGCCAATTGTAGGATTTCGCCAGACGAGCGCTTGAGCCAAGTTTGAGCTGGATACTGTATTACCGGCGGGGCCAAAGGAGTCCAAGGAAAGCCATAAAGTTTACGGAGAGCTATTGTGGCCCTGCACCATCGACTTTAATGAGCGAGAGGTGATGGTGGTACCCAGGCCGCCGACCGGAGGATATTTCGGACCTCGTTGGAACCCAGCCACTAGCTATGTACCTCCATGTACCCATATAGGCTTGTTGCAGTTTGACTCGCTGATGGTGCTGCCGGGTAAGTTGTCGCTTAACTGTGGTCCGTGCACACACGTGTTCTGGTGACTTAAAACCGATCACATCACCTGCCAAAAAAAATTGAACTCTCTCTCTTGACCATCTATCCCTGCTCAATTGGCCCATTCCCCTCGCATCGTAACACAATGACCACCACTCCCACGTCACCCATAGGTGCGTTGTGCACTTCCCTCTTGCATCCATTTCACTTTTCGACATGATGATACTTTCCAAAAAATATTCGAGCCTCCCAATGTCTTTACCAGACGTGGACGCGATGTGATTTTTTCATGTCATAGTTACACTGATCGGTCTTCTATCCCTTGACTTTCTACCTCAACATCGTCTCGTCGCTGACTGTTTTAAAAAAAATCTCGGTCAATAGAGTCAATAGAGAACCCGTCTGGGTGACCCATTGGCCGCCTTGTCCCTCGACAGCCACTACTATCCGTACTCGCGACCCCGTACGACTCGATAGCCCATCCGGGCTAGTCCACCGGTTACACAGACGGTACGTGTCTTTCATCCTCTCCTCTTCCCACCCACCCGCCCTACACGATGAACTATCTTCAATTCAAACTAGAGTATCTGAGCTAAACGCCATGCTTTACATTTCTATTCTGACCCTCCCATCTACCTTTCGTCTCGTGTAACCCCCGCATCTCACACCTCACTAACGTCGCCTATTTATTTAGGTACTGGGCGACCAACAACATCATGCACTTTGTCGCGTGAGTGCCTGTCTTGTCTACTTCGGTGTATTTTTCGAAATATACTGATCCCTCTCCTTGCTTTCCTCTCTTTTTCATTCCATCGCTTAGCTGACATTTTTTTCTTACTAGTTGTTCCTCGTAGCCTTCTGAAGGTGCTTGCCATCCATAAGACGTGGGCCAACTGTCAGTCCCGCTTCATCGTCCCATCCCATTGTATGATGTTATACACAACGGTCTTCGTACTTCCATGCCGAAAATGCCCGTCACAGCTCAATTCATTCGGGCACCTTGCTGATCCCTCCCTCCTACCCCCTCTTATCGTGCGAATACTAACTCACATTCTCAGGTTTGACCAGCAGGATAATGGGCAGCGTTAGTAAGCGTTACATTAATCTATATTTTCTCTCTCTCCTTTGTGCGATGATACATAGGAATTACCGCCTGAATCCTGACGAAAATTCCAAGGCTGTATTTTTCGAAATATACTGATTCCTCTCCCTGCTTTTCTCTCTTTTTCGTTCCATCGCTTAGCTGACATCTTTTCTTGCTAGTTGTTCCTCGTGGCCTTCTGAAGGTCCATTGGACGTCGGCCAACTGTAAGTCCCGCTTCATCGTCCCATCCCTTTGTATGATGTTATACACGACGGTCTACGTACTTCCATGCCGAAACTGCCCGCCACAGCTCAATTTATTTCGGGCACCCTCGCTGATCCTTTCTTTTCTTTGCATCTTGTTCCTTGTTCCAGGTCCTCACGTAATTTATTCTTCAGGGCCCACTCCGAGCTGCGCGCCATCTTAAAGTCTTACATCAACTCGCTGTCGAGGGCTATCCAAGTGAGCCATCCCTCCCTCGTATCCTTTTGATGTGCCAATGTGTACATGCGCGATGAAATACTTCATACAAAATATCAACTAGAAGCTGTTGCTTAGTCCCGCGCGTGCGGGGCGTTGATTAGAATACCTACTCACTGACCTTTCTTTTTTTTTTTAAAAAATCAATGTGGAGGATCCTAACTGACGTTTGCTTCTTAGTTCTCTCTTGACCAGTTGGTGTACCGGAGTTGGCGTTCATGGGCTTCTATTTTGTGTGTAGTACTATTGGAATCTAAAGTTAGCTTTGCTACGCTTCTGTTGTGCCCGGGCCGGATTCCGGAATATCACTTAAACATGGACAACAACGCGATGCAAGATTCGAAGGACCGAGTGCGACCAACGCTCCCTTCGAAAGCGCGTCAATCTTCGCGATTACGCTGGCTGCTTAGTTCTGTCGTCGTGGTGCTGCTTCTCTCACGCGTCCCGCTGCGCGCGCGGGATGAATACACCCTATGTTCGCGCTCCAACTCCATATACACTGTAGACGAGACCCGCCCTAGGGTACAATGCATGTCTATCCGCGAGGGCCACATCATGGCCGTTGGGGATGAAGGTTATCGTCTCCTGCCTTTGGTGCGATGATTCTGACTCGAGTATATGTAGTGGATATTCAAAGACATTGGCTGCCAGTCTCAAACATATTTGATCTCACTGGCGCAGATGTTCGGTACATTAGTCCGGACCACATAATTGTGCCCGGGCTCGCAGGTATCTGCTCTATTTTCAACAGCATTAACGACAGGCTTTGATGTACGCAGACGCGCATGCACATCTCCTGCAACAAGGATACAAGATGCAGTTGCAGCTTGACAGCGCCCAGTCCGTCCAGGAGGTCATCGAGCGCATTAAAGCATATATACTCGCACACCCTGATGTCCACGCGGATAGCAGCCGTTGGATCCAAGGCATGGGCTGGGACCAGACCAAGTGGGGTGCTGCGTTTCCCACCGCCGTACGGCACAGATTTCTTGACACCTCGCACCCTAAAGCCTTCTGAACAGGCCGACCTATCAAGGGACCCGCTACTTCGTGGGCGTCCCATTCTGCTATTCCGTGTTGATGTGCACGCGGCGTGGGTGTCTGAACGGCAAGTTCGAACAGATAATTCATTTTATGCTTCATTGATCCGTGAAATTCAGCGTCCTCGAGCTCATGGAGCCCCTGCCCCCGGATTCAGAGGTCGAAGGCGGGAGCATCATCCGTGACGCCTCTGGAGAACCTACGGGTATATCTTCGTGTTGAGGTTTAAATCTGATGACCTGATGCTCTGGACTCAGGTATATTCGTGGATAATGCGATGACACTCATTCCGAGCCCGCCGTGGACCCCCGAGCAATACGTCGACTTCTTCAAAACCGCTGTAACGGAAGCGCTGAAATTTGGACTGACTAGCATCCACGACGCGGCCACAGATCCGGACGCCGTCAAGTTCTTCAAAGGGTTTGTTATTCCTGTTTCTCATTAATCAAATTAAACGAATCTCTTGCAGCGTAGCTGAAGCCGGGAAGCTTCCGGCAAGTATTCCTTCACCCCTGCAGACATTAAACGATAGTAATGAGTCAATTTTAGATCCGACTGTATCTCATGGCCGTTCCCTTCTCGGAGAACTTCACCGACTGGGAGCCGTCGCGTATTGAGCGTCTCACAAATTACGGGATTCACGGGAGGTTGAATCTCCGGAGTGTCAAGCTCTTCACAGATGGTACGCCTGCTTTTCGTTTTACACTTAACACTGCGGGAACGCGTCATTTATGCAGGTGCGCTTGGCTCTTGGGGCGCTGCCCTCATTGAGCCATACACCGACAAGCCAGACACGCGCGGTATCATGCGAAGTTCGCCCGAGATCATGGGTCAGCTCATACAAAGTGCCTGGAAGGCAGAAATGCAGGTGGTCTGTATTCATGACCATAGTACTGCTTCAACCAAATCCTGAGGATTGCCAGAACGTGCACTGCATCGGCGACCGCGCAAATGAGGTCGTCCTCGACGTCTTCGAGCGCATATTAGCAAAGGACGCCCTCAATGGGGAGCCGGGCGTCACAGCTTTCCGGCCACGCATCGAGCATGCACAAATATTGCACCCGACAGATTTAGAGCGGATTGGGCGGCTAGGAGGTATATACCGAGTTTCTGCATGACCGTGACTGAAACCGCAGCGTAGTCATTGCGAGTGTGCAACCGACACATGGGTAGGCGTTCTGTCCCCTCGCGAATATCTGAATGATGAAGGTTGGCAGAACGAGCGATATGTGGTACGCGGAGACTCGGCTTGTATGTAGTCCGATTTTCGTGTGCTCAAAGTAACGGGAACTGCTCTAGGGTTCTGCGCGGATGAAGGGCGCGTATGCTTACCGTACTCTCCTCGAGTCAGCATGATCTCGTTCAAACGGTTGCCTTTGCCTGAACATTGATCTTTAGGGCCTCTCCAAACAAAGTTCTTCCATTGGGGTCCGATTTTCCCGTTGAAGGAGTTAATCCTATGCTTGGCTTCTACGCAGCGGTCTCGCGTTTAGGAGTCGACGGGAGCTCGCCCCATGGTGACGGTGGATGGTATGTGCGGTTCATGCTCCCACACTTACCTCTTGAAACCATTCTCCCTCTTTTCAGGTTCCCAGACGAACGCCTCACGCGTGCGCAGGCATTAAAGGGTATGACGCTGGATGCGGCGTATGCCTCGTTTGCGGAGAATGAGCTCGGATCCCTGACTGTGGGCAAGCGTGCGGATTTCGTGCTCTTGGACCGCAATATCATGAAGGTGGAACCGGCAGAAATACTAAAAACGAAGGTGGTTGCTACTGTCATTGACGGGAAGGTGGCGTACGGGACGCTTGGTAGCAGAAAATCGTGGTGGTAGCTTGTTTGTGTCTGTCGGTGTCCATTCCTCCACGCGTTCAATCACGTGTAACGTCCTTGCCCTAAACGCTTTCTCAGTCTGTCGAGTGAGCCGCAGAACCGCTTAATTCCACTACTCGCCATGTCGAATATGAAGGCATATCTCGCCGAAAAGTACATGTCTGGTCCAAAGGCTGACGCCATTCTGTCTCGTGTCGCGCCTCAAAAGAAGAAAAAGCGGAAAGCGGCCTCAGCAGCCTCTGCCACTCCTAGTGCATTCGTTGTTGACGTGGATGGAGGGTGGGGAGACGAGACGAAAGACGACACGGAGGATGTCGAGGAGGCGATCGTCGCAACAGATAGATCCTTCAAGAAGCGGAAGGTCGCACCAACAGAAGAGGGATCCGGATGGGCGACACTGCAGCCAGGCATCAAGGAGGACACTCCACCCCCAGATGAGCAGCCTCAGGTAGTCGAAGAAACCCCCTTTGTCGGAGGTCTGGTTAGCGCCCAGCAACTCAAGAAAGCGCTCCCGCAAACACATACCGCTCCCACTGCAACAGCAGAGGAAATAGCCCTCGCCCAGGAGACAGTATATCGAGACGCGACGGGCAAGAAGATTAATACCAAAGCAGCGCGCGCCGAGGCTGCGAGGTTGAAACGGGAACGGGAAGAGAAGGAGGCTCAGAAAATGGAATGGGGCAAAGGCTTAGTGCAACGAGACGAGGCGGAGAAGAGAAAAGAAGAGTTAGAGAAGCAGCGCGGCAAGAAGTTCGCTAGGTACGCTGACGATGCTGATCTCAACGAGGAGATGAAGGCAAAGGAGCTTTGGAACGACCCAGCGGCTCAATTCCTAACGGTGCGTTTCGTTTTGGATTTTTACAGAACCGTTGGTGTTGATTTTTCTGGACTCGCTAGAAAAAACGCGCGAAGGGCCCCCGGAAACCAGAATACACTGGCCCTCCACCTCCCCCCAATCGATTCGGAATAAAACCAGGTTACAGGTGGGACGGTGTCGGTATGTCTACTCCTTTGTACTCCATTTTTGTCTTAACCCCGTGCTTAGATCGCGGGAACGGTTTCGAAAAGAAGCTGTTCCAGAGCAAAAACGAGAAGAAGCGCAAGGGTTTGGAGAGTTACCAATGGAGTGCAGAAGACATGTAACGAAAAGAAGACGGGCTAGTGATGTGAGCATGATTATTCTGCAACGTATTTTACGCATCTGTCTAATTTCGAGTGCTCAAGGCTCACAACCTGGCGAGCTTCCGTTTATCCGCACATCCGCGTGCGACCGAGAACCAGAGTTGCCGGGCACAACGGAGCAGACCCAGCTGGGGGAAACTACCCGGTTGACAGGTTTATAGGACAGCTACGGACACACCCGATATACGTACTCCAACCGAGATGGTTTGCCCTGCAGCCTTCGCATTCGATTCCATACTGCGGGTCTCTGACGCCGGAGTGGGTAAAGAGTGGCCGGATCCTAGTAAGTAATTTATACACACAGGTGTGCTTCCATCTGTACTCTGACGCCACAACTTGAATGTATCATTTGCCAAGCCATAGTCGAAAGCCGATTAAGATGGAGGTGAGTCAACTTGTTCACCCACATTTTCCCGATATTCGTGATTCCAATCGCCCGACCCACCCGCACCCGAGTCGGGACATTGTGGATGGGTGGGCATGCTGGGCGCGCATAAATAAGATGTTAGTTTGAGCACATTGCAATCACCCTCATCTTCGAGTTTTCTCCAAAGCTAGGTAAATCACTTTCATGCAGGAACCTCAAAATACTCAGTTGATCCTTCATGGCAGCTTCACAGTCACCATGTCTGCACAGAAACTTGTAATTGTCGGTGCCGGTTTTGCTGGCATGTGGGCAGCACTCAGTGCGGCACGCAAACTAGAATTGGCTGGTAAACCGGACGGCTTTGTCGAGATCATTCTTATTGCTCCAGAACCCACTCTCTACATTCGCCCTCGACTCTACGAGAACGACGCTTCCCAAGCCTCAGCGCCCTTGGCCGACCTGCTCACAGCCGTTTCTGTGCGCTATGTTCAAGGCACGGTTCAGAAAATTGTTGTTGAGAATCAACTCCTCGAATATGTCTCTGCCAATGGAACAGCCTCCACCCTCGCATTCGACCGCCTCGTGCTCGCGAGCGGGAGCAAACTCTTCCGCCCAGAGGCTGTTGCCGGTCTCGCAGAGTACAGTTTTGACGCCGATCAGATGGAGAGTGCGGTCAAGCTTGACGCGCATCTCAAGTCCCTGGCTACTCTGCCGGACTCCCCTGCCCGCAACACTATTGTCATCTGTGGCGGTGGATTCACGGGAGCAGAAATCGCGTCTGAAATGCCCCGCCGAATGCGGGGGATCCTCGGCGAGGGCGTAGATGTCAAGGTTATCGTGCTCGAACGCGGCAACAGCATCAATTTCATGGGGCCTAAATCTAACCCGGTTGTCGTGGAGGCTTTGGCGTCCCTCGGCGTTCAGGTTTTGACGAGCCAGAACGTCGCGTCAATCGATGCAGCGGGAGTCACCACTGAATCCGGCACTCGCATCGCCAGCAACACTGTCATTTGGACGGCTGGAATGCGTGCCAGCCCTCTCACCGCTCAAATTCCCGCCGAACGAGACGAGCTCGGACGCCTCTTCGTCACCCAGAACCTCAAAGTTATCGACCGAGTGTATGCCACTGGCGATACCGCGCACGTAGCCACCGACGACCAGGGCCATTTGGCTTTGATGTCCTGCCAGCACGCGATGGTCCTTGGAAAATGTGCCGGGCAAAATGCGATGTCGGATCTGTTGGGACTTCCTCAGGTGCTGTACAGTCAGCAGATGTACGTGACCTGCTTGGCTCTTGGGCCTTGGGGAGCGCTCTTCACAGTGGGCTGGGATCGAGAAGTTTCTTTGGTGAAGGAGGAAGGGTATAAGATGAAGACTCAGATTAACACTCAGTTGATTTACCCGCCGTCCAACCGAGCAGCGGCTTTCGCTGCAGCGGACCCGACGGGCCCGCAGGTGGGAGCATAATCGAGGATTTATCTACGGTGTCTACATCATTATGTCTAGGTAGTCTCCGCAGTGGAATAACCCACGTCTACCCAGGCGCGCATTTTATCCCCGTATCGAACTGTACTCCACAAGAGGCTGACAAGCCAAGGCATGGGTTAGTGTCCGATAAAATCAGAAAATTACTCACATAAATCCGCCCCATGCGAAGAGGCCCGCCACAGTATTCGTAACCACAAGGCCGAAATAACTTATGGAGGGAAGGATTCCGGAGATCGCTATGGACAACAGGAAGGAACGAAACCCTCTGCTCGTGGATCCTTGAGCAAAAACCGTGGTAGCAAGATAGATGGATACGCACACACTGGCAGCCATCATCTCTGCACTGCGGGAATGCATCACATCGACGGCGTAAGCGCTGGACGGGCTAAGTACTAGGTCAACCCCTAGGCCGTTAAAAAAGAAGCAGACGAGGTTCAGGAACAGCCCCAGAGGGCCCTCTATGAAATGCGTTATCAGGCCGCACAGGACGACGGAGAGCGGGACGAAAGTCGCCCCTCCGAATAGCGTCGCCCGCAGTCTGTCTTCTGGCACCCAGATTCCGCCACGGCGCTTCCGCCATTTAATGACGATCCTATCCGATAGCATCCCCGCCAGCGGGGCACCAACTTTAGGCTGCTGTCACTTCGAAGGAACACGGAAGTAAAATAAATGTACTCACTGATGTTACCCAAACCCATCGGAAAGAAGCAGGCACCTATGATTGCCTCGTTTGTGATATTGTACCGCACACCCTAGTATGGTGGGTGGGAACGATGGACAAACGCCATGGTCTAGTTGCTTACGATAGTGTACGCTATTGGGACCAAAAGAACTGGAGGAGTATCAGCAACCTCCGAGGGCGGGGCGCGAAGAGGTAGTACCATAGTCCGTGTACAACACCGTCGCTCCCGCTAAGGTCTAGACAGAACGCCAGAATTAGAATTTGTGCATGCGATATGCAGAAACACGTACTACGAAGAGTAGATTTGGGCTGCGAAGGAGCCATAAACACGAAAATGGATTTAACCAGACCCATTTAAATGTTCGATTTGATTGGTGCTCGCCATCGGCTGCGCGCTCCGGCTCGTTTTTATCCATCCCCAGTGTACCCGGCTGGGATGTTTCCGGCAGGAGTGTGAGCATTCCCACATAGACAAAGAGGCCGACGAAGAAGAGGCCGAGTTGAACATTCCGCCACGAAGAATATTTAGCTGGGTTTTGTTAAACAGGCAGCTCTGAGTAGATGTTATGTCCATTTACCTCCCCAGCCTGGATTCGTGCCAGTGATGGTCAGAAATGAAGGTGTTGTGAATAGCATTTGTTTACCTCCTACAACAGGGGATATGGCGTTGCCCAAAAGTGAAGCCTGAGAACAGTGAGAAGTTCAGGGTATGTCTATATATGGGCGAAAGCAGTCTAGGAGCTCACGCCAAAGAAGACACCCATTGCGGTGCCTCTTTCTGTTAGTTTATAAATATCCCCGATGACTCCGCCGCCTGAAATCCACGTAAAATGACCTTCTCGCTGTAGACAACGGTTGAACAGACCGACTGCTATGCCGCCAGAGGTACCAAAGGCTTGAATGAACCGGAACACCATTAGCTCGGGGATCGTTCTCGAGAGCGCAACGCCAATGGAGCCCAGACAAAGTAGCGGAAGGCCACAGAGATACATCGGGCGACGTCCGTCTATACTGTCAAATAAATAATGGCATCGTTGTCGCCTTCCCTCACTTACAATACCCAGAATAGGTCGCGAAAACCATACTTCCTAGAGCAGCGCCGCCTATAGACAGACCAACGGCAAAGCTAGATGGGCTTTGCTCGAGACAAGCCAGTATTGACTTGAGCTGCAACAGACGCGTACCTAACGATAGGACCAGTGGAATTGAGATCCAAAGCAATCTGCGGTATGGAAGGTATGAAGGAGCCACTTGCAAACACTAGCAGACGGATTCAACTAATGGCTCTCATTTCTATCGGGTGTGTAACTTACTGGGAAGAATCGCACTGCAGCTGACCAACGCGACGATGACCCTCTTTCGTGAGCCCGAAAAGCGATTGTACACCGCTTCGTGAGCTACCTGAGCGGAAGAAAGGACAAGTGGCGTGTCCTCAGAGGCCATGGAGGTGGGTTCAAGCGGCGCTGATAAGGAGCTGTCAGACTCGCCTCAAGGTCTCAAATCTCGGCACATTTTGGTACACTTTGTTAGGTGCCAATGTCCCAATTTTTTTTTACCAGACTGGGTGTTAGGCAAAAAATCTTGTAAAAACTACGCCGCACATAATGCAGGCGCAGAGCCTTCCTCGTTGGAGGAAGAAAAGGAAAAGAGAGGATCGATGTTGATGTGGATTCGCATAGTAATGAACACGACAAGCAGCAGCTAGCAGCTGTATTAGTATTGGCCAGCCTGACCTCAGTGTGCCTCTTTGAACTCTCTCCAAGCGGCATATGATAATGTTACGCCATCAACAAAAGATTTCCCACCCCTATCCAACCCCTAGCCAAGAAGTTGCAACATTGGGTCGGCGCGGCGGGGGGACAGAACCACCCCCTCTGTCTACCTTGCACCCGAAGTTACGTGCAGTCGGTAAAGGGCAATCCAAACCCTTTTATCCTCAGCTTCATACATGGTGGGTGCCGGAGAGGACAGCGAGCTGTATGAATGCCAAGATATCCGCGGGCTTGAAGGGATGGTAAGCTTGGACTTTTTTGACTACAGGCTAAATTTACCTGGCCTCATCCCAAAGCGTGAATGCTAACCGGGGTGGGAAGCGTTTGCGTTGAAGGTAGCTAGTTCATAGGAATGAGGCGCATCTGCCTCTCTGTCCGTCATGCTCACGGCCATCGTGGTGAACTGAAACGGCGAGGTGTTTGTGCTACTCTGACTGGTAGGTAGGCGAGGGGCGTCGCTGAGCCGATCCAAGTTGAGCAATAGACGATACGCCTGAAATCTGGTCAGTATGGTTACAAGGAGACGACGAAGCTGCGCACCGAAAACGAAAACACGGTGAGAATCCATCTATGGATTCACGAAGGATTAGCCAAAGACATGGACCCTCATACAAAACGCACCCATACAGCGTTCCGGCAAAAGTATGGTTCTTGAGTGCATATAGGCTTGCATAACCCACAATGAAAGCTGGCGAAGTTTAATGCAAATCGCGGAAAACAAAGGGAACCCACCAAAGAGCAACAAGAACGCCCAAGTTCCATCCCGCATAACGAGACTAACAAGCGGAGTATCACCCCATCCTGCGCGGAGCGCACCCACAAACTTGAAAGTCGTCAAAGAAAACAACAACGTCTGGAACAGCAGGACTGCGGCTCTGCGGTTTGGTAAGACTCGGCTAAGCCAGAGCGCAATGCCTCTTGCTCACCCGTAAATCAGCAATGTCGCAGAGATACTAGTCACGACACATATGTCGTCGAATTTGACGGTGGGTAGTGAGGTCCCAAGACCCACACACATCGCACCGACCTCAAGGCCATAAGCGACCAGGACCAATTTGCGTATAGTCGTGTTATTGTGGTACAGCGCATATACTGGCAGATTTTAGCCCAAATTGTTGTGTCCAGTGAAATGACCTTACCGCGAAGAATCAAAACACAGTCCACACCAATAAAAACCAACAGGGTTGCTACTCCTTGGTACACTTGCCAGATGAAGCAAGCGTGGGGAGTGAATTGAAAACGCGGCGTCAGCACTGGAGATCCGATTAAAAGGAGCGGACTCCAGGGTCGATGGATATGGAATAGCTTCTGGGACCGGACGAATTGAACTCACATCTGCGCGAACAGGGGGAGATACCGGACGAAGAAAAACAAGAATTTCAGCACACTCCACGGTTTCCTGCGAGCCTGTTTTTTGAACGACCAATCTGCATCCAATGCACGTACTTACGGCCACACAAATCTAACCTGGAGCAAATAAATCCTTGAATAAATTAGCAAGAAAAAAGGTACCTCGTCATCTAGCGTGAGACAGATATCGTATAAAAGAAGGGTAAGCGCCCCGACTTGTGGATGTCTTTAACGGCCGCGATCATGCTCATAGAAAATAACAAACACACCGGAACTCTCATAGACAATTTGGGTAGCAAAAGCTTTATCTGCATCCGGCGTATCGTTCAAATAGACGGGAACATTTCCCCCTTGCATGAGCACGACGGAGCAAGGCTCCAGACGGGGGGAAAGCGATGGGAACGAAGGAGGCACCTCGATATCTGCTGTTCAAATATCCTGGGTCCGACATACGTGCGACATTTGCTCACACTTTGACAGCGCGGAAGTCGAAATTGGGGACACTAGAAATTCCGACCCTGACATTTGACACAACTTGAAGCTATTAAGCAGCTTAAGCTTGAAGTTGTTTCGCGAGGGATGACAAGCCTGACATCGCGGGACTGTCGCGAGGATTGACGACCTGCATTTGGTACGGGATCACTGATAAGAACTATAAGAGCACTGGTAAGCATCCCAGTCTATCCCAGTAAGGATTTCACAGTATTGCCTAGTTATTGCCTGCGTCGCTAACTGTCGCCAAGCAAAAAAAATTAACGAAATCTTCGGCTTTCCGGGGAAGTACTTACGCAGCTGATTAACTGCTCACGACGACGGCGCTAACTCGGCGCCCGCCTTGGTTGAACCTCTCTATTGAAAGGATAGCAAACCTACTTACTCGTAAGCGATAGTGCGGTATATACAGATAAATAGTAGTACAGAAAATAGGAAATGGGCTAGGATATCGAAAACATGTCGTTTGATCAGGCAAGATGTATACAGACAAAAGTGCAAGGGGAAAAAATTTGAGCGAGACGTCTACTGGATTTTGAGCTATGGCCGGGCGCGTTTGCTGAGCTCTTCTTGCCGCTGCCACAGGAGCTCCGCCCACAGGGGATGTGGCGGGATGTGCCCCACAAGCGCACGCAGGACCTCCAGCCTGCGAGCAGTTCAGCTCAGCGTGATGACAGAAAGAAGAATGAGATCCGCACCATTTAGCTTTTTCGTCGTCCGTATCCGCGAAGAACACGATCTCCTGATCGTTGGAGAAGACCAAGCGGAAGGACCGCTCGACGCCGTACAAGCCGTCATACTCATCGTACCGGCTGCTGCGCGCCGTCATCCCGGACGCAGGGCTCATCGCGCCCCGCGCCTCCTGGTCGTCCTCCACCGCCACGGCCTTCTTCAGATCAATCGTCGCCGTCGCCTTCTTGGTGACATCGTTGAACGCGACCAGGCTCGCGCCAATCACTCGCAGCTGTCGGCGGCGCCACGTCTGCGAAACGAAACATCAGTAACAACCCAGCTGGGCAGACATAAAGGCACCGGACGTACACTACAGTCGCCCCCATTCTGCGTCAGTGTCCCCTGGAAATACGTCACCTTGTGCCAGTTGATGTGCCGCAGCCCGCGATGGCACTCCTCAAGGCTCTGCGGGAGCTCGTCGGGCGGGATGCCCGGCAGCGGCGGCAGGCGGAACATCTGCAGCACGAGCTCGCCGACCTGCAGCGTGGACGCCTTGCCGCCGAGCTCCGCGCGCTGCCCGATGAGCGGGTAGTTCGTCTCGAAGAGGCGCGTGTCGCAGCGCACGGCGATGTCCTTGAACGAGATGAACGCGCGCGCGAGCGTCCCGTCAGGCTTAAGGTATCGCGCGAGATTCTCCGGAAGCCGCTGCGGTGGCTGCGGCGGCGCGGGCGCCGGGGCGGGTGGCGGCGGTGCAGCCTTTTCCTTGGACTTTTTCGGCGACGAAGACCAAAAGCTGCGCTTCCCGCCTTTGGACGACGTCTGCTGCACGACGGGCGGCGGTGCGGGTGCATGTACGGGCATGGGGGCCATGGCCTTGAACTGCGAGATGATGTGTGGATCGCGCCGGACCTTGAGCGTCAGCGTAAACTCGAGCTTGCTATGTTCGATCCTGACACAAAATGAGAAGTGGCGCCCTCAAAGTCGCGCAGCACTCACAGTTCAAACTCCTGCTCGATGCGGCAGTCGCGGGCGAGCGCGCACTCGGGCGTCGTCACGAAGTGGATCCCATTGTTCAGTGTACACGTGACCGCAGTAGGCTCAGCTGGCAGGGGAAGGTGCATGCCTTTGACGCCCAGAACTGCACCAGACATGAGCAGGGTTCTGACCAACCAAGAGAAACACATACCCTTGACGAAGACCTTGCCGTACGCCTTGCCCGGATTTTGCTGGGCGCGGTACTCCTTGATCTGCTTTGAATATTCATTCTAGGGGAGCGTCAGTGACGAAGACAGACGAAAATATTGCAAACGCAC
This sequence comes from Mycena latifolia, assembly GCA_029289555.1. Classification (NCBI taxonomy): domain Eukaryota; kingdom Fungi; phylum Basidiomycota; class Agaricomycetes; order Agaricales; family Mycenaceae; genus Mycena; species Mycena latifolia. Next base: position 1,724,177 of record JARJLE010000002.1, read on the forward strand.
CATGTCGGACGGCCGACGGACAGTCTTCCACGCCTTTCCCGCATCGACGTCCCCCGCGCCCTCCATGTGCGAGATACGGTCCGTGTCGGACGACGACGCGTAAATCATCCCCTCATGCTGGCGGATATGATACTTCTGCAGTTAAATCTCAGTGTCAAGTCGAACGGAAGAGAGAAAACACGAACGCGCTTATGTGGCGCCTCGCGCTTGCTAAGCTCCTTCTCGATGCTCTCAGTGAGCAAATCCTCCGTGCCCGCGCCAACGTCAAGCAGGCCCTTACCCCTCAGGCGCGCGAGCTCCTCCGCGTCCCCCGTACTCATGCTCCGCCGCGCGCTCGGGCGCCCCGCGCTCAGGTGCGTCTGCGTCGGCGCATAGTCGTACCCCTCCTCATCAAAGCGCCGCAGCTCGCGCCGCTTCTCGATGATCATCGCCTCGCGCGAGCGGATGTTGTCCTTGGGGGGGACGGGCGGCGGCGGGAGGCTCAGCAGCGACGACGACGACGCGATGCTCACGCTCCGGCTCAGCCCCGCGCCGGCGCCGGCGCCCATCTGGAGCAGCGCAGAGTCTGTCGCTGCGCGCGCGACAGGGTGCGTATGGCGCGCCGTGTGCGCGTCATCGGTGCGCCCCGACTCGTCGGTGCGCAGCGACTCGTCGCCCTCGGGGGGCCCGCCCGCACCGGCGACGTCGTCCATGAGGCGGTCGAGCGCGCTCCGCATGTCCATGTCGACGGCCATACGCTCGGGCTCCCTCCGCTCCGCCGCGCGCAGGCCCTCTCCGCCGCTCAACCGCGAGTCGACGCTCCCGCCCATGTCGAGCCCCGCGATGCCGAGCCGCCCCATCCCGAAGCGACTGCCAAAGTCGAGCCCCAGCCCGGGCGCGCGCAGGCCAAACTCCGCGTCGTCCGGCGTAGCGGGGGACGCGGCCTCCGCGGGGTGATGTAGCGTGAGCGCGGGGGCGTGCAGCATGCGCATCTCGGCCGCCTCAACGGTGCCGATTTCCGTGCTCGTACTCGCCTCCCTCTCTTCGCTCTCGCGCTGCTGCCGTTGGGCTTCCTCGTACCGCGCCTCCTCCTCGCGCTCCTCCCTAAACTCGTCTTCGTCCCTCTCCTCCTCCATCGGCTCGTCCTGGGCGCCCGACTGTCCTTCCTCGTCGTCGGCGAACGTGTCCTCCTGAGGCGGGCCCACCTCCGGGCTCGTGCTCCTTGCACGCATGCGGCGCTGCACCTCCTCACGGCTGATGCGCGGGCGCCCGCCGCTGCCACTCAACTGGCCCTGGCTGCTTCCCTGGCTGCCGCCCAGAGTCGGCGTCCCGTGCTGCGCCTCAAAGGACCGCTCCGGCTCCTGTGTACACGGAGTCAGCTACACGTCCACGACGAGACACACAACCTACCTCATGCTCGGCGTGCCCCATACTTACGTCGCGGCTGTCCTCTCCCACGTCGGGCAGCGGTTCGTCGCGTAGCTTCGGGAGCGCGAAAGGGTCCGGGCCCGTGTCGCCCGCGCCGCCTCCTGCACGCAAGGGTGAGCCACACGTAAATAGACATACTGTACACGTACCACTGGGCAGCGAGAAGCGCGGCACGCCAATCTCGACGATGTCGGCGACGCGCGCGGGCGCAGGTGACGGCGACCCGGGGAGGCGCGCGACGTCTTCCTCGACCTCGTCCGCCTCTGGCTCGTCCTCGGCGGCCGCGCGCCGGCGCTCGAAGTGCGTCGTGCGGCCGAGCGGCGGGGAGTGGAGGCTGTTGCTCGCGTGGCCCCGCGGGGGTGTCGTGGCGGAGCCCGTGTCGGGGAGCGGGAGCGGGCGCGCGCCAGTGAGGTGCGGTTGGGGGACGGGGGGCGGGTGGTCGCTATGCTGCGCGGCGTGGAAGGCGGCGGCGCGCGTGGCGTGGTGAGAGCGGCCAAACGGCACGCCGTCCTCGGTGTCGAGGTCGGTCGGGTGATCGAGCTCGAAGGTGCGGGTGTAGGCCGAGCCGTGGAGCGGGGGAGTACTTGTGCTCGTGCCGGCGACGGGGGCGAACATGGCGTCGACGAGACCGGTGATGCTCGTATCGGGGTCGAGGTCGAGGGGCATGGACGTGTCGGGGAGGAGCGAGGCATCTGAGAGGTCGATGCTCTCGTACGACGAGTCCTGCTGCTGCTGCTCCTGGGGGGGCTCGGGCTGCTGCTGTTGGGCAAAGAACGGGTCGCTGTCCGAGTCGGGGTCGGCATCGCCGTACTCGGCATCGCTGTCGGACGCGACGCCGTCCTCCTCGTCGCGGTCAAACTCGACGACGTCGCAGCGCTCGTCAAAGGTGACGGTCTTGCGGCGCTCGCGGCGGCCACTGAGGCGCGGGCCGTGCATGCGCTTCGAGACGAGGGACGAGCGGGCGGGGGACGGGCCGCTCGCAGGCACGGGGATGCGCGAGGGCGTCGGTGGCACTGGGGGTGGCGGGGGCCGCTCTGGGGGCGGGTGGTCATCGAGCTGGCGGAAGGGGCTCTTGGTGACGGGCTCCATCTGGATGAGGCCCTGGAAGCCCTTTGACTGGCGGCGTTCGCGCTTGTAGGCGAAGGGGCGGTCGTTCTCTGCCTCTGCCTGGTCGTGGATGCTCTGCGGACGGGGCCGCTTCTCTGCAGAGACCCGGCGGGTGGGGGAAGGGAACGGGCGGGGGGCGAGGGTGGCAGCGGTGGGGATCTGCGACTTGAACGGGGACTTGGACACGAGGTTGTTGTTGCGGACGTGCTTGAAGCTGGACGACGTGCGCCGGGCGACCTCTGCGCCCTTGCGCGCGGGCGAATCGCGCTTGGAGATGCGCAGGGGCGAGACGTTGGGGCTGCCGGACGCGGGGGTGTCTGACCAGCCCATGCCCGAGTCTCTGAGGATCTTGTTCTTGACGGGGTCGGGCGAGTTGGACAGCAGGCGGTCGCGCAGCGGCGACGGCGCATGCCGCGGAGAGCTCATGGCGGACGTTGGTTGAAACGGAACAAATACACAATCACAACGCGGACGCGTAGGTGCACGTGATAGCGACACGGTTACCTCCAGGTTGCAATGGGATGCAGCACGCTGTAGGAGCGAAAATGCTAAATATTACATCTAGTATTTAACAAATGATGGCACCAAGTCTCAGCGCTCAGCCCTAACACTCCAATTATATACACGCCACCCTCAGTCCCAGTGCATCTTGCGCGCATACTCCCGGATGTCCGACACATAGCTGTCCGTCACCTCGTCCCCCGCCCCCGTCGCCACCTTGAGGATAATCTCGTTCAGCCCCGTCGACCCGAGAATGTCCACATGGTCGCTCGTGTTCGCCCCCCCGCGCGGGATCGACGGCACTGGCCGGTGCGGCAGCTGCCCCGCTTGATTAGCCAACCAACTCGCACTCATCTAGACGACGCACCTCGACCGTCGTAACCCGGATCCCCGCGGGGTTCCACCGCGCGCGCTTCCACCCCTCGACGCACATCGCCCCGAGGCTCACTAGGCTCACCGTCCCGTCGCCCTCCCCCATCTTCACCCCGTTCCGCACCTTCGGCTGCACCCCCTCGTCCGTGTATTCGGCGTCGATCCAGCTCTGCCGCGCAAGCGGCACGTCGAGCCCCGTCCGCACCGGGCACGCCCCGCTGCTCGGGTCCACGCACAGCGGGTCCACCCCGTCCGCGGTCTCCACCGCCTCGTCGTACTCGTTTGCCCCTTGCGCGTACCAGTACGACCGCTGCTCGCCGCCGTCAAGCAAACATCTATCAGCGATACGCGGGAGCCACTTGCCTCGGTTTCCTGCGCCGACTCAGCTATCAACAAACGCGATCAAAACATGCGCACAAACCTTCCCGTGCCCGTACACGCAGTACATCTTCATCGACGGCGCGCGCGGCAGCTGCACCTCCAGGGGGTTCGACCATTTGGTGTGGTCCCCGTCATTCGCCGCCAACACCGCCTCGTCCCGCTCAATCCCAAACGAAAAGTTCGTCGCGATCATTTTCTGCCCCAAATCAGCCCATCGACACCGAAACCCGCCGCGCAACGCCACGCACCTGGAAGCTCGACGGCGTGTGCTGCAGGATCCACGCGCCCGCCGTGTCCGCCGTCATATTCTGCAGCACGGACTCTACGCCCGCGCCTGTGCTCGCCGTTTCCGTCCCCGTCTCCGGCGGCGGCGGCGCGGCCCGGAACGCAATCAGCTCCCCGTGCGAGTGCGTGCAGTTGTGCGTGTCGTCTGGCGCCCCGTCCGGCGTGCCCCAGATCGCGTCCCCGCCCTTGATCCACATGCTCGCACTCCCCGCCCACGACCGGAACAGCTTCTGCCGCTCCGCGCGCGAGAAGAACCGCTCCAGCACATACGATCCCGCGGGATTCATCTGCACCGTGTCCTTCATCTCGCCTGCACGCCGCGTCAGCGACCACTCGCGGGGCAGAGAATGGACGCACCGGAGAGGAACGCCGACATGGCTTTCGCGACGCCCTGCGGTCAGTTCATTGAATAATGCCAGTACGGCAAGTACGCGGTGCGCACCAGATGCGTCCCTGCGATGGATATATACGCCTCGATGTGGTTCTGCGGCCTCCATTAGTTTTACGAACATACATCCCGAGGCGCACTCACCTCAACCCAATCAGGGCCGCCCCCGCCATGCGCAGGGGATTCAACCCATTTGAAGCTGGAAATGCTCGTGAGCTGTCCATCAAGCGGAGTGCAGTACATACAAATACTATAGAGACATTGAATATATTACTCGACGGAGCCAGGCTATTCACATACCAGTACGACCTGCAAGGCATATTTTCAGGAATAAGTGAGCGGGGAAGGAGCCGGCAAACGCACGAGGGCGCCCATCGAGTGCGCGGCAATGACGGTTTTCTTGTTTTGGCGTCGTCTGACAACATATCGTCAGTTCAGTGCATTGACTGGAAGGCGGCACGCGCACTTGAGGCCCTCGATGGTCGTCTTGAGCCGCGAAAAGTACCCGTCGCGCTCCTCGAGGTTGTAGTACGAGAGGCGCCAGTCGTACGGCGCGAGGTGGAGGTTGTTCGTATCGTAGTTTACCACGGCCAGGTTCTCGACAATCTTGGACCTGCCTTGCGCGTCAAAAAATAAATAAAGAAGGAAACAACTGCGCACCAGATCCAATACCCCTGGATGAAGCTACTGGCGGCGTCGATGCCCTCCGCGGCGCGGATCTTGGCGCCGGGTGGGTCAAGGCCCGTTACGGGGTCGAGCATCATCGCGGCTATCCATTTCTCGCGGTTGAAGGTGACCTGCGAGAGCATGTTGAACCCGCCCCAGAGCTTCTGTCGGAAGAACGCGCGATAGTCGGGATCCGTCGACCATGATTCAAGGCCCTGCGCGGAGCGTCGGTCAGTCAGTACGCGCACATCGTTTTCGATTTCGAGACGCAACGCACAGTGGAGATGATGCCCGGGATGAGCACGACGGGATACTGCGCGGTGAGGCCGCGGTCGCGCATGGCCTCGCCGACCTGGAACTCGCGCCCGTCGATGTTGAACTTCCACACCTCGGGGATGTTACTTCGGAGGCGCTGCCACTCTGTCTCGACGCGCGAGAGGTCGAAGCCTGGGATGTCGGGCATGGCGAGCTCATACTCGCCGAGGAGGAGGGTGAGGTGCGCGTGAAGGTCTTGTATGTCTCTCGGCTCAATAAGTGACTAAATGAGCAAGTAAGAGGGAAAGAGAGAAAGAGCGGTCAGACGCGTTCCGTCGGGATGCGCGAAATTCGTACGAATGCAATGAGGGCGCCCAGGAGTATGCCCAGCGGAAACAGGAATCGGCGAGACGCAAAGAGCGGTCTAGGTTTCTGCGAGAGGGTCAGATCCCAGGCTCAGAATCCAGATGTTCGCGACCTTCAACTTGGAAACTTCAGACTTGAGGGCATTCGCGGCATCCGCAAGCTCGGCTGGCTGGGCTGCGAGGGTAGCCGAATCGGGGTCTGCCCATGTCTTGGCGCGCTTGACGAGGACCATTCGCGTTTGTGCCGATGGAGTATCTGAACGAGTTGAAGCGAGGTCATCGTCTGCGTTTACCGATCAATCACTGGCACTTCTCTTCCTGCCATGATTCCAGCGCTCCTTGCTATGGCACCTGGAAACCACCTGGAATAGTCCCACTCGACATGCGCTGGACTGGCAGCTTAGACTCAGCAGTCGGGACATGAATCAAGGTGGATCGCGTTCACAGAGATGCGCTCAATAGGCAACGACTCAGAACGCCTGAATATTTTAAATAATCCGTAACGGTCTTACGCGATACTTCACTCGGCTAGTCTCCCGGAGGCAGCCGTCGATAGGTCAACCTTCGCAAGCTCAGGGTCAGATCAAGGAATATCCTGAGGCACGAAGGTTGAAGGGAACTGATCTACTCTGCCTCAGGGAGACTACACTCGGCCAGCGCACATCCATGCTCCCATCCATTTTCCCGGATAACAGCGCAAGAAAGAAATGTCTGGATCCACAGACAAGTTGTGTTACTACGGTCGCTTGAAGAGCGCACTCAAGCCTGGGCGTAATGGTGACGTCTCTGCTTGTTTCCTTCTGGATTCCTAACGCGTAGTTCCTCCCAGGGTGGTGGTCCAGGACTACAGCTTTTGCATTTCTCGGAGCTCATGGGCCATAATTTCGAGGACTTTATTAATAAAAGCTTTACCGAAGCCAATGCACGAACACATTTCCTGAGCACAAGCACTCTGGATAAGGCCGCTTTCGCTCCTTTTCTACTTTTTTGTTTCGTACCACAAATTAGTAACCGAGTTCAACTTCAGTTGTAGCCGTATCGCTCTCCGACTCGGCTTATTTAAATTCCTCCACTGTACATTACATATGTGTGTGGCTGAACATGCTCGTTGTTGGCTACAGTCTCGGTTAGTAGCCCCTATTTGTTCGGGCCGTTGCTCGGGCGGAGTCGGTCCGCCATCCTTGTAGCATCAAGCCCACGTTTACTTTACTGCATCGTTGCGAATGGGATCCCTTCTTCCGCCTCCGAAAATGCATCTAGAGGGGCGAGGACGACGGGACCGCCGACCTGCCCAGCCTGGGCCGCCATGTGCGTCGAAGGATGGAAGCGGCCCCGATAGAAGCACGTCGGGATCAACGTCACCACCGTCCGACCGGCAGCTGCCAATTCATTTGGGCGAGGCACAACGCGCGCTTCTGACCGTCGATCCCGCGCGGCAACGGAGGCACCCAGTCACTGTGTCGGCTTCGGGCTAGGGAACTTGAACAGAGGGGGCGTGTGTGGATTTTTGTGAAAACGTACGTTGGCATTTGCATAGACCTTGGACCTTCGGCCCTGAGGAATGGTGCGCGATAAGCGGAACAAGACTTGAAGACGCGGATAGGGGGTCTGTAGTGATCCAGCATTTTTTTACAACACGACGCTTGTACGCCGCGGGCTCGTCATTCCGCCGTGGAAACAAGAATCTTCCAGCCTCTTCTGTCTCTAGGTTCCCTCGGATTCCGCTCTGTTTCAAAAGAAAAGGCTCGTTTGTCAAAAAACCTGCCCAGAGCAAAGAGACAAACTTACTGAGCCCCATTCAAGTTGCATTTACGTCCCGAGTGGAGATTATACCCATCTATTCAATCGTCCACCCAATGAATCTCCCCAACCTTTCAGGGTGTGCGTGCCGTGACACATCCTGCCGGCCCAATCTTCAACGACGAGCTTCTTTCGGGGTTAATAGGATCTACACAGCGCGCTCCCCTTCTTTAGCTCGGCAGTATGGAATTTCGAATGTGCTCTGGAGGATATCCGTGGCCCAGTCTCGCTCATGTCCTCGGACGATTTTTTCGACTCGGCGAAACGCCACACCACGCCGGATTTTCCTGTGCTTCTGCACAGGTCGAGGTTGGTGCCTTGTACAACGCCACCGAAGTATGATATGGAGCGCCGATGGGATTTGCCCACGTGTAGAGGCAAGGTTTGTAAACTTACGAATGTATATGCAATGTATTGAGGTCTATTCAGATGCTTGGGACAAGAACCTAGGGTATTAGCAAGAGATTGCGATGGCTGTTGAAGCAAGGCTGCAGCTTTCTCCTTCTAGCGAGGGTCAAGGCTAGAGTGAACGTGAAGAAAAAGGGAGCACGGAGGTTTCCGCTGAGCACCGCCCTCGAAATCTAGCTATAAGCTAGAATCAAGGTACACCACAGAAGAGCATGCTCGCGTGTTTCTCGCGTGAACGGAAGCAACGTACATACAGAAGAAGCAAAGGAAGAAGCTTGTACCAAAGGTTTCAGGTTTGCGTTATTTCCAGTTTTCCTGGGGTTATGGGCCTCCGAGATATGATAGGAAAAGTCAAGTGCCGGGGCGCTGAGAAGGGATTCAAAGAAACGCGTCGCCAGATTTGGAAAGAAAAGACCCAAATTGACCGAGTCCGCCGAGTCCGCACCGATAGCCGAAGTTGAAGAGTCCTGTTATAAAGCCAGACTCGCTCTGTCCTCTTTCCCTATCTCTTCTTTCTTGATGCCCGCTCTTTCCTACAATCTGCCCCCCAAGGTCGCGTCCTTTTACTTCGCCGTCGTCCACACCCATAACGCGTCTTTAGCATTCGCAAGTTTTAGTCATAGGAGGTATGGCGCTGTTCTACTTGCATCCGTCCCATTAACGCGTTGGGTTGGCAGGCGGGCCTAGTGGAAGCTATGCCGCCTCTGTTCTTGCACGCGAAGGGATCTCCGTCACCGTTCTCGAGGCAGCCAAATTTCCTCGGTACCATGTGGGAGAGAGCTTGATTCCTTCCGTTCGACACTATCTGCGATTCATCGGCGCAGACGAGAAACTCGCAAACTATGGGTTTGTTCACAAGGTAGATGGACGATTGTGCTATGGTTTTGCTTCCGCTGACACCGCTGTCAAGCCGGGCTCTGCCATTAAATTCAGTAAGCCAGCTTTTTAATTTCGGCGTGCACTGAATTAAGTTGCCAACAAAAGATCAATACAAACGCGAGGGCTGTATGTACCCCTTTCCCACCCATTCGCTCGCACTAATGAGAATCCAGATACCGACTTTATGGCCCTCGGTGCGGAAAACGCATCCTTCAACGTTGTGCGTAGACAAACATTTATTTTTGCTCTTGCATGCTAACGAGGCCCGTGTAGATTCGTTCTGAATTCGATCATCTTTTAATGAACCACGCTCGGGCGTCTGGCGCGTCCATTTACGAACAGACTAAAGTCACGTCAATCTCATTCTCCACCACCGACCCGAACCGCCCCATCTCGGTCTCGTGGTCCCATGTCCCGCCGCCTACCCCTCCTACCCCGCCCGGATCTCCGACCACATCCACACCTACCGTTTCCGACAAGCCACTTAAACCAGACGTTGTTACTGGTACCACCTCATTCACGCACCTCGTTGACGCGACGGGACGTGCAGGTCTGATGTCTACGGTATACTTGAAGAATAGACATTTCAACTCCTCGCTGAAAAACGTCGCGGTTTGGGGTTACTGGAGCGAGGTCGGTACTTACGGGCTTGGTACACCCCGAGCAGGCGCGCCGTGGTTCGAAGCTTTAACCGGTCTGTAGTTCGATTTATTCTCTTGCTCGGCTCCTAGTCTTACTATCATTTGCGCTTCGCCGTCAAGACGAGTCAGGATGGTGGGTCTTCTTAACTGCTTCCTATTCCCACACAGGTTCATTCTCTTCCAGGGCCTGGTTTATCCCTCTCCACAACGGATCGACATCGATCGGTGTCGTTATGAACCAGAAAATATATAACGAGAAACTGAAGGAACCCGCTGGGCCCGCCTGTTTTCTACCTGCCTCCGCCCCCAATCCCACCAAGTCGTCCATGGTTGAGCACTATCTCAGTAATCTTGCTCTTGCGCCCGGGGTACTCAAATTAATAACCGATGCCGGAGTAATGGAAGCTGGCAGCGTCAAAAGCGCCGCTGACTTCTCATACTCGGCGCCGTCGTACGGAGGCTCGGGTTATAGGATAGTAGGGGATGCCGGAGGTGAGTTTGCAGCATTGATCATATCTTCTCCAGGAAACCTGGCTGACGTGTTTTTCTCTAGCTTTCGTGAGTCACCTCGCTTGTGCAGCTTTCCGCTGGCATGTGTTGATTTCACGCGCAGATTGATCCTTTCTTTTCTTCTGGAGTCCATCTAGCCCTGACTTCAGCCCTATCAGCTGCATCGACGATATGTGCGTCTCTTCGTGGAGATTGTACAGAGGCATTTGCGGCAGATTGGCACACAAAGCGTGTTTCGACGAGTTACACCCGGTGCGTTCTTTGATTTAGACCCCAATCTCGGGACTGACCGTAGAGCAGCTTCCAAGTCGTGGTGTTAAGCGCATACAAGCAGATCCGTTCACAAAGTGTGGATGTACTTTCCGATATAAATGAAGACAATTTTGACCGCGCCTTCGCGTTCCTGCGACCAGGTTTGATTCTCTGTCATGCTGAAATTCATCACCACTGACTCTGCCCTTAAGTCATTCAAGGCGCTTCTGATATGGGTGCCACTCTCTCTGAAACTGAGCTGCAAAAGTCCCTTGATTTTTGCGTCAATCTTTTCAATCCGACGTCGCCCGAGCAACATGATCGTGTCGCCGGTCAAACCGAGATCGGCCAGGCACTACTCGATGTCACGTCTCCCATCGTCGACCCAACCACTCTTGAAAAGGCGCTCCACGTAGAGCACAACCCCAACCCACATCGGCCATCTTTTCCTCCTAGCCGGATGAAGCTCTCCAACCGCGACCGCTCAGCGTCTGAAGTCGCGGAGACTAGAATGGTCCTCACAAAAATCAACGCGCGGCGTGTTGTACACTCTGAATACGCGATCAACAATTTTGAGTCCGAGCCCATCGCTGGTTGTGTTGTTAGGTTGGAGAGAGGGCGACTTGGGCTCGCGCGTCTGGACATTTCTACACCTTTTGCAGACTGATTTTCTTTCTTCCTTTCACAGGATCTTTATGCGCGTTTGGACCTTGCATACTGTATTTCATCCTCGTCGCACGTCCACCTTGTTTATCTGTCATGTATCCACACACCCCGCCAAGCTGTTTTCATTACATCGGATTTTCTGGACCACGTCCAGATGTACTTTTAACTACTATTGTTTTCCATCGCGATGTACTTTTACCTACCAGTGTTTCTATAGCTGTCACGCGATTTCTGTTGTACTCTGGGCGTTGGCGTTTCTAATTTGACGGAGTTGGAACGTGACCGTGTCTTCCTTCGGTCTCAACTCGAGTCATTCTTTCTTCCTTTATTACATTTAACTCGTTCGGCCCTAACCGTCGTGAAGTTGCCATGTCTCGATTCACACGGCCCGGGTCCTGATCGTCGACAACCCAACATCTTACGATTCTATTCCCCCTCGCTCTAGCACATCTTTCGGGACAATGATTGCTGCGAAAATACCGTCCTTCAAGCTCAACAACGGCACCACAATTCCTTCCGTCGGCATGGGATGTTACATGGGTTCAAGGGCGTTCACGGGTCAACAGGTGTATGATATGTGCGAGAAAGCCATCAAGGTCTATTTGAACCAACGCGAGTAAGGCCTTCTACTCATTATCTGGGACAGGCGGGCTACCTACACTTCGACACCGTAAGGAATCTTGAAGCTATATGCACAGGACATGCACAATCTCACTTCCACCCGTAGGCCACAGGTTACGGTAAGCCAACAGATTCAATTCTGCTTTCTGCAACACTGCTCATTCTTCGCTTCAAGGCAACGAGCAGCAAGTCGGAGATGCGATTCGGGACTCCGGTATTCCTCGAGAAGAGTTTTACATCACGACAAAACTGGCGTGAGTTTCGAGTCCTACTTTATGTGCGCTCATACCTCATAGTTGCAATAACTTAGGAATGGCGACCACCACAGAGTGCGGGAGGCCTTTGAAGAATCTTTTGAACGCCTGAATGTATCGTACATTGATTTATACCTACTGCACTGGCCGCAAGCTTCGGCAGGAGGTACATATAGACTTGGTTTTCACAAGGTTATGCCCTCGACCTTCCATTTTATTTCAGACGTCGATTTCAGTCAAATAAATGCCCCGAACATGGCACTGGCTCCGGACGAACATCCCACATTTGTGGAGACGTGGAAAGAGATAGAGAAGCTCTTGGAGACAGGTATAGTGCTACCTCAGTTTTGTGTCTTACATCGTCTTACATACGCCGCCAGGCAAAGTCAAATCAATCGGAGTCTCGAATTTTTCCATCAAGACCCTTGAAGAGCTCTTATTACAGTGTTCTGTCGTACCAGCAGTCAATCAAGTCGAGTTGCATCCTTGCCTTCCTCAAGACGACCTCAAGTTGTACTGTGAATCCAAGGGAATATTGCTTACGGCCTACTCCCCACTAGGTTGGTGTCATACTTTATTTTCTTCCTCGTCCACAATTCATGCACGGCCAGGACGATCTAAATCTTTCTTCGCGGAACAGCCTGTCATCAGTGGTCTTGCTGAGAAGTACCGGGTCACTTGGCCACAGATTATTATTAGTTGGGCCGTCCAGCGAGGTATTCCAACGATACCGAAGAGCGAGGACAAGGGTAGAATGCTGGCCAACATCACTGTACGTTTCATAGCAGTTTCTGATGACCCTTCCTTATGTCGGGACAAGTTGGTGGAATTATCTCAGGAGGACATGCAAGACATTGATGCACTCCATCGGAGTCCGGGAATGCACAAATCTCTGGTGGAATTTCATGCCGACGATGGTAGTTATTTTCTCGTCTGGCAATGTCTGACCGAATTTAATGGATTCCTTGTAGGCAGCGTGTATGGCTGGAAATATTCGTGGCTCGGATGGAATATGACGAAGGGCGGCATTGTACCTGTACCAGCTTTTTGATCGGGATGTATTTTTTCCGCCCATCATCGCGGCGTTACGGCCCGGACGCTTTATAAGTAGCAGGAGCGTTCCGCTACAGCCCTGTACCCATCATGGACATCCCTCACTACACCTTGAATGACGGCACGAAAATACCTTCGATTGGAATGGGGTAAATATGCGCGTTTGGTCGCAAATTCCTCTGAACTTGGTGAACCCACAGTTGTTGGATGGGCGGTGTAGGAGGTGGAGAGCGTGTGTACAACATGTGTTTAGCCGCGCTGAAGGTGTGCACCCTTCTTGATTGTCGAGGCGCGCTCAATCAGGCTCAATCCTTCCTTTCAAGTGTGGATATCGTCATTTTGACACGGTACAGTAATTTTTCTCAGCAGAATACGTTCTCCGTGGTGATTCAATGATTTCAATCTCAAGGCTTCTGGATATGGTTTGCCGCCCTCTTGCATATGGGGCTGGATTTAACGGCTGAGTTAAACGATTTAAGCCAATGAAGAATATGTCGGTCGTGCAATCCGCGACTCAGGAATCCCACGAAGCGAAATATATTTGACGACCAAATTGGGGCAAGTAGAACGAGCCTGAGTTCCCTGCAACGTGCGCTTTTATGGACTAATGATGTCTTGTCTACAGAAATGTAGATCACCACAGAGTGAAGGAAGCGTTCGAAGATTCTCTAAAGAACCTAGCGGTGGACTATGTCGATCTGTATTTGTTACACTGGCCGATGGGTATGATTTCTTCTGACCTCAGCTACTTGGAAGCTCTAACTTTCTGCGCCCAGCGGTCGTGAACGGTACGTAGTGTCCCTTAATTCACAGTTCAGGACCAATCGGATGTTGCAGGCAACGTTCTAGGCCCCGAAGAGCACCCCACGTTCATCGAGACGTACAAGGAGATGGAAAAACTCCTACTCACTGGTGAATCCGCGCTGGCCATCTACTCCCTGTATTTCCGCCTCTAACGGTGAATAAAAGGCAAAGTAAAGACAATCGGTGTTTCTAATTTCTCGATCAAGACGCTGGAGGAGCTCTTACCGAACTGCTCCATTATACCTGCAACGAATCAAGTAGAACTTCATCCCTTTCTCCCTCAGAATGAGCTCAAGGCCTACTGCGAAAAACACAAAATTCTTCTGACGGCATACTCCCCTCTCGGTAGAACTGACCTTTCCCCCATCATATCGCTCTCGAGCTAAGCTAGATTTCAGGGCGATCCACGGTTTTCATGGAGCACCCGACGATTAATGCTCTCGCGGAGAAATTTACTTGCTCTCCCGCGCAAATTGTTCTTAGCTGGGCCGTTCATCGGGGCACTATCGTGATCCCCAAAAGCGAGGACAAAGGACGAATGCTCGCCAATATTACGGTAGGCGGGGCACCACTGTTAGCCTTGATGACTCACATCTTCGAAGCTGGTTTCACTCTCAAAGGAAGACATGACCGTGATTGATTTGCTTCACCAGACACCAGGCAATCATAAGTCTCTACTGGTTTTCGATGACAAGAAGGACGGAACGGTATTTGGCTGGAAGTATTCTCAGTTAGGGTGGAAGATGATTGTGGGTGGATCTGTGCCAGCTGCCTAAGTTAGCGATAAATTGGAGCAAATGACTAAGTAAGCTACACGGTATGTGTTATGTATAGAACCTGTACAATGAGATTCCAGTCGGAAAGTGACTAGATGTATAATACGGACTTGGCGCAATAAAGATATGAGGATCCAAGTCAAAGAAGTGTAGGAGCTATAATCATTCATTAGTGCGTTATCATTAAAGTTGTTCATGATTCATGTCTGGTCGTTCGTGTCTTGGGGTCCTTTGGTCTCGAAGTCGATCCACCACCTTCGGGGCGACGAGTCCGTCTGGACTCGTCCCGGTAGTTTTTTTGGGTGGATGGGCCAACCAGTCCCGAATATGGATCTCGTGTAGAGGTCGGAGGCTGGGGAATGCCAGAGAGTCGAGATGGAATCTCCCTTGGCCGCTCGCGACTTGACGGCATTACGGGTGGGTATTTGGGAGTTCCTGAAAGCGAGGGCTGGGTAATATCACTACGCATGTTCTCGATCGAGTATCCCGAAAGACGGAGCTGTTCTTCCTGATACAATGGGATACTATATTGCGAGTGCGGTGCCGCGTCGGGCGAGGCAGATGTGCGACGGTTTGGTTCTTGATTCGGGGAAAGGGTATAGCTGTTTTCCGGGATCCGAGGCGGATTGACATCGACGGACTGATGACGACCTCGGCGTGAAGGAGGGTTAGGGGAATACACCTGGGCGGATGAGCGACGTAAGCCCGAAGGAGGGGGGGTCCCACGTTGCATCAGATTCTGTTGCCGTTGAGGCACCGAGCCTGCGCCATCAAAGCTGTGTCCAGCGAAATCGGCAGACAGAGGGGAGGTGATCAATCCGTCCGGAGTCGTATTCAGCGTCAGCACAGGACGTTGGTCAAGCGTCCGATGATGCGCAGATTCACGAATGTGAGAGCCCTGGCTCATCCATTCCTTGGGTTCGGGTTCTATTACATGGCCCGTCTCGCGTGAATGAAGCACCTCCACCGACCAGGCAGGATGTGCTGGCTGCGGTGTAGGTGTGGGATACGCCACTTGATGATCAGTGCCTCGTCTCTCAGGGGTAGGAACCTTCCCTAGTATCTGAGGTGTCGTCAGGATCAAGCGACCTCGGGGTGTCGCCCGGGAAGGTGTGACCCCGTGTGTCGAGGTCGAAGGTAGGGAACGCCCGCTATCGCTGTCATGCGCGTGGTCAATTGAGGTCGCATTACTCGCACTTGGGGGGAACACTCGGCCGAGGAGGCTGTCTGAGCGGGTAAGCGGAGGCTGGGAAGATATAGGAAGTGGCTGCGAGTACGACGTTGGGGCAACGGGGCTAACAGGAATGGAAAGAGTCGGGTTGCTGGAGCTTCGTTGCTTTGATTGACGAACTTGATGGGAGCTGCGATGTGCAGTGAAGACGGACAGCGGAGCAAGAGTGTCGAGATGTTCTTCCCGAGGGAAATGTCGCTGCTCCCGATCCTGTCGACGACCTCGGTGGGAATTCAAGAGGGGTTGCGGAGGAGGATCATCGAATTCGTGGTCATGCTCGACCAGTAGTCTCCGGTCAGCGTCAACATCCCTCGACCCGTGCGCGCGAGACTTGTGTTTCGATTGCTTTCGCTTCGAGGGCTGTGAAGTCAACCTTTGTTCGTCCTCCGGCTCTGGGCCAGATTGAGAAACACGGCTATAAACACTGCGCCACCATGATCGTTGAGTTTTGTGGACGGGAGCGCTGTCGAGCTCATGAGCCGGACCAATATGCCCGCGGCCCGGAATGTCTTGGAAAGAAAGCTCAGCTAAAATTTATGTAGAGAAAGGCAGAAATGCACGTACGAGACCCGTAGCCACGCCGTTCAAGCTCCTTCTCAATTTGGACTTCAAGACCCTCACTCTTCTCTCGCCTGCTGTAACCGCCCAGTCCCAACCACAAAGTGTCTTCTCGAGTTTCCATTTGGATGCCCATTGGTGACAGGAGCCCTTTCTCGACATCGCTCTGTCCGATTTCACCCATTCCTTTATTGGTTGGAAGATTGGATGGTCTGGGCCGTCCAAAAGCACTTTCATAATGGGCGTTCCGTCGTGCTCCCATGTCTGGGGTAGGCTCCCGCCCACGCATCTTGTCCCAAATGTAAACCCATCCTAAACGGATTTCACGTAATGTCTCCCGAAAATCTAATGCATGCCCGAGTGAGCGCAACCGAGGAGTTGGAGTGGGCGGAGGTGCTTTAGATTTTGGATCGTGGAATGGGCGGTAAGGCTTGTAAGAAAATGCGCGGAGATGGAGAAAAGCAAATAGCCTAGTCTGAAAGTCAACAAATATGTACACGGAACCGAGCACCACAAACATCATTTCAAAGGTCTCCAACAGGGCAGCCTGCGGGGTAAATTAAGCATGCGGAAATGTAGAAATGAATGAACAGGACTGACGATACCAATATTGATGTCCTCCGCCGTCATGTATGTGGTCTGAGATAAATGAGAACCCTGCAAAACTGATAGACCAAGGGGCATTTACATCCTTGACCACACCAAACATGCTGAGCCCAGAAAGAAACGTGGCTTGCCAGAAAGTCAGAAAGACTAAGTAAAAGTCCCGATATATCAGTGAGGGATGTAGGACACTCTTTGCACAAACTTACCGACAGCTTTAACAGAAAACAGCTTTAGGAGAGGCTGATGTGGCGCCAAGTACACTGAGATGGGTATATACACCTGAATCAAACAATACATAGCGATTGAGACAGATATCGACACAATGATCGTGATCTGAAGGATGGCCGACCACTGGTGAGAAAAGTTCATCGACAAAAACAGGGAGAACGTACATAAACGTATCCATATTGCGGACTAAAGGACCCGTCACAATACCAGCCGATGTAATTCAAGATAACGGCGGCTAGGGTGGTCCTGCAAAGAAGTTCACGGCAAACCCCAATGGATCAATAGAGCTCACATTGGTCTGATGACACAATATTGGAGAACGCCCCATTTCATCATTTGCAGGAAATACAAGCCATCCTAGGATGCAAGATGAATGAGCGGATTAGAAGGCCACAAAATTCGCACAGCTGGCTTGGATTTGATGAACCCCAGAGGAAACATCCATTTCTTCGGCTCTTCGCCTTTCGCTAAAGCCTCGGCATCCGCTGCGCGCGACAAGCCAACCTTCAGGAAAATCGCCTTCTGATCTTCCGGATTGGGGGATAGATAAGTGAGAAGGAGATAAAAGAAGGCCGTCAAGACAGTGGATTCGTATGCATCACGGATGAGAAGGAGGGGTGTCGAATGGTTCTGGCATGCGGTATGAGGCACATTCACGCCATAAATACGACAACATACCCAGAACAGATACGAGGCAAGACTGATCGTGGCGTATATGGGAACCATGAAGAGCAGTCGGACGATATCTAGATGAAACACCTCGAATCGGTAAATGTTCAGGGGTATGTTGCGGCAGCTTACATCGCTGTTCTCGTTTCTTGACGCAGAGGTGAGCTCGAGCGGCGCGGAGATAATGAGTGGAACATACGTTAGTGTACCATTGAAGATGCTTGTTCACCAGCCAGAATGAGGCGATTACTGCAACCAGAGTAAAGAAACCCGCAACGATCCAACCAACCTAGAAGAAACTATGAGAATTCGCGGTGTGCCGAGATGTGCAAAGGCGTACGTGGTGTGCTAGAATTCAGTGAGATTGATGGAGGACTGCGATTTTGGCTCGTACCTTGAAAGACCAGATTACCATTCTGCAGTAGAGATGGCGAGGCGGGCGACGTTTCTATGGGACAAGTTGTGCCCATGGTACCCCTCTGTCCTCAAGTGTCGTCGTAATGTGATTATTCTCAAAATCGTGAAAAGAAAGGTCGTTAGGGTCGTTAAAGTCGGGAGACAGGGACCGTATCCCTATGCTGAGCGGACAGGTGTGTCGCTGTACGCTTGGAGTACAGGCTGCCGCTGAGCAGAGGCCTGAGGCTGCGAGCCTAGATGAAGGGAGCGACAAAGCCTTGGCTTCCGGATTCGGCACTAGAACCTCACGATCACGAGCTATCATGGCGTCACGGTTTCAGGGATGAGTCCACTCCTTCAACAGGACTATTTCAAACAATCGAAAAGTTTCGTACAACCTGGAGTACACCTCCCTCTGTCATTTTTTTTGGTACTCTCGCGTACGCAATCGAATCACGCGCCTCGACGGGCCTCCACAATTCCTTCGGTCTTCCACTTCCCTTTGGTCCAACAGCGGCCCGTTATCTCGGCATTGGCGTTCCACCTGCTTCCACCTCGCCCGACTCTGAGTTGCTTGTGGAGACTCAGCTTTGGAGGATATTTTTAAAACATTCCCCAACGATCCCCATCGTAGCATCATCATCTCTGACGCCTTCTGGGCTCTTGGCTTTCCACTATGCCGGATAGTTTCTCCGTTCACCATATACATGGACTTCTGTTAAAGCATCCAATACCATGTGATGAATCCTCCTTCTTTTCGCATGTAGAAAATCTAATTTAACTGGCCCCAGCCTTATAAAGCTGCTGCCCGACTAGAACACTCAACTCCCCCTGTCAAACAATGCGGCGCCTTTTATTTTCACTTGCTCTTATCCTTTCCTCTGTTGTCAGTACTGTATCTGCCCTGGGCGGGGCGATGCAAGGTCTGGAGGATGCTATGGATATCCAACGCGAACAACTTGACCGCTTGCATGATTTTCTCGGACCAATAAGCGAGCCCTTGGAGACCCCGAAGCGCCAGGCATCGACCATCACATTCTCTAATCCAGCAGCAGAACAGTTCTTCGTCGACGGGACTAAGATCCCAGACGGTATCCTTGCCGCCATACCCTCGTTTCTTTGGTCTGATCGGTCGTGTGTTAGTTAATTTTGACGCTGGTCCCTCGTGGTCGGGCTTGATACCCATTTCTGGCGATCCAGCTGAAACGAGAAAACTTTTCTTCTGGTATTCCAGTACTCCGAATATTTGAGGTCTATTAACGCGACATTATTAAGGTTCTGGCCCTCGAACAATGCGTCAAACACTGATGATCTGTTATTCTGGACAAATGGTACTATATTCACTGAATTTATACCGATTCTTACTCTCATGGCTACAGGCGGTCCTGGTTGCAGCAGCCTCGAAGGGTTCTTACAAGAGAATGGCCCTATCTGTACGGCTTTTCATTCAAGGTGTCATCCAATGTTCTTACACTTCAGACAGCTTGGTCGTGGGGTCAAGCCGAGCCAACCCCTAACATGTGGTCGTGGACGAACCTTTCGCATGTTCTCTGGGCAAGTATGAATTTTCCCGTTGTGTTACATCCACTCAATAATTAGAAATATAGGTTGAGCAGCCTGTTGGGGTAATGTTCATGATCAAAATTATGCGAATATCCTGACATTTCCTCTCCCAGACGGGGTTCAGTCCAGGCACTCCAAATATCACGAATGATGACCAGCTCGCAGCTGAGCTTATGGGTTTCTTTGAACAATTCTTGGAAGTCTTCCAGGAACTCAAGGGGAAAAACTTCTGGCTGTCGGGAGAAAGCGTAAGACCCTCATTTTTTGTCCGCCTCAAATCTGACGTTCATCAATTCAGTATGCAGGATTCTGTACGGACCAGTTGACCTTCCCTGGATAATGACTAACGTTCGCACCAGATGTTCCTTACATCGCCAATTGGATCTACGAACACCCGGGCCTGGATTTGAATCTGAAAGGTATATGGATCGCCGACCCCTCCTTGTCGTACGGCGTTGTGCAACAGGTAAGTCCGTAGTAGTAATGGAACGAGAGGGGTCTAATTAAGGAACAGGAAATCCCGGCTCTTCGCTTTGCGCAGGTAAGGATTGATTGATCCGTACCACGGCCGGCCTTGTCTACTAACACTGGCAAGGCGAACCAAAATCTATTCCCGTTCAACAGCTCCTTTTGGGCCGAACTCCAAGCTATTTCCGACAATTGCGGATACACTGACTATCTCGACGACTTTGTCACCTATCCGCCAGCGGGGCAGTTGCCACTTCCCATCGGAACCAACGGAACTTTTTCCCCTACGGCGGCTTGTCGAATTCACAGCCCGATCCAACGCGCAGTGGGCGTTTTGAATCCCGTCTTTGATGTATATAGAATCAGCGACACGTTCCCGAATTGTCAGTATTATTTTTTAAGCCATCCCTTTTTGATGTACTTAATATTTTTATAGTATGTAAGGAAAAGACTCAGAGCTTCCTCAGCAGTCTCGTGGTCTAACGCGCGTATTCCAGGGAGTGTGCTTGGGTTCCCTCGTTCCACTCAAGAATTTATCTACTTCAATCGGTGAGCCTGCCTATATTTTCGACTGGCTGTCGGCGTTTTTAAATCTTTTCTTCCACAGGACCGATGTAAAGTACACTTTTCCCAGTTGTACCGTTGCTTATTCAAATTGCAGGTCCAAGATGCTATCCACGCACCCCATATTGTCTGGAACTCGTGCGCCACTCGAAGCGTTTATCTTCCCGGAGGCGACCAAAGCATCCCGTCGACTCTGAGCGTCCTTCCCAACGTCATCGAAAAGTCGGAGAGAGTTGTGATTGTCCATGGTCTTGCGGTATGTGCTACTCCCTGAATTCGGCCACAATTATGGTGCTATTTTTCTCTTAGGATTTTATTCTCGTCGCTGAAGGCACTCGTATCGCCATCCAGTGCGTAACATCCACTTGAACCTCGGTCAAAGCGCTTAATGCTGTGACGTGTCCCGCTACTCATCAGAAATATGACCTGGAACGGTGCACAAGGCTTCCAGACACCCATCGAGCCAGAGACTTTCACCGTCAAGAACATGGGGGTGTATGGAAATGAGCACACAGAACGCGGTCTTACCTGTGCGTTCGGCACCGAATTAATTTGGCCTTAATCGCTAACTCCGTTTCTAGACGTCGAGTTTTATTTCTCAGGTGAATAGTGGCCCCTCCCTTTCATGTAGTTGCTAATCTTGCTTGATCTAGGACATATGACCCCCCGTGAGTTATTTGCTTTTTGCTTTTTCGTACGTTGTTATACTTTCCACAGAATTCGTTCCATGGGCGGCGTTCTCGACACTATCATATCTCCTCGGGAAACAGGACTCCCCGTCTTCCGGATAAGTGAGTGGCGCGTCGAGGAACGAGAAGGTATAGTCGGAGTATCAACAAGTCTATGTAAATGATATTTGCCAATACATGTACTGTCGTAAGAGACCCATTTTGTAAATAGGTTTACGATCTATAACACGGCCGCGGGCCCGGAAAGTAGTTGTGCTAGTCCGTAGATCTCCGCCGCACTTCCGCGTACGAAACTCGTCCATGAATGGGAAGTCCGATGGCTCTCCTAATTTGGCCGCATTTTTTTGATCGACACCTCAGTCCCTATTAGCTACGTCCACCGGCATAAAAGCCTACCTGCCACCTGTTGCTTTCAAAGCACAGACTTTCTCCTGACCCCCAACAATGGCGGCCACCACTCTTCCCCCGAATCTTGCTGGCCAGCTAGATGTTCTCATGATTGACAACTTCGACTCGTTCACCTGGAACCTCTACCAGCAGATATGTCTGCTTGGTGCGGACGTTACGGTCATCCGAAACGACGCCATTCCCGCCTCGCTCCTCCCTAAACTCAAACTCAAGTCCCTCATCATCTCCCCTGGCCCGGGACACCCCCAGACAGATTCCGGCATTTCAAAAGCTGCCATCGAATATTTCCAGGGAAAGGTCCCTGTGCTGGGAGTCTGCATGGGCTTGGAGTGTCTTGTTGATCTCCATGGTGGTCAGATTGGGTGAGTGCGACGTTCACCTTAACTCAACTCAACATTGACACTCCTATTAGCTATGCCGGCGAGATTAAGCACGGGAAAGTCAGCCGTGTACGACACGACAGTCGTGGATGCTTCAGAGATATCCCTCAGGGGATCAAATCCACTCGATACCACTCCCTCAGCGCGTCGTCCACCACTCTTCCCCCCGACCTAGCTATCACAGCATTAAGCGAGGACTCTGGAGTTATCATGGGCGTCCGACACCGCAAATATACTGTCGAAGCCGTTCAGTATCATCCCGAGAGTATACTCTCCGAGGGCGGGGATGAGTTGATCAAAAACTTTCTCGCCTTGACTGGCGGGACATGGGAAGAGAATCCCGACTCGAAAGTACTTGACGTATCACTGCCATCGTTTTCTATCGAAGCCCTCCCCACAGGCCTTGCGGTGAATGCTGCCAGTGCTGCCAAAATACCCTCCATCCTAGAAAAGATCTACGCGCAGCGTCTGACTGACGTATCC
Source organism: Mycena latifolia (assembly GCA_029289555.1). Taxonomy (NCBI): domain Eukaryota; kingdom Fungi; phylum Basidiomycota; class Agaricomycetes; order Agaricales; family Mycenaceae; genus Mycena; species Mycena latifolia. The sequence continues at coordinate 1,746,811 of JARJLE010000002.1, forward strand.
ACCGCGCAAAAAACACCAGGCACAACTCTAGCAGATCTCGAGACCCTTCTTTCCCTAAATATCGCCCCTCCCCTCATCCCCTTCCTGCCACGACTACGAGAAAACTCTTCCGGTCACCCTTCTCTACTCGCAGAAATCAAGCGGGCATCACCGTCAAAGGGGCCCATATCATTGGCCACTTCCCCTGCCTCGCAAGCTCTCACATATGCTCTCGCTGGCGCCCATACCATCTCTGTTCTCACCGAACCCAAGTGGTTCCTTGGGACACTGCAGGACATGCTGCATGCCCGTCTCAGTGTAGCCAACTTGCCCAACAGACCGGCCATCTTGCGCAAGGATTTTATCCTTAGCCGGTATCAGGTATTGGAATCCCGCCTCTGGGGCGCGGATACTATTCTGTTGATTGTCAGCATGCTGCCAGAGGTACTCCTCCGGGACCTCTACGCGTACAGCCTGGAGCTCGGTATGGAACCTTTGGTTGAGGTGAACAACGCAAAAGAAATGGAGTTGGCGCTTTCGCTGCCCGCCAAGGTCATAGGCGTGAACAACCGCAACCTCCACGATTTCAACGTGGACATGGGCACGACGAGTCGCCTGAGCGAGATGGTGAAGGGCAAGGACGTCATGCTATGTGCCCTGAGCGGGATTTCCACCGCCCAAGATGTAGACAAGTACGCCGCGGAAGGCGTTGGCGCGGTCCTCATTGGAGAAAGCTTGATGCGAGCGACGGACACCTCGGCTTTCATTCGACAATTGCTTACTCTGCCCGAGCCGACCTCACAGACGCCCGATTGGCAAGGGGAGTCGCCCCTTGTTAAGATATGCGGCATTCGTACCAAGGACGAGGCCCTGGCCGTCGCGGAGGCCGGGGCTGACATGCTCGGGTTGATGTTTGTCGAGACGTCAAAGCGCTACGTCGATCTCGAGACGGCGAAGGGCATTTCGGAAACAATTCGCACTCTCCGCTTCTCGACATCTTCACCCGCCGATTTTCCTGATGAGATTCCGAACGCGCCGTGGTTCACAGCACACGCCACTCGATTTTCCTCCACTCCAGGCCGGCCGTTGGTTGTGGGTGTGTTCCAGAACGCGCCACTTTCCACCATCCTCCACGCTATCGCGTACACACAGCTCGACATCGTTCAGCTGCACGGGTCAGAGCCCATTGACTGGGCACGACAGATCCCTGTTCCCGTCATTCGTGTCTTTCATGTCGGAAATGGCAAGGGTGTCGAGGGCATCACGCGGGGCGGGGCCCATCAGTTTATCTTGTTGGACAGCGTCAGAGACGACGGGAGCGGTGTCAGCGGCGGGACAGGCAAGGTTGTTGACTGGGAATTCGCCAAGAGCGTCGTCGACGCAGGTGAGATCGTCGTGGATGGCGGCAAGTCGTACAAGCGTATTGCGCCACCCGTTCCAACAGATGCTACCGCCTTCGAGGCCGAGAATTCTGTCCCGGCTGCCGCACCTACCGATGCCGCTGCACCCGCCGCTGCACCCAGTCCCGCCGATGCACCCAGTCCTGTCGTTAACGGGGAAACGAATGGCCATATAACTGATGCTGCCTCTCCCCCTCCTCCCGCTATCCGCTCAAAATACCCGCTCCCGATCATCCTAGCGGGTGGATTGACACCTTCCAACGTAGCTGCCGCTATTGCGGAAGTGCGGCCTTGGGCGGTCGACGTCAGTGGAGGCGTCGAAACCGCCGATGGCAAAGCCAAGGATATGGAGCGGGTTCGGGCCTTCATTTCGAGTGTTCGAGGTTTGACCACGAGCGCTGAGGATGTAGAGGAGGTCGTCGCAGAAGCAGAGCAGCATGCTGCTGCGTAGTACTATAAATCTCTGCATCAGCTTGCCTGTATTCTTTCTTGTGGAAGGGGATTCTGGAATTTGACTTTAATTGAACTAGCACTCGTTATCTCTTCATACATAGAACCCGGCGGGAGTAGCTTGAATACAGTATTTTATATGAGGTATATTGTCATCTCCTGTTGCCCGTACGACTCTAGCTCTCATCCTCTAGCTAGGTGCGTTCCAGCCAGTTCCCGCTCAAGTTCTTCACTGGGGTCGTCCATGGTGGGACTCGCCGGGCGAGGGGCGAGGGGCGCGGTGAACCCAGACGTGGTCCCATGAAAGGGACCATGCTCCTGGATGGGAGAGTTGAGGATTTCATCTCGCGAAGGGATGGGGAGACTGTTGGTGTTGTCAGTTCCGGAACGGACGGCGGTGGGAAACACGTACCTGTCTTGGCGGCGGACTTGCCCCGCGGCCCTTGCTTGCGCACGGACCTCGGTGCGGAAGGAGTTCACCTCGTCGACAATCAGCTTCTTCATGCCTTCAATGCTATCTTCCTCCTCAAAGCCGAAGTCAAATTTCTGTAGCGTTATGTTATTGTGGGTGGGCGCTTCGATGTTAGGGAATCGTGCTCACAGCTTCACACATCGGCTCGTCTGCGGGGTCATGCCACACTTGGAGGTATGGGTGCGCCAATGCCTGCTCGCAGCTGATGCGCTTGGCGGGGTCAAAGCACAACATCTGAGAGAGAAGATCGATGGCAAGTGGGTTTGCGTGAGGGAAAAGGGTGGAGAATGGAACCCGCGGTTTAATCGGTAAGGAACGAATGTAGTCCTGGGCCTGGACGAAGACACAAGTCTCTTAGCATTGCAGACAATGTTTCCGCGGTTGAACGTACACGGGGAGAGCCCACACGGCGGAGGGTGTCCTCCGATGGTGTTCCAAGATAATGGAGGATTTGATTGAGTTGATCCACATAGCTGAAACAACGTCAATGATTTACGCGATGCAGTTAAGACACCGAACATACTCTCGGCCTTTAAAGATGGGCTTACCGCCCAGAAGCTCTGCCAAAATACAGCCGACGGACCAGACGTCGATGGCGGTGGTCTACATTGGCATGTCAAAAAAGGGCGTAGTGAAGGTGATAGAAGAAACGTACGTAGTTGGCGAAACTCAACATGATTTCGGGGGCTCTGTACCACCGAGTGGCCACGTATTCCGTCATAAATCCCTGGTTCCCGGCAGCTTTGGAGGTTCCACCTCCCGGGGTGTACCCTCTTGCAAGCCCAAAATCGCAGATCTTGAGTTCGCAGTCCGCATTGACCAAGAGATTGCCTGGCTTGAGGTCGCGATGAAGCACGTTGGCGGAATGGATATATTTTAGACCGCAAAGAGTCTGGTAAAGGAAAGACTGGAAGTGTGCGTCTGTGAGGGGTTGCCCAGAGCGGATCTAGAAGAACGACTATGAGATTCGCTGAACTGTGTCAAAAATGACAAAATTACAATAGCATGTAGATCGGCTTCCATGAGCTCTTCCTAAGTAGATGCGAGTCAGACGCGGGCTTTAACGCAGGCTTCTCGCATACATAGAGATAGACTTCGTCGAAATTGCCGTTGGGCTGCACTACTATGTCCATGTCGTACAGACAAGTTATCTGGACATTGAGTCAGAATCCACGCAGGCTGTTGAAAGCGAAGAATGACAAACATTTTTGTGGCCACGGAAATGGTGCAGAAGCCTCGGTTACGTTCTTAAAAGTAGTTCAAAGGGAGTCGAGGGGCGCGTACCTGATCTCTCGCAAACACCTCTTGGTGAGAATACGCTAAAGAATCGAGATCAGTCTCATCGAAGAAATGCGGGCCGTCCAAAGCACACCTTGGTGTTAATGTTGGTGATTTTCTTGATAGCGCAGCCCTCACCAGACCGGCGGTGTCTCGCGGCCACGACACATCCATATGCTCCCTGGCCGAGTTCTTTGACAAACTGATACTCTGAATCGACGACGAAGTTGGAATTCAGAGCGGTGAAACTGTGTCTCTGCATGCTTGAAGGTGGGAAGGAAGAGGAATGGATATGGCGATGATATACGATCGATGTGATCAAAGTTACAGGATAGCCTCAAAGCGGCGCTACGCCATCACCGACTCGGACGCGATGGTGTTTCACTGTTTCACGACAGGTAAAAAGATCAAGAGCAGCCAAGGAACACTGCAGCCGAGAGCTGCAATTCGGCAGTGCCAGTGCGCCGTGCGGGCAGTTACGCGCGCGGTGCGGTCCGCACTTTCTCTGATCGCCGTCCTGTGCACTGCGGCGTGTCAGTGTGTTTCGCGCGTTTAGGCTCGGTGATCTCGCTACACGTTTCCAATATAAAGCCGCCTCTGGACCTACCCGCTTTTGCCAATCGCTTTCCCCTCCTCCACAATGGGCGCAAAATACCTTTGTTGCTTGCCTTTGCGCCTCGGCGTGCTTGTAATTTCGTTCCTCCAGTTCGTTGTGAGCGCTTTGGCTGCCGGGGGTCTTTCCTATGTCCTTGTCCTCGATTCACAGGGTCTGTATCATGCCTTGCCCTATTCGTTTTTGAGTTGCTGAATACATTATAGACAAGCTCAAGAACGCAGCGGACGAAACAGTGAAGATTAAATCTCAGTTCAAAATTGCCGCAATTGTCCTTGCCGTTGTCTACGGGCTCGTTGCCTTGCTCTCTTTGGCAGGGTTCGTGAACCCCAATAGTAAAGCTTCCACTTGCTAAACCGCGGCTGTAGCTTCGTCGGAGCCATTAGAAAGAGGGAATCTTATGTCAAAGTCTTCTCAAACCTCCTCAAATTCTTTTTGGGGATCCAAATCGCTGCCGTCATCGCCTGTTTCGCCCTGTACTTCGTCAACAAGGATGAATTCAGAAAGCTTTGTATCGGTGGCTCGACGGACCAACACATCATTGATACATGCAATGCTTCCAGTAAACGCTCCGTAGGGATCCTCGTTACCTCCGCAATAATTCCTATCCTTTTCCAAGCATGTGCGTTCGCCCCTCCTTTAACCCATCATTTCTTGCTAATCGTATACGCCTCCAGATGGAGTTTACGTTGTGTCCTCCTACGTTACCAAGCTTCACAACCAGACGTTCCTCCGCCAAGAGTCCTTTGGCTTCAAAGGACCAGGCTACGTGCCGGTACCTGAGGAAACCCATCCGCTCACCCATCAGGCTGCCTACCCTTACTCTGACAACTCACACTCATTCGGGCCTGGTCAGCATGTTTAATTAGTTTCCATCTGATAGCTTCTTGTAAACTTAACGGACTGTCGTATGTTTAAGTTACTGCCAATCCTAGCTCGAACCTAAGCATGCACACGAACTTGTGAACCTTCAAGTTCTGAACGCCCTTGAATGCAGGCCTAGGCGTTTCGCCTAGGCTTGAAAAGGAAACACGAGAAAGGTTGTGGGAATTTTTGTTGAACCTGCCGACCGTGTGACCGAGTCATTCGGACTCATACCTGTGTCAGTGCTCAGCCTCTGGCTCTGGAGTCTGGTCGGGCACCTCATTTTACTCGACACCTGAAGTGAAGCTGTGAACTGCGGAAGCCACCGGCTGTGGGGTACCTTGGATTAGTCGGATCCCCGCATACACTGCCGGTGTAGGCCGGTGCGAATTTAGCAAGGCGAAACACCGCAGACCCCGGGCTAGCCGGTCCAGCTACGCAAGTTCGGGCGTATCAAGTCGACCATCACATTGGATAAAAGCCCCTCCTTGGAACCTCGATTCAGCATTATTCTTCTTCAACTTATGGGTGCTAAATACCTTTGCTGCTTACCACTGCGTCTTGGCGTCGTCGTGATATCCTTTTTTCAATTCCTTGCAAGCGCCGGTGTTGCGGGTATCCTCACCTACGTTCTAATTCTCGACGCTCAAGGTTTGTCTCCACAGTGATCCGTTCTTGAAACATTTTTAACGAAAAATTACATCAGGCAAGGGTTCTGTCCAGATTCCATCTCGAACTAGGATTGTGGCTATTGTGCTCGCTGCAATCTGTGGTCTCGTCGCCTTCATCTCGTTGACGGGGTTCGTGGATTCCAATCCTGTAATTTAAATCCCTCACAGGGATGACAGCTTCATTGGAGCCCTCAGGAAGGGACACTCCTATGTCGGAATCTTCTCCATCCTCCTTCGTTTTTCTTGGTTGTGTAGATCGCTATCGTGGTCGCCTATTTCGTCCTCTACTTTGTTGACAAGGACAAATTCAGAAAGCTGTGCATGAACGACCTGAACCCCGCCGATCCAACTGACCAATGGGCTATCGACACATGCAATGCATCAAGCAAGCTCTCCCTGTGGGTTTTGATCGTCTCAGCGGTCACACCTATTCTTTTCCAAGCTTGTACGGTGTCAGTTCGTTTTACAGCGAATGCCGCCACTCACATCGTGTAGATGGCGTCTATATCATTGCAGCTTATGTTCGCAAGCTGAGGATAGAAGAGTCGGACTCCTTTGTATTCAAGACTCCAGGTTACGTTCAAGTTGGCGAAGGGGCGCGTCCATGAACACACAATCCCGGCCCATATTTGGACAACTATAGCCACCAGGCTGTATGATTCCCCTTGCAGGCGTAATGCGCCGTCACCTGTATATGTAACATACTTACATTAAGTACCGCCGGCTATAGTTGCCTCAATACTGCTCGTCGATAATCGATACCACCCGCGGATGATGCTGAAGCCCCTATCAACCTTATACCGTGAGAGTTTGACGGCGAATCAACCACGTGTGCGTGACCACTCGCGTCCGAGTGACAACCATTCGAATGTCCCGCCTCTCGCGTGCCAATCTCAAGGGCAGAGAGTCCGTGTTCGCAGGCGGCCCAGATCTCTATCGGGGAGACATTCAAGCAATCTGTCCTCCAAGTCTCGAAGAATGTGTCTTAATAATGGAGGACTGTTGTGAAGAGGTCCTGTTCCTCCGCTCCCACCACAAGGCTAGTCCTAACAGATGTATAGGCATACGAGGCCCAAATGCTTCTACATAATGGCACCCAGGATCTCCGCCGTATGAACCAGGTCTTGCAGAGTCAGAGGGTAAAGCGCTTGGCGAGACCGCCCCACCGATTTAACACACAGACTACTTTTCAAGGTCTTCCTTCTTGTGGGGGATGAAACCGTTCGCAAATACAAAGCAGAGCTTACCGACGAAATCGAGCCTGCGATAAACGAACTTATTGAGTTGGCTGAACAAGGACTCAAGTCTTTGCAGAAGAAAGAGGCCGTCTTGCAAACTAAGGTAGAGGTGGCGAAATGCGCTACTGGCAGATGTTTATCTCGTGGACCAGGTTGACACTGCGCAATCGAGAACCTCCCGCCCAACCGCAGGTGCCCCGGCGTCGCAAAAAATGGAAGCTCGGCGATTACAACTTCTCACCAAACAGAGAGAGGTGCTGGAAAGTGAAATACAAGCACTAGAAGCAGAAGTGAATGCTATGGTAAGAGGAAATATGATCGTCAACTCTCGTGCTGAACTTCCGAGCAAGGAACGCCAAGTGGTGACTTCTTGACGTCCCGTCGTCCAGAAGAAATATACCAAATTCTGCAATTTATACCTCATTGTATTTCCTTTCGCCGAGTCCGCTCAGAGGTTGTTTCTCGGACGAGCGGTGTCAGTGTTAGCTGCGCAAAATTACGATCTACTGTAATATAGTGGCATTTACCACACTAGATACTCCCCGTACATATTGGGGTTTTCTCCACGGATGTAGCCTTCGAACGTCCGCTTCAAAACAGTCGACCAATCTAGATCTCGCCTATCCTCCACATCATCGTCAAAGCTTGTACTATTCTCGAAATTGGGCCCCAAGTCGGGCCAATTCCTCGCGGGGTCCACAGGGGTCCACCTGTGAGATACAATTAATAGGTAGCTTTGAATAACTGGAAGCCCATTCCCTACCAGGAATTGTGGAAGTGGTACGAGTATGCTCCAGAGAAGAAACCTTGGAAGCCAAGGGCCTGAGGGGCCCCACTGTCGACGAGCGGTGTTACAAAAAACTCCTCGAACCTATTATGCAGGGGTAAAACCGTTGAATACACCCATGCTCAAGGAACGTACGCAGTGAAAAACGGCTGCGGAGGCCGTTCCCGCTGATACCCTTCCATATTGAGCCATGCACCATCAAACATGGCGTCTGGAAGTCGAGTCAATAGGTTGTCCAATCGCGCCTAGCTCCCGTAGTCAGACTCCACGCGTTTGATCGATATAGCTTTAAATCGCGCCTCTTTCAAGTATTTTGTGATTTCAAACGGATGGAAATCGAATCCGTTTTTGACCGCCGTGCGCAGAAGGAAGTGGCCCAAGGCTGAGCCCTTTCGCAGCCGTAGGACCGCCGTGTTATACTTATCGTGGAACGACCACCGATAGGCAAAGGCTCCTGTCGACGTGTTACAAAAAACTTATCGTGGAGCGATTACCGATATGCAAACCTTTCCAACCCCACATCTCCTCCCAGTCACGCAGAAAAAGTGTGTCAGCATCGACATATATCCCACCATGCCTGTGGGGATCAGGTCATTCGCGATTGAGTGAAGAAAACTGTCGGCTCACGTATGACAGAGGATAAAACGGGCCATGTCTGACATTATGACGCTGAGTTTGTCGTACAAATCTGGGGACTGAGAACCCGTGCGATTGGCGAGATCATTTTTATCCTGATCTGCGGCGACGGCAACGATATGGCCATTCGATTTGAAGAGAGTTTTCTTCGAGCGCCAGTCTTCCCTGGTTTCCGAAATGCTGTTTAATTGCTCTGAAGTATTCCACAGCTTGAAATGGATGATATGCTGGAAGCGAGGGTGTAGAAAGGGTGCCGCCCAAGGGCTCGATTTCAGTTGCTCGAATAGATCGTGCGTGGCTGAGTCCGAAAGCGCAGCAGCAGGGCCTGGGTTTATCCATATCCACAGTTGTGGTGTGCATGCATGAACAGCCTCTTGTCCGGCGACATGAAGCCCTGTGTTTTGAGTGAATAGGAAACTCAATATGGCGAGGTAGGGCTTGTCTGTGAACGGCCCAGTCCAGTACATATGGAACAAGCGCGGGTCCTCGGGATCGCAAAGATTTTGTGGGGAGTAGTGGTGATACTGGGCAGGCGGAGGCAAACTCAGCGGAGGCTCCCATGCCGCGTGACGGCTTTTGGTGAACCCTTCGTCGAGATATGCTTCATGTTCGCTCCGGATGATCCCCTTGCGCTCCGGAATGCCATCTAATGGTGAAGAAGCGGATGGTAGGGAGTCCGCCTCCTCAATGTATATATATTTCCAATCGTCCATTCGTCCTCGTCTAACGCGATTGCCGTTGTCCAACCCCCCACCAACGCGGAGGACTTCCAGACTAAGGGCATTGAATTTAAGATCATGCTGTTTGGAGAGTTCAAAACCTCATACCAATCTCGTACATACTGCGACAAGAACATCTGAACTCAGAAAGAGTCAAAGCTGAAAACAATATCACACACCTTATTTTCTGCGAAATCGCAGTGACTTATGATGATGTCCAAGTCAGCGACGGAGCCAGGAACTGGCCTGGGCGGGTACGCGACACTAAGATAAATGGTGGAGCCACGATGAAATGGAGCACGTTAATGGTTTGTAAAGACAACAGAACACGCGAATTGTCACACCTGGGGGGTCGGCTCTGAATGTTCAGATAGACACGTTTGGGCCCAATTCCATTGGTCGTAGTTTTAAAACGGGTGGCCGCCGCTGTGCGCGGAGGAAGGGCAGGATTATCTAGCACAGAGTTCAACCCCAGTTTTTGAGGGACTGGTCTTGTGAGCATCCTTCATTCGCAAATATGTTTGTGAACTCACTGCTTCGTCGACTGGGATAATGACCTAGTCTCCCGCAGTCAGACTCCACGACATTTATGACAGGAATTTAATAATGACCGCTGGCAATCTCCCACCGCCATATTCTACCGAGGTCCTCGCGCTTAAACACTAGCGTCGGCGATTCGCCCCCGGGCCATTTTCTCTGGGTCGACCCAAAGCGCTTCACAAGCGCAAAAAGCGTGAAGCAGATGCAGAGGAATGTCAAGAAAAGGACGAGAGCCCCGCGCATGCGCCCAAAACGCGAAACAGCAGCGAGGTACGCCGACTTGAGGTTTGGGAGGACAAGCTGGAACCTGAGGCCACATGCAGAGAGGGGTATTTTCAGCCATGTCTGTGCCGGCCTCTTGTGATACTTATCCTCGGGTGGATAATATCTCGGGAGTGCCAATGGCCTGCTATTGCCATTCTGGTGCTGGCGGAGATGAGGAGCGGGTTTCATGATGGGCATAACATGGTAAGGCTAGAACGACTTGAGCTGCTGAAAAGCGCTGATCAGAAACGTGGTTCATTGATCTCATCACGATCGCTTAGGTTCGGCGGGGAGGACGCGCTTGGCACTGGCAGCGCTGAGCGTATGTATGTCGCAGGGACATGGCTGCACAAGGATACACCTTGGCTGCCTACTATCCGCAATATAAATATATCGAAACTTTTCTCAGAGCAATGATGTATTTTTTCAAAATGAGAGTTCTCGACGAGGTTGGGTGCGGCAGGTTATGGGTACCAATGAGGCTGACGCAAAGAGCAAGGGCCCGGGTTGTCAGAAACTAAAGCAAGGGGGTAGAGCCTCACGATAACCAAACGAGAGCTAACTGCCGCAGACAAAGCTGCTACCACGCATGTCCCAACGCAGAGTCAAGCCAAAGGCTGTTCGCTTATTTAAGTGTGTTAGTCTGCGTGAACGAGATGCCCGGAGACACCACAGAGCGGCAGGCTCCAAATAGTAGCAGTATCAGAGCAGTGATATCACCGAACAGCGGACCAGGCAAGCCCATCGGTGGTACATGCAGTGAAGGAGGCTGAGCGGGCGCCGGGTCGTAAACATCACCAAACTGCCTTAGCGACACACTTGACTATTCTTGGTTCGCCTTTCCATCCCTCATCCTGCGATGAGCGACGACTTTCTGCGGCTTGTAGCCCAGGCGAACCCAGCGGCACGGCAGTACCAGCCTGCCAATGGCTATCCCCCTTCTTCCTCTTCAACCCCATATTCAGACCATTCTCCGCAGCTCATGGATCCTTTTTTCGACGACGACGATGATAACATGCCTGATTCGGCCTTTGGAAGGCCAAATCCAGGTCCCATGGACTCCCAGGCCAGTGGCCTGCCCTTGGCTCGCAACGCAGTACCGCCTGCCGGCTCGGGTTTCTCGAAAGCTAGCGGGGATGGAGTGCCGCAGGGCTGGAACTTTGACGATGACGAATTTCGACCCGCGAACCAGCCCGCGTTTGCAGGGCCAAGCTCATTCAATGGGCTGCCCTCCCAGAAATCGGAGAAGAAGACTGGAGCTTCGCCACGACGCAAGTGGAAATGGCCATGGCAGAAGGACAAAGTTCTGACCGGCGAGCGAGTCATTGCCCTCAACAATGCCTCCGCCAACGTGGAGTACGGTTCAAACTTCGTTTCCACAAGCAAGTATAATCTTGTGACTTTCATTCCAAAGTTCTTGGCTGGTGCGTCATGCGCAATGAAGCCAGTTCATATCCTGACTCTTGGTAGAACAATTTTCCAAATACGCCAACTTATTCTTCCTCTTCACTGCGTGTATACAACAAGTACCGGATGTATCACCGACCCAAAAGTACACGACCATTGTTCCGCTAGGCGTGGTACTTCTGGCCTCTGCGTTCAAAGAGGTCCAGGAGGATCTGGTGCGTTGGCTCTCGATGAACCGCACTGCACATACTGATTTATTCTAGAAACGACACCAATCGGACTCGGAATTGAACGCCCGGTTGGCGAAGGTTTTAACCCCTGAATCAACATTTGCGGATAGGAAATGGAAGGACATCCGAGTTGGCGACGTAGTGCGCCTTGAAAGCAATGATTTTATCCCGGCCGACATGATTCTCATTGCCTCGAGTGAGCCGGAGGGTTTGTGTTATATTGAGACGTCCAATCTTGATGGGTATTATGTCTCCGAAGTCGAAGTTTTCCATTTCTAATATTCGCTCCGCAGAGAAACAAATCTCAAAATTAAACAGGCATCAACCCATACTTCTTCGCTCACGGCACCGTCACTCGTCAACACCCTCCGTGGGTCACTCCGATCTGAACAACCCAACAACTCTCTGTACACATTCGAAGGAACGCTCGATCTATTGACCAACAGTGGTGTCCCCAAACAAGTGCCATTAGGGCCGGATCAGGTTCTTTTGCGTGGGGCTCAGATCCGAAACACACCTTGGGTTTATGGCATCGCTGTCTTTACTGGACACGAAACCAAGCTTATGCGCAATGCTACGTGAGCCTCGACCATATGTTCGTGAAACTATCACTTACTTTGACTAGAGCTGCCCCAATAAAACGGACGGCTGTGGAGCGGCAGGTGAATGTGCAGATTGTATTTCTGTTCATATTACTCCTTGCGCTTTCGATCGGATCGTCCATTGGAGGTAGTATCCGAGCATGGTTCTTTGCCACCCAACAATGGTATCTTTTCGAGTCCACTTCAGTCGCCGGCCGAGGTAATCATTTAACCTATGTTTCTATCCCACAATGCTGAGATCCCTGTGTAGCCAAAAGCTTTATCGAAGGTCTGCATTGCTTCAGACTGTCTTTTCGCTCGCATTGAACTCCAATTTAGATATTCTTACCTTCATCATCCTTTACAATAATCTAATCCCCATCTCGCTCATTGTAACTATGGAGGTGGTCAAATTCCAGCAAGCCCGACTCATCAACTCTGATCTGGACATGTATTATCCCCGCACCGATACCCCTGCGCTTTGCAGGACCTCGTCCCTTGTGGAAGAACTTGGCCAAATCGAATATGTCTTCAGCGATAAAACCGGGACTCTTACTTGCAACGAAATGGAATTCCGGTGTTGTAGTATCGCGGGGGTTGCATATTCCGATGTTGTTGATGAAGGGAAGCGCGGCGAAGGCGAAGAAGGAAAGGAAAGTGGTTGGCGAACCTTCGCCGAGCTGCGAATGTTGCTCGGTGACCAGAACCCTTTTGTCCCCATCGCCTCCGAAGAGACCATGGAAAAGGAGGTCATGAAGGATTTCCTGACCCTCTTGGCCGTTTGTCACACTGTCATTCCAGAGATCAAGGACGGGAAGACAATTTACCAGGCGAGCAGTCCTGATGAAGCCGCCTTGGTTGCTGGTGCAGAGCTCTTGGGATACCAGTTCCATGTGCGTAACTTATTCGCTGCAAATCGTTTTCAGCTCTCATCCACTACTTTCCAGACTCGTAAACCCAAGTCCGTCTTCGTGAATATTCTGGGCGAGTCCCAACAGTTCGATATTCTCAACGTCTGTGAATTCAATTCGACGCGGAAACGGATGTCCACGGTTGTCCGGATGCCCGACGGCAAGATCAAAATATATTGCAAGGGCGCGGATACCGTCATTCTCGAGCGGCTGAGTAAAAATCAGCCATATACCGAGAAGACCCTGCTTCATCTCGAGGCACGTAGCCGTGTCCTTCTACCGCTCGGTTGTTGCTAAATACGCCGTCATAGGACTACGCAACGGAGGGTCTCCGAACACTTTGCCTTGCTTACCGCGACATTCCCGAGCAAGAATACAGGCAGTGGGCTGCCATCTATGATCAAGCGGCAGCTACCATCAACGGCCGTGGTGACGCCCTAGATCAGGCTGCAGAGCTGATCGAGAAGGACCTCTTCCTCTTGGGAGCAACTGCGATCGAAGACAAGCTCCAGGATGGTGTTCCCGATACTATACACACTCTGCAAATGGCTGGAATCAAGGTACGTCGGTTCATCTTGACGCGAATAATAATGACTAATTCGAGCTAGGTCTGGGTGCTCACCGGGGACCGACAAGAGACGGCTATAAATATCGGCATGTCCTGTAGACTCATTTCCGAGTCCATGAATTTGGTCCGTAGAACATCTGGCCAGTTTGCATTGTCATCTGACTTGAAATAGGTTATTGTCAATGAGGAAACCGCTCATGACACTGAGCAATTCCTAGCTAAACGTCTTTCGGCCATCAAAAGTCAACGAAGCACAGGAGAACTCGAAGACCTGGCTCTCGTTATCGGTATGTCGGCATGTTTTATCTTCTTTCTTTCGTTGACTTGTCAACGTAGACGGAAAGAGCCTAGGCTTTGCGCTGGAAAAGGAGATCTCCAAAATCTTCCTTGAGCTTGCCATAATGTGTAAAGCCGTAATTTGCTGTGAGGCAGTCTCTATGGGCTACCCACAGTTACCTAAAACCTTCTAGGTCGTGTATCTCCGCTCCAAAAGGCGCTGGTGGTCAAACTAGTAAAGAAGAACCAAAAGGCGATATTGCTTGCCATTGGTGATGGTGCAAACGACGTGAGCATGATACAGGCCGCTCATGTGGGCGTCGGTATATCGGGCGTGGAGGTTTGCCTTGTCCTTTGCTTCATATAGCTGGTTTTTATTTCTGTTGCAGGGTCTTCAAGCTGCACGTTCGGCCGATGTTGCGATATCCCAATTCCGGTTTTTGAAGAAACTCTTGCTTGTCCATGGTGCTTGGAGTTACCGTCGACTATCAAAATTAATTCTTTGTTCGCTTCTTGTTCCTTGAAAAAAAAAAGTCGCACCTAATCGCCGTTTAGACTCCTTCTACAAGAACATCACTCTGTACATGACGCAATTCTGGGTGCGTCGTACCCCTCTTCTTTCCCAAGCAATATCGCTCATGGCAGTAGTTTGCCTTCTTCAACAATTTCTCGGGGCAAATCGCCTATGAGTCATGGACACTGTCGATGTATAATGTACTTTTCTCGGTGCTACCACCACTCGTCATTGGTATATTCGACCAATTTGTCTCCGCGCGGATATTGGACCGGTATCCGCAATTGTACATCCTTGGCCAGAAGAACGAGTTTTTCACCAAGACCGCCTTTTGGATGTGGGTGGGCAATGCATTATATCACAGTCTCGTCAGTGCATTATTTCACTCGGCCCATTTGGAGATTTGACGGCGGCTTCAGCTTCTATATGGGTTCTCCATCATATTGTTTTGGGGAGACTTAAAACAGGCGACTGGATATGATTCCGGCCATTGGTACTGGGGGGTGGTGCTGTATCTTTCTGTGCTTCTCACGGTCCTTGGAAAGGCTGCCTTAATATCTGAGTAAGGCTACTCTTCTTTTCTTGGAGGCCGTTTTCTGACATTCAGTAGTCTGTGGACTAAATATACCGTTGCTGGTAGGCGCTCGAATTCCACCTTTCTCGAAAGAATCTAAAATTTCGAATAGCTATCCCCGGCTCATTCGTTTTCGCCATGCTCTTCCTTCCTCTCTATGCTCTGGTTACCCCCGAGATTGGCTTCTCGCAGGAATATGCTGGTTTAGTACCCCGATTATGGACCGACGCCGTCTTTTATTTCGTTCTCCTCCTAATACCGATATTCTGCCTCAGCCGTGACTTTGCTTGGAAATAGTAAGCTACCACGCGGCCAGGGCTCTTTCCACTAACATTGGATGCTTGCAGCTATCGACGAACGTACATGCCATCCTCATATCATATTGCGCAGGAGCTGCAAAAGTACAACATTCCAGACTACCGTCCACGGCAAGAACAGTGCGTGCTCATCATCCATCTGTCCAACACCGACGCTTACTTACCTCGGGCAGATTCCAAAAGGCGATCAAGAAAGTCCGTGCCGTCCAGCGCATGCGGCGGAATCGTGGATTTGCCTTTAGCCAGACGGAAGACGGGGGAAAGCAGGACCAGGTGCGTCCCAGTTACTTGATAAATTACGTGTGCACTGACTTGCTTCTCCCAGGCCAAGTTGATCAGAGCGTATGATACGTCGAAGAGCAACACCAAGCCCTCTGGTTACTAGATGCTGATGCGGACTGATGTGGATTGGACCAATGTACATGTACTCACTCTTTATATTATTATACGCTTTGTTGCCTCGTTCTGCGGATCACTGCGAGTCGAGTGTCAAGAGGTATCAAGTGCCGGCGGTCGCTGGAGCGGGAGACACGTGCACGACAAGGCGAGTCGTCGGCGGCGCATAGCGTATAATTATATTCGCCACCGAGGGTGCGGCTTGCGGTCATCGGGATTTGCATCAATACCCGCAGTCAACGCGAAACAGTGGCCTGCAACTTGAAGCACGATACCCCGAGTGCCGATCAACGGATATTTTGAGCGTTGAGCACCTGGCGGCGGTGCAGCAATGCAGGAACGGACCCAACGGTCGGGTATCCCCATGGACCGTCGCTGAGACGGAAAACAGGAAAGGCGGTCAGAGAATGGCCGCGGCACCATCGTCGAGCCGAGCCTGGAGCGGAGGCTGGGAAGGCTGGGCGTGATATTGGATGTAGAATAATTGATGTCACGCAGGCGTGATCGCCATTTATTTGCCCCTTGACTACGCGTTACTACCCTATAACTCTCGCTCATCAACTCCGTTGTCCCATCCGCCTCCTCGTTAGTACCACCACCACGAGACTGCGTCTCTTTTCTTCTTTCTTTCTTTTTTCTCTCTAGACTTCGCCCACTACGCTCTTTTGCTTTTCTCTGCGTCGGGAACGCCCTCTCTCTCTGGATCGCCATGTCTCTCAAAGCAGAACTCGAAACTTGGGCCGCGGCCCTCAAGGCATACGACGAGGAGGACTTTGAGAAGGCTCTCGACCTCTTCGCAGTGAGTCGCGTCCATATCCGACCCGATCTCTCGCTCAGGCCACTCGCAGCGTATCGCAGACTCGTCCAAGATTTTGACCAACATGGGCCTAATCTACGCGACCCTCGGGGAGCATGAGGCAGCTGTCGAGCGGTTCATCGAGGCGACAGGCCTAGATTCCTACCTGGCTGTAGCGTGAGTTCACGTCGCTGCCTTTGTTGCCTTGTTACTGACCCCTGGGCAGTTACTTCCAGTGTGGGGTGTCTAACTTCCTCCTGGCCCGATACGAACTGGCATACAAAGACTTTGAAGAAGCTTTATTGTACCTGAGGGGAAACCAAGCAATGTGGGTGTCCGACGAATTTCCCTTATTGTGTTGTTAACGTTGATCTCTTTATAGTAACTATGAGCAGCTCGGCCTCAAGTTCAGACTCTTTTCCGCCGAGGTCCTTTTCAATCAGGGCTTGTCCCTGATCTACCTCGGGCGCATGGAGGAAGGGTTGGCTGACATGGAGGAGGCGAAGCGAGTCAAGGCAACTGACGAACATAACGTTATCGACGATGCGATTCAGGATCGCGGGGAGGGATACACGGTTTTCAGCATTGTGCGTTATACTGCCTGCCTTGCACATTGTTCCCTAACGATAGTGCCTGTAGCCCGTGGGAGTGTTGTACCGACCATCTGAGAAGAAGCTCAACAATGCCAAGACCAAAGATTACATGGGCAAGGCTGTGCGTACATTTTCCCTAGTGACTATTCTAGATCGCTGACCGTGGATTGTAGAAACTCATTGCCGCTAGCGACTCGAGGGATACCACCGTTGGTTTCTCCGGCATCGACCGCCTGCAGAACGGCATCACCCCTACCGGTATCTTTATAGACAACGAGGCTCAAGTCGCTCGCAGCAATACTCGCGCACCAGCGAGCGCCCCAGCCCGTATGTTCAATCCATAACAGCCATCTACAACGTCTCATACCCCACGTAGGCACGGATGGCGACGATTCGGGCGGCCTTGCGCGCTCGAAAACGACCCTCAATGTTCCTAGCAATGCCCGCGAACTCACATCAGGCGGGGGTGGAGCAGGTGCCGGCGGAGGTGGCGGCCCCACCAGATCCGCATCTACCAGTGGAGCTATGGGCGGACCTACCCGTAACAATACCGTCCTCAATACTGCGCGTGCATCTCCCAATGCGGGAATCGGCGGTCCCGTTCGCGGCCTCAGCGTGAGACGCGGAGGGTCTCCTCCAGGTGCCAATGGACCCCCTGCTGAGGCTCCTCCACCACCGTCGAAATGTAAGTCCCGACCTTTATCGACGTCATGTAAATCCTAACTCAATATAACTAGCGAGTCGGCTGACAGAGATCTACGACGACTATCTTGATTCTTACGCTGACGAGCCTCCCCCACCCATGCCTAATGCTCCTCCGGACCGGGTGGCAGCGTGGGCTCGGTCGAACGCGTCGCCGGCCA
The DNA here is from genome assembly GCA_029289555.1 of Mycena latifolia. Classification (NCBI taxonomy): domain Eukaryota; kingdom Fungi; phylum Basidiomycota; class Agaricomycetes; order Agaricales; family Mycenaceae; genus Mycena; species Mycena latifolia. The sequence continues at coordinate 1,764,748 of JARJLE010000002.1, forward strand.
ACGCTGCGCCCGGCACTCCCCCCGGCGCTTTCGTTCAACGTTCCGGTACGCGGAGTGCTCCCACCAGCAATTACGCCCCCAGTTCCTATGGTGGTGGCTCCGTGAGGCGCCGTGTTACAAGACGCAACACTTCGCGCAGAGTCCAGAGCGCTTACGAGGAGGAGGAGGAGGGCTACGCGAGTGGCGAGGACTTTGATGGACCCTACGAACTGATAAAGATCCGGGTCAAGGTGAGATCGCCATTTTGTTTCCTATTTCAGTAAAGCTGAGATGATATGATCGCAGCTTCACTATGACGACGACGTGCGTGGGATGGCGCTGACACCGGAAACTCCTTTCGAGGAATTCATGGACAAAGTGACGGCAAAGTTCGGCAAAGACATCAATGGCCTCACCCTCAAGTTCAAAGACGAGGATGGCGGCAAGGTATCTTTGCGGGACGAGTCCGACTACGAGCTTGCCATCGAGACAGCCCGCGAGAGCTCCAAAGGCAAGCCTGAGGGCAAGCTCGAGATTTGGTGCATGGACAGCTAGTCCGTTCCCTCCAGTCAATCTCCTCTTCGATCCGCCTTCAGGCCGGCTGGCCGCGAGGTTCGCTGTACATGTTCGTTTCGCTTGGTTCTCATCGCATATCACTGGATCCCCATACACTGCTTTATTTTAACACCACATTGCTTGGTTGGCTTCGCTCCGATCTATGCTCACGTATGTAATTTTTTTTCGCTGGTGTGTCGGTAATACCGTATACCCCAAGTCTTTTTTTGTACTACAACTGTACATTATGCAATCGAGACTGGCACCAGGATACTGGAGATGAGTTCGTCAAGAAATACGTCGTTCAGCGCGAGTCATTCCCGACTACCTGATGGGTCTATGCAATGGAATAACCCACATCTACCCATGCCCGCATTTTATCTCCGTAGTCAAAAGAGGCCTGACACAAATCCACCCCATGCGAAAAGGCCTACTATAGCTACGGTATATGAAATGATCGATAGCAGTAAGAAATCGGTAGTGCCATCAGGAATGAACGGAATTTTTTTTGCTGATATGAAAAACTCTCCCAGCAACATAGACAGCCATCATCTCTGTACTGTGGGAATGCATCATATCAGCCGTAAGTGTTGGACGGGCTGAGAGAACAGCCCTAAAGGGCCCTCCACAAAATGTGTTATTACGCCGCACAGGACGATGGAGAGCGGAACAAGAGTCGCCGCTCCGAAGAGATAGCCTGTCTTCTGGAACCCGCACTCCACCCCGCCGCGTCTGCCATTTGACGACGATCCTATCTGACAGCATCCCCGTGAGTGGGGCCCCAGCTTCAGGCTGTCACTTCAGATGAACACGGAAGTAAAATAAATGTACTCACTGATGTTACCCAAACCCATCGGAAAGTAGACACCTATGATTGCCTCGTCTGTGATATTGTACTGCGCACCCTGGATGGCAGATATTGTTGGTAGGAGCCACGGATAAACGCCATGGTTACTTACGATGGTATACGCTACTGGAACCGAAAGAGCTGGAGGAATATCAGCAACCTCCGAGTGCGCAGTGACGAGGCGGTTCATACCGAAGTCTGTGTACAACACCGTTGCTCCCACTATGGCCTAGACAGAGCGCAGGAATGAGTATCTATGCACGCGATATGGACCAGCAGCAGATTTGGGCTGCGAAGGAGCCATACACAAAAATGGATTTAACCAGACCCATTTGGACGCTGAATTTGATTGCTCGCCATCTACCGCGCGTTCCCGCTCGACTTTGTCCATTCCCATGGTACCAGGATGGGACGTTTCCGGAAGGAGTGTGAGCGACAAAGAGGCCGACGAAGAAGAGGCCGAGTTGAACATTCAGCCACGAAGAATATTTAGCTGGCTTCTGTTAAACAGGCAACTCTGAGTAGATGTTATGTCCATTTACCTCCCCAGCCTGGATTCGTGCCAGTGATGGTCAGAAATGAAGGTAATGTGAATAGTATTTGTTTACCTCCTACAACAGGGGATATGGCGTTGCCCAAAAGTGAAGCCTGAGAACAGTAAGAAGTTCAGGGTATGTCTATATGCGGGCCAAAGCAGTCTAAGAGCTCACGCCAAAGAAGACACCCATTGTCGTGCCTCTTTCTGTTAGTTTATAAATATCCCCGATGATTCTGCTACCCAAAATTTACGGTAAAATGACCTTCTCGCGATAGATAACTGTTGTACAAACCGACTGCCATGCCGCCAGAGCTACCAAAAGCTTGAATGAGCCGGAACACCATCAGTTCGGGGATGGTACTGGAGAGCGCAACGCCAATAGAGCCCAGACAATACAGCGGGAGGCCGTAGAGAAACATCGGTCGACATCCATCTATATCGTAAAATAAATGATAGCACCGCGGTCGCTTTTCCTGCACTTACAATACCCAGAATAGGTGGCGAACACCATACTCCCTATAGCGCTGCCGCTCACAGATAGACTGACGCCCAAGCTACATGAACTATGTTCGAACCAAGCAGATAACTTTGGGCTGAGATAATAAACGCGCACCAAACGATAACTTAGTGCCAGTGGAATTGAGATCTAAAGCAATCTGTGGTATGGAAGGTATGGACGAGCCACCAGTAAACACTTGCAGATGTTTGAGTGCTCGTATTTCCATCGCGTTTATAATATCTTACTTGAAAGAAACGCACTGCAGCTGACCAACGCGACGATGACCCTTTTTTGTGAGGCCGAAATGCGATTGTACACCGCTTCGTGACTCGTGAGGAATTTGAGCAGGAGAAAGTATAAGCGGGGGGTCCTCAGAGGCCATGGTTGCTCTCTCAAACGGCAGCCGATATAAGGAACAGACACGGGCGTCCACTGCGCTGCATGCTCGCTTGCTCGTCGGTGTCCTACTCGGTGGGGAGGCGCATAGCGACGATTTATTAGCCATTGATCTTTGCCAAATGGCCAGTTCATTCATCTTGGTTGTCCGCACTCGCCCCTTCAGTCTCCAGTCCTTTCACTTCTGTGAGTCTCGAGTTGTCCTCATCGCATCATTCGCGCCCACAACCCGTCTTCGCGCGTACGTTGCACTAGTACCTGTTTTGACGTCGACGTTTGCGTCTTGTTGGCTAGGGATCCAGAGTGGGTATGGCGTCTGTGTCTGAATGGGGAGATACAAGATGGTTGAGGTTGATGAAAACGGCAAGCTCTTCGGACCAGTCCGAGTAAAGCTGTGGTTGAACTTGAAGTCGCCAACTGATAAGATAAGACAGCGAAATTGCTGACCAATCACGGCGAGCCATCAACAAAAGTTCCTCATTCTCTTCCAAGCCGTCGCTCGTTGAACCTTCCCGCTATATCTCACGTCGATGGGTCTGTCTGGCAGAAAGGAAAAACAGCGCATTGGTGCCGACCCGCGTAATCTGACCTGGGCAGATGGTCAGTCGTTGTTCTCCCTCTCAGTCTTCTCAGACTTCTGTCTGACGGTTGTTAAAGACGCGGCCAAATTTGGTTCTAGCTACCTCTCCAAATTCGGATGGGACTCTTCAAAAGGCCTCGGTGCGTCCGGGGAGGGCCGCATATCCCATATCAAGGTGTCCCAGAAGTTGGACATGCTGGGCATCGGGGCGGCCCAGCAGAAGGATCCCAATGGCATTGCATGGAAGCAGAACAAGGACTTTGAGCGCTTGCTGCAACGCCTGAACGCGGGTGTAGAAGAAGAGATGAAAGTGGAGACTGCAGAGGGAGACAACGACGACGAAAAGAAGCGAAAGAGGGAGGATGGAGATGAGACCATCGTGAAGAAAAAACGGAGAAAGTCAGAACCTGTGGCGGAGGTTGTTGTCACTGTCGAGCCAGTCAAGTCAATCGTTCCTCGCCATCGCGCGTGAGTTGTATTTTTCATGCCGTTATCACTACTGACACGTATTCAACCAGCCATCGCGCTCGCGCTATCGCAGCCAAAAATATGGCGTCCAAGTCTGCCGCCTCGATATCCGAGATCCTCGGTATCGCTCCTACACCAAGTACCGCCGCGCCGACTAGACCCGAAGGCTCCCTGACGACTTATGAGGACGGAGTCGCCCTCGAAAAGCTTACCACGTCTACTAAAAGTGTCGCCGATTATTTCAAGGATAAGCTCCTTGCCAAGGCAGCCAAATCTGGATCCGCAACACCGACGCCCATCAAAGACGAATCAGCCTACGACGCGCCGAGAGGCGGACTTGGTTCGTCCCGCGTGAAATTGGAACTGAAGGAGGAGGACGCCTTCGACCCACCGCCGCGAATGGGGCTTTCAAAACTGTTGTCTTCTTCATTTTTCTCTGCCTCGACGTCGGTCCTGGCAGCAGAAGTTACCGTCAAAGCAGAGGAGGAGGAGGCAAAGGCAGAGAAGACAAGTAAACGAAAATCTTTAGAGGAGGACACTGGGAAGCGGAAGGACAAGAAAGGCAAGCGGCGTCGGGCTGAAGAGTCCGAGTCTGCCACTCCGGAGCTTGACGTATCCGCAGAGAAGAAAAAGAAGAAAAAGAAGGATCGCGGACGGGAGGATGGGTCGGGGGTTGACGGAGTGGGCGAGGATGAGCGAACCGCAATGGATGAGGTTGAGCGAAAAAGGGCAAAGCAAGAGAGGAAGCGACTGAAGGCTTTGAAGAAGGAGAGCAAGACGAAGGACTAGAATAGATTAGCTCAGCTCGCGTGCGGGGAATTTGAATATACCCCAGGCCGCCCATTGATCAGTTCCTACTACTAGCAAGCGCCAGCAAGCTCCAAGTTCAACTGCAGCTGCTGCTGAAGCGCTGAAGGTCTGCTCGACGCTGCTCTTTCCTCACCAGGTCGTTGGGCAGTGCGTTCTGCTCACCAGATGCTGTCGGATAAACTCCGTTCCGCCCGACATTGAGTTGTTCCCGCGAGATGAATGTCCGCGACCTGGTTCACAGCACCCCGCCCACCACCATCGTACGCCTTTGTTTCCGCATTGATTTCCTTCCATCCCTAATTCTCACTGGCCTCCATAGAGGAGTCCCCCCATGTTTGCTCCGGGCTCGATCCCTCCCTCGAGAGCTGCTTCCCCCTCCAATGCAGACCGTTACTCACGGAAGGCTAGCATCGTCCTCATAGGCATGCGTGGAGGTACGCATCTTCCTTTCATTGTGCGGGGAGACAATCTATAAACTTGATACACAGTGGGTAAAACAACACTAGCGACAATCGCCGCGAAGGCCTTGGGCTGGGAGCTTTTCGACACAGACACAGTCTTTGAGCAGGATTATCAAACGTCTATTGCCGACTTCGTCACAAATCGTGGTTGGGACGCGTTTCGTCAGATCGAACGCGACATTTTGCACGACCTCCTTCGGAAAAATCTGACCGGCAAGGTCATCGCGTGTGGGGGCGGTGTCGTTGAACTGGAACAGAATCGTTCCCTGTTGCAGGCCTTTCGCTCGCATGGTCTCGTCATCCATGTCCTGCGTGAGAAGGACGCCGTGCTCAAATATATTCGCGAATCCACCCACTTTCCTCCATATTATCATGAAAGCGCGAAAGAGGCCTGGGATCGCAGGGCAAAATTCTTCGGCGAATGCTGCTCCTTTGAATTCGTTTCCCTCACAGTGCCCATTCCTCCTGCTCCAGCCGGCTCGCGAGATACTGTGACCCCCGATCAAACTCTAGCTCTCAAGCCTGTCGAGGATGATTTTTTCCGGCTGCTGCGATTCGTCCACGGAGTTGACACCAACAAAGTCTCTTTTAGCCATCACGCACCCCGATCTTACTGCCTATCCTTGACGTTTGAGGATGTGACCCAGGCCATCCCCAAAATCGAGGATCTCTCGCTTGGCATCGATCTTTGGGAGCTCCGCATAGATTTGCTGGCGTCCCTCGACCCTACCTTCCTCGCATTTCAAATTGCAATCCTCCGGCGGCATTCTCCCCTCCCAATTGTCTTTACCCTCCGGACGGCAAGACACGGTGGCAGGTTCCCAGATATTCCAAACGACGAGACCGCCATAGGCAACCTCGATGCGCTCCTTCGACACGCCCTCCGGCTCGGGGTAGAGTACATTGATCTTGAAGTAACCCTTCCTCTCCCAGTTCTAGAGGATATCGTGTCCCTGAAGGGGAATACTACCATCATCGGATCGTACTTTGATATCGCAGGAAGCATCTCATGGACGGGGCCCCAGACACGGCAACTCTACGACAGGATCGTGCAAATGGGGGCGGACATTGTCAAGATCGTCAGCGTTGCACGATCGTTCGAGGACAACCTGAGTCTGCGGCAATTTGTAGCGACGGTCGAACGAAATCCTAAACCTATCATTGCGATAAATCTAGGTCCAGAGGCAAGCCGATTCTTTATCTTGAAAAACAAGTTCTGCCTAATTTGCATCCGTAGGGTAAAATATCACGAGCCCTCAACCGCGTTCTATCGCCTGTGTCACACCCACTGCTGCCTTTGGTGTCTTCTCCTGGACAGATATCGTTTTACGAAACACAGTCCATTCTATATCTCACTAGCCTTCTCCCAATGAAGAAGTATTATCTCTTTGGCTGTCCAATAGCCCATTCCATGTCTCCCACCCTCCAGAACACAGCCTTCGCTACTCTGGGGCTACCGCACACTTATGAGCTCAAAGAGACGCTTACGGTCGAGGAGCTTACCGATGTAATAGGCTCGCCCAATTTCGGTGGTGCGAGCGTGACGATACCATACAAGCGCGACATCATACCGTTGCTGCAGCACATCTCCCGACATGCCAAGATCATCGGCGCTGTGAACACCATCTCCCCAATTCCGGGTGGTGGTGGGTACAGCGGTGACAACACAGATTGGCGCGCAATCAAGACGTGCCTTTTGCGGTACCTGACGCCCGCCAACACTGTCACGTCCACCACTACTGCTCTTGTCCTTGGTGCAGGAGGGACATCGCGCGCTACCCTGTACGCATTACATCACGTTGGGGTGATCAACATCTACATCTACAACCGTACGCGCCGAAAGGCCGAGGCCCTCGCACGCGAATTCGAACGATTCGATCCATTGCTAAAAATCCGTGTGCTAGACCGGCTCGCTGTACCACTCCCGATCCAACCGCCGCCGACGATGATTGTGTCGACGATACCGGCGACATCGGCTGCGGGTGCGGATCCAGTTGACGGTAGCCAGCTGGTGGATATTGGACTACACTCCGACCATCTGTCGCCTGCGGGAGGTGTTGCGATAGAGCTCGCGTACGAGAGGCGAATCACGTCGCTGTTGGCGCTCGCGCAGGAAAAGAGGGACGCCGGGATTGCATGGGCGGGAGTGGAGGGCATTGAGCTGCTACTTGAGCAGGGGTACGAGCAATGCCGGATCTGGACAGGAAGGAGGGCGCCCAAAACACAAGTACGGCAGAAGGTACTGGAGGTTTACCACCGGAGCTGGGGTCGGGATTTACGGGAACGGACAGCATAATTTCATTAGGTAGAATGTACTATTTACTCTAGATCTGTATGATTCGCAGCCTTAGGCTTTTCCTTGGATTCCCTAATCGGGGTGGAGACGACGCTCTGTTTGTTGCTGTATCAGCATCTCTCGATCACCAAAATTTCTCCACTATGGCTGCAGAATCCAGTTCGTCGGCGGCAGAGAGAGTTCCGTTCTCCACGCTTGAGCTCTCGCATGAGACTACTCGAGCACTTGATGAAATGGGGCTGAAAACCATGACTCCGATCCAGGTATGCTTTTCTAGCCTGTTTACTTTTTTTCCGCTAACACCCATCTGCAGGCCCAAGCAATCCCAATTCTACTTGCCGGAAAGGATGTTCTCGGGGCAGCTCGCACAGGTTCCGGAAAGACCTTGGCCTTCGTCATTCCGGCAGTCGAACTTTTACATCGTCTAAAATTCAAGCCAATGAATGGTAATTGTGCACCGCTGCAACTCCACCGTTCTTCTTGACAATGAATCACAGGCACCGGCATTATAATCGTCTCTCCGACAAGAGAACTTGCTCTGCAGATATTCGGTGTTGCAAAGGACATAATGCAATTTCATTCGCAGACATGCGGTATCGTAATGGGCGGTGCAAACATGCGAGCAGAGCAGGACAAACTCACCAAGGGCGTCAGTCTACTTGTCGCTACCCCTGGACGATTATTGGATCACCTTATGGTGAGCTTTGAATGCATCGACGATCTGCTTTTGACCTACCTTATTTCAGAACACCAAAGGCTTTATATTCCGTGCGCATGTTTCTTCTGTTTTACCATCATGATGTTCATTATTTCTCCGCATACAGGGAATCTTAAAGCGCTAGTCATCGATGAGGCGGACCGGATTTTAGAGATTGGATTTGAGGAGCAAATGAAAAAGATAATAAGCATTTTGCCTACTGGTGAGTGACTGCCCCTTCCGACCGCTCCGACACTCATGCATCGACGGAAAGAAAACAGGCAGTCGATGCTTTTTTCTGCTACCCAGACTACAAAAGTAGCGGATCTAGCTCGCATCTCTCTGCGGCCAGGGTCCGTGAGCGTCGACATTGACGGAGAAGAACAGACAAGCACCGTCGACACTCTAGCACAGGGCTACGTCGTTTGCGACTCGGACCAGAGGTTTCTGCTCCTCTACACGTTCCTCTCCAAAAATCGGAAGAAAAAAGTCATCGTGTTTTTCTCAAGCTGCAATTCCGTTAAATACCACGCCGAATTGCTCAACTATATTGATGTCCCCGTCTTGGAGCTGCATGTGAGCTATGTTCCTCTCTGTCCGTAATTCTGATCCCACAACTCGTTGTAGGGGAAACAGAAGCAGCAAAAGCGCACCACTACATTCTTCGAATTTATAAATGCCCCGTCTGGGATACTCGTGTGCACGGACGTCGCTGCCCGAGGTCTCGATATCCCTCAAGTCGATTGGATCGTCCAGTTTGACCCTCCCGATGACCCTCGTGATTATATCCACCGCGTTGGGCGGACAGCTCGGGCGGGAAAGAGCGGGAAAAGTTTGCTTTTCCTGCTCAAAAGCGAGCTTGGATTCCTGCGGTACCTCAAACAAGCCAAGGTCCCGCTCAACGAGTTCAGCTTCCCTGGAAATCGCATTGCGAACATACAGTCTCAAGTATGATTGCCATCCAACTGTACGCCCGTATACTGATGATCTACGTTTCTTCTAGTTGGAGAAACTCCTACAAAAAAATTACTACTTGCATCAATCTGCGAAAGACGGCTACCGGTCATATCTGCAGTCATACGCCTCGTATTCTCTCAAAGAAGTTTTCAATGTCAATGCGTTGGATCTGGCTAAAGTCGGCAAATCCTTTGGGTTCGCGGTTCCCCCGCGAGTAAACGTTAACACTGCCGGCGGTGGTGATGCAAAAGCATCGAAAGAAAAAGCTGCACATAACAAGAGACGCCGCTATCAACCAGAGGATCTCGAGGGTGCAAGGAAACGGGCGCAGCAGACATAGATGGGACGCCGGTTGTCTCATTGACGCTACTACATTATCACCTGTATTTCTACCGAGGCAACCTTGTAATCTAATCATGGGTATTTTACGCGGCTATTTGAGAATGATTGAATGTCATGATCGTGGTGTCAAATCACCCTTAAACGTCGCGCCCGTGGAGACATCGTTCGATGTTACTGCGTATTTCCTGCATGCACTTGTAGCCGGTCTACCCTTTTATTCAATCCTTCTTCCCAGTCACCGTTCCCACCCAACCCATTTGAACAATCCTTTCCAAAATCTCCACCCTGCAGCATGCCGAAGCTCCGAGTCCTTGCAGGGCCTACGCCCCACGATCTCACGCCTATTACTTCTCTAGGTGAGTCGTGCATTAACGTGGAGAAGGCATGCGCGTACGACTTAAAAAGAAAGTGAACACCAACACGCCGCACCGAATTTCAACAGAGGCTTGGGAGGGAGAAATCGTTGTGTTCATCAAGGGCTTCAACCAAGAGGATCCGTGCAGCTCCACACCCGAGGAAACTCAGTATTTCTCGAGTAGGGACGGCGTAACTTGGAGTATACAAGTGCAGGGTAGGTCTTTTCCCTTCCCTTTGGGCAACCTTTGACTGGTACTATAGGCCGGTTCCTATCTCCTCGTTCTTCAGACGACATACTATTCGGCAACATCTTCGAGCGGCCACTCAAGTTGCCATGGGGCACTGGGGCTGCTTTGAAGTTTATGAAGTGAGTTATGAAGTGCATGCTCATTCAGAGGGACCAGCCCTAACGGAACCAAGGTACATCGACCCGACGCTCTCACACGACCTGACATGCACGGCTCCCCAGAAGCCCTGGGCGCTGTCGCCCCTCCTCGCCACTATGCCCTATCTTAAACACACCCGTCTCCCACCTTCGTGGGATGGCTCTGACTCGGATACCGCCCACCTGCCGGTCTTTCCTCCACCTGCATTGATCTCAGACGACACTTCATCGTTGTATCTGTCTGCCGTTCCGACTCCGATAGAAGCGTCGAGGCCGGGAACTCCGTCGTCCTCTGGGTCCTCCAGCTCGAAGTCCAGCCGTTCCAGTCGGCGGAGCTCTGATAGCAAGAAATCCAAGAAACGGAAGATTGTCGACGAGGAAGTGCCCCGCGCGATGACCTCGCAACAGCGCCGTTCGTATTTCAGCAGTGAGGCACACAGAAAGGCTGTTTCTCTTGGGCCAGAGGTTCGTTCTCAAACTAGAGTGCGCGTTGTATCCTCACGCTACTCATAAGGATGTGATCACGACTGATTTCTGCTACGGATTTCTCGAATTTGCTCCTTCCTTACGCTTGCGTCTACCCGGTGGTCTGGGTTTCGACTTGGCGCGGTACTGGGACGGGCAGGGTGTTCGCTTCGTGTGTTGTTTGCCCGGGCGTTCCGTTTCTGTTAACCGTACTTCGCCGATTCATGAGCCAGAGTGCTCGGACGCATCAATGTGCAACGCGGTGCACGACGCCGGCGTAGAAGACGACGATCCATGGGGACAAGTGTTCTGGTGTGTTTCGATTGAGATGGAAGACGAATAGGCCGCGGAATAGGTGCTCCACCTTGGCCTAGTTTCTCCTTATAAACCATACTTCTCGTAATGTGTAACATATCCCTTGTATGTGCTATTTGGATTTCTAGCCCTCTGGTTAAGACACCTCAAGATCTTGGAAATTGGTATTGCTCGGCTTTTGGGTCTTGTCTTGGGCACTTGGGCTGCTGCGATTCTGGAACTGTGCTTGCACTTGCCGCTTCATGGCCAAGTCTCTAAACTAAACAAGACGCATACCGGTGACACGATCCAAAATGTTGGCTCGTAAATATCATTACTTTCTGGGCAGGCAAGTTTGGTACCCTATAATCTGGCCCGCAAACTGGCCGCTGCCACCCCATCCGCCTTGTCAACTTCAACGAAATTCACGACAATACTACGAGATATAAATCAGTTGCGGCGCTCGAGACATAAACCTTTCCAACTCACTCCTTCATGCTCATCGCTAACTCTCTGGCAGCACGCTCGATTTCTGGGCCAAGTATCGATGGATCACACCCTACCTCAATGCTAGGGTCCTGGCGCGCCCACATGCGTTGCTGCGCGTATCCCTGCTCGATCATCGCCTGGATCCCGTCGATTGGGTCCCAGCCATGTGCTGCTGCTATTTTCAGCTGTTCAAGTTGCGCGTTATTGCTGCTGGATTCATTCAACAAAAACCAGACAAACCATTGGTGTGATACGCGGCTTGTATGCCATCTCAAGAAACAGCCGCTTCCTTGGGAGCGGCAACATCGAGCCTGGCGGAAGTCGCGGCGGGTTATAAGGTATCGACAGAATGGACGATACCGTGGTATACACCATACGCTCTGCCTGGGTAACCGGAGCAACCGCAGGAATGGCACCGACGATCATGAGTATGCGCGGCGAGGTTGGTTGCGCCAGCACCTCTTCCACCTGGTCGGGATGCTGCAGGTGCACAAGCGTCAGGTGGGGTAATGCTACTTGGACTGTGTCGTCCTCGTTAGCGGATGGGAAGCGCCACCGGAAGGCGCACGCACCCGCTTTAACTTCCGCTACATCGCGATTCGCGAGGAATATTGGATGCAATCCAAGCGTTGCGAGGGCGTGCGCGGCGCTCCGCGTGGTTGCGCCCCCGCCGATGACGAGCCCCGCACCACAATTGTCGGGATAACGCCCCTGTGAGGGGATTGTCGCGTCAGGGTACTGCAGCCGCAGCGCGCGCAACAGCGCGTTCTTCACGCCCAGGATGTCCGTGTTCGTGCCGAGGAGCCTGCCCCCTACTTTGACGACGGTGTTCACTGCGCCCGTCGCACGCGCTTCGGGCGTGATGTCGTCGAGGTATGGGATGATTGCGGTCTTGATGGGCATCGTTACGCTATGCGGCTGTTCTGCTCGCTGTACTGCTCATGAAAATGTAGACAGACCTGGACCCCCCGACGTTATCGCTGTGCAGCTCTTGTAGCATCTCTGGGATAACCTTGCTCGTGGAGACGGTGGTGTAGTGCTTCCCCTCGCCCATGAGGCCAAATATCTCGTTGTGGAAGGCAGGCGACGCGGAATGCAGCACGGGGTAGCCATACAAATGGAATTTCTTGCCCTGCGTGGAAGGAGAAGACATGCTGCATTGGAATTTGGTGCGGGGTCAGGGGCTTATAATACGGAAGCTTTGCGGGACAGTGTTATTCCACGGCAAGGGCGGTCCGGCTGGGGCGTATTATAATTACAGTTTTATCCGACGTACAGTATAATTAATCCGACATGACCATCTTCCTCTCTCTAATGGGCCCGCCGTTGACCATGAGCTTCTCGGGATTCTCGCAGTACTGCTTGAGCGAGTCGAGGACCTCGGGAATCACGTCCACGTCCACATCCTTCCCCCACAGAATGTCGAGATGCTCGTAGCCGTGCAGGCGCTTGCACACAGTGTGCCCAGGCAGTTGCGAGATCATCACATCGATGTCGACGAGACTATCGCTATCCCCGTAGCACAGCACAATCGGCGTGACGATGTTGCGCGTGGGGAAGCGCGCCGGGCGGTACGAACTCACTGATGTGCGCACAACGGGCGACTGCACATCGTCATCGTACATCTGGAACTGGCCGTTGCGCATGATTTGGAACCAATGCACGACCGACTTGACCGACGCGAACGAGTATAGGTGTGCGTATGCGGCTGTCTTTTGCTGCGTCGAGATGTTTCGGCTGTGCCAGGCGAAGAGCCAGCGTAGAGATGTATCGATCGTCTTCGCAAAAATGGGTGGGTAGAGGATAGACTGCCACATCGTAGCAGAGGAGAGAATGGATTTGCGTCCGAAGAAGAGGAACATTAATGTAGGGCTGGAAATCTATCAGTTAAAAGTATTGAAGATAGCCAGCAGCACTTACGATGCCTTCATGAGCCCATCTACGATTGAGGCGGCTAAGCCAGCGGGGCTCATGGCCGGGGCAAGGGCGATGAAGACATTGACCTTCTCATTGAGCTGGGGGTGTATGCTGAGAGCGGCAAAGGCTTGGGCCGTGCCTTGGCTGAAGCCTACATAGCTAACCGTCTTTGCCTTGGTGCAGTCGAGGATATAATGAATCGAATCTGGAATGTCGTGCCACGCGAAATCATCTATGCTGTTGTAGAACGGGTAAGAGAAATGGGCGCACGGAAACAAACGTGTAGACGATTACCTGAAGTCCCAAAATTTCGAGGAATTAGGGCCATGGTGGATCGACTTTTTCGAGTACTTGTTTCCTCTTTGCAAGCAAGTCAGCTGGAGTTTGCACGCAGTTCCAGAGAGAGAGAAAATCCACCGATTATTTCCGAGCCAGACATCAAAACCCTGCTCGACGAGGACAAACGGCAACGAGCGCTCGGCGGTCGTGAGGCAAACCCACACTTCGCTATTCATAAGGAGACCGTGGTGGAGATACACGACGGGGTTGCCTGTGCTTGTCCCGGGACTAGCCTACAACATCGCCGTTCAGAAGCTGTCTGGTGCATGAAGCGCATTGCTCGCCTTCTGCTGACCCTTCTTCGACGGGATGCGGTGCAGTCCCAGAAGGTAGCCGTCTTTCGTTAGGACGACTAGGAGACAAGAGGTGGGTGAGTCGCTAACGAATGGAAAACACACAGTGACACTGACCGTGCTCCTCGTGCGTGTACCTTATCGAACGAGGAACGAGTTAGAAACGACAAAGTGTATGTCAAGAGAGACCACTGTGTACCCATATATGCTACACAGCTCTCCAAAGTCGCGTGCGTTAAGGATGCGGTCTGCAAGGCGCTTTTCTTCAGACTTGAGTTTTGGAGGGCCGCTTATACGATGGAACAGTGAACGAGAGCGTTCGTAGCAAAAGTTGATGAAGGGGGTCGGGAGAACGACGATGATAATGTGGAGCAGGCCCTCGAAAATTATAAAGAGGAGACCGAATATGAGAACGACGTATTCGCGAAAAGAAAGTCGACCGAGGAGCGGAATTCTTAAAGGCATAGTGTAGTGGTAGGACCGTGACGAGAAGGACGATGAGATCACTTTTGGTGCCAATGGAGCATGTTAAAAGGCGGCCCGAATCCCGTTCACGCGGTAACGTGATGGTTCGGACGAGGCGCGAACACATGTTTTTCCTCTGCTGAGCTGCGGTCTTGCTGAGGAGCGTTGAAGTAGTCAATTCGAAGGTGATCTACAGATAAAACAAGAAGAAAACAGAATCGGCCAACCTTGGGCCAACCTCAGTTTAAGTTTTTTGAAGTTCTTGGGCCGTGCACGTGGCCACCTATGGTTCAACCCGAATTTCTACGCGGCTGGATGCGCAGGATACGCGTCCTCAAGCTCGCGCTCGTTCTCGCGCTCGGTTTTCTCTTCATCATCGTTTCTTTAAATCCACCGCGGCAGAATGCCCATCTGAACCTCGCTCTCGATGATGTGCTTACTCGCTTCCTTGATCATCTCCCGACTTCTGTCTCTGCCCAAGCAATTCGCGCTGTTCAAGAATCCCTGGAATCCCTGGAGCCTCCAAAATCTCCCCGAGATTTCCAAGTTCCAGAAAAAAACCCTTCGTCATCTCACATCACCAAAGCCTGCACACTTCTGCGGGCAAAGAGAATCCTCCTCATCGGCCCAGAAACCACCTATTACCTCCACTCTCTCTGGCTGAACGCACTTGAGATCCACGAGCAGAGAATCCATCAATGCCCCGGCCCAGAGTTTTGCAGTTTCCATCACATTTGCCTGCCATCCGACTACGCCACTCCTCACGACCGCTTCAAACTTCCGCCCAAGTACCCGGAGCTTGTCGCGTCTGGATCCGCTGTGATGCGATATGTTCTTTCGACCTCACTATATGCTGCAAAAGACAAGAACGACGCCGGCTACACAGAGGCTGTGGTAGACCCTGCGACGGGTGTCCGCTTGAAGAATGCTTGTTGGTTGTATAAAGCGCGCAAAGCCGACATTGTCCTCATGAATCGCGGTCCGATCCCAGCCCCTGCCTGGACGTATGCAGGTCACAACTCTTTGGGCAATTGGTCATTTACTAGCGACTTTCCGCGTCATCTAGGTCCAGGAAAGACGCTGGCGACGGAGATCGTCAATGCTGCATTTCATGCAACGGTGACGCGATTTATCCCAGAAGTCCTGCAATCATTGCACGCTCTGCAGATGGATCCATTGACGCGAAACAAACCACTCGTGTGGCATCCTAGCTGGTTCTCCGGCTCCGTGGATTTCGAAAAAAATGATTTAGCGCGCAAAGTGGACGATCCCTGGGCGTTGTATTACAATGCACAAGGTGAGGCTCGCGTTCAAAAGTTACTTTGAATGTTTCTGATGTGAGGGTTCCTAGTGTATATGCAAAATTACCTGTTGAGAATCCTCCTCCCTCACTATGGCGTGTACTTCCTTCCCCGAATCGCTCCATCGAGAATTCTGGCAGACAGTCCACCAGCAGACCCGGGCCCACAAGACACCCTACGGTTCCCTCTCGGAACACCCAATGCCCAAGCGATGGAAACTGTGTTCTTGAAGAGCCTAACCGAATTGTTGGAGCGTGCAAATTGATGGCAGAGCAGCTATACTCACAGCTTCACTGTACGCCCGCGCAGATTTAAATTATTCGTCCAAAGACGTGCAATCATCTCTTCTTTTTTTTCTTGTTCTGGCCGGCATCCCCCTTCCCTAAGAAACCCCCGCCGTCAAGGGCCTGCCTGGCAACTTCCGAAATGCGCTTCCACCTGTCTGCACCGAGCTTCACGCCTCCGTACCAACGCCAAACGACCACCACGACGTCTTCGCAACCTGTTAGTCTTAGAAGTCGCCCGAGACGGTCGCCGCTCCCGCCCTCACCGCCATCAGACTGCCCTGCAACGCCTGCCGCGCGGTACGCATACATGCAATGCGTCGCGCGCTTAGCATTGACGCGGCGGAGCGCGCGAAGGTGGTCAATGAACCCGTGAAGGGCTGTGGGGTGGGATAAAATGGACGCGTGCGCGAGAAAGATCGATTTACGGTCTGTCAGGCGTGACGAAGTGTACACTGGATGCGGCCATTCTGCGTCTGGAGTCGCAGGAGTGCCGAAATCACTCCGAGTGGTATAGGATCGAAGAGCACAAGTCGACCGGTTGGGATGTGTTCGAGCGCGAAGGGCAGGGCGGAGATAAGACATGGACATTAAAATACCGAGAGCATGTGAATGGGGGGAGAGAATGGAAGGAGCTGAGGAAGTGATGGCCGCGCCTTCGAGCCACAAGCCATTGCAAACGTTTGAGATCGATAGCCCTTACCGCGATCTTAATCGCAGGCATATCGGGCACAACATCCATATGGTCACCGTGCCTATATTCTGAGCCATTCCAAATGGACAGTCTCTGTTTCGCCCTTTTCTCCCCACCTCCGTATCTGAAGAAATGCGTATGTGCCTGCGACGCCTGCGCCCAGTGTTCGTTCGTCTGACGAGCGGCAGGCTTGATCATCCGCGACGACCCTCTTGCTGTGGGCGACTACATTGCGAACTACATTTGCAAGCGCATCAACGAATTTGCACCGACGGCGGAGCGCCCGTTCGTCCTAGGCCTGCCGACAGGGTCCTCTCCCATCCCCACATACAAGGTTCCTTTGCAAAATTCGACCCTCCCGAATTTTTCGCTCACGCGCTGCTCCCCAGGCTCTCATCAAGTTGGTCCAGGCGGGAAAACTCTCGTGCGCTTCCCGAAGTACACCGTAACTCTCGCTCTCGCTAAGTCCATGTCGCAGATTCAAGCATGTCATCACGTTCAACATGGACGAGTATGTCGGGCTCCCGCGCGACCATTCCGAGTCGTATCACACGTAAGAGGGATGGTGGTTATCTCTGAAGCCGTTTGAACCGACCGTCTTGTGCAGCTTCATGTTCCGCGAGTTTTTTTCGCATGGTATGCTGTTCCTGTTCTGCCCCCGCGCTGAGCACTGACACGCCATGATACTACAGTCGATATCCCCCCGTCACAGGTCAACATTTTGAGTGCGTTCTGTGCTCCTCACGCCTGCTTTGCCTGACCATAATCATAGATGGAAACGCGGAGGACTTGGTCGGCGAATGCAAAAATTACGAGGCGCGCATCAAGGCAGTGGGCGGAATAGAATTATTCTTGGGAGGAATAGGAGAAGATGGACATATCGCGTTCAACGTCAGTCTCCGACCCTCCAGCCGTTTGTCCTGCGCTAACGCATGCGCAGGAACCAGGTACTTGACCAGCATGGCACCGTTTCGTTATAGTAATCTTTCCGCAGGTTCGTCCCTGGCGTCCCGGACCCGCATCAAGACGCTCGCGTTTGAGACGATCCTTGCGAACGCGCGCTTCTTCGATAATGACATCAACATGGTCCCGCGCATGGCGCTGACGGTCGGTGTCGCCACTGTTCTCGATAGCAGAGAGGTCGTCGTAGTTGTCACCGGGCAACGCAAGTCCCTCGCTCTCAGCAAGGCCATTGGTTAGTCCTTGGAATTTTTTGGTCTGAATTTGCGGTTCCTGATTTGAACCCTCCAGAGGAGGGTGTGAACCATCTTGTGAGCGTTTCATGACTGCCCTGCAAGGAGAGCACCTGATATGACCTGCCTCCTTCAGTGGACCCTTTCTGCCCTCCAACTTCATCCCTGGGCGCTGATAGTCGTCGACGAAGACGCTACCGCTGGTACGGTCATACGCTCGCAAAGTCGCTTAATGGGTATGGATATCTGATGGATCCTTTGCAGAGTTGCATGTGAAGACAGTGAAATACTTCCGCTCTATCGAGCGCGTGCAGGATGAGGTTGAGCGCACTCAAGCCGAACTGAAAGCCCGAGGTGTGCTTGAGGCGGGCGCTGCAGATCAGCAGGTAGGGAGCATGGAGTAAGAAGCTCGGGGTCTCGGCATTCAGCAATAAGCCAGACGCTCTGCGCGTAGACATTAACTATATCAGACTAGCTATATAGCGGGAAGGGATGAAAAAACGGGTCGATACTCAGAGATTTAAAAGCAGCAAACATCGTTAAAGCTTTGTTATTTCTATCTACGGGCTGACGTGTCAATGTATATTATTCGTTACAATAAATGAAGGGTGCCAAAAAATTGGAACATCTCTATCAATACAATTTTTCTCACAAATGCGTTCGAGTCCGGACCATTTATGGGGTAAAGGACGAGTTTTCCGATTGTGGCTTAACAACTAAGTACACTAGATCCGGAAACTCATTTCCTCTGCCAACTCCCGAAACTCTCTGTTTCTTAACGGGACCGCGCCGGAATATACAGTACAGGGGCGAGGGGGATCTTTGATAACTGCGTGTAAGAAAACATCTTTGTTCAATATCATGACCTGGTCAGCGATGAACGTTAAAATATGCAGTGATATGGCAATGAGGACATTGCAGGGACAAGAAAGAAATCGTGCAATGCTAATAAGGATAGATGCTACGTTGAATACTGTCATTCTAGTTGGATTTATGCAATAGAACGGAGAGGCGTACAGGGCAACCCAGGCTGAAGATCCAGGAATGGCCCGGGGGCTTAACCGACGATCCTGCCTGCTTGGGCCGACCGCACCCATCGATCAACACTGTCCTTCTCGGCAACGATGCCATGCACTGTCTGGAGATGCCGCCTGAGGTCGTAGGCCCGGCTGAACACATAGTCACAGGCAGGACCGGCTAATGCATAACCATTGCGACCGTCCACGTCCAGATTTCGCACAAAGGTCAAGTCGTTCAAGTGTGGATATGGGCATTGCAGGGCTGTCGCTGCCTTGAGTTTTTTGTGAGCAGTTTGAGCGTACGTGTTGCCAGTGATCATGTCTATGCCCATATTGGCGGCGGGCGGTTTCGGGGGCGAGACTCTATCCTCGTCGGACGATTCCGAAGCGGTACACTGAGCAGCGTGATGTTTCGCTAGGTGCCGGTTCAAAAGGTGTTTATAACCGAAGGTTTGCTTGCAGCTCTGATGCGGACAAGAATAATCTCGACGTCCAAGATGTGTGATGTTGATATGTGTTGTTAATGCTTTCTTCTGGATGAAGGATGTGTTAGCAAGTATTCGTCGACGATGCAACTTAGACGTGCCGATTTGAAGTCTTTGGTACAGTCGTCAACGTCGCATTTCCAGTCTCTCCCTAACTCCCCGCCTCTTCGTTTTTTCCGCGGTCGCTCTTCATCGCCCTCCTCGCAGTCGGAAGCAAGAGCATCGATTTCGGCCTCCGCGTCTCGTTGTTCGTGAAGTTTTTGGTGAGCGCGGAGACCCTTTTGGGAAGAAAAGGTACGCCCGTTACAGGACGGGTGTGAGCAACGAGGTGGGTGAGCGGTACGAGTATGATGCTGAAGAGTAGTCCAGGTGGGATAAAACTTGAGTGTTTCGCCGTTGGTCGGTAAGCAAGTCGAGTGGGAGCAAGTGTATCGTTTTTCTGGGGTAGTAAATGAGTATAAGGTTAATGAAATACATTTCCAGTCCCACCATTATGCACTTTGGAATGAGTGCGGAGATGTTGGTTCGTTGCGAATGATTGGGTGCATCCATCATGCTCGCATTGATATGGTTTTGTTCCAGGGGCAGCATGCACGGTACACTTATGGGCTCGTAATTGGTGATGTTTCGCAAATGCCTCATTGCAATCATTTTCGGGACACTAGCGGAGTCTTCTATGAGACAATGGTAGAGATGAGAAGATGGGGCTTACCACGAAAGGTTTCGCGCCATTGTGCCAATCAGCATGCACACGCAGATGCTGTGCTGTCCAAAATCTCTTTTCACAGTTTGGCTCAGAACAGACGAAGGGTCGTTCGGATTGCGGGAGGTGACTGCGAGCATGGGCAGTGAGATGGGTCTCGCGCAGATAGGACTTCCCGCATGTTTCGCAGAGGAATGGACGCTAAAGCCATTGCATCATGATTGTGTGTACGCGCTATTTAAAAAATGGAGTACTTGTCCGGAATGCGAGCGTTCGTGTTCTTCTAAACGCGACGGTTTGGAGTATGCTTTATCACAGCCTTTATGAGTACATTTGTAGCGTTTGTTGGTATGAGGCACAAGGGTTCCGTTGATGAGGATAGGAAGCGAAGGTTTGGAGGTTGAGGCGACGGGTGTCGAAGCGGGGAGACCACACGGCTCCGGACTAGAAGTCAGGCGCAAAAGATATTTACTGCACGCTCTGTTGCGTTTACCGAGGACGCTCGGGGGATCCACCACAGTCGTCGTGCTGTTCATGCTGGGCGCGATGCATGCGCGAGATGTCAAGAAAAAAGTCGGTTACGTAATGTGATCCTTCTCTCCCTCCTCTTTCCGGCCACAAAGGCGTCCACCATGCTGATCCAAATTGCAATGCAGACCACACCAGACTCGAGTGCGAAAATGGCAAGTTAATGGAATGAGGCTATGTGCAGACCGAGACAGTCAGCCACTTCAGATACTGCCAGCCTCTTACACTTCGTCTCTCCCAACCAACCACCGTAACATGTTCCTTACCTTTCGTGCGTTCCGCAAAATCATCTTGGGCAGTGTCCTCCTTGTCTCTACCGCCTCGCTTGCGCTGTCGGTCTACCTCCGGCCGTCTTTCAACCATCCGAATTCTGCATACGTCCTCGTCGGCATTCTGGACACCTTGATTTTTGCTTCAATTATGTCCATGTCCCGCAAGACCCTCTTTGACAGCGCCCAGTCAGTCGCTACAGAGGTTCTAGGCCTATTCACTCTGTTGCCTTTCGCATTGAGTGCGTCTTTGATTGGATCACCCATCCACTCTGGTCTCTGACAGCCTTACAGTCCTTACTTTGTATGCGCTCACTCTCTCCGTTACCCCCGAGCCTACCACACTTTGGATCTTTGCCATTTTGCAAATTCTCATATTTATTGGCACCATCCTCCGTAAGTACGTCGCTCAGAACAGCGCCCTTTTTCGCTAACAGGTTTCCCCAGACGGTCTTTACACGATAGGCCTCATTTGCACCGCGATGTTCACCGTCTGTGCCTTCGATAGAGACGTATGGAGCCGTGACATCGACTCGTCTCCCTCACCTTTTCCGATGACTCTTCTCTTCTGGTTCATATTCCCCTGCTTCTCTCGACCTGATTCAGCTTCGTTTCCACCTCAAGATGTCCCCGAGCATCAAAGCCTTGTGTGTCTCCCTGGTTGCAATTGCTCCATAGCCAAGACGCAGATCCCAAACGCATCCGATCGCGAGTCTGGACTGGACCGTGGCTTGGAACAGGCCCCTAGCATGCGCATCGTAGGCGGTCTATCGTCGAGGTCGTTAGTGCGAGTCCCGAATGATGTAGAGAGACGTACTTCGATAATTGTCGCATTCGAAGTCTGAATAGTATACATTCGTGGCGTTTGACTGCATTCTACTACGGGTGTCAAGCTGTGTCGAGTCTGTCACAAACGCGAAGGCTCACATGTGACGCGTGACGTTTCTTTCATCGTTGATTCCTGAATCCACACCACCACGAGGCTGAGCCACACGAGCATCCCCCGGCTTAGCCTCGACAATGTCCTCCTCCGGCAAACTGCCTCTTCGGATACTATATTCACTCAATGGCTCTCCTCAGTATATTCTTGCGCGTTCTCAGGGCGTCGTTCCTGTCGAGTTCATTCCTTCTCGAGGGAATGGCGGTGCCAGCTCTTCGCATTCCAGCGCCCCACCATCTCCGTGCTATGCTTCGGCTTCTTTGAAGACGTGTCTTAACACCATCTGTCGCTCCAGCCCAGAAATCATACAAGACCGTACGCGCGATTTTACAGTCTATCTACTCGACCCTCTCGAATCGGACTGTGCCCCTGCGCAGGTGAACATCTCTCACCCCCTCTCGACACCATCCGTTCCCGATGCACCTGAAGCCCGAGTGGCGGTTGCTCTTGGTTTGATGTCTTGGGCGTTGTCGACAGACGAGACGGATGGCATGTCGGTGGCTGGGACTTTAAAGGTCTCTGGGGTCGGACAAGAGATGTTGGAAATCATTTTCTCTTTGCGCGAGGTGTGTACTTTGCCTCCCGAATATTACTCCCATTCATGTCCTCCAGACCATCCCAATGGAAAAGGCTTCCCTGCCAGAGGCGTTGCGATCATGGGGCCTTCCAACTCCTTCATCCTATCAGAAAGGGAGGGGGAAACGAAAATCAAGAGCCCAACCGATGAAGGCACCCCCGCCTCCCGTAACGGAGTCTGACAAGCTTCTGGCGGCCCCCAATTCTTACATTGGCCCCGAGAGACGACCTCCCGGACGTCCTTGGAGGACACGACCAGCCAATGATCATGATGACGTCGTGATTGTCGACGGGCCAACCCCTCGTCCGCCGGATGCCAACCGCGCAGTCCAAGATTTCATCGCTCTTATCAAAGCTATATCACCTGAAATGGAGCGTAACAGAGCTCTTGGAAATGCGCTGGGTTTAGTGCATGGGCCAGACGGGAAAGCAATACACCCCCCAGCCGAACTTGCCAATGCCATCTCAGGTCTCCAACGGGCACCACAATTTCCTCATCATTCACAACCAGAGGTTCCTCATCCGTCCCATAGCCAACATCGGCGCAAAGGTTCGTCGACCGATGACGAGATTGTTGTTTTAAACAAGGAAAACGTCAACCCGACGGTTTTCCGAAGACGCGCAGAGCGGGATAGAGAAGTTGCCAAACTTCTGGGCTCAGTCGAACCATCAGCATCAGTGGCTTCGTTGCCCTCAATTCTCCCATCCAATCCCACCCCCAATATTCAACCGGATGCATCCAGGCTTATGCCTTCCACCAATCAGCCTCTTAGGAGGAAACGCACCTTGAGCGAGTTCATGTTGGAGCAGGAGTCTACCAGGGAGAAGGAGAAGGCGCAGAAAAGGGAAAGGGGGCAGTATTACCGCCAGCCTGAGCGGTCAATGTCAGTGGATTCTCTCAGGCAGTCCACAAACACCGTCACCCCGACGCCAACTCTCGCTCAGCATCCGAAACCCTCCCGAACTCGAACTCTTTCTTCGATCTCCTCTCCTGGCGTGAAGGACCCTACAGCTCCAATCCCGCCACTCAGACCAAATGCTTCCGCCTCGTCTCCGGTACGACCGACGCGTAAAAAGTATATTGTTCCAGCCTGGGCTAGAACAGAAACGGCTACGCAACCTCGACTTTCAGATGACGTCGTCCAGCGAGTGAAACTGAAGGAGGAAGAGGAAGAGAAGAGGAGGAAGGAGGCGAGGCGGAAGCAGGCGAGAGAAGAGAAGGAGCGTTTAAAAGAGGACAAACACCGCAAGCACAACTCTACCACGACCGCAGAAAAGCGAACCTCAGAGAGTACTTCGCCGCCGACAGCCATGGGTGCGAAGACATTATTGCCTCCGCCCGTGGCGGCCAGCGGGGAATTTTCTCTGTTTGGTAGGGCTGCTGAGCAGACTCCTGAGCTCGCTTCTGCGCAGCCTGTGCATTCGCTGTCGAGAACTGCTTCGTCCAACCTTCCCCCTCCATCCACCCCTCCGCGAAAGCGTCGTGCTAACACAATCGCTACTCCCGGTGGCCCGGATTCCTTGTTTACTCCCGCGTCTGGTTCATGGGAGCATGGGGTGCTCAATTTAGGCAGATCCTCGATGTCACCGTCGTCGAGGAAGGCGCCCATCCTTGATACCGAAGGGCCGAAGCCCGGCGTAGACCCCGAGTCTGATGACGACCTTCTCGGCCAGGAGTTGGATAGCGCATTCGATGACTTGGACTTTCCGCCGAGTTCTTTGCCCATTGCGTCCAGCGATATCGAAGTGGATGCTGAGCCGGAACAACGGCCTAGCTCCAGCCAAGACTACGACTCGGACGACAGTGAAGACGCTGATGGTCCACCAAAACAGCATTGGGTTGGGCTACCCCCCTCATCTCCCCCACCACCATCCAGCCCATACCTGGTGGGTGGATGCCAAATGGACGATGCCGATGTGGAGGAGGCACCGCTTGCGACGTCTGAGGCCGACATCGGTTCAGAGCCGGAAACACTCGATTCACCCGATACGGGACTTGCGAGTTACTCTGTGGAGGAACTCGGCAAGTTACTCAATATTGACGACTTGATCGATTTCTTCCCATCCACCACTGACAATACCGACACTGCAGCCCTCTTTGACCAGTTCACGAATCACAACCTCTCCTCCGATGACAGCTCCCAAGCCATGACGGAGTGGGGATTGAATGCGACGAATCCTGATTTTGACTTCTCCGAATTTTGGGAGAGTGTTAGACCCCTTGTTGAAGGGGCCTCACAACCCGACATGAACCAAGATTCTGCACTATCGGAAACAGTAGTCAGCGTTGATCCTACCAAGCTAGCAGGCGACGTTCATGCACTTTTTAGCGGTTGTCTGGTATAATGCCATTTGTGTAAGTCCTTTGAGTTTACCATCGACCCTGGCTGACGCCGCCCCAGAGCAACGAATTTGCGGAGGCAGTAGTGTATATATCGACGCGACACTTGGGCATTTGTTTTCTTGGTCGTATAATATATTTACTGCAAATCAGACTGCTCTCAGCGGCGTCGGTGTTGTGTTGATAAGTGACTACGTTACGTATGTATGTATAAATGCACCTGGCTGTGAAGTCACCACCGACAACCACCGACTGTTGGGGCAACGTCCCTCAACCACCTACCACATCAAACAACAACCGGAAGCTTGACGGAGTCCAACAACGCGAACGCCGATGCACGTAACATTAGCAACGCTGCGCCGGCTGTGTCCTCCCGATTCGCTTATATATCCCTCAGAATCCGACTCGAGTTCCCAGGTTTCCTCACTGACTTGTTTTTTGGCGCTGGCCGTCAATAACCTCGGCCTGGTGCCCACTTATTACTCTCAACCGTCTCCATCTCCGTCCCACAAACTCGCCGCCTCTTCATCATGATCACTGGAAATTTATTCTTCGCCCTCTTGCTGGTATCCTTGAAGTTGGTATCTGCATCACCTTTGAAAGCCAGTCAGGTCGAATCAGAGGTCTTGCCGAGCACTAGTTTAGGGTCTTCGGGTTCTGAGTCTGCTACAAGCGCATTCAGTTCAGCTACTGTTTCGGCTTCAAGCGCGCCTATTGGGACCGTAGATGATGCAGCCTTAAGTGCGCTGTTGGACGGAAATAAAGAATTCAAGGCATCTTCCAAGCTTTCTATTGCCCAAAATCTGACTAAAAATGGCCCTGGTGAGTTTCTACTAGTCCTTCCACTTTTCTAACTAACAAGACATGCCAGAGCCTCCGTTCATGGTCTTCGAGTGTGCCGACAATCGGTCTGTGTACCCTCCCATCGACATTGTGACATATTCATCAGGTCCAGAGTTACTGCAGGCACCATTTTACATGCGACACTTGGCACGATTTTCGGCCAGCATAATCTCGGGAATATTTATTCGCAAACGGATGCCAATGCGTATGTCGAAAGCGAGCTTCGGAGAAACTTTCTAATGCTGGATGGAATGAAAGGGATGCAGCTCTCGTTTACGGCGTGGAAGAGCTCGGCGTCAAACATATCATTGTAATGGGACACTATGGCTGTCCGACCGTAGGAGCAGCCCTCCTAAGTAATGCGACTACGACTTCGGGAAACAAGAGTCAAGTAGAAACAAATAATTCGACGCATAATCACACTATGAAAGAGGTAGAAGCTTGGATTCAACCAATCCGAGAAGTCTACTCGTCGTCAAATAGGCAAGTTGGCCCTGTTGTCGTCCTTCCGAGCCTCATTCTTCACTGCTGTTTAGGTCAGAACTCGTCGCTCTCCGCAACAACAAAACCACCTTTTCGACGATTCCTGCAGCCAGTCACTGTGCGCGCTCTCCTTCAAGATTCCTTTATTGCGCTAAATTTTTGGATAGCGGGTTTCCGTGCGCTAGTTGAAGAAAATGTTAAGGCTAGTGTCGCTCGTATTCAAAAGGACAGCATTCTGGCCAAGGTGAATACCCTCCTCTCGCCTGGCGCTTTGTTGATCACTGTAATCAGGCGTATGAGGAGAAGTCCGTGAGCACTGGCAGCTCGTCCGCCGTCAGCTCGTCCGCCTCTGTCACGGCATCCCCCGCTATCACCTCATCCGTCGCTTCCAGCGCCACCAAAGCAAGTCAGTCTAGCATGAGTTCGGGCGGCTCTAGCGAGAGTAGCGGCGTTTCCTCGGCAGAAGGCTCCCCAAAATTCTCTGGTTCTGTTTCGTCGTTAAAACCCAAAAGCACTTCACCTCCCAAACCGAAAGGCCCAGGGGTATCAGCCCGGGCCACTGCCTCCGCCGAACCTAGTCGCGCCGCCAAATCAAGTGCGTCGAGTGCCAAAAGTGCTGTTTCGACCAAGCCTACTCCGACCGGGTCCCCCACCGAAATCGATGTCTTCGTGCACGGATTCGTCTATGACATGGAAACTGGGGATGTTCTGAATCTTGGAGTCACGTTTGGTCCTCCTGGCAAGACCCTACCGAAGGTTCCATTCGGTGCCGTCGCTTCTGCGACACAAGCGCTGGAAAGTGCGCACTCTACTGCCAATACCGTCTCTGCGTCCACGAAATCGTCGGCCTCTACCTCTGCCTCTGCCTCGCAAATAGCCCTGTAAAATTAGTATTTATTGCAGAATACTTGAGCGGCGGTGGTCCCAATTAAATTAAATTAAATGCCGAAGACGCGGAGAGTGAGGGCTTTAGCCAAGCAACAGACAACAAATGCTCAGCGAGAAAGCAAAAGGCAAGCAGCGGGCCATCGACCCGCCGTCGCCAGAATCCTCCCCGCTTCCCTCGGAGTCGCGGGACCTTATCATTCGCTTCACTGAGGGCACCCCAGATCTCACCGTCGTCGTTGCAGAACATGATACTCTCCGAGATGTGAAGAACCTGATTCGCTCCCTGAGACCTCAGTTGAAGGACAGACGACTGAGATTCATACATTCTGGGAGGCTTCTGGCCGATACAACTCTTCTGTATTCTTGGCTGGCAGCCCTAGACGAGAAACAGAGGCAGACCTCCGGGGAAGATGACTCTACCCCCGTCTCTCCAACAACGTGGATGCATTGCTCTGTTGGTCGCGAGATCGAAGACGGCGAGGATGAAGAGGGAATCGAGCAGGTTCGAATGGTTTATTAACCCCTTGCAAGTCTCATTTTTCATGTGAAGAAAGCCCAACTTCAACCTGCAAGAGGGTTTGACCGGCTAGCATCCGTTGGCTTCTCCGAGGCGGATATCGCGAATTTCCGACAGCAGTTCCATAGTCAATCTGCGTCAAACTACCTGGATACTGATTTTGAAACCGAAGAGGAATGTACGCCTAATATTGATACACTGCATAACCACCGCTAACTTGCTTAGACGACGAACACGCCCGTTCATTAGAAGAAGAATGGATTGATTCCTTGGATAGTGCAGGGACTGCATCCCTCTCGCAATCTGCATCAGCGAATAACCCTGCCTTCCTGCAAGGACTTCTCCTCGGGTTTTTCTTCCCTCTGATACCATTCTTCTTCTTCCGAAACTCTCATCCTCCGCCTGTCTTTTGGGAAGACGGGACTTCCTACGAGCCTACAGGAAACGTCATTTTTTCGTGAGTTTTCTTGTCGCCCGACATTGTCACGGTTTCTAAAATTGCCTAGCAAATTCATGCAGATGGGTTTGGTCGTAGGATTCCTGATCAACATTTTGTTCGGTACTTGGCGGTTCCTTCTCGACGCCTCATGAGCAACTAGACACTTGACTCAGTCACACAGTATGATCTTAGTAACGACATAATATTATTGACCGGCCTTCCTGCACGACGAGATACCACGAACATATCCTCATCATATATCCCAAACAACTCTTCCACCCACCCACGCGTAGCCATAGCCGCGTTGCCAAAAGTTCCGCAGAGTCTGACGACCGAGGCGAGGAATCGTTGCATACGACGCTCCGAGCTGTGAAAAACATTAGCGAGAAAGAAAGAAAGTCGATGGTTGGCACACGTACTACTGTCTGATGCTTCGTGTCAAAGAAATCCGTACTATATCCAACGAATAAGTCGGTCGGGACCAGTCCGTCGTGCTTGTCGAAGAGGCTCGTGGTCCACTCCCAAACCCCGCCGTTGGAACCTCTCCCGCCTTCGCTCGCCATTCCTGCGTTGGCTCTGCAAGCATCGATTAGCTTCCGCCGGCCAGCTATAGGAAGGCACTCAACGGAACCGGGTGCCAGTTTCTAAGCCCGATATTGGCGCCTCCCTCGTATCCGACGTCGTATTTATTCAAGAAGAGGCGCAATTCTGGCTCAGTAGGCAGCCGTCCCCCTTTAGACTTGGCGTAAGCGGAAAGATCGTCGTATGTGGTGAGCACAGGCCAATGAGCGGCGATATCGATGGAGACCAGCCCGTAAATCGTTCGAACCTGAAAGCGCGTGTTAAATCTGAAAGGTTATAATATAAAGTTGGCGACGCAGTACCTTGACCTCTCCGTCCTCCTCCACCCAGCTTTTGGGTAGCTCCGCCTTGCCCGCCTTCCAAAACACAAGGAACTCCTTGTTTGTCACCGGCCTCCATGCCGCCCTAAACTGGCCCACCTCTACCTGCCGTGCCGGGCTTTCATTGTCCCATCCGTATTGGCGTCCTTCTGCCTCCAATTCGGTTCCGGGCAAGAAATCATCTGCTTCGGAATCATTGTGGCCCAATGTAAGCGTCGCCGGGCCGAGTATTACAGAGTCGGTCGAAGGAGCAGGCGTTGCGTCCCACTGGAGCTTGAGGAGCTCCCACGGTGGAACCACGAACCCAGGCGGGGGAATGGTCCCTGTTCCCGCCCGTTGGATAAGCATATAAAGCAGGGTCTGTCGCGGCTAAGTTTAAACACGAAAATGCGACGGAAAATGAATGGACTTGCCTCGACGTGGAAACCTTCGTGCTCGAGGGTCATGACGAGGGTCCTTGCAATATTACGGGTCAACAACTGTTTCCCGCTCTTGAGGTCGTCATATAGACGTAACAGTCGCGCCCGGACGCCAGTGCGGAAGCCCAGGATGGTCTCCAGGGACGGCCACTCTTCATCGCACTCCGGAACCTCGGAATGATTCTGAATAATCATCAACACCGTGAACGAACCGAGCGATGGTTGGACGCACATGGCAATGGTCGGGATCATCCACATGGGGGTCAATTCCTCGCTAAAAAAAATTGGGATGTGGACAAGGATGAGAGGTGATGCTCACCTCAAATATGTCCCGGAAATATTCCGGTTCAGTGGCGGCTCCGCCGATGGCCTTTGACAACAGCATGTCTAAGAACCTATATTGCAAGTTCAGGACACAAGACTTGGAAATCGGTCCTGAACGCACGTAGGGATGTGCCCAATATAAAACAAACATCTAAGGAGAATGTCAGAACTGTGGGATGCGAAGGAGAATAAAAAGTATCTACTTGTGGCGCAGATCAATTGGCTTCTGGTGTAGCATTGATGGGGGTATCATTTTAAGGGTGACTAGATCCCAGGCCGTCCAGAGGGTTTTCCATTCTTCGACAGTGGGAATGTTTCCGGAGTCTAAGTTGCGGCCGGAAGGGCTGAGCGATGGGGTGCATGACAAGGGTGGAAAGACAACTGTCGGACGTTCAAGAACGTGAATCGTATAATCGCCACAGGTCATGGAGACGACGGATCGCAACGACGCCGAAGAAAGCGAGAGCAAATGAGAAGCCCGAGTAATACTTCCAGAGGACTGTATATATTGTTAGCTGCAGGTCTTTTGGAGCGGCCATCAATGCCCACCGAAATTCCAGAGGGTATCAAATTTCCGTCGCAGGATGAATAGTGATAAGCCACATCCTTGAGCTTCTCGAGGTGCCACGCCGCCGAGACGACGCCCAGCGAGGCCTCGACATAGGCGAAGCCAGGATGGCCGGGGCCAGGCTCGCTGTACGCCTCGTCGACGCAGAGCGTTAATAGACCGTTTTCAGAGTGCTTTGCGAAGACGTCTTGAAGAAACCCCACTCGCAAGGAGTCAGAGCTAACATAGACATGACTGGTTAAAACATCAAAGATTTTGTCACAGGCAATGACGACGGATGATGCGGAGGGTGTGGTGGACTCCGTATCTATTGAGTCCCCGTCCGACTCGGAGGAAGGAGGAGAGGGGTGAGGAGGGTGGGTAACATCCAAGGACGGAAGGGACAGGAGGGAAGAAGGGAAGGCCATTTTTCTGACGAAGGATGGGGGGTTGAGGGAAGGAGGGACGAAAGGAAGGGGGTTTTATAGACACAAGGGCCACATTGATATCACGTAAACAACAAGAAGACATTTCCAAACGTGCCATGGATCTCGCTCGGATGACCCGACCGATAAATAGAATTCGGAATTCGGTTAGCTTGATAGTGGACTCTGCGAGACACCGCGTAGACTGGTGGCATGACTGGGAGCCAGAAAATTGAACGAGAGGCTGGATATTAGCTCAAAGGCCAGTTCAGTTTTTCGTTCGAGCAGGAAAGCCGCGTCGTCCTGCCAAGAGAAGAGCGTAACGCCGTAACAACCATGAGCACGAGGTTCCAGCCGCTGATGGACGATAAGAAATAACGGGAAAGGGGAGCACCAGGAAGCATTATGAACAGTGGGAGACGGCAAAGATGGCCGCCTGCCTACAAGACAAGAGCCGGCCAGGGCTGTGCAACGTGTCAGGGGCTTATCGAGTAGCCGATGGCCTCGAAAAAGCGGGGGCAGCGATTTTTTCGAGGAGGTCTAGTTTAACGACCTTGGGAACAACTTAATAAGATAAATCGCGAGAACTCGCTTTGGCCTATTGCGTGCTCGTCGAATTTATTGCGTGCTCAACGCACACGGCCACGTGTAACTGGAAGTTGAGGGGTTAGGGTTACCCGCTAACGTGAGCTTCGAACTTTATCTCTTACCCGATTCGCCGACGGCGACACGAGCCCCGATTCATTTACGTCCGATCGGCGCCATGGCCGAAGACTTGAAGCTTCGGAGGCTTCGGAGGAAGATCAACGCGAACGAAGCGAACGAAGAGAGGAAAAAGGAGGACACAGCGAACGAGCACCCTATCCTGGTGATACCCTCGCTGCCTCGGTATTAGTAGCTCGCGACGCCGAGTCCCACGCTTCGTTTGCAAATTGCATCTCTGTTTGTCCTCCAGCAGCGCTCCGCCGGAGAACATGATAAGATGGTCAGGTACACCGCCAAAGTGCCGGCAGGTCCCCACCACCTGGAATCCTCACATGGCGGCCATGTATTGCAGAATCTGGCCCCAGGTAGCCACCACGTAGCTGCCAGCTGGATCTCTCAGGTGGAATTTCAGCTGCCGGGCAGCTGTATATCCACATACATACCATGTTGTGCCGCCAGCCAGTGTTCTGGGCGAAATTTTACATTCAGGATGCATTATTCGACACAATGTGAATGTGAAGTTGATTGATCTTTCGGCCGCGGGCCTTGCAAATCGTCCTGGTTGTTAACTTACTTAAAAAGCTGTTTGACAGCGTATACTCAGCACCTCAGCTCAAGGCCGTCTCGAAACTTGCGGAATCATCGGATTGTTTGCATCCACTAGCCAACAGCCGGTTGGGTCGAAGTAACTGCATTTGAACTACATCAGACTTTGCTGGCCTGAGACGGGAGAGAGTGGTCCGTGCGTTTATTTGGCTTGGCATCACAATCACGTGCATGTTGCTTGCATACACCGCCAGTGCTCTTGCTTTCTCCCTCTTCCACCGTCCGCCGCCCCATCGCTTTCCAGTCACTTTTACAGCCGAAATTCCCTCCAAACTACCCGTGATCGTTCATGTCCTGCCCTCCAACATCCCTGCAACCCCACAATCGCGAGTCTCACGCGCACCCACCCCAGGTGACCCCACCTCTCGCCCGTTGCTGCCGCGCGCGAAGGCGCTCGTACGTCCCTTTGGATCCCACGAGACAATAGCGCGGTTCTGAGCGATGCGCACCTTGCGATGACTCCCGCCCCACATCCCCGCAACATCAACGTGTCAACATCCCTCGAGATTCAAGCTGTGTCCGTGTTCTCAAATGAATCTGAACACCCTCAAGTCCTTAGACTTTTCCTTCAAGCTTCCAAGGGTTTTCCTCAGGTCTCCCTCAACATTCTCGTACGTCTCCACGACGTGTCCACTCCAGACACCCAAAGCCCGTTCAAGCCCTCATAATCTATTCAAGTATCAAGTCTCTCAACTGCTTCAATCTTCTGCACCAGGCATGCGCACAACACACCTGCCTCAGGAGCTCCACATTCTGCGCGTTTTTCTATCGGGGTGTCCTGGCCAAATGTCCAAGTCTGCCGCCCATCCGTAGCTTCCATCGAGATACTGGAATGGCCTTCCGTTGTCTCGCGCGATTCTTGACATGTCCACGCGCTCGGCCAGTCACTAACTCGGTGCAATGTCCGCCACTACTTGTTCTGATATTCATATTCTCAAGTGCTTGTGTGTAGAGCGGTCCTTGTACGGTACCTTTTTTATGCGGAGTAATATATTGTTCTCAATATACGGCCGTTCCCGATACCAATTGTGTGTTCCAAGTGAGCAATATAAAATAAAATAAGTAGCAATTATAACTACCTGCAGTATCGGGTGCACACAGGTCCGCAAATTAGCTGGTGGCCAGCTAGACCTGGCTCCATGCTGGACCTATTGGCTCCTGAACCTGGCACCCACCCGAAAAACAGCTGGTGGCCATCATCTCACGACATCTCGCACACATGTTGCGCCCAGGTGGGAACTACATGGCCGACCGTTGGCGGTGTATACGTAGCGCCTTGAATTCCCTCACTTTGGTAATGCCGATGGCGACGAGGTCGGAGGTACCCAGGAATGGCTGGCCTGACATGGGGTAGGGCTTTCCTACCAAGGGTCAGATGTGTCCACTTCTTTGCGGACACCACCACAGCCCTACCGTCGAGTCACGACCCCCGGAACGATAATTCGTCGATATGCTGAGGAATTGCTCGACCTCGATCGCAGGAAACACGGTCAACATCTACTGATTCTCCGACAACGAAAGCGCGAATGGCACGGAAACGCGGCGGAGATGTGGTGCACGAGCGAGACGAGCGCACTCACGCACGCGAAGCGCGCGGCACTGGCAAGGTGGAAGACGGTGTATTTGATCCGACGATTTGGTTTAGTGAATTGTATTCCGCGAGAGTGTAAACCACAACTTCATTTCACGGGCACCGAGAGGGGGAGATATACGGAGGGGTGGTCCAATGCAGGGCCGGACACACGTCCATAGGTGAGTACTGCGCTAGATTCGTCCCGATGGAACGCGTGGCATGTCAGTGTGGCGAACCGGTGCAAACGAGGGACACTTGCTACGGGATTGCAAGAAGTACGAGGCACACCGTGGAGTATTCAGGGAAGCGTCGGCTCAGATCGCCATCCCAGATATCCTAGGGACGGAGAAGTGGTACGGGCGTTGGCAAAATCCTCGAGAGATCGGGGAGCCTTCACCAAACACAACAGCCGGGACGCGGCGCAGAGTTTTTCGAAGAATATGAACGCGACTCCGGCTCAGACGAAGAAGGAGTATAGAGGAGACGTCGGAATAGCTGTCGGAATCGGTGGAAGGGAAGAAAGGCGACACGCGACACAGCCACGCACGCGACGTGTGCGAAAAGCCACCGTGACCGTTATCTAACCATGCCCTTTTCTTAGTTCTATCTTTTTGTATCTTTTTCTACCTCCCCATCTTGCACGCGAACAGCACCATCAACTGGAGACCTTGAACACAACGAACAAGCCTCCCGTCCGACGCTATTCAAGCATTTCTTCTGTGTCGTTACTTGACGCCGCTATCTTTGCTACTTGCGCCATCAACCGATTCTCCCTCTCCCGCCCCCAAAATCTCGTCCAAAAGTACTTCATTCAAGTTCATTCAAGCTCATTCTTCTCCGAATTCACGAGCGGTCGGCGTCCGGATCCGCGACCGCGTGTGATTCTTTGTGATTCTGAATCTGGTACCATGGCTGCAGTATTCACATGAAGATGAAGATCGATCCCAAATACTGTCGACTTGCTGTCGACAATCACGATACACACGCACTGTACATGCGCAGTAGATGCTGGGACTATCGCTGCTCCCATGGCAATCGATAGGATAGAGCATAAATGAACACCTCTATAGCTAGTTTGCCTTCTTCATAATATTCTCTTTCTCTTCCGGGGCCCGTTGTTTGGCTTCTGTTCGTGTGCTCGTTATTTGGTCCTTGCTTTAATTTCTTTTTCATGAACACTTTCGCTCAAACTCTCGGCAGGTGGGCGCTATGTTAAACAGCTTTGAAATCGCCACTCATCCACTGTTTAGCTCAACACAAGCTGTAAGATAATGCTCGGGCTGTCTGCATACACTGATTCCTCATTCATCTTCAGCGCGAATCGTCACCGTCGCCACGAGCCGAGACGTTCAATGCCGCCCGAGCCGTCTTCCTCGCTAGCACCTCTCCTTCGCCATCTGCAAATTCGGCGGCGATTGCAGCATCCGTTGCACTTGTCGCGTCGATAATCCTCCTCGCGGCGGTCTTTGCAGTGCTGTGGAAGCGATTACCCCAGAAGCGACGGCATCATGTGGAGATGGGAGGGCGTTCTCGACGGCCACTTCTGCGCCCCTTGGAAACAGAGTTCCCTGCAGAAATGAAGCCGGCGTACCTCGACAGTCCGCGGCCGCGGCGGGCCTCCCTCATCGCCCAAAATCCACTTAGCCCACTGGCTGCCTGCCAACAGCCAGGTTTCGTGCCTCGTCCAGTACCCGTCAACGTCCCAATGTCCGTAGACGGGTCAGATGTCGCAAGCGCGCGATGGAACGCGCGCCAGTCTTCTATATCTGGGGTGACCGATCTAGCCGACATTCAAAACGAACTGTCCCGCCACTACGTCTTGACGGAGCCTACTCCTCCGGTTCCACGACACACGCACCGATATTCGGCATCGTTGACTGGCCGTTCAAGAGGTATGTAAACATTAACCGTCTTCACACTTTTCGCTGATGTTTTTGCTTCTAGTTTTTCACGAGTACTTATGACAAAAGTATTCACAGGGTTTTAGTATTGCGCTCGCCGACCAAAATAACTGTATTCAAGATTCCAACTTGTAGCCACAACCCGGACCATGTATCTATCCCAAACACTCTTTACACCTCTAGCTAATCTACATATACATACGTTATAATAATATATAATTGTGCTCTCTCTAGGGTGGCTTCCCCGCACAACGTTCTCCGACGAAAGATCACCCTGAAGAGTAGACCACAACGAATGAACAAGACCCGATGTCTAAACTGAGTGAATACATGTAGTTAGCTCGTAGCAAAATAGAGCGCGGTAAGTAATGTAAATGGATGTGCCCTGATAAAAATCACACCAGTCCACTACCGCCCATGCGAACCGTATCACCGACCACGCGTACCACGGCGGCGAGCATACGTCCAAGCAGACCCGCGCCGCCTCCGCTCGCAGCCGACGCCGCCAGGAGCCGCCTCCGCACTAGCTCCGCGTTACCGCCGGGTAATTCCCCGCTAACTTTGTTGGCCGCGCGCCGCCGACGCACGAGGAGCGGGAGGACGAGGAGGAGGACGAAGGTCGTAAGGGAGATCGCGGAGAGCTTGACGTGGGAGGTGATGTAGGGTGCGAGGGAGGCCTTGAGGAGCGCATAGGTCGAAGGTGGAGCGGTGGAGGCGCGTATAGGATGGTGAAGGCGTGGGGGGACGTGGTGCACGCGTGGTGGCGAAGCGACGGGGAGTGACGAAGGGGTCGCACGTGGAGTTGCGGTGGTCGTGGAGGCAGAGGAAGAGGATGCTGTTCTTGCACTGGCAGGCTTAGTGGCTGCAAGGTTGGAGCGTGGTCTTGGGGTTGCAGGTACGACTGTGTGCATCGAGGCAGTCGAGGAAAGGGAGGAAGATGAAGAGGACGACGGAGTAGGAGAATATGGCCTGGGGGACGGCAGGGATGGGGATGGAGGGATGCGCGGCGGGAGTCTTGCGGCAACTGCTTGCGCGTGGAGGGCCTGAAGTGAGGACTTGAAGCTCTGGTCAAGCAATTAGTCTCGCTTCGATGGAAGGCCATGCAGCACAATTTACCTCTCTTGCATCGGACAATAACTCAGACTCGTAGTCCAAGAACTCCCTGGCGTACTCCCATTGCTCTAACTTTGGCAGCACATAGAGGCAATATGCCTCTACCACCTTTCGGTAATTAATGCCCTCCTCCTTTGCGTTGGCAGAGGAGAAGCGGGAGTAATGCCGGCTGGCAAGCCAGTCCTCGACTACGACGCGCCCAGCGTCCGGAGCCTCGAGCTTGAGGCTGGAGTACACTAAGGTCAAAATTACCGCGGAGGGGATATACGAAGCCTTTTGCGACTCAGCACGAGGGGTAAAGAGACTGAGCGAGCGGTGGTATGCGGATGTGATCAGCGCGTGCGGAGGCTGGGTGAGAAGCTCGCGCAGGGCCTCGGGGAGGTTACCAGCCGGTGGCGAGGCGTAGATGGTCGTCTCGAGTGTGATCCGGAGAAGGTCCCACTTGCTACGATACGGAGCAAGCTCGTCTGGGCCCTGGAGGTGCTCTGGGGGACGGAGCAGAGCAAAGGCGGATTCGAGGAGAGAATGGACGAGGGGCACTTCGCGGAGAAGGAATGCACGCGCCGCGCGGTGGTAGAGAGCGTGCAGTGTCGCGACGGTGGACGACTCGGGCGACGGCGGGGCGGGCGGCATTGCTGCCTTGAGCTTTCTGGGCGACGCCGTGGTGAGCGTGGTCGTCGCTGTAGGCATTGCGGACTCCGGGGAACCTGGACTAGTAGGAATTCACGTGCTATATCCCCTCGCGTCGTTCTTCATGCCGCGACGAGCGCGCGTTCACTATGTCTCGCTGAGGTCTTCTCTCGTCAATCTTCCCATTTCGCTGTATGGCCCGCTCGTAGAACGGAGTATTGTACATCTCTCTCCAAACTCGCAAAATATCTTGAGCTTGAACAACGGTCTATGTAGCGTCCTCAACATCTCGCAGTACATCTAACCCTCGTTTCCCCCGGGCAGGCCGAAAAGGTCGAGGTATATGTGGGATGGACCGGGATGGCTTCGGCATCGTCATTGGCCCAGTTCAATTCTTCAGACTCCGGGGAGAAAGGATTCGAAACCATTGAGATCGATCCACAGTACGCCCTTGGCTTGGGATTGAAGCAGAACGATCTCGTATGTGCCCAGCGCCCCCTCTAATTAGCCCTGACCTTGGCCGTAGGTAGAGATTGGCTTGGTGCATGACCTGCCCCTCGCCACATCTGTAGCCACAGAACCGCTGACTCCCGATGACTGGGAGATCATCGTAAGTCCTTCCTGAAGACGTGTGGAATACAAGTCGACCCTACTTCAAGGATATCCACGCATCACATGTCGAATCAACCCTCCTCTCGCAAGTTCGCGTCGCCAAAACTGGGCAGGAGATCGATGTATGGGTTCTAGGCAGAACCAGAGTCCGTCTTAGAGTTGGTTTGTATGATCCTCACGTCGTACTCCTCTTAACTCACGCTTTCCGAACAGTTTTAATAGAACCCGAGTCGAAAGGAAACGCGCTACTACTAACCACGAATACGGAGGTATCAATAGCCCCGAAACCTCACTCCAAGAAGCAACTACGGCCCGCCAATGGGCCATCTAGCGGTCCCAATGGTGTTGGACCGTCAACGACTGCCCCTCCGAAGGACGCGTCTGTTGCCAGCCCCGTTATCTCTCCCCAGATACTCAGGGTCATACCGCCCCATCTACTCGGTCTTTCGTTCCCTGAACACACGGGCCCTGAAGTTTTGGCTTATGTTTCACCCGCAACTTTCCTACTGCTTCATCCTACATCGCTCGGGGACGACGCTGTTTATCACAAAACGCTCATGAAACGGCTTTCACCGCCAGCAGATCCGTTGGCGCCCACAACTGCCCCGGCGCCCCCAGTAGCCCGTGTTTTGAAGGCGGGCAACGCCGATGCTGGTCCTTCCAATGGTGGCGAAGTCGAGGAGCTTTACGTGAGAGGTGTCGAGGGTGTTCCTGACAGCCATGTCGCTTTTTTTTCTGTCCAAGGAATAGACGAATGGGATCTTGTGAGGTGCTTTAATCCACTTGCGATCACCGCCCGTAAGCTATACGCCAACGAATTTCAGGTTATCTCGCCCTTCAGAGCACACCCAGATACGGGCAACGCATCTAAAGTCGAACCCAATTGACCGCACGTAGGTTGAATTGCATCTAGATTAGCCGCGCTAATTCTTACCGCACCTTTTCATGATAATATCTAGCCCTGCAACCAAATTCCTGGCCGGTGTAGAGGAACTTCTGACCCATTGTTGTCAATTTTGTATTCGGAAATTTGCCATGCACTCGTCAGTCAATGTCGTTCATGGAGGTTAGTAAGTTTCTTCTTCCAAAATTTCGAAACATGAGCCCCTTTGCTGTTCAGTTTCCGCCCTCCTTGTGACGGGACGAGCAGGCGCCGGAAAAACCTCAATTGTCCATGCTGCTGCAAAAACACTACAGGAAGAACCCAAAACATTTGCATGTATGTTCAGCGATTTACAGTAAACAGCCGAAACCTAGAATAATGTTCTCGATAGACACATTATACGTCGACGTGTCTCGGTATGCAGCGCAGCCAGTGCCGATGATCAAATCCCTCTTGGGTTACTGGTTCAAGAAAGCAGTGTGGCACCGACCTGCAGTCCTGGTTCTAGATAACCTGGAAAAGTTAGTGGGGGCAGAGTTAGAGGTCAGCTTCCATGATTATTACTGAAATGATCTCTACATAAGTATCTCCCCAGCACGCCGACTCTTTCCGAACTCGGCATATTGCTGAGATTTTCCTATCTCTCTACTCGTCGTCGGCGCGCTCTTTCGCCTCGAATTCACGTGGGGTAGTTCTTATCGCCACTGCGTCCTCGACTGCGGCCTTGCACCCACTTCTTAATAGCGCACACATATTCGAAGACATTGTTAACGTCAAGTCACCGAATAAGAACGCTCGAAAAGAGGTGACCTTGCAGCACTTGCATTTTTTCTCTTGGCTCATGAACGGGTCCTTAGATTCTGGTGCGAATAGTGCAGGAGCGACTGGGTGTAGCCATAGATATGAAGGTGGATCCAGCATTACCACTGAACTACGCCGCCCTTGCGACGCAAACTGAAGGCTATTCTGCGACTGATTTACAAGATCTAGTAGCACGGGCAGTCCACCAGGTAGCGGTGAGGTCGTCCGATGGCAGCAAACCTGTAGGTGTTCCTTAAGTGACAGGACCTGCACTGAGGCTTTTGTAATTTAGCCTCTTCTTGCTTCGACCGACTTTGACCTTGCTCAAGTGGATTTCGTGCCACTATCACTCCGAGATGTCAAGCTTCAAAAGTCCGAGGTTTCGTGGGCTGATATCGGTGGTACGTTCTTGCGCTAGATAACCGTGAACACTAACCTCAAGGTTCGTCGACCAGGCCTGCGCGAGACGCGAAGAATTCTGCGCGAGACCCTTGAATGGCCCACGAAATACGGCCCGATATTTGCGCAGTCACCCCTCCGTCTGCGCTCTGGGTGCGTCCTGATCGACAGGAAACTTGGTCGCCTTTGACAGGCAGACAGCTTGTTGCTATACGGATTTCCAGGTTGCGGCAAAACGCTGCTTGCGTCAGCGGTCGCAAAGGAGTGCGGTCTAAACTTCATTAGTGTGAAAGGACCCGAAATCCTCAATAAATACATCGGAGCCAGCGAACAATCTGTACGTTTTCCGTGCACTGCTATCTCCTATGCCAACCGCCGTCCTCGTACCGTCAGGTACGAGATCTGTTTGAACGGGCCACCGCGGCGAAACCTTGCGTCCTATTTTTTGATGAATTCGATTCTATCGCGCCCAAAAGGTAACAAATACAACTTGCACATAAACGGATTTATGGGTGTGCTGAACAAGTGTAATTCAGAGGCCACGATAGTACTGGTGTCACTGACCGAGTCGTGAATCAGATGCTAACGCAGATGGACGGCGCAGAGGGGCTAGATGGGGTGTATGTTCTCGCTGCGACGAGGTATGTAAGTCGATTATCTGGCAAATTGAATGCTGTAAAGCGGAACAGTCGACCGGACCTCATCGATTCCGCCCTGCTTCGCCCAGGACGGCTAGATAAGTCTCTTTTCTGCGACATGCCAAACTTTGAAGACCGCAAGGATGTACGTCGCTCTTAGTGCCCTTTTCATTTACCAAACATTGCGTTTGATGCACAGATTCTCCAAGCGGTTGCGCGGAAGGTCGTACTTTCCCCGTCCGTGCAGCTTGAGGAAATTGCAGCCGCAACGGAAGGGTATTCTGGCGCGGACTTGCAAGCGTTGCTGTACAATGCTCATCTCGAAGTCGTCCATTCGTCCATTACTGCTGTCCCGCTAGATGGCCCCGCCTCTACCCGCGAAGAAGATGCACCGGTTCAATTTACCATCATCGGCGGCACGCAAACAGGCAAGGTCACGAGTAAAGCCGACGAAATGGCATTGCAACGACGGGTACTTGTTCTTTCGTCGTCCAATTTGTGCTTTAGCTTACTCTGGGCGGCTCCAGCTTCGCCAGATAAAATCCAAGACACAAGCCAAACGGGACGAATCCCAAAGCGTTTCTTCTGTGCCCAAGACGGTACGTCTCAGTTGGCTCTCGCTTGCAGATATACTAACTTTGACTAGCACGAAATAACGCCGGAGCATCTGTTCAGTGTGCTTAAGACCACGCGACCGTCGGTTTCCGCCGAAGAACGAGCGCGCCTCGATCGAATGTGAGTAACCACCACGTTTATTTTACCTAGCCTGAATTTTTGCCTATTAGATATCGCGCCTTCATATTAGATCGTAGCGGAGAGCTGCTTGTCCCCCCAGAGGCAGGTGGTGTAGGAAACCGCGTGTCGCTCATGTAAAAATCGAATTTCTTTCGAGCAATTCACAATGGCCCGGCCCGGCTTTGATGGCATCAGAGATTGCTTCTTCTAAAAATAAAAAAATAAAAAAATAAACGGAGAAAAGGGAGGGGTCGCTTTGGGTTCACTGGAGTCGCGTTGAGGTCGATTTATCCAGATTGCGGGAAGAGCGAAGCAAGACAAAAATTCTTCACTCTTGAATTACTATATCGAGCGACTTGGATGAGTCGCATGAGGCAAGACACTTTGGCCCTTTCGCTGGGAGAGTTGCATGCAAACTAAATATTACAAGAGTGTACATATGTACGGCATGAGCATGTAATAGGGTATAGTTGGCTTGAAGAGAAGAAAAATCCAGAATGAACGAAACGACACATGATTCAAGGTGTATGCATGAAAGGGAGAAAAAGCAGACCACTACTAAAATGAATTACAGCTTCATAAGGCCCTTCATCGCGTTCGCAATCGCAAAGCTCGACTTTGCCATGACCTGCCGCGAGTCCTTGGTCACCTCGGGCATGGCCTGGACCTCGCTGAGTTTGTTCGCGTGCTCGCTGAGCTCGCGCAAGATGTCGTTCCCCTGCTGCGCCGTCGCGGGCGGCAGGTTGTCGTTGCACACCGCCACGATGCTCGACACGATCGTGATGATCTGCGTGAGGTTCTCGTTCAGCGTCGGCGACGGCGTCGGGCTCCGCACGCCCGACAGCACGCTCTGGATCGCGTACACAATCGACTCGGTCTGCGCCTCGAGGTACGGCTGCAAGCGCGCGTTAGTCAGCGGTGCGCAGCATTTCGCGGAGCACGTACCTTGAGCTCCGCCCATGCGTCCTCCGACCCGTCCGCGACCGCCGAGTCGTTCGTCGGCTGGTCAAAGATCGGCGGCGGCGAGTTGGTGTTGTCCGAGCTCGAGTTGTCGGACGGCGGCCGCCGCCGTGCATCGTACGGCGACGAAGGCGTTACCGGGCTCCGCTCTGCGTACCGACCACCTCCGCTCCGCGCAGACGCCGCCGACAGCGCTGCGCTCGGCTTGCGCTGGTGCCCCTGTACCGGCGGCGTCGTCTTACCCCCGCCCTCGTCGACCGACCGCAGCGACGGCGAGAACCCGTTCGTCGCCGACGCAGGCGTGTATGTGCTCATCGAAGCCTGCTCCTGCTCCGCGCGCGTCGCCTTGCGGATGCACACCGTGCGCCCAATCTCGGTGATCGTCACCGCGACGTGGCTCGCGGCCGCGTCAAGCAGACTCACGGGCGACATCCCCGCGCTCGTGGCGTGTGTCTTGGTCGCCGCGACGAGGTTGGTGAGGGTCGCTTCCGCGCGCTCCCGGAGCGCCGAAAGCGCGTCAAGGTCGACGTCCGATTGCTCGCGCGGGGGGCGGGCCTCGAACGTGCGCACGTCATCGACTATGGCGGAGACGGCGTTGACGACAGCCTTCATAGGTGTCAGGACGCGGGTCGGGGCATTGGAGCGGCCAGCGGTGAGAAGGCTGTCGATCGCGGACAGGAAGGCGGTGACGTGGATGTCGACCACGCCGCCGTCGCTCGACACGGGCAGCTGGTCCTCTGGCCGGTCCATCTTGGGGGCCTGCAGGAACAGCTGCGACGTTGCTGGACGGAAAAAAAGAAATGAGCAATGCAAGTAGCCGAGGAGCAAAAGCCACGCACCCTTGACACTGCGCAACTCGGTCTTGGCTTGCTCGTACTTGCGCTTGTAGTCCTTGAGCTGGTTGTCGAGGTCGCGGATAACAACAAGGTCCGCGTCCTTGGCCGTCATCAGCTCGTCGTTCCGGCGCGAAAGGTCCCCGAGCTCGGTGAGAAGGCCCTCCATGTCGTTCCGCAGCTGGTCGACAATTTCGGGGTCGGC
Source organism: Mycena latifolia (assembly GCA_029289555.1). Taxonomy (NCBI): domain Eukaryota; kingdom Fungi; phylum Basidiomycota; class Agaricomycetes; order Agaricales; family Mycenaceae; genus Mycena; species Mycena latifolia. Next base: position 1,807,891 of record JARJLE010000002.1, read on the forward strand.
CTGTAAAAAAAATATGTTAGACCGAACACGAATGAGCTAATTGGAAAACGCACCCCGCCTCCTTGCGAGTTTTCCCGCTCTTCCTCGAGCCGCTCGCACCGATCCCTCAAGATCTGCAGCTCGTCCTCGTCCTCCTGTGCGCGGCGGGCCTCGCGCTCCTTCTCCCGTTGGCGCGTCTCCCGCAGCTCGTCGAGCTCGCGTTGCAGCGCGCGCATCGCGGTCGTCTGCTCCTCCGCGCGCCGCCGCACGACGCCCAGCTCCTCCTCCATCTGCCGCACGCGCGCCTCGCTGTCCATCCACTGGCGCTCGCGCTCGTCCGCATCCTCCCGCTCGCGCTGCAGCGTCGAGAGCTGCGTCTGCATCGTCGCGATGCGGTACTCGTAGTCGCGCCGGATCTTGTCCTGCTCGTCCACGCTCGCGCGCCCCCCGCGCGACCCCCCGCGGTCGCGGTCCGACGAGCCGACGCTCGCGCGGCCGTACTCGGGCTCGTCGTCCTCGTCCTTGAGCAGGCGCGCGCTGAGGCCGCTGAGGCCGCCGGCGGGGCTCTGCGGACTCAGGGGGTAGTCGCTGGCGGTGTCTGGCGGCTCGCCGGGGTCGGGGTCGACGTCCCGGCTGCGTTCCCGGTCGTCGAGCGTCGAGCTGCCGCTCTCGCGGGCCTCGCGGCCGTAGGGGACCTCGATGTACTCCTCCTCGATGGTGCTCTTGTTGGGGATGATCATGCCGCTGGTGGCGGTGGTGCTCTGCTGCTGCTGGGCGGTGAGGTTGCTCGTGTCGCTCATGCCACTGACGCTGTTGGCGCCGCCGCGCGGTTGGCGGTAATCGCGCTCGCGATCCTCGGAGCGGCGGGTGGGGTAGTCGCGCTCGCGGTCCTCAGAGCGGCGGGTTGTGTCCTGGGAGGGGCGCCGGCGCGAGGAGGTGGTGCTCTGGGCGTACGAGTTGTCGTCGCCGCTGGTGCGGCCCTGGCCGTACGTCTCGGCGCTGCGGCGGCCGGTGGGAAAGTCGGACTCGCTGGGGCGGCGGCGGTCCTCGGAGGGACGGCGGCTGCTGACGCTGCTCCCGCCATAGCCACTGTCGCCTGGACGGTCCGCAGAGACGCGGCCGGTGGCACGGGACGGGGAGTTGTTGGGAAAGTCGGAGACGGGGTAGTCGTCGTAGTTTGACCCGGGGGTTATGTTTCCTGATGGCTGTGGGATCGGCGGTTAGTTGGTGGTTACGGAGGCGAATAAGGCCAGCACGCACGTCCTCCTTGAACTCGGGGTAGCGGCGGCCCAGCTCAAAGTAGACGTCGCTGGAGAGGTCCTCGAAGCGGGTGGTGGGGAGGGTTGCGAGCTTCTGGCGGGCCTGGTTGCGTTTTGGATGGAACTCCTCGCGCACAGGAAGGAAGGGGATGGCTGGGAGACAGTGAGCAGGTCGTCAGCGCAAAATCGAGGGGAGCGTGCCTTCGCGCTCGTTCTTCCTGCGAACGAGCTCGTCGTAGACGTCTGTCGAGAGTTCGTGGAACTGCTGGATGGTCAGGCGAGTGAGTTTCTGGCGGGCGGTGGATCGGGAGTTGGGTGCGGCTGGAGAGGATCAGAGATGGCGAGAGTGGGACTGCAAACGCGTACCCTTTGCGAGATAGGCGGCGAGGTAGCGGTCGAGCTCGTTGAAGTGGACCTCTGAGACGCTGCGGTAGTCGATGGGGGGCACAGGAGGCACATTCTTGTCGCGGAGGGGCCGGTAGGACTCTGTGCGGTAGTTTGAGATGCCCGAGAAGGAGGTGCCCGTGGGCGATGGTGCCCGCGAGCGCGTAGATTTCATCGCAAGAGGGAAAAGGCGAGAAACATGTGGTGGTTACATAAGCTGTAGTCGAGCATCACAAAATTTATTAGGTTCGCCTAATGCGTCACAATTTTTTTATTATGTTCCAAGACTCTAATCTAATGCTTAGCGTCGAATACTATCACAGAATTCATTAGGTTCTAATCCAATGCATCTAACGATTTTAGCTACTACTCCCGCTACTCCCGCTTCTCCTGCTTCTTCAGCGCGCGTCGCCGGATGCTCTTGTGCAGCCCATGCGTGTACGACACAAACAGCGACGGCAGCCCCACGACCGTCATCGCATAGTCCAGCAGCGCGTGCGACCAGAATGGCGTCGACGTCGACGGCCGTCCACTGAACCCCGCCCCGCACGCGAGTCCCACCTTGCCCAGCACCGCGCGCACATACGCCTTGGGCGTCGGGATCAGTGCCGACGCGCGCCGGATTTTCGACAGCTTGGACACGACAAAATACGTGTTGACGTGCTCGACGACAACGCCGTGCCCGCGCACCTCCTCCTGCAGTGCCGCGCTGAACGTCGCGAGGAACGCCTTGGTGCCCGAGTAGGTCGCCAGCATCGGCGATGGCACCGCGCCCGCGAACGAGCCGATGTTTAGCACGAGCCCGCGCTTGCGGCGCACCATCCCGGGCAGCACCGCGTGCGTCACCCGTAGCGTCGCGTTCACGTTGATCGCCACAATGTCGCGCATCTCGTCGAGCGGGGTGTCGGCGAGGTACGCGGGCATCGCGTGCGACTTGCCAACGTTGTTCACTGTACCTGCGATGAGCTCTTGTCTGTCATAGTGCACTTATTCTCATACCGAGCACGCCCACGTCGAGCGCATCCATCGCCCCCGCGAGGGCGACATACGCGGCGTCGTCGCTTTTTGCAAAGTCAATGGTATGCACGGCCGTCTTGACGCCGTACGCGGACTCTATTCGGGAGTAAGCACTACCACCTGCGCTGGCGACACGACACACCGATCTCGGCCCCCAGTGCGTTGAGCAGGTCCGCATTCCGGGCGACGAGCAGCACGTTGAAGCCCGCCTTGGCGAGCTGGAGCGCAAACTCCTTCCCAATGCCGTCCGACGCGCCGGTCACGACCGCCCACGCGCCGCCGCCCTTCTTGGCGCCGAATTTTTTGAGCTGCGGGCGATGAGCTGCACATAGAGACGGTGGGCCGCAGAGGACGCACGCTGGTGCCCGGGAGAACGAAGACCTGGGCCAGCACCGCGAGGGTCTGCGCGCTGAAGCGCAGGGCGCCAAAGGAACCGAGGGCGAGCAGGAGGGAGAGGTACCATGGCTGCGTTGTGACTATGGGGGGAGTGAGCAGGAGCAAAAGGCAGGGAGAGGCACGCACCAAACGATTGCAGCGCGTCCATGACGGGCTGAAGAGAATCCATATTTTGGGGGTTACGTTAGGCGCATCACGCAACTTGCCGGCGAGTCGCTTTAAAATTGGCGTCCACAGCTTGCAAGTCTCGCGCCTACAGTTTTCAATACGAGCATTTATTGGGTATACGCCCGTGAAAGGGATTCTACAGCATAGGCTTGTATACATTCCTTGAAAGAGGTGCTCCCTGGCTGCCATCAAAAGCTTCGCCACTTACGCCTCTTACGTCTATCAACCATGTCGGTCAAAGCGCCAAATTTGCACCCCCGAGTCCTTATCGCCCATGGCAAGACAGCTGGCAAGACGCGCAGGAAGACATGAGGCCCTTGCACTACAATCAGTTGATCAGAAAAATGTCGACGTCCACCTAATAGGTTCTCCCGCCTTCTGCACCCCATAGAACATCTCAGAGGCTCGCAATGGACATCGAGCAGTTCAGAAAGGCCGGATACGCAGCCATCGACCGCATCTGCGACTACTACAGCACCCTCGACGCCCGCCCAGTCAGCTCGAGCGTCCAGCCCGGGTACCTCGCGCCGCTGCTGCCCTCCGCCGCCCCGGAGGAGGGCGAGGACTTTGCAGACATCGCAGCGGACTATGACCGCGTTATCATGCCTGGAATGACACACTGGCAGCATCCGTCCTTCTTTGCCTACTTCCCGAGCCCCGCCTCGTTCGAGGGCATCCTCGGCGACCTCTACGCCACCGCCGTGCCCAACCCGGGATTCAATGTACGATCTTGATGTTCTCCGCCCGCTCTGCCTCTCCTGACTGCCTCTACAGTGGTCCTGCAGCCCCGCCTGCACCGAGCTCGAGGCCGTCGTCATGGACTGGGCCGCTCAGCTCCTGGGCCTCGCTCCGGCGTTCCACAACGCTGCTGGCATCGGCGGCGGCGCCCTCCAGACGACCGCCTCCGACTCGGCCCTGATAGCCATCGTCGCCGCGCGCGAGCGCTACCTCGCGCTGCTCGCCGCCGCCCCGCCCAAGCACGACGAACTGGTCATCTACGTTACCACCCAGACCCACTCGCTGGGACTCAAGGCGGGCCGCGTCCTCGGCCTCCAGGTCCGCGCGCTTGAGGTCAGCCCAGATGACAAGTACGCGCTCCGCGGCGACGTCCTGCGGCAGGCGCTCGAGGAGGACAAGGCCGCGGGCCGGCACCCCTTCATTCTGAGTATGCCCTTCCCTCACGGCCCGCGCCTGTTCGCTGACGCGCGCACAGTCGCAACTGTTGGCACTACGTCCTCGGGCTCGGTCGACAACCTGCCCGAGATCCAGGCCGTCCGTACGTGTTCTGAATGATCTCTTTGCTCGAGACTCACGCGACGGCACAGTCAAGGACCACGCAGAGGTGTGGCTACACGTCGACGCCGCATGGGCGGGCATCGCGCTGTGCTGCCCCGAGACGCGCGCGGAGCTCTTCCTCGACGCGATCAACGCCGCCGCCGACTCGTTCTGCACCAACTTCCATAAGGTGCGCCCCGCCCCACGGTTCCGCCCCAGCGTCTGCTGACGCGTTGCCGCAGTGGGGGCTTACCAACTTTGACGCGTCGACGCTGTGGGTGCGCGACCGCAAGGCGCTCACCTCCGCGCTCGACATCACGCCGCCGTTCCTGCGCACCGCGCACGGCGACGCGGGCACCGTCATCGACTACCGCAACTGGCACCTCGCGCTCGGCCGCCGCTTCCGCTCCCTCAAGCTCTGGTTCGTCCTCCGCGGCTTCGGCGCCGAGGGCTTCCGCAAGCACATTCGCAAGGCGCGTCTCCCTCCCCCGCGCGCATACATGGGCACTAACGCGCACGCAGGGCATCGCGCTCAACGCCGTGTTCGGCGCGCTCCTCGCAGAGTCAGACATCCTCGCGCTCGTCACCCCGCCCTCGCTCGCGCTCACCGTCTTCCGCCTCGCGCCGCCGCACCTCGACCCGGCCGCGCTCAACCCGCTCAACGCCGCCTTCTTCGCGCGCCTCGCAGCGCGCCCCGACCTCGCCATCACGCAGACGGTTCTCAACGGCGTGTTCTGTGTTCGTTTTGCCATCGGCGGCGCGCGCACGACTGAGGTGCATGTACGCGCCGCGTTTGACGCGATCGTCGAGGAGGCGCGCGCGGCGCTCGCGCTGTGGGAGTCTGCGGTTTGAAGCGGTGTATTATTATGTATGTACACAGCTGCTGGCACTGACTTGAGTAGTCCCTTCTTAAGTTGAAAAAAGAACAAGTAGCATTGTATCATTGACAAGATGTACACAAAATGGATGTACCGAGACGGGTGGTGAACGAAATGCAGGACGTGGGTGGATCGTGATTGTACAACATGGGCTGGATGCGAATGGGATAATAAAAACGATAACAATGCCTAGACAAGAAAGCGTGGTATGGGAGAATAAAAAGAATAAAAAAGAAGTTCATACATGCATGGGGCGCCATTTGCGCTCTGCCAAAGACCATAGGAATACACGGGGGTTATAATATCACGCGGGCTTGCCCTTGAACGTCTGCATCAAGGATTTAAGCCCGCCGAAACTGCGCTTCGGCTCTTGCTTAGCCTGCGGCGCAGGCGAAAAGCCCATCCGCGTCAGCTTGTTGGCGCTGGCAATGTGCCGCGCCAGGTCGCGCTTCTCGCGCGTCGGGGGCATGGGCGCGGTCGAGACGCGAGTCAGCGCGGGCCCCAGCTCGGTGTCGAGGGACTCGACGCCGTCCAGGGAACTGACGCGGCTCAGGCCCAGTTCGGGGTCGGGCGTGCGCGCGCGGCGCACGCGATAGTTCGCGTTGGCGACTTCCGCGGCGGTCGCGGCGCTCTTCACCACATTAGGGATAGACCGGAGATCAGCCTGCGAAGAGACCGCAGAAGTGGAGCGTGAGGAATGGTGCGTGGGCGCAGCTGCAGACAAGTCCGTCAGTAAAAGAAATAAAGTGCTGGGCGGAAAAATAAATAGATAGACGTACACTCCGTGGACGGGCTGTCGGTCCCGCTGCTGGTGTGCGGCCGTCTGGGTTCCTTTGGCCGTCGGCGCGACGATGTAGGCTTGGCGTCAAGGCTGCTCTGCCGATCAACGCCATTATGGCGAGACCCAGCAGGCCCCTGCGTAGACGCCGCGGGCTGCGGTCGCGCCGCGGTCGGTGTTTCATCCACTGGGCTGACCTCGGTCCGGAACTTCCTTTCGAGCTCCAGACTCTCTCCATATGCAGCGAGCCTCGCACTTAGCGGCGTCCACCCAGCACCTTTGCTGTCGGCAGACACAACCGGCATCTCCAATATATCCTGCAGTTCCTTCTGGACGAGCGCTTCCGCCTGCGCATGCGATGATATCAAGCTGAGGTTGATATCCAGCGGCGTATGCGACCGGCGTTCGTTCAGTCGATTGGCAGGAGATTTAGCACTTCGCTCGGTCTCGCCCTGGACAATATCCTCGCCATCAAACTGTTCTTGCAGGGGCATAGGGCTCCCCTCCGGCGACACCGCTAGCATCTCTGGAGCCTGGAGAGGCGTCGTCACGGTCACGCTTCCACTCCCGCTCGTCGTCCCGCTCGCACTCATTTGGGGGTTGATCTGACTGTCAGTTGTGCTCGTGCTGCTTACGGAGTCCCCTCTGCCTCGGTTATCTAGGGAGGAGGGGTCGCGCGGTGATGTACCCGTAAAGGGAATTGGCGGAGGCTGGTTGATGCTGAATGGGAAGTCCGTTTGTATGCGGGGATCAGCATCCACAGTGGAAAGGACCGGAGACAAGGACGATAAGGACGAGGAGGTAAGCGAGAGGCCGCGGGGGCGTGCGTCCGAGAGAAGAACAGGTGTCTCGGTGTTAACGACGACCCCGAGCTGCGAATTCGGCAGTGGTCGCCCATATGCGTATTCGTCCTCGTCATCATCCTCCATAAATGTCTTCTCCAGAGCTTCGAGGTCGAAGCCCTCCACGGCGGCAGGCGCGGAGTCGGGCAGCTCTCGGTCATTTCCGCCGGCTTCGTTCCTGAGTCTGGAAAGTGACCCTGCACTGGTGCTTCCTCTCAGCCCTAGCGCCGATCCGCTCCTCCCGGGACTGTCGTCGCCCTTCCGGCTGCTTCCGCCAGACGCTGGATCAAATCTCAGGGCTCGAACTGCCGGGGGGGCTGGTCCGCCTGAAACGCTGCGATTGTGGGCTCTCAGAATCCCTGGTCGCCCAGCCTTTGCAGGATCCCCTGTTACTACCAAGTCATCATCGAAGACGGATCCGCTTCTGTTGCCTACGCTGCTTCCTCTTGACCCCGAGCGGTCTCTCGCATGACTCGGGCGGAACACGCCGAGTCGCGAAAAGCTGCCTGGGGACCCAGGACTGCCGCCCTCGTTTAATGCCGCTCCCATGAATGCCCCGGGATCGAATGGTGCACTCGCTCCCGATCCAGAACGGTCTCGCTGTTGGTGCTGAGCAAGAGCATTATGAAGGTCGACAGCGAGGGGTATGGGAGGCCGCGGAGGAGACTTTTGCATCGCAGGAAGCTGCTGAGATTGCGTAGAAGGGGACATGTGGGGCCGCCGCATGAAAGGCGCGACAGGTTCTGTCAAGTTGACAGGAGGACCAGGAGAAGAGTCGGCTGACGGTTGAGACAGAGCGACACTTGATGACGATGAGAGTGCAGATGCGGAAGGGACGACGGACGTGCTCGATTGCGTACCAGTCCGCTCCAGCGGTACCCCGCCATTCCCTTCCGCCTGCCCCTTCTTGAACATATTCAACAAAGAATACTTGCTCCCAAGCTTCCTCCCAGCTCCGCCTCTCCCAAACGGTGGGATTTCTACCTCTCTCTCTGCGTCCGTACCAGCCGACCGAGGTCTACGTGGATTTGCTCGAGTTGCCAACGATGTCTTTCGATTGACTGCAGGGGGGACGGGATATGAGATTTGTGGCAAGGAAGGACGGCGTGTGTTGGGGTCTATTGGACTTGGACTTGGACTGTTGGAGTAAAAGGTATATTCCCCGAACGGTCTCGTAGGCGAGGCCGGAGGAGTCAATGTGGACGTGTGTGCCGGCAGATTGCTGGTCGATGAAGAAGGTAGTGGCGGTTTGACGGCGTCTGCAGCTGCGGGAGATGCGCCTTTGAGCATACTGAGCGCGGTATCCATGGATCGCTTCATCTGTATACGCCTGCGTGTGGAGGTCTCGCCGTCGCCGAGTGGGCTGAAGGCATCACGACTGGCGAAACGACTGAGCGGAACTCCAGCGGGTTCATCGGTTTCTGCGGGGCCTTGCCGCTCACGCAAGTCGCGATCTTTGTTTAGAATCCACTCTTTGAGGACATCGGCACATTCCTCCCATCCGTTTTGCCGGGCAAGCATCTCAGGCGTGATGCCATGCTTGTCGGCCCGATTGGCGTGGGCGCCCCGAAGAAGAAGGGTGGTGACGATGTTGGTGTTGCCATTGGCCGCCGCGAAATGGAGGGGCGTACTCCCACTGGTGCCAACGATAGGCGCGGAGGTATCTCGGTTTTTGTCATTCGAGTAACGTCGCGGTAGTCTGCGACAAATTAGAGACGGAAGCAAAATTTTGGACAAAAAACGCACCGCGGTGCGTTGACGTCTGCACCGCGCTCGATAAGGAGCTTTACGACGCGCTCATTGCCTCCGGCAGCAGCGGCATGGAGCGGAAGAACGCCATCTAAGGCGCTGACGTCAGAAAACCGCGACGCGAAGGACACGAGCTGGACGCACCGAGGACAGAGTTGATAGGCTGCCCGCGAGCAAGAGCGTACTCGACGAGCCCGACATTTCCGGTGGCGGCCGCCGAGTGGAGACCGAGGCTTGGAACTAACAAAGAAAGCTTTAGACTCGGCAGCGGCGCAAGGAGAGGGATACTTGCATTCTGTGGTGACATTGTAGCGCGCCTCTGCCTTTGCCTCTGCTTTATTCGTCCACAGAGGGACGGGCATGGTAGCTGGGGCAGAGGAAGTGGTGGATGAGACGTCAAGGCAGCAGGTGATGATCACAACAGCTGGGCGCTAGACCTATTGTTCGCGTCTCGGATGGCAAAAGGGAGGGAGGGTCTGCGGGAGAGCACACGCTGATAGGCTATGGATAGACGTCGATGGACCACCTGCGTGGTGGTCGCAGAACAAGCGCTCGCGGTGTGCCGGTCCAAAGCATGGCCGCTACCGTAGGATTTCCTTTTACGTCGACCCGGGGTAGCCTCAGCTTATCCTCACTGCAACCTTGTGGTCCATTCCTCCTTCACTCTTCCTAGCCCATTCTTGGCCATTCCCAAGGCGACCTTTCCGAGCCACTATCTCATGATATTCACAATACATTCTGATATTCTGATTGCGACGATGATGCTTTCTCCATCTACGTACCCATCTACATCGGCAGCCCGATCCAGCGCGTTCCCGTGCTAGCCCGGCCGGGCTTCTAGCTAAGCTACTCACCCAGCGCGCCCACTCACTCCTTTCGAACAAGTTCAAGGATAGCTCAAAACGTATCTATGGTCAACTGCTCCCAGATGCCTGTCACACCGCAACCCATGTTCCATATGCTTTCCCGATAAAATAGATCCTCATGTTCGATTTCAATTTCTCACTTCTAGAATCTGGGCTGTGTCCGGCCGCGAGGCTTCTCTCTGTGTGTCCCGCCGTCCCGGACCCTTCTCATCAGTTTCACCCGGACCCCGTTCTCCCCCGAGTTCATCGCTCTGGAGTCTGGATGTTCAACGAATTCAAGTTTCATCATGCATGATGTATGTGCACATCTTCTCTCGGTACTATTAAGCCCAATGGGTCTGGAAATGCACAATGGGTCTGGAAAATCGATTTTTCTCTCTCATTTCTTGCTCTTCCCCCCGGAGTTTTTTGCAGCAGTTAGATATACTAGTATGCTATGGCTGTATGAAATGTCTAATGGATACGGCAAGAGGAAGGTATTGAGAATGCGTCGCCGAGCCATCAGATTTTGTGATGTTGAGAAAGGGATCGGTATCCTGGCCTCGCAGCTCACCTCAGACCTCCAGAAAATCTTAAGGGGCACTTTATATCATATCTCAAACTTTCTATCTCTTCAGATTATTTTTCCGGGGTGCTATTGCGGTGCTTTGGAAAGGAGGGCCGCAAGTGCGTGACAAATCAATCAGCCAAATCAATTGTGACATTGTGACACAACTGAACCCTTCCCTCCAAAGCACCAGAACAACGTCCCGGAGAAATAATCTGAAGAGACAAAAAATTTAAGATATGATATAAAGTGCCCCTTAAAATTTTCCGGAGGTCTGAGGTGAGCTGCAAGGCCAGGATACCGATCCCTTTCTCAACATCACAAAATTTGATGGCTCGGCGACGCATTCTCAATACCTTCCTCTTGCTGTATCTATTAGACATTTCATACAGCCATAGCATACTAGTATATCTAACTGCTGCGAAAAACTCCGGGGGGGAAGAGCAAGAAATGAGAGAGAAAATTTGAATTTCCAGACCCATTGTGCATTTCCAGACCCATTGGGCTTAATAGTAGCTGTCTCCCCTGCGAATATTGGTCTACTTGCTCAAAACCGCAAATATGGATCTTCTTCGGACTACGACGTGGCCTCAGCTATTTTCTTGAAGATAACCGTACTGTTTCCTAAATGTCCCGGTGACGCATGACGGCCGCTTTTCAGAGGCGTTTCACAATCGCTACAATTCAAAAAAAAAACGGCTTTCTCGGTGAACTGAACACTGTCCGAAATCAAGTCGAAATGGTATAGTACAGAACGGTGGGTGAGTATCTTTATCACAACAACGCTGATGCCATTATCGCCAAACAGCCCTGTGAATTCAAAATATGTTCGTAACATTGACCGAGGACCGCCTACGATGACCACAAACTTGACAAGACGCTATTTATGCATAATTTACGTGAATGGGAGGACGCCGGCATCCCCATAAGAGACACCAATCCTCCCAGCGGCCGTTGAACATGATCGGTGCGGCGACCAGGGATATTTATGGGTCCCGGGCAGTCTCCTTCAACAAACTTCTCCCGCAACCACTGAATCAGGTCGCTGTGTACAAGGGATGATCTTCCTCTGATCTTGACGGGGAGTCCGCGTGCCCAATGATATCAACTCGACATCACCACAGCCAGGTACCTTCGTGCACCCAATGACCCCCTGCTCTATCCTTAGGTATGTGAATCCGGTCTGTTAAAGGCATTCCAACAAGTCTCCGAAACTTTCGCCGTAATTCATCTTCTGCGCCACTGAGAGATGGGCAACTCGAATTATATTGGTACAACAAACAAAACAAAGATTTACACAGTAAAATACCATAAAGTACAGACCGCGCAGGAAATTCCTACGCCCGAGCCGCAGGCTCGTAGCAATTCAATAAACCTACTTTCGTGTCTTCGTACATGAGCATGGGCACCTGCATCTCCATGTTGTATCGGGGCACTTTGCTGTCGTTGGACTGCGGGGCGTATTCCGTGGGCAGCTCAAAGACGCTGTCGGATGAGTACCATTCGTACACGGGCGTGCCAGAGGAGGTTGCATTCGTCATGAACGGTGTTGAGGAATCGAACGAATGAAAGGTCGGAGCAGTTTGCAGCCCACCCTCGGTCCTTCCATCGACCTCTTGGATCAATGCCGCTAGTGCCTCACTTCCCATACGTGCGATCGTACCGGTACCTTGCTCTTCATCCGCGACTTGCGCCAGAACCATCATCGCCTGGTGGATCAAGGCGTCGGGTTCGCCCGGTCTTCCTTGCCAGCTGTGCGGGGGCAAGAGAGAAGCAAGCGTCACTGCGCTTTCGAAGAGCGAGAAGCATCCGCCAAAGCACCAGTTGCTGCCCGTCAGAACGCTGTCGTGGCTGGTTTGCTGGTTCCGACAATGGTTCGCGTTTGCGTGCGCGTCGCACTGGAGGCGTATGAGGTCCGACGCAATTGAGATGCAGAGGCTACGGCTCCGTTTACGAGTCAAAGGATGTCCCCATACTCCAAGGAATATGGGATCGTCTTGACTCGTGATAAAGGACACATGAAGCTTCGAGCGACAGAAGAGGTACCACGTTGAGAGCGTGTATCTTTGGCGTGCCAACGCGACCAGGTCCGAGGCGCCGAGATCATCCGGAATGCTCTGGTACTCAGATCGTATGTCAGAGCGGAATTCAGGAGGTAGCTGTGCCTCCCATTGCTCGAATTTTCGGTCCAATTCATGGACAGCCGCAGAGGACGGAGGACCGATACCAAAGCACTATAATATGTCAAAGATTAGCGGATATTAAAATCATGACAGCCGCCTTAAGCACCTTTTCCACGGTCTCGCCGGCGAGATGGACCAACTGAATAAGATGTCTTTGATAAACGTTGAAAAAGTTGCGCGTTCCGTCGGCGTTCATGGGCGCAGGCACCACGACATCCGAGACATCACTTCGAATGACCGCCGGTCGTCCCAGTACTAACCCATACATCCTGTCAAACGGCGGGTGTTATTGTCGGCTGACGTGAGCATTCCTGTGATCCACTTGCCTCTCCCAGATGAACAGTCCCCACCATGCTCTCCGGCGCAAAAGCTTCTCTTCGTCGCTCATGATATCTTCCGACATCTTTTGCCAGTCTCGCGAACTAGGATCCCGGTGCATCCCCACAGCTTCCGCGCAGAGAATGGCATGGCCGACGAGCTTCCACGCCTCGCTGACACGCCCCCTTTCGGCGAGGTGGTCACACAGCAGTGGCACTGCCAAGCATGCAAGGACAGAACCCTGGGCAGCGGACGTCCGCGCAGAAGAGGGCCGGACAAGATAGGCGCCTTCAGCGATTCTCCGCGCCGTCATAGCGTAGGAGAAGAATTGTTCAGCGCTGTCCGTGTCACCGCTGGTCGAATCCAGCCCGCTGCGAGGCGCGAGGGCAAGAATGGCAAATAGAAGGGATAGCCAGTTGGGATTTATTTGGGGCTGAGGAACGGTGTAGCGCAGCACGTTCCACATATCTGCACAGGTAGCATTAAACCATTGTTCGGGTATTCCAAAGCGCCAATTCGCGTCCTTGAAGAAAACCTGGGAGAGTGCGGCTACCGTTGAACTAGACGGAAGGGATTGGACGAGACGAAGGACAGAGGGGCATGGCTGCTCGTTGGGAGGAACAGACTGAAACAGGACGTTGGTCTCGGTCGACGTGACGTGCGGAAGGCGAGGGGTCGCTTTGGAGCTGATCTAGGATTAAATGGAATAAGTTTCGGACTCAGAGGTAGGTTATAAGACGGAGCTACCGAATATAAAGCGGAAAGCGAACTTCCTCTACCAATGTATTCGCCGTGGTGTGCCATTGACTGTTGTGTCAGGGATGCAACGGTGTGATAAACCCCATCCGACAAAGGTGTCGCTGGAATTCTTTCATTGTCGTCATCCTGAGAATATGGCTCGGGGGAGGAGTAGGGCGAGTTTCCGCTAGATGGCGACTGCAGCGACACGACGGAGTTGTGGGGGGAATAATCATTAGGGAGAGAGAGTCCGCGGCTCGAAGAATGGGGACTGGAACCTGAAAGAGCGTCGAGGTGATTGTCGGATCTGGGGCGATTCCGAAGTCTCTCGGCAACGACTGTTTGCTCGAGGCTGGCGATACGCGCCGAAAGCTGTCGGATGCTGGCATCACTCGTCCCCGGTGCAGGAACCACGGGAGGTCGAGCAGGAGCGGGACGCGCGACAGGAACATTCTCCCACCGGCACAGATGGGAGACACCGCGAGAGACACACAAACCACAGGGATAAACTCTGTCGCATCTCTACAAATAATCAGTGTGTTGGTTAATCATATAGACCAGAGGGATATACCTGTCTGCGTTTTGTGCATTCGACACAACTGAGTCGAAGCCGTCTACGAGTCTTCTTTTCTTTTTTCGCGCCTTCGGGTGCTGAGGGCATTTTGGATGTGGATCGAGGTCCAGAGGCGAAGCGAAACTCGCATCTGGAGCTTGTCTTTTATGGACCCCGTTTCGTCCATGCACAACATCGGAAGAACCTAATATGTATCCTATCTTGGTTCCGTGGCTGTAAGTAGACACTGCACTGTGGCAACGGATGACGATAACGTACAAGAGGCCGTGCGGTGATCCTCAAAGTCCCCGAAAGTTTGAAGTTGGTACAGTTCACGGCAGCGATCGCAAGTCTTCCTCCCACCCCTCATTGGTCACTGCCCTTAACGTCTGCATCTATCACGATTGTTTCGCGGTCCTAAACCCGAGATTGTCCCAAAATCTGTACATCTCGATCTCGGAATCCTCCCGCCGGTGTCCAAAGAACAAGGCCGACAGTGGAGGAAGAGGGAGGAAGTCGCTCCGAGGGTGGATTTTGGGCGCTCCAGAATGGCAAGGAATGGCGTTCCACATTATAACAGGTGGGAAAAGTAGAACTACGGCAGTACTGATGCCGCGATGCACTTTTGCACAACAGTTGGGATTGATGGTATGCATTGATTGAAATGGCGCAGCGATGCGATGATGTTTCGAAACTCAATGTCTTGCATAGCTCTCAGAGGGATGGGATGTGTCCACCCCTAGACATGACCAGGAGAAAGCTGGACGCAAAGATAAGGAGTGCATGTAACCTGCCAACCACAACTCCGATAGAAGAATGACCTCAGTGCGCCGTTTTGTTTCCCGGGGGCTCATCGGAGCCTGCTTGACAGGAGGCCAAGGCACGAAACACAACCCACATGATGCATTGCGTCGTTTATAGCCTCTTGCCATTACTTGATGATGGCCGTACAAAGCGTATCCGAGAGATAGTGAATACTTTTATATGACGGAATTCCCACCAGTAAGTAAATTGCCGTTATGACGCTGTAATTTATTGCTTACCTGCATAGTTTTCAAGGGGAAACTGGAGGCAAAGAGATTTGCCCTAGTAATGCATAGCACCCGGCCACCATCGCACGATGAGCAGCTCAGTTGCTAGTGGACTTGTGGACTGATAGATTGCCAGAGATTACACAAGCCACCGTGTCAACGGCGAAGAGGAATCCTCAAGGGGATCCAATCGGAGGCGCCGCGGGTTTACGAGAAAGGAAAACGGAAAGTTGAGATGCGTCCTAATATAGATGCAGGTCCTGTCACTGTTCAAAAAATCTGCTGGTCACGTGGGCAGCCTTGCCTTTCCTCAGACTCAGAGTCCTCTTCCTCCCATTTCTTTCCTCCATCGTTTCCATATCTAATGGCTCCTAAAGCAGAACCCAAAGCAGCAAAGTCAGATGTGAAGGTGCTCAAAGGGCAAGACGCCGAAAATCTCGTTCTCGACTATGTCAAAAGAGTATCTATGTGCCGTGTTTATTAATTTCTCGCCGTAACCGACAATTCTTGCCAGATGAATCGGCCATATGGAGCTGTAGATGTCTCTGCGAATCTAAAAGGTAACCGTCCCCATGCCACATCCCGCGTTTTGGGTGATGTTTCCAAACCAAGGCGCCGTTCCAAAGACTGCCGTACAGAAGATTTTACTGGCTCTGGCAGAGAGGGGTGAGCTAGTGCAGAAGATTTATGGTACCATCTCTTCTCTCCATTGCGATTCCTATATATCCTTTTTGGATCAGGCAAAACAAGTTTCTTCGTTGCCAATCAAGCGAATATCGAAGTAATTCCCGCGGAACGTTTCGCGGCTCTTGAAGAGGAGTACAAGACTATTGACGAAGAAAACAAACTTCTTGGAGCTGACTTGAAGACCTTGAGTTCTGGTTCAGTCTCGGCGTTCTAAGGCAACCGTGCGAAAACTCACAGCGCAACTCCAGAACTTGGGAAGCTTAAAGCAAGCCCTACTGACGCTCAGCTGGATGACCACATTAAAGAACTGACCGAAGCGGTTCGTTCTTTTACCCTGCTCTTTTCCGCTGATTTGATCTGTGGACTCGGATTCACCGAATATAGATAAAGAAAACGGAGGCGCTCCTTCAGCCCCTTCGTTCTGGAGCTCCTCTTATTTCGGCAGAAGACCTGGAACAGGTAGACACTGATTGGGTGAAATGGAGGGCTGAATGGGTTCGCAGGAAAAAAATATTCAATGAGTACGAGATATTTTCAACTTCCGTTCCCAATACTGCTGCGGTGTTTTTTTTTTAAAACGCGCTTACTGTTGACACAGTTTTTGGCAAATCGAGATTGATGCGTTGACCCCACCCGACGCGCTGCTTCTTGAGGAGCAATTAGGGATCGAACGGGATACCGACGAGCATGTTGCCGTTGAGCGCGGGCCGTTGGGAACCGCACAGAAGAACCTGAAACGGAAGCGTTGACAGAATTGGCTTGGTTCAGACAGATGCCCTCCTTATTGCTGCGTAATAATTCCCAGTCTGTAATGTGTATGTTTTCCTGTTGTACCGATATTTTCCCCGGTGTTCAACTCGAATGGCGATTGCCCGAAACGGAAACTCGAAGTTGAACGCTCAGGAACAACCCGCTCCATCAACGGTCTATGTATATTTCGCCGGTGATTTTCTGCATAAGCGGAAATTCGCCGTCTTTGACCATTTCCCCATGTGTGCAGTGGATAGCCGGCAACTTCCAGGAAGAAACTGACAGGACTGAGCCCGCATGTCAAGGGATGGTCGAATCTGCCAGTCTCTGATTCGCTCAGACTGCTTGAATTGCCGGACTCACATTTAGGATCGCCCCAAACTTAGCAACCACTCACGACGGAACGAAACCTCGGAAGTATTCACGATCTGAAAAGTGAAGCCGGTTCCGTCGGGCTGTCAGAGAATGCCACTTTCATAAGGAACCTGTGAAGTAACCGACCTCGTCGGCATTCAATAGTCTTCGCCAAGTCATCACCGGAGAAAAATGTGGGGCCCGGGGTACCTATAGTTAGAACTAGTACAGGTATAGAGATAGTAGCAATGGGCGGCCAACGAGCGAGGAGGGAGGGCGAGGTTTCTGTAGACGGTTGTTGGAAACCGAATCACATATGTCAATGAATTACTTTTACTCAGATACTTCTTCTTGGTCTTCTTGGGTTGTCTGACCGGGCGAAATGACATTTCTCGCCAGGAGAAAGTAGCGATGTTTATGGGGGGCCAACGAGCGAGGGCGAGGAGGGAGGAGTAACATACCGTAAGGAACCTCGGCGGTTGCTGGAAACCAAATCACATATGTGAATGAATTAATTGTTCACTCACTTATTCTGTGGGTTCTGACCGGTCGAAATGTAGTAGCAAAGCTCACGGGCGGCCAACGAGCGAAGAGAGAGGACTAGCATTCTGCAAGAAGCCTCGACGGTTGCTGAAAACCAAATTACATAATGAATTATTAATTATTCAGATACTTCTTCTGGGGGTTGTCTGACTGGGCCAAATGCCATGTCTCGCCAGTCCATGTCAACGATCTCGTCATCGCTCAGGGCCTCCAGTCGCGCCAACTCTCGTCTGGTGTACTGAACGATGTCCAGCATCAGTTCTGGATAGGCCAAGTATTTATCTGCCTCGTCTGGGGGAAAGTCATGGACACCCGATCCATCGTCTGTCACGGCCTCCTTGTCGAAGTCTACTTTTTTAGGATTGACCTCAGTCCCACCCAGAAGATTGACAGCGCGTCTGTAGCTGGGTGCAGACGGATCGTCGGGGAACGCGATACCAGAAGCACCACGAGCCCCGAGAAGGTTGCGCCACACCGCTGCAGCCATCTCCATGTCACCCTGGACGAGTCCCAGATCGAAGGAGAGACAGAAGCCAGTCCATTGCTCCTTGAAAATCTTCAACTGCTGCGTTACCAGCCGGTCTGGAGCACGACTCAGGCGCTCCTTTTTGTCTCCGGAGGGAGCGTTCGGGTTGACATAGAAATTGGAGATGAATGTGTAGGGTTTGTAGTCGTGGCTGGGTTGCATGATGGCGCGGACTCGGTCTTCCACGTCTTGAAAAAAGTGGTCAACGATGCATTCCGAAAATCGCCTGCCATACGCGTCGGGCAGCGCGCGGAAGCGAACGGTAAGCATCCAGATGTGCAGCGTGATGACAGTGAACCAAGATTGAAAGGTGGGTGGGAGTGCGCATTCTGGGGAACCATAAGTACGGAGTGCTATGCGCAGATAGAAAAATATTCACCGTCCCTCCAGAACGCTTTTTCTTCGTCTGCCTTGATAGAGCACACCCGCTCATACAAGATAAACGTTCTGATTTGGGCTCTGCCTTTCGGAGACCCGTACCCAAAAACATTCATGAACTTCATGAACCGTTCTTGGTTCTTGGGCGACGAGTCGGCCACTTTGCGGGTCAGCCACCCGGGGGGCCGCTCGGGGATGAGATCATCGGCAGAACTCCGACCCTTGTCTTCAGAGATGCACCGGATAGCGCGTACAGGCCTCGGAGTTCTGTGCAGCCGGGCTGCGTGCGATGCAGGCCTTCCGAGTCGCAACATTCAAAGTTTTCTGTGACTGGTCACGGAAGTACACTTTTGGTCACGCCGCGACTCTGGTTCTGCCTTCACCAGCTATAATAATCATGTTTTCTTCCTGTTCTTCGCAACTTCCCAGCTGGAGGCCGATTCTGTCTTGCCACATAACATCACAACTTCGCGTTCAGCTTGATTTCCGAACTCGAATCCTTGCCACTGACAATTGAACTGCCACTGATAGTGCCTAAAACCAACCTAAAACTGTTCCCAACGCAAAGATGCAGCTCTCAAGATCATCAATTCATGCCCCGGTCCAAATCATCGTAGCATTGCCTCGACTGGATCCTCGCAAGCCCTGGCACTACTCGACCCCGGGTTTTATGGAAGAACGCTAAAATTATTATCTCCAAGCTGTAAACTCGCATATCACGGTAGTTAGGTTCTGGCTTTCTATAAATGCGTTGATTTTCCGTCGGACCAAAAGACGTGTAAGCATTACCGTGTCATCCACCGTTTAGCATACTTATTACCTGCGGTGTACATTTCGCCGGTTAGGCATCCCTAACGTTGTGTAGCTTGTGGGTCAAGGAAACGCAAGTTCCTTTCCCTCCAAACAAAGTTCTTGATTTCCTGAGCTCTATGCTGCACGAAAGTTGTTCGCCGTGGACCAAGCTCGGTAATGCTCACACAATTTCTGTATCGCCCACATTATATATTCCAGCTTACGAGCCCCCAAATATCGAGTGAGGGGTATTTATGGCCACGGGTCCGAGAGGCCGCGATAGGTGCAAGATTGCGCCGCTTTGCGACGTCGTGGGAGAGGTGACCCCGATTCTCAGTGTGAAGAGATACGAATTCCTTGCACATGCTCGACGGCTTGTCGCCGCCGTTGGAATGTTGCTACCGTGGCAAGAGGAATGGAGTTGCCACAGGGCCAGACAGTTCTTTGCCATAACCCATCGTCCGGATGTCAACATGGACCGACGCAAAAGGCGTTCTGAGACCGGTTCTATTTTTGTATGGCTGGTATGCGCGAGGATGGGGCATGTAAAAATACGGAGAACTTGCAGAGCAGTGGTAAATATCGCAGCAGTGATTCCGTTGGGGACCGCGTTGCTGCGGATCACTGTGAAGTGGGAGAACGTTGGGTGCAGCACAGAAGGTGCTGACGTCACCGACACTGCCCTCTGTTTTGTATTAATTGTCGATTCAACGCAACATCCCACTCGCCCCGTTTCTTTCTTTCTTTCCTACTATACATCCCTTTCACTCTTGCTTTCCCGCGCTTTGGGTCTCTCTTAATTCTTATGGCATCCCCAAATCCTGTGCGTCGCCCTCTTGCCTCTTCGCTGGCCTTGCTCATCCTCAGGCTCGACATTCAGATCCGGAGGAAACTCGTTATTGTCGGAGATGGCATGCAACCGCCCTCCTAGAACTCCCCAAATTTCTCACACCATTCGTTTGAATAGGTGCCTGCGGGAAAACCTCACTACTGTGTTCGTTCGCTCTAGGAGAGTTCCCCCGAGACTATGTACGCTGCCCCGAAATCTAGCCCGCAGACCGTTTCTGACACAGGACTCTAGCAACCCAGTAAGCCGCGGCGATTCATTTACAGCGCGCACCGCTTACCCGTGGCGCAGCCGTGTTCGACAATTATGTCGCTGAAATCAGACTTGACGACAAACCAGTACAGCTCGCCTTATGGGATACCGCGTGCGTTTCATTAATTTTCGCGTTCATATTTCATGCCCTTATTGGTCGTCTGCCAGTGGCCAGGAAGAATATGAAGTGTGTCATTTCTGTGGCGCTGCCTCGAACCGTGCGACCGACGCGTTTTTTTGCAGCGCTTACGACCCATGTCCTATTCTAAATCTCATGTTATCCTTATCGCATTTGCTCTCGACACCCCCGATTCTCTGGAAAATGTAACGACCAAGGTACGCGGGCGCCCATCATTTGCTCGTCCCTGAAGCGCATTGATGATGCCTTCGCCTTCGCAGTGGATAGAAGAAGTTCGCTCCATCTGTGGACCGACTATTCCTGTCATCCTTGTTGGCTGCAAAGCCGACCTTCGGCCGTCCGCCTCGCATCCAAACACCCCGGATAACCCTTGTCCTTGGGTTACCCGCGAACAGGGTGAACGAACCGCGCAAGCGATTGGTGCTCGTGCCTACAAGGAATGCTCGGCCCTGAAAATAGAAGGCGTAGACGAAGTTTTCGAGACTGCCACTCGGGCCAGTATGTTGATGAGAGACGGCGTGCAAGGCGAGAAGCATCACCGGAGAAAGAGCAGCGGGAAAGGGATCCCGGAAAAGGAGGAGAGCGGTGGCTGCTGCCTCGTCTGTTAGGTCAGTGCGGGACAAAATATCACTTGCGCTCATATCCGGATGGCTTCCAACCCTTTGATTTTTCTGTACCAGATTCGTTGCCCGATTTTCGGCTCGCACGGACATTGATTGAGTCGAACGTCGTACCCTGTATATCCCCTCCTCTTTGGTCGCCCTACATGTCACCGTCCATCTGCTCTATCTCCATAGACAATTCCCTCGCTGCTTTGCGACCACTAATACGTCATCTAGGCCACCTTGGCTCAATATTCATGGCTTTCGCATGGATTCACAGTGTGATTATGATAGACTATTACTACAACATTCCGACTGAGCTTATAAGCGGCTCAACTACGTCTTGAGCTCCCAGCTTACCCCGCAGCCGCAGCCGCTGCCCTTGGCGTGCGGATTTTCTAAGACGCGGAAGGTACTGCCAATAAGTTCGGTTGCAAAGTCAATCGTTGACCCGTTGAGGAGCGAAAGGGAGACAGCGTCGACCAGGATGTTGGACGGCTTGACGGTGGGGTGGCTGAAGTGACTGGGAGCGCGAATCAATCGCGTCTGTGGGCACCGTCGACCGGTGACTACTTACTAATCATCGAGAGCTCGACTCTTTGCGAGCTCCATTTTATACTGATAGCCATGACATCCACCGGACTCGACTGCTATTCGCAGTGCGGCGTCTGGATTGGCCTCCCGCGCCGATATTGTACGCAATTGCTGGGAGGACCAGCGTGAGCGTGAACGACATCGCGACCATGGCGCGCACCTCTGCGGCCCTGTCGGTTATGACGATCTGGGCCTCTTGTGGGGGTAGGAGCTCGACGTCAATTTCTTCCTGCTCTATGTATTCTGGAGATGGCGAGGAGAGTAGCACTGTGGGCTTGGCGGGTGGATGGGTCGCCAACGTTGCTCGCCGGGGCCAGGACGCCGTGAGCGTGCGGGGGCGGCAAGGGGTTGCAAGGGCGCGCAGGGGAGCGCCGAACGGCGGGTGGCCGCGGCGGAGAGATGAGAGAAACATACAAGAGGGCAGCGGATGCGGCCCGTCGGCCCCGGCCGCTACAAACAAACAACCCAACTCATCCTCTTCTGGTCAACCATGTCCAAGGTCTCCTTCACAATCCGCAGACCCACACCCATATCCCGGGATGCCTCCTCAGGCCCAGAATCTGACTCGTCGGCCTTCAAGGTCCCCGCGATCCCCCGCCACCTCGCCCAGGACTCGGCACCTGGCAGTCCTCTCAGTCGCAGCCGCACCTCGTCTCCCCCCGCGCGATATCACGACCTAGACTCGAGCGACGACGACGACGATGGCCTGCAAGACGAGCTCGTAAGCAGCTTCGACGCAATGGGCGCGCAGCGGTGTGTTCCTTTCCCGCTCTCCGCTCCACAGCCATCTCAACTCACGTCAGTCTTCTTTCACAACCCGTCTCACCCTAGGCTCCACAAGAGCAAGAAAACGCCCCAGAGCCCCCTCGTCATCCCCGCGCTCAAGAACCGCGACTGGCGCGAACTCGCCCGCAAGCGCCGCAGCGCCGCACAGTTCGTCCCAGAATCCGCCAAGGCTGCCACCGGCAAGGACGGCAGCGTGGGCGGCCTCGGCGTCAAGGATACGATAAACTCTGGCCCCCTCTTGTCCGGTCTGCAGGTCCGCGCCAAGGTGAAGAAGGAGGACGACGACGACGATACCGAAATGGTCGAGGAGCAGGCGACCGAAATGGCGGACGTGAAAACGGAGGTGAAGGAGGAGACGGAGGACCAACGAGCCTTGCGCGCGATCCTGGCCAGTGCCGAGGGCATCGAAAACACAGAATCCATGATTGGCATCATCCCGACGCCCGTATCCGAAGACGACGCGTACAAGCAAGATGTGGACGAGCTGCCCGACGTCGCAACATTGGAGGATTACGACCGTGTGCCGGTCGCGCAGTTCGGACTCGCTTTACTTCGGGGCATGGGCTGGAAGGAGGGCACCGCGGCGTCGAGGAAGCCAGGCAAGGGGCTCGTACAGCCATACCTCCCCGAGGCTAGGCCGGCCCTCCTCGGAATCGGCGCCAAGGAACGGGAGGTGCTCGACGACGGCTCCAACAAAAAAAGCAGCGCCAACAAGCGCCCCGAACGACGCTATGTTCCTGTAATAAAGCAGGATAAGGAAGGGAGACCGTCCTCGGGACGCGGCGACTCGAGCAGAGAAGACAGGCCACGCTCCCCGAGGCGAGACAATGGTTCTACGAGCGTTTCGCGACGAAGTTCACGGTCCAGATCCCCCGGGCGCCGTCGCGACTATGATGACCGCCGGCGGGATTCAAGCAGACGCGAATCCAGCTACGACGATCGGCCGCGGGAGTCGAGCAGGAGGGATGACCACCGCGGGGAGTCCAGCAGACGAGAATATAACCGACGAGACGACTCAGACCGATATTCGTCAAGCAGCCGGAGACGCGATTAATTAAATTATCCCTCCAAAATCCCTTGTAACTGATATAGGTATGTACATACGGAACGGACTACATACGCGTCGGTAGAGGAAGAAAACGACGCGAATACAACGCAATGTCCTTGGTGCCTCTCTACGTTCTTGAAGTTGATCCTTCGGGCTGGTCGAACCCAAAGCCGGGCCCCGCCGTCTTTGGCGGACGCACGTATCCCGGGTCTCTCGGCCAGGCATTGGGATTCTTTACGCGCGGGGATTTGTGAGGATGTGGACGCCGGGTTTCAGGGGGCGTGGTCAGCGTGTCAGGCTCACTTATTTGAAAGTCCGAGGAATGAGTGCTCGCAGCGTCGTTCTCGAGATCGTACAGCGCGTCGATTCCTGGGTTGGCGGAGGGCTGCGCGTAGCCTCCCGGCATTGGAGAGGCCCCAGACGGGGCAGCCTGGAACCGCGAAGGGACGAAACCGGGTGGTACTGCACCGACAAAGTGGGGATTCGTTGGACCGCCAATCGTCGGAATATATAGTTGAGGGAGTGGGGAGCCCTGCGTGGTGTGTTGCGGAGTACCGATACCTGCGCCAAATAGGTTGCTGCCCATCGAAGGCGATGGAACATGAGTCGAGCTTCTGCGGGACTCTGGCTCAGACTGCATAAAGAAGTCAAGGTCAGAGCTGCCTGAGCGGCATGGAAAGATCGAGCGTACCGGGGGCATTACAGTTATCGGAACAGGGCCTGATGAGCCGGGTGATTGTGCAGGCGGGCCGCCACCGAAGAAATCCGACGACCGCGACGACCGTTGAGCTTGACGCTCCATCCCCAGTATGTTGGTGTTCATACGCGGCGTGGGCATCTGCACTGGACGAACAGAGCCGGCCTACGATGCCATTAAGCATATTAATTTAATTTGAGACAACAACGCATGCATACCGCCGACCGTCGCACACTCTCTGCTCGAACAGAGGCTGCACGTTGACTGGGACTGTTCCGCTGCTGAGAAGATATCGCCCTAGCGAACGTAGAAGGAGTTATAACGGGCTCTTCGACGACGGAACCATTGTTGCGGGGCGGGCTCGGGTCACGTTGGCGTATAAATTCGTGAGGGGGTGGAATCTGTGGGAAGGAGTCGAGGCCGGTTTGTGGAATAAACCCGTCAGGTGGTACGTCGACGTGCTCGTGTCGAGGATGAGGGGCTTCGTTGTGGACGGGGGTGGGATGGATGTCTCGGAACGGCATAAAGAGTGGCGACAACGGGCCTGTCGCTGCGGGTTCTGTTACTGGGGCCGGTTGTGTCATTGGGACTGGTTCTGTCACTGGAACTGGGGCTGGTGCCGGTGCTGGAATCGGCGGCGGGACTGGCACTGGGGCTGGGGTGTAACGCTCCCGTGAATTGGCTGCTGGAAGGAGCGACGCTGCATTTCGAGGTGGGGAGGGCGAATAAAACTCGTCATCCGTTGCACCATAGCCAGGTGAGTCAAACCCCTCGTAGCCAAGGTCGTCAACGTAGTCGTCGATTTGGGTGCCCGCAAAATTCGATGGGGTCGGTCCAACGCCGGGCTCATCATTGAATAAATTTAGCCGTCCTGCTTCCAGACCTTCTTGAAGCCCAAGGCGCCTCCCTTCCTCCCTGGCCCGGTAAATTTTGTGCTGTTCATCTAGTTTCCGTGCCGCGGTACGGGATTTTGCGCCCGCTTGTTCAGCCTTGTACCTCTCCTTCTCGACGATATTAAATACAGACTGAGCGCGGTGTATCTCATTTTGAGCGGTCTCCAGCTGGAATTTATACAGCCTGAACGAAACGATGCATAAGGAATGGGGCGGAAGAGATGTATGAAGGCCCCACCCGAGTGATTCGTTCGCTCTCGCAGCCTCTCGAACAGCGATTAGTCTGAAAACAACGTTCAATTGACTCGTAGTTCGAAAGAATAATGCCGACCTGGCCTCATTAACACTCTTCAAGCGCTCAGTTGCCTCTCGCACTTGACTCTGAGCCTCCTCGGCGCGTAGGTTTGCGATCCGAAGTTGCTCTGTCACGCGCGAAAGCTCGCGCTGGGTTTCGCGATGTTCATGCTGTTCGAGGAGGAGGAGTGTGGTTAGATCCCTGGTTGAGTTTCTGTCCTTGGATCGATGGGAATGCCTCCGAGAAGATTCTGCCACTGGACCGTCGGGTGGCCGTATAGGAAGTGGTGGTAGATCGCGTTCGTCATCCATTCTCGAACGCCACAGACAAAGTCGAACTTCAAGCCGAGGCGGACCACGTGGGCGTGTGGAACTGTCCGGCGGCGACCTCGCAAGCCTACCCACTGACGGTATGATAGAATCTGCGGTCTTATACAACTGCCATGGCTGCCGAGGACAACTCACAGCAAATATTTCAAAGAGTTCGTCGCCGGCCATCCTCTTTTTCTCTTGTCTTTTCAATTCTTAACTCTCCGCCTCCAGCTTAAACCTGTATGCGTCCCACTACTGGGCACATCGCTTTTGACACCGTCGTCCATCCCAAACGTTTCCAAACGCTTAACCGAGCTCGTCGAAGTCCTGCGTGATGTCAAGGCCGCTGGAAACATTCTGGGAGCCTCCTTGATATCATACACATTCTTCCCACTCTCAACCATCCTGTCTCGCAACAAATCCCAAGACATTCCCGACCAGGTCTTGGAAAAGATTCTCCTCGTCCTCAAAATCCTCTGCGAGGATTGGTGGTGGACTTGCGACACCAAAATATGGGAGCAACTGTTCATATTGTGCGGTTCCGTCATCGGGGATATCGAAGGGAGAGGAGTCGGGAAAATCCGCGATGAGGAGACCAAGGACGCAGCGTCCCAGTGCCTTTTGACGCTTCTCCGTCCAAGAAGTGAGAAAGAAGCGGCACTCCATTCACTATCCGCCGCTGCTCGGCTGGCTGAATTTCAGGAGTATGCCTCCGCCCAGCGCTTCACTCCCATTCTCGGGCAAACACTCAATTCCCTTTTAACCACTGCCGAGTCTCAACAGTACTCCTTACAGCGTGTTTCGCTGGACTTGCTGTACCTTCTCATCGGCACATACCTCCCTGATTCCCTAATCACCTCCATCTTGCCGGGCGTTGTGAGTAGTATGACAAAGTTAGCACAAGGCGTCCCTGGGAACCTCGGCTGGGCTAAAGGCGCCACAGTATCGGCATCTTTGAGGGTGTTGCAGGCGGTAATAGTGAAATCCGTCGGAGACGACGTTTGCATAAAAGACGGAGCTATTCGCTACGCGGAAGATCTGGAGGATCTGGCCGACTTGCTCAATCCACCGGACGAACGATCCTCCAGTGACCCTCGACCGTTCTCGACCGCGCGAACGCCGTCATGGCTGCGCGGAACTTCTTCGCAATTACACATTGCGATTAACACCCTTACTCCCCTTGTATCGCACACCACTCCGTCGGCACTCCTTGCTCTCGTAGATTTTTCGTCGGACATTTTAGCTGCTACTGCTTTAACACTACCCCAGACTCAACCGTTATTACTTTCGTTTCTTCTCTCCCTCTCCAACTCCGCCTTCACCGACATCTCCACCAAAGCTCGCAGTTCCCTGCTAAAGCTGCTCACGGCGCAAACGAAGGCTCGGCAACCCTTGTTGCAGACCCTCATGCACAGTACCAGAGATAATCTCTCCGCGCTACCTCGTCTCCTTTCGTCACAAGCCGACTCCAAAGTTGAGCATGTCGCGGGTCTCATCGAAGCAGTCTGCGCCCTAGCTACTACTTCCGGAAACGTGACTGGAATTGTGTCGATTTCGACGGGCCTTGGGGTGCTTCTAGGTCCCACTGGAGGCATTGAGAGGTGGGGATGGCGATTATTGTCAGTTCTAGAGCTAGTCGAACCCCCGCCCATCCTTTCGCGCATGTCCGCAGCCCAGTTGATGCTCGAGAACGATCCCGGTACATCTGAGGAAATCACTTTTCCAGAGCTGACCTTTAGAAATCTTTCGACACGCAGCGCGCAGCATGCTTTGGTCAGAATGTTTCACAGTTTGGGACGCGCAGCTGGTGACAGTTGTCTTTCTGCGGTAGAATGGTTTACGAATGTAGGCCACCAGGGAACAAGCAGTCAGGCCGTTGCAGCCATTTGGTGCGCTTGTCGTCTACTGGAAGGAGTCACAGACATTTCTATTATCTCCGGAAGCAGCGGGGACTCTTTGGCTCACAAACGAACCAAGAGACTTGAAAAAATGGCCCGAGGCTTAGCCAAAAGCGTCGCCGAACTATGGGACCATGTCGACGACGTTGATCCTCCTCCTAAAGTTCAGGTCCAGGAGGACGAAGATGTTCCTTTAACCGTCCAACACGTGAAAGGGCTCGGTTCCCTCGAGGAGACTCTTAAAATCGTGCAACCGTCATCCGCGAAGGCTAAGAACAACGCCACACAACCCACGCTACATAAGGCTCTCTGTCTCCAACTTCTTGCTGTTATTTCAGGCATACTGCAAGCTCGATCGACTTCTGTCCTCATCTATACGCTATATCCAGTCTTGCACTCTTTGGTCTCACCAGTCCTTTATTTATCCTCGACAGCGCTCGCAACCCTCAATTTTATGACCCTAAGCGCATCCTATGCCTCGTCCGCCAACCTCTTACTGTCCAACTTTGATTACGCGTTGGATGCGGTAGCCCGCAGACTTACCCGCCGATGGCTCGATGTTGATGCGACCAAGGTGCTCGTTGTTCTCGTTCGGCTTGTGGGTGCAGAAGTTGTAGAAAAGGCCGGGGATGTTGTTGAAGAGTGCTTCGATCGTCTCGACGAGTTTCACGGGTACGATGTTATCGTCGAAGGCCTCATCGAGGTGCTGGGGGAGGTAATCAAAGTCATTGAGGTGGAAGAAGCTGCACTGCGCGGTGATGCGCCAGCGAGACCTAGTTCGCCGTCATTGGAGTTCCCTCGGGACCACGAGCAACTGCAGGCGTTCTTTGATTGGTTTCCCCGCCGACATGAAAATATTCCCTTGGAAGAACCTGAGCCCAGCGACCCGCCCGCCCCGGAGCAATCAGGGCAGCCTCAGCAGCCATCGGTGGACGAAGAGCCGCCTTCGACGCCCACACAGACCCTCACGAAACAGATCGTGTCCCGATCGCTCTACTTCCTGACCCACGGTTCTCCGGTGATTCGTGCGAGGATCCTGAATCTGCTGGCTGCCTCTGTGCCAGTTCTACCTGAATCAGCCTTGCTCCCATCAGTGCATTCCGCGTGGCCTTTCATCCTCAACCGGCTCTCCGATTCAGAAACCTTTGTTGTCGCCGCTGCGACGTCCTTAATAGAAGCATTGGTCACACATGTCGGGAGCTTCATGTATCGGAGGATGTGGAACGATGTATGGCCCCGCTTCCACGCTATGCTGGCTAAGCTTGACGTCGCAGACGCAACTAGTGCGCTCTCGAGGCGAGGACGGGGTGGCGCCGTTGGAACCGAGTCTGCTTACACGCACTCTCATCGTTTGCATCGTTCGTTGCTCAAAAGTATGACTGCGACCATGAAGGGGGTGCAGTCGCAGGATGCGCCTGTCTGGCAGGCCATTCTGTCCTTTAGAAGGTTCTTGCACCGCCATACTCACGACGAGCTCCAGCAGTGCGGCAGGGAGTTTTACATTGCTGCCAGCGCTAACAACGCGGATGCCGTTTGGTTGGCACTTGCCGCGACTTCTGGAGTAACCTCCACATATCCGGCTATGCTCTTCCTCCGTGAAACCAAATGGGAAATACAGGACAATGTAGACCACATATTACGATGTGCAGCTGGGTAAATTCAAGTCGTTTGCAGGACCAGAACGCTGCGAAAGGTTGTTTAAAGTACAAATAATACATAGGGTCTACTGATACAAAAGTGGGCGTAGAATAAGAATACCCACGATCTTAATGCTCGTCCGACTGGTCGTGCAGCTGCTTATAGTCTTGTTTCCCGAATGAAATGCTCGGTAGAATCGTCTTGTTCTGTTGACGTTGCTGGCGTTTCTTTCGGATGCGCATTGTGACCCAGTATATGAGGAAAGCAAGGAGGATGGAGCCGAGGACTAACCATCATCGGTCAGTTGAACCAAGAATTTTTGAGACGCTCACTTCCGCCGACTACAGCACCAATAATCATGTTCTTCCTGGCCGAGTTTGGAGGACATCGAATGATTTGATTGCTAGGAGGGGAATCAGGAAGGGGCGAGAGTAGAAAACGGTGAAATATACTTTTCGTTGTAGCACACAGTCGTTCCTCCCGTATTTATGATAGTCACGCTGGATCCGCCACTACTTTTCCCCTGGCTTTTCCCGGAACTACCGCTGCAAGTATCGAGTTAATAAACAAGTGAGACAGGAATGCAGTTGGCCGGACCCTTGGCTTGAACCGGATTGGTTGCTCTTGCCGCCACTCGCTTTTCCTCCACCCTTTCCCGATACAGGTGTAAGACCAGCCAATAGCACGCCAAACAGGATTGTAACAGAACGCATGCGTCAGGGGAGGTGAACACGAAGTCAGGATGAGAGGCCACCGAGGAGTACACAGGCAAGGATATTAGGGTTCGGCAAGACGTCTGATTGACACACAGCTGTAGAGGCGCCTGGTGTCCACAAACAGCGTGCGCGTCCCAACGCAAGATTAGACGCATGGAAACCTGGAACTAAAACGCGACTAAGGCCTTGGTAAATTCAGGCCTTCGGTAAAAAGTAAAAAAGCGAAAAGCGTTGAGTTGCAAAATTTTAAACGAGTCGATAAGTAGAACCCGACGCAAGAGCCGATGGTGACGGAACTCCGGAGCTGATCGGCCGAGGTCGCTCTCCCATCCTCTTGTGCCCATAGTTTTACCAACTTAGCGTACATTCGAATGGTCACATTTTACATTCACGCCAGCCAGTAATATAACTGGTGCCATATCCCAGTGCCCCTTCCCCGTTGCTCTTCGTCCTGCTTGTCAGCGTCCTCGTCTTCATATTGGTCACTGTTCAAGTCCACTGTCCGGAAGTCGACTAGGTCCGTGAACCACCACTTCCCACTTCGCTGAGTCGGACGAGGTAGCAGCGGAGACGACGAAGATGGGGCGGTCTCGCTAGAACGAGAGGCAGCTGGGCGGTTTAGGAAAGCCCAGGTGAAGTACATGACCAGCATGACCGGGACCTCGATGTAGAAGGACAAGAAGTCCACCGCAGAGAATACGGGAAGCACAGAAGACCATCCTTGCACTGTTCAAACGTTCAATAAAGCAGTTCGAATCTCTGAAGATGACCTACCGATAATAAGAGCCGTGATAGTGATGATCTATCGGAAATTCAGTTAGTCTCCCGTACTGGTCATCGACGGAACGTGTTATGCACAACAAACGGCGGTCCATATGGCCAAGTCCAAGACGTGTGGAACTTCAGCTCGTTTAACGTACGTCCCTGACGCATCCAGGCTTTCCGAAATCGCCAGCTCGCCAGCCCAATTGAAACCCATGCAATCTAAGTAAGGTTGTGCAGCGTTCAATGACAGGATTTGATGTAGCAAACCTGATTGGATACCCCGACGATGTTCTGGAGCCAACCCCAAAGCTGAGTGAAGTACTCAGCAGCAAGTCGACAGGAAGTCATCTAGCGGATGTACCTGGCCACTACCAATGAAGCTGCTACCGAAACAGAGTGCGCTGACACTGCTGGTTAAAAGAAGGGCAGGGAGAGGGACTCCGCTCGACGTCGTCCAGGAAAAGACGGCGGGTGCCTGCGGTGGTTTGGCGACAGACAAACCTGAATATGCCAATTATTAAATACCTGGGCCAATTATTTAACCACTTGCCATAAAGAACTCGAGTACCGGCAAAGAGAGCATGATTGCCAGCAGAAAGCACGGATGTTAGGATAACGGTATTCATGAAGGATGCGGCAAACGCTAAAGAAGAAATGAGCCATTGCGTACAGGAGACGAGTCGGTGCCTACTTGAGCCCGCTTCCTTAAACACAATGGTGAAGGGTGAAGTAGTCGCACTCTTGTTTGACAGATTCGGATAATCCCATGGTACTAAACGGAGGTCAACGAGGGCTCGACGGGGAGAATAGTACACACCATTCAACCCAATGAGCAAGATACTGAAAACGTAAAAGAGTAATATTCTTAAGAGAGATTAGTAAATGACGTGCATGAGCTCAGAAGCATATCCGTACCGCCAGAAAACGAACTTGACGACTCTTGGCATATTCTTTGAAGGGTTTTTGGTCTCTCCTGCCGTGATGCCTAGACTCTCGGTACCTCCGTCTGATAACATATGCGTCAGTAAGATCGATCAAATGGATCGTGGAGACGGCGTACACGCAAAGCTGGCCGTAACGAAGACTCGAGCGAAACCCCCAAAGCCGCCGACAAACGGAGCTCCTGGGATGCGCCAATTGCTTGTGCCAATGAACCTGTGCTCCGCGTTGAAGCCAAGATTGACGAAAATACCGAGGACAATAAATATCAAAACGGTAACAACCTTGAGAGACGATAGCCAGTATTCTTTCGAACGTTGAGTGGAATTGAGATATTGCCGAGGCGTCTCGCACCTAGCTCTCCATACGACTTGACGTGCGTAGCATTCACACCCACAAGAAAAACCCAGAATATCAGGCTAACCACCCATGTATTGGATGGTGTCCAGAATTGGAGGACCAGTTGAGCCGCAGTCAAATCGGACGCAACGGACACCGCGTCGTTAAACCAGTAGTTCCACGATAGAGCAAAGGCATACGACGGAGAAAAGAAACGCGCAGTATAAGCATTGAAAGAGCCTGTTGATGCCTCGTAAATTATCGAGGACGGGCCAATTTTAAATACCTGCGATAGGATACTGGGTGGCCATTTCACCCAGAAGCAACAAAGTAACATAGACAATGAATCCAATGATTCCATAACAGATGAGCATGCTCGCCGGACCGCCTTGAGCGAGGGATTTACCGGTGCCTGCACCGGGGCGGTTCAAAGGCGTGCAGGAAGCTCAGAGAGCGAACAAATTACCCAAGAACAGTCCAGTCCCTAAGCAACATTCAGCACATTGGCTGCATTCGAGAGAGAGAGGTCAGCGACCTATGGTCCCAGCGATTGCGATCATCTGAACTTGACGCGCCGACAGTCCACGGTGCAGACCACGAGTTTGAGGCGCGCCAGCGGCGTCTGAGCCATCTTCAGTGGCTCCGTAGCTAGTGGACGAACCCCCGAGATTGGGAGTCATTTATTCCAGACGCGTGGATGTCGTCCACAGGATCCAGAAATGGTGTGAGCAGTAGGCGAAATGACGCGTCCATTGCTTGTCCCGGGCCATTGCGGGCGATGATGGCATTTGCCGAGTGCGCGTACGGCAGCTCAATGCAGGAGTGTGTTCGATTACTGTATGGTATGATACATCTTTGCGGTCCATAATAAAATCCGTTCCGGTTTCGACGACAGGGATTCCAAGGGAATAAAGTAGCCAACCAACGTCCAACTTATTAAATCTGGATGCGGAAATACTCAGAGGAGACGGTTCCAACCCGCGTCGCGCGCCCTCTTCACCAAACGCTTGACTTCTTGCGAACGAGCGCGAGTAGTAACGAGTAAAGTATCGGGCATGTCAACAATGACAAGATCATCAACTCCCAGGCAGGCGATGAGCCGTCCAGACTGAGGCACGACGATGCCGCCGGCGACTTGCTCAGTGATGACTATTCAAAGGGCAGTAAGCAAAAAAGCTACAATATGTTCATTCGACAACCTACCGAGATTGCTATCGCCCAGAATGCGAGGCTGGTTACGTTCTGCAGGTAGCAAATCTGCGAGGGATGAGAAATCACCGACATCGTCCCAACCTGTGTCAGCCATGAGCAATGTAACTTGAAACCGTGTGGTATACTGTACCGAATGTAGCCGGGACGACCGCAACCCGGCCCGTCAAAGCTGCAGGCTCTGCGATGGCATTGTCAATGGGAATCTTCTCCAAGCCGGGCCAAATTTGGTCCAGCACTAGCTTTCTCTTCGCCTCATCGTCCCACACCTCCGCAATCTGCTGGAGTCCAGTATACAGTCCAGGGTTGTATTCCTTGAGCAACTCCAGAAGGAAGCTCGCTTTGGTGACAAACATCCCGGCATTCCATCGGTACGTCCCAGTCGCGATATATGCAGCAGCCGTCCGAGCGTCTGGCTTCTCCTTGAAGCTGGACACGAGGCGGGCATTGGGTGCTTCCTTGATGTGCAGTTTTTCCCCAAGACGCACATACCCAAAGCCGGTGGAGGGGTGAGAGGGAGCAATACCGATGGTGACGAGATAATTATTGCGCGCGACTTCGACCGCCTCCGCGACAGCAGACAGGAAGGCATCGTCGCCAGATATCATGTGGTCGGCTGCAAAAGATCCGATAATGGCGTCCGGGTCGCGTTTAGCGAGGACTGCAGCAGCGAGACCGATGGCAGCCATGGAATCTTTGGGGCCCGGTTCGCAGAAGAGGTTTGCGGGAAGGAGATCGGGGAGTTGGTTGTGAATGACCCCGACATGGGCGGGGCCAGCTACGATGGTTGTGCGGGCCGCAGAGCTGAGGGGGAGAAGCCGATCCCATGTAGCTTGGATGAGCGAGCGGCCCTTCAAAGTGAGGTCGAGCAGGAACTTGGGATGGTCCTCGCGCGACAATGGCCAGAGACGAGTTCCAGCACCTCCGGCGGGGATGACCACGTAGAAACCTGGAATATCGCGAGTTTGCCCGAATGGGTATGATGCGAGGGCGCTGTCGCCCAAGGGGGATGGCTGGTATGCTGGCTGGGATTGGGCGATAGGGGGGATAGAGCTGTTGAGAAGGAAGGGAGATTTTGCACGGAGCTGTGGACTGGGGGGAGCTTGGGGGGTCATAAACCCAGGGGTTCCACTTCTATTATTCTGGGCCAACCATTAGAGTGTGTGCAGAACAGAAGAGTCAGCCGGCACCTGAAAACCTTCTTTCAATTTGAGCTCAAGGAAGACATTGGCCTGGCGGAGCTGTTCGCATTCATGGCGGACAGACGCGAGGTCTAGGGACTAGGTAGAGTCAGACAGGTTTTCGGCACAGCGAGTGCGAGGACTGACGTTTTGCTGAACGACGGCGAGGATTTCGCGGAGAAGATCGTTTGCCTGCCCAGCAGGCAAGGAGGAGGCGAGAGGGGAAGCCATGTAGTGGAACTGAGTGAGGGTCACTGATATATATAACTCCGATGAATTTCGCTGGCACAGAAACACGCGCACACAGATTCACAGTTGAACTTGTTCGGACCGGAAATCATTAAATCTCCAAGGTGTCGGCGTCTACATACAACACGTCTGCACTGGTGGTATACACGTTCGTTCCACGTATAGCACAACGACTGTCGTCCCAGGAACGCGCCATCACTCCTCATCGCTCTCAAATTCTATCGCTTGGAATTTTCTCGCCTTTTTGTTGGGATTTGCCAGGGATGCGCCTTTCAGTGGCCGAGGAGCGACCGCTGCAGCTTCTACAAATATTATCGGTTAAACCTTGACAGCATGAGCAGGATCTGGAACGCACTGGGCGCAACTTCCTCAGGTGACGCTTTTCTCTTCTTCGTTTGCTTCGCGAGCTCGAGCTCGGCCTTGAGCGCCTTTATTTCATCCTGGGCCTTTGCTGAAGACCCCGTGGGCACGGCAGCGGATTTTCTATCGCCGTCATCATTTGGAGCGGCCTTTGCCTTGCCCGTCGTGGGTTTGGAACTGCCTGAACTTGCTGCGGACGCTGTCACGGACAGAATATCAATGCAAATCGAAATCTTTACGGAATAACATACGGAGTGCACGCGATGGGGCGGAGGTGCTTGCGAGCGGGACAGCGGATGGATTAAGCCGCGACTGTCGCGATTGGGCTTGCAGGGCGATCTTCAGGCGAAAATGAGGCGTTGGCTTGCAAAACATTTGACCGTGATATGCTCACGGTAGCCAAAACGTCGGCAGCGTACGCCGCCGCCTCGGCGGGACTCATCTGCTTGAGCGTAACGTGCATGGGCTTCTTCGACGTGGGTCCTAGCGTCAGCTAAAACAAGCGCCACATCGGTTGTGAGAAACTGAAAGACGCTGGCGAGTTACTTTGTACCGCTCGCCCTCCTCTATGTGAAGTTCGCCTTGCACGATGGTCTCTGCCAGCTTCAATGCAAAAGACTCCAGCAGAGTGTCGCTCGCCGACTTGCCGACGATGGCGAGTACATCCGCTTCGCGCCAGCTACCGCGCCACCAGCGTCCCTCGGGTCCCGTGAGGCCGAGATGGATGTTCCATTTATCTCCCGTTACGTCCGACAGGACGACGAACTTGTCCAAGCCCTGGTAGATCACTTGCACGAGCTCATCCAGGGGAGCAAAGTTGGCAATGACATTGGACGACATCGAGGGGTATGCGCTTGAATGCAAGATTCACTGGTGTTCCCTTCACCTCAGTGCAAGCTCGATGGAAATAAATTCAACGGCAGTCGATCAGAGTCGTCGTCGAGGTTCTGGGCAAGAGAGCGTTACCGTCACAAACACGCCACGCTCACGTGACAATACGTCACATAATTACGGACGCGAGGAGTACTGTATAGTTTCGATCAATTCGTATGTCACGGGTCACAGGCCCCAAAATTTAAGAAAATATTCGTAACTGTCACAGGTCACCAAGGGCATATTCGAATATGTGAAAAGAATCACGAAATCGCCCAGAGACCACCAAAAAACCCTGTTTTTCGCCGGCGCGGTGCCTTTGGCACCGCGCTCTCACATTTAAGGTGATCTGGTGGATTTGCGCTGTGGTGGCAACTGAAAGTTGACGACGCTGGAGACCGGGAGGGGGGTAGCGATAGCTTTTCTGGCCCATCCGGGATTTTGATCATGTCGGGAAGGCCACTCATTGCGAAGAAAGCGGCGGGATCGAGGGCGAATGCACAGAAAAAAGGTCCTGTAAGTAATCTGATGATCTACACTGCTTTGATTCGGCAATGCACTTGGCAAGTAGGTCAGATTTGGGGTGCTATAAAATAAAGCCCGTAGCAGAAATACATAGGATTCCAGTTTTAAGTACCTTTCACGAAGGCTGTTTACTTTGCGGGCCATGGAATGTTTCGCAATGCCAAAAATACAACAAAAGAAAATGGAGGAAGCAGTTTCAAACATCCGACGTACAGAAACACCACAGTTAACTGAGAACTGGCTCAATGCAACTGAGCGATGTGACCACGGAGGCCCAGCAGTGCGTTAGGCTCATGCCCTGCGACCTTTCCACCACATTTATGAACATTTTTGGGCTGTCACGGGCGCTCTGGCGGATTTACGAATACTCAAGTTCGAATCTGCAGGTCACAGGTCACAGGCAGGGAGAATTGATCGAAACTATACAGTATACGCGATCGCGTACACCTGTTTACGCGAACGAGGCTAGACGGTAAGACGGAACAATTCACATTCCAGCGCGCGTCCACTTCCGAGGCGCATTTATAACCCTAGATCCACACTCTCAACCCTGTCGCCTTGCTCATTAGCAACCGCACGGCTACTGCACGGCTGAGCCCGCCGCCGTCGACTCGGAGCGGGGAATCAACCCCGTCCCCAGGGCCAAAATCCCAATCCCAGATATACCATCTCAGTACCATCTCGATCCCGAGGAAGCAGTAGATCTGCCCCATGGTCGACGGTGATCTACGGACATAGAACCGTCACCTTAATTTAATAATTGACTTTTGAAACCCGGCGCGCTCGCCAACCATCATCCCCGGCGGGCTTGCACGGCCATCCCGCATGCTGCAACACGGCTAGCCTCTAGGGCCTGCGTCGGAGGGCCCAGCCGCGATTGCGCAGATCCGCTGGAGACATGTCAACGGAAATTTTGACTTTGCGGTTTTAGATCTTTCTCGATTTGTTCTCGATCCAGCCTTTCCAGCGGACCCCGCAGAGCCGTATACATCTAAACATCCAGGCGTCTCCGCCCGTCCATCTCGTCACAGGCGCTTTCCTGAGGCTTTTTTTGTGCTTAGATTTGGCTCAAATATTTAATATTTGCCAGTCACAGCGGGACCCGGCTGTTGGATGTCTAGATCTGTACTGTACGGCACCCCCCTCGCCATCTAGTCATCACATCTGACGCGTACGGTAGCAGGCCGCTCCCAAGAACACCGTACGCGCAGTAATCTCCCCAGAATAGTGACCTACGCCCTCGCAAGTCCCTTGATTTCATTTATCTGACGTCGACCCGTCATTCTGTCGAAAACTCTCCATTCAACCTATAGGCTCTACGAAACCGTCGCCACTCGGAATGCACAAGACACCGTTCTACGTGCCCATCCATTCGAGACCGTACTGTACATGTACATAGATACATACTACATACAGCGTCCCATCCATTGATCATGACAGCCAAAAAAAATATACAAGTAGTGTACGCAGACCGACGAATGAATAAGTATATGGAAAGAAACAAAAAAGATGATGTGTTATATGCAGGTAGATCGGACGAGATGCAGAGGAACTGGAGGTCATAAAAAAATGTGAACGGAGGGATGACGAGGGAGCCAAGACAAATGCGAACGAAACGAAAAGCGAAAACCGCGCCGCGGT
Source organism: Mycena latifolia (assembly GCA_029289555.1). Classification (NCBI taxonomy): domain Eukaryota; kingdom Fungi; phylum Basidiomycota; class Agaricomycetes; order Agaricales; family Mycenaceae; genus Mycena; species Mycena latifolia. The sequence continues at coordinate 1,845,679 of JARJLE010000002.1, forward strand.
CACCTGCCGCAGTTGTTTGTCCACACAGCCTTGAATACGTCAGGTCGCGACTGGACATGAGAAACCGGACTTACCCCTAAACCAGTCGGCTCTTCGTCAAATTTTGCCGGACAAGCATATCCCTCACTAGAGACAAATCAGCATCAACAACACAACGCTAGTCCCAGTGTCCAACATACCGCTGCCCAGAATATCTGCTGTAGATTGCATGTCCTGAGGCGCCACCATCAACCACAGCCGTGAGACGAAGTGGGAGAAAAAGGTACGCACAGTGACAGACGTGAAGTACGTGTAGAATCCACGGGGCTCAGGCGAGTGTTGCTTTGCAATCATCACTTGTGGCGGACGTCAGCCCAGAATACCCTCGCCACTGCGATGGACACGCACTGAATTTTTTCTTCATGTCTGAGAGAAAGATAAGAACGGTGGGGGTGATGAAAGGAAGAGGGCGACGCACACTGCGAGGTGTGCTCGAAATCATTCTGCCTGTCCCCATACGAGACCACATACTCGCCGAACTTTTGGCCCGACGCGAGTTTCGCCTGCGAACCATCATGATGAGCGCAAGGTTATCAGCCAGGAACGTTGCCTACCTTGAGGATATCACACTTGTTCAAAAACAGAATGAGACTCGTGTCCTTGAGCAACGGGCTGGACACGATCGCTTTCCAGAGCAAAATCGAGTCCTCCTAGACAGCTGTCAGCATCGTCCGAAGAAAAACGGAGGCAAAAGAAAGAAAGAAACTCACAAGCCTGTTCACACTTTCGTCCTCCGCCAGCACCTGACCGTCATCAGCAAAGGTGGAACAAAACATGCGGTCGGAGAACAACACACCTGATCAAAGCAGCTTAGCGGCGCGAGGAATATGATCGCATCCATGTCCTGCAAATATATCAACCCAAGTTTTATGACGAATTGAGTTAGATTTAGCGTACGTCGAAGAACGGCACCCTGTCAATGCGTTAGTCAATATGCTACGGCAAATATGGGAGCAAATTGAAAAGAAAAAGTCTCCAATTCGCAGTCAAGGGACACGAATCAGCCGAGACATGAACGCGACAGAAGCATCGAGCGCGCGCATATCCTTGGCGCCAAAAACGACATCGAGAAATAGCGGATCTCCATCACAAGAACAGCACTCACCATGCGGCTGATGGACAAGAAAACAACACGTTGGCAGTTAGTTTGCGTTGTGGAATTCAGAATGTTCTCCGCACCTCTCTGCGATGAGAAATTGAGTATTTTTAGCGGCAGAAGCACGGCTGACTCACCAGGGATCTCGCCCCGCCGACGTCGTACACAATCCATGATTGTGGGACTAGATTCCCTAGCCGGGCAGTTGAGAACACCGCCGTCAGTGTCGCGAAGACAGGAACACACCAGCTTTCAGATTAAAGTGGTGCTCAGAGACACCTAACGCCAGTCTGTCAATCAAACCAAGTCGAGAAGACAAGTATGTGCGTACCGAGTGTCTTTAGCCGAGCTTTGAGGATATCGTCTGCGCAGGCATAAGGGAGAGGCACGTCAAAGCGAAGAACGCGTACCGTCCGTAGGCTCATAAGAAATGGCTGTTACCCGCTCTATTGAATCGAGGAAGCTGGATGGAGAGCAGTCAGCGCGAGAACGGCACACGGCGAGCGACGCACAATCCCGCCATGTCCTCGAGCCGCAGGCGGTGGACCTTGAGCACTTCCTTGACCGTCGGGTCGTTCCACAGGCGGACCATGTCCTCGGAGCACGCGTGCAGCAGCTGGCGGGCGTCGCGAGAATCTTGGGGCTCGGCGACCTCGGGGCCGTCAACGCTGCTGCGGACGTTGCTCATGAGGCGGCTGAACGCGCCCTTCCACGGCGTCGCGGAATTGATGTAGACTTCCTGGGCGGGCGCGGTGCCGCGCGTGGAATCGGGGAGGTTTGTGAGACTCGAGAGGTTGCCAGTGGTCGACTGGGAGGCCTTGTTGTAGTTCGCGCCAGGCGTGAGCTTGCCGAGGAGGGCCTCCTCGACCTGCTGGAGGGGCAGGAGACGCATCTTGAGGGTCAGCAGCTCTGGAGAGAGGGCGGGGTAGGGCTCCTCGTCGGGGCCGAGGGGCGTCGGGGACGCTGCAAACGCCTCGGCCTCGGAGAGGGCGTTGATAATTAGCCGGATTGAGCGGACGACATTGAGGTGGATGACGGCGCGCCAGGAGGGGCGCTCTGCGCGAAACGCCTAGGAGCGCGGACGTGAGACGGCGGTAGAGAGGAGCTGGCGGGCGACAAACCTTGGGCGAATTGATTAGCTGAAAATCTGGGGTAGTTATGTTTCAATTAGCGAGTAGCAGAATGATAGGCGGCGGGGCCGCTTACTCTTCAAGGTAGTCGATTTGCCTAGAAGCGGATGAGGACGCGGCGGGAACGGAGATGTTGCAGTACACACCACTCTCGCTTTGGCCGAGCAGGAGGATCTTGACAGGCTTGAGGGACTTTTTGTCCGCGCGCTGGCGGTTGAGCTCCTGGTCAATGAGGTCGGATCGCTTCTTTGCTTCGCGCTCGCGCTGGAGACGGGCCTCGCGGTCCTGGGGGGACTCGCCGGGGGGTGGGGCGAGGGCGAGGGTGAGGGGGTCGAGGTCGGGAGCGACGGTCATGGTGGTCGGAAGCAAGAAGGGATGAGGCAAGTTGTATGTAACGGAGGATCAAATATGTATGCACTGGGAATCGTTAAATTGCTTCGATATCATAAGCCCTGAGCCTGCTGGATCCAAATCATCTCGCCATACAGACTGTATTCCTCAATACGGCAAATATCTGATTTACGAGCCGACACACGCTCTCCGGGCCCGCTGTAGCCCACTACATCGAGGGCGGGATCGCTGCAACTTGATTGATGGTTGCGTACGATGGATGGATCACAGAGTGGGTGTGAAGAACGACCATCTCACGTCCGTCCTTTGAACGAGTGTTTGCTGCCCGGGGGCCGAGTGGGCTCTCACACAGCGTCGTGTCAAGCAGGAACATTCAAGGCCAATTCAAGGCTATTCAAGGCTTGCTTGAGAAATCTTATCGTTGCCATCAACGTTAACATTGAATTCATCAACTGATTCACAGATCGGCTAGGCGCCTAAAGACCTAAACCAAAGAGTCCGGGGTTGCTTGACGCCATGGAACCTCCACATAACTTCCCTTTACATCTCGCTCTACGTTCACCACCAAGTCGGAAGTCGACTCGAAATTGCTTGATCCGCCGACCTGGGATGAATACTTGTATTCAACATTTTTCAAGTTGGCTCTTGGCTGGAACTGACCTGCATCTCCGCTGTTGAATCCAGAAGGAGCTCGCTAGACTTGCTCCGAGTCGCGAACCCATATACGCGTGGGCGTCATTTAAATGACATGCGACTACGTCATGGGATCGCCCAGCCACTACTTAATCGCACGGCGTTCAACTGGCTGCATCTACCACCATGTCGCTCATCGCATCCCGCCTCGCGTCTACCCGCCCCCTCGTCTCCACCCTCGCGGTTGGTACCCCCCCAAATCCCTGTTATCCGATCGTTAAATTCTCATTGTTATCCGATAGGCCTCGCGCAGAAGATTCGCAACCGCGCCCCCACCCCCACCTCCGCCTCCCTCCAGCCCAGAGAAGAAAGGTGGCGTCTCCGGCGGCGTATACTTCATAGCCGCCGCTCTCGCCGCCGGCGCGGGCTACTACTACTACACCAACAACCCTGAGCGCGTAAAAGCCCTCAAGGACAAGGCCCAGGCCGAGGAGGAGCTCGCCGTCCGCCACGCAAAGGACATGGGCAACAACGCCATGGTGAGCATCCCTCCCCTAACCACACGCAGCCGACTGACTGACTGGCCCACCAGGCCGCGGGCCAAGACCGCCTAGCCGCCGCGCGCAGCACCGTCAGCGGCAGCCTCAAGGACGCCAAGGACGCCCGCGACCGCGTCGTCGCCGACGCCGACGCCCGCGCGCACAAGGTCGCCGAATCCGCCGAGGCACAGTACGACGCCGCCAAGTCCTCCGTCCAGAAGGGCCTCTCCAGCACGCGCAGCTCTACGGAGAACCTCTACCAGGATGCGCGCGCCGACGCAGAGAAGAAGAAAGCAGAGGCAAAGTCTACCTGGTGGAACTGGCTCGGCTGGGGCAGTGCAAAGGTCGATGAGGGTAAGGAGAAGCTCGAGCAGGGCAAGGCAAAGGCCGCGCAGGAAGGTTCCAAGGCCGCGGGCGACGTCCAGAAAAAGCTCGACAAGCATACGTGAGACATGTCCCACCACAACCCAACCCTGTATCATACACAGCTGTCCCTGTAATTATATGTATCATGAGCGTCCTGCCCCCACAGCCCTGCAAGTGCTCCCGACTCTTGACCTTGTTTCAAGGCTCGCATTTGCTTCCGCAAAAGCATCCGCTCGACTTCGTTCGATCATGTCTCATTCGAAATAGTACACCGGTAATAGAATAGATACATGGTAGTACGGCTGGCTTTTGGGTGCTCTTCTATCTACTTCTTGAGCGTGCCAATCACAGCGTCCGCCGCATACCGCTGGATCACCTTGGGGTCGTGCAGCATGTTGAACTCCTCCGTCGCGTCGCGCCCTGCGTACAGCATGATCGCCTTCTCGCCTCCAGGGTGGTCCGGCAGGAACTATGCACGTCGCAATTAGCACAACATCTACGAAAGAGAGACAGAAAAAAAAACCAACGTTGGTAACATCCAGCACCTCCCCGTTGATGGCCACCCACACGTCCTTGTTCGTCGTGTGCTTCCCTACGTCCGCGAGCGTGTACTCCTTCTTCCCACCCGCTGCCGGCGCAGCAGCCTCAGCAGGCGCCGCCGCCGCCGCGGGCGCGCTCGGCGTCCCCAGCTGGCTCGAGATCGCCCCGAGACGCCCGCCCGCCTTGGCGATCGCCGCGCTCGACTGCTGCAGCAGGTACGCCGCCGCCGAGTCGCCCGACACGCGCCCAAACACGACACACCCGAGCAGCGACGACCCGCCTAGTCTGTTCGCGCCGTGCACACCGCCCGCAACCTCGCCCGACGCGAACAGCCCCGGGATCGGCTTGCCCTTGGTGTCGATCACGCGCGACTCGGGGTCGATCTCCAGCCCGCCCATCGTGTAGTGCAGCACCGGCGTCATGATCGCCACGTGGAAAATGTCGTCGTACTTCCACTCGCCCGAGAAGAACTGTGCATGGGTGAGTTGAGGAGAATGAGAGCCCGCGGATACGAACCTTCTTTCCGAAGGGGTCCTTCTTCGAGCGGACGACGGCGTTGTAGTCTTCAAACGTCTTCTTGAGCACAGCCGGCGCGAGCCCCATCTCCTTGGCCAACGCGTCGCCGCTCTCGAATCGTTTCATCAGTCCGCGTCCACAGTAATGCTTGCAATGCCATTCAATCTCCTTTGATGCGGGGCCGTTGAGCACGAGACGGATTGGGTACTAGAAAAACGAAGCCCGTCAGCACACGGACGACCGCGTTTATTTTAAAAGACTCGATTCACCTTCTTGTTCTCCCACATTTTGCCGGTAACGTAATCACGGTGCTGGAGCTCGTCGACGAAGCGGGAGCCAGTGTTGTCGAGGAGGAGACCGCCGACACCACGGAGCGCCTCGGCGGCGAGGAACTTGACCTTGGCGTCGGGCTCCTTGGGGTCGACGAGCCCGGTCGGGTGCACCTGGACCTTCTCAAGGTCGATGCCGTGCCCGCCGACGGCCATCGCGAGCTTCTGCCCGTCGCCCGTGCAATGGTCGCCATTGGTGGTGGGAAGGTCCCACAGCTCGGGGCGGTATTTCTTGAGCAGTGAGTCCTCCGTAAAGTCGGCGGCGTACCCGCCCGTGGCGAGGATGACGGGGCCGTACGCGGTGACGGTCTTGCCGCCGTGCTCGTACTCGACGCCAGTGACGGCGCCCGAGTCGTCCTTGACGATCTTGGTCACACGCGCCTTCTTGATGATCTTGACACGCTCAGGGTTGCTGACGGCGAGGTCCTCCAGGCGCTCCATCTGGGCATAGGTGATGACCTGGGCGGAATTAGCGACGCGTGCGGGGTTAGAGCGGAGGCGGGGGTACCATTCCAGGGAACTGGGCGTCCCCACGGTGGGTTCGCGGCTGCGAGTGGCCGCCAAGACGGGCGACCTTGGAGAGGTCGAGGCCGAACTTGTCCTGGAGCCAGTTGACGGCGTCGCCCGAGCGGCCGGTGAGGACGCGGATGAGGTCGTCACGGGCGAGGTCGCGGGCCTAGCAACGCGGGCGAGTGAGCATTGGATAGAACAGCTGTTGCGAGCGTATACTTGCCGACTTCTTGGTGTCGTCGAAGAAGACCTTTGCGTTGTCGGGGATGCCCGCTTCCTGCTGGGTCTGTGTGCCGGCCCCGTTGATGCCTGAGGTGGCCTTGGTGGAATTTCCGCCCATGAAACTGGAGCTAGGGGTCAGCGCGAGACGAGCAAGAGAGCAGCGAGACGCACAGACCCTTGCTTATCGAGGAGGAGGACATTCGCGCCGCGCTCGAGGAGGGTGTGGGCAGCAGAGAGACCGGCGAGACCGCCGCCGACGACAATGACAGACATATTGGTGGTAAAGGAAATGGAGGAGGCGAATTTCCGGAGGCAGCTGAAAACCGGACAGTCTTATAGGCTCCCGCCCCGCCTGACACGTGAAATCTGGGGTCGGCCCGAATGCCGAATGCCGTCTGGGCCAGTCTATCTACAGAAACACAGTACACTCAACCGCAATTCTATGGTAAAAATATTCACCGTCATTCGCTCTCTAGGAACCCCGCAATCACGGTGCAGCTCCGCGAAACCGCGTCTTCCATGCTCATCTCCAGGCTCTCCAGCAGCACCAGCCCGGCCACCTTGCCGCTCGGCCGGCCCTTCTCCACATCCCCGTCCTCAAACACCGCCCGGTTCGCGTCGACATATGCCGGGTACACGATCTGCTCCCAGTACATCGGCGGGTCTCGCCATAGTGTGCCCTCTGGATCGGATTGCACTCCAGAAGCGGAAGCGGGACGCAGCAGTGGAGTTACGCGCGTGGAGTTAAAGATACAGGATAAAGGTCAGGGTTGATAACGCAGGGCACGGAGGCTCCTACCTGCGGTGTGGTACCCGTGCCGCTCGTGGCGGCGCTGGCGGAGCACGTCGTGCGGGACGCGGAGGTATATCCGCACGTCGAGCTGCTCGATCACCTCGGGGCTCCAGTAGAGCAGGAAGCCGTCCACGAGCCCCCAGACGATATCTTCGGCGGCGTCCGCGGCGCGCTGGCGCATGAGGCGGTCGAACACGGCGATCCAGCGGTCGCGCTCGTCGGGGGAGATGGGCATGTCCTTCTGCTCGTTGAGGTGGTCGTGGCTGCGGTGGTCCGGCGGGATCTCGCCCGTCTCCTTGACCTGGCGCAGGAAGGTGATCAAACGGGGCCACGCGATGGCGCCGGGGGCGGCGTCCCAGTCCTGGACGTTGTGCACGGGGTGCATCGGGACGAGTTCTTGGGGCTGCAAGCGAGTTAGCGAGGAGTCGCGTGCGAGCAGGACGCGAGACGAACGGGGGCAAAGTCCTGGGCGACAAGTCAGAGGAGAGGAGGGTCAGCAGAAGGAACAGACATCTTGGTGGATAATGACGCTGTTGGGGAGGATGCGCTTGAGATGCTTTGCGAGGGTGGTCTTGCCGGAGCACGTAGCACCTCTGGGCTCTGTCAGAGAGGACAGGCTGGATGGACTGCGGGACCAACCCGATGCCGACGAGGATCACTCTGCGTTTCAAGGACATGCCGAGCCCGTCGAGACTCGACCTCGCAATGGCCGACGCGATGAAGAGATATGATTAATATCCAAATCTGACTCTGCGTCACGTGCCGTTCGTCCTCGGCCCGGCATCCGACTCTGTCCCTTGCACCCGTCTTGTGCGACAACGTCGCCTATCCTCAGACCTGCGCCCAGGCCGAGGTCCGTGCTCGGGCCCCCCGCAGCCAGCGGCCGCCTTCCCAGCGTCGTATCCACTCTGCAAGCTGAGCCGCAGCTGGTGTCACGAAAGGAGCACTGCTGTGTGACTCGGGCGTCTGTCTTCTTTCCACCTCCCATTGCCATGCAGATCCTTGCTAACGAGGCCTCCATACCCGAGAACGGCCCTCCGTGAGTCATGTCTTCTCGTTTGCAGCCCATGCTCATCTCCTCAGCAGCGTATTCCACATTGGTGCGTTCAGCCGTAAATCATCGCTTGTTGCATCTCTCACAACTACTAGTTCGCGACCTCCGGGGAGATGCCGTCGGTGAAATAGACTCCCCCAGTGCCCCGGCCGGCCTCTATCCCGAGGTCATCCTCCAACTTGCTCAACGCCTCAACGACGACTACGCCGATTCCCCATACCAGTTCTACGACCTCTGGGAGCTCATCCTCACTCACTGGTTCCCAGAGAGCGAGGGCTACACCATCGAGCCCCAGTGGTCCATTCCATACCTCGACGACCTGGACGAGGCCGCGGACGTGACGTTCGCCGTGCTCGACCTCCAGAACCCGGTCCTGCTCCTCCAGGTCAGTGCCCCGCGCGACTTCCACAACGTCCACACGCGCGCCGCGGCAGAGGCCCTGTCCGCGAGCCAGTTCGAGCATGTGGCGCCGTACTGCCCGCTGGACCACCTGTGTGTCATTTCGGCCATGGGCAAAAAATGGTCCGCCTTCCACCGGTCCGCGAACCTCACCGCGCACGAGGCGCGGTCGCTCGGAGAAGAGCGCATCGACTGGATGGACGACATCGTGTCGGAGCCGTCGTATGAGATGATGGAACGGTTCTTGTGCGACGTGAAAGAGGCTGGTATGTTGTGCTATTTTATTCATGCGGTCTCGTCTAACTCTGCTCGTTCAGTTCGCGCGTATCGGCTAGGTGGGAGCATGTAAGAGTTTATTTCTGTATAAAATCATGTATAAGTACCGTGTACGACGAAGCGTTCTTGGGTTATGTACTGCTGCGATCACACCTTATCGGCCATTAGTCATGGCGATGGCGCGTTCTGGACTATCTCAGTTCTTGCATGAGTCCCTCATCCCCCAGTCCCGAGCGTCAACCGCGAGCAGATCCCCCTAGCCGCGATGCTATCAACCAGGTAATCCTCGGTCTCGGCAAGTCCTACCTCTCCACCCAGCGCATTGCCGACTCCGACGAGCGCACCCCCGACGAGTCGACCGCGCTCCTGCCCCAGCATGCAGTGAGCGCGGAAAAGCAGGTCCCTGGAAACATCAGGGGCGCCGTCTGGGCCGCGCTCACCACCGTGTTCGCGGTCAGCCTCGTGTTCCTGCTCGGTTTCCCGCAGCTGCTACCGGATGCGCTCGCGCCGCTCGTGGGTGGGTGCACCCGCTTCTAGCCCCAGCCTGTGTATCTGAAATGGGCAGCGCAAACAGGCCGCCTCCCGAGGGATCCAATGCGCGCTGCGCTAGCCATCCTCGACAAAGCCCCCGTTATCGTGCGTCCCGTTTATCCTGCGCTCAGAGTCCAAGCTCATTGTGCGCACGTAGGACGGGCACATCGGTCTGCAATGTGTCCCCCAGGCGTGGCTCTCCCTGACGCGTTTATTTTGAGCAGACCTGCCCATTCTCCTGCGGATGTTGTACGCCAACAACGTGTCTGCGGTCGATCTTGCGCACGAGTTCGCAGGCCATGTCGGTACGCGTTTATGCCCTGGGTTAATCCGCTGCCGTCTAATGAAGTCCATAAGACATCCCACGCCTCCGGGAGGGCAAGGTCGGCGGGTTCTTCTGGTCAGCGGCGTTCTCGTCCTAAACCATCCGTACTGAGCTCAGTCGCTTCCAGGTCGGTCTTCGTCGCCTGTGCAGATCCCGCGCAGGAGGGCGAAGATTTCCTCACTTCCACGTGGCGCGTCCGGTTCGTAGGAATCATTCCCGACGCATTGAATTCGTCTGAGCCGTCTCAGGGATACTCTGGAACAGATCGACGTCGCGCGGCTCACCATTGACAAGTACCCCGACGCAAGTATCGTGTGCTTTCACCGTTCTCGAGTTGCTTACACTCTTCTATAGGTGTTCCAGTTCGCTCTGGGGTCGGAGGACATCAAAGACGCCCTTGGCAAGGGCAAAATCGCCAGGTCCGCATTTTATTCTTTCGCGTTTCCTGCTCCGCTTAATTTCGGTTCCCCAGTCTGTTGGGCGTAGAAGGGTCAGTGCCGTGCTTCCCAATGCAACAGTATCTCACCCCCCTCCAGCGGCCACCAGCTCGGCACCTCTATCGCGGTTTTGCGCCAATACCACGCGCTCGGCGTCCGCTATGTTACGCTTACGCACACCTGCCACAATCCGTTCGCGGACTCGTGTGGGTATGCGCCCGGGATGATCCCCCTCCACGGCGGGCTCAGGTGAATTCCTTGATCCCCATGGCGCACCGCGCTCTGCGATTTACCCGCTTTTCCCTCAGCCCGCTCGGCCTCCGGCTCATCGACGAGATGAACCGCCTCGGGGTCCTCGTCGACCTGTCGCACACTTCGGATGACACCGCGCGGCAGGCGCTCAAGCACTCCAAGGCGCCCGTCATCTGGTCGCATTCGTCCGCGCGCGCGGTGCACGACGTCCCGCGGAACGTACCCGACGATGTGCTCGCGCTCATCGGGACCGGCGCGGGGCAGACGGACGCCGTCGTCATGGTAAGTCCATCCAACGTTGAATAAATAAATCTCATCTAAACGGTCGGTTGCAGGTCAACTTCGCGCCGCAGTTCGTCGCATCGCCCGGGAATGCCACTGTCTACGCGGTGGCGGACCACGTCGAGCATATTGCGAAGGTGGCAGGGAAGAAGTAGTATGTATCGTTTATTTTATGCGTCCTTTTCATGGAATTGACGATCCTGTCCTAGTGTCGGTCTTGGAAGCGACTATGATGGTATATCTGCTCTTTGGGAAATAGCACGGTTCTAATGTCTTCTCAGGTATCGATAGCACCCCGGTCGGCCTCGAGGACGTATCCAAGTATCCTGCTCTGGTAGGCCTTCATCCTCGTCGCCCCTTCCTCAATACATAGAATAACGTCCTCCCTAGTTCGCCGAACTGTACACTCGCGGCTGGAACAAGTACGAGCTCGCGGGGCTGGCCGGCGCCAACCTTTTGCGCGTCTTCGAAGGCGCAGAAAAGGTGTCGCGCGAGCTGAAAGCTGCGAACACGCCCCCTGTGTTCGACCTGTACGACAAGCGCTCCGATATGCCGTAAAGTAGGTACGGCCATGGGAATATGATATGATTATTTCTGCGCGACGTTCCTGAGGTCTATCACTGTCTGTCATCATGATCCGCCATGGCGCTTCCTGGATTGACGTGACAAGATACTTACTGAATTCCCTTTCCGAGCCGGCAATCAACCGCTTGGACTCTACATAACATAGGGCGAATTTATCGCAATTGCGCGGATGTACGACGCACGCACGTCTGGACATTCCGCTCCCGCTGTCACTCGACTGTCACCACATTCGGAGCCCGGGAGCGTTTGGTTTGTCGCGTTCAGCAGCTTTCAGGCTCCCGTCATTCCCCCTGATCTCCGAGTCGCTCGTCACGATATCCGCCCTTCAAATTTTCCGTCGTCCGTCTTCCTGAATCTGTGTCACCGCGACGGGTTTCCTCAAAGGGACGGATCACGTAGGAAAGACGTCTGTGGGTGCGTAGCCTTTATAGCCACAGTCGCGATGGTATGCTCTCTGGTTTGTTTTTTCTGTTCAGCCACGCCGTTCTTTGTCTTGGCCGGGTGCCAGCTTAGCATGAGCTCTTTTCTTTGGCTTTTTCTCGCTACAACTCTGTTTCTCACAGAATGTCTGGGACTCAGCGTCCCATCCGTTTCAGAGTGCGTGAACGGCTAGCGCTTGACGGGTGGTTGTTCATTGGCCTGCAGGAGCTGCACGACAGATGCGTGTCGACCCGCTCAAAGATCTGTCGACAGACGCCCTATCAGGGACAGTGCGCACCCCGAAGCCTTAGTGCGTAGGGTTTCAACCAAAGAAGGAGCCATCAAATAATTTACCGTTCTATAGCGTCTACGTTCACTAAACCTTGATACTTACCAGATCATTGTCATCGTGGCTGCAGTCGTTGGAGCAATGGCTGTGTGCGGGATCCTTGCCATTGTGCTCTGGTACCGCAGGGGAAGCTCTTCGTTCGTGTCCAAGAAGGAAGAGGGCTTTGCGGACCTCGACGACGACAAGGTCCCGCTGAGCGCACCGTACATTGCCCCGCCTCCCCGAGTCTACGCTGAGCGGTGGGCGTCGTTGGTGGGGTCGACGTCACGCTCAGCCGCCCAGCCATCGGCTACCCGTTGGCCCAATCTGGTCATTTCCATTCCCGCCGACGAGCCGCCACCGGCGCGGAGCTGGAAGCTTAAGAGGATTCCCGTTCCACGGCTCTCCAGTCTCGCCTCTGCGGGCCCGCGTACGCCACTCGCCCGGATGCGCCTCGCGCTCCGTACTCCCCGGACGCAACAAGACTTTCAAGGATCACGGTCTTTAAGCCTCAGGCCGAAGCCGCCCCCTTCCCCACTTGCAATTTTCCTGAAGGAGGATTCCGACCGGCGGCTGCCGAGCCCGGGAATAGTCAGCGGTGTCCCCAGCGCGCTGCCATCGGCGCCTCCAATGACGAGCAGACTCGCAGCGTTGATGTACAGAACGAAATCCGAATATAAGGTTTAGGAATTTTCCAATTACCGATTACGGAAATTCTTTGCGCAAAATAATATAAAATTAATGTGCCAGCATGGGTTGAGAAGACGGCCGTTGCTGATAGATATTAGCAATACTTAAGATGGGATGCCGCCCAGATGGGTTTCAAGGTTGCGCGCGCAGAAGCAGGCGCTGTTTCATATGTCAAATATACCAGAACCGGGTGACGCGGCGGTCGCTTTGGCTGCAAGGATACGCGAACCCGATGAATCTGCACGCCCAGGCTACTGGCAGCTTTGCCTCATCTTTTCTCAGTATCGGACATTACTTCCGGGAGCAACCCTAGTAGAGAGGTAGGAGGATTGTCACTAATCATCCGACATGTCCGCGCCCTTTGCTTTCCGGGCTTCGATTCTCTCCTTCATCACCTTTTTCGCCGATTCCTTGGCGCTCTCGAGTCTTCCGGCCTTTCCCAGGGCGACGGCAAGGGCGACAGCAAGTCCAAAGTGGTTATGTTTCCGGACGCTGTTCTCGAACTGCACGTGATTGTCTTTGACCTCAGCATGTTGTTGGGGTAGGCTTTAGGACAAGACTTACGGCCCAGCGTTCACGCTTCGAGTTCTCAGTGGAGAGTTTGACGACGATTTCTGCCGCTTCCGAATGCTGATTCGAGGCTTGAAGTGCGCTCAGTTGGGACTGAAGGGAGGGTACAGGATCATCGCGAAGCGCGAGAAGACTGAATTCAAGCTGTTTGGCGAATAATAAGCCCACGGTGTGGTCACTTGAAGAGAGAAAAAAATACATACTGCACCAGCGGGATAAGTCGCTATACGCGCTTCAATCGTTTCCCTGGCGCATGCTTAGAAAGGAGGGTCCAACGTGCGCGACGAATACACACCGCGCCTTCTTCAACCATCCTTCGCCCGCTTCCTCGTACGATCCGTGTCTGACGGGGAATTCTTTAAGGCCATCCAACTCGTACAGCGATCCCATCACAGGCAGGTAGACAACAAAATGGTAGGCGTCTTCGGAAGTTTTTGGAAGACCCAGACCGTCGAGAGAGATGGCGCTTGGGGGAGAAAGGGAGTTGTGGGCTTCCCTGAGCCAATCCGCACTCGTGATAACCATGCCGCGCGTCTGGGGATCCATTCCGGTGGTAAAGCTAGTGAGCTCGGCGAGTTGGGGCCCAGTAGCCAACGAAGGTATGTTCCCTAGAGCATTCAAGACCGCCAGGGTTGCGCATGCGTTGTTGACGACCTGGTGGGCAAAGAACCCGGGGAAATCGCGGTCATATTCACCTCCTTGGGCGGCAGAGGTGGATTCGCCCGAGGTTGGTATCCATTTGAAGAGGAATATGAGGGCATGGAGAGGTTGGAGCATTGCAAGAGATTCTGGGTCGAGTGAATAGAGATCATCAACTATTAGAGGCACGCTCGTCGATGAGTCATGTTCTCTGTATTCTCTGGACACTCCTAGGGATTTCAGCAGCTCCCTAGAAAATGTAAGCAAAGGTAGACGGCGCTAAGGAAATCGTATACGTGAACACGGAAGGCTCACTCTCCGTCAACTGCCACCCAGATTCCTCCATCAAAAGATAATGTATTCGGTGTGAGGTGAGGTTCGCGAGTTGCGACTCGTAGGGCCAGATAAATAAAACAGGTTCAAGCTGCTTCGGATGCTTTTTCGCTTTCGTGACGCGTCCTTCACGTGCCCGAGTCGAGGCCAACCAAAACCAAACAGCACTACGCGGAGTTCTTCATGCCATGGACGCAGAATCGGATCCCAAGGTGATTAACCGCGCCAGATTCGAGCTCGAGCTCGAGTTCGTGCAGGCTCTGGCCAATCCATATTACCTGCACTCTTTGGCGCAGCAAAACATCCTCGATCAGCCGGCATTTATCAACTTCTTGCAATATCTCCTCTATTTCAAGGAGAAGGACTACGCGCGTTTCATCCAGTTTGTATCTGTCCATCGGTGTGTTCCCGTCTCATTGAGATTAGCTATCCGCACGCTCTCCATCATCTCGAGCTTCTGCAACACGCGCAATTCCGAGCAGACATGAGACAGGATGAATTCCGCGATCTTTTACACCAAAAACAGTTTGACCATTGGCGCACGAACCGGAATGGGGCGACGGTCGGTCCGGCTGTGGATGAGAGTACTAGTACTACTTCGTGAGATGTAACAGTTGCATTATCGAAAACTTGAACAACGTCGGGTCGAGAACGTGACAAGCGCCTTTGTCACACTATTTTATTTGATGCCATTGCCAGATGCGCACTACGACGAGTCGATAGCTGGCCGCCCTCTCCCACATCCCGCGGACGATGCATACGAAATGCACTCTAACGACCTTGAGCCGGTACACCTGGCTTCTCTCGTGGAGAAGAAACGTTTATGGTGGCGAAATGCTATCGTCAGCACCCTATTCATCGCGTCTTGGTACGCCTGTACCGTCGTTAGACACCTTTATTCGTCTCACCGGAGTCCCTGCTTAGGTTCTTCTTCTCCACGATCCTCTCTCTGTACAACAAATGGATGTTTTCGGACAAGTACTTTGGATTCCCGTACCCTCTTTTCGTGACGACGATGCACTTTTTTGTGCAGTTTCTTTTGGCCGCCTTCTTGCGTGCTGTATGGCCCCATCGTTTTCGACCAGAACAACACCCGACGGCGGCGGACTATGGGTGAGCAGCTATTTTCAATACAGGTCTATGTGTTACTTGGAACACATGGCCATCTCGGGCTCAGGGCCAGCAAGGCAGCTGTGGCGGATGCTTTGAATGAGAGTTTGATGAACGGGTGCCCATCTTTCGTGCCAGTTGGGGATATGTGCACAGTTGCATGGCCGTTCCTTCATGAAACTTGGGGCCTAGCGCCCCTCCACATTGTTTATTCCCCATAGACGGCTATTTTCCGCTCTAGCGCGTTCCCAATTCAGTACACTCACGAAATTCTGATCTAGCAAGAAAGCTGTTCCTACTGCGGTTGCCACAAGTCTAGATGTTGGACTCTCGAACCTGTCTCTCAAAACGATTTCGCTGTCTTTTTTCAGTACGTCGGCTTATTTTGGCCTTGTGAATCGGACAAGCCTGAGTTCCATCATGTTCAGCAATGTGCAAGTCGTCATCGCTAATATTCGTCCTGCTATTCGCCTTTCTATTTCGGCTAGAAAAGTTCTCTATACGGCTCATCGGTGTCATCTTCCTAATTTTCTCCGGGGTCCTCCTCATGGTCGCCACTGAAACGCATTTCATATTGGGCGGATTCATTCTCGTGCTTACTGCAAGCGCTCTGGGCGGTTTTCGGTGGGCTTTAACCCAAATATTACTGAAAAACAAGAAAATGGGCATGGATAATCCAGCTGCGACAATTTATTGGCTGGCTCCTGTGATGGGCATCACTCTTGGGATAATCAGCTTTGTCCTGGACGACTGGTCGGCCTTGTTTAGCAGTCATTTCTTTGTCGGCGTCACGGCTTTGCAGACTGTCTTCTTCCTGACAATGCCAGGTATTGTCGCGTTTTGCATGGTTCTGAGCGAGTTCTCGTGAGTCTACTCGGTTTTTACTTTAACAAGATCTAAAAATGTATGAAGCATTATTCAACGTGCAGGCGTGGTGCCCATGTCTATTGCTGGCATTGCAAAGGAGGTCACAACGATTAGTATCTCAGCCGCCATTTTTGGAGACAACCTCACGCCGCTCAACATCATAGGTGTTGCTATCACTGTTTGCGGTATGTGATCTGATCTGCTCCCGCCCGCTTTTCACTAATAGTTGGAGTACCCGTTCAGGGATCGCGCTCTTTACGTACCACAAGTATCGAAAATCGTTGGAGACTGCCGTACCCCTGGACGCTCATGGCAACCCAATCTCGATTGAACACGGTGTGACTGGTACCGTTGATGGGTCCACCTCGAGCCAAGTTGAGCTCGATGAAACTGCGCGCTTGACCCGCGGTAGTGATGAATTCAACGGGGTACGTCTTGCACCATGACGTGTGCACCGTTTGTTTGCCCTGTCATATCGCTGACTTGAAAGGTTTTGAAAGGACTCGGATGATGATGCATCAACGACCTATCATTCACGGTCACTTTTTTCCGCCGATGCAGACGACGATGCCGAAGAGCTCCGGAGTATACGATCCTCCAAAATACGCTGGGCCTCCGGCGAACGCGGTCACGGATTAGAACGGAGTACGCCGGTCTCTCCTGCAGCCCGAGAGTCGATAGAAGTCACGCGAGCATGGGGGGATGGCTAGGCAGGCCCCGAGTCACTTCCAAGACAATGCAATAATTGGCGTATGCTGCCGCTTTTCTCACGTTTTCCAGGAGACCCGAGTGATGTGACGGAAGCGCGCAGCGGGGCGCCTGCGCGCTTCATTAGTGGGTGTGATCTCCCTGAGAGATATATATAAAGACGCATACGATTTTGCTGTCAGCACATCATTGCATCTGCATCTGAAATCAGCGTATGGCTATCAAAAGACCCATATTCGGATGGCCGGCGAGGCCGTGCAAGACGGGGACGGAGCGCTCTGCTGGGCCGAAGATGGCTGCTGGATTCCAGAAATGCAGCGCACAGCGAAGGGGGTGGGGGGGGGCCAACCGGCGGGACTCGGAGTGATGCGCTAGTCCGCGGGACCATGTGGTGATGGAGGGCTGCCGTAAAAACCCACGGCTCTGGTTACAGGTCGTGCTAAGCGGGCCTGTTTCAGCGGAGACTGGCGGGGAGTCAGGACGGGGAGTTGTGGGCGTCCGAAGCTGTGCGAATATTGTGACACAGTTTATATGGCGGAGAGAGATCCGAATCAGCTCGCTGGCGGCAGGGGGCCACGGTGGTTGGCAAGGCCAGGGCTCTTAGCATGATGGGATCGGCTGGGGGGGGGGCTGAAACAGGACGGGATATTTGAAGATATTTCAGGACGATTTTATATTTTTTTTCAGGAATGTAACAGCCCGTGACTGTCGCAGGCTAGCCTTGAGTTTAGGTCATGTATATAAGCCGCTCACCCGAATTAGGTCTCTTTTACTTTCCCAACCAATGGACGACTCCTTCCAGTTCATAATCGAGTCACCTCAGCACGCCCAAGGGCACAAGAAGCGTCCGCGCCTTGTCACGTCCTGCGACAACTGGTCCGTGCTCCGTCCACCGCTCGCTCCGCCCGTTTCTGACGCGTCCCAGTCGTCTGAAAAAGATCAAGTGTCTCCAGCCCACCCCCGAGGCAAAGTGCGAGGCGTGCAAAGCCGCAAAGATTCCCTGTCGTTTCCGTGATCGTGAACGCTACTTCGCTGAGCGCAGTCGCGCAATTGCTGGCCCAAATGTTGGATCGCCGTATGGGGATGAACCAAGGTGCGCAATAACCAATTCTCTCCCAAGCGAGGAACCCGATCCATGCTGTAGATCCCCGTCCCTCGACAATTATTCGAACTCCAGTTCCTCCAGTCCCTCTCATTCGAATCCCCGCTCTAGCACAAATTCCCCGAAGCCCAGTGGCGTCGTAATACCGGACGGAGATGTCCGCTACCTCTCGTACCCCCCCGAGTCGCGTCGTTCCGTAGACAGGTGCGTCCTGCATGAAAATTGCGTCGGGACAATCTCATTCGACACTCATCAGGCGTAGCGGCCCATCGTCTCTCCGTCCGTCGCGGAACGACCCCATAGGGTATGGTTTCATCTTCCCTTCCCCGCAACTAGTTGAAACCTCTAATAGAAGTCGTCCCAGCAGCCAACATGGCACTAGACCGGTGCATTTATTCGACCCAGAGCGCCCGCAATTCCCCCACCCGACATACATGGCACATTTCATCCAGCTTTTCTTTGAGCAATTGGGCGCCGAATTCCCGTTTATAACTTACGACGAAGTTTCCCGAGATTTCTGGGATCAACTTTTATCACCTCTCCTGGCTAATTGCATCGCCGCTATGGCTACTAGGTATGTTCCGTGTGTTTCCCTAGTGGCTCGCGACCGAGACCCAAAACAGATATTCCACTCTTTCTGAACTTACTGTGCGCGGACTACATAATGTAGCCGAAACGTATGGGGAAAATGCAAAGGTCAACACTCTCGCATCGCACCGAGTCGCCGTAGACTTATGGAGCCCGTTAGAACATATTAGCTTCCATCAATCACATTCCCTCAATGGATACTTTGCACGGAGTAATGCTCTTGTCGTGGTCGGAATACAAGAATAATCGCATCCCTGGTAAGCAAACGGTGTTATGATGTATGGGCGAAGAATCTAATTAGTCACAGGCCTCCGGAGTTATTGCCAAACGGCGATGAGGATGGCAATCGACCTTGGTTTGTCTGATCAGAACGTGAGCCCGATCAATGCAAGTGAGAGTGAGCGCAACCGCAGAAGGTCGACTTGGGCGAGTATCCTCCAGCTGCATTTGACAGCATCGTCGTGTAAGCCCAGCTGTTCATTTCGATCTTTGACCATGCCCTCATATTTCGGTCCAGTTCGTTAATGCATAGATAATTCGCTATTCGCATATGGATGTGTATAATATTCGCGTCCTACAGCCCTATTCTACATAATGACCACGCTTAATTTGAATCTGAACAGTTGTTTTGCAGGTGGTCCATCCAGATTGAAATCTTTCAGTTTGATTTTATTCGGTAAATTTATTACTTTTACACTTTTCAACTAAGCAAGTTCCAGCTAGTGGTCTTTTTGTTACTTCTCCACCTGCATAGCATTTTGAGTAGTAGCATACAGTTTCAGGCCAGTTTCCTATCGGGACCTGATGCCATAAGTATCATTGCAAAAACATGTCGCCTGACGCTCGACTGAATACTGATTCTGACGCCAAACTAACTCGACGCTGAACGTCCTCCTGATTTCACACGTCAATTGCCCAATTTAGCCTAACTGTCGTAGGGCTGGATACTAGGACCCGCTCCTGTCGGGAGAAAGTGTTTTTGTCCCTTTCCTCTACACACATGCGCATGTCCGTCTCGGGCAATACGAGCTATGAAATCTCTGCTTACATGCGCGTTGCAAGTCTCGCAATAGCTGGTTACGAGTGCGTATGAAAGCTCATGCGCCGTGAAATTGCCGCCAAAGCGGATTTAGTTACCTACAAACTCTTCCCTTCGAATTGCGCATGTGGAAGGAGCAATGGAGAGCAAGACAGCTAACGTGCGTTTCATTCGCTCACCTCTTGTCCGGTTCTAATCTCCGACTCCAATCAGGCTGTCTTTCGCCCTATTCACTCTTATTCGGTACCCCGGTTTATGCTTCATTCCTTGATGCGCCACTTAATCGACCTGGCCAGCTACACAAGCATCTTCGTGTTAGCTGTGTCTAATATTGGATTTTTCTACACGAATTTCACCGTAGAAAGCTGTCGAAAATACTTTCTTATCCCTTCTGTATTTAAAGGCGAGTGCTTGCGACTTTGGCGACGTCACGATTGGTCTGACCAAATGCACCAGTTGTACAAGCGATGGTCTCTCAGGCGATCCTGGGCTTCCGGTGGATTCATTAACATTCCTGTGGTTCCAGTTTGACACTGACACATTCGCAGAGCATATAATCTGTCCCGTAAATCCGCCACGATCGGCGGTGCTCTATTTATTATTTATATTACTTGCTGTTCTGTGAGTCCATAAGCTGTGCCTCATTTTGTCTGCTCATGCTTTGAAACTAGGTGGAATGGGTTACAACTCTATATAAGAGGCAAAGTAAGCTGATTCCGTCCATGAAAGACTCCCCAATATAAATATGCACGTCAAGTGGTGTACAAGGTAAGCTTCTCAATCCCCCCCGCACACGGCCACTGTAATCGTCCTTTAGGGAAAGTCAGTGTTGAACGGCACTGGTTCTATTGTCATCTGAGATTTTTTCCAGTTGTGCTAGCCTCAGTCCACATGGCCTTTTCGGAGGCTGGATTCACTATGCTGTGGCGATAATCTATGACTTTACCGCGACCGTTTTCTGCATTGTGTTCTTACTCCAACTGAAGGCTTCGAGTACTTCGATGTGCGTCTCATGTGCCAATGCTACAGCTATGCTGATCGTGCAACTAGGATGGCGAGAGTTACAAGGATGTGAGCTACCTGTCGTGGCTGGGTTTGTTTTCTAGCGTTGAGGATTAATTAGGATGCTCGTTGATGGCGTGTGGTACTTTGTGGCCCTCGCTTTGGTCAACTGCCTCAATGTGGGATTTTATCGAGCAACTCCGCTGGCCGACGAAGTACAGGTCAGCCTGCGTTCGTTGCTCCCACACTCTTGCCTCCTAATGATTTGTCATTCCAGACCGCCGCGTAAGGCTGTCGCATTTCTCAAGCCCCCTCCTGCTGACCTACATTCAGGGCATCCCTTGGATATTGCGTTACATGGATTATGAGTCAGGTGGGTCCAGATAAATTTCCTTGTGTACAACGTGAGCTGAAGTCAACATCCAGAAACTCCTAATGCATCTACATGGTTCGATTGGTCTTCCTATGAAGTCCGGCGCTAATCACCAAGAGTAGATGCATCAATAGAACGACGCAACGAATCCATAGGCGCCGCTGTAACCATAACGCAACACATTGCGTCTGCCCGAGACGTGAGTCGCGCCATTAGGTCACAATTCGAGTCGAAAAGCGGGCTGGACTTCAATTTGACGGTGCCCGACTTCGATCTCGATTCGATACGGAGCGGACCACCCATCGCCGAGGATGTTGACGTTCAAGTCAGGGTTGAACGGACGGTACGCATGGAGCGAGTACCCCGTGTTTATGAATTGGAGGACTATTCCCGGAATGCTCGAAGTACTCGGCATTCAAAACATTCATGATTATTTAAAAAACACAATCGACTGAAAAGTGATTCAGGTGGGCTTGAAGGTGGGGGATACCACTTGAGTGGTGAGGGAGACCGCTTGGATTTCAAGTGAACCGACAACTCCAAATTAGGGGTCGCATCGCAAAGACTTATCGAGGAATCGCCGAATCGGGAAGCCCCACGATAAGCCGAACGTTGATATGTATCTAGTCTCCCGTAGTCAGACTCCACGAGATTTATGATAGTCGATAAATCTTTTATATGGAGTCTGATTTCACTGGCGCAGCACAGCATTTGATCGACACGTGACTGTTCTCACACGGTTAAAAGAGTGCATTTCGATGCGATTTTCCACATTCTGAAGAGACAGAAGGTCAGAGGCCACATCATATTGTCGTCTTGGGGACTTTCAGCCTGAAATATAACAAGGGACAAAGAAGAACGGCGCATTCGATGCGTGGGAAAGTCACGTTCCGATCATGTTTGGCGCTGGTCTTTTCAGGGGCCTGCCAGTAATTACAGACTAATATGTATCGAATCTCCCTAGATACGGACACGCTTGCAGCTGTCTGAGGCGAAGGCGGGTTGGCGGGCGGGCGATGCTAATCACGGATCAGTGTTGTATGTTGTGAGCATTTAGCTGTTCATTATCGTTGTACAACGCCCATCAACGAGTTATTCTGTGTCTCCATTTCTTTCTTCTTCACCTTCTCCTGCGAGGCCGGCCCTCATTTTTTATTTCATTGAAACACCGGCTTGGTTCCTTTTCACCATGTCGGATACGATTTTGCTGCCGGACGGCTCAGAGTTGCTCTTGCGGATAGCTTACACTTCCAGAGAAGTCCATGGTGTCACGGTGAGCTTCCCCCCACCCATCCCTGCCATTTTGTTAAGTTTCAGGTCCTTGTCGTGATCTCTTGCTTCTCTCTCATCGCAGTCGTTGGTTTACTCCTGGCAATATCGGCGAGACACTTTCTTTCTATTTAACAAAACTAGCGACTCATTTCCACGGCAGCTTTCGGCTTTTAATACTCGCTCTTCTATTAACCAACATCTTTTCGTCCGCACCCACGTTTGTTTACATGGATTCTGCCTCGGGTCGCTACTCACGCGATCATCTAGGTCGCAGCATATTTTATTTCCCTTCTATTAAGCGACCTCATCCAGGCACTGGGTTCGATTCTGAACGCGAGATGGATTCGTGATATGGCAGTGGTGGTCGGAGATGTATGCGTTCTACAAGGTGATTGGTGTCTCCTGCATACCCGTGCAAACCTAACAATTGTGTGTATTCCATAGGCGTCTTGAAAGTGATTAATATTCTATGTACTTCCTGTGCAAACCTAACTGCTCCTCAGCAAATCGCAGACGTTGCAACCGCCTTTTGGACGCTTGTGAGTTCGAGCCGAGCCAGTTGTTCTTTCAATAACTTTTGAGATCAGGTCATAGCAATACACACCTTCGCACTCCTTTTCCTGGAGCTCAAGCCCGGTCGTTTCGTTCTCCTAACGACCTTGATAGCGGGCTGGTCTGGTATTGCCACAATTGTGATAGCTGGTCCTGCCGCACTGGATACTGCGCATCACGGCCCATTCTGTCAGTCCTTCTGCTGTAGCAACGGTAAAATCCTTCTCACCTTCCGGTAGACGGCATTTCTGGGTACTGGTGCTGGATCTCTCCGCAATACACTACTTCACGAATCACGTACGTTGCAGTTTATACACCCATCCCAATGAACATACCACTGACCTCAACGCAATAGGCTGGATTATATGTTTGTAAGCCTCGCATATCTCTTCTTCTCCCGAGTCTTTATCGTTCCACAGATGTTTATGGCCGCCGCGTTCAGCTTCCTTTTGTACAGCGCCATCTTCTTGCGTATGCGCGGGAACATCGTCGTAACTGGCCGACGGATTTCGATCCGTTGGGCCGGAATCAATGCATGGCGTGGAAAACAGTTCGACCAAGCATTGGCTATTGCCAAGCAAATGCTTTTGTGCGCTGATCGTCTATGCCCATCTAAACTACCCAGACTGATATTTGCTTTACAGGTATCCGGTAAATAAGACTCGATTTAGCAAGAGCGTTTGAGCTGACTGACTTCAGGTTGCATATACAATTATAATCCTCCCCATCGCTGCCTCTCGATTCAGCTCTTTCGCGGGTAACGACGTCCCTTTTGAAGTGACCATATTCAGGCGCGTCGTATTTCCCTGTATCTGACATTCGCATGTGCTAAGCCATGCATTAGTGCGGCCGTCTTCCTGTTGTCTGGGATCGTCAATGTCACGCTTTTTACCACGACCCGTCGCGTACTTCCTCCAGATTCATTCAAGATTCCGAAATGGAGTATCTCCCGACCCCAGCCCCTCCCAGAATATACTGTCGAAGCTGGGCCCGATTCCTACTACCAATCATCTGGGACATATGCTGAATCATACGAGGAAAAGGAAAAGAGATACTCTTTGGGTCCCCTCGATTCAATGCCTCCTCCTCTGCATATACGCACAACTGAATCTGAAGGAACCCCGACAACGCTTGCTCCCGCCTCCATGTCTTCTCACCGAGACAGCGGGGAAAGTGTGTTGAACTTGTACGAGTCCAACATCCCTTTGACGCCAGCGGATGACACACGCCGCCCGGACGCACATCGTGTTGGGTACTAAGCAGTATTATTTTCTATTTATTAACTGTACTCTATGTTCTTTATATACTTGTACACCTATTCTTGACGGCGATGAGTGACCTGTTCCGCCGACCAGGGGAGTGTCCCGTTAAACAGCTGCGTATTGGCTTTCGGACACCAGCCAAGGAGCGACCTCAGCTCAGGGCAGCTTATATAGTATGGTGGGTAGCGCGCGTCGTAGTTTCGCTGTCTGCGTTTGTTGGTTAGGTAGGTGTGGCAGCCATAGAGGTCTGACAGATAGGGTAGATATCCGTTCTGATGCTGCCACAGAGTCAGAAGAAAGTTGCAACAGACAAAGTATGCGCACCTCCCCCTGCCGCGCTTGGGAATTATCACCATCCATATCTATCCCAATATAATTGAAGTTGCCTTCTGGCCATCGTATAGCGGCTCGATGGAGCTCGTGGAATCGTGCCCGCTTCATTTCGTAGCCCACGACAGTAATTTTGTCGGGATAAGAACCGGTGTACTCGCGAAAGCGAGCGATCGAAAATAAGAGGTTCTGGAACGAGTCCAGGGCATAGCCTTCAGAGGTAGCACGATTGAACGTTTCCGACTGAAAAAGTCCTGCATTCAATGCCAATCGAAGGTATGATTCACCCTCGGTAGTTGTCGAAGTCGGCTGTGTTTGTCCTCTAGTTCATTGATATTAACTATATAAAATGGCATGGTGGAGTCAGAAGACTTACCCACTAAAGATGACTAGTGACCGTTCGTCGTCAAGGGCTAGTCGCGCGCTGTCGAAGAAATTAGAGGGGTCATTCACCCGTCTACAGCAACTCACGCGTTTGAAATGTGCTTGAAGAACACATCCAAGAGTCTTGGCTATTATATCGTTTGAAATAATAAAATTATTTAAACGTGAACAATACATACCTCTTGATTCGCCTGATATGATTGAAAGGCCCACTCGTCGGCCCTCATTCGCAAGTCCGGGTTTGTGCCCTTCCAAATTGCATGACCAGGAACAACGATAAGGTGATTCAAAGTATGCTGAAGATCGGGAAGAGAGGCCAGCATAGTCATAGGAGGATTTAAAGATGGGTGAGCTGGGCCATCGGAGAAGAAATATAAATGGACGTTGAACATAAGAGATATGAGTGCCAAGGCGGCTAGTCCGAGCACAGCAAGATTCGTCGCCCTCGAACGATTGAGTAGCGAGGTGCGTCTGAGTGAGAAGCCATGCCTGCGGTGCGTCGACACTGGTTTCGGGAGCATGAACTAGGTCAAAGCGCATCAATCAGCGATTGTTCGGCACGGGAAACATGAACAAAGTTTAACAATTTGCCGTTTTGCGATTTTTTTGAGTAAGCCGGTGAAGTTTTATTTCAATGTTTACACTGTACAGACTCGCGGTCAAAGCTCGGGGAAAAAGCCGAGTAATCCATCCTGGTCATCTACACCTCCGTCGGTGTCATACTCCAGCTGCCAACTCTGAAGCCGGATTTTCATCAACTCGTCCCAGAAAAATGTGGGCTCCCCATCGGCCTCGTTTAAGAACGCTCGGATGCGTCTCAGCCATCGTTTCACCATTTTGAACCGGATTTCTCCCGTTACGTTGTCTGTACAATTGAACGGCGGTAAAGCCTCCTGGTGAGCTAGCATGGTGACCTGAGCTGGGTCAGAGCCGCCAAGAAAAGTTGAACATAGGTTTCTCAACTAACCTGTCCGAGCCAGTAGAACGGTAAAACTGAGACTTAATTAAG
Organism: Mycena latifolia; assembly: GCA_029289555.1. Taxonomy (NCBI): domain Eukaryota; kingdom Fungi; phylum Basidiomycota; class Agaricomycetes; order Agaricales; family Mycenaceae; genus Mycena; species Mycena latifolia. Next base: position 1,871,462 of record JARJLE010000002.1, read on the forward strand.
AGATGGCCTCAATGTGAAAGCGAACAAAGGGCTCACCATTTTCGATGAAGGAGGGTTCTTGCGTTGCCTGTGGGTATCCCGCACGACTTGTCATCCAGCTGTGAAGCCAATTGTGCAGCGCATATTGGAAGCTCAACACTGTCTGATTTGGAGTATCTTCGTCGCCTCCCATGTCCCCCGCCGGAAGAATTGTTTCGGAACATGCAGTAAACAGGTCGCGAAGGATGGCGTGGATAAGAACAAAGTGGCCAAATGAACTTAAATTTGGTGCGGGAGTGAATAGAGGGTTAATCATCAAGGCGGATGTTGTCGGCAAATCAAGTCCTGTGAGGCGCTGGTGTGAAGATTGGTATAGGGAGGGCGTCTCAAGAACAGACAACCATTCCTCGGCTGATCCAGCTCTCCAAAGTGCATCTTCGCAAGGTAGTCGCAAAGTGACCTCGCCTGGGATATATGATGGCGACAATCCAAAATAGATGCTCTGACAGCAATCATGAAGATAAGACAATAACAAAGCCCTAGTAGACGATTAGTCAAAAGCTGAGCCGTGAATCGTTACAACTGACCTTTTCATTGTCTCGTAAAAGGCCCAATCACGCCACATTTTCTCCGTTGAAGTATGTGTAGGGGTCCAGGACGCGTTTTTGGAGATTAATCCAGTCTTCTGGACGAAAAAAACCAGCATGCCATGATATAGATTGGATGCGGATCGTTCATCTGGCTTTTGGTGGAAAAGACCTATGGTTTGCAACAGAACGACAGCAAGTACTAAATAAACTTGTTCCGTGGGCTCCGTCAACGTTGCAGCCTGAGCAGTGAGTCCATTACGCCTGCCATACGGTATGTATTTACTCACGAAAGCCTGGGCAAGTCCTTCTCGGACAGCAGCCAGAGACTCGGTGATATAGGTCGCCGCTTTACGCGTCTTGACAAACAGAGCGCCGCATGCCTTGATAGACTTGATGAGATACGGTGGCTTGCCTGAATTTTGATTAGTTTAGAACGGAACTGTGTTACAGAATGCTCGAGACCATCCAATTTGAATGTCGCACTGTGTACTATTGGCCTATCGGAGTGTGGTCAGTTATGAGGACGACGAAGGTTTAGTGGAAACCCACATCTGCGAAAGGAATGCGTTGAAGAAAAGGTACACTGATCACATTCACCGTCAGCATGAACTAGATTCACACCGGAAGTTAACGACTAACAGTAATGCTTTGGGTCTGCCGCCTGCAATTCGCGGCTGAAAAAGTCATTCAGGAGCGAGCGCTGTTCTCCTTCTGCTTGCGGATGCGAATTGTGAGGATATATTAACAGTTCCTGAAACCAGGGTTGCAGCAGATCCGTCTGAAGTGGGAGTTCATCCAGGGAAGGAAATGGCAATGGGAATTCATCCGATGATGTCGAACTTGCAAAAGTGGCAAAAACGTCGCTGAAGAGAGGTTGGAAAACATCGTTTTCATACATGGGAGACAAATGACTGTGGACCAGCGCCACGGGCAGATCATCCTGGGGATATGTCCCTGTAGATAAATCCGCCAGCTCGTTAAAGAGCGAATCCATGGGCGGAAATGGGGTGGGGTCCGGTGCTTGGCCTCCAGCTAACGAAAGGGAAGGTCGGGAAGTGCTCGCCATTGGGGATGGTTCGGAGTGAGTGGAAACAGAATGAGGACCTGTAATCGTGGGTAGTTTTATGTTCCTCGGAGCAATAGCGAATAAACACTCTCGCCCTCTGGACTTGCATCTGGAACATGGATCATTGCGATCACATTTAACTTTGGACTGAGTGCATAAAATACACGATCTCAGCCGATGAGGTCGACTGGGGTCTTCGCAGTTTTTCTTGTGTCTTGCGAGCAAGTCGCTGCGAGTAAACTGGGCATGGCACGTCTGAAAATTGTGAGCTGAAGGACTCGAATTAGGTTCAGTGAACTCACTGTACAGCAATGGAGGCGTTCGTTTGTATCTAAAGACTACCTATCAGTTCAACTAAGGAATAAAAACACGGCAAACCAGCTGACGCGTTTTTATATGTCTGGTTAAGTGAGTTGAGCGCGTGAATCTAGCAGAACAGTGAGGGCAAGCCTATTCAACAGAGTAATTAGAACGCAAAAAAGGAAAGGAAGAGAGGGGAAAGGCCTTGGTTTGCGGGAGTGTTGGGATATTGCCTTTGTGATTTCTCATCTTGCTGACCTTGCCGTCTTTGTTGAGCAACTCTGTGGAGGACTCCAGCAGATTGCTAGTCGCCATCTTGCACTAGAGGGTGCTGGAGAGAGCTATGTGTATGTGTAGGGTTGATGTCGATGACCGAAAGGGGCACTACTCGCGGCCGAACACATCGCAGCATTGCGTCATGCGGTGCCGTACATGGAATGTATTATTATAAAATAAAATAAAATAAAAGTATTCAAACATCAACTTTGCATTCTTGAGCGATAGCCCAGGATACAGCTTCCTCAACATCCTCTGCAATATAGGTTGGTTTATGCATCGGTTGACCTCCTGTGAACACTCCAGTTTTTACCAGAACGGATTTCCAGTTGGCAGCGTTTGCTCCGGCAATATCTGAAAATACACGGTGATCCCATGAGAGTGAATATTAGAAAGGAAACGCGCCTGATTCAGGATTATCTAACGAAAACGTTCAAATGATTAAGAATGACGAGACAACGGGGTGCTTTGCTTACCTCCAATCATGTACCTGGATTTAATTGAGCTACGGCTGGTTCGTCCGAAATTCTTGGCTACTTACACTGGTGGCAGAGGGCCGCTGTGTCCCAAGCAATCGCTTAAAACTTGGGCCGCAAAATTGTATGTCGCACGAGTAGGTTTTCCAAATTGAACATGAGCGTATTCAGATCCTGTTAATGCCTTGGTGGTGTGAATGAGACTGAAGAGTTACGGAATAGATTATGGCCAACCTTGAAAACAGCCTGAAAAGCCTCCTTGAACGCTCCTTGCCCTAGTCGTGGCCTCTCAAAGTCAGACCGCCAAATGAGGTCGGGGTTACATAGAACCAATTCGACAGGTTTAATTTGGTTTTCGAGATACGGGCCACCGATGACGCCGCCTGATTGAAGGACGTCACAAATCACTTGGATATCCAGGGCCCAGTTCCGAGGGTCGTGGAATACAAAGATGGCAGATATAGGTGTTTGGGAGAAATCGACTTTCTTGGCCAAAATTAGACCGAGGAATGCCATGAGCGATAATTGCACCTTCGTTGCAGCAGCTTCGGAGACGGACAGTTGGTGAAAGGGCCAAACACTACGTCCTTATCACTTTTTGCTTCATAAACGTTCAAAACCCGTACGAAGGATTCCAAGCAAGAACATCATGGGATGTATACGCCTTCTTAAAGCCGTACCTGGGTGCGGCTGAGCGTCAGGGTAAATAGTCGATGAAGGATCCTACTCTGTCGCCACTTGACGAACTCTATCCAGTTTGCCTCCTAGGACGAGTACAGGAGTGTTCGTATATTTGTGAGACAGTGTTTTGAGAATGGTGTGAGCTTGGACATATTGATTGGCCCGGATCTCAAAACCCAGCTTTGCGGTCAATTTTTCGCACCGCTCTTGCTCACTGACACCACCTCCATTAGTGAGCTAGATAAAAGTCAGCGTAACAACAACAATAGAAGCGCTAAGCTTGCAACTCACTAGAATATAAGGCAACTTTCTAGAATGACAGTCTCATGCTCAAGAAAATACACATGACAATTTAAACGCACACTCCAAAAGGATTGTTTCCTTCAAGAAGAGCGAGTGCTCGTTTAGCGGACGGCAGGACGTCCTCGCCTGATTGGAACGAGGAACGAGTTAGATCCCAATCAGTCGTCTGTCTAGAGAGTCCTCGCCTCGTATTAAGACACCGTCCTGAAGATAATTTAAAATCGGTAAAAAAATACAATCTCACGTCATACAATATCGAACACGAATGCAAGAGGAGGTTTTGGCCGGTGATTCACTATGTAGTTTGAGGCGCCGTACTCGATCTTTTAAAATGGAAAGGAAGACTCGCGCACCGTCTCTTTGGAAGTTCCGAACCAACGCTTTTGCGCGCGAGGATAAGGGGATTGCGTATGTCCTTTTTGCTGAAAGACATCCACAGAGAATCATCGGCGTTCGAGTGAGGCGCGCTCATCACACTCTCGTGATGTGTCACGGTTTCAGTTGTTCCGTCTCCTCCGGGTCAACGTGCAACCTTCAACAACCTTCAACAACCCGCCGACTTGCTACCTATTGCTACCGCCAGCCATGTCTCGATATCAAAACTCGTCCGCCAAGGCGTGTGATTCTCCCTCGGTCACAATGGAAAAGGGTCGATACAGAATGCGCGCACCCTCAACTCTACCCACCGGCGATTCCACTTATCCTTTCAAGGGACCACCGCTAAAACAGCCTCGCGTTCGGAGTAGGGATGGAATCAGTTCTGTGATGGCAGCTTTGGTTGTTCTGCTTGCTCTTGCCTGTCTTGCCAGCTTCGGATTCGCGTACTACCTTTTCACGACGAGGTGGGATGCGACGATGCCTCTTAAGCTCCCCGATCCAGCTGACACAAACATACAAGTCATCCCATTTAATTCCTTCCAAAATCATCCGCGCCAATATCCCTCTTCAGAAAAGTTTCTATCCTATCTTCCCCATAGTGGTCTACATAATCAACGGATCGCGTTGGAGAATGCTATCATACTTGGGGCATTGACCAATCGCACCGTTTTGGTGCCTCCCATCCGTCTTGGCAGTAAACCTCTCCGCTATGTGAACTCGGACTCCTTACAACACATCCTCGCCGTTTCCGGTAAAACCGGACTACGGCACTGTTCTCAAATTCAGACTCGATTTCTACCGCCAGAATGCTTCGACTATTTCCATTACACCCATATCTCTCCCGCGTGGCTCTTCAATCTCACGCTCGACGCGGCTTTTCCACCGCTGGTCTATCTTGATGATTTGTTCAGCCTTGCGATGCGTCGTCGTCTTCAGTTTCCCCTGTCCGACATCTTCACATTTCGAGACTTGACGCCGTACCATTATCGTTTCATGGACACCATTGTTGATACGTCCTCGCTGAAGCACAAGTACACCGAAAGCGTATATATCCCCGACCTTGCCCTCTACCCCCATCGCCTTCTCGAGATGGGCACTCTGTTCGGTTCCTCTCGGCTAAGGCTGCGAGCTCAGAGCAATAGGCGAATACGCACTCAAGTTCGCCAGTGCATGGAATTTTCCAGTCCTCAACTGGTCGAGACTGCAGATGCCATTGCGATGGCGATGGGCGGCCCATATTTAGGCGCACATGTGCGACTTGGTGATGGGTCTTTCAGAGAAAACGGCGAGAACAACTTGCGGCAGGTGTGGTGGAAACTCGTCCATGAGGTTCTTGGGTTTAACATCTCGGAAACTTTACACTTCGAACGGACCTTTCGAGTGTCTTCCTTGATAGAACCGGTTCCTTCCTTGCCAGTTTTCAAAGATTCTTGGCTCCCTTTCCCACTGCCCAATTTCTCAGGCAATCTGCATTGTCGTGGCCACCGACATCTGTCAGCGCACATGGATCGTCTTAACAGTCCACTCTTCATTGCCACGGACGTGAAGAACCCCACAGCTGATCCATTGTTCTCCGGTTTTTTGCGCACATTCCCGTGTGCATTTTTCCTCTCCGACTTCGCCGTTCACACCCGACGCGTGGACCGCCTACGGAACGGATATGATGGGACGACCATGAGATCATTCCTACTACCGTTGTTGGACGCAATGGTCGTTGGGAGGGGATGGGTCGTCGCCGGGACGGATGGAAGCACATTCAGTCGGTTCATTCAGGATGTGCTATGGCGAAGGCATCACGGACTGGACATAGTGGAACGGGGTTGATCTTATTAGTCCAAGTCGCCGTCTTGTAGTGTGCAAGTTTGCCGTCTCAAAACACATGTACCAAATTAATTATCGCGGGGGATCCCCTAAGGTTGTTGTTCGCCGCTATGGTGATGATCAAAGCGCTCGTTTTCCCTTCCCACAAGCGTTGCGATGGGGCGGATGCTGTGTCGACCTGGCGAACTACTAGTACCCATCTTGCCATCTTATATTCTCTACCCGAGTTGACTTGGTCGTCTGCATAATGAGTACTCAACCCTCCAGCCCCAAACCCCAGTTCGCCCCGGCCGAACTGCAGGCTCCGTCTTCCCGTCTGAGTCCCTTGCCCTCACCGAGGCCAACGGCGAATGGATTCGTTCCCCCGTCACCTCGTTTCGCGAGTGGCCCAGGAGGGAAACCGGAAGGTGAGTGTTGGCTTTCTATATAGTACCTTTGTTCATATGCCTTTCAGGTGAAGGTTTGGACCAATGGATCGAGGATCTGTCCAAGTATGAAGTGACATTGGTCAGTGAGCTTGGTCCGCAAGTTTCGACAAGGGCCTAACCAGTGGTTTAGGAAGCGATGGCCGAGGCCTCCGTCGACGCCAAGTTCAAGGAAGAACTGGGTACCATCGAGCAATGTGGGTCGGCGGACTCTCTTCTCTCGTCACAGCTGACGTTCACAAAGGGTTCAAGGTTTTGTCCGAGGCAGAACGGACTGCGGCTTTGTACACTTTGCTACAACATTCCAACCAGGGCCAGATCAGGTTTCTGATCGCTGTTTTGCAACAAATGGCAGGGCCAACTGGCAGTAACGGCCCTCTCACTGGTATTTCGGTCGGCCTTCCGTCACTAGAAGCAAGGCTGACAATTCATCTAGCATCCCTCGATGGTTCCTACAAAACCAAGCAACCTAGCCGCAATTTGCGCCCGCCGAGCTTGAACATCCCACTCCCCGGAACTCCCGCGACTCCCCAATTCAATACCCCCCTCTCGACTCTTCCCCAATCTCAGGTCGAACCAGCAGGCCAAGATGTTGTGGTCAACCGCAATGAAGAAGGCAGCTGGGCCAACATGGTCAACACACCTCTGGTTCCGATGTTCCAAAAGGCGACTGGGAATAAAAACGCAGACCAAAACAATATAGGGATGCTCAATCCCGCTATGTTCCCCCAGGGCATGATTAATCCACTTATGCTCAATAACATGGCACTTTCAAACGAAGCTCAGTTGAGCCAGCTACTCGCGGTCCAAATGATGATGAATGGCATGAGTATGCAGCCGCCACCGGTCCAGAGCCAGAAACCCCAGTCCACCAAGCCCCACCATACGAACAATTGGCGATCCCCTGCTAGTGCACGATATCCGGGAAGTGCTCTGCGCAGCAGTGGATTAAAAAGTGGCGGCGCCAAAAGCAGTGGTTTGAAAAGCGCATCATCATTGGGTAGTGCGACGACCCCGCGGGAGGACGAAATCGATCCCGAGCTACTGAAGGACGTCCCTGCCTGGTTGCGTAGTTTGCGACTCCACAAATATACCTCAAGCTTCGAGGGTATGACCTGGGAGGAAATGGTTGTTCTCGACGAGCCTACGCTGGAGGCCAAGGGTATTGCTGCATTAGGAGCAAGGAGGCGGTTACTGAAGACCTTCGACAACGTGAAGAAGAAGATGGGTATGGAGGCCCCTGATACGCCGGTCCCTGCTAGCGCTACCGTCCCTCCCGCCAGCGCACTCCCATCGGTTACCCACACTATCAATGGATCTTCTCCTCCCAATGCTTCGGGCCTCGTCGCGCCTCACAGCGCTGCGCCCTTTTAACCACGATGTTCCATATTCATACGCTGCTGGACGTTTATATACTATTAGATATCGATAGAGCTAGCTCATCGTTGGACCCCCATCTGTAATCCATACTACAAGTGCACTCCCTATAGCTCTTTCTATATATAACTTGCCTTAAATCATTGATCGTATCTTTCCTTGTCCCAAACATTGAAACAAAACTTGAACATGAGTATCGCAATCATTGCGGCCGGTACGCAAAAGACGCGCATAGAAACAAATCCTGGCTGACGCCGCGCGAAGGCGCGATGGGCTCGGCAGTCGCCAGAGTCCTTACTCGAAAGTGCGCTCCCTTCTCGTTCATGGCGCATGCCTGCTTATCTCTCGCAGCGGTTGCAAGGTCTTAACGAACCTTGATAACCGCTCCGAAGAAACTCGCCGACGAGCCCGTGAAGCTGGAATGCAGGACGCGTCTTTCAAAGAAATAGGCGCTACCTGCGACTGGGTGTTGTCAATTCTCCCGCCGAGTGATGCTTTCGCGCTCGCAGAGAAATTTCTCAGAGAATCAGTAGCAAGCACTCGTTTGGCCGGCACTCCTGCACCTGTTTTTGTGGATTGTAATGCCGTTAATCCCGCGACTGTCCAGCGGATCGCAGCATTGTTCAGCTCGGATTCACCTTCTAAATTCATTGACGCTGCGATCATTGGTGGTCCACCGGAGAACGACTACAATCCAACGTTCTACGCCTCATCGAGCGAGGATTCTCTGTTGGACCGCTTCGTTGGATTATCGAAGTACGGCCTGAAAATCTCGGCCTTGAAGGGAGAAGGTGCAGGGATTGGTGATGCAAGTGCTCTGAAGATGTCCTATGCGGTGGGTCGTCCCTACAAGTAGGCTTCGGGCAACCAAGCTTGGACTGTGCAGGGTATCACCAAGGGCACAACTGGACTCTTTACGACAATGATTTTGGCAGCCCACCAGGTAATCGATAAATACTCGAGCAGTACAGGCTATCAGTGACGTGCGTTCAGTCATCCCCTGCTACGGCCAATGCACTTCTCCACGAGCTGCACGAGTCACAGCCTGCCATACTAAAGCGCATCTCACGCGTTGTACCACCTGTACGCTCCGAAATTGGTTTCTAGGACGATTTAATTATTATTAACTGCGTTCATAGATGGTTCCCAAGGCTTACAGGTGGGGTAGTCGTATCTCTCAACACACCCGCATTGATAGCATCTTAGATGGGTGGGTGAAATGACTGAAATTGCAGGATTCGTTGGAGAGGGAGAAGGGGACATCTACCATGGGTTGTCCCAATTATACTCGAGGATCGAGCAGTCTGGGAAGGGGGATGGCAAGGATCTCGAAGTGCTCGCAAAATTTGTTGCGGAGGCCAAGAAGATAGAATAGTAATTCTGTCTGTAAGACAATTGAATCGTGCCTGTTTGGGTTAGTGTCGATCGACGGCGGGCTGCGTTTTCAGCATTCCCCCATGGCGTGTTCCCTGGACTCTTGACATCCTTCTTTTCGCTCCCAGCCAAATCGCTCTTTATCGCAGCATGTCCTTGACAGAGATTGCCCCGACGCCACCCTCTTTACCCCGTTCATCTGCCACATTCAGCACCAGCGGCCCCTCCATTGACCGCAGCCCCCCAAAATCGAATGCGACGTCCTCACCCAAGTCTCATCTGCGAAACCCTCGCTCCCAAAAGAGCTTCAGTTCTGTTTCTACCAAAGACACCGATGAAGCTGCTTGGGGCTCAAACTTTTGGGTGACCCTGGTCGATCCACAGGCGAGTCCGCGTTCATGGGTACCGCAATTTTTTTTTGAACTAGTCACGTACAGACCCAGACGTCTTTCTTTGCTTGTCCTGCGACTGGACAGGTTAGTTGGGATCCTCCTGTGGGCAATTTTGTACTTCCTCCGAGTGCCGATGGCGAATGGTGGGAGTTAAGCGACGACTCTCGAGGGGGTCTGCCTTACTACTACCAAACAAAAACCGGGGAAACTGTCTGGGAGCGTCCCGAGGGATTCGTTATACCGCTGGGCATTATCCAGGTGCGTTGCAGCCGACTGTACTTGGAAGTTATTTTTCAAATGTTATTCAGAATACAGCGCTTGGTCGCCGGCTCTCGCAGACAACATTCAATCGATTTTCCAAGGCTCCACCGGACGACACGACTGGTCCCGCCGATACTCCGCTGCAAGCGTATCGACGATCTCAATCCTATATTGGCGTTAAAAATCCTTCGCAAGACAGGGACACCAACGCCGTTCATCGTCCAGAGATCCGACGGTCTGCTTCTACTGATCAGTATAGTGCAAATTTGCGCTTTCAACCGTTGACCTCTAATCTGCCGACCATTCCTGGATCTCCTGACAACACGGATGTTCCCTCGTCTCCAACGTCACGGAAATCGACGACTTCAACTCCTGCCAACGGCCATGACCGAGATAAGGGGAGCCCGAACGGAAAACCACGGCTCGGTGACGCCAACTATCCCGACTCAAGTCCCCGGGCTAGGTCTAAATCATCCTCATATGTGTCGCACCGGCCGCCGCAACCCCAGAGTCTGAACGCCGCTGTTGAAATGCTGACTAGCTCCCAGTCAGAAAGTGGTCATGGCTCATCGAACCATCTTCCGACTACGACGAGTAGTTCGGTAGGGCACGGTCCGAAGCTTTTGATTCCTCCTAGCACTCCAAGTAAAACCCCGCCATCCCCTCGTAGGCCAATTCCTGCTACGCCCACGGGAGGGTCGATGTGGAATTCCCGGAGTGCCTCTGCACCGTCTGTCGCCGGCAAAGGGATCAGTTCCCCCATACTTAACCATGGTAAGTCTTGGCTATCGTGTGACATTGCTAATACAACCCGACGTGAGTAGCCGCCACAATGGATATGAGCCCGGTGAAGAACCGAGCTGCTGGGAAACCTATCCCTGTTGAACCCCGTGTTCGTTCACCAACCCAATTGACCCAAACAACGACACTTGGCTCAGGGTACGTTTCGCGCCGCTCCCTTTCGCCCTAACCTAATTATTAGTAGGACCTATCCAATTCTTCCCCACGATCTTGCCTCGGATATACAACAATTCTCCCAGTCAGATTTCGCCAGGCAGTACTTCTCAACACACCGCACGGGATTTATATTCAGAAGACGGGTGCCTGTTACACAGATGATGACCTGGCAAAAGGTGGCTATTCATCTTCCCTATTCCATGCATTCTTACTCATTGTCATTGCACGCAGACGGCGTTAAACTCTCCGCTGTTGACACTTAACCGCTCGCTCAATAAAGATGCTGTTAAGGTTTTCAAAGTAATTCAGCATATCATGGGAGATCGGGATCGTGATAAACCTGTCGGAGTCCGGCTGCCATCCGAGTACCACGTCTCCATGGTCGCTTCGATAAATGCATCCACCACATCATTAGCTGGGAATGCTGCTGGAATTTTGGAGGAGGAACGGTGGCTTCTCGGAGAAGGGTTAACTCATGGCGAACTGCGGGACGAGATATATTGTCAGACAATGAAACAACTGACTGGGAACCCCAGCCCGTACGTTCCTGGTACTCGACCTCACTGGTCTCACTCATGCCTCTTCTAGTGAAAGCGTGTTCAAAGGATGGCAACTAGTATGCGTGCTTTTGATTACCTTTCCTCCTTCAAAAAACTTCGAGACCTACCTTCGGTCGTTCATACAACAACACACAACCCAGCAAGAAGGCAGAGTCGACGTGATGGCTAAATACTGTATGAAGCGCCTTACCTTTATTACTAAAAAGGGTCCTCGAGGCAAGCCTCCAACCTTGGCCGAAATCGAGACTGCATCGGCACGTTCAAATCTTACTTCCCCTCAGATTCATGTGCTCATGTTTCGTTCTAGGACGCTGCTTTCAACCCTTCCACATTTGGAGAGTCGCTTGATGCGATCATCAGACTACAGGAACGAAATTACCCTCATCAAAAGGTTCCAATCATCCTTCCATTTCTCGCCGATGGCATTTTGGCCCTCGGAGGTAGCAAATCTGAGGGTATATTTCGAGTTCCGGGAGACGGAGATTCTGTCTCTGAACTCAAGCTCCGTATCGATAAGGGATACTACACTTTGGATGGCGTCGATGATCCCCACGTTCTGGCTTCGCTCATGAAGCTGTGGTTGCGGGAACTTTGTGACCCGCTTGTCCCGGATGAAATGTACAATGAGTGCATAACCAACTCGAAGGACCCAACCGCATGCGTGCAAATTGTGGAGCGTTTGCCCACTATAAATCGCCGTGTGGTGTTGTTCGTGATCAGTTTCCTTCAGCTATTCCTCGAAGACAGGATCCAGGGCACAACGAAGATGACGCCTGCCAACCTGGCACTGGTCATGGCGCCGAACCTACTTCGATGCAACTCTGATTCGATGTCTGTTTGTTTCACAAATGCTCAGTAAGTTCTGGCCTCGATTGTGACTTGGAGCTAAGATTTGGATCAGATACGAACAGATTTTCGTGTACAACTTATTACTGCATCTCAAATGCGGCGAAGTTGACGAGAATTACAAACCTGCTCATGGACTAGGAGCTGTGTCAACACCTTCTGCACCCCGTACCTCTAAATCACGATCACGACGCCCCGTTCACTAATGCTCTAATCTTAATGTCGCTGTACTTCGCCGTTTTCTATACCAGGACCTCACTCTGCACTTCTACACTGATATACCCTTCTTGACTTGTTATCAACTTTCCATTGTATGTAGCATTTATCTGGGAACACTTAGAGTTTTTAGCGCACACACTTTTACCAATAAATGTATTTATAGCTTCTTTCTTGTGTTTCTTGTGTGTAAGGTGCCAGGCTCTGAAACAAACACATTTTGGTATCCGTCCATTTACATGAGTCCTTGGTAATCCGATACATTGGGTATCTTGTAACGAACGTACGCCTGCGGAAACAGCTCGGCCAGCGCTTCATCATCATCCGACGCGACGGACGTCAAGCGGAGGTGGAAACCGAACTCCTCGACGAGCGTATCGAGTCCAGCGCATCGAGCGCGCCCTCCATGCCATGGACCTCCGCCCGCATGTCGTCGAGCATCCGGCGTAGGCCGTCTACGCGCTTCGTCAGGCCATCGAAGCTGATCTCGAGCGTGTCGATGCGCGTGTTCAGCGTCTCCGGCACGGTGCTGAGGGTGAAGCGGTCGGGTCAACACCAGGTCCATAACGAGCACATTGGAAGATTTTGCTCACCCCTCGGGTGTGCATGGCCTGTCGACCTGTTTCCCAACGCTGGATACATTTCAGTAGGTGATTTCAAGAGGCAGCAGGTAGGAAGATAACACACATATTGAATCGCTCATCCCGACTCCGCTCCTGAGGACCTCTTTGTATGGTTGCAGCGCGCGCCGTCTCCAGCTCGCGCTGGCTTTCAAACTGCTGCAGCTCCAGTGGGCCGAACGTCCCCTCACTACTAAAAAATTTAGGACCAAATTCGACGGAGTTTCAGGCTGAGCTGGAAACGCACCGTTCGTTTGATTCAGGAGGGGGCGTTAAAACGAATGTCGTGTCCATTCACGTTCGTTGGTGGATTTTCTGCCTGCGGGTGGCAAGAAGGGGACAGGGGAGGTGAACGAGCGGGCCCCGAGCCCCTGGCTCTCTCCAGGGGCGTGTCCAAATTAGGAAGCAGAAATCCCATATTGGGAATACCCAAGATTGACCTTGGTCTTAGTCTCAACGTGAGTAGGGTACTAGATAGAGACAATGGAGGCTGCCATAGGATTAAGCAGCACGACGCCGATAATGATGATACAATAGTCGCGATAACTCACTACAAAAGGCTAACTCGTCAAGATATTCCTCCACTGGTCTCCTCCGACATCGCCCAAGACCCGTTCCACCTCGCCTTGCTCGAGATTCAGTAAGACCTTCCTCTCCCCCTCCGCTTTACGCAGCGCCGCCGCTCCCCCTTCCATTAGCAGCGCACGCGAAGCGACCAAAGAATCCAGCACGAGCGCCAGCTCATTTGGCGTCGGCATGCGCAGCTTCGGGACAGTTGGGTCCTCAAAGACCTTGGCATACCGCTCGTGCTGGAGAAGCACCTGTGCGCCATTCCATGAGCATGAGACCAGGAGATCGAGACGGACGACAGACCTCGCCCCACTTTATCTCCTCCACGCCCTCGCGCTTGATACACTTGATGAGCGACACGAGCATCACTCGCTCGTGGAAACTGCACTCGCGCAAGTACGCTGCCGTCGGGCTGTTCTGCATCTGCTTCGTCACCTCGTTCACGTCCCTGACCACCGCCGTCCGGCGGTCCTGGTGCGCAAGTTCCACCGCTCGTCTAAAGGACACCCACTGGTCAGCGAATGCGGATAGACGACAATGAGATGTCGAACCTGCAGATGTCGAGGATGCGCCGTGCATCGCCGCTGACGCTGCTAACTTTCATCGAGGTGAGCCTCAAGGCATCGGGGGCTAGGACGGTTTGCGCATCTGTGGGTTGCCCGTGCGTCGCGCTTGCGAGTCGTGCTTCGACGATTGCTTGCAGCTGCTGCGCCGTGTATGGCTGGAAGTTAATCCGGGTCATTCCTGCGCGCGCGGTGAGAATAACAGGATAACTACAGACAATGGACGACGCACCGAGGCGACTGCGCACGCGGCCAGTCATTGCTCGCTCGGGGAGGTCCATGGTGTTAGCCACAGCAAGCACGACAAGCTTGCTCCCAGCGAGCGTTGGCCAATTAAAGAAGTTGTACACAACGTCCTGCTTGGCTGTCATGAGCTGGTCGAGCTCGTCCATCAAGACCACGCTATTGCAGAGTCAGTGCTGGAAGCGTAAATGACAAGGTGCGAGCTGCGTGCCATGCATGCGAACCAGGACCGCGTCCTCCACCACTACTAAAGTGTGCCGTGAGCGCCTTCAAGCTCTCCTTGGCCGCAATCCGCAGATGTCCCTCCTTAGCGACATCATGGCCCGAAACCGCCTCCCAAAGCAAACTATAGGCAGCCGTGGGCTCCGGTATCCGCAGGCCATTTATCTCGACGTAGGTGAACGGATTTGTTTCCTGGAGTCCGGTTAGATCGGACTGGGGATGTAAAAGGAGTCGATGGGACGTACATTGCACTCCGCCATCCGCTTGAGCTCCCTGACGACGGCATGGACCGTCGCTGTCTTGCCCGTCCCTGGGACGCCAGAGATGTCTGAGGGCTCCTGTAAGTCTGCGCGTTTTCAAGAGACAGAACGGCTCACAAACGCAGCCGCCGCTCCCCTCTTCCAGAATGTCGCTTACGGAGCCCAAGACGCGGTCGAACTCATCCTCACGGCAAGGCAACGCGTCCGGCCTGCTGCCTACGTGCAGGACGTGCATCGCGCGAAGCCACGGGTCTTGGGGGAGATGCGCCATCGAGTCGTAGCCTAAAGCCGCATTGTTTGACCGGACGGCGAGTTTGGCGCGCTTGCGAGGCGATGCCGACCCCGCGCCTCTGGCTCGCCGAGCGAGGGCCGCTTTGGAGTGTGGAGTCGGGTGCGCGAGATTGCGACCACGTTTCCGAGACTTGGATGGGGTCTTGGGCTCGTCAATGTCGCTGTAGGCATCTTCGTCCGCGTCCGATGGTGAAGAATCACTGTTATCATCAAGTGTCGGCAGATGATCGTCTTCGTCCTCGTCGTCACTATCTGCCTGGTCGGCGTAATCTGTGTCTTCACTATCCTCTGGATCTTCTTGAGTTTTAGAATCGATGGTCACGCGTTTGACGTGCTTGGGCGCATCCCGCTTGGGCTGCACAGGAGCGTCCAGCTTTTGCTTCTTCCGGGGTGGCATCTCCTGCCGCTTCTCGACTGGATCGACATTCCACCGGTCCCCAGTGCCCCATGGATCATCCTCTGAACCGAGCGCGTCCTTGTGAAGAGCTCTCCAGTTAAAATCGTAGTAAAGGCCGCGCCGTGCATCCACGGCCACACGGCAGTAGAATGTACCGAGTTTCTTTTGGCTGTCGGCGTACACCCAACGTTTCTTCGGTGATACGGCGGCCTTCGCAGCGACAGAGCGCGGCATTTCATCCGACACAATGCATCGAGAACCGATAGAACTTGAGCTGAAAACGTCACTGGAGGCGAGCGAGTAGTAAATTTCGTTCTGCATGGGTGAGCTTCAAATTAAGAATGAAGAATGAACGACGTACCTCCAAATGATCGCGCTTGACACGAATGGCCGCCAACTCGGACGGTCTTAAAAACCAGTGGATGCGGACCATTATACCAGTATCTTCTTCGCTGTCCTCATCCGTATCCCTATTCTCTGGAACCAGCTCCCACATTGCGACAATAACAGCAATGCTCGGTTTCTTGTCGCATTTATACATCGCCTGAGTCTCGATCGCGACTGTGTCACCGACAGAGAATGTTGTGGGCGAGGTTCCACGTTCCGTCCTCTGGAACGCGTTGTAAAAGACAGCTTTGTATTCAAAACGCTCATCCTCTGGTTGGTCCTCCCAAGCCGCGAGCCTTTCCGGCACCATGTCGAGTTCAGGCTTCATAGGCCGCTCGTGGACCTTTTCCCCAGACCATTTGTCGTCCGCCGAAGACGCAGAGAGGTTGCTGAAAAGAGCGGCAATTGGTTGACCTCGCTTTGAGCGCCGGGTCGGGGTTTGGGGAGCGTCGCGCATATCAGGAGGATTGCGGATGAGTGGACTCAAGAAAGTAGATGTCACGCGTCACAGGGCCACCTGCCGTGTGACGACACGCGACTTCTGTTGGCTCCGGCCGCCTGGGGCCGGGCCGACTTGGTCTGATCCACTCAAGCCCGATCAGTTCTTCTCCTTTCACCCTCATTCTTGGCCTCGGTGAGGCGCTGGATGCAAAATTCTTTTCGTTCATTTCGATCCGTCTTTTCGCAACTGCCCAAACACGCGTTCAGCAGAGTACTCGGGTGCCGCAAAATGTCTACACCAGATGCCCGGAATGTGGAAATCTTGAAGTCCCTGGCCGAAGTGCGCGCGCGCGTCAAACTTGTGGCACCCAATCCTGCGACGCTTGTAGCCGTTTCAAAATACAAGCCCGCTTCTGACATTCAAGCGTGCTTTAGCGACGGTCAGCTCGATTTCGGGGAGAACTACGTCCAGGAGCTGGAGGACAAGGCGAAGGTGGTGAGTCTCGTCCGTAGGCCCTCGCGGTATGTACGCTCATTATTCTCAGCTTCCGGCAGAGATCAAATGGCACTTTATAGGCACCCTGCAATCGAATAAAGCCAAGGTCCTTGCAGGTCAGTCTCCGAGATCGGATAAGCGCTACGCTGATGGCCTTCGTAAAGCCATACCGAACCTTTACGCCATCCAAACGCTCACCTCAGCAAAGGCTGCGACAGCCCTGAACAAATCGCTGCCTCCCGAGCGGACGAGCCGCCTCAATATTCTCATTCAAATCAACACCTCGGGCGAAGACTCAAAGTCGGGCTTGAGCCCGCTGGACGCATCCCCCTCTGACGCGGACTCAGAGGTCATGCAGCTCGCGCGGCACATCATCACGACCTGTCCGCAGCTGCGCCTGCAGGGCCTCATGACGATCGGGGCGCTGGAGCAGTCGCTCAATGCCGGCGACGAGAACGCCGACTTTGAGCGACTGATGAGCACCCGAGACGCCCTTGCGAAGCTGCTGGCCGCGGAATTCGGGACGGAGGAGGACCGATGGGGCGCCGAGGGTACGGGGCGGCTGCTACTGAGCATGGGCATGTCGAGCGACTTTGAGGCGGCGTTAAAGGCGGGGAGCGACATCGTTCGAGTCGGCACGGGTATATTTGGGGCCCGCGCGAAGAAATAGAGCTCAAGGGACTGTGAGTTAACACAGATCGCTTCCACTCTCCTGCAATGACCTATAAACTACTTCTGCTGAAGAAATTCTTCTCGTCCAGAAATAAATACCTCGGCGATATCCTTGCCCATCGAAAGCTCCGAGGCATTCCCAGCTGGCCACTCGACTACCCCGTCGAGTGGCAATACACTGAGCCCCATCCCTGCAAGCTTGGGCCCTTTGTCTCCGGCGAGACATGGAACTACTGAATGGCCCGAGGCCAAGGCATGTTGGTACTTGTTGTGGGGACGGGCAATCACCGCCAAACAAATGTCTATTTGTCCTTTGTTTGTTCTGCGTCGGTCTTCGCCCCAGGCTTCTACAGTGACTCTATGACCTCAAATAAAATTTGAGTGGCATATAGGATGAATCTCGAGGGAATGTTCGAGCCAGAATTTTAAAAATTTGCTTACAAAAAGGTTTATAAATTGTGGAAAATGGCTGTGAAATGGCCCTTCAACTCCAAAAGAATTTGCCTGGGGACGACCAAAGGACAAAATAAAAAATCGACTCCGAACATTCCCTCCGTAATATAAGATTGAAGAGATTCCTCAGTCAAAGTCTGCCCAGAATGTTGACGGTTGAGGCTGCAGCGAGGGCCGATTGCAAACTGCCATCAAAACCCTTTACATTGCCAGTCCCCACTTGTTGGCTGACCAAAATGCCCCAATCACGTCTGCGCCTCTGTACGATCGGGAGCGCGATGCGCATTTCTCAATATGTATGATTAGGCTAGCACCTATGTAGCACCTACATTCTCGTCTGCCGTTTAAAATTTGCGGAATTTTCCTTGTTACTGTAGCCGCAATCATGATAAGCTTGTCCTTTTTTTTTATGCGCCTCTGGACCCTTCAATTTTTGTGTGCCGCGGATCGCTGCTGCGCTCCCGGATCAGATGGCGGTGGTCTGACTTGCAACGACTCAGAGCAAACTCAGAGGCTCAATCCCCAGATCCTTTTGCCTTTCCCAACTGGAAGCCTCAACTCCAAAATGTCTCTAGGAATGAAGCGCGGCTTTCTTGGCACCAAGAAGACTCTCAAATCAGCGCGGCCAGTTGCCCCGAAACCCGCACCAGGTATCGCACCCCATATCTCCGATGTGCTCGAAGGGATATTCATGTCATTCTCCTTGAATTTGTTCAGTCGGGAATCCATCGGATGCGAGTCATGTCTTACAGCTCTCCGAAACATGCCGCACGTATTCTGATAACCCACGCATCATCGAGGCGGATTACCGTCATGGTCAAGCACCAGAGGCATCACACTTCCTCTATTTACCGCCCAATGATGCTACTATCGTCTTTTTGGACCACTTGGATAACCTTCAAGCAATATCTCAGTGGGATCTATGGAAAAAGCCTGCTGTGATACCACCACCAGATCCACCCTTCATATTGGAACAGAGTTCCCGTAAAGGGATGAAAATGGTGGCTCGGCGTTACATCGAACAGGGGGAGGTATTTTAAAACTTTCTTGCTCCCCTTCCTCCCTTCTGACAAAAACCCAGCTTATTGCCATTGAACGCCCCGTCGTCGTGAGTCGAACGGATATAGCCATCGCGGAAGACCAAAGCACAACCGGCGCGTTCTACCAAGCTGCATTGTCTGGTCTATCTGTTGAAAAGCGCAGCACAATCATGTCGTTGTGCAACTCTTTTGGCTCCGAGCAGGAACCTATCATCAGCATATTGAACACTAACTGTTGTGCAATTCCCTTTACTCCGAGCAGGGACACAATCCCGGAAACCGAGTATTCGGGGTTATTTCCGACTCTCTGCAGGGCCAATCACGACTGCGCTCCCAACACCAACTTCTTTTTTAATCCGAAGAATTTTACCGGACAATTTCACGCCGTGAGGCCCATCGCGAAAGATGAGGAAATCACGGTTCTGTATAGCGAGCTAGCGGCCTCTCGCCAAGAGCGGCGCGCAGAACTCCTAGAACACTACAAGTTCCTGTGCGAGTGCAAGACGTGCTCTCTGCCGCCCGCCCTTGCAGAACAGAGCGACACTCGACGGAGAGCCATCGGCAACCTGATTCCCTCTATGCACCAAGGAATTTATGCCGATGACATGTCCATGGCTCGCATCGAAGAACTTTTGGGCTGGGCGACCGATGAAGGCCTGTATGCGCTTTATGCGGAGCTTCTGGTTTATGGTTACGGGCTTGCGATCAAGCTTGGAACGGACACAACTAAATGGTCCCGGATGGCTGCGGCCGCTTTCAAAATTTTAGATGGGGCGGATTCTCCACGATTGAATTGATTTATGTGTACAGTATGGAGCGTGTACGAAGATTATTTATACGGATTCACCTTTTTTTTTCGGGGGGGCTCATGGCTAAAGCGGAGTCCCAGAGTAGTCCCAGCCAGGGAAGGTCCCGGCTGCCGGAACCATTGCGTAATGGTTGCGGGAATCCCAGGCAACCGCCGGATCATTACAGCTAATTTCGGATTGGACACCCTCGCCGGCGAAAGTGGTGAAATTCCACACCACAACCCAGATGGAGGATTTGGAATGCTTCTTCAGAATGAGTACCCTTACTACAAACATCCCCCCCCCAAAAAAAAAAAAACGCATTCACCTTTTTGAATGGGTTCACCGATCAATGACATAATGGGAAACAAAGATAAACAAGTGAACGTCTCCTCATCCCCATGCCGGCGCGTACAAGAAAGCGCGACACTAATATCGAATCGGAAAGCGAGGATGATACCCCCCTTGTTATTGCTTCCCGGACAGGTAAAATGTGTTATATCGAGGGATGCCCGGTGTTCACCTGTCTATATTCCAGTGCCGCGCTCGTCCAAGCGGAAAAAGCCCGAACCTGACCTGATCGAGATCTCTTCCGACGAGGAAATACAGCCGCGGAAACGGCAGGCCACACTACCACCGAAGGAACAGTTCAAGCAGTTGCAGCAGGAAATCCGCAACCTCAAACAGAAGTGTTCCAAGCTTGACAAAGTCGAGGACGAACTGGAGCATGCTCGTAAGGAGAATAGTGAACTCAAGCTGGCCTCGAAGCGCTCTGGGAAAGTGATCTTGGTGCGTGGCAGCGATTCTACAGATAAACACTCTCACAGCCCGGGTCAGGATGCTATACAGCTGGAGGATCATATCAGCTGTGAAATTTGCACGACTACAATGTGGACACCTTATATGTACGCACCCCTCGTACAGCGCATGCTCGCTGTTGACGACGCAGCACGCTTAGACTCAGTGGCTGCGGTCATACTTTCTGTTTGAAGTGCTTGGTGGAATGGTTCGGTCCGTAGCGAATCCCCTTGTCTCCCTTGTGCTGACTGGCTTTGCTTATCTAGGGACTACTCTCGCTCAGCACATGGCCGCTCATCCGGCTTGGCGCCCAACAAACCAACCGCCTTATCATCTCTTGAAGAAAGAATTCCGAGCACATCCCTACATTGCTGCCATGATCGCCCAACAAGGCCCACAACCTGAATACACTTGTCCGACTTGTAGAGCTGTTGTTATCTCGAAACCGATCGAAGATTACTCCCTCAAAGCGATCGTGCGGGCCGTAGCAACAAGCGTGGGGGAATCCAGTCCAAAGAAGGATCCAGTTGTCACCAAGCGCAAAGGCAAGGGAAAGAGCAAGGCGGATGGTCCTTTCGATGGATTCTTCGGAAGAGAACCATAACGTCCATAAGATATTTATATTAATGCATTTTATTATCAACCTGTACTTGTTTTAGACTCGCAGATTCTCGGCTTCCTCAGAAGTAGACGTCTTGGACGCTATGGTGTCCGAAATGAGTCCAGATTTCACTAACTCGCTCCCAACGAATTTATTGCCGGATTTGAGCACAGGCGGTTGTAGCAAGCTGTTTGGTGTGCACGTGAGGGCAAGGCTTGGCCCTAACTATCCTCGACACCTATCAATTTCTTCCCCAAGTATTTTTGTTCCACAGCTCAACTGCAGTCCACTTCTCAGTATTCCAGGAAAATGGCCGACATATGCTAACGGAGAGCTACATAAGTAGATAGCTAATCATACATATTGAAAAATTAGTACAAGCAAAACACAACATAACTATATTGATCGAGGAAGATGCGTCTCGAAAACTTCCCGAATGATGCGCATCGTGGGTTCCTGGTCGTATAGGGAACGGGCGCAGACGCGATTGGAGCATTTGGCCAGCCAACATGCCTTAGCCTCCGGCCATTCAGAAAGGCCGCTGTCGAGAATCGTGTCGCCGAGCGGGCGAACTTCCATCTCCTGGATCATCCTGTACTTCAACTCTCTCCAAGTGTGGTAGTTGATTGGAGCATGGCAATTGCCACAGGCTGAAGTGTTTTCCGAGGCAACGAAAGGTGGTTTATTTAAACGGTCTCGAAGCCTGTAGACAGAAGTTTGGTGAATCGGACGACATGAGTGAAAAACCACATACGCCTCTTTACGGCTATGGTGTAGTTCGAATAAATTAAGTAGGGCTTCTGTTGACAATCTCTGAAGTAGGGGGCGAACTTCAGGATCATGGAGGTTGTGGGTCAAAGTTTGAGTTGACGCAAACCGCGCCTCCTCCTCCCAGCCATAGCGGCAGGAGACGGTATAGAGACGAAAGGGTTGATCTAGCAGAGGAGGGGTCATGACCAGAAGGCGCATAATCGACATGGGGCCAGGCATGTCATATTTCTCGGCAGCGAATAAAATCTTGTCGACGACATCGTAATGGACGATGGGCAAGAGAGGCAAGCCAGAAACCATTCTCAGGAGCAGTTCCAGCGTGTCTGCGGCGTATCTCGATATACGGTCAAAAGAGTATGCATTTTCGCTTACCTTCGTCTTCGTCCATGAATATGACTTCCACCGAAGGAGACTGACCTTGTGGCAGCGATAACATTGTCCGAAACCAGGAGGATGTTGTTTTCAGGATGAATGAGTGGAGACGAAAAAAGAGATCGCCACCCTTCGCCGATAGAACGATATCACCATCGGGGGAACAAAAGGATGGGTGGAACACCGGTGACACGTCTGTTTGCGACCTCGATTCCTCGGATTCTGACTGCATTGAAGAACAAGTTGTTTTGAATCGTGAACAAGCGTGAATGCCCACGTGAGCATTTCGCCGGCATTTCCGGTTCATTTCCGGCAATTATTCCGAGTCCCGACTCCCGGTGTCAGCACACAAGTATGTCCTTTCTGTTGCGGGCAGCTTCCTTTAGGCCTGTCTCCCTTGACGCTACCCATAACCTGAGACCCATACTCCACCGCTCTTTGCTGGCCGGAAAGAGATTCATGTCGTACAACTATATTCTCGTTGCTCGACCCGAACCTAATGTCGCTCTGATTACGCTGAATCGCCCCAAGGCCTTGAACGCCTTGTGCTCTCCCCTCTTTACTGAACTCAATCAGGCCTTTCTGGAGGCTGATGCAGATGACGCCGTTGGAGCCATAGTTCTCACGGGCTCTGAGAGGGCCTTTGCAGGTGTGTCCCAAATCATGAACCTTTGCTCACCGACTGACTGAGTTGTGACTGGCAGCGGGGGCAGATATTAAAGAGATGCAACCCAAAGAGTGTCAGATCTCTCCATACCAGATTGCGAAAGCCTTTACTCAAGTTGCAGGCAGATTCTGATGTCTTCAAGAACCGCTATCTCGAGGATTGGACTGTGCTCAGTAAAACTCGCAAGCCGGTTATCGCTGCTGTCAGCGGTTTTGCTGTAAACGTGCCTCATTAACCATATTTTACTGCCCCTCACGACACTGAAATAGCTCGGCGGTGGATGCGAACTGGCCCTAATGTGCGACATCATTCTCGCCTCGCCTACAGCGAAGTTTGGACAGCCAGAAATCAACCTCGGTGTCATTCCTGGCGGAGGGGGTTCTCAACGTCTCGCAAACATCATCGGAAAATCGCGAACTATGGAGATGGTATTGACGGGTCGCAATGTCTCTGCCGAGGAGGCTGAAAAATGGGGAATCGTCAGCAGGGTAGTAGGAGAGGGTGAAGGCCAAGTTGTAAAAGAGGCAATTGATATGGCCAAAGTCATTGCGAGCAAAGGTCAGATTGCTGTCCAAGCAGGGAAAGAGGTTGTCAACGCCGGTATGTGTCTACCTTCATGCATCCCAAGAGCCTAACCCGAATTTCGGCAGCGTATGAGCTGAATTTGGCCGAGGGGCTACGTTTCGAGAGGAGAATTTTCCACGGTTTGTTCGCCACCAAGGATCAGAAAGAGGGTGAGGGTCGTGGCACCGAAAGCACACTGTAATTAATATCCTTTTTCAGGAATGGCCGCTTTTACTGAAAAGCGGAAGCCCGAGTTCACCAACTCCTAAGTATTATACCTCGGTCGTTGTATCAATATTCAAAGCACTGTAACACCGAAGCGTTAAATTCAATAGTCGGACGATATATTACACCATGGATCGTGTGCTTCAAAGCTCCCCCTGCATGCGAAAAGTCGGACGATCCAATATGTTGGATCAGCATGGTAATTACGGACTGCCATCAATTAACAATTATGTATACATATCAACGTTTCTTGGCTCGAGTTTTCGTGGATACTGTTTTTGATTTCGGCCTCTTGCCACGGGAAGAAGTCTCCAGGTCGTCGTCGCTGCTCGGCGCCTTACGTTTCGTTCCCGCCTTTCGCGACGACGAACCAGTTGTCGAGCTATCTGCGTCGGCCGTATCTCCCATCGTGGAGATTGACAAGCGATTTAGAGAAGATTGACCTGGACTAGGCCGGCGAGACCCAGTAGAACCATGCGCAGACGAACGGGACAGAATTGAAGACGCTGGAGAAGCCTTTGTGACCGACCTTTTCTCTGTCCTCCCGGAATGTGTGGACCCTGCCCCACCCAATACGTTTGCCTCGCTTCGGATTCGCCCCTCACTGGCATCAACCAAGTTCGTCACTTCGGGTTCCATCCTCGTCTCCCGCCAATCTCTTTTGAACAGGGCGTCTGCAGACAACCCGTCTTGGAAAGTTCGAATATTGGCATGTATCCTAGCATCACCGTCCTGGACCTGCAGTATTCCGTCCCCTGTTGGGCGGGCTCCGAAGACGTCGAGCGACAAAGAGCCCGAATTCCTAACCAAGTATTGCATTTTGAGACGACCCTTGTCCTCCCGTTCTTTGTCATCGTCCTTGGGGTCTAAAATAGCCGGTTCTCCAAGATTCTCGATCCATTCCCATGGCCGATTTAAAACAGGTGCGTCATGGATGAGCAGGCCGGTCACATCGCGATGAGATGTTGCAAGCTGAGATACGGCGGCAATGGGAGGTAGATGGCGAAGTAAAGATTGAATTTGGTTCCTATACTCCCGCGGAAAGTCGGAGGGGATGTCGGAGGGAAGGATATGCGGAGCATAAACGAAGGGATCGAAAGCCGGATTTTTGCCATTGAGAGTTAATTCTTGAAAGCTAGTCAATAATCGATAACGCACGTCGATGGCGTGGTACTCACCGTCGAGGAGATAATACAGCGTGTCGATCAGGAGGGAGTATGCCCCAAGATCAAGTCTGGATCCGCTACCGTGAAGCTAGCAAGATGTTCAGGAAACATATGACTGGACCAGAACCGACGCACCAGGACAAGTCGAAAGATGGTGGCAGAAAGATTGATGCTCAACTCCTTGATTTTTGCCGTCCATACGACAGGAAAACCTAGATGGAATTGTAAAAGTCGCGAGAGGGAGATGGTGGCTTGGGTAAGTTCAACGCCTAGACCGGATCCGACGTCGCTGAGAGCATGTTCCACATCCACAAATTTGTCATTCAGGACTTCGAAAAGTTCGTCCTGAATTGCCGGATCCAATGCGGGAAGCTGTGAGCCAACTGCCCGAAGAGGCTCGGCGACATAAGCGATGACACGAAGCAATTCACCCGCCCGTTCGAAACTATCGGTCAAAGACTTGGACGTCATGCTCAAATCGCGAAGGATTTCGGTGACACATTTCAGGCCGTTGTTGATAAACTGGACAATCTTCAGTCAAGGGCACAGTGATAAAACAATGATTACAACCTTTGCGGCGACGGCCCCCTCGGTACCTCGAGCCATCTGAGCGACAAAATATGCTTCCTCAGACGTCATGGAGTGGTGGAATATCATGAGAATTAGCTTGTCCAGACTAGCCTGAGCAGCTGCGTGGGTTCCTTCACATGATAGTGCCCGCCCCATCTGTCTCAGAATAAATTGAAGTTGGATAGACGTGGCCGCGAGCTTCCAAGGGCTGAGGAGGCTGGTAACATCGGGCCAGCTTGAAAGTTCAACAGCGTCGTCTACGTCTCATTCAGCGTCCGCCACATATGTGGAATGCACTAACGTACCATCTGAGGAGTCGGAGAGGAGAACCCGTAAGGCGGCAACCATCGACTTGGCGCGGTTCTCGTCAGCCTCTTCAGCCTGCAAAGAGTGTTCGAAAGTTTCCCGAATCGCATCCAGATTTCGGAATGCCCCATGGCGGAAGTCATCATGTTCAGACAACGTAAGCCGAAGCGACGCGAGATCTTTGCGGATATCTTGGGATAAGTTCTCGTTGCTTTCCAAAGAAACAAGGAGAGGAATGCTGGACACAAGTAGTAGAAAGTGGGGTTCTCGATAAACTGCCTGCCGGCGTGTCTGAATGCGTTGCAGTTCTAGGAGGTCGATAGGAGGAATATCTGCAGATCCACCATCCTCCCGGAGTAGCAATTGCTGGAACAATGCGTTCACGGCCCGCAAGAGGACTTCCCGAGATTGTCCCTGCTGCGCATTCGACGCAGAAGCACCCAGTTGCCAAGCTGGGTAAACCAGTCCCTGGAGAATTGTCGTCGTTTGTAGAGCGCCGTGGACAGAAAGGTGGAGCAGGACAACGGTCAAAACATCCCAGGCATCTGCCTCAAGGGCCGCGACCTCATTTTTACCGGGTCCGAGGAACCACTGAAGTACCTCTTCATCAAGTCCTTTCGGGAGGTGCTGATCTACGTGCCACAGAAAGGCGCCATACCGCAGAGCACAGATCCTCCGATTGGAGGTATCGGGAGTCATGAAAGGTATCTGACGGAGGCTGGCAACCGTGTTGTCCCACACTTTCCACGCCCAGTCCAACGACATTCTGTATTTGATCCAAAGACCGCTTGCGAGGATTGAAGGAGCATCCCCCTCAGGGTCGTCGGCCAGAAGAAGGATTTCAGGAAGTACATCGGGTACTGGATCAGGCCGATCTGAATACGGGCGTAAGGCCTGTGGGGAACTAATAAGTACAAGAGCAAGCTCGGATGCATAAACTCACGAGAGTAAAGGTAGAAATATCAGCATTGACATGGGATCGAGAGGACTCGTCGAGGTAGCGTCCGTCGTCAAACTCGACGAGCAGATTGAGCAAAGCACGGAACTCTCCGCCTCGCGTTTTCTTCCAGCGCTGATGGGCCGTAAAGAGAGCATTCACTATGGTTCCTGTCACATTCATGCAAGTCCATATGCAAGTGAATCGATGTAAAGTGTCGATGACTGCGGTTAGCAGATCCACTGTCGCCGAATGCTGGAGTGCACAGAATATCAACTACGGAGCGGGATGAGAAATGAATGAGAGGTGGACAATAGGGAAACACTCAGTCACCTCGAGAGCGGAATGGAAGCATTTCGTGCTGATCATCAACTGCATGCATACAGAATACCAAGTCAGAAGGTCTGGTTGATTCATGCGGTTATGGTCTTGTGTTATCCTGAAACATGATGAGACCAAGGATCTCGGGTTTGCCATGTGAAAGTCATACTCTATGATTCGCTTCTGAAGGACAGGTAAAAGCCAATGACGGAAGATTCTAACTTGTTCGAATCGGGAAGCAGATAGCAAATTGCTGCACTTCTCGAACAAATCAGACTTGGTGATGGAAAGAGCTGGGACATCCGCTAAAACACAGGGTTAGATGTCGGAGCTGCTATGTTACTGGTCAACACATACCTGCATTAAACAGCGCCGGAAGCAAGGCACGAATTTCCTTCCGTATTTCCCGCTCGTGTAAGTCCTCTGGAGTTTCTCTGGCACGAGGCCCGTGCAATATAACCTTTCGCTGACTCGTTAGGGAGGACGTAGAGTTGAATAGCGGGATGCATCGCAAGAAATCGCGATGACGCGAGCCAGTGGCCTGGGACTTGAAGTAAGCACATGCAGGAAAAGCGTAGCTCCGGGAACACACTTCTGAGAATGACAGGCTACTCTCCCCGCGGGCAACAAGACGTTGTATGTATCCCGCATAAGAGAATAGATCGTCTTTGACAAGCTTGCCAAACAGGATTGCAACGGCGCTGAGATTATGCGGATCGCCTGCAACGTCAGAAGTGTCCAGCCAATCGAACAGCTGGTCTTGTAGAAATTCGTCTGGCCCCGCAAAGTCCCTCCTAGTCGCGCGGTCTCCAACTTTATCTCTCCAGTTCCGGATGAGTGTGACAGCCGCGAAAGGACGATGATCACCAAATTGAAGGGGCGTGACACTCCACGTTAACAACATTTGAAGCTTGTCTATGAAGACCAAGCAATCATCAAGGTGCTCCGTTGAAAAAAACGCGACAGAAGCCATGTCCGTTTTGTTCGAAATAGAATTCAGTAACTTGAAACCCAGATCAGATTCAGATGCTTCAAGCTCACTGACAAAAAAGCTTACTTGAACATCTGAGACAACGGTGCGTAGCCTGGCGGAAACGTGTGACGGGAGGTTCGTAAATAACATGGCCTCATTTCTTCGCTTTATATCCATGCAATTGTCTAGCAACAGCTGTCGAACATCGCGCGAGTTTTGCTCGATATGATGGTCGGGCGACTGATCCATTACATTCTCCGTAAGCGTGTCGGTCAGAAGAGCCGCATGAGTCGACCACATCCCCGGGCTCACAAACGCATCCGACAGAGCAAGGCAAACTTTCTAACGAAGAGATAAGTTATAGAATAGCCGTAATTCGAGTAGTATACCTGAAGCAGAATTTTCAACAACACTTCAGTACTAACAAGAAATTCCTGCGTCGGACTGGAGCGAATCTGAGGGTGAAGTCTAAGCTCATATCGAAACGAAATAACTACTTGGGGGTACCTCGGTAAGCTTGCAAAGACAGGCATCGACGAAAGGTCGAGCCAATGCTCGGCTTTTGATGATCCCATCCAGATACTCGTCGGCAAGTCTCACCATAAAACCGACTTGTGCTAGATTAGACATGCCCATCTGTTGAACGAGCCAAACAAGGAATGTGCGACTATCAACCAAGCCTTCGGAATAAAAGGGCCGAAGCAACTCGAGACTGCGCGGAATTGAGTTCAACTGAATACTTGGCACGGCTAGTAGGCACATACCAGTAACTGAAGCGAGAAATCCATCGCTCCCTTGTGTCCGAATCAGCTAGAACCCCTTTGAATGTTTGCTTTATATTCAAGCCAGGGCGTGGTGCGCTGGGTAAAGCGATATCCGCCAGCTGCTTCTTCATGTAGCCAGTGACGACATTTGCCCAGTCAATGCTGTACTGAGTCGGATTATAAGCTGGCTTGTTGCGTAAACCGGCCTAGGCACTCGTTGGAAAGTAGCGATGGACAAAGGAATTAGGAATCATACTGTTTCGTTGGCACCGAGCACTCGAAGGAACCAGACCGCCCGCGGTATCGCCACCCGGTTTGACTGAAGAAGATCTAGCAAGTCGTGGCCCTTGGCCCCGTGGGGTACGCTTTTCCCCAGCTTGTAAAGCGGGACATCCGGATTAGCAAGGTCTGCCAGCCATGATTGGCGTTTGGAGTCATTTAGCGTTACTCTCGTAGGCATACGGAAAGTAGAAGCGCTGGGAGTAAGAATTGAGGAGCACATTTCAACGCGAGACGCAGGAGCGCGCTTACGGAATTGGCGGGATGCGGTCAGCTCGTCGGAGGAAGACATCGTTCATGAGCTCCTCGAGCTTGAGCAGGGCATCGCCTGCACGGATGCTTTCATGAATGACTGCCTTGGCACTGAATCTCTCGACCTGTTAAACGAGTTGTAGTTGGGGTGTGAGGATACAAGACTCGATACATGCCTCGACGAATTGTGGCAAGGTAAAGCCATTCCTGACGTTTTCTGTTGTTAAAACATCCTCATCTTGCCCAGGCCGTGGAGGATGAAACCCAGTGTAACCTGTGAAAAGGACGGATGTGAATAAAAATTAGAATGGCTTAACGGTTCAGTACCAAGATCGGCAGAGACATGAGCTTTCGGAAGCCAACCTGGGGGATGTGACTCGTAGAGCGGAAGTGCGTTAGGGTTGTCCCGCATAGTGCAGTCGCTGGGCTTTGCAACCCGAGCGATGGCGATGGGCCCGGGGATGGGCGCATTTACAGAAACCGCCGGCCGCGGGCCGCCTGGGCAACATTAGCAAACATCGCGCGTCTCTCACATGTCGCGTCAGTCTGCGGCCGCCAATCGTCCTTCTCATGCGGCAGGTTTGAATCCAGCCAACTCTGCTGCTGCCGCGGCCAAGTTCCTTGAAAAGAAGAAGGAATTCGATGCTGTTTCTGCCCTGCAGAAGGCCTCGGCTTTGTATCTCCAACGAATCGAAGGACTCGCCGACGACTGCGCAACCATGGCGGACGCAGGACAAAGTAACTAAATGCGCACCGTATAATTAATTATAAAGGTCTCATGTGGTACCTCAGTTCATGGCCAAGTGCTCGAGCAATGGCCTAGGATGTTTCAGATTCTCAATTTGTTTCGTACGTTCAAGCTGCTGAAACTTCATTAAATTGCAGGCTGATACCCTGGTTTTAGTGGCTTCAGGTGAAGCAGCAACCCCCGGTGATTCTGAAACAGACGCAGTACAACCGATCCCAGGCCAACGCCTCGTTCGCATCCCTATTGAAGAATTGCAGGAAGCGTCGGAGGAGGCGAGGCCATCCGGGTGAAACTTGCGGTCTGGTAAGTGCCTAAGGCGCTCCTCATAAAATAGTATACCCTAATAAATATCTGATAGAACTATCGTTATTTAGCGTTAGTCCTTTTCTGTTCCTTCATCTGGGCGATGCGCTGAGACGACGAACTTAGATACGTGACCTCGTTTGGTGGAAAAACGAGACGCATACCTGCTTTCGCTCCTCCTTGCGACGCGCCATCTCAGCTGCCTTTTCCTCCTTTGTTAATACCACCGTGTTGTAGGTCGAGGGAGCTGATGCCGGTTTCTTCTCAGGGGAATCATCCCAAGCTCCAGCAGCATCCCAGCCAGTTTCCGGTACGCTTGGGGAGAGGACAGGCGTAGAATGGCCTTGCAGTAAGGAAGCAGCCCCTTGTGATTGTGCTACATTAAGTCGCTGGCTGCTGTGACCCCAGGCATCATCCTCGTCGGCGCCCGTCGCTTGACTCGCATCCCACGGGTTGTCGGCTGCAGGTAATACAAATCAGATTAAAGGTCTGTACAGCAAGCGGAAGGACTGTTGTACCGCCAAACCCATTAACCTCCGATGACGCGCCAGCAGTCGGCTGCGCCGTCTCGAATGCACCTATGTTATTTTCATTTGAGTCATGGCAGTGAGATTAAGGCACGACACGCACTCCAATCATCCTCGTCAGCATTAACATCAATTAGATCGTCATTACCCCAGGGGTTGCCATCCCCTTCGGCAGCGGCAGCCTCCTCTGCTAATTGTTCGACTAGTGCAGCAGCTGCCACACTGGCTGGGACTTTGTGGGCTCCGAGTTGCATTGCTTTCGACTTGGACGGTGTAGGAGTTGAGACTCCACTCTTGACTCCGGCCAAGGTAGTTGGTGGAATACTAATCAGAGAAGCTGACGATCCTCCTACAGGTCCAGGGGCAGAGATGGGCCGGTCGATGATACCAAGTCCCGGCGCTGAAGACATGGTACTTTGCATATCTGTTGTCGCAAGCTAAAGGATCAAGATTAAGCGGAGCCAAACTGTAAACGTAGGCTTCACTACCTTTTTCCCGAGCGATGATATAGCCCAGCCAGCCAATGCGCCTGCCGCGCCAGCAGCTGAATTGACCAGAGTTGCTTGAGCTGGGGAGGTAATCCCCAACGCTTCGCTTGCTTCAGGAGCGGCTGTTTCAGGCTGATTTTCGCTCAGGTCAGCACTCGATGAGGTGCAGAAGTCATATCACGCACCATAGTTGCAACATGACCCTCCAGCTTTTTGACAAAAAGTTCTACGGCTTTAAAAGCTTGGTCTCGCACGAGTCTAAAAACATTGTTGGTGTGATACACAGCAGCAGAAGCATAAAAAATCGCTCACTTTTCCTTGTCTATCAACGCAAAAGACATGTTCGGGATAACCTTTGTGGCGAGTTCTTCGATTTCGAAACAGTCGATAGTTGCCATGAATGCCATTAGACCAGCCACACGGGCATGGACGAAAGGGTCTTTTAAAGCGCGGGAAAAGGCGGGTACTAAAACCTTCCGTTTCGTGTTGTAACCCAGCGACGGCCCTAGACGTCCGATGAGGATACAGGTGTTGGTGCGAATCGAAGCCTCTGGATCCGATTGCATTTTGGCCAGGAAACGCAGAAGGTCATTATTGAGGATTCGGTCCGACAACTGGTAGAGAAATGAGAACTACGGTCACGGGGAAGGGCACAAACACGAGATACCAGAGGGGATATGAGTATTATTGACTTGACTGTGGCTTCACGGATAACGGCGACAGTATCCGAAAACCCAGTTTGCTACTCATTGTAAGTATGCCGAGCTCGATAACTTGTTGCCGTAGACGTACTAGATGTGGGAAAACTTTTGAATCTACGGTCTTCTTGTCGAGCTTCTCGGCATATTCTGGTAAATGGTCGAGTAAAGCCATACGTGTGCCACGATCTGGGCTGGCAAAAAGCTTTACTAATGGCCCCAGGATTACAGTGGGATAATCTTCTGGTGACACGTTCTTCCCAAATCGAAGCACCAGCGGTAAAATGGTGGCTGCGGATGCGCCGCCAAATTCAAGGGCCGAAACAAGCGACGGGAGGACGCGGAATGACGCAAATTCAGGTGGAAATGTGTTGGCAGACTCGTTCAAGGTCCTGTGTAGGATGGTTAAACAATGCAAAGACAGTAGTCCGGGACCCACCGAAGAAGACTATTTTTCTCAGATTCGCTGCTGAGTGCGAAGTTGTCCAATCCAAGACACACTTTCACCAACCGGTTGTTGGCGAAGAAACCGGTGTCTGCCATCCCGATTGCCAGAAAACCCTTCGCGGTGAGCCGACCCTTCGGATTAGGATTGAGGAGTTTCTTGAAGCAAGGGAAAATCGAAGTGGGGATGGAACCCCGAGAAGAGGCCGAAGGGGGTGGATGGGGCGGTGACGCGGTAGCGGGGAGGGGGTGTGTCGGATTGAAAACTGCGTGAAGCAACAACCCCAGGGCATAGGCGTCTGCCACTGCAGGGTCATACCTGAGAAGAAACATATCAGTATCCGAAACAGCCAGGGCGACATCTTTGGCGTACTCTTTCAGTGCCGACCATCCACCTTTCTTTATTTCCGGCGATGCCCATGCCGATGCGTCTGGCAATTGCCCTCCCAGTGTCTGCCGCAGAGGTTCGGTAATCGGTGCATGCAGGAGATTAAGGTAACGCACGTATAACACGGCAGACTCCTCCTTTGGATTACTCAGAAGATCGAAACCCCCCAACTTCCACTCCCCGGAAGGTGAGATGAAAATGGAATTTACGCGTATATTGCCGTGGGTCGACGCGCAGGAGTCATTCAAAAAGGCCAAGGCTACCTAAAACAATGAGTTACACGTGTCTCAGAAATCCGCGGATAGATACCAACCGAGACACGATGAAGACCCCACAACAGCCAATCTTCTCTTTCTTGCGCCCCTCGCGATGCCCACGATTCAAGGGTTGCCTGGAGTGGGCGTACGCGCTCAGTTACGATATGGATCGTCGTTTCTGTTTCAACGACATCCATGAATTTTAGGACATCGGGGTGACGTGTTGTGCGCAGCTTCCGGAGAGCATTCTTGGCGATAGGGATCATTGCTCGACGCGAAGTACAGTCGTATTCAAACACCGAAACAGGACTGCCGTCGTCCTACACAGACGCGGCAGTAAGATTTAATTAGACACAGGTGAGGAGTTCGGTACCCGCTTGGTGGCATCGTAAAGTGTCCATACGCCTTCGAAAACAGTGACTTTTGGACCGAGGGAGAATGGCAATGTGAGGCCAGACTTTTGGACTAGCGTGGAGACAGCGGCCGAGCCGAGTGTGCGCAGATAGTCCATGTCCGGGCGCGGTTGCGCAGACCAAGTCAGGAACGGGTGTGTAGAATTCCGAGTTTGGATGTGATTGCCAACCGCGTGGCGATCGAGTGGATCGCCACATTTATTCTTCTCCTTCACACCCACGCGACGGCACGGCTTACCCGTCAATGCTGCCCTTCGCTGGAGGCTAGAAAAAATGCAAACCGAAATAACCTCCACCAGCCTTGTTAACGGAGTCCATCAGAATGGTTTCGATCACCCCACTCTCCAAGACCTCGAACAGGAATTGCCTGTCGTCTACGATGGACAGGTGGCTTTGGGGGATCTATTGTCGCGGGTTGTGCAGTCCATCTATGCAGAACTCTCTGAGCTGGCCGAGACGTGCGTACCCAATATACTATACTCCACACAACTCTTGACCGGAGTTGTTTTTCAGGATGCCCAACATGTCTGACAGTGCTCGAAAGCGTACCCTCGCCGACTGGGTGGTCAAGACCAAAAAACAAGTGGTAAAACTCTACGCTGTCGTAAAATGGTCCCGGGACGCGGACACCGTCCAAAAATGCATGGTAATACTGCCCACTGTTCCGGTTGCATTCAGGACTCAAGTTGAACCTATAGAATATCACCGCGTTCCTGATGAACCAGAACCAACAATTCGAGGACTCTATGCGTGGCCTCAACTACGCCAAAGAAAGCCTAGATCCTGCACGGTCGGTCTTGAATCCACCACAATGCAGGTTCTTTTTTAAAAAAAAATTGACATAAGACTCCGTAATCACGATCTACTCACGTCTTTGGACGTACTAACGACCGGTTCTTACCATGGTCTACCGACTGGAATCAAGGTGTGTCCATTGCAATAAACGCGTCCAAGGATTTGACATCGTCCAGAAAATGATTATTCCCCCAACCCCATTGACCGATGCCGATGTAGTCAAAACTCTGACTGACATGGAAGATGTCATACGTTACCGGCTTAGATTGCATGAAATTATCCCTGTTGAAATGGCTCAACACCAAATCGGTACAACATCTTACACTTATGGATGGAAGGGCTTCACTAAAAACTGCATTCATAAGCGGATGGTCGTGTTTATTTCAAAGTGCCGAACCTCTTCGAGACGTCGCTGTGCCTGAGAGGTGGATTGAAGGAGGATGGCTGGTTCTTCGTCCATGTAGAGTTTTTGATAACCGTTGGAGGAGATCTCACGGGTATCCAGGGTGAGTAGCCTATTAAGGCACCGCACTCCAGGCCAATCTTACCCCTCCTAGACTTCCCTCGCACTCCGGCGGGGTTCATGAAACGCCATATTACAGATGAGGCTGATGCTCAACTAGCGTTTTATCTACCACTTCCTGCAGACCATGTCCCTCCTCCTGGAGTGACGGTACCTCCGCGCCCTCAACTGCCAGAGGGGGTAGTCGACACTCCTTTAGTTCGAATTTTCAATTTCCTCCGTACGTCGCTCAGGTTGTCCTGTGGTGTTCTAACGCTGACTTTCCCAAGAAATGATGTCACTGTCATACCAACTCGAAATTCTTTGGTATCAGGTCTGTTTGTTATGTCTTTGGTTTATTGAGCTCATTTTCTCACTATTTATCTAGGCTGAGCGCATGCGCTCGTTAGGTTGGGCCGATTACTTGTCCGTCAATATGAATGATAATCGCAAGTCATTCGTTGCGTCTTACTGGCTGTGCGTTCTTTTTTTTTTTCTTTTTGCCTCCTCTGAACGTTTCCATTGTAGGCGCCCAGCCGTCGCGGCCAATACTTTTGGGCGTCCACGCACAAAACTACCACTCCTAGGTGGTACTTTGACTATTTCTATAGTTGATGCCAAACCACAATCTCAGTCCCGAGGTCCCGCGAGGTCACCGAAGGCGCGCGTACTTGCCGAACTCCAACAACGATCGAAGTTGGGTACTCTTCGACCTTCAGATGAGGTGGAGGGCCTCAAATTCGAAGTTCGATGGGAACCCGCCAAAGGAGCCCTCGGGGCCGTGATATCTCCCGATATCCCAGAGGATTTTCTCGTTATTGTGAGTGAATGGCAACTCTCAGGCTCCGATCATTGACCCGTTTGAAGAACGCTGCTGACTTGAACTTTGAATCCCTACTGAACAAAGTCCTAAAAAAGCACACGCACGAAATATTGGCCATCTTCCAGCAACAGTTGCAGCGCACCCAACCGCGTAGCGTTTTTTCAGGACTTGGAATAGTATCCTTGATCATGGAAGGTAATTGGTTTGGCTTCGATACAAACTTCCGTTGTCTGATCTTCGTCGGTTAGAACAACTAGAGGTGCTGCGTATCAATCTTTGTGCCGACGAAGTTGTTATGATCACTCTCGACTCGCGAAGTGGCCGTTTCAACATCCGAGACACTGGCGACCTTGCCGCAGCTGAACGAGGACCTCGCTTCAAAACCATATCAGAGAAGATCAATGAAGACCCCACAGTCTTGTTCAATGTATTACTCAGGTTGCGGCTGATTGTAAGGTTCGCGACCACTGAAGCGTTCACTTCCTGATTATTTCCCCAGACCATTACGGATCTCGCGGAGCAAAAAGCCGTTTATCTCGGCCTCCAAAGTTTCCGACGGCGAAATTTTCTTCCAGATGGTACTTGCTTCGTTACCTCGATTCATCCGAATGTGGAGCTCATGCAGCATAGAAATGTCCAAACTTGGATCTTCGGTTCGCGGCGGCCTATATATACAACTGGCGAACTTCCCAAACCACTATCTTGTTCTCGTCATCACCGATGAGGAGTTCAGATACGCATTGATTACAACTAGGGTATTGCCCGGTACCATGTACGGCAACCTCGTTATGGAGGATATCGCTTGGCTGGATTTCGATCGCATTCACGGCGGTGATATTACCATCACGGCTCAATCGGATCCAGCATTACGAGATGGCGCAAACACCAACGGACCAGAGAGTGGCCATGCTGGGTGAGTCGCTGCTGTTTTCGCTCCATCGCTGTATCGTCACAACACCCACATAGCTTCAATCTTGATACTCAGGTTTTGCGGGAGCTGTACAGTTATTGCTGGTACGTCTGTATGGGCCGGCCGCCAACAATCTAGACTGACGCATTATCGGC
The DNA here is from genome assembly GCA_029289555.1 of Mycena latifolia. Lineage (NCBI taxonomy): Eukaryota > Fungi > Basidiomycota > Agaricomycetes > Agaricales > Mycenaceae > Mycena > Mycena latifolia. Next base: position 1,908,200 of record JARJLE010000002.1, read on the forward strand.
AGCGCCCGGGTCTCGTATATGAATGTCGAAAGACAGTTCAAAATTCGTGGCATACCATTTACTCACGTCAACCCGACTCTACATGAACCCCTCACACCCGAGTTGGCACACATACAGTCGTCCTTGGCCCGTTCTGTGCCTGCACTATGTGTGCAGTCGGAACACATTCTATCCGGCGCCCCCGCTGCTGAGGCAGCCATGCCCAACATTCGTGTCATCCCATTGAACTGGTGGTCAGACAAGAATGCTCAGGTTGGAAATCTTCTATCTCGGCTCCTACCTTTATTGACTTTTTCCTAGGTTGTCACTTGTGTCAAGTTGAAATACGTGCAACAACCAATGGGCAAGACTGCGGGCACGAGCTCTGTAATACGACCGTCCAAGCGGATCATATATGATACCACCGAAGCCGTCGTATCTTTTCTGTCGGAAAACGTCAACACCTGCGTCGACGAATTCCTGGAAGAATGGGCTCGTGTTTCGAAGATGGTCGTAATTGCGAGGGAAGGTGAATGCCTATGTTTCTTTCTCGTCGAATGACCGTTGATGTGTAATAGTCGCCCAAATTTCCAAGGAGAAGAAATGGCCTGACATCCGTTTGCTCTCCTTCGACTTGCAAACCGTATCATTTGCATATGCTTCCGTATGGTTACTTCTTTTAATTTGTGAATATCGCTAAACGCCTGGAAGGACTACACCGTATCCATATCTTGCGAGGATCAGCTGTCTACGGGTGGAAATTTCGACCTCCGATTCTCCCGTTGCGATTCCAGCCTAGACAGCTTCAACCCCCACGATGACGCTGAACCTTTTCTGCGCAACATTTTGCGGCATGGGCATGGGAGACTGGCCCCCTCGCTGCACCGCCTCGTCACTTTTTTGCGAGCAACTCTCCCAATCGCCGTTGAACTGGAAGAAATCAGACAGCAAAGTCAAGGAGCTGTTGACACCTTTGCCAAGGCAGCTGGCTGGTACCGACTCCTTTTCGGGGACTCGAGGTACCTCTCATTCTCTTTTCAAAACCAATTGCATTGCTGATCATTTCGTCTAGGCATGCGCTGGACTTTCGATTAATGACTAATCAACGTGTACTCATCCTCGACGGTTCTCACTCTTTGTTCAGCACTGGGCCTGTGCAGCAGTCAGAGGACCACGCCACTGAATTTGGCCTACAACCAATACCACGATTCTCCGAGATCGTGTTAGAGGCCGTCAAGGGACTGATTTTGTCTGGGGAGGCAACACCCGGCAAAATTGCACCTTTGGATGCTGGCGTGGTCTGTCAAACGGATATTGTTCGGACACTGGGTCGGGCCATTTACACAGCGGTTGCTGACGCGATGAATGCCCACTCTTAACCTTAATTAGCTTTACGATTTGTATTTTTAGGTGCTGAATATGGTGTTGTACATATACGATGATTATGAGTGGGTTCGTCCGAGTCCGCGAATATAAATACCAAAGAAGCTGATGCTATGAAGTTGACCGGGGTCGATGGAGCATGTCGAACAACCCAGAAACGATAGTCGTGGGTGTGCGATGATGGGAATGTGGGGAGGATGGCTCGTCTGCAGAGTGAGGTCTGGTCTGAAGAGGTGGCGGACCAGGGGGGGCCAAATACGGAGGGTTCCTCGGCGGCGGCGGGGCGGCATAGATCCCGGGATTGTTTAACTGTGAAGGCGAGGGCGACGGTTGATACGGATGCGATTTGTGGGGCGGGGCCCCATTATTTCCAGGCCGAGTGAGTTTATTCGGCGCGGGCGGCGTGGACGCTGTTGTGGGTAGACAGCGAGAGGCGCGATTCGTGAGGTCAACAGAAGCCCACAGCAATTTATTTCCTCCGACCTTTTTTGTCCTCCTTCCGCTTGGCCTCCTCCCGCTTCTTTTGCTCCTTCTTATCCTTCTTCGGGTCCACTATTGGACCAGGCTCTGGGGTGTTCTTGACTTTGGGTTGGAGCTCGGGCATCGCGATCTTGCTCAGATGCACCGTCAAACTCTCTGGCGGAGCATACTTGCTCTTTGAGTTGTCCGTATCATCCAAATTGATTCGTTTCGGCCCCTTTTGCTTCTGCGTGTCGTAAAGCACGTATTGATGTAGCTCCTCTTCCAGTCCTGAATACTACAATGAAAAAAATGAACAACAGAATTTCATGGATCGACCGACCTGCTTTGTGCCGTATCCGCTTAGTCTGCTCGACCACTTGGAGCACCTTGGGGACTTGCTCTGCGCCAGCTGACAGGATGGTAACGAATAACATGGCATCATCCTACGCGAAATGAATTTCAGAATGTCTGCTGCAGATCACCAAGACACACCTCGAACAGATTGGCGCAGTATTGCCCATAGTCCTCGACGCTGCCCTCATCCTCGACAGTCACCTCGTTGAACTGCCCCCGGAGCGCCTGGAGCTCTGCAATCCGGTCAATGCCCAGCTTCTTTGGAGGCTTCGGAAGAAGTGCGGGAGCGGGACCGTTTATAGGCGACGTTGGCGTATTGTTGCCTGACCCGCGTCGAGAAGTGGAGCTGGACGAGGCCTCGGGTGTGTGGTAGACGTCGTTGGCGTCCTGGAAGGTCATCAGGGCTGTTAATATTACAATCTCCAGGCCCTTGCGGTCGTCGATGTCAAACCTTGCAGCCCATCTCCGTCAGATCGTTGAAAGTAGCACGCATCGCGGAGCGCGCACCTGTTAAGATTGTAATCCAGAATCTGGACGGACGTCGTTTTTAAACGGCCCGGGGGCTCTTTGGTGACGGCGACGAGAACGGGGGGGTCGGGCTTGCGGAGCATGTAGCACTCCTCCCGCTTCCACTCGAATTCGTGCCTGGTTGTGCGTACAGCGTTAGCAACGGCGCGAAGGAACGACCGCGAACGCACTCCTCCCACTTGAACGACCATCGGAAGGACAGCGTCCCCGTGTACTTGAGCTCTACGGTCGTGCTCGGGTTACATAGTTCAAGGAATTTAACCTTGCTCGACGCAGCGGGTGCCGTTGCGGTAACAAGCAGCGACTCGGACAAGGGGTCTGTGCATGGTGCTGGATCAGAATTGCGCAGATGCGTCGCGTACTGAACATACCGTACACCTCCGTCTTGTACACGGGCCCGGGTATCCGCTGCTTCCTGTAGTGCGCCCGGCCTGCGGGATCGACCAGATCAAGGACGTTGGGATTGTCCGATGAGGGCGTCACGACGAGCGTGAACAAATTTTGGTCGAGGCTCATCGTCGGGGTGTTGGGTGCGGCTAGTTCTCTCCGCCAAGGTTCAATTTAACTTGAAGGAACGTGGCGTCCAGGGCTGCGGAGGTGATGGGAGGAACTCGCGGTGGCGTGCACCGCCTTTCGCGACACTTCCCCTCGCGTCGCGTTGCAGCGCGTTCGCTGCGGAGCGCTGCGAACGGGTTCATAGCAGTACATAGTACATCAAGGATACAAGTTTAAGTTGGTACATTGTGCGACTAATCCGACAGTACGATTACCTCCGAGTCTACTAGATCTCCACGTCCAGGGTCTGCTACCGACATCACAGACATGGCTCGCGAAAGCGCGCACTCTTGCGTATCGTCGAAAAAGTCCACCTCACCTGGCTTCACCGCGAAGGTGCGGAGATTAGGCGGTCGCTGCGCAGGATACTCCAGCGGTGCAATTTTGCTCCCAAGGTCCCCGAGGCTGTCCGACTCGAAGAAGTCGCTGCTGTCGGCCGCGTTTACCTGCGCCATCGTGTGGTATTTCTTCGGAGGCGACTTGAGGCGCGCGCGTTTGGCTTGTTTCGGTGCAAGGGACGGCTCGGGGGCGGGCGCGCGTGGTCTTGACGCGCGTTTCTTCGGCGGGGCAGCAGGCATCTCTGCGTCCGCATCATCTGTCGGTGCGGGGACGTCCCGCGGCTTGGCCCGCTTCCGCGGGGAGGGCCCCGGCGCGTCGTCGGCGACGGGAGAGACTTTGCGCGGGCGGGCTCGCTTGCGCGGAGAGGGCGGCTCGCTCTCAGTCGACGAGCTGACGTTGAAGTCGAAGGCCTCGCCCTCGGAGGATTCCTGCTCCTGCAGCACGGACAGTCGGGGCCGCCCGCGTTTCGGGGACGCGGCCGGGGCCTTTGCCTTGCCTCTTGCCTTGGCGGATTTGGGGGAACGCGGGGCCGGGGCTGCGTCAGGCTCGATGTCAGACAAAAAGAGCGCATCGTCGTCTCCTTCTAGCTCGGCCAGCGCGCCGCCCGCAGAGCGCCTGTACATTCCGCGGACAATGTCTCCCCACAGGACGTAGACGTTGCAAGACCGACAGTGTCCGCCGCGCGGAATCATGCCGGTGTCCGCTGTCTGCGACGAGAGAAAGTCGTCCGAGAGACACGATAGATGGGACACTGCGGTGCATCCGGTGGATGGACATAGAGTCGTGGTCAAGGGATCCTTGCCCATGTACGAGGATCAGTGGCACGTAAAACAGGGAAAGAAAGGGGAATCGCACAGTACTAAAATTTAGTAAATCTCCATTGCACACTGAGCAGGTAAGGGGCCGATTTGAAGCCAAGAGCGCCGTATTTTTGGCAAGATGTGCGGAAGTGAAGATCGCTGAGGCGGGTGATGAGCGACGAAACAAGTTACGACAAGGAAAAACTGATTCACCGTCGTCGACGCTGATAGGTCCTTGTCGACCAGATCCGACTTGCCCAGATTTGCCGTCAACGCCCTCGAGTTCAATCGCACAGGTGAAACCCAGGGGAAGAGGGGGCATGGTCCTGTCGTCTGCATTTTTCCATCCTGTGACCGCCGCACCGGTAAAAAGCTTGACGTGCAGAGGCCAAGTACTCCATGGGTGGACAGAAATCATTAGACGCACGGCTCTGGCATACGAATAAGCCACCCGCGGCGATAGCTCGAGGCCGACCATACTCACCGAATATTGGAGTTGACTGTATTTGCTCGCCGGAGCAGGGCTTTACCGTCCGCACCGCGCAGGTGGCGAGAGATGTGCGCGTGCTGCCAGGCCCATTCGAATTGCAAGGCGGCCTAGGAAAATGAGGTGCTGCTTTCCGCGTCCCAGACTGGAGTTCGCTCACGAGCTTGGAGGGGAAGCCATAGACGATCATTTGCATGACCCATGGACGGCGTAATCTAGTCTTGTGTGCACCTGCGCGCTCCCAGTATGAGAAAGAGGTAGCTCTGGAATGCGACAGTACCTTGCGTGAGTTCGCCATTGTGTTGTCTGCGCAAAGAGAAATGAGGAGGACTCGTGTATACGCGCGAGGCCACCTACCGAATTCGTTTAGGCGGGTTCGGAGTACTGCCTATGTACGTGCTAAAGTCCCGTTCAGCAAGCGGAAGGAAATAGACTACAGGGACTGACGCAGTGGAGGTGGGCGTCTGGATTGATTTTAAAAGATATGTTGCATAGAAAGCTATGGAGTTTCAGAGTAGAACTAAATTTGCATCTGGTTCGCGTACATGGAATAGAATGGGAAAAGAGGGAAGACCGGGCGGTACGGGGCGCCATAGTTGGAAGCAGAACGGTCACGGACGCGTCGGTCACAGTCGCTAATTAGGACGCGAGAGAAAAAAAGTGCATCGCAAACTCTCGCTCGGCCGCGCGTACTGGTATCAATCGATATTAATCCATTTGTACAACCATCGCCCGTTCATGGCGTAAGATAAGAAAATCATAAAATACATTATTACAGAGTAACGGAATCAGGCTCATCTCTCCGCGGGATAATCCGCCCCGAGACGATATAGCCGTCCCGAGATGGGCCAGGGAGATTTCTATACATATCCCGGACGACGTCCTTGCACGGATGCAGACCCAAGTGTCTATAGAAACTATTGGCGGGTGCGTTGGAGACGGATACCTGGGCAAAGACGGCTGTGGGGACTGTCGGGGTGCCAGCGAGGACGTCTATAGCGGCGTAGACAAGGCGGGTTGCGAGGCGGTGCTGTCTGAATGTGGGGAGGACACCGAGGGTGAGTATCTGGATGCGTTGCTCTGGGTGGATTGCCGCGGCCGCGGAGATGAATGCAACGGGGTCGCTTTGGCTGCGGTCATGGGCCACGAGACAGACGCGGGTTGGCTGGAGGAGGAGCTGGAGGAAGAAGGAGTGAGAGTAGGGGAGCGGCAAGAGGGTCGTCTGATGCGGATTAACGTTCGGTGCACAAGACGGAGAAAGGGAAAAACATACGTGCAGGTGGATGAGGGCTGGGATGTCGTGTGAGCGGATTGGCCTCAGGGAGAATTGGTCCGGCATGGAGGACGGAAGGAAAGGAACATAGCGGGAGGGAATAACAGAATTTTTCTTCGACGACAGGGGTGGGAGCGGTGAGCCGCGTTGAAGACATGTGATATGGGCGTTGACGAGTCCCGAGTGCTGGCACTCTCCAGTGGTTGCCCAGCGCGTCCAGCAGCGTCCCCCGCGCGTCCAGCCCGCCCAGCACCCGCGCCGCTGCTCCCAGTCCGGGGGGCATGCGGAGGGCCCTGCAGGGGCACCGGATAAGGCTTTGTCCGCCATTAATCGATCAGCTATGCGGGGCGCCGCTGGGCCATCCCTCGACTTCCCGACCGGTTACACCCGACCAGCCCCAGCCTTTAAAACAACACCTAATTCGTCCCTATATCCGAAACAGACCCCGCCTCACCGCTCTTCCCTATAAATTCAACTACAGTCTCCCTCTTCCCCGCTCCACCACCATGGTTCTCCCCCACCAGACCCCCTACGTGACCCCCCACATCCTCCACAAAAACTATGCCCAGGCACACGACTCTGAGCAGTTCGGCACTCGTATGCATCCTCTGTCTCTCGCCCCCCCGCTCCTGCTCATCGTTCCTCAGTCATTGGCCGCGACCTCGAGTACTTCTCCCAGGCCGGCTTCGACATGGACCGCATTCAGATCAAGCGCAACGCCCCCGTCGCCCTCCTCTACGAGGACGCCATCCGCAACGAGGGTGCCATCATCTCCTCCTCCGGTGCCCTCATCAACTTTTCCGGCAAGAAGACCGGTCGCAGCCCCAAGGACAAGCGCATCGTCTTCGAGGACACCAGCAAGGACGACATCTGGTGGGGCTCCGTCAACATCAAGATGGACGAGCGTATGTTCTGCTGCCCCATTACGTCCCGCCGTCACTTACCCCGCGTCTAGACACGTTTGAAATTAACCGCGAACGCGCCATCGACTACCTCAACACCCGTGACAACGTCTATGTTTTCGACGGCTATGCTGGCGTATGTTCCGCGGTTTTTTTTTTTGACGTGCGCCACTGACCGGTTCCAGTGGGATCCCAAGTACCGCATCAAGGTCCGGGTCATCTGTGCACGAGCATACCATGCCCTTTTCATGGTACGTCACTTTACCCTATTGGGCAACGATTTCAGCTAATGCGGATATCTCTCCCAGAATAACATGCTCATCCGGCCCACCGAAGAGCAGCTCGCCGACTTTGGCGAGCCCGACTTTATTATTTACAATGCCGGCCAGTTCCCCGCCAACCGCTTCACCAAGGGCATGAGTTCGACCACCTCTGTCGAGATTAACTTCAAGCGCATGGAGATGGTCATTCTAGGAACAGAGTATGCCGGTGAAATGAAGAAGGGTGTCTTTTCCGTGATGGTCGGTCGGCCCCCATTCTCCGCCGGCCCGTGCTCAATTTTTGCCCACAGCACTACCTGCAACCCGTCAAGTTTGGCCAGCTGTCCTTGCACTCGTCCGCAAACGTCGGCATCCAGAATAACGACGTCACGCTCTTCTTCGGCCTCTCCGGAACAGGAAAGACGACTCTTTCTGCGGACCCGAACCGTCTCCTCATCGGCGACGACGAGCACGTATGGTCCGACACGGGCGTCTTCAACATCGAGGGCGGCTGCTACGCCAAATGCATAAATCTGTCCGCCGAGAAGGAGCCCGAGATCTACAACGCCATCCGGTTTGGCAGCATCCTCGAAAACGTCGTGTACAACCCCGTTTCCCGCGCCCCCGACTACGACGACGTCAGCATCACCGAGAACACCCGATGCGCCTACCCGATAGAGTACATCCCCAACGCCAAGATCCCTTGCGTCGTTGACCGCCAACCAAGCAACATCATCATGTTGACCTGCGATGCCTTTGGTGTGCTCCCGCCTGTGAGCAAATTAACCCCCGAGCAGGCGAGCTACCACTTCCTCGCGGGTTATACATCGTAAGTTTTCGGTCGTCCTCATCGCGATGTTCATGCTAATGCGCACGGCCAGAAAAACCCCTGGAACGGAGGACGGTGTCTTAGAACCCATCCCTACCTTCTCCACCTGCTACAGCGCGCCCTTTATCGTTCTCCACGTAAGTACCTATGCTACTTTCGATAGGCTCAAGCTGACACTGCTCCAGCCCGGACGCTACGCCGAGATGCTCGCCGAGCGCATGTCGAAGCACAAGGTCGACTGCTGGCTCATCAACACCGGCTGGACGGGCGGCAAGTACGGGAGCGGCAAGCGCTGCCCGCTCAAGTTCACGCGCGCGATTGTCGACGCCGTGCACTCGGGCGCGCTCGCCAAGGCCGAGTTTGAGAACTTTGGGACGTTCAACCTGTCGATCCCCACACACGTCGAGGGCGTGCCGAAGGAGGTGCTCAACCCACACACGGCGTGGCCGGACAAGGAGGCGTTCCAGCGCGAGGTGCGCAAGCTCGCGGGCATGTTCGCCAAGGCGTTTGCGCTGTACGAGAAGGACGTAGAGCCCAAGGTCAGGATGGCGGGCCCGCAGATTTGAGGGTATTTTTTATGGTGTCGGCTACGTAGACCAGTTATCCACATTTACATGTATACCAGACAGGACAATACTAAATAATGTAATTCGAGGCAGCAGTGGGGTGAATGGGGCGCAGTCTACGAAAAGAGTCACTTGATCTCGTTCCCAGTGCGGCCTTGCTCTGTGATATCGATGTTTATCTTTGCGCAGCTCTACGCAGCTGCATATAACGTCGAGGTGGTCGTGCTGGACGGTACATAGTTCCACCGCGGACGTCCTGGTGAGTACCGATGCCACTTTCACCGCAATGCTCATAATTCATCCCGTTCAGCAATATGAGTGACAACCCCGAAGAAGGCGAACGAGCCCCGCTTTTGGCGCGTATCGTACGCGCCACACGCGTCCATTTCCTCGACAACCTGCGTTGCGCGCTCATTGCACTGGTAATCTTCCACCACGCCGCGCTGCCGTTCGGCGGGATTGGCTCATGGCCGTATTACTCCCCGTACCATGCGCCCGAGTCGTCCATGATTCTCAGCGTGTTTGTTGCGGTGAACCAGAGCTACTTTATGGGCATGATGTTCTTCCTGTCGGGCCATTTTTCGGCCATGGCGGCCAAGAATAAGTCGTGGAAGGCGTTCTGCCTGGACAAGCTGAAGCGTCTGGGCATCCCGGTGGTGGTGTCCACCGTCCTGCTCCACCCGGTGGCCCTTATCCTCGTTTTGTGGCACCAGCATGCATCCATCTTACCCGCACTGGTGGGGTATTGGACCAGCTTGAATGGAGTCAGAGGGGTGGCTTGGTACGCTTCAGTCGTTCGTTACCGTCCCAATTTATTGAAGAACCGACAGGTTTATCGCTGTCCTCCTCTTTTTTGATTTGGTTTATATCACCGTCCGCACATGCCTCCCCCCCTTCTCCTTCCTGCTCCCCACGTCCGCCGCACGTTACAGAGCCACGGCGGCAGTGTGCATCTTTCTGGTCATTGTCAGTTCGTTCTTGATACGGCTGTCGCACCCGGTCGGGCGGTCCATCCCGCCGCTGGGCCTGCAGCTGGCATATGCGTCCCAATACGTCTTGGCGTACATCGCGGGCACTTGCCTCTCTGACATCCAACAATACCTCCTCGTGCCCCACCCCGCAAGAGCCCTCGCCCTTGCGTATCTCGTCGCCATCATTTCGCTCGGAGCGGTGTCGGTTGCTTTCCACCAGACCTTTGACTCTGCCAAAGGCGGCGCGAACCCGGCGGCCCTGTTCTACGCCGTCTGGAACGAGCTGTGCTTCTACTTTATCGGTACCGCGCTTTTCTCCTTTTTCCATGGATCCCCGTACACTACGAAGAGGTGGGGGAACGTTGCGCGGTATTCATACGCCGCCTTCCTCCTGCATCCGATCGTGGTTGTAGGGCTCCAGATCTTGGTGGACAGCAGTGTGAAAGGCGCGGTCGACGGTGTGGTCAAGACGCTTATGGTAGGCGCCCTAGGCGTCTGCCTCAGCTGGGCCGCGGCTTGGCTTTTTGTTCGTCTTCCGGGAGTTGGAAAGATCGTTTAAACGGGGCAATGACTCGACGTTGCTACTATACGTGTCCCGATCATTTCTCCAAAAAACACGTATTGAACACGTCTGTACAGCATCTCTCTCTACCGAACGTGTAAATCCCGTTTTGAACACGTCGTCCTGTATACAAAAGCCTGGGCGTGATTCGCGAGTTGGCCAGTAACAAATGTCTCGCTTTTCCCGCTCAAACCGCCGCCGACCGACGCGCGCTCAGACGCGCACCGCTATTTCCTCGCTTTCTTTAGTGTTCCTCACAGTGTTGGCCATCATATGTATGTGCCCTGTCGCTACTCGGGCACAGGGGGTTGGCGTTCCTGGTGAATACGGAACTGTCATTGGTATTGGTGAGTTATTTCATCGAGAGCGAGTGCAGGTTTTTTGACTAGAACTCTTTAGATCTCGGTACTACGTACGTCTATTTTTTCTCCGTGTAAGAACATCTGACCCATGTCTTTGAAGCTATTCTTGTGTTGGGTATGCTGTCTTTCCTAAGCTTCACTTTCGTCGGCTAACCATGAATCTCACAAGTGTCCAACGTGGTGGACGCGTCGAAATCATCGCCAATGACCAGGGCCATCGGATCACCCCGTCGTGGGTCTCTTTCACGGAAAATGAACGCCTGCAAGTGCTGTTCCGTATTATATTTATCCGCCGCTCACTTTTTCTTTTTTTACAGCGTTGGCGACAGCGCCAAGAGCGCCTTTCATTCCAACCCTACCAATACAATCTTCGACGCGAAACGTCTGATAGGCAGGAGCATGGACGACCAGAACATGCAGCAGGATGTCAAGCACTTCCCGTTCAAAGTCACGGAGAAGAACGGGAAGCCATCGATCAGTGTCCAGTATCAAGGCGAGAACCGCAACTTTGTGAGTTGCTACCTGTCTCGCACGTAAGCTTATTCATTGAATGCCCAACGACAGTCTCCGGAAGAAATCAGCGCGATGGTTCTCGTGAAAATGAAGGAAACAGCTGAAGCGTATCTCGGTGAAAAGGTATATTCGTATTCTGTGTTTCGTGTTTTGTAAAATAACAGCTGTGTGTAGGTCACCCACGCCGTGATTACCGTCCCAGCTTGTACGTCGTTTCCTCGAATTAAGCCGTCTTTTATTTACCATTCGTGCATAGACTTCAATGATGCCCAACGCACCGCGACCAAGGACGCGGGCACAATTGCCGGTCTTAATGTGCTGCGCGTCCTCAATGAACCTACCGCCGCCGCGCTTGCCTACGGTCTGAACAAAGACGGACCCGAGTCGAGAGTCCTTGTCTATGATCTTGGAGGGGGAACCTTCGACGTCTCTCTGCTCTCCATCGAAGACGGCGTGTTCGAGGTGCTCGCTACGGCGGGAGACACCCATCTGGGTGGTGAAGACTTTGACAACCGCGTCATGGACTACTTCATCAAGTCGTACAAGAAGAAGACGGGCACCGACGTGACCAACAACGCGCGCGCGCTCGGGAAGCTCAAGCGGGAGGTCGAGAAGGCCAAGAGGACTTTGTCGAACCAACAGACCGCCCGCATCGAGATTGAAAGTTTCGAGAACGGAAACGATTTCTCTGACACGTTGACGCGCGCGAAATTCGAGGAGATCAATATGGACCTATTCCGGAAGACGATGCAGCCCGTTCAACGCGTTTTGAAAGACGCCAATGTGAAGAAAGAGCAAGTTGATGAGGTTCGTCCGGGCTCTCTCCCATCTCCCGCCTTGAGCTAATTGTCGGCAAGATCGTACTGGTTGGCGGCTCGACTCGCATTCCCAAAGTTCAACAGCTCCTCAAAGAGTACTTTGGCAAAGAGCTGTCGAAGGGGATTAACCCCGACGAGGCCGTTGCCTACGGTGCGGCGGTCCAAGGGGGCGTTCTGTCTGGCAACCAATGCTCTGGAGACGAACCCTGCGGGCCAGTGGTTATCGACGTAGTCCCTTTAACACTTGGGATCGAAACTACGGGTGGAGTATTCGCGAAGGTGATACCTCGTGGCACCACAATACCGACAAGAAAGACACAAACGTATGCGTCGTTGTCCTTCATCCTCCTTCTGGCACTGACGGCTATGAAGCTTTTCGACAGCCGCCGATAATCAGCAAACCGTTCTGATCCAGGTCTATGAAGGCGAGCGGGCGATGACGAAAGACAATAATCATCTGGGAAAGTTCGAGCTGTCGGGCATTCCTTTGGCGTCTCGAGGAATACCTCAAATCGAAGTCAGTTTCGAAGTGGATGCGAATGGGATTTTAACGTGAGTTGCCGTTGAATTGCGCAGAGTGATCAACAAACTGACGTTGCTTTGAAGAGTTGGCGCCTCTGACAAGGGATCGTAAGACGACCTCTCTTAAGCCTTGTTGATCCGCGCTAAATATTGTCCCAGAGGAAATCACAAGAGCATCACGATCACCAACGAAGGGGCGGGTAGATTGACCAAGGAACAAATCGACGCGATGATCTTAGAAAGTGAGCAGTTTGCGGCACAGGTCAGTTGCTGCTGTCAGTTCTTTTTTTCGTTTCTGATGTTCGGCAACAGGATGAAATGCAGCGCAAGCACGTAGAGACGCTCAACTCCCTCTCCACCTTCGTTTACGGCACACGGACCGAGTTCCAAAGTGAAGGCGGTCTTGGCCACAAGCTCAAAGAAATCGACAAGAACGAGCTGTCTGCGCTTCTCAAGGAGAGCATACAGTGGATCGAGGAGGAAGGTCCATCTGCATCGCTCGAAGACCTCGAAGAGAAGTTGGACTGTATGTGGATTCTTACACCCTGAGAATTGATCTCAATAACATTCCATGATAGCTGTCCAGAAAGCTGTTGAAATGTACCGTTCCAACGCCGAAGACTCGGAAGTCCCCTGGGAACATACCCCGGACGAACTTTAGACTGAGAGATAGATAGTATAGCTCATTTTTTTTGTCAGATAGTTTATATGAATAACCTTGGTGATTTTAATATCTACTTGCCGTTCACCGACAGTCTTCCGCCCAAAACGGATGCTTCACCGCTTTCGTCCTAATTGGGTACGAAGCGTACCGCCACTTAGCAGTGGTATCGGTTTATCGCGCTCAACGTCCCGGGACTTTTTCATTGTGCACAGCCTGTCTTTACTTTTGGACAATCGGGAGAGAGCAGTAGCGTACTGCAGTGCAAGTTCGAAAGGTATAATAGGCCTCACATTTCTGAGTTTCGCTCTCCATCCACTTCACCTTCTGTGGTCCCCTCCCATGACATCTACCCTCATTTCCCTTGTCTCGCGGAAGATCCGGTACTCTGGTAACAGATGCTACAACGCAAGGTAATTATAAACTTTCCGCAACTGTATTATTGCAAAATACTTATTTCTGGCTCCAGGAACCAGCCCATCTCGTGCCCGATGAGCCGAACCAATCTAATAATTATCGCCGTCATCGTTGGTCAGTTTCATTCCAAGTGCCGCGGGACTCCACAGCTAATCGCCTCACAGGCATCTTCCTCGTCACTAGTCTCGCGATCTTCCTCGTCACCCGATGCACCTGCTCTTGCAGACGGCGGCGGAGCACCCTGCCCACTCTGTACCGAGCAGACCCCGAGTTCCAACAGACAGGCGGGTACAGCCAATTAATAACACCTACGCCTTCAATGGAGCGGCTCCCTGAACCGGAAAAGATCCACCTGGCCACCCACCCATACCACCACTACTAAGCTTTGCTCCTGGAAGCATTACGATCGGATTTTGTATCTACTACTACTGACCTCGGACGACGCTACCTATACCACTACTGAACGACGCCACCTATACCACTACTGTAAATAGATATCTATCAATACATGTATCGCTACATTACTCCTCCTTACCCTCCGCTGTATCAATAGCCTTAGAATCACCTTCGTTTTCGCTTTGTGGCAACGTCCGTTTTGTATTCTCCTCGATGGGAACAGCTGCAGCTGCAACACCCGCGACAGGAGCGGAGCTGCCTGTCTCGGCGGCAGCCTCCCCCGCGCCCACCTCGCCCTTCGCGTCGCCCCTCCCCCCATCGATCGGGCTGCTCTTGAATCTACCACGCGTCCCGAGGCCGGGCGCACCGACGCGCCCGCGGCGTCCCGCTCCCGCGCGGAGCACTGCCTCGAGCGGGAGGACCTCGGCGCCTAGCGCCGGTGACCCGCTCTTCGCGGGCGCCTCCCGCGCGGCGGGGCCCGCGGTGGCGGCAGCAAACTCGACCGTCGCGGGGTCGGGCTGCGGCGACGTGGTCGTCCCCTCGCTGCCCTCCTTGAGGATCGACGGTAGGGGCTCCGCGAGCGCCGTGGGCGCGATGAGCGGCGTCTGCGGGGCACTAGCGGGCTTGCCATCGGGCGCGTCGCGCGGGGCAGGCGGGACGCTCCGCGAGCGGAAGAAGTTGAGGCTACGGATGCCACCGGCGGTGGGCGGCGGAGCGAGGCCCTTGGCGGGCGGCGCGGCCTTCTCCGCCGGCGCCGCGTGGTGGTGGTGATGGTGTTTGTGGTGGTGCACGTATGTTCCTTTCGCGCCCTCCTCATCAAATTCCTGAACATTATTGTAAGCCGAAGACGCCAAAGCGAAGAAAAACCCGTACATCGAAAATCTCCTCGCCGATGAGTTCTATGGTTTCCTGATCAGCGAGGAACGTGAAGAAAGGGAGAGAGAAACATACCCTCAAGAACATCCTCGAGTGTGATGATGCCGAGGGGCATGACGGCGGGATCGAGGCCTTCGAGGAACTGCATGGACGTCACTCATTGTACAACGATCGACCAAGGGTTCCTACCTCGTTGGCATCTGCCTTTCCTAGGACGGCGTCGGCCGGCATACTTTGCTCCAGACTCGACATCTGGAACGACATGCCTCGGTCGCCCTCCTCCTTGGAACCCCTGCGGGACCGACCAGTGCGCACGGGCACACCCGCCTCGGGGTCCGCGGCAAAGTCCTTGACAAGCACGCCGTCGCCGCGGAGCGTATCGTCGCCCTTGGCGCTGCCCTCCGCCGCCGCCGCCGCCGTCTCCTCGCCCTCGCTCTCGGAATCACTGCCGCTGCTATCCCCCATGCCGACCTTCTCGCGCAGGCGCTGCGTCAGGCCGCGCTTCACCGCTTTCTTCACACTCTTGGCCTTTTCCACGCTGAAGCGGCTCACGATCGCGATGTGCGAGCGCCCCTCCTGGAACTTGTCCAGGATGCCTAGCAGTGACTGGTTGTTCGGTACGAACGGCACCGTGTTCAGAGGCACCGTGCGCAGCGGGACAGCATCTGGGCATGGAAATAGGCATGCCAATTATTATTTAGAGGGCAGACATACCTTTAGGGTCGAGCAGAACGAGCTGCTTGACGAGCAAGATACCGAGGATTTTCTTGACCTTTTGAGGCGCCGCCGTGGGTTTGACCTTGGCGTCGCCGACTCGTGCGGCAACGGGCGAGTCGATCTCCTCGTATACTGGGATGCGACTGTGTCCAGTCGCGACAATCTTTTTGAGCAGATCGTAGTCCAACGAAGACTCGATGGACAACATGAACACATCCTCGATGGGCGTCATCGCCTAGTAATTGGGTTTGTTTATGATTTTCGTTGGGACGAGTGCGACACACACCTCGCGCACGACCTTTTCCTGTAAATCAAGCGTCGCGCCGATGATCGTGACGGTGTCCATTTTGAGATCGCCTCCGTGGTGCTGAGTGTTGGAGTGCATGGCAATAAGCTCCTTTAGCTCTGTGGAGATTGAGCGTCATGGCGGGAATAAACGCCGCGAAACGCACCAGCACGGCGGTAGATGATACCATGGTGCGCTCCGAGGGTAAACTCGAGGAGCTTCGCCACAGGCCAAGCAACAATTCCCTGTGGAGCTGGTGAGCCGCCAAGAAATGATGGCGGACAGAAAATGACCCACTAGGGCATAGATCAAGCCCTGGGTGAAGCCCGCGCCCTTGGCACCGAGGTAGAGACCATAACGGGTGAAGAGCGATTGAGGGATGATTTCTGCGAAGCTTGATGGAAGTTAGTTGAATTAATAGTGCGGTTCGAGGCAAGGCACATTATGATGAGGACCGTGCTGACGACCACGGACTGGACGCCCCCTCCGAGGACCGGGTCGGCAATGATGGGGAGGGACTCGTTCACGACCTAGACCTTGTTAGAGGAATTTGCCGAGAGCAGAAACGGTGGTACCGACCATGTTGGCCAAGAGAAGGGTAACGAGAAGCAGATGGCCGTTTTTACGAATAGGCATGATCTTTTTGGCATACTCGCGCTGCTTCCTGGGCCATTGTGAGGGGCGGGCAGGAAACGGGTGTGGCGGGCACGTACGGGGTGCCGCTGAGAGCCAACACATTGAGCTGGGTCTCGTCCAAGCTCATGTATCCGAGGGTGAGACCGGCGAATACGCCGGACATAAGGACTAGGACGGGCTTTGCAGGAGTTCTGTTGGAAGGAGGCACGGAGAGAAGGAGGGGGAAGAACGCACGATGAGGACGGCAAAGACGATGAACTTGGGCTTCGGGGGAGTGAGGTAGATTCGAGAAGGGCAGGCAGAAGACAGACCTGGTGGGGGTCGAACTCGGACTTTCGTTTTGCAAGGACATGGGTGGAGGACGAGGAGAAGGGGTTGAGCTTTGTGGCGACGAGAGTAAAGATCGTGTAGATGAAGCGGGAGGAGTGGGGGCCGAGAGAGCGAGCGGGACGAACAGGCGCCATGATGGCAAGTTCCTGTTCAAGTTGAGGAATGCGGTAATGGAATTTCCTAAAGCGCCAAGAGAGTCACCCGTGTACGGTTGCCAACAAGTCCCAGCTTTGATTTGATTTGTCAACTTTCGTTTTCTGCCTTTTGCAATTCCATCCTCCGCTATTTGTGTACTCTCTAAGGTGTTCCAGGGCCTACCCGCAAGCTCTATGTTCTCAGGTAGCGTCTAGGATGCTCGGGTTATGTTTCCGGGACAAACGGACACGCATTCAAGCCGCCAAAGGGTCGGCGGCGCACCGCCTTCACGTCGGTTTCCAGTTGCAAACACTCCTCATAGTCCAATTTAGGGCTGGGTACACCGCGTGTCGGTCTTTGTGAGTGAGTGTAGCGGAGACGGGGCAATACAAGTGCGTGTTTTTTTTTTATCTACCTTGCGCTGCCATTGATGCACTTCCAAGGCATATGTAGACTATTATGCTCTGCCCGGTGGATTTACGCGTAACAAACGCAAACGCAAACGCGTACGGTCGTGCGCAGAACCCACCAAGTTGAAGAACCCGTCTACGTCGTACATCACCGGACGCGAACTGATCCAGCAAACCGCCCGCACTTCAGCGACACCGCGCACCTGCCCCATACCTGCCCAGGGCCATGGCTGGATCCCTCGGGACCTGGTGTCGTTGTGCGCAGACAATCGAGTCGAACCCTTCGTTTGCGTTCAGCACGAAGGCGTTTGTCGGTTTAACGGGCCCAAGTGGAGGGGTCATCGCAGGGAAGGAATTCAAAGACGCGCCCGACCTCCACAGACATTTTTCCTGACGCGCCGATGTTTCTCAATTACCCATACTTGATACAGAAGCGGACCGTGTACATTCCTTTATCAAGGCTTGCGGCTGCGGCGTAGAAATTCCCGGCGGGGACGAACAAATGGAGGCGACGTGGTAAACGTGCAGTATGAGGTGCCCGAGCACGATGACTGAGTGGGTCTCTCGGGGGAAGAAGACGCATGCACGGGAGTGGAGCGCGAAGAGCTCGAGTTCGAATGAAGAAACTAGCGCGTGGTGCACGAGGCGGGGCGCACCCCAAGGCTCAAGCAACCAACGCGACGCTTTGAGAGAAAGAACTAGCCATATATTGCACGCGCGCGGACGTCATTTGTCTTTTTCTACACCATCTATTCTTCCCATCTACGAGACATCAGCGCCTCATACCAATATCGAGACAGAGCAGCAGACGCAACTTCTCCTCTTTTCGGGTGTAAAAATTGCGGTTGGTTTAGCGCAGCTTGGCGAAGAGTTGGGGCGCGGCGCAGGCTTCGGAGCAGTGCACCATGCTGCGATGGCACGCATGTCAGCTGCATATTAGCACGGGAAAGGGAGGGGGCTTACTGGACTAGACAATAGAGTCCATGACATTAGAGGGTCAGCAGGCAACGAATGAAGCATGACGTACCCTGCCGGACGCTCGTCAGCACGCCGTAGGGAGAGAAAAGCTAAGGAGAGAGCGAAAGGACGCACATCTCCTCGACGCAGTCCTCGCCCTTGAACCCCTCGCCCGCCTGCACCTTCGCCTGGCACTTCTCAAAGTGGTGCTTCAGCGGCGCGCAGTCCTCGCGCTCCTCGCACGCTGGCCGGATCGCAGGGTGTTCCTGTGTTATTCGCATCACCTTCCTCTTCATTTCCCTCTGTGCTCACGGGGAGAGGAAAGGAAGGAAAGAAAGGAAGGGAAGACGCACGTCCTCAGGCTCCTCCTCCTTGGGCTCCTCCACGGCGGCGTCCTCGGGGAGTTGGGTGTCGGCGGGCTTCTCCTCTACGGCGTCGGCGTGGGTGATGGGGAAGAACGAGGACAGGAACGAGCTGATGCCGGACATGCTTGCGAACGGTTTTTCGATGAGGCGTAGACTAATGTCGTTTTACCCTGCCTTCAAGGGTCCTTTATGGTGCCTTTTGGAAGGCCATAGACGGCCCAGAGCACACAATTCAAAGTTGAATGTGGATATGCATGTCGTCGGAAAATCAAATCAAAGCTGGGACTTGTTGGCAACCGTACCCGTGACATCGACATGTCGTAGTGAGCTCGTCGTTGCCTCTGTCCCCGCTCCACCCATCCTCCCCGCTATGGCATTGCATAGCCAGCATCACGGAGGGCCCGGGGTCGAAGCGAAAGTGTATGCTACTCGGAGCTCAGGGACCGAGTTGGGCTAGGACAATGGGTCACAATGAGTCCGGCGGAGTTGGGGACAATATACACGAGGTTATATCTGGCACCCGGCGTTGTTGCGCCTCCGCATTCGGGCGCTCTAGTTCTCTCATCTGACATGTTGCAATACACGGCTAGACTGCGCTCATGACGTACGTATATAAAGCACCTGGCGCCATCTGTCCTCTCTTTCACACCACCACCTCCGTCCGACTGCGACTGCCCCCTCCCCCTCCCTACCCCTTGCAATAATCACCAGAAACCAATGTCTGGCTCGTGGAAAGACGGCATCTTCTTGAAGGCAAGTTCCACCCCGCGCGCCCGCCACAATGCTTACCGTCGGTCGTCCACAGATCGTCAATGTCCTTGTCTACTTCCTCTTCCTCGGGAGCAACATCTACACTGTCGCCGGAGGCGGAGGTGCCTACTACGGCGGTAAAGAAACTTACATAACCCCCGCGCCGTGGGCATTCCTCATCTGGTCCCTTATTCACCTCCTGCTCCTCGGAACGATCATCTACCAGTTCACCGCCCCCGGAAAGTCCGTCATCATCGACGGCATTAGCTGGCGCTTCCCCCTCCTCGTCGTCCTCAACGCCATCTACGTTAACCTCTGGTTCAAGGGCCACTACATCGTCGCCTTTGTCTTTTCGCTCTTCGTCAGCTCCGCAGTCACGGTAGGCCGCGCGTTTCTGCGCATAGTGTCCCAGGCTCACGATCCGCGCAGCACATCTACTATCAAGTTAAAAAGTATCACCTCGCCGAAAGCCTGACCGACGAGATCTTCGTCCACCTCCCCTTCTCGCTCTACCACGGCTGGACGACCGTCCTCGTCGTCATCACAGCCTTCCAGGCATTCGGTGTCGATGCCCTCACCACCGGCGCAGGCATCTGGACCAAAGTCTTCGTCTTCCTCGCCCTCTTCTTCCTTGAGGGTACCGCGGCGACCTACTCCTTCTCCAGCGCGGAGGGAGACCTCCCCGCGTCCGTCGCGATCGCCTGGTCCCTGTTCGCCATCTTCGCACACCAGGTCGGCTCCGGCTTCGTCCACTGGTCCTCCCTCGTCTTTGCCATCCTCGCCCTCGTGTGGGTCTTCAAGGGCGCCTACGGCGTGTTCGTCAAGTCACGCGGCGGCGTGCGCCTCCACGATGAGGAACGTGCGCCCCTTGTGCCGGGCGCGTAATTAAAATTCACGACAAATGGGGGTCGTTGAGCGCGATGCGGGTTGATGATCGCGCGGAAACGAAAAGGGATGCCTACATCCCACACAAGGAACGTTTCATTCATCTTCATTCAAATCTTCATGCATCATGAGTTGGACCTTGGATATCGTTGTGCATGCTTGTTTTCAATCCCGTCTGTAATGTGTTGTACGCTATGCACCCTATATATTTCCGCTTCATCGCTTCGCTCCCGGTTTCGCTCCCGTCTACGGGCCGCGCTGGTGCTCGGGACCTCGCCTGACCTCGCCGCGGCGAATTGGTGACCGGTGACTGGATCCACCTGACGTGACCCACACGCGCTCCTGTCACGCCTCTTACCGCTCTCCGCCATGGACAAAACCTCGCCAGAAATCATGCTCGCGTTCTACCGACGTTTATACCCCTTCAAGTCCATATTCCACTGGCTGAACCACCAACCGACCCCGGATGACCTCTTCGTCAAGCGCGAAATTGCGTTCAACCTCCCCGGCGAGGTCATCATCCGCTACAACTCGTTCAACGACCACGACGAGTTCAAAAAGCAGGTGTGCAAACTCAATCCGACGCGTTTCGAGATCGGGCCCGTGTATAGTTCTCGCGTGCGTGCGCATCGCGTTCTCGTCTGTCTGCCACGCCCATGCTCACATCGCACAGCCCCGCGACAGGAAAACTGCGCGCCCGGGCGCGTTCAACCCCACGCAGCGCGAGCTCGTCTTCGACATTGACATGACCGACTACGACCCCGTGCGCACGTGCTGCTCCGACGCGGACATCTGCAAGCGCTGCTGGGCCTTCATCGCCGCCGCCGTGCGCGTCCTCGACACGGCCATCCGCGAGCAGTTCGGCTACGAGCACCTGCTGTGGGTCTACTCGGGCCGCCGCGGGATCCACCTGTGGATCTCGGACAAGGAGGCGATGGGCCTGACGGACGAGCAGCGCAAGGCCATCGTCAACTGGCTGACCGTCGTCCCCAAGGACGAGAGCAAGCGGCTCAATGTGCGCTTTGGCTCGAGAGCCCTCCCGGCATCCTTGCAGTGCGTCATTTTCTTTGAGATTTGAGCGGCTGCTTATTTTATGCGCATGACAGGACATCCCTGGACCATCTGGCCGTGGTCTTCTCCGACCTTATATTATACGACCAGGATTGTTTCGCCTCGGAGGCGGGGTTCCAAGCCCTATTAAAGCTCATCCCTGATACCCGCGTCGTGGACGCCCTCCAAACGAAATGGTCCGCCTCCCCCTCATCCTCTCAAGAAAAGTGGAAGGACTTTAAAACCCAAATAAAAACGTACAATAAAAGCAGTTCCCAGCGGGTATGCTTTCCTCCTCAATTCAGGTTTCACTGCGAGCCGCCTTACCCTTTAATTTTTTGTAGGCAGCCCTAACTGCCGCCATGGAAGACATTATCCTCCAGTACACGTACCCCCGCCTCGACGAAAACGTCTCCAAAAAGCGCAACCATCTCCTCAAAGCTCCATTCTGCGTCCATCCCAAAACAGGACGCGTGTGCGTCCCCGTCGACCCCGCGCGGATCGAGGAATTCGACCCCGAAACGGTCCCCACCGTGACCCAGCTCCTCGGTGAGCTCGACACCGTCGCCGAATCCGCAGAGCACCATTCCGGTGAGTCCCTCCTTTTTGATTGGCCCAAACCGCTGCTGAGGTTGACTACCAAATTTACAGATTGGGAGAGAACCTCGCTCAAGCCGTACGTCGACATGCTGGACAAGCACAATCTCGGGATAATGGATGAGGTGCGCCGAGAGAAGCGCGAGGCAGGTGCGTTTGAGAATATCGTTGACCACAGGCAGCTACTGACCTTTTGACTGTCATAGACATGTCGTGGTGATCCCTAGGTTCTCTCACCGTCGTTGTAATACCGCCAACTGTTGTATTTTTATTTTATTTTGTAAGTAGCTAATCGAGTCGCCTCGCCATCCATCGAGGGAATCGAAAGCTTGTGGACGTTTTTCTCTACGCAATGATGTCCTTCAGCTTGATGTCTTCGGTTTGAAATCAGTCGCTCTTGACGTTGGATGGAAAGCTTGATGTTCAGCCTTGAGGTATGTCTTGATCGTTTCCGAGTATCGAGTTCATTCCTGCACAGAAGGCGCATAAAAATGATTACAAATAAAAACCAAAACAAATCTGAGCTATTATTCCACTAATTAGATAGCAAAAGAGAAATTCAGTTCCCACCGTGTGCGACGTCTGCCATCTCTGCCTCCAACCACTCGTGTACGATCTCGGGAACGACATCACCTCGGCGAAGCACGTCGAGGATACGCTGGCCGACCGCCGGAGCACACTCCTCTGCCCGACCGAAACCAGACAGGCAGCCCTTCCTATATTCATCCTCAGGAAGCCCGAGCATCTGAGCCACAGAACGTCCCGACTTGCAGCCATATGCGTTCAAAAGCACGGACAAAGCGAGCAAGGTGGGAAGTTCTTCTGTAAGGACTTCCAGCTCATCCTCTGATACACGGTGCCCGCCGTCCGACGGCACCGTCTGCACGGCGTCCAGAAGCGGCGCAAGCCCCTTCAGGCCGTCGAACGCTTCCTGAATCGCTTCGTTGGCCAGTCGGGTACTCTCTGTGTCCAGTGGTCGTGGCAATGTCCCCAAGAGCTCGCACAAAGTGCGGGCATCCGATGCGGTCGTGGCAGGAATTTGGATACTGGGTGGAGAGGGTGGCCGTGACGGAGGCAGCTTGATGGAGAACCGCGCCGAGGGCGGTGTGAGCGGAGGCGTGAGTGACGCCGAACCACGACGCCTCTTAGGGAGCATAGAGGGAAGTAACCCTGGGGATGGTGGTGGGGATGGAGGCGAGTACGGTCGGTTCGCTAAAGCAACCAGGCCTCGCCAAACCACGGAAATGAGGAATGGTGTCAGCGTAGCTTGCGAGTATCGAGAGGGTGTATACCGGCTCAATGCGCGAGCATATACGGGAATTACGGACGTTAGGGCCGTAATGGATTGGTGCTGTACTGGTGCGTTCTTCACACCAGCAGCGACTTTCGTGCTATTGCACGAATTGGGTGCCTCGAGAGCCTCCAGAAGAGGCATCATTTCAGATCTGATACCCGCGACGAGCGGGTTAACCACCCTGCTAACGATGGACACCAGGCCTTCGCGGATGACTTTAAGCCCATCGCCACGCGCATCTCCGTCAAGTCCGAGAGCCAAGTCATCGAAGACTTCGAGGACCTCCTCAGCGAAGGCAGCTACAGCGAGGGCATGAAGCTGGGTGGGGTTGGGGTTCGGAGCCTGCACAGTGGGTGCCGGCGGCAATAAGAAGAGAGGCGAGGAAATAATGGGTAGGAGATGCGCAGATAGATTGGAGAGTAGGACGGAAAGAGGTCGTAGAAGCGACCGGAGAATCGCCCGATTAAGGTGGGGGTTTTCACGTGTGGCGGCAAGTTCACTGAGGGCGGGAAGTAAGGACAAAGAACCCCAAAAGGGAACCACGACTTACGATGCGATGAGAGCACCCAACGCCCTACCGCGCCCTGTCGGGATGGGCCTCTTCCCACCGACCAGATCATTGACGACCGATGGTCCGATCGGCTGAACCAGAGCCTTGGAGACAGCCTCGCTGAGCTTCAAAGCGAGTGTTTCAAGGTAAGATCCGTCTTGTACGAGGGGCACCGGAGCGACCGGTGAGGGAGGCTTAGGTGCTGGGGAAGGGCGCCTGAAGTTACTCAGGGATGAGAGCTTGGTGAGAGGCCGAGGTGTGCGCTCCACTGAATCAGAGCGAGGGGTCGGTCCCAGCGGAGCCGGGGAGGAGGGACGGCTGGTTGGGCGGAAGAAGGAGGGTGCTTTAATTGAGTTGATCATCGTATAAGTGTGGTGAGATGGGGGTATCGAGGGTGTGAGTGTTCCGAATGGTTTAAATTCTAGATTCTATGTTGACCAGTGAAGCAGCGGCGAGTAGGGGATGCAATTATCCCATCAGTTAAGAGACCGGCGAGAGAGGTGGGTGAGGTGGGTTTGCTTTAAGGAGGACGATCTGTGCTGAGGAGGGGGCAGGCAAGTGGACCGAAGAGAATGTTGTCAATCTGTTGTGTTAGGCTACGAGAGGGTCAGATAGAGCATAGAGAACACAGTAATGGACGAACCAGAGTGAGAGCATATAGGTTGGACAAAGAGTTACCGCGTATAAGTAACCAGCAGAGCAGTGGGTGAAAATTTCAAGGCAAGAGCCTGAGACGGCAACATGAGTAAATAAAGAGCGGAAATCGCGCTCCACTTGGGGCCCCGGGCCCCCGGCCGCAACTGACTCTGTACAACTCTTCTTCTGACTAGGCCTGACTAGCTCAAGCTAACGCCAGTGTGGATTGACATGACTCTACTCAAGACCCGTCAGAAGTCGTTTCACACGTATTCGTAACCCAGCATCCCCGCATCGTACCCGCCACAAACAGCTCCCTTCCTCGCTCGCCCGCAGTCGGAGCACGCCGACGCCTCGGGTGGCGTCCGCCCCGTTTATGAGAATCTTTAAATCTCCTGCCAAGTGAATTATGAGTATGGAGTCTGAACAACGCCGTGGCCCAGGCGGCCTTGCTTGCCTATAAACGGGGGTTCTTGGACGGAAATGACTTTCAGTGTGTCTTCCATACTCTCTAGTCGCTTGATAACGTCCTCGACGGATGCATCGCACCATCCACGTGCACCACTGGATTCGTCGAGAGCGTTCCATATGCTCTCAAAATCGCTGGCGTTGTCAACACTGGGATCAGAGATGAAGGGCGAATCATTGAATGCGATAAGGTCTGGCGCATGAGGGATCTGTGCGAACCATTTCAGTGTGAAAAAAGTAACACGGAGCCGCGCCGTAAACCGACCAAAGTGTCCGGCGGACGAGTCTCGGGGATACGTGAAGACATCTCAAACTCCTGCGCAGCGGCTGCTAGGGTGAGGTCTCCTGCAGTCACGGTTCTGGACAGCTCTTCCACCTCTTGCCCTGCACTGGTCCCAGATAACTGCGAGCTCGCCCTGCTCCCGGAGTGAGAGCTTCCGCCGCTGGAGGCTCTGTCTCGTAATCGTGCTGTAGGCTGGGGAGCTTCGTAAGCGGTATATCGTAGTTTGTTGCCAGGAAGAGATGCGCGGCTCGAGGACGGCGAAGATGGTTCGCTGGGACGTTCGGGCGTTGTCTTGGACTTGGAAGCCGATATTTGGTGACTGTGCAATGCTTCTAGGAAATCAGGAAGCTGTTTGGAATATTAAAAGTCGTAATGGAACATTCATTTACAACCTACCGATGCTGATCGTGAGCGCTGGATTATCCTGGTAAGGACGTCTTTTTGCGCTGCGAGGGAGGTGAATTCTTCACAACGCTTGGGTTCGATTAGCAGCTGTGCCAAGCCAAAGGTGGAGTATGAACCTTTCGAATGTGGCGTCCGGATTGGTTACTCAAATCGTTGATACGCGTCAGGACCTCGGAAGGTACTTGCTCGCACTCGGCCGATATCCTTAGCATTGCCAAAAGGCAGGCGTCCTGAACAGCTACTGTGCGGAGATGAGCCACCACTTCCAACGGTTTAATGAACTGCCTCACAGGAACACAGATGCAGTCGCGACGATAACCCGCGAAGCACATCCGGTGGAGGCACAGCGAGCTTTCCGGAGTACTCGGTGGCCAAGGCAGGCACAATGACCATCATTGTTTGCCCGAGGAAGGCCTCAGGATTAGCCAAGGATGTTACGAGAGTAGTAGCACATCCAATCTGGAAAGAGGTTGGAGCTACCCAATCTCAGTGCAATGACACAGGAACGACGACCAGATTTTACCGTGTCTTATGCGAAGAAGTACTGTCTCCACTGCATTTTCGAGCACCAGCTGGGCGTATCTGGGTGACCGAGCCTCCGTCTGAGCAAAAAGATCAACCAATTGTCGGGCGTAAAGTTCGCCGTCTCCGTCGGTTTGAATTTCTACTACTTCCAGTAAACGGGAAGTGTATTCGCTGATCCCGGTCAGGTTGAGATCGCTGGGGAGAGTCTGTAAAGACTGAGAATAATAAGAATTGGCGATGTTGAGATCAATATTGTTCAGGATTCCGAGAGTCTATGCCGTGCGTCAGACATGTATGGTTGAGGTTTCCGCAGACTGTACCTTCCGCCGGATCACAGTATCGGATGAATCCAAGAGCTCCATTACCTTTCCAACCTCCCACTCCTCCAGGACGGGAGGAATTTCAGCATTAGTTCCAGCCCACATTTCCGGGTTCAGGCACGACAAACATGATAGAAAGATGTACTGATCGTTCACGCTACGCGACGTGAGAAGCTGTCGAATGTTGGCAGTAGGAGAAAGTGATTCGGATGTTACGGTGTTTCTTAGGTCTTGGACATGAACATCGGAGAGGAGTAGGAATGCCGCGAACATCACAGCTACATAAAATATTCAAATACCAGCCAAAGGAAGTAGTTGGGGAAGCTTACGATGGTCGGAGGATTCTGATGCCACTTGGATGATTTGCAAGATTAGTTCCAAAGTTGACTGGTGTAGCCTACCAATTTTTTCAAGGACATGGAATCTTTTTGTGATAGAGAACTTACTCGACAGTGCGTAAAGTAGCAAGAACCTTAAGGACAATGCACCGAATCGATTGCTCGCGGTTGTTGGACCATGATTGGTGCAGAAGACTATTGACTGCTTCTCGTATGTCTTTTCTTGCGGGTTCGTGAACCTGAGCCGTTTTGTCATTTGACAAGACGATGTCCCTAAAATGGAGCCAACCAACCTTAACAAGCTCCACCGACGCAGTTAGAGCGGCACTGAGGACCATGGGATACGGGTCCCTGAGACGTTTCAGCACTTTGGACGTGGTTCTCCGGAGCAGGTCTGGTTCATAGTGCGACAAAGCAGAGCAAGCGAGCAAAGCGCGTCGACGGACGTGGGGCCTACAATGAGTTTTTTTGAGGAACTTAATCCAGGGATACACACTAACGACTGGTTTGAAAGAAGGTCGTGAAGGCGCGATTGGATGGCTGGAATAACATCCTGTGAAGGTGACATTATTAAGTTATCCAGTGCCAGGCAGATCATGGAAGTTGTCGATGACTCCAGATCCTGGGGCTCATCAGAATTCTGAAGACTGTATTTATGGAGGTCGAACCTTGCGCAAGGTGTTGACGAGCATCAAGCGGAGCTCGTGGTCGAGAGACATAATTTCGGCGCAGAACAGATAGCCTTAATGATAAATTCAATCAAGGTTCATCAGACAAATTGCATGAAGGACCTATTCGTTTCTCGTGGACCTTCTTCCCGGCCTCCGCCAAATTGACAGCTTGCGGCAAAGCAAAGTCGATATTTAGAGCACGAGACGCGACGGACATGGAGCAGTATAACAGGACAATGAGGCATTCTTTAGTTTCTTTCTGAGATACTATTTAAGTGGCAACGAGGTGGCACAGACGGTGGCCTGCACGTACGAGTGAAATGGTAGGATGCCGGAGTCGAGAACGGATGGACTCGACCTCCTTGAGAATGTAGCTGTCTGCAATTTCCGGGGATGGAGCAGACTCTATATTCCGGACCAGGGCATAGTGAGACCTGCTCAAGGCGCCGGACGACGAGAACGGCACGTCCATGTTGTGTTCCCGATTTGGACGCATCGAAAACAGATACAAAGCATGTCTTCAGCAACGGCGCATTCGTTTAACAAGGTCTGCTTGCCTTGCCTGAGCCTAGACCGTTTCTCAGTCATTCACCAGATCCTCAATCAACCAAAAGTTTCCTCCAAATCCCGTTCATCCAGCGACATCGATGATGGCACTAAGAAATTACGACGCATGATTCTCGTTGACGGAATTCCCTCCGCTGCGGCAAGCTATACTATTGTAACCCTGGCCCCGCAATCAACTCGTTTGTATTAGGATCCTACCCTTCGGCCTCGAATATGGAAAATCCTTCTTCGAGTGAATAACCTTTCCTCGGAGACATTCTTGCGTTATGTCGCGAGAGGACCTTGTGAGGTCAGGGAAAAGATTCGGAACGACACTTTCCGGTACATCCACTATTTGTCATTTGTGGTCTATCTCACACCTCGAGCGAAGAACACTGGCCACAGACCGCGGGTTCAAAGAGCGGGTCCGAGAGGACATGCTTATCCGTCTGTTGGATGCCTTTGTCTGGCGAAACCATGGTACGCTCTGCCTCGTCTGGACCCCATTTACTTGGAGAATAAATATCCTGCACCAGACAGACAAGAATCGCACCAGCTCGGATTCACTTACGTGCAAGGGATGAACGTATTGGCTGCCCCCTTTCTTTACACCATGCCTTCTGAACTAGAAGCTTTCTACTGCTTTTCGAAATTCATAGAAGAGTCGTGCCCTCTCTATGTCCAGCCGACTTTAGAAGGCGTCCACCGCGGCTTGAAGGTAGCTTTGTAAACAGAATTCCGACTTTTTAAACTGAACCATTGACAGCTCCTAGATCGATGTTTAAAGATCGTGGATCCCGAACTCTTTGCTTATTTGCGATCAAAGAACCTGTCCGCTGAGATATATGCCTTCCCATGTACGTCCAACTAAACTAGGTTGTCCACGCCAACTCATAGATCGTAGCTGTTTTGACGCTTTGCGCTTGCACACCCCCCCTGGATCAAGTTCTGCAGCTTTGGGATTTTCTTCTCGCTTTCGGTGTCCATCTGAATGTTCTATGTGTTATTGCACAGCTGTTGTTGATCAGAGACGAGGTGATGAGCTCGCCCAGGTTCGTCGTACCTTTTCTTTCATTCATCTTCTTTTTCGAGCTCGTTTTCAGCCCCATGCGACTTCTTCGGACTTTCCCGCCACTCGAAGCTCTCCCTGTTATCGGGATTGCCGTGACTCTAGTTCGAGACTTACCATCTGCATTGTACGACGAGCTCGTGAAGCATCCCTACGAGATCCAAACACCCGCTTGAGTTGACACCTCCTAACCACATGTAGCATTCGAATATGTATCCATAATGACATTTGCGACACTAGCCACCTTTTGGTCATTACACAACTCCCCAAATCCTCTTCGCTAATAACGCCAACAAAGTTCCAGGACCCGGTGTGGCATAAACGCACATAACACCGGATCCATCTTGAGGCTTTGGTGGATGTTCTGTTTCCACCAATGCTGGTAACGCCGTCGACTCCCATATTCCATGATGCGAAGTGTGTTTATCAAGCTCTGCCTGCACTTCGGCACGATTGGCTCCAGGAGCATACGCACTCAAGTCGTCTCGACGGTCGGTAACTAACATTCCGCGTGTCAGTTCGCCAGTGCTGAGTGAAGGGCAGTCAGCAAACTATCTGGGCCGAAAAAGATCCAGGTACGTACCGCTCGATATCAAAAGTACGTTTACGTGCTTTCCAGCCCAAAGCCAAAGTTTCCTCACCGCCATCTGGCACGGGAGGATTTTCGATGGCACACCAAACTGCCACAATGTCATGGAGTTCCATTGCGTCCTTGCCAAATTGCAACATGACGTCTCGAGTTTGCTCGAGGAATGAAGAAGTAAAATGGGTGAGCGGTGATTTGCTGGAGCTATCCGATGGTGTCGCAGACGTGTCAAAAGAGGGATCAACCTTTTCTTTGTAAAATGGAAACGGGAACTCGTGAGGCGTGGTAATATCCAGTGGCAGCATTATGAAGCGATCCAAAGGCAACAATGTGGGGTTTGCATTTTCCGCATCCTGTATCAGAAGCTGCTTGACAGCAAATGGGTCTGCAAAAAAATTGACTGCCCGACAAAGGTTATTTGGTATAGGTAGCTAGACCACTGGACATACATTCGGCCATGGGGCTTGTGTTTCCGGGAACATCAATAGCACCCCCCATGCAAACGATTCGGCCGATTTTGTCGCGCACAAGAGCTGCATTATCCTTCATGAGCCAGGCGAGGTCGGTCAGAGGCCCCAGTGCAATATAAGTAACGGTTCGAGTAGGCCGACTTCGTATCAGCTCAGAAGCAACTTCCGCGCCAGACATGTCAGTAATTGTGAGGTGAGGGTGCTGATAGTCGTCTCCGTCTACGTCTAGCTCTGGATGGCGCTCTGTGATTCCGCCCAAGCCATCTCTGGATGATAGTCAGGGGAAGAGTCGATGATTAGTTGTGTTGACGAGCCTGCCATGGAAGTACTGAGCACTGTGTAGGTCGCCCTCGAGCGGGCCTGCACTTCCGCGAACAAGAATGGGCTTCACCGTCGAGGAGAAGTTCGGGAAACGAGCAGCATCCTCGGGAAATCTTTCGAGATGGCGTGATAAAGCCTGGTATGCTTTGAGAATGTTCCGACTGAACTGGATGTGAGTGGTGCAATATAAATCGCAATGCACTGACTGAGAGCTAGCAATATCAGTATTTCCTAGAGGATTCGGGTTTAATAGACACAATAGGGCGACGCAGATGGCGTACCGAAACTCGTGATGAATGCCAGAATCTCGAGTTCTGGAGAGGCCAGTGCAAGCAAGCTGTCAGTGTATATATTGGTCTCTGGGTGATCTCGGTGTGTGGAATCGCGATACATACATGGCGATGATATCGTCTACCCCTGGATCAGTCGAGACTGCGAATCGGTTAGCAGGGTCCAACTGCGACTGGCTTTCTGACTTATAACGGGGGTTCTGCTAACCATCGTGGAAGTTAAGAGATAAGAGAGTGCGATAATCTGGGGCTGTACATGCGATAATTCCTCGTGCCACTCGCCTCCAGATTGTAGTTAGACGGTCTAATAGACGAGGGCGGCAGCAGCAAGATGAAGATATGGCGTAACCTTGTCCCACATTACGGCTAGAAAGCCGGGTGCGTAATGCAATTTCCTTGGGGTGGACCTTCTTTTTTTGACCCTGGAGGTCGCGGTTCCTCCATTGGATACGCGTGGACGGACGCGTCGTTAATTTCCAGTTCGATGGAGTGTCCCAGGATGTCATTTATGAAGCTCAATGAATGCTGAGCGCTGCTGTACTTCAATTTTTTTTTGTTTGAAGTCGAGTCGTGAAAATTTGAAGAGTAGAGAACGGCGTCCTATGGTAATGGATTCATTGCGGACGGGTGAACACAATACATTCCAGAAACAAAGGTCATTGCAGGAAACCAGAAAGACATACGACCACGCTTAATTTCGACGGTTACCGGTAGCAATTCACGTGGTGCTATGCAGGTAGCTCAGCCACACACAGCCACAGCAAAAGATCCCTCCTCGAACGCTCACCGACCATGTCTGAATCTCTGCGCTTCCTCGGGTCCTTGAAGGGCCACAAGGGCTGGGTCACCGCCATTGCGACCTCCTCCGAGACCCCGGATGTCATTCTCTCCGCGTCCCGAGGTAACTTCATCCCACGTATCCATTTCAACTTCATGTATTTCTTGCCATCCAGACAAGACCATCATTGTCTGGCAGTTGACCCGCGACGAATCGAGCTACGGGGCACCCAAAAAAATCCTCCACGGACACAACCACTTTGTTTCCGATGTCGTTATCTCTTCCGACGGCCAATTCGCCCTCTCTTCCTCCTGGGACCACACTCTCCGCCTGTGGGACCTCAACACCGGCGCCACCACCCGCCGCTTCGTTGGCCACACATCCGACGTCCTGTCCGTCAGCTTCAGTGCCGACAACCGGCAAATCGTCTCTGGTTCCCGTGACAGAACCATCAAACTCTGGAATACCCTCGGTGAATGCAAGTACGACATCAAGGAGGATGGCCACACCGAGTGGTGAGTTGTATTAACGTATGTCCCACTATCTTCTCCCTTACGCCAGAAAATAGGGTATCCTGCGTGCGGTTCAGCCCTAATGTCATGAACCCCGTCATTGTGTCCTGCGGCTGGGACAAGGTCGTCAAAGTGAGTCGCGTTTTCCAACGTTCGAACCCATCTCCCATATGATGTTACACGAAATATATTTGCTACTTCAGAGGGCTCCGGCCCTATGAGACTACATTTTCCACCAAGATCTCTGATGCATTGCATTATACATGTCGCGTTACTTGCCATTTTTACTAACTCTCTCTCTCCAGGTCTGGGAGCTGTCCAAGTTCAAATTGAAGACCAACCACTACGGACACACCGGATACATCAACACCGTATCCGTGTCCCCAGACGGTTCCCTCGCTGCCTCGGGAGGCAAAGACGGCATCACCATGCTCTGGGACCTCAACGAGGGCAAGCACCTCTACTCCCTCGAGGCCGGCGACGTCGTCAATGCCCTAGTCTTCTCTCCCAACCGGTACTGGCTATGCGCTGCAACGGCCAGCTGCGTCAAGATCTTTGACTTGGAGAGCAAGTCAGTGATCCCACCTTGCTTCGTTTTCTCCTTATTTACCGACCTAACAGGTCTATCGTTGATGAGCTCAAGCCTACGTTCACCGAGACCGGTGAGGAGGGGCGGGATCCCGAGTGCGTGTCGATCGCATGGTCGGCTGATGGTCAAACACTCTTCGCTGGATTCACCGACAACGCCATCCGCGTCTGGACCGTGTCTTCATAAAAGCTCTATGTATTGATTCGCGAGCGTCGAATGGGGTCGTCTTATTGTTCCGTCCGTAGCTGCAAAAAAATACAAAATTCTCGGGTTTACAAGTGCCTAGACCTAATGCAAACGATGAATCCCAGTTTAACGTTCGGCTTCTTCCAGGTTCCTTCGTCGTTCTGAGTAGTCATAACGGTCGAGCCCTCCAAAGTCAATTTTCATCCCGAGACAAGTCATGTTGAACTGGAGTTCGCACATATGTGTAACTCGCGCCCTCCAACTGTCTCCACTGAATTCTAAGCCTCAACAAGTCATGTCAAAGGCAGTGAATACAACGACGCACGTTGCAGTACCATACACATCGCCTTCCTGGCTCACAAGCCGTGCACATTGATCGGTGTTGGACTGTGAGTCGTATATCCACAGAGTCAAGCCTGTGTATATCTCCTGCCATCCCTTTTTATCGACAAGCCTGTTTGGAGGTGAATAGCGCTTGGTGCCGGCAGGCGGTGAGGGAGCTGGCCGGATGTCCACGTCGTTCAGAAGACGCAGAGCAGCCAGGTTAGAGATGTTTTGAACGAAAGACTTGTCCTGGTCCGAAGCGGGGTCGATAATTTTGATAATGGGCGCCGAAAGACCGTCCGTTGACTCGTCATCCGACTCGTCGTCGTCCCCGGTGTCGTCTGCCATTTTCACATCCCCAGTAGAAGATCCCTGATCAGCTTCGGTCGGCGCCGCGCTGGGGGTAGGCTGCACGGACTCGATAAAGTCCTGTTCTTCGGATTTTAGACGGGCACAGAAAGTTTGCCAAGCATCTTCGTTCGAGAAATCTGTGCGGAGGAGAAGCCCCAGCTGCGGCCCCTCACCAACAGTGTCGTCGAACGGGTCATCGTCGTGCAAAAATTCCTCCTGATACAGGCATAAGTAGCCTGCGATGAATTGGATCGCGTAGACCTACGGCTAAGGCTGTCGGAGTGCCAGAGATGTCGGTTTCAGGGCCGGAAGATGCCCAAAATTCCTGAAGAACCCGCAGATTCCATTTACGCCGCCCCTCGCCCGGAAATTGCGACTTCAAAGCTCCATATCTGCGCTATGCTCCTGCTTTGTCAAATGGCCACGATCGCAGAGATTTCTGCGAACCACGAGGAGTTGAAGGAATTCGTCTCTCATCGATGTAAAAAGTCAAGTCTCTGGACGTGTAACGGAACGCGTAAAGAAAAGAGCCAGTTGCGCAAACAACGCTATACATCGCGTCGTGAAAATCTCGATCTCACGAGG
The DNA here is from genome assembly GCA_029289555.1 of Mycena latifolia. Classification (NCBI taxonomy): domain Eukaryota; kingdom Fungi; phylum Basidiomycota; class Agaricomycetes; order Agaricales; family Mycenaceae; genus Mycena; species Mycena latifolia. The sequence continues at coordinate 1,942,230 of JARJLE010000002.1, forward strand.
CGACGCTAGCGGTCGTATGTACTACAGCTAATCCAGAGACTCTAGAGCGTCGGGATCGCGGTGCAATAGTTTGTACCGCGATATCTACCGATTCGAAGCAGTTCGGTGAGTAGACGAGGGTGTGCTGAGGCTTGACGCGCATCCAGGAATTTGCGAGACGCTCGTCCAGTCCGAAACCAGTGTTCGGACCAGGCTAGGCTAACTTCTCCCGCCGACGGTTTGGAATCAATCCGCCACGTACACACACACCAATTCCGCAGATTGTTGCCAGCGGACACGACACGATAGCGTAGCCGCCACGTTTCGGTCTCAAATCGCGTCCAGAGGCGCGCAACAGCACAGATACCGTGTATTTTGCAGACTCTAAATATTATACTGCCGACGTCCGCGAACCCGCGATACGGTCGACGACCTGGAAGAGGTGGCGGAATGAGCACACGCGCATGCAGCTGGCGGACAACACTCACATCTCTGACATACGGCATAGATAATGCGGTCCCTATGAACGGCAGTTGTCGCAGGAATGTAACGATGACCGGGAAAAAGTCGCTGGACGACGCGAGGTTAGGTTAGGTTACACGATCTCCAAAATGCCAAGCACGCGACGCACCCAAACAGGTTCAAGAAGCCGAATGTCTCCACGATCATCCCGACAAACGGCCACTTGAAAAAGACGAGAAGGATGCCGCCCAGAAAGCACACCGTACCGCGGAGTTTTTGTTTGCGCGCGAAAAAGTAGAAAGTCTTCTTGGGGCCGATGATCAAGGTGAGACCGGAGACGAAGAGAATCTGGCGCGCGAGTTCAGAGTGCGAATGGTAGTATGGGGAGTGGAAGATACATTTCCGAGGGCGAGGAGTGCGCCGTCGAAGAACATCATGACCCCGAGCATCATGAACAGGCCGCCAAATGTCGTGAGGGCCACGCCAATTTCTAGATGATGCATTCAGATACGAGCACTTTGAAGAACCATGCACAGACTTTGCGCATCTGACAACCACATCGTGAAGAATTGCCGTTCAAGAGGAAATAAAGCAGAATTGAAGGGAAACGTAGGTTCGGATCAAGCTGCCGCTCAGTTGTTTGCTGATGCGGGCCCAGAAGGAACATCGTAACATCCGTGACCCGCACCGAACTTTCGCTTTGACCTCGCGCCCTTTTTACTCTGCTGCTCTTAAATGAAGCCGGGCTGCAAGACCTCTTCTGTGCAACCCCAGATTTAAACATCGGGAACCCTAAATAATCCGCAGTAGTGGCAATCATCTGATCTTCTGTCATCATGCTCTCGTAGTCTGGGGCAACTTGAATACTTACCTTGACGAGCTCCGGTGGCTTCCTCGGTTCAATACTTCGCTTTGCATTGGTCCCCGACGCTCTAGTGTTGCCACGAGGCCCCATTCTGCGACCGCGATTCTATAGGTTCCTCAAAGCTCCAACTTCCTCGATTCTCGCCTGATCTTAGCACTCCAATGGGCAAACATGGGTTTCGCGCACGCGCCGCGCGGTTCTTCGACTCGTTGTGGTGCCGTGCGAGCGTAGACGACGACGAGACGCTCGTGGACTACGACGCGGTGTGCCACATCAAACGCCTGCCCGACCCCGTCCTCGGCAAGATCTTCACACTCAGCAAGCGCGCCGCGCAGGACGCCCCTGTCGAGCGCGTCGTGTCGCACGTCGCGGCCCGCTGGCGCACGGTTGCGCTGGGCAGTCCCGAGCTGTGGGCAACCATCGACGCGCGCGGGCGCCCCGAGCACCAGCGCGCCCTGCTGCAGTGGTATCTGGCCAAGTCAGAGGGGCGCCCGCTCGATGTCCGCATTGCGCTCTCGAAGGAGTGCTGGACTGGGGGCGTGGGTCCGCTGCTGGTCGCGGACGTGCTGGCCGAAGCGCCGCGTCTGCGCAGCTTGTCCGTCCGTGCAGACTTTCTCGGCGCGGACGCGGCCGTGCGCGTGCTGCTTCGATCAGTGTACGCGCCTCGGCTGGAGCACCTCACATTCATCTTCCTCGAGCAGCCGCCGTCGGACCTAGATATTGTTCTCGCCCAGGATTTTTCGCCCGTCGTGTTCACGGGCGGCGCGCCACAGCTCGCGGTGCTGCGCTTGCAGCACGTGGAGCAGGCGCTGTTTCCCCCGTTGGCGGGCGTGACGACGCTGCATCTGGAGGAATACACCTGCGCGCCGATGGCGTACGGCCGCTTCTGCGCCCTGCTCCGCGCGCTGCCCGCCCTCGCGAATCTCTCGGTGTACGGCGACGTGGTCGCGTCCTGGCCCGCGACCGCAGACCTCTACCTCCCGGGCCTGCGCTCGCTGCGCATCGCGTCGAGCGAACAGGCGGGGCGCATGCTAATGGCGTTCGGCGCGCGCGCGCTGGGGTCGCTGTTCCTGAAGGACGTCCGCGACCTGGCGCTGACGGTGCTCTGGGACAGCCTTGCTTACGTACAGCAGCCACACTTCCCCGCGCTGCAGACGCTCTCGCTCGACGGCCCCCTGAGCACGCGCGCGCTCGCGGCATTTTTGTGCGAATCCCTGGGCATCGCGGAGCTGCGGCTGGTGAACTGCGATGCGGACCCCGCGCTGGAGCTGCTGAAGGGCGCGGGCGACGGGCCGCGCAGCGTCGTGGTGCATCGGGTGCGCGACGCCGCCGTGCTGGACGACCTGTGGGCGCAGGGGGTGGCACTTGAGGTGCATTCGGACGTACCCTGGGAGCGGGCGGGTGTGACGCGGTGGGAGCGGCTGGCGCCCTGGCCCGCCGAGATGGACCGCGCGGACGCGGACGATCTATTCATGCAGCTCCGCAACGCACCTCGTGTAATTTAGCAGCGGAAATTAACGCTAGCATTACCAAACCCAATGAATTAGTGCATGTGCGGCCGCACAGGCGATACGTATAGATACGACGACGAACGCGGACACACGGAAGAAAGAAGCAAAACAGTTAAAATTACTATGGTACATGGGTCTATGCGTGGGTGGTCTGGCGGGCGCGGACGACGCGGTCGAATGCCTCGCGGATGGGGGTGCGGCGGGCGAGGACGGTGAGGTGGTTGTGGACGTACGGCGGCGGCAGGAGGGGGTGGATGGCGTCGAGGTGGACGTGGGGGTTGACTGGGGGGAAGAAGGCGATCATCTGGGGCGTCGGAGGCCGCGAGACGGTGGGGAGGTGGGTGAGGGACGAGAGGGCGGCGGAGGAAGAGGCGGCGGAGAGGGTGGAGAAGGTGCGGTTGCGGGCCTCGCGGACGGCGCGGGGCGGGGGGTGCGAGGTCGCGACGGTGGCGACTGAGCGGGCGGAGGAGATGGAGGTGCGGCGGGTGAGTGCGGAGGGGAACGAGGAGGTCGGGGAGGACAGCGACGCGGTGGGGGACGTAGAGAGCTGGCCAGCAACGTCGGCGTCGCGGGTGACGGCGAGTGGCAGCAGCGGGGAGGGCTTGGGTGTGAGGTTGGGCTGGCCAAAGGACTGGCCGCGGATGAGGGGGTGTGGACGCAGTTCAGGCTTGCCGACGGAGTGGGTGGACATGGGGCGGGAGTGGCGCCTCCGCGATGGCGACGGGGCCTGCGAGGGCGGTGTGGTGTCGGCCAAGGCGTCTGCTGGCCAGGGGTTGTTTCTGGTGTGCACTAGGTTGCTGGTGTCAATGCGAGTATGGCTGTCGCTCCTCTTCTCGGCCGCTCTCCGCGTTTCTGGGGTGGGAGGGGTGACATAGTAGTCCGAAAGGCGGGCGGTGGCGACGCGGTGGAGGTCTGGCTGCCGGTCGTTGGACCCGGCAGAGTCGAGATCCGAGTCGTCGTCGTTGTGGGGGTTGGGGTTGGGGGTGACTGCGCCGCTCTCGCTGGAGACCCAGTCCTCCTCCTCCTCCTCGTCGCCGGGGCTGGCAATGTGGAAGCCCGGACGCTGCTTCGGGGCGGGCTGCTGTGGCTGCTTGGGCCGGGGCTAGATGGCGATTAGAGACAGAGATTAGACCGAGAACGGGCTGGGACGCACCAGGGCCTTCTTTTGGGCGAACTGGAGGTTTACGGGCAGTTTTGTGGCGGAGCTGGAGCGCGAGTGGCCACGCAAGAGAGCGGGATTCGTCCTGTGCCCTTTGGGAGCCATTGAGGGAGAGACGAGGATCGGCAACCGGCCCGGCTACCCTTTTTCCTCTGCCACCATGGAGCGCGTCCAGTTCCAGCAGGAGCAGGTACAGCTCGCGTTTCTTGCCAGCCATGGCCCTTATTGTCGTTTCAGATGCTCGCAGAGCTCAAGGACCTCGTCGAAAAAAACATCTTCACGAAACAAGAGTCAAAGCAGATCATGAAAAAGCGCACCCAGTTCGAGACCGCCCTCGTCCGCCGCGTCGCAAAAAAGTCTGATTTCTTGCGCTATGCCGCCTACGAGATGGGCCTCGAGCAGCTCCGCCGCAAACGCGTCGACCGCCTGAGTATGCCGCCTTTTCCCCCCTGCTTCTACAAATTTTATTTATAATGGCTGCCCCAGAAATTCCCGACGGGCCTGCGACAGTCTCTGACTATGCGCTCGTCCGCAGGCAGTTCCACATCTTTGAGCGCGCACTGAAAAAATTCAAGGCCGACGTGGGCCTCTGGATACAGTATATTGATGTCGCCAAGCGCGAGGGCGCGCACACCCTCGTCGGCAGAGTCACCGCCCGCGCCCTGCAGCTCCACCCCGACACCCCGGCCCTCTACATCCTCGCCGCCCAGCACGAGCTCGCCCAGGGCTCGCCGTCTGCCGCGCGCACCCTGCTCCAGCGCGGCATCCGCCTCAACCCCGAGAGCATCGACCTGTGGCGCGAGTACGTACGTATGGAACTCGCATTTATAGAGAGTCTACGCCGGCGGTGGGACGTGCTTGGCCTCGATCAGAAAGGCAAGGGCAAAGAGCACGCGGACCAAGCGACAGAAGAAGCCTTGGCAGCGGATGCCGACCAGGGCGCCGAAGCGCGGACGGCGATCATGGACGGTGCCATTGTCAAGTCTGTGATTACCAGCGCTGTTCAAGGTGTGGACTGCCCTTCTCCAAAGTGTGTGCATTCAATTGACCCTTTGCCAAAAAAAAAAAAACAGCGTTGGACACGACGGAGCTGTTTGAGGCGTTGATTGCGGTGATCCACGAGTTTCCCTTAGCCGACGGCCTCGCGCGTGGGTTGCTGGAGCAGGTGTACGGCTTGCTTCGCGCGGCGCGTCCGCGCGATCCCAGGGCCGCGCGCCTCCTTGCCGACCGCTTCCTGGGCGCGGACCTGGCAGACGAGGGGCTCATCGACGGCGTGCAGCGGGCGAACGAGGAGATGCTCGCGCTGTGCGAGGACGGCGGGGAGGAGCTGTTCTATGCGTACATCGAGTTTGCCGCGGCGGTGTGTGCGCGGGTGATGGACGATTCGCTGGTATGCACGGTGATCTACTGCAAACGACTGTACAGGACGTCTAACGAATACGGCAGAGACTCTATCTTGTTTCGTCTGTCCGGGGATTGATTGTGCGTAGCGGCGGACAGTCAGCCGCGCTTCTCGCTGGGCACATCAGATTGCTGTCGCAGTGGTCGCTGGAGGCGGGGCCGCGGGTAGTGGAGCGTGCGCGGGGGTATGCTGCACGGCTGGCCGAGTCGGAAGAGGTCGCTGCGGCGCTGGCTGGCGCTCTGGAGCGGGCAGAAGAGAGGAAGTCTGTGTGAAATGCGGGTGCCGGATCAGGGTTCGCCATATGGGCTATCTATTAGTGTATTGTTCACGCGTCTGGTAGCACATGGTCCCAACAGCCCAGCCACCCTTGTTTCTTTCCTCCTCCTCCTCCTGCTCTGTGGCTCTTGCTCAAGGTATAATATCCTGGTCTGTTGTCTTGTCGTTTCTCCTTCTCCTCTCTCCCTTATCTCCTCCCCAGCTCTCCGCAGCAGCTCAGGCGGACGGCGTCGGGACCGTCCCTCAGTCCCAGCTCCTCCTGTATGTTTCGCGACCTCGACCAGCTCAGACTTTCAGCAGGTCTTGTCTGATCAGACGGCTGTCGAGACCATAGAGTCCAGCCCATGTTGCAGTATCCGACTCCCCGCCCCCCGCTCGCCCCCCACCAAGATGATTATTCTCGCCCTAATGACTTTGCCCCCCGCCCACCCGCTCTGAACAGCAAGCGTCCTCAGAAGGAGCCTTTCGCTCGCGCTGTCTTCGCTCCTCCCCCCACCGTCCCCCTTTCTATTTCCACTAATTTAGTCTCGGCTCGCGCCATTTCTTCCTCCCCTTCCACTGCGTCCGCAAAGCTTCGGAGCCCGTACATCTCCTCCCGCCAGACAGCCAGTCCCGTGTCCTTCTCCCCCCGCCCGCTCAAGTCCCCCGCCGACTCGCGTCGCTCGTCTTTTTCCTCCGTTCTCGAGGACGTCCTCCAGCCGGGCGATCTCGTGGGTGAGGGCGTCGACCTCCAGGGCGAGGCCATTCGGCTCGTCTCCCCGGACCGCCACCAGGACACCGAGCCCGCCCGTGAGTTCGAGGTCGTCCGCCGGCTCGGAGCAGGCAGCTATGCGGTCGTCTACCAGGTTCTCGAGGTCCTCGAGCGGGCGCCCCCCTCCGAAGACGGTCACTCGTCGGTCGTCGGCCACATGGATCTCGACGGCAGGCACTCCCGCAGTCCGTCCATCACGTACGGGCGCGAGTATGCGATCAAGTGTCTCTCCAAGGCCAACCTCAATGATGAGGCGCTCACAGCCCAAATGGACGAGGTACGTTATCCGTGGCCCTCGTCTGACCCCGCGGGGCCGTGCGCTCATCTCGCTTCAGGTCACCATCCACCAGTCGCTGCACTCGCACCCGAACATTGTCACCCTCCATCGGACCCTCGAAACCTCTTCGTTTTTGCTCCTTCTTTTGGAATACGTTCCCGGTGAAGACCTTTTCTACTTTTTGGAACAGGCCCGCGACCACTCCGAGTCGTCACACACGCCCGACTCTGCCGACTCGTCCGTGTCCACCTCGCACACACCGCCCACGCCCAGTCTTCTCTCCACCATGAATTCGTCGCAAATGCTTTCGCGCACCCGTCTTCGCCTCATTTCGTCCATGTTTTCCCAGATGTGTGATGCCGTCGCGGCTTGCCACGCGCAGCAAGTCTTCCACCGCGACATCAAGCCCGAAAACTTTATCGTCACGGATGGCTTTGTCGACGTCGACGGCCGCCGCGAGCGCAAGGTTATCGTCAAGCTCACCGACTTTGGTCTGTCCACCACTGATGTCGAATCGTCTGATATGGACTGTGGGAGTGCACCGTACATGAGCTATGGTAAGATAAGCCCCTGCCATCATTCCTTCATCGGTGCTTATTGCCTCTAGAATGCCGCAACAACGTCGCGCCGAGCTATCGGCCTCGTGCTGCGGATGTGTGGTCGCTGGGCATCGTGCTCATCAACATGTTCGTCTTTTTTTTGTACCGTGGTGTCAGCCCCACTCTACGCCCATGCTCATCACCGGCACAGGCTGTACCACTACAATCCGTGGACGGACACCAAGCAGGGCGCGTGCAACTCGTTCGACCTTTTCCGTCAGCAGCCGGTCAACTTTTTCATGCAACGCTTTATCGGAATGACCCGCCCTGTCGCCGAGCACCTCGCCAACAAGGTGTTCAACGTTCTTGACGATCCCGTCGACGATTCGGAGCGCATCTCGGCAGCCGAGTTTGGTGTTTGGGCCAAGGATCTCCTTGACCTCCTTGGGAGCCAGTCGCCTGGCCACCATCGTGCCGGCTCCACCGCGTCTTTAACCCACGGTCATCGGATCTCGTGCTCGATTCCAATTTCCCACCGTCCTTCTTCGCGACAGGCATCTGGTACTGCCTCCACCATCCGAACCCCAGCTATCCAATCGCGCTCCTTGTCCCGTGCCGGGTCCTTTGGCCCTGCGTTCGAGACGGCGTACGAGAAGCCTGAGGCGTCCGAGCTGTCCACCGTCATCGATCAGGACGTGGAGGAGCAGGAGGAGGAGCGCGAGTACCGCGAGTTCCAGGACAACGACAACGATGGGCGGGGGAGCGAGATTGGCACCGAGTCGCGCTCGACCTCGACCAACAAGCGCCGCAAGCGGGGCGCCCGCAAGGGCAAGGGTTCACAGCCCCCCTCGACGCCCAAGGACGAGACGCTCGAGACACTCGCCGTCGCTTCGCAGTCCCTCGCGCGCGAAATCAGCAAGGCGTCTCGCGCCGCCTCGCGCGCGTCATCGGTCAAGTCCACCGCGACGCGGTCTTCGAACACGAGCGCTTCTCGAGGCCGTCCATTCGAGCCCGTTTCGATGTACGCGATGCCAGTTCCTCTGCTTTCCTCCATCCCGCCGGTGCCCCCGCTCCCCAAGCTCTCGAACGCTTCTTCTAGCACCCCGTCGATCACCAAGAAGCCGTCGAAGTGGAAGCTGAGCTTTGGCAAGAGCAGTGCGTCGACTCTTGGGCGCGTCTCGCCTGTCGAGGAGGCCTCGCCTGCCGATCTTCCGATGTCGGCGACCGCGAGCAACGTAACCAGCCTGATCATGGGGCTGAACGCGCCGCCGCAGTCTGCGCCTAGCGCGCCGGCTGACGACTGGGCCCGCGGCCGCCGTGCGCGGCCCCCCGTGTCGGACGCCTTCCACCCTGACGGCAGACACCGCGACACGTACAACCCGTCGCGGAGTCCTCATCCTGCCGGCGAGCACTGGGCGCACGACGCGGACCTGCGCTCTGAGCGCGCGGTGTCGCCGAACTCGATGCGCAGCGGCCGTCCTGTCGCGTCGAGCGCGAGCTCGATGGTGTCCGGCAACTGGCGCAGCTCAATGAGTACTACGTCGAGCGCAGGCACGTCCACGTCTGCGTTCACGCGGTACAGCAATGCGAGCGCGCGCAGCGTTTCGACGACGGCCACCAGCGTCTCGGCCAGCAGCTGGCGCACCAACGGCACCAAACCTCAACCCCCCTCGGCCTTGCACCCTACGCACCCCAACATCCCCAAGAACGTCAAGAGTAGGCTACCCACACTTCGTCCGCTGTTGCTTTTTGCTGACTCTTTTTGTTTCTCTAGTCATGAATGGTGTTCCGTGGGAACTGGACCAGCTGCCGCGGGGCCAGTATCCCAACCCCGTAGGAGACATATTTGGGTCTCCTCCCGTCAGGCAACCTCGTACTCGTAAACCGAAAGATCTCCAGCTTGGCACCATTGCCGAGCGCCCGCCAGCCTCCCAGAAGTCGCCCGAGCTGCAGCGACGGGACGCCGCGACGAGCACCACGGACCTCAGTGGATCGCCGCGCGAGGAGGACGGTGAAGGGCCCAAGAAAGTGCCCAAGGCACAGATCAATGCTCTGGCAAAGATGCTGTCTGCTTTGCGGCGGTGAGAGGAGCGCGGTGCGCAATCATGGACTGGTTTGGTAGAAGGACGAGCGTCGTAAGCACCGGTCTGGTAATCTTGTGTACTGGTAAAGTAGCTTGATGTTGCAGTGGCTTGTTCTGCAAACGAATCACCATTGCTCTCGCTAGTTCTTGACTGTCTGTCTGGCCTTTTGTGGGCCAGCTATTCACTCCTTCCTTTTTTTCGGATTCGTCTGTACCCATGTCAATCTTTTAAATGTTTGTAGTGTGTACGCTAGTAGTATAACAACCGTATTTAAATAATGCTGAAAAAAAGATACAACCGGTTTACATCTTTTTATCTATTTGGATCCGAATCACTTTCTACAGTCGGATCCTGGGACTGCTGTAATGCCGCGAAACTGCTGAAAGCCATGTTTTGTTCGATGGTGGGCCGACGGCTGACCTCCGTTGCGAGAGTAGAGTCGATCAAGATGGTGGATCCGCGACTTCGGAGGTGTGGCTCGACCGGGGTCGAGGGGCGCGACTGGGTGGTGTCCATCTCGACGTCGCTATCGGATGAGATGCTGCCGCTCGAGGACTGTGCTCCGACGACAAAGAACTGGCCGGTGCTATGGGTGCGGACGAGGTTCACGTAATATTCCTGAAGGACATCGCGTGTGCACTAGGGAAGGCACCGTGAGGACTGACTGAACAAAGGGAAGGAGGCCGTGGCGTAGACTGCGGCGCGGGGCGGATGGGGAAAGAAATTTGCTAACCATCAGACGCCAGTCGATTTTCTCGAGAAACTCTCTCTCGAGGACATTGAGCTCGGTGACGGATATGCCACCGACCTTGGCGTAGAGGCTGTTGGTGCAGAAGGTGTCACAAAGGCCCTTGCTCGAGACTGTGATTGACGCGATGATAAAGCGATGGCAAGTGAGCGACGAGAGCGTGAAGAGCGGCATCCGGGCACAGATTTGATCGATGTAGTACAGGGTGATGAGAAGACAAGACTTCTTCTCGAACGGGTGAGTTGGGGCTGCACGGGGACGCGCTGTGCGCACCTCGACGTTTGTGAATCGGACGATGCGTTTAAGATAGTCCAAGACAGTGATGCCTGGGGCAGAGCGGGAATGGAAGCGAGTGAGGCTCTCGCTGTGAGCGGGTGAATAAGGCGCATGTGGGAGAGGAAAGCGCGCACGGAAGGAGAGGTATAAGGTCGTTATGGGACATGAGACGTTCGAGCATGTCCGCTGTCGAGGATGAATGGGAAATATCGGGGAAGAGGGGACGGAGAGGAGCACCTATAAGACAGACCAGACTGTCGATGTGGACGGCGGCAAAGTCGAGAGGTAGCTCCTCCATGCATTGGGAAGAGAGGGGAAGAGAAGAGACCCACCGCCCTTCCTAAACGGGAATCAAGACACGGCCCGCCCTCGGCTTTTCCCGCAAATCCTCTCTCGGCTCACGTGTCTAACTGTACAGCTGCAATCCACCACCACCGACCATGGCCCCCAAGCTCGTATGTCCCCCGTCGCCCGCGTCCGCCGTCCGCTCATCTCCCCCAGGACCCCAATGAGATAAAAATTATCTACCTCCGTGCCACCGGTGGTGAAGTCGGCGCCTCGTCCGCACTCGCCCCAAAAATTGGTCCTCTGGGTCTGGTGAGATTTTTTGGTTTCCCCCCCTTCTTTCTTTGACAGTTCTCCAGTCGCCGAAGAAGGTCGGTGAAGACATCGCAAAAGCAACCTCGGCATGGAAGGGTCTCCGCGTCACCGTCCAGCTTACCATCCAAAATCGGCAAGCTGCTGTCTCCATCGTCCCCTCTGCCTCTTCCCTCGTCATCCGGGCGCTTAAGGGTCCGTCCCTACACTTTGTCTGCTGTTTTGCGCGTGCTGACCGCGCCCTCAGAACCCCCACGCGACCGGAAGAAGGAGAAGAACATCAAGCACTCTGGAAACATTCCGCTTGATGAAATTTTCGACATTGCCCGCACCATGAAGTTCAAGTCTCTGGCAAAAGATCTGGCTGGCTGCGCCAAGGAGATCCTGGGCACTGCCCAGAGCGTGGGCTGCACCGTTGACGGCCGGCCCCCTCACGATATCATCGACGACATCAACTCGGGGGAGATTGAGGTGCCTGAGGAGTAGACATTTTTCCACCTGTCCTCTTCACATTATCTCAACCATACATTGCGCGGTCTACACGAGTGATATCGCCCGAGAGCATTTCTTACGACATTCCCCGTGAGTTTGCCCAGACTCTACCAGACAAACCCAGCGATCCTCCCCGGCGAGAAATCTCCTCGAGAGCCTCTGATTTGATGTCGCAGCCCATTGCGCCGTTCAACTCGACACTCACGCCGCGAGGACGCGTTTCGTCGTATGCAACGGTAATCTCGACGACGCCAGATATTGGTGGCCGCTCGGGACACGTCATTAATATTCGCGTACGACGATCCACCGGTCCCATAGTCATAGACTCTAGGCCCGGGTCGAACAGAGGATCGGGGCGCGGAGGCAGCGACACATTCACAGGAATTTTGCGGGGAATCATAGTCCCTTCTCACAATCAGCAATTAATTAGTCTGCGCCTCGCAAGCTACTCACCGTTTAATACCGCATTTAACTCGTTCTCGGTCGCGTCGCTCTCGTCCATAGGCAAATCATCGGCGTCCATAGTTATGCCCTCGGTTGTCCAATGACACCCAAGCAAAATTTCGTTGAGCCAGCATTGCTCACGTACGACCTTTTCCAATTGTTGAAGGCGCGTCGGTAAAGAAACAGAATAATGCGCACCTCCAAGATGCCCCAGACCTCCTTCATGCTGTGGACAGGTACTTTCCCAAGCAAGAAGCCGGGTTCTTCTGGAAGGGTTAGCCGTAATTGCAGAGGTGGGTGTATTGAAGTCGGAGAGTGCTATTTCATGCGTGAGGATGTAGTTCAACACAACGTTGAAGCACCCACATATACTGCCGTGTACCTTTCCGAAGAGACTGGATTTGACGGATTAAGCTGCTCGAAAGTATTCAAAAAATATCGACAGAGAAACATTATGCCACATACGAGCAGTGCAACCCAGCTGCCGGTGCCAAAGGACATCATTACCGGGTTCATCGGATCCATGCCGCTGAGAGGGTTGACTACGAGCTCGATTTCGCGCAGCCTCGACTGGCTAACAACCACACCAGGAAACTTCCCGCCGTGCGTGAAGTCGAGAATCCAAACGTGCAGAGCATCGTTCGTGAGTTCGGCGGTCTGAGGAAAGACATGTTCCAGCTCCGCTCCGGACGAAACGAGGGGAAAGGTCGGGCGGGATATTAGGGAAGGCATAGACAGCGAAGCAGGGAACAACTGCGCGTCTGACAGAGGGGATAAGAGCAGGGTGGCCATCGTCGCACCCTTGCAATGCGTCGAAAGATAGGATCGGAGTTGGTTGAATGGGATGTCGAGCCTTGGGAGATTAGAATCGGGCACAGAGACTGGCGAAGAAGACTTCTTGAGCGAAAGGTACACGTGGGGGGAGATATACACCAAAAAGGTGATGGATGGAGAAACGAGGTACGGCAGAGGGAGGGCGTGACATCTCAGTAGATATATGTCCAGGGGGGCGCGCTCAACATCGAGAGACCTATAACGTTCCTCAGTCAACCAATTTAAATGTAGAAGAAAACACGCACGACGCTACAGCCTCGGCCTCGCTTTTGGAAAAGTTCTCGAGAATGGAACACAGCTGATCAATGTCCACAAACCACCGCACGCCTCCCTCGTCTTTGCTGGAAGCTAGTCGATCAAGCATTACGAGGTAGCGTAGCTGATCTAGCACAGCGGCGCCAAGTCTTGCAACTTCCCGGGGGTCGCGTACCTCTTCTGACTTGTTTAGCTCGGTGCAGAACTTCTGTATGCTGCCGGCCAAGAACGCATCGAGTGAAATGGATCCGTCCGTATTAGATGTGACACCGGAATCAGAGTTTGGGATGGCATAAGATGTCTTGACACTAGCAACATCGAGTTTTGGATTGAGAGGCTCTTCGCGGCTTATGGAAAACTCCACCTCCATCACAAGGACTGTTCCTGCCAGAAGCATACCTGCTTCACGCCCATCCTCCTTGTAGGTCTCCATTCCGGCAGATTTTGCCCACGATTCCAGGCGCTCTATGCACCAGCCTACGATGGCCCGGGCATCCGTCGGAATGTCCTCGCCATAGTTTGTCCCGGACCGCTTCCGGAGAGCATCAATAGTTTGCTGTATGTTTTGGTTCGACTAGCGAAGTGTTCAGCGGGAGCTACCTCAACGCGCGATAAATTTCTGACAAGATGAAGCGACTGGGAAATAGACGCTTGTTGCCGGAGCAGAGACACCAGCTTCGGATTCGTCAAGGGCATCGACAAGTACGAATCGAGGGAGCTGGATACTTGTCCTGTCGTTTGAATTAGAGTAGCCTTCATGCAACGCGGTATTAGACGGCATGAAGTGTCTCGCAAGGAAGACTACCAGCATGGTGCACGCCGCCTCTGCCGAAGGAGAGAACGGATGGGCGGCATTGGTTGGAAGTGTGTGAGCCTTGAATCCGTGTACCGTAGAAAGTAGAGTTGGGGGAGAGCTCATGGAGTTGAACAAAAAGAGGAAATGAGCGTGGCCGTCACGTGCTACGCGTTAATCAGGCGCGTCGCGTTACAGCAAGGCCCAGGCACTTCCAAGCAACGCCGCTCTATAGGCCTGACACGTGTCTAGACTCATAGTCCAAGCGTCAATGTAGAGATTATGAAGAAAATTTAGTAGATTCCCCAAAGATCCGTTTGTCCTCGTAAAATACAACAAGATAGAAACATAATCAAGTCGGTGGCCATCGCACAGATCTCATATCATCCGCCCCCCATTTCCTCCATGTGTCCGCCCGCCAATCAGCAAAAAGAACATGAGCCGTGTCAAAAATATTGACGAGAAAAGCCTTGAAACCTTCTTGGCGCAAAGTATGTGAAAAGGAGGTAATGGATGGTGGAGTGCGGGGGAAAGAGAGATAATCATATCTTATGCCGTATAAATGTAGATCCGGGTAGAATGGGTCGTAATATGTCGTGAGGAAGAGTTCTCTCGCGGTCTTCTTCTGGAATCTGAGAGTTGGGTGGGTGAGTTTTTCGGTCTAAAACGGGACCTGGGGACCCACCGGTAAAGCAAAAAAATAAATAGCGCTTGAATAGATATGATGGCAGTCCAGAACCAAATCCGAGTCGAAGGCGAACGAGGAGTATCAACCTCTTGAAGTATCTGGGGGGGGATAAGGGAAAGTATGAGCGGATTTATGTGTAAATCTCACCGCAGAACCGTTCTTGCTGCGCTGCATGCTGGCTCGGAGCCGGGCAGTTCTGTCATCGAATGTTTGTTTCAGATCATGTCTGGCTTCCCTGGCAGCACGCGAAGCATTATCCAGGTCCCTGAGATGGCCCTCATCCAACAGAACAAAGTCGCCAGATCTATGATGGAGATATGAGTCGCTGTGAAAGAAGAGAAGAAGGCACATTACATGTCCATCTCATCGAGGCCATGGACCAGATCATTGACACCCTCACGAACCACACGCAAAGCCTCATTATGATTGAGCTCGTTGGTCGGCTCAAGTTTAACAGACTGGTCGACGGCTTGCACCTCGCGGCCCATGGCATCAACGATCCGGACCGGATTTTTATTCCGATTCTTTGGGCTTTTGACTGGCTTAGACTTGTCCGGTCGGCCGTATTCGTCAACAACGCGAATAGTGGGTGATCTACGTGGACTCCTCGACGGCGATGTAGACGCAGCTGGTAGGTCCGGGGTGTGAACCCGAAAAGATTCTTCCTCGTTAACAGGTGTAGCCAAGCCAGTCGCAGAGACGTTGGGCAACTCCTCTGGATGGCCATTGGCAGATGAAAAGTCTTCGGTGGCAGACAATTCAAGTTCTGCGGGCTGTGGGTTGAACCTGACCTTGAGTATGCTTTTACGCGGTGTGGGGGTGGCGACCCATCCGCCAGGTGGTTTGGGGGTCTGCGCTGGAAAAGACGATGCCCGCGATAACGAAGCAACGGGCGTCGCTAAACCACTGTCGTACTGAGAGTCGCTTTCATCGTGCTCCGGCGCTGGTAAAGAATTCGATCTGGCGATAGGCGCGGGAGTAGAGGCCCAAGCTCCAGGTGGCTTGGGCGTTTTCATGGCTGTCATATCGGGTGCGTCGTTGTTGAAACGAAGGGGTGTCGCAACCGGTCGTTCTGTTTCGGTTTCTTCATCGGAGGACGATGGCGGCCCCGGCAGATCTGGGAGACCATGCGGAGGGGAAGGGGTCTGGAATTCCAGTCGCGAGCTATGGAACGATGGACGTTTTGGAGGCGTTGACAATAAACCCAAAATTGTCGTCGACGTCCCTTGGGGGTCCGGAGGCGCAGCATTTATAGGCTTCGGGGGAGAGGGAGGGGGGGCAAGGACAGGGTTCTTTTGGATTAGGTCATCGTCATTCACGACCACTGTTCGAGATGGAGGATTTGGTAAAGTCTGTTCTGATCTCTCAAAAGGTGAGATTACGGTATCAAGAGTAACCGGGATAGCGTCGGCTTGGGGGTGATTCTCCTCCTTATCGGCTTCTGTACTCAGTCAGAAAAATAGCAGGAATATAGATAAGCCAATACCTGTAAACGGATCATCTCTCTGGCCTTCCTCTTCGGGATGCTGACACTCTGACTCTGGCTCTGGCTCCGAAATCCTAGGTATCTGCAGGGCTTGTAGCAGCCCCGAGTTCTGTGACTCGGCTCGTGGTATTCTGCTATGCCCATTGATCGTGTCCGAAGACTTTTTCTTGCCAGGGGATCTCACGGGAATATGACTGATTATCGAATTCCGACTGGCAGGCCTGTTGCCCGGGCTTGGGGTTGGAGATAATGGAATCCTAGAGTGACTGCGCTCGCGTTCAGGGGAACGGGAATGTGAAGGTGGTTGGCGTGTAAAAGATGCAGACGTAGATATTGCATGTTTGGTCTTCGCTTCAAGAGGAGGTGGTAATGGAGAGTTGGGGCGCGCGGGGTAGCTCATAGGGCGGGGTCGCGAATTAGAACCCAGAAGAGATTTTGGTCTCGTCTGAGTGGGGGGCGCATTACTGGTAATTTTAGACGTACTTGCGGTGGGGCGAGGGGACTCGTTGCGGTGAATTGGTGAATCTCCTTTCGCAGTCCCCCGAGATCGGAGACTCTCCGCACGGACACGATCTGTGGATCGCAGATTCGAGGACGTAGAGGCTGAAGGCGAAGGTGGGAGGGGGGACGTAGATCGAGCAAGACTATGGTGATTGGGTGTCGGATGTTGGTGCCAACGCGGGATTGGAGCACCCCAATTCCTTTCGCGTTCATGCTCAATTTCATGTCGAATTTCCTCTTCCTCATCCGAACTTGTATGTGAAGAAGAGGCTGAGTGTGTCCGTGATATCACAGGGGATCGGTTGGAATGAGAGGAACCGGGCCGTAAAGGATAGCTTAGTTTGCGGCTACGTTCTACGGGGGAGTGAACGCTCAGAGCGGAAGTAGAACGGGCCGGCAGTGGTCTGTTCCACGCTTGCTCTCTTTCGGCATTACGTTCTTTTTCTAGTTCGCGCATTCGGTCCTTGTCTGTTGATACAAGATTAGATAGATAAATAAATGATTTCGAGTTGATTGCTTACAGTCTGATTGCGAACTGACTGAAGTTCCTTTAGAAGAAGCACCCTCTTCAATGCTGCGAACAGATCCTCCACTCTGTGTTCGCACCCGTGCATGACCATTTGCAGTCACTGTTGGCGAATTGCCCCGAGCAATGGCAACGCCGTGCGAGTGGCGCCTCTCAATGCTAGGTTTAGGAGGCGCCTTGGGATGGGGCTTGTTCCACTCCCTTTCTAGTTCATGGATGTGATCTTGCTGGTCGTGCTGGCCTGCAAACAAAGTCTGAAAATACTGTACAGGAAGTGTTCAGAAACCTTACTGTCGGTGCCAGAGTGGGTGCTTGTTTGTGAAACTAAGAGGCCATCAATGTAGGCCTGGAAAGATCGGAAATATCTTACGGGGCCGGCCATTATAAGACAATCTGTGAGAGTGAGCATGCGAAGATCCAGGACGCGATAATTTCCCTCGAGAAGAGGGAAACGATACTAATGACCCATCAGATTCAATGAAATTCCGTGTTTATTCAGCCTTACCAGGTCGGATTCCTGAATCACCCTCATAACTATCCAAGTCCTTCATCATGTGCTGCATTTCAGAGTCGTGGTCCATCAAATCTGTGGGGTATCAGCTAAGTAGGTTGCTGATTGCCTCCAGTTTGAGACGTACTGGTCTGATATTTGGAGTCCGCGGATATCTCCATCGAGTGTAGAGGAGTGCTGGTTGCAGCTGGCGGTGTTGCTCTTGACGAATTCAAATCACGCAAAAAGGTGGTAGTATCCGGGGTATCATCTGTACTGGAGTCTGTTTGCGAGAATCAGCCACCAAGTAGACAGCCATGTCGTTCCAAATACGCACACTCGTACAGCGGGGCCGGGGCAACCTGATTCTGGAGCGGGGTGTGTGAATTGGTGAGCCTTTCGCGGAGAATGTCAAACGTCGCCGCCTGTGAGGTTCGGAAGGACGTTTCAGAGCGCTGCGACGATCCTGGAGCAAAATGTGGCGTCAGACCTAATATTGGAGTTTAAGCAGGGACGCACTAGACGGTTTATCTGCCTCCTCATCACTCAGACTCTTTCGCTTTCCCTTGTTTTTAGCCCGCTCTCGAACCCTAGGGCTCGCTTCCACCTCGCTGGTGTCGATGCTATTTCGTCGCGGCCTGCTTTTGACTGGCGTGTCTCCCGGGTCACGTAGCGCGCGGGAGAAGACGTCCTTGAGACTCTCCTTGTAGAGACTCGGTGTGGTCGGGCTGAACCGTGGAGGATCGAAGTCGGATTCCACCTCGGACGGCGATACAGGGCGAGCCACCGAATTTTTGGGTTGATTAGGGAAGCGGTTCAATAGTGCACGTAGTCGGGCAGCGGCTTCGACGGGAGGTGAGGCATTAGAGTTAGGGGGCCCTTTAGGCGTAGGCTGGTGATCCTCATCCCCAGCGGCGTCTGTATTGACGTCGTCAGCAGTTTGGTCTCGGAGACGCGACGGGCCTGCGTGAGATTCCTCCTGGGGCACAAGGCGGTCTGCCACCACCACCAGCGGCTGCCTGGAGAGCCTCAGACGGGGCACAGGCTGCGGTTGAGCATAAGACTGCTCCATCGGCGAGTACAAACTCAAGATGTGAGATTTGCCCAAAAAGGTAACCGACGCCCTTGTCGAAACTCAAGAGTCTATTGTGCGCCTGCAGGATCGTAGCTATGGGTTTACCCTAACCAGCAAACTCTCGCACAAGCGCCTCCCAGCAGTCATTTATTTGCATGTGCTCTCCCTCACATTCTGCAAACACCACTCCTCCTCGTTCATCCAATTCTCGAAGCCCTATCCAGTCTTCTCGATACAGCGGCTGCCCGGCCATGGGCACCAAAATGCGTCCTTCCGCGAGGATTCGTTGCTGATCACCAGGAAGTAGCTCTTCGACGACGACCTCGGAGCCAAACCAAGCACTCTCCATGGGCACGACCGTCTTGTCCTCGGTGAATATGACGAGGACAAGTTTGTTGAGGGATGCTAAGTTGCGGGCGTATGTTTTGTTCCGGGTGTCGGCGATTTCATTGTTGATAGAGGTCAAGAAGCGATTTGAGGCGTAATAGGCTTCTAGGTTGGCGGGATCGCGGAAGTACTGGGCCTGGAATTCTCTTAAGCGATATATGATGACTTTCAAGGACAGCGACAGACCTGTACGAGGTTCTCCTGTGCCCATGAACCGTAGACCGCGCTCTTGGTGGCACGCCGAGCAAGCTGGCAGAGGAAGTCGTAGCGACCGCATACGGGAATGTCTGAGATCCCAGTGTGTTGCGAGCCAAAGGTAATGAGATTATGAATCGGTGGCGAGTTGTAACGCTCCACATATGCGCGCAGGAACTGTCCGCCTTGGAGAGGGTCAGCTACAACCAGTCCCCAGACATGAGAATGACCTTGAGAAAACCCAACAGCATCGAATCCATCCGCTAGTTCCGGAATGGCGGATATCTGCTCCGACACAAGCTGCACCTGCTCATTGACATTTCCATACTGCCGGGGTTCCCATTAGAGGAGGGTCGAAGTAAACCTCAGGTCGACGCACGAAGCCAGCGCGCCTGTCCTCGTCGAGGTCTTCATCTATGTATACAGAGTGAATAAATATCCCGGGGTGAACGGTTTTGATTTCGTCTGCGAATCGTAGCATCCCCGGGGAAGTAGCCGAGTCGCCTGTGCGTCCACAACTCGTCGGCGACGAACATCAAGTGAGATCTTTGAAGGGGACAAACCCAGGCCATGCCAAAGAACAAGAGGCCGCGGGGTGGCAGCACACGCAAAAGTGAATAGACAAAACGTCGCAACAAGAACAGTGAAAGCCATGAGCGCAGCAATTTGAGCGTGATGAGTCTCACGTCACCCTTACGACAAAACATCTCAACAGTTTTGTTGTTATTAACAGCATAATAAAAAGCTCTCTATTACAACCCGACACCATCGCACAATATAATGTATATATACTTCAAACGAGCATACCACTGCAGGAAGGTGAGCCAAGAAAAAGACGTCAAAAAAAAATAAGACGTACGCAATGCCCGCAGTTTGAAGAGTCGACAAGAACCCACAAATCATCGCGGAAACAGCGAGCCTTGCAATAATTTTACCCCGCGAAGGGGCGAGGGCTCCCAGGACACCGATCTGGATTCCAACAGAACCAAGGTTGGCGAAACCGCAGAGGGAATACGACGCGATTGTGTATGCGCGGGGAGACAGGGCGGCGTCCGTCTTCATCAGGGCCTGGAGATCCAAGTACGCTGCAAACTCGTTGGCGACGAGCTTCGTGGCCAGAAGCCTGGCGACGGGAAGGATTTCCGCACGGGGCACACCAAGGAAAAATGTGACGGGGTAGAAGATGTAGCCAAGAACCAGCTGCAGCGTCAATGCGTGGATACCGAAACCCCGGCCGATCCAGGTAAGCAGACCGTTAATGGTTGCGACGAGAGACAGGACAGTAAGCACGTTGGTTCTGAATAAAGGGTCAGCGAAGACCGGTACATCAATGCATATATGCTTACAGAATCTGACCCGCGACGATGAGACCGAATACGGCACCCTGGCTGAAAGCGTGGAGAGCATTGGCCTGCGAAAAGTCTATACCCGAGTTATGAACGAACACGGCAGGCTTACGGGGGCCCCCTTTTTGTCCTCGCCACGGTCAACAACAACCTGTCCACGAGTGACAGGTTCATCCAACTCGGGCAAGCGCATTTTGCTGATGGCGATCGAGGCGGGGATACTCATGACAGAGGAAGTGACAAGGTTCTGGGGCGGGACACCGAGACTGATGTATGCGGAAAGCACAGAGCCAGCAATGGTGGAGAACCCAGAGGTCATGGTCAAGTGAATTTCGGACTCCGTCATGAGATCGACGTAGGGACGGACAAGGCAGGCGGATTCTCCCTGACCGATCCAGGGAGACGAAGCCGCAACGACGGCCTCGGCACCGGAAACGTTCATGATCTTGAAGAAGAGCCATGCAAAGTGTTTGATGATCCATTGCATCACGCCGAGGTAGTAGCACATCTGAGTTGAAAATTTTTAGCTTTTAAACAAACCAATTGTTGAGTGACGCACCTGAACAAATGCGACGAAGAAAATAATCGCTCCCAGGGTGTTGACGAAGAACCAGTGCTTGGCGATAGTGTCAGCGTCAAAGAAGAAGGCAGAGCCGACGAGGCCTTCCGACAAGAAATCGGCGGCGAGAGTAGCTATCCACTTGAAAATGGAAAAGCCAGCGCCGGATTTGAGCACAAACAGCGCAATAGCCTGTTGGATAAACAGGCCGACGATGACAGTGGGCCAGGGGATAGCCGACCGGTTGCTGGAAGTCAAGTAGAAGCCGCACTGGAAAATGAGGAGACCGAGGACGGAAATGGCGCGGTCTCCGTAGTTAGTGTTCTAGAAACCGATAAGCGCCCGTTAGTCCCAAACTATATAAACACCGACCGCCTCGAGGGGGAAACCTGGGCAAAAAATCAGGCGCAGTACAACGAAATTTAGAGAAGTACCATACCGAAGGCGGAGCCAAAGACAATGCCGAGCAGGCACAACCACCCGATGGAAAGACGAATGGGGTAAGACAGTCTATACCACGGCTCCTGGACCAACGGCATCCAAACTGCACCGACGGGCTTGGAAACAACGGAGGTAGGGATGTACCGGAAGGCGATTACCCTAGAATGAATCAGCCTCGGCGCGCAAAAAAGCATCGAGCAAAGAAACGCACAAGATGAAAAACCATGCGAAGAGGGTCTGAACAATCCATCTGTGCCGGGTAGCCTTGAGGATCGTTGCGCTGATCCACCAACCAAGGATAAGGAGGGCCAAGCCAGCCAAAATGAATGGCCGGAACTACACGGAGATTTTTAGAGTGTTATACGAGGCACACGACATATTGTGACGAACCTTGCTGTACATGTTCTCGCGCCGGGTACGGGCTGCCTCGACATCCTCGGTGTCCTTGGCCAAGACGGCTTCATGGTCGACGGGATGGGCCTCTTTTTCGTTGTACGAACCAGTGGAGCGCGTAGTTTTGCGCTGGACCGGCTCCTGGGAAATGGCAGGGGAGGCCACGGGGGTGGTGGGGTCCTGCGTCGCAGCGATTTGAGCACCAGCAGCAGCCATTGATCTCGAGAAGGTTGAGTCCGGAGATTGGGGGACCCACCAGTCGACTCCGCGTCTTTAAAGGATGGCGTCCATCTGGAACTACCGACCTGGCACGAGATCAGTGGCAGGTTCCATGTGCTTTTCGCGCTTTTTTTTGATTGCGCGCCCCGCATCAGCATACTTGCGATCACACCGACGACTGATATTCACGATAAGCCTCCCGCGCCAAGGCGTTTCACAGATAAGGGTGTAAACTACTGCTACACCTTCAGAGCCCGAATCGATTTGCCGCACGCAATGGCCACCCATTCCCCCGTCACCGTCGAGTGTCCTGTGTTCATCGTCAGACCCTGGATCGGCGGCGACCATGCGAGATTCGTGATTTGACTCGGCGCAGTGTACGCCATAACGGGCTCCGTCACAACCCGTTTTTTCACATCCGGCCTTGGTGAGTTTAGACGCGAGCCTGCACTCCGGGGAGACGCCGCGCTCTGCGTATAACTTGCCAAGTCCCACAGTAGCAGTTGACAGTCATCACCTGTTGTTCCAATTGTCAAATGCCGTCGACAAACCCGTCATGTACTCACCAGCCGTCGCCAACAGCGGGTGCTCAGCCGAGCCCCATCCGAGACCATTTATTGCGGCATGGTGCCCGCGGAGTTCCATGACTGGAGAACCTGGACTTCGCATGTCCAATATCTGAATATCGGAGCCATCCATGTGGAACGTAGACATATAATTCGAGTCGGAGGGATTGAAGGCTATCCGGAGCAGGGGAGACGTTGGGGGTCGGGCTGACGTAGAAGGAGAGGCAGACGGGGGCGGAAGGTTCTTCGGTGCAGGGGTTTCGTACAGGATGGTCGAGTGTTCGAGACTCCGCAGGTCGAATGCTCGTAAGCTTCCGTCGGCCCCTACGGAGACAAAGATGTCTGTAGATCCAGGTAACCAGGCCACGTCGTACACTTCCCGGTCATGAGCAATGAGCTGGGTGATTGCAGACGAGGTGTCGATATTCCAAACAGTACACGTCGTGTCGATGGAAGAAGTTACGATTAAGCTGGGAGCCTTTTCGTTCCACGAAAAGTTTGTTAACGGAGCACCTGTCGACTGGCTTTGTACTTTGGATTGCTGCAGTGACTGGCCATTAGACATCAAGGTAAATAAAAGTAGTTGGGATCGTACTCCGGATAGTGCTGTCTTGAGCACCAGATTATGGGACCCCGTAGTGGACTGGCGACCGACGTAGCCAGATGCTGGTGGAGGCGCGTCACTGGAATATTCCCAGACCCGTAGCGCATCCCCAGTCGTTGCGAGCAGCTCTGTGGATGGCGATTTCTGAGACCAAGGATGTGTCGCGGCGGATGCAGGTTGCCATTGCAAGCTTGTTGCAGGATAGCCGTGGTGCGTTTCACAAAGGGTCACAAAATCAGGATAATCCGTGTAATCGTCCTCGACGAGGACGCGCTCATCCTGAAGTCCAGCGATGGCTATACGATTCTGGTAGTTCTCAGTGAATGACGCGATGCCGAGGCGAAAGGCAGATCGTGGCCGCTGCTGCTGTCCTGGCGCGGCGGACTTGCACCAGTCCAAACTCTGGACAGGCCCTTTGGTGAATCATTACAATCGCTCGCAGAAGAAGGATATGCGAACTCTTACAAGGAGCCTCGTACTGGAGGAGCGACGTGGTCATAGAGGCAAACGGTTGAGTAGATAGTGGTATTTCAGCAAAGCAGCGTCTAATTATCCGAGTCGTTTGGCTGCGGGGGCTGAAACAAACCGCGGCAACTTCCCCCGCGTCGTCTACATCGTCACAAGTCGGCCCGAGTTGCGCTAGAACCGAGGTGTACATTTAAACGTCGTTCATTCTTTTCGTATACAAAACTAACTAAAAGCCATTCAGATTTCATTCATAAGTATTCTTTCCGAGTCGTCGCCAGAGGCATCGTTCATCAATGCCCAACTCCCTTCTCGTAGACCGTGATAGACTCAACCTCTTCGAAATTATAAAGCTCCTCGAGGGTAGCTTTTTTCTAATGACACACAATCAGTACAAATGGGCAAGAACGACAACGTGAAAGACGAACGTTCATAAACACCCAGCGTTTGAAGAAGTAAGGCAGGAAGGTGTTGACCTGGTAGCTTATATGTTTCGACGTCGGTACCGCGAAGACATGATCTAGCAGAAGAGTTGACAGGTGTTTCTGGTTGCGGAGAGGATAGGCTTACCCAATTCTTCCAAAGTGCGCTGCTTGGTTTCTGAAGATGCTCTGGTTAGCGGACGCTGATCAATGGGGCTGAATAGACGAACCGGGCAAGCAAAGGAAGATCATAACAAACGCCACGACGTTGAGGCCAGCGTAAAATCCAAACGCTGTGTTGACAGTTAGAGTTTACAGGAGCGTAAAACGAAAATAAAATAAAATAATGCGAACCTCCGACAGCCCCAAAGCTGGCGAGAATACGCGGGAAGGTAAGGCCCAGAACCGAAGCAAAGAACAAGCACGTTGCTACCGCGAATGACTGCGCGGTGTTAGCTGAAGCCTTCATCTAATTCAAGGCCGACGTACCATTCCCATCTCGCGATGAGTGAGAGGGAAAACCTCCGCGGAGTACGTGAAAGGCACCGGACCTTCACCTGGGCTGTAGAAGGCTGCGCAGGATTCAAATTGTGTAATCATCATACGAAGACCAAAAATTTACCTGCAAAGATGAAGATGAACAGCGCAATGAGCGGGACCCGGGCTGAGTTGGATTGCGGAATGAGGAAGCACAGGCCGGCCGCTAGCAGTGACCAAGCCATATTCGGGAACGTGAACAGCAACAGATTGCGCCGTCCGAACTGATATTCAACGGTTTGGTAACCATGGATTGCAGTTTTGGAAAAACACTGACAGTATCGATCGTCCAAACAGCTGGGAGGACATAAGATCTCGGACAGGAACGAGCAAGAAAAATGCGACGGACCTGGGAAAGCGAAAAGGAAGTTAACGAGGCCGAATCCCCACGATGCGAGAAGCGAGTCCCTGATGCTGTAATTCGCTTGAAGGAAGATCGTAGAAGAATAGAACGCCTGGGACTGGTGAATGGCAAGCAAAAAATTGATACAACCATACGCACGATGATGTTAACTGGTGAACCACTGTGAGCAAGATTCGCGACTGAAAGAAAAAAAGCAACTCACTTCCTGAGAAGATGAGACGGAACGAGTCAAGTCAAAACTGGAGTTTTCAAAACGAATGGGTACATACCACACATCTGAGGATATTGTGAGCATCGGAAGCTAAGGGTGATCAAGTACACACACCTGTTGCGCAATCATCACCACGAAGGACGCCAAGGTTGCACGGCGGACACGAGGGATAGTGAACAACTCGGTGAACCTCGATACATAGGTGGAACCACGAAGAACGGCGAACTCCTCCATCAATTGCCGGTGCACGTAGTAAAGATCACGGGCAGCCTGCAGTTCGGTATTTCTGAGACGCTTGAACGAGACATACGCTTCATGGTAGCGTCCTTTTTTCATGAGCCACCGCGGAGATTCTAGAGAATATATTTTGAACAAAAATGAAGTATCGATGGTCTGGACGGCCATACCAGGACAGAAGTAGACACCAATCAATAGAGGAATAGCGGGTAAGAACGCCGAACCGAGGGTCAGTCGCCAGGCAATGGTTCCCACTCTGTACAGAATTATGTTGGCAGTGAATCCAAGGAAGATGCCGAATGCGGTCTGAAAAACCTCGCGATCAGCGTATGAACATTGGGTTATTGGAAGGAATACTCGCCCACATCTGCCAAGACATCACCAGACCGCCGCGAATGGAGGCCGGAGTGTTTTCGGCGGCATAAACCTACATCATCTGGCTTAGAAGAAAGTCCCAGGTTATATTCAAGCAATTTACAGGAACCGTAGAAGCTTTGGGTCCCATTCCGAGCCCCAGAAGAAGTCGGCAAACCTTGGTCGAATCGTCAGATTTAAAAAAACGAAAAGAATGAAATCTATTAACCAAAAGTTGCTGCCAGGTTTGCGTAAAGCCGGACCCAATGACTACAATGCACCAAGTGAGCCCACAGATGACATACTAAAATGAATAGCGTACCCGAAACCGTGCAGAAAATTGCACAAAAGAAAATAGCACCGCGACGACCGAAATAGTTGTTGAGAGGGTCCGTAAGCCAACAGCTGGATCACCCACCACGCGTGAGTTCAAGGAAACCAAGAGGATAGGAATACCTACCCAACCAATGCGGAGGACATGTACGGTGCGGAATTAATCACACCGATAATCCACTGATTTCTTGCGGCTGTGGGTCCAGTGCCAGTATCGTCGATGCCAAACTTAACAACACGAAAAGGAAAAAAAGTTGTGAAAAACAGTTTATGGCAATGGGCAAGTACAGACCCTGCATGAACAATTATCAGATGGGGAACAACGAGAAATAAAATAACTTACTCTTGGGGGAACGAGAGATTGGCGCCGTTTGAACCAGTTTGATCCCAACTGAGATGAACTATTAGAAGTGCCATAACATATTGTAGGGCTTTGCACAAACCCTGTAGTGAACAAGTTAGCACCGGTCGGTCAAGTAGAAATATAAGTTACACACCCTGTACGGCAGCTGTAAAACGAACGTAACTATCGGCATTACGCATTGTGATGAAAATAACTTACCGGCAACGGAACACAGGATGACAGTCATATCTGAGCGATGGTCGTGAGCGGAGGGTCCAAACCATGATGGATCATTTACACAGATCCCTGGGCTGGTGCCATTTATCTGAGAAAAATCAGGACATGAAAAGCGCAAGGGAAACGTCACTCACGGGTTATTTCACGTCGAAGAATTGCCTTGTCGTCTTCGTCCAGCTCGGCTATCGACTCGAATTTGCTCGGGTTCTGAGCTAACAGAGCGCCCTTCTGGAAAAGGAGCAGTTGGTCGTCAAAGCCCTTCTCTCTGGTGAACTCTTCGACTTGAGCGAGGAGCCGATCGTGAGGAATGCCGTGGAGCGGATTCTGGATCCTTTAGTATTAAGCGGGGGTGAGCTACTGGGACACGGTCACGAGAGAAGGTCGACATGCCTCGCGTTCGCATTGTTCACCAAATCGATCTGCCTCTGTTCCTCGACGAAGGACTCAGTGGCACCGGCCTTTTCCTGGTCTACTTTTTCGGAAGACATTGGAAAGTCGCGTTGGGGTGCGATAAAGATTGGGGAGCCTGGAAGGCCTGTATTTAAAGTGGAGCGGAGGCGGTTATCAAATGATTATATGGCGACGCGAGGTAGGTGGGGATAGATGTGATGAGATGGGGGTGCGAACAACTTCTTGCTTCTTTTTGAAAGCAAGGCGGGGGCGTGTGACCTGAATCGGGCGGGACCTGGCGGGGCCAGAGGCGGCCCAGGGGTCCAGTATGTCCATGCATTTGAACAGACGATCTTGGGTAAGGAGTCTGTCTGCACTCGGACGGCCAAAGGTACTTATGGAACGTCCGACTCCTCCGAGGGTTGGAGCAACTTGAAGCGTCATTTTACGTCCGTTAACTCCTTCCGGTTTGCTTGATGCTTGCGCCCACCCGGCGAACCCGCTCTCAGGTCCGAACGCACATGTTTAATGATGTGAACCGCTCGCGACGCCCGAGCGTGCGGCGTGCGGATGCTCTGGTCATGGGGCCCCATGGGGCCCCGCCTGCGTGATGCGACCTGATGCGACTTAATGTCCTGAAAGTTCGCGTTAACCGAGTCTGCGGCACGGGTGCAAAGTTGCGAAAAATGTTGCGAAACTGACAGCCTAGTGATTGACAGCCTAGTGATTCGCCTCAGTGCCCACATCTGGCTTCGATTCGAGCATTTATTTACAATATGTTACAATGGCTGTCAAGCAGCAATCTGTATGTACGTATGCGGAAAGCGTTGTTCGGCTCTGCGCGACGAGAGGTCGACGGGGAAGGGGGAGCGTCTGCAGAGGATTTTTGAGCGCAACGTCGGATAGAGTCGATATGATAGCCGCCGTCGAAGATGTGTCGCCAAAGAAAAAAATGAAAGGGGATAAGGTAGGAGATAAGCGATGGAATAAGGAAAGCATCAAGCAGAGCAGGCAGGAGGGGGAGGGTGGAATATGGAACACTGGATGATTTGTCGGAGTAGCAGAGATCAAGAGCTTGCACCATCGTCGACCATAGAAATCGCGCCGCACTGTTCGCAGAAGCTCCACATCGTGCGCTGACCATTCAGTCCGGACGCACAGGCAACTTTAAGCTTCGGAATTTGAGAGCAACCGGATCTAAGTGGAAAAGGCAAAAAGGCAGGATGAGCAAAACGAAAAAAAAAAACGGTATTGATTTCAAGCAGATCAAAACTGTGACCTACCCGTGATGTGTGAACGCGCCGGAGGGCTGGAGCAGACCAACAGACGGAGACGGAGGTTGTTGTTGAGTAGCGTAGTGAGCAAAATTGTGCGAGTTTGGGTCCACCGTGCCGTCGGCGCCGAAAAAAGGAAGAGGATAAAGGTCGAAGGCTGGATACCCTGCTAGGGAAAACGTCGAAAAAAAAAAACTTTGGGACGCGACAAAAGCTTACGGGACGCGCTGGACGGTGAATCCAAAGCTGAAGACGCAGAGCTGACGTTTGAAGGGAAGCGAGTGTGGTGTGCACCATATGAGATAGGTTGAGCCTCAGACATATAACAATCCTCGTCCGGCTGATAATTGGGGAATGGGACGAGTTTGAGCTGCTTGGCGTTCTGCAAGGGACGTGGATCAGCTGATGCCCGATATGGGTTGTTGAACATATGTACGTTGGGTCCATTGAGCGAGGCGTCGTCGGAATCCTCGGTGAACTTTCTTTTCATAGCCATGGTCAAAGATGTAAGCTCAGTTGGGATTGAGTGCGGGCCGGACGGGGAGGTGATGATAAAAGTTGGATTGGTGGGAGTAAAGGACAGGGGAGTAACAAGCAAACCTAAACAATGCTCTGCTCGAGTCTGGATTTTATACATTTTGATGGCCATCGCCGCCGCTGCCATCCGATTGGCTTCTGTCTGCCCGCTTTAATTAACCCCCGATGCCGAAACCGTTGCATGGCGCCGACGACGTTTGGGCGCTTCGGTTTACAGCACACAGGTTTCATCGTAAAATAATTAAAGGATTGTCAGAGGAGGTGTCCAACAACAGAATCCGTCCTTAAAAACGGTCGGTGGGATTCGAGAACCGCTAACCAGAAAAGGGCACATCAAAACCGGTTATCGTGGGGTAATTTGACGGTAATCCTGCCTCAGTTGCCTACCCTACTACCATCTTGTCGTGGAATGTAAAAACGAAATTTCTGGGACTCCTGTGAGGGCATCCGGTTCTTTCCAAGGCCTAGGCCCAAGAGTCTCTCACACGCCGAGCACAAACACCCGCAAATAAGTTTCGTGCGACTTGACTGCGACATGGACTTTACTCCTGCGGACCTTCCCTTGCCAGCCTTTCTCGACCCTCTACTGGTTTATCTATCCGACAACCTGCCGGCGCCCGTCTATTCCTTTCTCATCACACTACTCTCGCATTTACTTGCGCTCTGCACGGCGTTTTACGCCCTCTTTCTTTCTCTGCTCTCCACACATCCATTGCAATGGGACGCGCAAACAGTTTTACCGCCTCTCATTGCCCTCTTGACATCATATCTCGCTATTGTCAGCCTCTATCGTACCACAAGCTGGATGTTCCGCACTAGCTTGTGGTTTATGAAGTGGGGGACAATCGTCGGAGGGTTGGTGGCGGTTTCGAGCTGGCTATTGCTGCAACAGAATGGAAACGCCTTGGCCGGTCGTGGCGTCGTTGCCGGTATCGGAAGCTTGGTTCTCAATTTGCTCAATGGCAATGGGAGAAACGCCGCGGGTCGGACACGTACTCAGTCTGGGAAGCAGACGAAGAAGTCCAGAACCAGACAGAAAAGGCCCAAGCCCTGGGACTCGTTCGACCGCCATCGAGAATGGCAGTTCCAGGAGAACGGAGAGGGGGCGAACGACGGGGGTGTTCAGGATGTGTTGGGCAATATCCTTGACGTAGCTGGTCAGGCCGTCAAGGAGAGCGGCTGGTGGGAGGTGGCGAAAGGGGTTTTTAAGGGGGAAGGGGAATCAGGGGAATCCCAATCTACGAGTCGGAAACGCAAGGCGAATACCAAAACGCGATGATTTTGGGTATGTACATGTTATTGTATTGGTAGCGACTATTACGAGGTCTTCTCAGCTTTAGGTTGGTTGTAACGATAACTGCGGGCGATTTCAGCAGATGCACAACTGACTTGTATGATAAAAAAAATCTCATACTTCGCTATGCGTCCTAGTTGTGTCAGTCCGGAGAGACCGACGAAGAAGTTGACCTTGAGCGGTTTAAGCGCTCTGCCTGCGGAATAATCGCATACGCACCGCTGCAAGGCTGTAGTTGACTGGGATAATGACGAAGGAGTATCGGACCCATATGATGCCCGTCGCAGTGAGGGCTACAAACTATCACGGAGCCGCACTCTGGGATTGTGCCCATACTCACCAACGTTCTGCGAAACACTGAGTTTCTCGGCGGGTCTGTTCAAATCTTTGAGGCCAGCACCGACCAGACACCATTTCATCATTGGTGCCCAGAAGAATACCGTTTTGGGTCCTGGAAATAACAGTTCAGGGACCGCATAACCATGGGTAAGAGCGAATTACCCGCCGGGTGGTTCAGGAAGGCTGTTAGCTTAGACGCGCCAGCGGAAGTGGCTGCCCCAGACATATTGAACGAAGGTGAGTAGGAGCGAGAGGAGAAGCGGGATGTAACGGCGTGACTTTCCGGCCGCTTCCAACTCTTTCCAACTCCACTCAGTTGTATTCAAAATCATAATGCATGTAGGCATAAACTCGCTAGATTTGAAGTAATAGGCTGTGGCTCCGCGCCGCCGCCAATCGATGGATTCCTTTGTGACTTTGGCTCACTACCAATCGATGTCGTGGACTTGGCCAAAACTTGGCGGACGAGTCTCTCACTCTCCATCGATTTCATATCTATCCAGGCTCCGCGCTCCTGCGAATGACGCAATGTCTGAGACTTGGAGGTATAAGAATGCCCCTCCTATACGAACATCTCGCCCCCTTGCGAGATACAGCTCAACATGCAATTCTGGGAACCCGGCACAGTTTACTCTGGAGGAGCCGTAGTCCAATACGAAGGTCGGCCTTATTTCAGTTTTGTGCGCTCATAATAAGTGTTGTCCAGGCCACAAGTACAAAATTATCCAGCCACACACTTCTCAGGTGTGCATCCTCTCGTTTTAGCGCCTCACGTCGTAACGATCTCGGAACTGTAGTCTGACTGGACTCCGGATCGAACTCCTGCTTTGTGGGGACGCCTGGACGACCACGACTCTGGCGACTCCGGTTACCACCAGTCACAGCAGCACCACGAGCATCACTCAGAGTCTGAAAAGCATCACAATGTTCCGGAAAGCCACGGAGCTCGTCCTTCGGACCAATCCGTAGATATCCAGCACGAGGAACGTAAGAAACATTGGTATGATCTGGATGACGATCGGAAGAAAGAACTCGAGGTCATTCGCCATTTATCTTGCAGGTCCCTCGAATTCAACGATTTCAATTCTAGATCGGTGGGGGCCTCCTCGCCGGGGCAGCCTTGCTCGCGGGGGGGTATGCAGCGTTCAAAGGTCATGAAAAGAATGAAGAAGAGGTAACTGGCTTGTTTGCATTTTCACTGCCATGCACTGAGTGTTGTCTTAGAAAAAGGCGCAAACCTGGGCTCTGCAGAATTGGATTCATGAAGCCGAGGCTCATACTGCACAATACCGTCAATACGGCCCCCGTTCGCCCGCTACTTGGATCTTGAACCACGGTAAGAATATCCCGCAGGGAGCGATAGTGGTCGGCCAAGAAAAGTCCTGGACGCTGTACATCTGCAGAGCATTTTATGAGGTTTGTGATTCCCCCAAAAAACCTTATTGATTTATGTGACCTTCTGAAGGGTGGAATCCGTCAGTTTCGGAACTTTCGCAGATGCAACCTGATGCTCAGAGCTCGATAGAAGTCGGCAAGGCCTCCGACGCTTTCAAGAAAGGCGGCGTGATTGGATACAAACACGAAGAAATTCACGTATGTCTTGTATCAACGTCAATAAACTTACTCAAACTTCACCTGATAGGTTGGGACCTACGAAATCCTCGTCGGCGACATGAACGGTCTTCGTTGGGTGGATGCCAGCGGGATTTTGAATGTGTCGAGCCTGGGCTTCCGGCCCGTGGAAGGGGGGCGAGAGGCCGACGGAACTCCACTTTACGTCGCCGAGGCGCTTCACAAAGGTGCTGTCCATCCTGGCAAGGCGAGCGAGAAGCTGGACGGTGAGTCAAATATCACTGGTGGCAGTTGTTTTATTGATACAACGCCCTGAAGGTGCGTATATCGCGTATGACGGCGGTGAGGAAAATGTCAAGGTACGAACCGTCTGTTCACCTTTGTGTGGTTAGATAACACTCGCCAGTTTTACCGTGTCCTATGCTACGCCTAAGATGCCCTTTCGGATGAGAGCCTGGGAATTCGTTGCGATGTCGTGTAAATCCATGTAAATACTTTGAGAATCAGTACGGCATTGGCCGAATGTCAGCAAAATGATGCGGAAAACCGGATCCTTCTGATTTCCACGGTCAATTCCGAATTCAGGAGGAAATGATCGCGAGAACATAGATAACGCCAATGTTTCGTTGATTCGTCCTTTCACCTCTGCAGACATGGTCCATGTCTTCGATCTCCTCAACGCCCACGTCTGTGCTCCGCCTCTGGTCGTGTTTCCCTCCTCTCACGTCTCTCCAGGTCGCAGATAGCTTCGTCGGGCGATGGTTTCGTCTGGAAGGCAGCGGGCATCCCAACGAGCGAATTGGCTCGAGGTGCGCTCACCGTCTACCCAGTTGCGGGCTTTTTTTAACCCGAATTTCCCCCAAGATTCATGACAGAAATACGTGCTGGGCTGACAACTTGGGTCGGTCGACGTCATGTAAAATGCCGCTAGGGCTAACATCCTTGCCAGGCCAGTATGGCGTATATCATCTCCGTCAATGCTTCTATCCTCTCAGATTCGGGAGGCACCTGTGAATGCCCGACCCCCGACTTCTGCCCGCCCGGTTCCAACGCCGTGTATGGTATGTTTCAGAGGCTTCGATAGCGAAAAATGTATGCTCAAGGAAGTCGCGCAGATGTCTGTGTGAACGATGTCCGGAACGATCTCATCACCAGTACCGCGGCCGTCTCTGCGCTCGCCTCGTTCCTAATGGGACTCTTGGCTAACCTCCCCGTCGGAATGGCTCCAGGTCTAGGTCTGAATGCCTATGTAAGTCCGCTTGATTACCAGAGAATCTTGCTTGAAATGTAGTAGTTTGCTTATAGCATTGTCGGATTCCACGGGTCCGGCATCATCTCCTATCGCGAAGCACTGAGCGCCGTGTTCCTTGAAGGGTCCGCGCCCCCAGTTTCCGTCGTTGCACCTTTGCTTACGCCGGCCGCAGGTGGATCTTCTTCATCCTTTCGCTTCTTGGCCTCCGACAATGGCTCGTCCGCATTATGCCTCAGTCATTGGTCCTCGCGGTCGGCGCTGGTATTGGTCTTTTCATAGCGTGAGTGCCGATACGTTCCCCCATGTGCCGTGCTCAAAAAAAATACGCCCCAGATTCATCGGCCTATGTGGGTCTCCGCTTTTCTAGTGCCTCCTTCCCTTCTCATCATGAAACAGCTTCGGGTGGCCTCGGCGTCATCGGGGGGGACACTGTCAACCTCGTCGGCCTCGGCGGCTGTCTTCCCGAAGACATGGACCCTAATCTTCCGAACTACTGCCTCCACGGCGTGCTCCGAAGCCCCACCATGTGGCTTGGTGTGTTCCTTGGAGGGTACGTGTTTGCCTACCTTCCCGGCCGTTGCTCACTAGTAGGCTTAAAGCATCTTAACGGTTCTTCTGATGCTGTATCGTGTCCGTGGTGCAATCCTCATCGGCATCTTCCTCACATCCATCGTCTCATGGCCTCGCCCCACGGCTGTCACCTACTTTCCCCACACCCCTGCGGGGGACGCATTGTTCGAGTACTTCAAACAGGTCGTAACATTCCACCGTATCGAGAAAGTTGGGAATGTAATCGATGTAAGCCGGTTTTATTATACCTTCCCCCCCCTCCCCTTTTGCTAAGAGCTTGGGCTTTAGTACCAATACGGGTAAGTGGAAGCGTCTAAAAGCGGTGATTGTTCTAAATTTGATGCTGTTCAGAAAAGGGAAAGTGTGGTATGGTATGTCTCCTCCTAGTTCCTCTTCCACCTCCGCTTGACGCCATTTTTAAAAAAAGCTTTAATCACCTTTTTATACGTCGATATCCTAGGCCAGTCGTCGTGTCCCACCGTGCATTTGTCGTTCTTGACGTTTCAGTCTGCAGACACGACCGGCACGCTGTACTCGATGGCGAAGTTCGCGGGATTACGGGATCCCGTGACTCTGGACTTCGAGAATTCGACGATCGCATATTGCGTCGACGCGTTCTCCATCAGCATGGGCGCGCTCATGGGCACTAGCCCCGTCACAGCCTTCATCGAGAGCGCGACCGGCATCAGTGGTGTGTATCTGGCTTCCTACCATCAATTGAATTCAGTAATGGTGTGCCTTCTACAGAGGGTGGAAAGACTGGACTGACGGCAATGGTCACCGGCCTCTGCTTCTTGGTCTCCGTTTTCTTCGCGCCCATTTTTGCTTCGATACCGTCTTGGGCCACGGG
Source organism: Mycena latifolia (assembly GCA_029289555.1). Taxonomy (NCBI): domain Eukaryota; kingdom Fungi; phylum Basidiomycota; class Agaricomycetes; order Agaricales; family Mycenaceae; genus Mycena; species Mycena latifolia. The sequence goes on from JARJLE010000002.1 coordinate 1,977,031, forward strand.
AGGCGCACTCATCATTGTGGGATCCCTTATGATTCGCAAGTACGTTGCTTTCTTCCACTAATGGATGTTTCTAACGGGTTGTCCCAGTGTCCGCGACATCAACTGGGATTATATCGGTGATGCTGTGCCAGCATTCCTCACAATCTTGATCATCCCGCTCTCATACAAGTACCGTCGGCGTTTTCCCATCGGCTGTGTACCTGATCATCTTTCAGCATTGCGTACGGCGTTATTGCCGGCATCCTCTCGTACCTCGTTCTGAACGGCATACCATGGATCATCAGCCGCCTCAGCGGAGGCCGTATCGTCCCCCCTAACATTGAGATGTCGGAGGAGTGGGTCATTCCACCGGGTGGACTGATGCCCTTCTGGATGTGCGCCGTCTGATCTCGTGCATCACATCATTCTCGCTGACCCGCGACCAGGCGTAAGCTCACAGGCAGGGAGAGCGAGCCTGAGGACAACGGGGTACCGCTTGAGGTGCGCGGGCACGGCCCATCGAACGACACGGACGCCCGCTCCGAAAAGACGGACGACGCCAGCATGATAGAGAGGCCAAAGCACACTGTGCGGTGACCAATTCATTTTTGCTCCATATACCCCCTCCCCGATCTAAAAAGCGCGTTGCTGTCTTCGCTGTTGTCTCACGCCACGTTAGACTCCGCATCTTTGATCCTTTTTTGTTATTCTCACAGTTTCAAGCGTCGCTATCTGTATGTTGTGTGTGCCTTCCGGTGATAACGCTGTATGTATGTATTATTACTTGCATATTTAATCCTGAGCGCACTTAGTATGCGCCCTGCTTGGATAACCTGTAATTTGCCCTGGTGTTAGAAAATGCAAGCGTCGAACTACTTTATCTAGACCCAATCGGGCAACTACTGCTGCTCGCTCTGTCACTATCCCTCGCCCCGTAGCCGAACAAGTTGAACCGGGCACCATGTACTACCTACTAATCGTCGCGTCTCTCGCTACTCACCGTCGTTGGGCAAAACGTCTCTCACGGACAGTGTGCGCTGGGGCTAATAGTGTTTTCAAATGACAATTTAGTTAAATTTGGAAATCTTCTTGCATGTCGTGCAATGAACTAATTATTTCTGTATCTCGACCTCTTAATAGTGTTTTCAAATGACAATTTGGAAATCTTCTTGCATGTCGTGCAATGAACCAATTATTTCTGTATCTCGACCTCTCTAGTGTTGGTTTGGCGCTGTGTGCCTCGTATATTGGACGAAAGCGCCAATGAAAAGTCATTCACCACTTGGGTCGACTAGCTTCGTAGTCTTTGGCTTTCTGGGCCATGGCTTGCTCCTCTCCCAGCTGGGTGGAATAGCTTTTAACGATAAGACACCCCCCTGTGACAATGCGAGGATAAGTAAATGCGCATGTATTCGGGGACCAATCAACCCACAGATTTCCATCAACCATACGAAAATGAACACTGCAATCAAGACCCCCTTCATCACAGACATACCTTTCTGACAAGCCTGGATGGCGACGTCGTCGGTCGAATTGTTGATGCACTTGTTGACGTCGTCCGGGGCATCTCCAAAAAAGCGGTAGAGCGAGAAAACACCTGATGCGACACTGAACAAGACATGCACAGTGAGAATTGCGAAGTAGGCTCGTATAAGCCCTCGTTTTTTAAATATCGCCCCGATTATACTGTAGAGCGGGGGAAAATTAAAAGCAATTCAGATAAGAGATTAGGCAACCGACCCGGATACCGAAAGTATCGCCAGTACGCCATACACGATGATCTGTATGATGTAGGCCAACTTATTCCCAGCTGATGAATGAATTCATGCCGCATCAGCAAAAAAAAAAAGCTACAGTAATAGAAACGCTCATACCCGAACGATTGGCTTGGACAACCCCTCCAACAGCAATGACGCCGCCTCCGGCTAGTCCAACGATACCGATGACCTGGTTACAATTTTTTTGAGAAGGTAACACCATGTAATCATTAGCACCGTTACTTACAACGACGCCGAATCTAACAGGTATACAGAAACCTTGAACGAAGTTGTGCGATAAGTACAGGCACTCGTTTTATAGGAGAACCCACAAAATGTGCGAGATTGGACTCGCAAAGACATGCGGTGGGTTTGGGGTCGTCAAGTCGTAAAAGGTCGTAAAGATGGACTCGGAATTCAGAATGACAGGACCAGCCGTGTCAGAGAATAGATGTATACGAAAGGACCAGCCTATCTTCGGGGCGATACCAGTTTTCATAGGGCCTTTATAGGTTGGGGAGTCACCGCCGCTGCAGTGTATCCTGGCAATCCTGTAACTATCACAACTTCGAGTTCTTCGGTGTTTGTCGCTATGCATCGCAGTTGCCATTAACCGCGAAGGAAATTTTGGTTTCCGTTGCCTGAAAGACTCTTGTTACACGGAGGGTCGAGTCAATGTCATTGGCAGTGTTCGGCTTCATGTCCGCGAATTATCCCGTAGACACAGCCGTGAGCGCGCAATCACCAGTCTTTACAACGGATACGGTCCCATACATCAAAGCAGTGGTAGTACAAGGTAGTGCGTACAAATTAGCATATTAAAAACAATTCCAATGTTCTCGTGTTTTCTTCTGCAGACTTCATCATTTCAGTCAGTATCCGTGTCTGCTTGACGTTGTGTACCGGGGATAATCGATGCTCCTTGACCTCTTACTCTTCTTGCGATGCTTTCTGTGACCAGAACCACTTAAAATGATTGTCTGCGGTTGCGCAGCGACCATCGACCGTGGCATCATGTACTGGCCCTGTGCGTATTGCATCTGAGGATATTGCACTTGGGCGTACGGGATCGACATGGAGGTGCTGCGGTGGCGGTGGGAGCCCACGGGTAAAACCATGGGGGCTGCACCGTAGGACTGGCTGAGGCCCATGCCAGCGGCCGAGCCATACGAAGAGCCCTGTCCCTGGATCTGCATTGGGGCCCCTCCGCCGTACGGTGTTCCGTAGGCGGCGGGCGGTGCATACCCGCTGGGGACGCCAGAAGGGATTGATATTGGGGCAACACTGGAGGTCATGGACCCGGCCATTTGGGTTCCCGGAAACTGCAGCATCGGAGAGTGGCGGGAAGAAGTGGAATGGGAGCGATGCCTGGAGTGGGAGCGATGCCTTGGGTAGCTGGACGGCATACCCAGGTCTGACCCGTAGGGGTCTTCGGCGTATGAATCCGTGAATGAACCGCGACGGGTACGTGATCGAGAGCGAGAGCGGTATCCATCGTCGTCTCTGCTCTGAATAAAAAAAATTAAACCAGGGATACAATACCAGTAAGAGGCGAACTAACATGGTAGAAAATGATAGAAGCGGTAGCTGCTGCTGATTCAGAAGCTGCCATGCGAGCGTAGTTATCCATTGAACGGTTCGAGAACTGGAGCAGACGCGACGCTGATCAAGTTGTATCAGTTTTGGAGACGCCGAGCGATTATGTCTTTTTACCTTCTGCCACCGCGAGACCAATGAGACCCTCCCTCTGCCTTTCGACATCGCCGCTTAGTGGCTCGTATAGCGAGCTATTGTGGATCCAGGTGCGATACGCTTCATAGGCAGCAGCATGCCCGATCTCGGCAGGCAGCATCTGGCCCAGCTCGCCCTAATGCGGGTTTAGTTTTCTGACCTACAGCGTGAAAACCAAACTAACGAGGCCGCCATACGCGCGTCGATGCCAATGTTTGGCTTCGTGCATCCCTACACCTTGTTCCGGCGTCGACTCAGAGTACTGACCCACACGGTTCCAGGCATGATCGTACAGCGATCTGTTGGGGTCGCGGTAGATATCAGAATCGGAGAAGGCGCTCTGGCTGAGCATGGTCATCGGTAGGATGCTCACGAATCAGGGTTGATAGCATGAGCATTGTAGTAATCCATCCCTCCCCCTTATAAGATGAGCGAAAAATAAGTGGCCGTGAGAGGGAGATAATCACAGTTGGGCTGAGGCTGGTATGTAGGCGCGGGAGGTTGTCCAAACTGGAACTATTGAACCAGAGGTTGGTCAACACGAGGCTTGTCAAAGATATACGGTACCTGATTTGTACCCCATCCTGGGACGTTCTGCTGATAATGGCTATAGGACATGCTGTAAAATTGTTGTGGGAGCTGAGAGAGAGAAGTGGCGTCGCTGATGGAGTTAAAAGAGCCCGACGAGCGCTAAGTGAGAGATGGAGATCCCATGGTGACGTCACCCGGAACACAGCACCCGGAGACGGACTCGGAGCAAGGCGAGGATCGTTATCGCCGTTCCAATGATTCCATTTAGCTTCAGAGGCCATCAAGTGTTCAAGTTGGTTCAACGACCCAGTGAACATGGATGCACCCACATTAAATAGCCCATGGTTCGTTAGAATACAGGACTCGGAGAGCCAAAGAGTGAATCAACATCGAGGAAGTAGACCGAGGTCCGACTGACTCGGCGGCCGGAACAAAAGCAACAATCTTAGCGACGATCTACGCGCTGTTTGTTGGTCACGTTGTTGCCAAACAATCGGACGCGCCGCCACGTTCAAACCATATCCATGACCGGTACGACGACTCTTTGGCCACTTTCCCATCTGACCCTCTGTCCAGACTACTCGGTATTCTCCAGCTCAGACTTTGACCCGAATGAATATGCGAACGCCATTCTTGCGGGCGAGCCATATCCTCCTTCCGCGGAACTTCACCCCAAGACCCCTGCTAAATCTACATTCGAGTCCTCTCCAAAGGAGGACATCTCCATTGCCATATCAAAGTTAAACTTTGGAGTAGACGATGTCTCGAAACAAATCAAGTCCGTGGTCAACAGTCACCACGAGGACCTTTTGTCACAAGCAGCAAGTGCAAATTCCCTCTCTGGATCACTGACCTCGGTACGCTCCGGACTCGTTGACCTGGACTCTTCACTGGACAAGTACGGCGCCTTTCTTTCTTCCTTATTTTGCCACCGACTATCCATAGACTCCGTCTCAAAGTTCGCGTCCCGTATCAATTGTTGCAAACGAACGTTGCACGCCTGCAGAAGCTCCAGCAAGCGTCTGATGTCCTTCGAAAAACCTCACGATTCGTTGTTCTCGCGCGACGGTTGCAAAACCAAATGGCCGATATGGAGATAAGCAGCAACGAGGGGACAGATGCTGCACCCAATAAATCAGATAGTCAGCTGAATCTCCTCGGGCAGGATCCCGAGGACGAGAAGGAGCGGACGATAGCCAAGGCGGCCCTTAGTATTGCAGAACTCGGTATGTCCGTTTTTGCCCGGCTACTATACACCTTATATTATCCAGTGGCGTTACTGGATGGACCTGAGCCACCAGCGTCTCCCGGCGAAACTGACGCCGTCAGCAGCGCGCATGCAGTCATTGAGCCCCATTCAGAAGAGTCTGGCGCCAAGGTCCCTTTACGATCTATCAACGCCGTTGCAGCCCACGTTCCATTCATCGAAGACGCTCGCACCAAGGTGACGAGCGAAATGGAAAATATGGTCCTGACGGGACTGACCACACTAGTGTGCTACAACACGCTCCCACCAATTAATACTGATCGTGAACAATTTAGAATCAATCATTACTGGCATCATCCCTTCAAACGGCGTTTAATCTGAGAGTTCTCCCCGAGCTCGTCCAAAGTCTCATTCTCGACCTCTCTCAAGCTGTAGAGGATCGAATCCGGAGCGCATTTGATCTCTCGAAAATATCACGAGATGCATCGTCCAAAGGTAAACTCATCTTGTGATTCTTTTCTCGGCGTTTATTCTGTCCTTGTGTGCCACAGAACGGTATTAACTCACAGTTGGACAGATCCAGCGCCAAATTCGCCTCAATCGCCCACCTTGTACAAATCACGCGTGAGAACAGAGCCCACAACTTATACAGCTCCGCAATGGACGGCCGCGTTGTGGGCCCGGTTAGAAAATATGGTAGAAGAAATGGCGGATTGTTGCGTCAAGGTGGGTCTGCACTCCCTTTCTCCTCGAGGACGGCAGTCTGGTCAAGCCCGCGACGGCCGTGGGTGTCGCGCCACCACTGCTGTTAACTATCTCCGACCATTGTCCACGATGCCTCGTTTTGTGGCGTCCAATAGCTGATGATTTGTATGGCTTCTGCGATAGGTGTATACCCTGGAAAAAGTCCTGAAAATGAAACCAGACACAATTTCTCAAGTGGTATTTCTCGATGAGGCCATGAAGGTTCATCAATCTGCACAGTTTGAACTATGGATAACGATCTCTGTTTCTCCAGCTTCTCGAAAATAAACCGAGTGCGACATTCTGGACGTCGCTTGGGAAATCATTAGAGAAGCACACCCGGGATTCAGCAAGAGGTGCGCCACTCAGCGCTTGCCTGTTGCGCCGGCTGAAAGGGTTGAAAGGCTCCACCTTCCTGCAGCAAACTCTTAGCACCGGATATCCTCGTCTTCTCCGTCTTTTTCATCAATTCTTTGCCAAGATCGCTGTTCATACAGACACCATCTACATCCAGACTTATCAAAGGTGCGAGTTGGGTTTCTAACTTCTCAAGCTTATCCATCATCCTGCAGTCCGGAAACTGTGCTGATTTTACGCGCTCTGTCCAATTTTGAATCCCTATACGTCTCACGGTCTTCAAATAAACTCAATGAGGCTGTTGCACAAGCGTTTTCCGGCGGGGCGCGGAGTCCGCCTGGGATGAGCGAAGGTATCAATATCGCGCGAACTGTGGCGAACGAACTGGATTCGGCCAGATTCGATCCGTTATTGGTTCGTTCGGTCGCCAAAAATGTGGGCACTTGTCTAGACATGCTACTCTCCCGAGTAGACGGCCTGGTATGTGACATATCGGCAAAAACATTTATTGGGTCCCATAACTATTATTCAGATCAGTCGGGATCGGCCGGCGGTAACTCTAATGGGACCCTCTGCTACACCTCAACAGGTTTCTAATGCTCAACTGGCGTCATGTCTGTATCATTGCTGGACCCGCGTCGAAAAATTGGGTGATGAGCATGCCGAAAACGTCGTCGTTGTGGTCAAGCCCAGCCTTCAAGTGTGCCAAGTTTCCTTCTTGCGAAAGTCAAATAACCCGATGTCTACAGAATATCCGCCAAGCATATCAGCGTCTGGTTGATCCTGTACTTCTCGCAATTCGACGGGAACTAGGCGCGATCATAGCCAGGCTGCATCGCATCGACTTGAGCAAACCTGCGGATCCGATGGCTGGCATGAGCGGGGCAAGCTTCTACATGAAGGACCTTGTAGACAAGCTATCTTTCATCAAGGCTGAAATACTGAGCAAATTCAGCGTTGGGGAAGCTGGCCGAGAATGGTTGGTCACTTGCAATTTTTCTTTCTCCGTGTCTTACTGAACCGCAAAAGGGTAAACTCGATTGTCAAGTTCGTCATCAGGACGTTCGTTCTCCACGTATCCATTGCCAAACCCCTGGGGGAGAGTGGGAAGCTGCAACTGACGAGTGATATGACCGAGCTCGAATTCGCGTTGAGTGCGTTCTTGGTGGAGAATGCTCAAAGCAAGCGGGGCGGCAGTCTTGAAACTGTCGGAGACGATTATCGAATACTCAGAGCCATGCGGTTTGTCACCATTTCTAATTTCTCGCCCTGTCTTGACTTGGGGTGTTGCAGGCCGTTGTTGTTCCTCGACAATGCGCAATTGGCCATACCAAAGCACACTGCGGGATTACCTCCATTGATCGTCCTCCACCATATTCTTGTCCGTTCACCTGTCCCTTTGCCTCATAGCCTGCACGGATGGCAGGAGGCGGAATACGTTCGTTGGGTAGACGAGCATTCCGAGGAAGAAGCATGGACCCTGGTCGAGGGGGGACTTTCGCATTGGGAAAAGATAGAGGAGAGCGGGGGTAATGGCGTTGAATATGTAGAGTTAGCACGGACAGTACTGCACAATGCAGCGAGAGCATAAGCCTGATGATGTTATAATAAATTGAGTGACTCCAAATGTGACTCGATTCTGTGTCCTTCATGCTTTCCCTCCGAGCATGTGCGGCTGCAAGGCCGATGTATTCGTGTTTCCTTTCGTCGACGACGCGCCTGAGAGTTGATGGTGATGCCCCACGGCTTCCCCAGCCCCCCAAACCCATAGATGACTCGACATCCGCGCTCGACTACAAGCAATCCCACCGCACCAGGCCACCTCCGCTTCCCACCATGGACCTCCCTCGTTCACGGTCTGCAGAGGAAGCTGTGACAAACATTCTTTACAATACCCCACCCCCGAGTCTGCAGCCTTTCAAAAAGTCTGTCTCCCATCGCATCCGTTTTCCATAAAAATGCTTAGTTTTTTTTATTAGACATGTCCTCAATTGTCTGGTTCAAAACGAACCGGGAGTTCTCTCCCGCGTTTCTGGAATTCTTGCGGGCAGAGGGTTCAATATTGATTCCTTGGTCGTCTGCAAGACGGAAATTCGCGACTTGAGTCGAATGTGTATTGTCCTTAGTGGGCAAGATGGTGTCGTCGAACAAGCTCGCAGACAGCTCGAGGATCTTGTGAGTAGTTTATCCTCTCTGGGTTCAGTTCGCCGACGTGTTTTCTAGGTCCCTGTCTGGGTGGTTCTTGACTACACCAATACTCGGACAATTTCCCGGGAACTTCTCCTTGTTAAGGTGTCTATCCTAGGTCCAGAATATCTCGAGCAGCAACTACAGGGCGGTCCTTCTCATGACCCACGCCGAACCCCTGCAGCTTCCAAATTGGAGCGCGAGGCGGCCTTGGTCGACAACATCGAACGTAGTGCTCATTCTGAAGAACAGCCTGACTCTTCCCAAATGCCGCTGACGCCTTCCGAAGCACTGCGTATTAAACACCAACACCTTCATTCTATCAACGTCCTGGCGTCACAATTTGGTGCAAAAATCGTGGATGTGAGCGAACACAGCGTCATCGTTGAGTTGACAGCAAAGACGGCGAGGGTGGAGGCTTTTTTGAACCTCGTCAAGCCGTTCGGTATTCTCGAAGCTGCGCGCACAGGTATTTGTCTCTCCAATCAAGTTCGTCTCACCTTACCCGTCTCAACAGGACTCATGGCAATGCCGAGAACACCCATTGCGGCGTCCACTGAGGATGCCGAAGAAAATGCTGTTGAAAGTGTCACAGTCGATGCACATTTGCTCCCTCCGGGCTGATTCGGTTTAAAAAAGTACACCTCTCCGTAATCGAAGTGCAAAAAAGTACGCCAGTTACAATCAGCTATTAAATGTAATACGAAGACGGATGCGCCCAGCAAAACCGATAAAAATAAGAGATCCTAAGCTGAATAACCCATATAAATTAAGTGTGTCGTGACTCTACTATCATGTCCGAGATTCGAGAGGCCCTTGGGCGGGGAGGGCATTGGCTATTTTCTCCGCCCACGACGAAGCAGAGAACGGGTATTGAGCACCGTATATAAAGTTTTTTGTTGACTGAATAACAAGGGTTATTTTTGCGACAGATAAATGGCAGGAGAAACTTACAGTCATGACTACGAATTCTCGTTCACCCCTGAGTTCAACAGTCGAGATGACGCCGCGAGAGTCTTTCCCTTTATCTTTGGCCTTGTCTGATGATCGGAATATGAGTTCAGACTTGACGGACATGTTCAGTTTAAGACAGAAGAGGCGTCGGTTAGTGAGGACCAAGTGCCGTCGTTTCGATTTGACAGGAGGTCCACCGATTGGTAGGAGGATTCTGCTTGCACGCCGCCGGGGAGTACGTGCTTCCACAGGCGAGTCAAAAAGGATTGTTTCTCCGTCCAGCAGTTTTAAAATGGTTGCACTATAGTTTGTTTTTAGCTGCAGGACGAGAGAATAAGGGAGACTAACAAATTTGGAGGATCAGGCTCGTTATTGCGTAGAGGAGTTGGAGCTCTATCGCGACCGCGTTCCATCTCCAATCGGATGGCATCTCGGCGCGCAGGTCCATCTGGAGAGGTGCGCCCAGAAGAACGAATCTCGAGACGCTCCATTGAGTCACGAAGTCTGTTCACCGCATTCCCAGAGGAACTCTCGAGTGAAGACGAGGAGGAGTCATCTCGGGACGGATCATTGGGGACAGACCGAGCACTCCCTGCATCTTGCACCAATGGAAACGCTGATAGTTTAATTTCATCCTTTGGTCCAATCTCCGTCGTGTGCGGATTGGGTGTACGGTTCCCGTGGCCATCATGCCGTCGGGGACCTTCTACATCTGACGACCACTCAATTCCATCACTGTCATCGTTGCCCACGAGCTCGTCCCAAGTGGCGCCTACGTCCTCCCAATTTCTATCCTGGCCCTGGGCAAGTGGATGTTCCTTCCTGACAAGACCAGGTTCGATTGGAGGAGCGGGGTCCGTCCACAGGGATGTCCAGACAATGGATGAAAAAAAAGATGCGATTTTAAAGCACTCGGATCGTTGGGACTTCCTCGAGGACCTGCGCCAAGGCGTTCCAATGGGTCATGGATCTTGGAGATAACACGTTGGCCTCGCAAGAAATCCGGGTGACACTGCGCTCACCAGCAACTTTTGCACCAAGTCCTTGGCCTGTTCATCGAAACCGCTAGGAAACTCGTATTCTACTTTCTTGACCTTCTGCCACGTAAGATAGTCTGAGCGGTCATTGAAGGCAAAACGTCCGGCGATCATTTGGTATACAACACAGCCGAAAGCCCAGTAATCAGAGCTGCACCGTGAGTCAATGCCACCGAAACCCTTGGGTAGAGCTCATAACACCGACCTTGTTGTAGTTTCCTTGAGCTCTAACAACTCCGGCGCCTGATACTGCGCTGTACCGACGAACGTCGTAGCCCGTTTCTCTGCTTTGATCAGGCTGATTGTTCAGTGGCAAATAAAGTATGCTCACCACCGTTCTCCAAGACCTTTCCGGTTCCAAAGTCCGTGATTTTTATCCGGAAAGCATCATCTAAAAGAAGATTTTCGGGCTTCAGGTCACTGTGCGCGCAACAGTGAGCATTCGGAAGTCATGCCGTGGGAAGCAATCGCACCGATGGATGACGTCCTTGGAATGCATATATTCCATGGCATCTGCGATTTGTGCAGCGTAATATTGCACACATCTTGTGGATAGGGAACCCAGACGAGATATCAGCGACTGCATTTCTCCGTTCGCTGCGAGATCGATTACAAAATCTAGAAGAGACTGCACTAAGCGCCAGACGAGGAACAGGATTTGGCACATACAAAGACTCCATTCATCCTGGAACGCGTGGTATAGCGAAACGATGCCAGGATGACCATGCAGCCGTATTAAGGCCTTCCGCTCTGCAGCAGCTGTCTCGACTTTATGCGCTCGAATCAAATGGCTCTTGGTTATAACCTTGATTGCATACTGCTTTCCGTCGATGCGAGAGGTCCCCAGTTTCACCTTGAAGCAGCAGATTAATACATGACGTGCAAGAAGCCTTAATGTATTTACAGTCGAGTATGAGCCCTCGCCGAGGGTCGCGCCAAATTGGAAGTCTTGGAGCAAGGGTTTGCCAGGAGGCTTCGAGGTCGGTTTGCCATTGGACGCAGGGGGAGGAGGCGGGGAGGGTTCTGTGTATCCAAGCTCGCGAGACAGATAGGACGGAGGGGGCCTGGATGCGCCGCGCGTAGTGGGTGATTGGGGGCTGCGGGAGCGGGGAGCAGAAAAGGTGCGAATAGGGCGTGGGCGGGGCGGGGTTAATTCCTGTTCAGAGTCGGTGCTGCTGTTTGAAATGACGGACGCATTTCTGCTAAGATCAGCTAAAGTTTGTTTGGCAGGAGTAGTATGTTCGGGTTGGAGCATCCAGTCACAGGAGGAAGGCTCTCAACCGCTTGTCGACTCATTACCAAATACGGCAAAATATCCCATTGTCGTCCATCTCTCCATTGTCCGCCCAAAGGGCATCCATCCATCGGCCACATGGATCCATTGAAAACAAAGCAATAGCCTACTGGTACAGCACGTACAGTTACAAGGCAATAAAATAATGCGGGGTTAATATCATTGATGGTGGGTGATAGTGGTACAGCGACATGGAGACACGAAAGCAAGATGCCAAGGGAGATAAGATGGAATAATTCAGGGAAGACAGCGGTTTTGGATGACTGGATAGCAGGAGCATTCGACGGAGCGGCGATGAGCGAGGTGCGGGAAAACAGGGAGAGGAAGCACGATCGAAAGCAAGAGAAAACGAGTAGCGGGTTCTATATGTGCGGTAATGTGTAGGAATGATGCAATAGAAGACGGAGGAAAATGCAGAGAGGATCGTCGAGATTTCGTGGATAAATTATGCGTGAACGCCCCAGGTTGACCGGGTGGGGCTTTGTTCAATGGGCGAGCTTGTTGCGAAAGCAGGGGGCCGAGACCAACTACCGCCAACACGCCGCGTCGACGAAAGCGATGCACCCGAAGGGGGCATGTAAGGTCGGCTTGTGTCCGAAGAACGCTGCTCCACAGCCGTAGGCCGCGAGGAAGAAGCGTCCGAAACATTCTCGTCCAAGTTGAGAAAGTCGTCGGCGTTGTAGTTCCCGCCAAATTCATGTGAAGACGCTGCATGCGGTTCAATGTTTGGGAAAAGCGAGGCCAAGTCGCCTCCAAACTCGTTGGAGCCGATATTAGCCGGGTAGGGCTGGGGAATGTAGTAGGGAAAGTCGGACAAGTTAGGGATGGGGTCCTCAAAACCCGGGAAGGACATCTGGCCCAGGGACACTTCCAACTGGCCCGTCGGGTGGTCCAAGAGACTTTGGGGGTCGAAATTGGAGAGCTGGAATACGGAGGGATCTCCTGTAGCAGAAAGGATAGCTTGGATGTCATTATAGTCCGATGAATCATGCCCTGTCCAAGAGGTTGTCTGCGGGTTGGGCAGATCGAAGGAGAGGAACTCCTGTCCGGAGCGTTAGCCATGAGGTGAAAATGACGCGTCTTTCGTAAAGCATACCTGTGCGTGGGGTTCCTCTAGACCACTGAACCATTCGCCACTCGTTGAAATGAGGGGAAGGGGATGAGGATCCTTCCAGTGTGAAGGCTCAGACGCATCAACGTTTTGAGAGGTATCTGGTTCGGGGGACTGGGAGTCGGTAAACGACATCCCATAGGACGACGGAGGCATTGAGGGGGATCCATAGACACTCGAGGGAGTCTGCGGATAAGGAGACGCGTTTGCTGAAGGGGAAACCGAGGATTCCTCGACGCGACTTTGAGGGATGTCGGAAGTGCCGCTCTCGCTGGGGGAGTTGGCGGCTGAAAGCGGGGGAGTGGGTCCAGAGGGACCATATCGCTGTTCAGCTTGGTAGTAGGGTGCTAGAGGATCGAGTATGGCATTTGGCGCGTAGTGACGCGCCGGATGGGAAGCAGGAGGGGGCTGAGGATTAGCACGTCCTCGCCGCTGAGCCTCTTTCCGTCGTTCCTTCTCCTGTTTTTTGACTTCCCGCAGCCGCTCCTTTTCTTCCCTTTTGACCGGTTGAAAGCGGTATTCTGGATACATGGCCTGATGCTCCGCCTTTTTCAGGTCGGCGCGTCGCTCATACTCCGCGCGTACGTGGGGTGCCTCCGCCTTCCACATGGCAGAAATCTCCTTTGACACGTCAGACTGAGCTTTGCGACCGATTTCCTTGGACTTTTCGGCACGATACAATATCCAGGCATTGGGGGGTCGTGGTGGTTGGACTGTTTTTTTGCCCGGGGGAGTGCGAACAGGGCCGGCCATGAGGGACGATAAAGGAGATGAAGGAGGGAAGGGTGGAGAGGAGGGGATGCCGGATTAGAGGAAGGGCCGGTGGCAAAGAGCAGATGCCCGTCGAAGGCGCGAGAGTGAGTTGTAGACCTCTGTGGGTCCACGTGGTTAAATTCTCAGGCTTGTGCCGCCCGGGTTCCTCCTACTTATACTCCCAAACGATTCTCTAGAGGCCCAGTCTGCCAAAGCGAGCAACCGATCGCGTCTGAGAAGAGGTCAAGCCACTATTCAATCGAGGTCCAAGCGCACAAAGAGCCAATAAGCGCGCGCCTCGTCCAGTTCTCATGTCAAAGCTGCAGTGCTGTAGAGCACAGCAGTGGCACCAATTCAAGGATCGGCGGCGAACCTTGCACTGCCGCTGCAGCCACGGCGGCCTGAGTACTTACGATGGGCAACCTTGGGCGTTGACGGGACTTTCTTTGCTAGAGCACTGCCACTCCGAGCCATCTTCACTCATTTTCATCTTCGCTCATTTCCACAAATTATACATGTTCATGACACTACCAACGGGCTACAGCCATATCAAGTACTCGTACACGCCGGATTCACATTTGGGGCCGAGACAACGACAAAAACGACGAGTAATCAGAAAACCGCAGGGAAGACCACGATCGAGCGTCGGCGCTCTAGTAAGCACCTGAGCAGTGAGAAGGGGTCAGTAAGGAACGATGTAAAGGAAACAAGGTGAAGGAAGGTGAAGGAGGAGAGAACTGACCGCCATAGCCTCCACCACCGCCCCCACCCTGGTATCCGCCGCCACCCCCATATCCTCCTCCGCCCTGTCCGCCTTGATACCCTCCACCGCCGCCATAGCCGCCGCCGCCGCCGCCGCCAGAGTAGCCTGTCAAGGTATCTATCAGTTCCGACCAGACACACAATATCACCAAGCTGACCTCCGCCGCCACCGCCCCCTCTCGCATTGGCAAGGTTAACCTTGAGGCGTCTGCCATCGAGCTCTTGGTCGTTGAGTCCATGGATAGCAGCATCCGCCTCCTCAGACGCATTGAACGTCACGAATCCGAACCCACGAGAGCGGCCGGCTACACAACACGAAATAAGCCGTCTTGCTAAACCATCGATTACAAAACTCTTACTCTCCCGATCCTTCATCACGATCGACTGTAGGTTGTGTTTTATCAGTAATCTGCACCCACTACACTCGAGAGATAACGGACATCAACGACTTGGCCAAATTCCGAGAAGGCCTAAAAATTGGAGGAGGGGTTCAACGGCAAGATCGATGGAATCCACCGCATACACACATTCTTCAACGACTCATCGGTCGTGTTCCAGCTCAAATTGCTGAAGATCAGGCAAGATCAGTAACCGAAGTGGGGCAACACAAGACGACAGACCCAACGTAAATCTTCGACATCCCAACAGGAAAAAATCAGACCGAAAGAGAAAAAACTCAAACAGAAGATGTGGGTAGGAAAGAGGGAAGTTTTGATGGAGGAAAAACGGGCTCATGTCTTTTATACTTCAGTCCTCTTTGGGACGGGCGCTTCTTTCCGTATCACGCACTGTGATATGAAAATTGCAGTATGTACTGATTCTGTTGGAAGAATGCACAGCTCGAAGCAAGCGTTAATGCGTATCTCTTGCCGCTTTCATGCTCGTACAATTGGTTCACACACAGATTCGGGGATATATAGGTAGAGATTGCACCACAGTAATACATTTGAACACATATCAAGTACTAGTACAAGCCGGTTTGTTTTGAGTTGCCAACATGACCGAGAAACGAAGCTAGACGACGGAGTGTGAAGGACAGTGTGGATGCTGGTGGGCGGAAATGAAATGGGACGGAAATGAGTTTAGGAAAAGGGAGTTTGGGAGGGCGCGAGCATACGCAGTACCAGGCCATATTGGTGCTCTAGTAAGCACCTGAGGATGTGGGTTAGCAACAAAAAAAAAGTGAGGCCAACGACAGCTAACCTCCATAGCCTCCGCCGCCACCGCCGCCCTGGTACCCGCCACCACCACCACCGTATCCTCCACCTTGGTACCCTCCTCCCTGTCCTCCATATCCTCCTCCTCCTCCTCCATATCCACCACCACCACCACCCTGGTAGCCGCCACCTGAATTACTTTGAGCAAGGCGTCGGGGCTAAATGTGTGTACGAACCGTAACTGCCTCCGCCGCCTCCGCTGTAGCCTCCTCCACCGCCTCCGCCCCTGGCGTTGGCGAGGTTGACCTTAATACGTCTGCCATCGAGATCCTGTTCGTTCAAGGCGGCGATGGCCGCATCGGCTTCTTGGGCGGATGCGAATGTAACGAATCCGAAGCCACGAGAACGCCCGGCTGAGACAAAACTAAGGGCAAAACCCTCATTTGCTATATGGACTTACTGTCGCGGTCCCTCATGACAATGGACTGCAGTAATATCAGCTTTATTTGTGTACGCATGTATGATAAGATAGCGCACGTCAAGAACTTGGCCGAAATCCGAAAAGGCCTAGAACAACATAAGATGATCATATCGACATACGAGTTCAGAGATTCAGAGCCCAGTAACCCGAGAATCACACTGACATTGCGCAACGTATCATCGGTCGTGTTCCAACTCAAATTGCTATGCACATGTTAACACACAACAGGGGTCGATGAGGCCGCGGCCGATACACAAGACGAACCCAACATAGACCTTTGCCGACATCTTTTTAATACAATAGTGAAGAACCTGGGATCCTGTTACACGAGACCAGAACGAAACCGAGACCGGAACCTTCGAACGATGGTGGTTGGGGAAAGAAGGAAAGGAGAACCCCGTGATTCTTATCAAGTTCTTATAGCGACAAATTCAAACTCCGCCCGGGCCGAAGATGCAGACGATCAATTATTACGTAAAATGTAAATCTGGGGGAGGAAATCCGGTGTGATAGCGATGTCAAATGCGAGTGCGTCGATGGAGTCGTAAAAAGCATGCATATAGTCGTAAAAATCGTAAGAGAAGCGAGCGATAATGTGGAGGCCTGGGAATGAAAGCATGCAGGTTTAGCTGGTGCTCTTCCTCTTGTCCTTCTTGTCCTTCCTCTTGGGCTTGCCCTTGTCCTTGTCGCCGGAAACGCTGCCGGCGGGACTGTCAACAGAGTCCCGCCCGCTTCCCTCTCCACGGATGCTGTTGTCGTCGCCGGAAGTTTTGTCTCGCTTGAGGCCAGGAATGATCGACGCCATGGACGATGTGGAGCCCTGCCGGCGCGTCGTAAGAGAAATTTTACGCGCAAGGCGCTGGAAATTCTGGGAAGAGATTCGCTTCCGCTTAGGTTCTGCATCGGGATCTGGGGACGTTGTGGGCGAGGCCAAACCCGGCTCGAACGTAACACCGGGGGTTGGGACGGTTGCAGTCCTCTCAACCTCCTGGGCTACAGACGTATCTTCAGACACGGGGAACGTCAACGGCTCCGTGGCAAGTGGGGACGATGGAGAGATGGGGGACACCACGGGCTCAGAAGCGGGGAACGCAATGGGAGCAGGACTGGCTGGAGTGTCCAGAACGGGTGGTGGGGCATCATCGACATCCTTTGTCTCCGGCTCGT
Source organism: Mycena latifolia (assembly GCA_029289555.1). Lineage (NCBI taxonomy): Eukaryota > Fungi > Basidiomycota > Agaricomycetes > Agaricales > Mycenaceae > Mycena > Mycena latifolia. The sequence continues at coordinate 1,994,240 of JARJLE010000002.1, forward strand.
CAGAGACCTGAGCAAGGTTAACGATATCCGGCTCAGGGGATTCGAAGGCGGCCTCCATGGTCCCCCCTGTCAAAGTAGTGTCAGTGACTACCAAATCTTCCTCGACCACTGGAGCGTCTCCTTCGGGGAGGTCTGGTCCAACAGAGTAGCCCGTAACTTCAGCATCAGGTAATGAGCCGTTTGCACCAGCCACCGGTGTCGGCAAACCGCCGGCCGTGGAAATTTGATCCGCCCACATAGACGCAAAAGCACCATCTAAAGCCAAGAGCTCTGTGTGCGTCCCCTGCTCAACGATTTGACCGTCCTTGAGCACCAGGATACTGTTTAACAAGTTAGAGTTGTCAAAAATAGTGCAGGTGGCAAAACGGACAGGTCGGCGGAGGCAATTGTCTATAGAACATGAGAATATTAGTAGTGAAGGAGATTGCTAGCTTACCGAGAGACGGTGAGCAATAGACAACGACGATCTGCCCTGTACAAGGTTTTGAAGAGCCTTCTGGATGTCCTTCTCGGTCGAAGTGTCAAGAGCACTAGGAAACGGACATGACAAGTGTACATTACACCGAGTTGAAAACGTTTACCTGGTAGCCTCATCTAGAAGCAGAATTGGAGGGTTTTTTAGAAGAGTCCTTGACATCCAATGTAAGCGTGCTGCCCCTCTTATCCCGACGTTCTTACCGAGCTATTGCAACTCTCTGTTTCTCTCCGCCACTTAACCGAACGCCCCTCTCTCCGACCTACATACTGGTCAATCATCAGAGATCAAATGGAGAAATTCGGCTAACTTTGGTCTCATAGCCTAAGTAGAGGACGTTAGAAAAGTCAAACATGTCGAAGGGTTAACTTGCCGTCCGGGAAAGTGATAATCCGCTCGTGCATCTGGGCAGACTTGGCAGCCTCTTCAATTTCTTGAGGAGATGCCCCGAACTTGCCGTACCTGGGAATAATTCATTGCTCGAGGAGAAGCATCAGACATTAATTAGACGGAAGTTACCCAATGTTGTACCCAATGCTTGAGTTGAATAATACAGAATCCTACGTGTGGGAAGTGATTTGAGATATCATAGAATCGTGTGGCTGCCAAGTATCACCTGAGGCACAACCCCGATGGCCGCACGAAGTGATTTCTGAGTGACGTCCCTGAAACGTTGGATATTCAGCCCGGTCATTCCGTAGGTGTTGGGAGGAGCTTACCGAATATCTTGCCCATCAATCAAAATCCGCCCGCCACCCTCCGGAAGATCATAGAATCTATAGAGCAGCCGTAGGATTGTCTGCGGGGACCGGATTGGACAACTGGGGAGAGGATGAAGACAGGGGGACATACCGACTTCCCCGCTCCACTTTCGCCTACGAGAGCCACAGAAGAACCCTTGGGGACTTTGAAAGAGACACCATTGAGCGCTGTGGTGCGCTTGTCGTACGAGAAGCTAACGTTGTCTGCACATGCATTCAGCGCGAGGAAAGTGGAGATCCAAAACCGCGCACCAAACTCGATTTCCCCGTCGTCTACGATTAATGTTGTGGCATTGTCTCTGTCGTTGACTTCTGTCGGTTCATTGAGCAATTTGAGTAGCTTCTCGGTGTCCACCAGCGACTGGTTGATAGTCCGATACATAAAGCCAAGTTGATTCAGAGGCCCATACAACTTGAGAAACGAGATCAGCCAGAATGTGGAGTGCGCCCTTCACTAGTACCTGGGCGAGATAAGTGATGAATATGACGAAATCACTGGGCGCAGAATGTCCGTTGGTGACGCGGAGAGCAACAATCATTGAGCCGACGAGAAGCCCAATGCTCTGCGCGGTAGATGTAAAATTAGGAATTGTCTTTGATGTATTCGATGACATACGATGATAAAGTTTTGGACGAGGTTCAAGAAGTTGAGCGAAACTAAATGGAGGGTGAGAGACGTGACCCAAGACTTCAGGGAAAACCTACATATCACTTTGTACTCCAACTCTTGGTATTGGCCGATGGCTTGTCTATACCGTTCGCCCTCGTGCTCCTCACCTCCAAAATACTTGACGGTTTCATAGTTGAGCAGACAATCAGCATGAATGCCGCGAGTCACCTATTCTCGATGGGTAGGGGTTAGAAAGACGGTCGCTGGCTGCGTACCACATCGCGCTCATTCATCTCTCTTCGTATCTTTGTCCGCCATCGAGTTATGATGATGCTGGCGGCGACTATGGACATGTCAGGACTGGTATGGTGGAAGGAAAAGTGGGGTTACCGTAGGCAAAGATGACTATGAAAACGACTAGTGCTAGGGTCCATTCAAATTTAATGGAAAAAACCACCAGAGCGATAGTAATGTCAATAAAAGTAGGAACAATGGTGAACAATAGATGCTTCAAGGTCGTCAGTCTCAGCATGAAATCAGGCTAAGAAAAGGATCACCTCTAAAGTGTGATTTATCGCGGCACCACGGTCGAGAACACGTAGGATCTCCCCAGTTTTACGATGGGTGTGGAAGGAGAAGGAAAGTTGAAGCAAATGGTCAAATGCGAGTTGAGACATTTCTAGGGAGCCGCTCAGAATAAGTTTGTGAAAAAAATTAAAAGACGATTACCGCGATCAGAATACTGCATCACGGGAGTCCAGAGACACTGGAGGTCGTTCAATCCAACGATTTCAAAAAGAGTGCTTCAATACTCACATCGCGGAGCGCAGCCAACCCTCCACTGCCTTGCAAAAATCGTAGCATCACATAAAGGAAGAGAATGGGCCATATCGATTGGTCGGAGCCTCTTTCAAATATACGAACAATCTCTCCGAGAGCAAACGGAATGCTAGCATTAACCGCACGACCGATGAGGATGAGAATGATGCATAATAGCTCCAGCTAGAAGTCAGCTTGAGCTCGACGTGAGTTATCGATGACTTACAACTAACAGTTGGAGCGAGCGACTCCTGGAAGGCCATAGATATGGAGCTAAACGAGAAATTCGACGCCAGATCTCGCTCCAGGAAGGGTCCAGAGAGATTTCTGGCTTTTTGCTCGACTATGCCACAGATTAAGAAAGAGCATGAGCCCAGGGTGTGTTTCAGCGCTTACCTTGACATCGACAACCTCGGAACGGAGCGGACTAGGAACCCGAGTCGCTGGGTTCGACTGCGCCAAACCAGAACGAGGTGTTCTGAAAGTTCCGTACTTTGTTGAATCGCTCGGCAGGGCTGACAAAGGAGAAAGGCCGGTCGACGGCGGAGGAAGAAGGAAGGAAGCATCGGTTGCAGCGGATTCCTCATTCTCGTCGTGAACCACTGCCTTGTAGACGATCCTTGGTGAAGACAGTGCTGCCACTAGAATTGAGCCCGCGAGGACCCGGAAAGATGGAAACAGAATGCCGATCGATACATGAGTTATCGGGAAATGTGCTGGTAAATAGTCAGCTTAGTCTCATTAAGCTTAATAGGTCCTCACATCCTCTGATCGACTTTGCAATGAAAACGACAAGCGCAAGATCTATTGCAGATGAAGTTGCGATTGCTAACTTGATCCGCTTCATGGACCAGACATCGACGCCGTGGATGTCTTTCCAGGCACCGAGAGCGGCAAGACCAGCAAAGGCAACCAGGCCCAAGACGGTATTGTACTCAATCCCGGTGCCCTGGGGCCAGGTTTTATCAATAACAGCGTAAACCACGAAGATTAGCCCATCCAGTAGGAAGGTAAGAGCGGACAGAGACAGAAGGCATAATATGAGAGCGCGACGCGGAATAACAGTGGGAACCACAACACGTGTTATGGCGGAGGGGGAGGCGGGAGGAGGGGGAGTCGAGGGAATAATGGCTAGAAGGGCAGAGAGGGAGACCAGAGGCGAGAGGACTCGCAAGACGAAGAGGGCCAGCGTAGAGCCTGCCATGGCGTCTTGGTGGTCGCAGATAACCCTGGGCCTCTTTCTGAGTTTTTGCCAGTGTTTGCACGTATTAAGCGCTGAGCCGCTAGCGGAGCCCCATTCGTTCTGTCAACTACTAATAACAAACTAATAACCTACAGTAATTCGACCTCATCTCCTCGACATCCGCATCTCCCTTAGCTCAAACAGCCACTCTTCACGCGGGGTGTCATCGGCGTATATTGCAGGAGTAATAGGTCTGTCCAAGTCCACCTCCTCTCGCGAATAGTAGGCGTACCGAATGTTGATCAACAAGCGAGTTGAATTGGTGATTGAAAACGAGAGCGCAAACCCTACGGGGATCTGTCCCAGGGAGAACTGGGACGGGAAGCAGCAGTGAGGCGTGTCCCGGTGAATACAACGAATAGCTCACGTCGGTTGTCAACCACAAGACGCAACACAGCAAGTACGCAACGAAGATCCTGCGAATGAAATTAATTAATTTAGGCTCGAGTCTTCTCGCAAATCAAAGACTAACGCGAGGAAATTGACGAAGCTCCGTCGGTACACGTCATGCAACAAGCTGACGTGCGAGACACGAAAGGTGTCGGCGCCTTTGATTATGAACAGAGTCAGGATGGCCTGCAAAGAACAAGACATGAGTGGGGGAGGTCGAGTTGGGACCCAACGTACCGAATTATACACGAGCACGGGTAACCAATACCAATAAAAAAATTGGGGTTCGTTGACGAGGGAACAGAAATTGAGTCCAGGCACAAGATTGGCCGTGACTGGTGGTATGTACGTCAGGAGAAATTACAACAATTCGAACGCGTAGCGCGGACTTTGAAGACGAGCAAAGGACTTGGCGAGAATCACGATGACTGATGTAGATTCCGCAAGCCAAAACACACACAGAAATGCGAGGATGCGTACATTCCTGTTGTACACAACGAAGATCCAGAGTAGGAGCACGACTGGAAGCGATGAATGTCAATGATCGGTGAGAGTATCCAGTGCTCACGCTCGGATGTCAGCACAACCTGGAGAGTGCATAAGCGAAGTGTTCAGGAGGACGAGTTAAAAATGCACCATAGTGTAGCCCCACATTTCCCAATGAAACCAGAATGTGCCTGTAACACCATCAGAGAGCCGTGCATACGCCAATTCTCAATACGTACATCTGTACCCGATGCATCAAGTACAATCAATTCTAATGGGAACATTGAACCATACATCTGAAATTCCCGCACCATCCAGCCGCATGAGCAGAGAAGTGTGGACAAAGCGCTGGACTCACTTCGGCGGAAACATTTTTACTCAGGCTGGCTAGCAGGTTTTATGAGCGGGTTTCAAGGAATCCAGACCACTTCTCACCAAAAAGCTCGATTCTAAAATTGGCAGGATTAGCAACTGCGACAGTGCGAAGCAGGGGGGTAAAAACCCACATGACACACACAATGCCCAGGTAACGGTGCTACTCGACGCAGTTTGATGGCTATGAACCGAATAAACAGGTGGTCTTACGAATATAAAGACGCATTTAAGGAAAGACCAGTCCTTTCTCTGGTCGAGGGTGAGTGGCATAGCACAAATGAGATGATGAACGACCCACCCATACAAGATCGATCTGACAGAAAATGACAAAGGCGTAAGAATGAATGTTTTCTAGGTAGACATCGTGCACACCTCTTGGTCAAGAGTTATGACTGCAACGTTGAGAAAGAGGCCTTTCTCAGAAAGATAAATTACATACAATGGTCATATACGAGAATTGTGGCAGAGCCGACTGTTCTCGACCTCAGCATTGAGGATAAACTTGAAAGGTCACCAACCTGCGGCCAATCGGGTGTGTTGGAAGGAATCAAGAAGGTGAATGGCAGAATCCATAGTCAGTGTGCACAGTGGATTCCGTCCATATATAACGGGCGGGGATCTCAAATTGTGGCGGACATGTGGGTGTCAGATCATGAGAAATGTCAGAGATGGTAGGGTCTGTTCGGTGGGAGAGCGGCGGCGTTCATAGCCCTGATGATAGATGCCAAAACATTTCGGCCATCGACGAGTGAGACGCGACATCCAGCCGGAATCTTCATCAATTAACACTTTATATACAAATTCGAAGATTTTCCACTATTTCCTGAAGCAAAATAAGATAGACGGAAGCTGATAGAGGATAGAGCAGTGGAGATTGCTTACAAGTTAACGTGTGTTCTGTAACCCTTTCGATAGCTCTTCGACTTTCGTACGAACGGTTTCGACAGCTGATCCGACATTCTCTACGTCTCCACGATTGTAAATCTTGATGGCCGTCCGTGCTTGTTGCACAAACTCGTAAGACCGCTCAACTGTCGAATCGGCCGCATTGGGTGTCAGCGGAGCTTGGGTTGCCAGACTGGGCACGAGGGAAGCGACATCCAAGCCCGATGCGCGCAGCAGCGCAAGGTCCCGCAACGTAGCACTGAGTGAGAGCGGTTTCACGTTTGTCGACATGAGTGCAGGTGAAAACCCGTTTTGGTGAAATCCTGTTTCGGACTAGAGGATTTGGACGCCGGATCCGGCCGAGCCGCCGGATGATAAGTTCACGACCAGCTGTAGGTACCTTAAGGAGTCGGAGGTCGAAAATCCTGAAGGGCTTGCAGGCCTTTAAGGTGTTGTTCAAGATCCTGAAGGATGTGAAGGCTCGTTCACGGCATGGCTGTACCTTCACGACAGGGCTTTTCCTTCACGACCCATAGCCTCGTTCACGACCTGTCTCCGACCTTCAAGATCACTCTCCAGCCCTTCATGATTTACCTAACCCTGCACGACAGAGCTCTACCTGCATTCCGGACTGGGGCATACAGCTCAGTCCAGTTTAACTTGAGAACAAGTTAACTTGGAAACCTTGGCACAAGTCAATTGTGCACAACTGACATTGTCCAGTACTGGACAACATCCCAATTTCGCAAGCCTGAACCAGGTAATGACCCGACTAACACACTGGCCACCGACAGTACGTGAAGGTATTGGCCCACCCTTCACTTACGCTAAAACTCATCCGACAACCCCCAATATGTTACCCACCCGTACCACATCCCTAGCTTAGCTAGAGTACTGCGTATAGCCATTATGGCCAGGCACGGGCCAAGCCGTAAAGGATTGCAGAGAAAAGATGTCCGTGAAGGATTTAGAAGTCCTTGAAGGTTGGGACATATCCGTGAAGGTCAGCAAAATGGTCCTTCAGGTGCCCCATATTTAAGTGATGGTCAAGATGAAAGTCGTGAAGGAGACATTGTCAGGCAGGCTGAAGGGAGGACCACCTCCTTCAGGACATCGTCCGCCGGATCCGGCGAATACGCCGGCCGGATCCTCTACACATCCAACCTTCATGGACTTTCGGACATTTAAAAATACAATTCGAATACTTAGTTAAAATATAAAACGATTGAGTGTACGCGTAACTCTCAGTTTATACAAGAAGGGGTTAGGATTCCTCGTATGCAAAAAGATCCAAGGCGTCGTCGGACGCAGAAACAATCTCTAAGGGGTAGCTTTTATGTGAGGGTCGTAGTAATGTCGGTCTAGATCCGTTGATACAAGAGGGCGGCCGTGGGGTCAACTTTTGTTGTGAACACCCATGGAGTTTAGTCCGATTAGAAAGGGCACTGGACACAATGGATTTGAAAGAACTGGACGGTGTGCCACGATAATCGACTGCCTTGTGGATGTCTTCATGGAGGTGAAGCGCAGAGACTGGGTTTGATAAACCGCGTGTACAACTCTCCTTGAGTTTGTGATGATGCTTTGCTTTTTTCGCGGGGGGGAAGTCACGGCATTGGATCCAACATCCCGGAATTTCCTCCCATCTCCATGCAGATTTGGTAGCTTTGGGGCAGGGATCCGAATTTGCAGCGCGTAGTCCGCGTCCGAAGCATCGGTGTTCGGCATCGGCAACCAAATCTATCAACTCATCTCGATAAAGGCTGACTGCCTTCTCCGTACCACAACGCCCCAGAAAATCCATCGATGCCTCGACGAACCGAAGAATGCATGCCCACAGGGATGCCTCGAGAAGCAAGAGATGTTCAGCACGCAAGCAGGAAGCGTAAGCCTGCAGACTGGCTCTGCTACTTTGAAGTCCGCCCATCGATGTCCGGGTGGCTCCGAAACTCTGCTCCACGAGGAGAGTGTACATCTTCACAGTGGGCGATATGTCTTTTAATAACCGGGACATGGCTGCATGAGTGTCGACGCTCGGCGCCACGGAAAGGTAATGGGTCGCCCAACAAACGAGAGTGGCGGCCAGGGAGTCGGGGTTTTGATGAAGTCTGGATTGGCGGCATTGCTCAAGGAACTGGAGGATCGATGCCGAGTTTCGGGAGTGTGCATGGCAAAATGGAGAGGAATAGTTTAGCCATCTGTTCAACTGATCTGCGAGAGAACTTTCTTCTGCTCGAAATGGTCCGCATTCGTAGGGTTCCGCTGTTTGGATATCACCGATGGAACTCGCTAACATACCAGCCATGTTCATGAAGGAATGGAAGTCGTGGTTGTGCAGCTCGCGTGCGAACTTGCCCACAGCTTTGCAGCGCCACAAGTCTGGGCGCGCGGCTTTGACTAGAGTCTCCGTAAGAATCCGAACAAAAGCACCCGTCGGACGACCAGCTCCCTTCCATTTTCCAGCGAGGTCCACAAGATAGTTGGAATGCGCTGAGTGGCACAAACGCAAAACAAGCCCCACCCCCGATCGCGAGACAGGGGAGACAGATGCTTGCAGGAGCCTATGCAGAAGGACGCACGACTCGTGATATAGATCGTGCTGCAGTGATACATCGAGAAGAATGCTTAGAAGCGTCAAATGGTGCGGGCAACGGAGAACGATGTCCAGCGCGTGGGCTAAAAGGGCGGACCTGTGCGATGTTAGGTATGGGGCCTTGATAGTGAATGGAAGCCGAACCTCCGGTACTGAACTGGGATCAGCCCATAGAGATATTCCATTTCACAAAGGTGTTCCGAATCCTCTTCTGCTTCAGTCCCGAAATCATCAGCCTCCATATGTTCGCCCACAATTATAGAACAAAGATCTGCTAGACGTGTGACCCTGTGTGTGGACTCACACGCCTCCGCGGTCTTGGTTTTGAGGACAATCTCCCGGAAGCAGTCTCGGACTCCGTAAATGGCTGCTCGGAGACTTGCCACGGAGCGATGGTCGATGTGATATGACCGAATACTGTCGGGAGGTGGGAGGATGTCGAGGGGATGAAATTCAGCCGAACGAGCTTTGGAGCCGTAAGTTGAAGCTGTATGGTCGCAAACCGTAGGATGTGCCGTGGCCAAAGCGATGCATTTGGTGCGCAATGGCCTGAGTAGACGGCTAATGCGTGTCGTAGACAGTCCCTGTGACTCCAAATTGCTTGTGAAACACGTCATGTTCCCTGACGGAAGGCGCTTTTGAGCTCGTTGCTGTTCGTTAAAGCGAGGGCTGAGCACTGAGTACTGAGGAGCCGCGCGTGAGGCTGGTGGTGAAGAACGGAAGCGTGACCGTGTAAGATCCTATATATGAAAACACAATCGACACAGCTTTTTTGATAATGTCAGGTGATTTTGTCACGTGTGGATTCCCACAATCTCAGCCGTGTCTGTGGCGAACCCCGGGAACTCGGAATCCGCCGGGCGTTGGCGAAACTGAGAATTTGCTGTGTGTTGAAGACTCTGCGCGACGAAGTCGGGCCGAATATACTTGTAATATATAATATGAATTCCAGTTGTAAAATGAATAGCCGTCAGTACATAACTCGTCGTATTGGAAGCGTTTCTAGATTGTTTCGTGGATGGTCGCATTCATGTGTCACTGTCACTTGCATTGCTGTCGCTTTCATCATGGCCCCAGACGGCAAATGCTCGGTGTCCATTTTCAGCAGAACGGCTGCGAGAATGTCCACGGCCGCGGCCATGCACCAGGTTTGCAACGGTTGGAGTTTTGACAGTATCGGCTTCCAAGTCCCTATCTTTGGGAATCCTACTCTTTCCGCTCATCGAACGGGGGGCATTTATGTGGTCCCGGGTGCCGTCTTGGTTGGCCACTACCCCAGAGTCGGTTGAATCGACACTCGATGACCTGCCCAGATCAAATTCAACATGCCGAGGGGAGGACTGACGGTGGCCAGCGGCTCGTGTACCGGAAGATCGAGAGCGGGAACGAGATTTGGCTGAACGGCTGCGTTCCTTCTTCAGCGCAGAAGCAGCGAGTTTATGCAGTCGATCATCCGCAATCAACTCTTGTGCTTTTTCTCGGCCAAGTGCTTCTTCTTTTGCAGTCTGATGAGTCACCAATGCAGACGCTGCAGCTGCGGCTTCCGGAGAAGAGTCGTCGATATCGAACTTGTCTTCTTCTTCGTCATCCGAAACTTCATCCTCCTCCTCGTCCTCCAGAACCTCCTCTACAGCCTCTGGCATATCGGCAACCCGCTGCTCCGAAGCAACTTGGGAACGCTTACTTCTCTGCTTCCTCGGCTTAGCTGGTCCGTCCTCCTCCACCACCACGAAGGATTTCTGGCGTTCGCGCTCGTTCCATTTCAATGTGCGCGATATCGCTTGGAACCAGTCCGTAGATTGATTATCTGCACAGACAGTAGGGAAGGGAAATTTCGAAGCTGTTACTTTGATGTGGTCGCCCTCTGCATTGATAATTAAGTCTGGGTTTCGAACCCGAGAAATGTGCTTACGTTTGAGTTCCACGCGCCCACGGCCATCGAAAGATGCCCACGCTGTGCTCCGAGAGTTGAAGGGGACACAGATGCGAAGTTCCATACTGTCCGGTAATAGCATGGGACGGAAGGACAGTGTATGGGGACATATGGGGGTAATCAGAAGCGCGGGTATCTCTGGATGAACTAGAGACCCTCCAGCGGACAACTGGGCACAACGGTTAGATTGATTCGAAGACATATTGGAAACATACGGAGTATGCAGTTGACCCTGTGGGTGTCGAGACAGTGAGTCCGTCGGCTTGGACGGTTGTCATGTGGTGCTCGTCGCCTGGGACACAAATTTAGCTTGAGACGAGACAAAACGAGGGGGGTAAATGCACACCGAAAAGCTCCAGTTGACTGACGTACGGGCTCGGCCCGCGGTCAACCACCAAGTCGTTAAGAACTTCGAAAGTTTCAACGGCTCTAGTCGAGAAGCACATAATTGCTTTGTCTTTGGCAGTGGCCTTGCTGCCTTCCGGGAGAGGCCCCCCAGACCATCCGCCTTCTAAAGCCTCCCAGCCCCCCTGTTCTACGTTTTTCATCATAATTTCTCCAGTTTGACCCTTTTTCACGGCTTGACGCCCCTTGCCTTTCTCATTCACGATAGCACGGTAGACTGTGCAGGTGAATCGCATTCGTAGATTGACGCGTATACCGGAATCAAGGGCGGAATCCATCACCGGCTGGTGGTCCGCAAAGTCGAAATTGGTGAGGAAGCCGAGAGAGCCTAAGGCAAACGGGAGGACGGGGGGTACAATGCGCTGGAAAAGCCACGAAGTGAAAAGAACTGTGCCGTCTCCCCCAAGCTGAAATATCGATAAACATAGGGTTGCGCGTGATATACTTGGATTGCGTACCGTCACAACGAAATCGAAGAGGTGGGGACTCTGACTGCACATGTCACTAGTCCAATACCTCAGTTGTCCCGTTTCTTTCGGATTAAATTCCTCCTTATAAGAGGGCACGGATGCAAGGGAGTTGGTGCTGGAGTTCCGTCGGCGAGGAACGGGAATGAAGAGCTCCGGATGGTCGCGCTCAATGCCCTCCGCGTCAAATCTTTTTGAGTTGCGGAGCTGGTTATCAACATAGCTGGGGCAGTTTGAGCGACGCTCAGACATCGAAGCGTGAAACCTACACGACGAGTCCCCGACTTTGCCCGTGCCGCGGCTTCAACATCAGATAGAGGGCAAGTTCGCGGGTAAGTTGGATGAGCCTATTGTCCCTGGCTTTTGTGATAATCAAAACATTCTGAATGTTGGATCGGACGCGAGCACGGCCTAGAAAATGCAATAAGAGGACCATAGCACCGCACGGTTAAGGACAAACCAAGCTGTTTGCTCATCTCTCGCACACCAACGGCCGTCTCCGCTAACTGTTTTGTCAAGCTGCTCGAAAACTCTGCCTCATCGGGGGAATCGATGACTGAGTTGGTGCCTGAGCTCGACGACGAAAGGCTGTAGCTGGTAGACGACAGAGAACTTCGACTCTCAGTGGAGCTGAGTGTATCGTTTATGCCATTCTGTCTGGTGCGGAGCCAGTCGGTGAGTGACACACCCTTGTCGAGATGCGAATGGACGAAACAGGGAGAGTGCATAGGTTGTTGGTGGGCATGATGGTGTCGCTGAGCATGGGGTGGAGCAGCACTCGGCACAGAGGATGTGGGTGTCAACGTGCTATCGCGAAGCAAGTCGGGAGGCTCCAGTGTTCCGTTACCGTTGGCTGATTTCTTGGTAACGGGCGAGGTCTCGTCTAGAACGATGTCTGGATTCCATTCCGAATTTGCAGAGTTTCCGAGATGGAGGGATGTTGGACGGCTGATGCGCCTCGACAAGGACGGGGCAATTTTGGGATCAGGAGGTAAGGGAGACGTAGGGGGGGTCGAGAACGCGTCCGCCATGGGCGAGTCCATGAACTTGAAACACGATGGAAAGGTGGTAAGCGAGACGGCGTTGCTCGGCCACTTTATAAATCTTCAACCTAATCGCGGTGCCGGTTTGACTTATCCTCTTTCAAGCAGTTTTCTCAGATACCATCATGGCAAGCAAACGTGTCTCTTCATCAGATTCATACAGCGTAGTGACCATCCTCATTGGTTACGGCTCGTTATTATATGGTGTGGCAACCGTTGGGCAACCGGCTCCAAAATCTCAGAAAAACACGGTTTTTCTGACAACAAATCTTTCCAGCTGGCGATAGTCCATCCTGTCCTTCGCCACCGCCCAGAGCCACATGTCCAACGAGGGCAGATTCATGTCCCTCAACCATTCTGACGGAGGCCCTTGGAGCGTATGTGCTACCTCAGTGATCAACTCGCAGGCATCAATCGCCGCTGCTCGCAGAATGTACGCTTGATCAGTCGAAAGGACAGGTCCGTCTTTCAGCGATGGTTTGGAATCACCAATGCTGGGGGGGGCTGTTGCAAGGAGGGCAGCCAACTGCTCCGGCGAACCAGCATGCGGAAAGACTGACGGCAGGTTGGGCGATCCCGAGATATCAATCACACCTAAGTGGATGAGCAACGAGGGCAGTACGTTGTCGCTAAACACTGGCATGTGGGCAGTCGAGGGCACCGGAAATGGCGGGGGGTTGATAGAGCCAAACCGGATAGAGATAGCGTTGATCAGGAACAACGCCTTCTTGAAACAAAAGATAGCTGGCGAAAGAACCCAAGATCAGCTAAAGGGGTGATGAAGACAGATAATAGGCGGACGATGACCGTTAACAACAGACATGTCCTGGAAAGCCGGGAAGGCGCGAACTAGCTGGGACGTAATCAGTTTTCATTAAAGCATCAGAGCCATCACAGACGCACCTGTTCGAGGATAACCTCGACGTCTGCGTGATTGTTTATGTCCAACCGTGCCTTCCGACCGTTCTTCAATGCTTCAAGAACGAACATCCCAAGATCAGGATACCCCATATTGACCAAAATCCCTCCCGTTTCGTTCAAAACCTGCGTAACCAACTTGACCAGATCGTAGAGAGGTCCGCCCAGTTCCCCGATGATGACATGCTCCAGGGTTTCGTGCGGCTTCTCTGTGTGAACATTAACCCTCATTATTTCAGCTACCTTCCCTTCGCTGATTCTCTGCATTCCTCTCGCAGATAGAAGATCGTCTTCGTCCACGGAAGAGGTGATGTACAGCGAAAAGGTAAAGGCCTTCATGCAGTCCCATGCGCCATGTCCAGTCTCGGCATGAAGAGGCCCTCGATATCCAGAACCGAAGTTCAAAAGGGAAAGGATGCTGAGTAGATTGAGCTCCGCGGCGGCAGAAGGGAAGTTCAGTGGCATGGCCAGGCCATGAGAAGCAGAAAGTCGTTCGAATGAGGATGCAAAAGCAGGAGAGAGCAACAAGCGTTTAATTGTTGGTTCCTCAATCTAAAGGACATGATGCATCAGAAGGCGGAAGGTAGAGGAGGAGGATTGCCTGCGCGGTCCCAAATTGGATGAAAAGCCGTCAAGGATCTTACCCAGATGGCTTGGAAACGGGTTTGTCTCGCACTTTCATCCCGATGGAATGGGGCCAGAAAAACAGAGACCCACCGAGATGTTGGCCGCCTTTCGGAGCGCCTTGGAAGAGGTCCTCACAGATTGAAGAAATTCTCCCGAGGCTGGAAAGCGAATGGAATCCATAGTGTATTACAATGACCGAGTCGAAAGTGAGACAAGGACTGACAAGGATTGCTGGAATTTGAAAAGCAGTCTCATGATCACATGATTCACGGCCGCGGCGCGTGGGCGGAAAATCTTTTGCGCCGAGTCCCAACACAATGGCTGCACCATTTCGATGTCTCTTGAGGAGCCCTACTCTGCGGCTCCATCGCGCATACAGTGCCGCTCAGACTGCTCCCGGTATTTTTGGAGCTCTTGCTCGCCAATTCGTATTAATCTCGAGATTCCACAGATGTTCGAACTGAGTTGCTAGCTGGGGTTAAAGCCGCAATGAAGGTAGTATTCGAATAACACTGGTTCTGCATCTACCACGATAATATTTTTGAAAGACCAAAGATGCCGTGGCCTCCACTACCTTGCGCGTATGTTCCACGGCCACCTTTTTTTTTTTATCAGCGTCTAAGCGAGTCATTAGGGAGTCCTGGCTGAAATCTACTCAGCGGACAAGGCCGCCAATAACCAAGTGTCCTCGTCAAATGTTATTTCCATCTTGAGAAAAGCAGCGGCGCGTCGAGTACGTCGGAACAAGCCTATCATTCAATGTGCCCATAATAATAAGACGTGCTTCAGACTGAGTCTGTCGCTCAGTATGCCGCTGCCGGGCGACAAGACCTCGCGGACAAAGAAATGCTCGAAGCCAAAATTCTGTCTCAATTTCTGCCTCCTCTTCTTTCTGAAGCGGACATTGACAGTCATCTTCAAAAGATACTTGACGACGTTCCAAAACCCCCAAAGCCGGGGAATATATTTAAATTATTTTACAGCATCGTGGATAGGTCTACGGTAGACTCGGAGATGGTCAAGAAAAGACTAGATGTGCTTCTTAATGGCGTCTGAACGAATGAATGTTTGTTGTATCCGGAGTGATTGGTGCACAAAGAGTCTTCGAAACCTTCCAACGATAACTACTGGGCTTCGGCAGGCGGATCTGCTACAGTAGGGCTGTCCGGGATAGGAACTGCAGCTGCGACTGCGGTGTCCTCCGAAGTCTGGCTGTTGGACGTGCTGGCAGTAGCAGGCCCGGAATATGTCGACTGAGCAGACTGAGCAGGGACCTGGTTATGGGGCGTCGAGACGGGCAAGGCACTACGCATCCGCATCAAATCGTCGATGCAGCGGTAGACCGCTCCCGATACACCTTCCAACACTCGGAGTCGTTCGTCAATTGCATCTCTCGTCACACTATCCATGAGCGCTAATTGCTCATCTGTCAGAGTCGGTGGCAGTTGCGATAGAGGCGGACGCTGCTGGTAACGAGAATCAGGTGGGGGTCCTCGTGTACCCGGGCGCGGCCTGAAACTCCCGGGATATGTGGGAGGTGACGGCGTAGGCTGTGATGTCGTGCGACCACCTGCCAGCGGGGGGCGAGTTTGCGATCCAAATGGCTGGAAAGTGTTCGGACTTGATCCGGAAGCAGTGTAATCGTATATTGGAATCAGCGCAGGTAGATCTAAACGCCGATTGGGAGCAGCAGCGGCCGACGAACGAGAAGCAGAGGCTTGAGAGGTGGCTTCTGCGGGTTGGGACGAAGGTGGCGACGAGGAGGAGGTAGTTGGAGTGGGTGAATCTGCAGGCCGACCACTATTGTGTCTGCGCAATGCGGCTAATGCAGCAGCTTCTCTCGGAGCCGAACTTGCCTGAGGAGCAGAGGGAGGGGCATCGGTCGGAGAGGTTTGTGTAGGCTGAGGTCCTTGGTCCCCTTCCACAGCCGTTGGAACAGGGATATGAGCAGTGGGGTTCGCAAGGGGGGTGGGGTTTGGAGCGTCAACCGGGAGTCCTTGGGCAGCTTGAGGCCATGGCTGCCAGACGCCCGCTGGACCCGGGAATCCTTGGAATTGGGGCGCGGGCTGGAGCGCCTGTTGAGCTGGCTGACGTGGGACCTGGTACTGGATATGGTATTCAATGACAATAGGCTGCGCAGCACCATTTGCGGCGTTGGGAAGTATATTAAGATTTTGTGGAAATTGAGCGTGCGCAGGCTGAGCAGGGCCCGGTTGACCAGGAGGTGCAAATAGTCGTCCCATCAAACCCAAGGGCCCGTTTGCCCCCGGATTCTGAACTCCTGGACCAACAGGGTTTGGTGCTTGAGGTGCAGCTCCCGGGAGTTGCGGCGGAGCCGCTGCACCCGCAGGCTGCGGTGTTGTTTCGAGAACATTGCGACGACTAGAGCAGGGAGGGTTATTATGCAGGCAACTCGAAATCAACGGGAGGACACTTACCAGGTAGGGCAACTTTGTTGGCGCTCGAGCCAAGAACGAAGGCAGTTAAAGTGGAAAATGTGCCCACAAGGCAGTTTCTTGGGAGTGGTATTCGGCCCGTCGGTGTTGGGGGCAACCGCAGCAGGATCTTCCGGCGGTCGAGGTAAAACCATCTCTTCCCGGCAAATGATGCAAGTGTGATCGCTCATTGCAGTCATTTCTTCTTCAGTTGCATTGGGGTATCGCTGGTCCATGTTACGGGTCGCGGTTTGATAGCGATGGAGAGATCGGAGGCGGGTAATGAGGGAACGACCGGTGACATAGACGTCCCGCAGGATGTTCAGTGGTATGCCATAGAAGGTCATGATGATGATGAAGAAGACAAGATAAGTTGTCAGCTTCAGGAAATCTGGAGATGGTTTCTTTGAGGCCCTCCATATCATAATGTGGAGAAGCACCAGGCGTACCAGTGGCTAGTTCGATGTAGAACACCCACATGCTTTTGTTTTCCCATGGGGGAGCATTTTCGCCGCCGCGTTGACCGGCACGGCGGAGCTCATAAGCGCAAAGGAGATACTTGCAGACCGTGTTCGCGACCGTGGCCATGAGAATGCCATACTACTGTTAGTCAGAATGTGGTTTGCTGTGTCCGGATCGCACTGACCTCGCTCGCGAACAATACCATGCCACCGATACCGTTGGAGACGGTGCTATCCACGGCAATCATAAAGAGGAGCAGGTCCGTGGCCCATAGAATAAAAAAGAGAGCCGTCATGCGGACATGGAAAAGAAGTGACGGTCCTGGATATGGTCTTTGGTCCATCTTGATCTCCAAGTCAGTGATGATAGTTCCGCGATGGATGAAAGACGAACCCATTCGATGCGGTCGGCGGCAATCCAATGAAATGACTTTACGAAAAGCAGAAAGCCAAACATGACGACGAAAGTGGTGTCGAATTCATCCCGAAAAATCGTGAATGCCAGGAGCGACTCCGTGACGCAATACCACAAACGGTCATATAAGCGCTGGGGAGGATGTAAACGAAGGGAAGGATTTGACTGCTGATCGGAGACGGACCTCAATCTCACTGGGTCGGAGGGCGCCAAAGAAGAGTTTCTGGACCGCATGGGCCACTAACAACGCGACGAGGAAGCCGAAATTCGCTAGTATCTAGCAAGAGTTGGACACCGGACAGAGGAAGATGTTGTTGGCTTACAAGAACGCTCCGGCTACTCTTGGAAAGATAGATGGCGACTGAATAGAAGTTGCTGTAGTTGCGGAGGGCGTTTGCGATTGCAGCAGTGACGGCAAAGAAGGAGAGGAGCGTATAGAGGAAGATTCTGTGGGCGCTAATGGAGCCAGTGAGCGCCTGTGTCCTCTCGCGGACGATCTGGCCTATGGTCGGCATGGTGGACAACGCGAACTGGATGATGACACGTTACTATTAGTCGAGGTACGTAAGCCGATAACGTGACCTCGTGAAGCCCCTGTTGTTTGCGGGCTGCCTTGGCCGCGGCGCTAGAGATATATTCCCGCAGTATCACTTGGTATCACTAGTAACTGCCAATGTGCGGCACCGTATCACCCAGTATCCCCTTCCTCTTATTGTCGGGCGCCTATTTGGGCGCTTGTGAGCCACGCAGTGCTGTAGCGCCCGGGCATCGTGTACAGTATTTTGGCAGGGATCTGGAGATGCTCTCAACCCCATAGGCTATTTAAGACCTGCATCCACTTCTCCCCGCTCCATTTCCCCCTTCCGACCTTCTCTAGAAGGCCAGATGTCACTCAGGCAGCGCCCGGTGTCGGCTGAAAGTTCCTTCACGGACGCCCAGGACAAGCGGGCTCACGCGAATCCACAACCTCTCCCGGCAGCGCCCTCCAAATATCCAAGTACACTCTTTGTTTTCCTCGGCGCTCTTGGACTGTCGACCCTCCTTTTTTTCGCCTCCAATCTTTCGTCTTTCGGTGCTCCTAGCGCCTCGCTCGACTATTTTGCTCCGTATGCGTTGTGTTCCAGCGATCCGTCCAAGGTCTATACGGTTGACGCGCAAAATTCTCAAACCCAATGCATCCTGGTCGAAAATGGTTATGTTTTGAATACCGGTACTTTGGGTGCGTCATCCGAGCCACCCAGTGCCTCAGTGGTTAACTCTTTTTTTTTTCTCTCTAGAGGAGGTCCATCTCCACTGGAACAACCGCAGCGGTCATAGCGCTTCGCGTTCTGAGCTTCAAATTCGCTACATTCCACCGGGCTCAATTGTAGTCCCCGGCCTCAGCGGTCCGTCCCTTCCCTAATACACGACCGGCGGGAACGGCGTGTTCTGAGACTGACATTGTATAGACGCCCATGGTCACCTTTTGGAGTATGGAGCAAGCCGGCAGTTGGCCTTGGAAGGCACGAAAAACATCCAGGGTAGGGGCGATTGTATGGCACGGTCCAGGTTCTCAAAACCACTTTAGAAACTGTCGCTCGAGTAAGGAACTACGTTCTCGCCAACCCAGACATAAACAGCAATACGAGCACTTACGTATTGGGTGGAGGCTGGGATCACACGGTTTGGCCAACAACGAGGTGGCCGACGGCTGTTTGTGATCTGTATTCCTGTGCATCTTCAATCTTCTGAGTAAGTTCATATTCGCAGGCTGATCTGGACTCGGATCCTATCCTGCGAGGTCGACCTATTGTTTTACAGAGCAAAGACTGCCACGCTATATGGGTGTCGTCCAAAGCGATCGAGGCAAGCTTGCCATTTCCCGATGTTGTCGATGGCGGTGTCATCGTCCGTGATGATTCTGGTCATCCCAACGGTCCGGACCTTCATATGCATTGATTGCACTGAGCTGATGGTGCCTCAACCGAAAGGAATGTTTTTGGATAATGCTCAGGATATCATCGTCCAACCAGAGCTGACTGAGGATGATCTTTCGAGGCGGTTCTCTGTGGCCGTCAAAGATGTGGTTTCTTTGGGTCTCACTTCAGTTCATGATGCGGGATTGGATCCCATCTCCCTCAAATTTTTTGCGAGGTACATTTCTGAACCGTGAAACAAGCGCCCCGGATCTAACGCAACGTCCAGGCAAGCCGAGCTCAATAAATTACCTGTGGGTCTTTTCTTTCGCAATCGTCAATCACGTTGGAAATCTATCATAGATTCGGATATACGGCATGACTTTCTTCGACGAGCACGGAGAGTATTGGGGGAATACAACTAAGCGAATTATCGACGCGGGGAACGGAAGGCTCAATGCACGCAGCGTTAAGATTTTTGCTGACGGTAGCTATCCCCGTAGGATACTGATAGCAAGGCTCACCACTGTCCCACAGGTGCTCTGAGAACCGGCGGTGCTGCGGTATATTTATCGAACTGCTATTTTCTCTCGCGAACTCATGCGCCTGGTAGCTGTATGAACCATATGCGGACAACCCGACAACGAACGGAGCGATGCGCATATCCTCCGAAGTTTTGCACCATTTTATTCCGCTCTTTTTGCGAGACGGATGGCAGGTGGTCAGTGTCGCCCTCCTTGCAATCTAGTGAGTGATTGAACTGTCTTTTAGAACGTGCATGCTATTGGCGATCGCGCCAATGGAATCGTTATGGATGTGTTCGAGGCTTCGTTGAAAGGGATCAACATCAGCGCTTCCCGACCTCGTCTTGAGCACGCCCAAATCATTACCCAAACCGATAGAGAACGGCTAGGGAGGCTGGGTGGTCCGTATTGCTCTCTCGCAGCGTTTTTTTAGTCTCAAGCCCTCCGTAGTTATCGCCAGCATTCAACCTACACATGCGTGAGTCCTTCTGATCCTTACGGCGTTCGGGCCTCACCTCCGACGGTTTAGAATTAGCGACATGTGGTATGCTGAAGATCGACTGGTATGCTCAACCCAGCTGAGACGTAAGATTTTTTAAAGGCTCTGAGTAGGGTCCAGAACGCGTGAAGAACCTTTACGCCTTCCGTTCGCTTGTCGACAGCGGTGCAAGAATTGCATTGGGTTCTGATTTCCCTGTGGAGTCGCCTAATCCACTTTCTGGGTTTTACGCCGCGATCACACGTCTATCTCCGGATGGGAAATCTCCCCATGGCCCTGGTGGATGGCAAGTATGATTCTGTTCTTGGTGATCGGTTAATTTATACAATGTAGGTTCCCGGAGGAGCGTTTGAGCCGCCAAGAAGCTCTGAGAGGTGCGCCCATGCTATATATTCACACGCAATAGTAACATTTTCACCAGGGATGACAATCGAGCCCGCATATGCCTCCTTCACAGAGTCTACTCTCGGTTCCCTCGAGTCCGGAAAGCGAGCCGACTTTGTCATATTGTCCCAGGATATCATGACCGTCGCAGTTGACCGGGTGCTCGACACCAAAGTCATTGCGACCGTCATAGATGGCTCGCCTGTCTACGGACGGTTCTAGGCTCGTCACCCCGCAAACGCAGGCTTCAACATGCCTCGATTTGTCTCGGTTCCAAGATTTTCTCTCTCTCTCTCAACTTCTCTTTCCGTTCCTTTGTTTTTGGCTCTTGATGTGGCGGCACTGGGGGATGTCTAAAACTGAACATTCCAGTTGATAGAGTCCCGCTTTGCCTTCATCTATCTTCCTCTTTGCGAGATACCTACTTTTGTTTAACTTTCTCGGCCTGTATTTATTGGCGGTCCAGGGGGATCATCCTAGGCCATGGCCAAGGCCGATCCCGCTAGATCTTCACCGATACCCCATACTGCTTAGTACTCGTACCTCGTAGCCAGTCCTTGGAGTTTGAAAATGTGGAATGCGTTTATAACTTTATAACCATCGATGGCACGCCTTGGACACCTCTATACCGTCGCAGGAGCAGTGTTAGAAGCTTCTATACAAAATGGATGAATGCAACATCGTGTCTCGTTGACAATCTCCGGTCCTCTTTACACTTGTCTTGTAGCTTAAGCTTCTTGTAGCTCCGGTGTCGCTGCTTCCTCCGAGCTCATCACACTTCTGTGACTCCGAGTCGCTCATCCCACTCATACCATGCCGCCGATCGAACTAAAAGGGCGCAAGTGCCAATTTAGGCTCAGTCCAAGTTGGTTTGTTGCGAGTCTGACCCACCGATCGGACTGGCGTGAATATGCGAGCTGTTGCGAGGACTCGAACTTCGAGCCTCTTCCGAGTCGGCAACGCACTATGTCTTGACGCATTTCCACTGCAAATCTTTCCGGAAACCCCAACACACGCTCTGTGCTTTTGCCACTGAAGTGTTCGCACGTAGATAGACTAGCAACGAAGTACGAAAAGGCTCCGAGTCAATTCTATTTAGGCTCAAATCCAGCCTGTCTATGAGAGCAAGCTCGTCGATAGTTCTCATAGACAGACGGTCACCGGTCTAAATTCTATTCTACCGGGCGGTTCTATGGAGCTTGTTCTAATTCTACTGTGGAACTCTTCTCAAATAGAAACGAAACCGATCCCCCAGGAATGTCTGCAACAGTCAGACCACTCATTGCGCCTGCAGCATCGAGGGCAGCCAACGCTTGTGAGTGAGGTTTGTCTGCTGCTCTCCTTTCCGGCTCTGGCTGGAAGACAAGTTTGCGCAAGATATGGTCCTGGATGTCATCTCGGGCAGTCGGTAACAAGCAGTTGATATGTTTCCACTGTCCCAGAGCTGCCAGCCCAGCCCGTTTCTTTTGCAAATACTACAAACGTTAATTAGTTCGTCGTCCGAGAATCTACTAGCGATGGACTGACAGCCTTTTCGACCTTGTTCATTTTCTCAGGTCGTATCTGTGACGCATTAACAAAACCTTTATTCTCCGAGTCGCTGTCACTTTCGATGGACTCTTCGTCGGTGACATCTTCTTTAGTATCCATAGTCAGTGTGCCATCGCACGGACATTCAAGGAGATCGTGAGTGTTGCATCCGGTGTCGGGATGTATCCGAAATATATCTCGAAGCTACAAACCACCGTTAGGTGTCAAGGAAACTGGTCGAGAGAGAACGCGGACAACACACATCTTTTTTGCTGAAGGAATCACTCTTCGATGAGGTGTTAGAGGTCTGAAGAGCGTCAGGCATTACCATACCACAAATCCCGACTAAACTTACAGAACTTCCCATGAGCGCTAAGCACATAACATGTTAGCTGAATGCAAGAATAGTATAGGGTAAACGAACAGTTGCTCAATCCTAGTTTCGTGACCTGTCTTTGGTATATTTTCTCTGGAATGGAACAGTCTCATGAGTTTGACGCGCGATGCATGCAACAATGCTTACCATCGATCGCTCCGGCAGTCAAGAAACGATAGATATAAACAGGTCGCTTTTGCCCATCTCTGCCAAGAGTCTCGAAGTATATCCAATCAACATGGCGACAAACTCACCGATGACATCTGGCCATTGACTGTAGATCGTGGCTGGATATATTTGTCGAAATGCACTACATCCGACAGCCGGATTTTACACACCTTGGGTTCCAGTCGGAGTCGATCAGACACAGCCTTGATGCTCCTGGTGACGGAATTAAGCTGCAGTTGTAAAACGAGCATGAAGCTGCCCACCTATGAGGTTGATACCCACACCGCCTGTAAAACCATAAGTATGGTGCGATGGCAGCAGAAAACACACTAACCGGCTTTCGAACTCAGAAGAAATACAACTGGGATCGTAAGAACACCGATTAGTCCCATCAGAAAAGAGAACTTACAGCTGCTCCTCTGGGTGGATTTATTGAAGGAATTCACATATTCTTGCCGCTTAGCTGCTGGGGTCTGCCTTGAAGCACTTCAGATCAAGCTGGGACACAGAGAGGTGAACCTACCCGTCCAGGCGATAGTAAGAGTAATTCTTTTTCTTACAAAAGGCCTCGAGGATATTGAGCGTTGACGTGTAATGAGAAACAAGAACACATTTTTCCTCCGTGTTCTGCCAGGATAATTAACTGGGAAAGGGGCTAGGCGAATTTGGACGAACCTGAGATATGGCTTTGAGCAATTTAGAAAGGGCGGTGAGCTTGCCTAACATTAGAAAATCGTGAGGATTCGCTTAGTATAGAAGGTAATCCAGTACCACTCAAGGACATGTCCTCGATTTGAGCATTTTCGGGCAGTAACCTCAAAGCATCATCTACGCCAGCGCGCTTGACAGTATTCCGAACATCGACCCCAGCAGCTTTCTCTTTATCTGCCGTTGCTTTGAGTAATATGGGGCTGTTGCTGACTTTTGTGAGTATGTTTATTAGAGCAAGCGACTCTGCTGTGGAACTTTGAGCAAGGTCGTCGAGTTTGTCGGGGTTAAGGATTTTGGAGAATATGGAGAGCTGTAAGCGGGTAGGAGTGACGAAAACAACATATTCATCTGCGATAAAGTTAGTAGGCTAATCTCGTTATGGTAACCTCTTACGTTTAGGGGGCAGATAATTCTGCAACAATGTAGCGTCCCGACGGAGGACAAAGCTCTTTGCAACAGCAAGCAGCTGATACAGACCATGAGAATGAATCACGCTCTTTCAGCTCATAGCGAGACACACCTGAACCGAACGAGCCTCGCCTACTTCCCGTTCCTTGGCAGAGCTGTCTGGAGCGCGACTATTGAGAATGGGAACCTCGTAAACTCGACGGAAAGTGGCGTAGTTGTCTGCGATGAATTTAGAAACATATCTCTGCATGCCCCTCAAGGTACAGACCAAGCAATCCGGGATTACAAAAGTCGGCCTGGACAAGGTTTAAACCAATGTTACTTAGATGCTTGAAGAAACGGAATACCATTGCGTGGAACTCGCTCAAGTCGTTCTGGATCGGAGTTCCGGAAAGAATAATTCTCCGAGTCGTCCGTAAGGCCTCAAACATAGTCGTCGTTTTGTTATTAGCAGATTTAAGTCGATGGCCTATGATGTAGGTGAGATTAAGCTCTTTACAAACTCGCTAGTTTACCTTCGTCGCACACAATCAAACCGATCGGAGGTCTGCATATAATGTCAAGCAACGTGAGATGGCCGGAAATTGGTCCAACTTACACGCAGAATGCCAACTGGTCTATAACTGTGCGGAGTCGTTCGTAGCCGATGATCAGTACGTGCTGATTTTTACTGAAACATGTTGATGACTTGGGACCCATATATGTGAACACTCGCTTACGCATGTTGAAAAGTTTTCACGACATTCTTGTCCTTGTCGCAGGTAACCACTCCCAAGCGATCGCGGCCGAGCCACTTCTGGAACTCGACTTTCCAATTCTACGGCCAGTCAATTATAGGCTCGTTCCAAGCAAGATAAGTATACCCACGTTGACTAGAGAAACTGGGCAAACTATGAGGACTCTGCTGACCACAGGACCATTGCCCGCGTAAGGATTCTGTTCTATAATGACGCTTATTTAGCTAGATCAGACACGAGTAGGATGCTCACTAAGAAGGGTCCAAATCAGAGATATTGTCTGCAGTGTCTTTCCGAGCCCCCTGACGAAAAATACGTCAGAGGGTGGCATTTTGGGAACGATTGAGACCATTTACATTTCGTCCGCGAGAATGCAGCCCTGGCCTTCATGTTTCCTTAACCCCATAACGCACTCGTACATGAATTTCACGCCTAGGACAAAATAAGACGCGGAAACCATCGACGACGGAACACTTGCCTTCGATCTGATGGGCTCTCAACCGAGGAGCGAGGATAGGGTCCAAAACTACAGCGACGACTGGCAAGTTCCTGAAGATCAATTGAGTTTGGTCGTCGCATGCACTGATTAGCAGCAGACTTTTTATTGAATCTTTTAATATGGTCTTTAGTCGGCGGTTTCATCACTACTGCACCGTCTGCTGTAGGGTCGTGTCTGCACTTTGTTTTAATAGAGTGAACAAAAGAAACGGCCGGACTCACAGAGGCCCTTTGGGCTTCGCTTTAGCCGGTGCTTGAGGGCCATAGAATGAAGTCGGCGCCACGAAAGTCTTGGGACCGGTCGCAGGAGAGCCAATAGAATCAGTGGTTTCAGCGGCGGCCTGAGCAGCCGGGAGCGCGGTCTTGTCATCGGCACGGCCGCCACCAACGACAGACGGGAGATCGTCAAGTGTTACTTCACAATCAAGCTCCACCTCTTTACCACCGATATACAAATGATAACCCCCGTGCAGCAAGTCGCATTTCCAAGGAGTGGTACCCATGCTACAATGGATGAGCGAAAGGAAATGCCACCAAAGCAGTCCACGTACATTTTCCCTTCCTCAGTTATCATGGTCAATTTCCCGCCCACCTTGGACACGAAAGCGTCTCCATCCCACGTCTTGTGCTTCTTGTTTTGTCCCGTTTTACGCCTGGGATACACTCTTAGGAGGCAGGAAATGACGTGGCAAGTGAAGTATACCAATTGGCTGTCCAATATGAGTCCTCTGCTTTGACAGTGGGTCCTGGCAGCGCTTTCTTTGGGGAATTGTTACTGATGGTGGAAAGAAGGTCGACAGGTTGCAGAGGAACAACTCTTCTTTCAGTGCCGTTGGTTTCCGCCTGGGGACGAGATGTTGCGGATGCTTTGATCTTCAACGGAATGAATTGTTTGGATACCGCCGTCGGTTTGTTGGTCGAAGGTCCAGGGGTTTGAATGGACGTGTATGACGCTGAGTCCCCGAAACAGGTCCCCGAGAGATACTCCGTACGCGTGATAGAGCGATCGAGTTCTATATCTTTCCCGCCGACGACCAAGTTCCTTCCCACTACATAAGGCGGGTCGCGCTTTCCGGTTGAGATGGTCTTTCCTTCCGAGTCGTAAAGTGTGCTCTTCAGGCCAGTAACAACAAGGACGCCCTATAAAAGGAATTCATGAGGACATGCCAGCAAGAGAGACTTCCAAATCACGTCGCCGTCCCATGTCTTGTGTTTCTTCGCCTGAAAGCTCCGCCATTGGACTACCCAATAGTGCTCTTCGGAATCTGCATCTAATGCAAGACGTTTTCGACTCGAGTCTTGACTGAGATCGTCAAATTTACGCTTGAGTGACTGGAAAGCGGGCATAGTGGCGTAAGGAGAGAGACGCGGATTGTCACGTCACATGACCGTGACGTTGCGGTATAAGTGAGTCACAGTGGCAGTGCTTTGGCCTTTCACTCTTTGCCTGCCTTTCGCTCTTTAGGACGGAGTCTTTTCTCGGACGGCCCGCAACAAGCACGCGCAGTTCTTCGCTTATTACTGGATTCAATGGGAGTACCTGGTCTTTGGGACATAATAGCGGATGCCGGCGAATCCCGGTCTTTGGGCCACTTGGCTGTTGTCGACGGTTTCGAGAAGAATCCTTCAGGGAGGCGGGTTTCTGGATACGTTCCCTCCTCGCCCCACTCGGCTCATCCCGTGTCAGGCGCGCGCTGAGAGTGGGCATCGATGTCAGCCTTTGGTTCCACCAAATCACTCGAAAGTATGCTGGATTAAACTCCAGCGAACTGGGAGATAATCCTCAGCTCCGCGCACTGTTCTTCCGGTTGTGTTCCATCGGTATGTATCTCTTGTTATGCCACGCTCATCTCTCCATTAACGCGTTATAGCGGAGTGGCCCATACTACCCCTCTTTGTATTCGACGGCAGAAAGCGTCCTAAAGTCAAGGTTGGTGCACCAAAACGGCCCCCATTCTTCGCAGGATCTTTTTTTTTTTTTTTGGCTTCTAGCGCGGGAGTAAGATGGGAAAGTCGGGGTCTTATCCGCTTTCACAACCGATGAAGGACATGTTGGGCCACTTCGGGATGCAGTGGTGCGAGGCAAGTAGATATATGCAGGCAGAGAGCAATAGTTTTAAACTGTCACAGGCAGCGGGCGAGGCAGAAGCAGAACTAGCCTGTCTCAATCAAGACGGATTAATCGACGCTATAATCACCGATGATTGCGACGGTGGGCTCAATCTAGCTGAATCCCGAGTAATTAACATATTGACACGATCTATTCAGCTCTAATATTTGGTGGAAAAACCATAATTCGCAAGTGAGTCCGTTCGCAGCCTGCGTCGCCGAAGTCTGATTATGTGTCGTGTCGTTCGCACAGCGCGAGTTTAGACTTGTCTGGGAACAAGGCAAATCCAGCACTCGATGCAAACGGCAACGCTAGCAAACACCATGTTATGGTGTATACGGCGGATGCGGTTCGACGGGCAGGGTTAAGTCGCGGTGCCCTACTCCTGTTTGCCCTGCTAGCGGGCGGCGACTACCACTCTGTAAATTCCCGACCCGTCTCGCGCGTTCTATTTATGTTGCTGACTAGGTGTAGGGTGTTCCCAATGTGGGCAAAGTCACAGCCAGTGGCCTTGCTCGCTGTGGATTTGGCGATCGGCTTCTAGAAGCTTTCGAACACAAGAACGAGCAGCAACTCAAGACTTTTCTTGTGGGATGGCGAGCAGAGATGAACGCCGAGTTGCGTTCAAACTCCCGCGGCTATCTGAAACAGCGGAACACGTCCTTGACCATTCCGCCCGATTTTCCTGATTTTGAAGTGCTAGCGAATTATGTGCGTCAATTCCCCGCGGAGACTCAAGAGAGAATGTAACCCATCCCATACGTAGGCGGCTCCGGTCCGCGATAAAAGTTCAGGTGGCCGGGCAATACGCGACAATCGGGACATTAATCTACCTGCTCTCGCTGAATTTTGCGAAGACAAGTTTTCCGTGCGAACCTCATCCGTTTTTCCTTCGCCTACTAATAATGTTCAGGAATGGGGTCATCGCTCGGCCATAATAAAGCGTTTCCGTACGCTGCTTTGGCAGCCAGCCGTGATGCACGTCCTGCGTCGCGCCGCCCTGATGGCGGACGAAAAAGAGCGGGAGAATCTCATCCAAGCAGGCGTCGAGGATCCCGCAATCAACGCGCCGCTTCAACCGCTGCCCTCTGAATCTGTCGGAACACCTGCTTCTCTCGTGCGCCGCTCTCTGGGCTTTACCGATCCCAACGCACGCTTTGCGGCGGCCTTTGTGAATAAAGGCACGCAAGATGAGGCTGTCCCAGATACGCATCCATTGCTCATGAAGATTGTCAACACGCGCAACCATGTGTCGACGGACGAGTTCTTGGAGTTCCGTGCGGAGGTGTGTCCACATCAGTTGGTCGCTCTCGCGGACTCTGGCATCAAGGGTACAAGGAAAGCGCCTCCCAAGCGAGACGGCGTCTCGGACCAGAAAAGCAAGACGCCGCCGGAACCAGAGAGCAACATGCGGATGTGGATTCCCGCCACGATGCTACAGCAAGTTCATCCTGCACTCATTTATGATTATTTCGACAACACGGCGCGCGGCAAAGGCAAAGGCAAGGCGTTGGCTGCCCTTGACGACGAGAGCGACTCTTCAACAGCCACTCCGCCGGTGGCCAAGCGCCGATAACAGAAGGCCCTTAGTCCTTTGGCCATGGTAGATCTGAGCGAGATAGATCTGAGTCTAGGCACACCAACTCGGGTCAACATGGCGAAACGAGCTGCTGGTGATATCTCCGACGAAGAAGAGGCTCGTGGAGCGCGGAAAAAACGGAAAGTACTCAAGAGCAAAATTTCGCCCACGAAGGTCCGGAGGCGGACGGGAATGGAATCCTCCAAATTTGATGGAAATGAGATTATAGATCTCACCTCGGACTAGCTATATGCAAGTAATTTAATTAATTACCCCCTGATGTGGTGGGTGCTGCAGCTCTTCTAAACTCCAGTCCGGCAGGGGGGCGATCTCATAGTCGTCGTGGTCCTGGGCAACGAACCGGTGCATGGAGGCCCAGGCGATCATGACGGCGTTGTCTGCAAAATGTCCGTACAGCAGCAAGAACGGAGAGGAAATACATCTTACCGGTGCATAGGGCAGGTTCGGGAACGACGAGCTCCATGGAGTCGTAGCCCGACAAGAATGTTTTTAATCTGGCTTATATTAGCACACCGTACGCCACGAAAGCGGCCCATTACCGTTGTCGAAGAAGCGAGTTGCTCGCCACTCCACCGCTGACTACGACGGTGCGGACGTCATAGTCGTGCTTCCCGCACCATTTCAGTGCGAGGCGCAGCTTGTCCTCGATTTGGGCGAATGCTGCGTTTTGGAATGCACGGGCCAGCGCCCGCTTGCGAACGTTTTCAACACCTCCAGCAGCATGGATCGCACGCTCGACCCAAGAATGCAGTCCGCTGAATGAGAAGGCGAGCCTTCCTGGCATTGTAATTGGGGGCTCGTAGCTCGCCCCCTCCTCATCTGGGACTGGCTCGGCGCAGTACGCCTCGAGCGCGGGACCAGGCCCGAGCTCGGACCATTTGATCTTCAAGAGGGTGACAACTCGGTCGATTGTGCTGCCCACGCTCTTGTCGGCCGTCGTCGCGAGGATGCGGAAGTCGACGATAGATGTGGCGAGGACGATCATGGTGTGGCCGCCGGAAACAAGGAGGGTGAGAGAGGGAAACTGGGGGGGCGACGACGACGTAAGGTTTACTGTCAGCGCATGGGCTTGCTGAGGAGGTCAACGGCCATAGTCGAGACCAGGAGATGGTGGATGACTCACCATGTGGTGCACGCCGACGACGGGTTTGTTGTGGACGGCGGCGAGGGTTTTCGCGGCGTTGCACGCGACACTGAGACACCCCGAGATGCCTTACGAGCAGTAAGAACGCATAAAGGCACGAGCGATGCGGCGCGCGGACCTGGACCTCTGGTGAACGCGATGCCGTCTATATCTGAGATGTCCATTCGCGCGTCGGTCAACGCCTGCTTGACCGCGCGCGGCTGGGATGGCAATGAGCGGGGGCGGGGGAAGAAGGCGAGGAGCGGACCATGTTGCGCTGGTGGGCGAGCAGTGCGACCAAGGGCTGGATTCCGCCGAGCTGTTCGTGGAGATGGTTCTGTTTTACGACGACATTTGACCAGATGCGGCGGTCTGCGTCGACGACGGCTGCACAGGTGTCGTCTGCGGAGGACTCGAGGGCGAGGACGCGGAAGGGACGCGCTGAGCGGAGCGCACGGGAGGCCTTGATCATGGAGGTCCAATAAAAACAAATTATTTAGAAATATAATATAAAATAATCGCACGCACGCCAAGTTTGCGCCTGCACCCGCGTCCGCGCAGCCGCGTTACCCCGCCGCTGCCGGCTCCGCGCACGCACCCTCCCAACGCGCACCAGCTGTAGTCAAGCCCGCATAACGTCCAGGTGAACGCGTACCAGCCTCAGTCGGCCGCGCAACCGACGTCCGCGGCGCCGGCGAGCCACAACCCGTACAGCTCCAGATGCCAGCGCCATCTGTGCAGGTGCAGTTCCAGCAGGCGTAGGCGCCATTCGTGATGCAGTATTCCGGCGCGCCGTTAACGTACCCCGCGCCCAATCCGAATCCAAATCCAACGCCTACCCCGTACAAAATCAGACTGTGTTGCACGCGCACCCTTCCTTCCCCTTTCCCTTCTCTCCCTTCCTCTCGGTTTCTTATGACAATTTTCATCCAGTCACACGCGCATACTTTTGTACTCGTACCGCACCACGTATACATGCTCTCGCCGTCTGTCGTCCATCATTTCGTCGGTGAGCTTGGTAACATCGACAGGCAGGCACAAACGCGGGCTTCTTCTGGGGCTTGTTCAATGTGGTACGTCTATTTATTTAAATATTTATGTAGTCCGAACCCCGCCCGATGAACCATTACTACCGTTATCATCTGCGGCGCCTCTTCCCCCTACAATCTCGGGAGCTACCAATTCTGCAGAAACGCCAAAACTATCGTCAAATTTTGCACGAAGCTTGTGGCCGCCGAGTTACAGGTGAGCATTACTTATTATTCAACATGAACTCGTATTTACCCCTTAAACCCATCTCTGCGGGCTGCACCCGCGTTCAGCAACGCCGAGACTACGTCCCTCGACCTTTCAGGCCGAAACATGAACTCGTCCTTACCCTTTAAACTCCTCACTTCCTAACCTCTGCGGGTTGTACACGCGCTCACCCATGCGGAAACGACGGGGAGGGCCAGTAAGAAACACATGATAGAGAAGTACCACGGGTGGAATATATAATGGAGGTATGTATATACGATAGAGCCGAACAAATGACACTAGACCGGTGACCGTCTGTCTATGAGAACTGACGATGTCTATCCACGAGCTTGCTCTCGTAGACAGGCTGGATTCGAGCCTAGAATGACACCGTCGCTTTAAGACTTCGGTAAACTGGCCACATAAGCTACATAATGTCAGTACCACCCATTCCCAAGAATGCGGAAACTTACACTCGACACTCGCCACCTCGGCTTGAGTCTGGTGGCGAGAGGTCTTTGGCTTGTCCGAAGACGTCGTCGATGGCGACGACTCTTTGTGGTGTTGGTGCTTGTCAAACTCTTCGTCTAAGCGAGATGATATTTTGTTAAGTATCTTTTCCTGCATATTTGGTTTCAGAGATGGGGGCAGCCAACCAGGTTGCAGTCCACCATGGCACCCGTCGAAAGCGAGGTGCGGCAGCGTCGGGTCACCGAGATGGTTGAATTCTTGCAACCAGACAAAACACGCGAAGCAGTGTAGCTTCGAGCATGTTACATACGGGACCATGGAGACCTCTGAAGCAACCTCGCCCAGGTTTTGTGACACCCAGGCTACAAGCTGACATTCCGAATGCACTGTGGAATGGACAGATACATCCTCTGGAGTGGAGGATGTCCCCGCATCACGCATCTCTTTCTTGATCTCCTCAAGATCGGAGTTGGCAGGGAAATAATCCTTTAGGGTGCTGAAAGAGATGGTAGTGGTTCTGGTAGGAAGAGGAACCGGACGGGTTTTGAGATTGCGTTGAACGATGTAACCTCGGCGGGGAGATACTGCGAGGTCATGGAGAGTAAGGACGGCTGACTCAACTTTCAACATCTTGTCGAGACACTTCTCGAAGTTGAAAGCTGGGATCAAGATTGTATTTTGAGTAAACAATGGGCGGAATGAAGGGTGTTCAGCTCACAAAGCTCGTTGGGAAGCCCTTTGGAAAGTCTCTTCAGATTTTCCATAGCAGCTATATTCGCTTCTCGAGTCGAAGCTTGGTTTTGCAACACCAAGGTACTCCGTCGAAATATTTTCCAAGGTTCGCTGTCGAATAACTTGGCTTCATCGTTCTGTCCCCGCAGTTTCGCTGCGTCAGCGGCTGAGTGACCAACAGCTCTCATGAAATTGACTAATTTCCGTTCAAAAGATTTGTTCGGTGACGCATCAAGTAATTTGGATAATGCGTCTATGGAAGCGATTCGCTTTTTCGCTCGGTCCAGTGCTTTCTTCGCCACAAAGGTATATGCAAGGTCACAAAGTTTCGTCAATAGGTTGTCGGACGCCTGTGGGGGTTTTCGGTCAGGAGAGGCGATGGACTGGTCCACATCGGATGGTATATTTTGTATCCGGCGGATCTGTTGCAGAAGCGCCCAGATAGCTTGAAGATGCGGACATATCGTGGTATCCGGACCACCTCCATTTTTGCAGTAAAATACGTGAGTTTCCTCGGCGGTAAAGCCGAACATGACGGCAAAATTTGCTTGCCGGGTGAAGAGGGTGGCGATGGCTTGTGCCACATGTATGAATTTTGGAACGAGGGATTGGTGGCCGAAATAAGAGTCCAGTACTTCCCTGGACGCGACATCCTTACGGTGGGCGTCGTCGAGGTGGAGTAAGGACCCGAACGTCGATGCGAGACGGTGGAGTTGGAAGGCGAGGAGGTCGTCCGAGGTCTAACGATAAGGTTAGAGCACTAATCGGCGCAAAACTCGAAGGAAACTGACAAAGACAGAGGTCATTTTGTGGCGGATGGCGTTAAAGGCTTGCAGCTAAAGCAGAGCTTGAAGAAAAGTCGTGGCGGTGGCAAAACGTCGCGATGAGGGATGAATATCGATGAATAGGGGTGCTCAATCATCCAAATTAGTATTTGTTCGACTTTCAAACTCGTTTGTTGCCTCTTCAGTGCCTAGGAGACAGACCGGGTCTCACGTTAGCCTTAGAGAAAATATTGGGGGACTTGCTGTCGTCTTTTGGGAGGGTAGGACCAAAGTAGCGCTGACAACGGCAGGCTTCGGCAAACTCGACCTCTTTCTTCGATCTTCTGACCGCGATGGCTTCTACCACCGATCTTTCTTCCCAGCTACCCCAGGATAGTCGCCGGCGCTCCTCGAGCGACTCCGCGACCCCCCGCCCGCCGCCCGCCCCCGTCCCCCGCTTCCTCGACCCTGCCCGCACCCCCCAGCCAGACAGGCGCCTCGCCTTCATCACAGACAAGTTGGCCCATCGCGTCGACCTCGCCCTCGCCCAGAACGCCGCAATGGCCTCCTCCTCGGCAATGGGCAGCAGCAAGGTCCACACGTCCCCCTCCAAGGTGCGCAGCCCAGCGCACCCGCTTGCAGCCCGTTTATTCGCGCCTAGGCTTCCTATGGCCGTACGTACGACTCCAAGCTCGGTATGCTGCCGTCTGCTCTCGCGCGCTCTGCTCTCATAGCGCGCCAGTCTCTCGTGAGATGCATCGTCTAGGTAACCTCGCACACCTCCCGGCCGGCCTCGCCCCCGGTCTCTCCCAGGCGCCCTCCGTCACCTCGCTTGCCCTCCCCGCGCCCGGCAGCATGGCCCAAGTCAGTCTCGCGTCGACCTCCTCCGCCGACCCGTGGGGGGCGCTGCACGTCCACGTCCTGCCCCTGTTCAACGGCGAGCCCCTCCGAATACCCATGTTAGTCTCCCCGCGCGCGCGCCTGCCGGCCCCGTTCTCATCACATAAAGTCTAGTGAGGATCTGAATGTGCTTGTGAAACGCCATATCGCATCTGTCGTGTCCTCGTCGCCCTCAAAGGCAATTGCAACCCTGGAACACGACGCCGCCGAGCTGATTTCATCCGGCATGGTCACGCTCAACGCGAAGCTGTCGGGTGCAGACGACGACTCGCTCATCAGACGCATAATAGACGTCTGGAGTTTCTTTTGGGACCAGGTCCTGACCTATGTTGAAGGGGTACCGCCTTTTTTTTTTCGCTCTAATATTTCGTCTCTCACCATGGTCCAGGTCCTGCTTCCGTTACATACCGATCCTCTCCTATCAAACCTCTATCGCAGCAAGCCCCATCGGCCCTCCTCACCCCGTCAAACCAGCAAAGGGAATATCCCTTCCGTCATGAACGGATCTCTGCAGCTCTCTCCCAAGTACATCGACGTTCGAACGGTTGCCCTACGCTCCTTTCGCGACAAAGTGATCGTCCCCCTCGCGTCGCGCCTGCGAGGCTGCATAATCAATCGGCAGGAGAATGCGCAGGAAACAGCGACACAACCGCGGCTGCAGCAAATGTAGCTTCACCGTATCCGTGTTTAAGATTATACTCATTTCCGCACAGGCTCCTTGTGTTAACATCGCAAAGCCGGCAGCGACCGCCTCCGATATCACTAACCTCCGCTCCACCACAGCCGTCACCCAGCGAGGCAGCCATCGCAGATCTGCTGCGAGTAGTGCGGTCCCCGCGGCCCCAATTCGACGCCAAGGCAACAGCGACACCTATTAGCCCCGCGCGCGCGCCGAGTTTCCTCTCCGGTGGTCTCCCTCGCGATCGTCGAGGCAGGATCGCCCAAAAGTCAAATCTGGTCGGAATCAAGGTCACCGAGGATGGGGAGGACGACATCTTTGGCGACGAGACTCCGCGCATCGCTCAAGGGCTGACAGAACGGGAGCGGGAACGAGAACGGGAGTTCTTGGAAGCTCTGAGGTCGGTATTCTATCTTATTCGCATCGTCGTTGTTACTGACACGGTCAATCTATCAGGAGCCCTGATATAGACAGCCACAATGTCGCTGTCAAAGGCGGGTGGGGGCTTGGGCCTGGTGGAGGGACCGGGGACAGCGCCAAGCCGGAGGAGGAGGAGGACGAGCCTCTTAACTGGGACGATGCACAGGTAAGTTGCATCCTCTACTTTCTTTTATTCGTTTACTGATGCAGTCAGGCTGTAGTCGAGCGCATGGTGGGAATAATTATATAACCAGCGTGCAATCGGAAATGCGAGTGTGTAGCTTTAGTGTTGTACAGTTATGTTGAGCGTTGGAGACGACCTGCCGTGGAAAGTATGGCGAAAAGACCAGTTTCGCTCGAAGCTGTGAATGGCTTTACCGTTTGGCTTGTGGCCGTCGAGGACCAGTGGACGCGTGTATAATAGTACATTTTATTTGCTTCAAAGTCGTGTATCAATCGTCGGACCATGTACCAATACCCACCAGTCCTCCCCAGCCACTCGCGTTTTTGCCTATGAGAGAATAGATGACATCGCTTCCAGACGCGGGATGCATGAAGAAACAGTGAAGATCTTGCAGGTGAGCCAGCTGGGCGGAAAAGTCGAGCATCTCGCGGGTTGGGGAGTCCATGTTCACGGTAACGGGGATGCTTTGGGGGGAGAGCTCTACAGACTCTATCTGTGATAGACAAAAAATGGATGGAGCGGCGGGCGGGGTGGGATTCAAAACACACCCGTCCGTCCTTCGCGAGCGGTTCGAGGCCAAGCTTGTTGAGGACTGCGTGTTCGTTGCCCTTTCCGTAGGATCCCTGACCCAGCCAGACGGAGACGTCGGCAAAGTCGTCGCTTTCGCTCGAGTGGCCGGCGAGGATGCTGGAGCAGAGCACGGAGTCGGCGGCGCGCTGGGCGGCCGACGCGAGGGACTCGAGGTACGGGAGCTGGTCTGTTGGTTCTGGGAGACCCCGGGGGAGGATGAGGCTGCGTTTGGGGAGAAAGGTAGTTGACTGGAGGCGC
This sequence comes from Mycena latifolia, assembly GCA_029289555.1. NCBI lineage: Eukaryota > Fungi > Basidiomycota > Agaricomycetes > Agaricales > Mycenaceae > Mycena > Mycena latifolia. The sequence continues at coordinate 2,030,358 of JARJLE010000002.1, forward strand.
TGGGCCGTTGCGGCGACGGCGCGAAGGGCTTGGGCCATGGAGGATGCCGGTTGAGTGTTTGGCTGCAGGCCTTGAACCCGCAAACAAGCCGGCCGCGAATTTTCTCCAAGTACTCTATTACCATGTTGCGGGCGCGGCCTTGGTCTGCGCGCTCGCCGCTTACCGTCTACACCCACCCCCCGACAAGACCCATATTCTTAATCCTCACCCGCCGCCTCCAGACCCTTCCCTCCCAGAGCACTCCTTCAAAGAACTCCGTTCCTCCCCCCAAGGATGCCCGGAAACCCCATGTTCAGCTGCGGCCGGCCCCAATAAAGGTCCCCAAGACCGTATCTCCTGCTCTGCCACCCGCTCCCCCAACTTCCCACACACCCTCTCCAACAGTCCACACAACCGAACCCCTTTCACTCAAAAGCCTGAAAGAAGCCACGGTTCGCGACATTGCCCATGCAGAGTACCATGGCATCCTCGCTCCTCCGCCTCCGGGCGCCGGCTGGGCCAAGAGCACGCTGCATAAAATGATCGAACTTGGCGTACGTTTGTATTTTTTTTGCTGTCCGCGTTCCGGGCTGAGTTGCAGCTTTTCAGAAATTCTACTTTCGCGGCGTCAAGCTCGTCTATACCCGCTCCAAAATCAGCCGCGACATAAACAAGCGTGTCCAGGCCGGTGGCGCGCCGCTGGAGAGATGGGAGCACAGAATGCTGTACACCCAGAGTGCCGACATAAAGAGGTGCACGCCTCTCCCGAGCCCACTGAATTCTCCCATTCAAACCAACGTAGATTGGTCCCGTTCGTCATCACCGCCCTTATTCTGGAGGAGATCATCCCCCTCATTGTGCTGTACGCGCCTGGAATGCTGCCTTCCACCTGTATTCTGCCCTCGCAGCGCGACCGAATACAGGAAAAAGCAATGGACAAGGCGCTGGGGTTCATGACGAGCCACAAGCAAGCCTTTGCGTCACTTGTACAGGCGGCGGACAACGGCGAAATACCCCTCAACTCATTATCTGGCCAGAACGTCCCCAAGGCGATCTGCGGGTGCGTCCGCAATCCTTTCCGGCGGTGGAGTGATTGACTCTATGCCGATTCTCAGGCTCCTGCGACTTTCAACCATTGGCATAGACGCTCTGCGCATCCAACGCATACGCAGCCATTTAACTTTCATTGAGAAGGATGACAGCTTATTGAGCAAGGAAGGCCTCCACGGCCTGACTCCTCAGGATATCCTTCAAGCCCTGCATGAAAGAGGAATGTGAGTATACATTCCGTGCGCTGTTTTATCCATTCTCACTCGCCGGTCCAGCATTACCCGGGGTCTAGACAGCGCGGCACAGGTGCAGAAGCTGAAATGGTGGTTAAAGTCCGTCAATGCGGATAACACTATGGCGCGTCGCATCTATCTCGTTGCACAGCTGGGAACACAGTGAACTATATGGTGGTAATTTATAAAACGTAGAATGTACACGATAATATTGTTAATGACTCGCCCCCACATAAGCCAGTGCCTCCCAATTCCGCACCTCCCACGGGGACAGAAAGACTGCCCTTTGAGCTAGTCTTTTGGCGATCTTCGACTCGTCGCCGGTGAGGGACTCGGTGACAGCTTGCAGGGCAAGAGATATCCGGGCCGTGTCCAGGCTGTCCGAGTCGCTGCTCGACGCAGACAGGAGGGCGAGGGCGGAGGTGTGGTTTCCGCGTTGGATGCTCAAGGTTGCAAGCTGGTTACGGACGTCGGAGCGACCCGGTTCCGCGAACACTGCTCCTTGCGCCACGGATAACGCCCCTTGAGCGTTGCCCTAATGCGAAAGATTGGTTGCCGGCCAACATTTGCGATGAGACGAACGTACCTGGCCGATATGGTGTTTCGTGAGCAAGTAGTTGACATCTCGTTGCGGGTCGAGTTCCAGTCGTCTATCGAGTGGCAACGATAGCAGGTCTGCAAGTGCAGCGTCCACCAGACCGTCGTCGTTGGTTAGTATACCCATCCCGGCGAGAGCATTGATGGCGGCCAGATTTTCGGAATCAGCGGCAATGCTTCGCAAAATGTGAGTAAACACCCGTAAGGCTGGTGAAAGACAAACCAATCCAAAAGTTGCGCTTTGGCGTTCTCTTTGAACTCTTCCGTGCCGATGGCCCACATTGTCTGAGCGAGAAGAACAGTGACATGCCCCCGAACTGCAAGATTGTCACCTGCCGCGTCGAGGGCAGCTTCGAAAAGACCCAAAGCCGCGTCTAAATCCCCCAACTTGAAGTTGGCGAGGCCCATGCCAAACTGAGCTTGAGCCCGCATGGTGCTGGTTTCATGCTCTTTGGAATCCTCGCCGAGGAGCCCGAGAGCGCTTTCAAAGGACTCGATGGCGCCCTCGTAATCTCTCAGAGACAGCCGCAAGCGAGCCATATTCGAGTTTGCGATCGTAAAATGCCTCTCAACGGTCGAGTCCTCGGTTTCCTCGTATTCTGCCTCGAGGATAGCTATCGCCCGACCAATGAGCTCTACAGCGAACTCTGCGTGGCCGAGGCTTTCACAGACTAGGCCGAAAAGATGGAGGGCGCAAGCATCGTTGGGCCGACCCCGGCAGTACCGGTCGAGGACGAAGAAGGCGGGCAGCAGGGCATCGGTAGCAGGGGCAGCAGCATGCTGCGTGCTGGTTATTCGCGTGAACGTCCGTGAGGCGAATTCCAGGTCCGCCTCGGGCTAACGAATGTAAGGGCCATTTCCAAGAAATCCGCAAGCGAAACACCTACGACGGCCGAAGACAAAGTGACTGCGTGCTCAAACAACGTTGTAGAGTCCAAATGGTGGCCATTGGCAGAAGCGACCAAAGCCTGACCGACCCAAGCAGTCGTGCATTCGGGGTCAAGCGTTTGCGCTCGGAAGAGCGCCTGATTCGCAAGCTCCAGGTCTTTCTCATGGAAATATAACAGACCAAGGTTCGTCCAAGTCATGGCATTCTGACACGACAGAAGTTAACGTGAAGGAAGATATCTTGGTGTATATAGAAATCTTCTGACCTTAGAGTCAATCTCCAGCGCTTTGATGTAGGCATGCTGGGCAGTTTTCACCTGCGACAAAAAGTTGGCATCCCCGAGAGCAACCCAATAAGCGTCGTTGCCAGGATCCTCCCGAACGGCTTCCGTCAAACACTCTACTGCTTTTGTTTCCGTTTGCTGTCGTGTCTCGGCCGAAGTTTGCTTCGTGGCCAAACATTGCAGCGACACTCCAAGGTCGTACCAAGCGCTTCCGCGAGCTACGCCCTCAGAAGAGCCAAGGGTGATGCGATAGTCGTAGGCGGATGCGGCGACCTCCAACGCCTTATTTCCGCCAAGAGCCGACCCCTCGTTGAGGAGAGGCATTGAAATGATACCGGCCAGCCGTCCACTAGGCTCTTGAGACAGAAGCGACACCACATCAACGAGCATAGTCCGCACGCCATCCTCATCGATGAAAGTAGATCGGCGGGACAGGAAGAAGAGCGCGTCGCCCACAGTCTTCCACGAAACACTACGGAACCCAGGGCTTTCCTGCATCGTCCGGAGCGCTATCCGCACAGACGTAACAAACGACTGCTCCGCGCGCGCGGCAAACCCGTCGGCAAACTCAGAGCGACCCAAATCTAAATACGTCTGCCCAAGGGACACCAACACCCCCACCTCTGCAGGCCGGTGAGCCAGGATGGCCTGGAATGCATCTACCGCATCTTGGAATTTCCCGACTTGCCGCTGGACGTCCCCGAGAAAGAAGCTGCACATCCAGTCTTCGGGATCGAGTTGTTGTGCACGTCCAAGGGCTTTTATCGCTGCAGCGTGTCGGCCCGCTCTGCTGTACGCTTCTCCCAGCCGAAGCCAGGAAACCTGATCGTCCGGTTCAGCCCTAAGCGTGATCTGCAACGCTTGGATGGCAGGCGGATAATTCGCACGAGCCTGCAAGTCGTTAAGATGACGCGAGATAATTCTGCATTGAGACGTACAAGCTCAACGACACCGACGGCCTTCCAGGCCCACGCATTGGTGGGCAGGAATCTGGCGCCGTCCGACTTGAGTCCAGCATCGAGCCCGCCTTCGCCTTCGATAGTCCGGCGGGCGACGACCTCGACCAAGTCCCATTCCCGTTCTTCTGCAAAGCCATCGGCAAGTCTCCGCGCGGCGTCGGCCTCGCGGGCATCGAGCTCAAAGGCCTTCTGGAAGCACTTGGACGCGCGGGTCGGATCTCGCGGGGACGCAAACTCAGAGTAGTAGATTCCCAGCGACGTGAACGCGGGCGCATATGCGGGATCGCGTTTCAGAGCGAGTATGAAGCGGCGATAGGCTTCATCGCGCTTCTCGTCTGAGCGGTCAAGGTTAGCCGCTGTTACGAGAGTCAAAGGAGGCTGCTCACCGCCGATATCCCAGTACGATTTCCCGATGCGCCACAGGCATCGCGCACACTCGGCGTCCGCGTCTTCCAGCTCCGTCAAAACGGCCAGCACGTCCTCCAGCCCCTGGATGCCCGCCTCGAGCTCGCTGGCGCGGCTTTGACACCACGCCTGCTCCTCCTGGGCGCGGATCCCGAGCTGCAGATCGCCCGGGAGCAGATTGCCGACATTGGCGAACAGCTCGGCGGCCTCGGCCCACCGCTGGCTATGCTGCAGAATATACGCGCGGCCCATGAGGGCGGCAGTGTTGCTCGGCGCTTGTGACAGGACTTGGTCGATGACGGAGAGGGCGCGCACATGGTGCTTTGGCGGGAAGAGGTGCACCAGCGCCGTCGCGAGCACGACTTTGAAACCAAGGCGGTTGCTGCACAAGATAATTAGCTGATGTATTTTCAGAGTTTTTTTTTAAAAAAACCACGAACTTGGGGAACGATTTCCCCCGGTCTGCTTCTGCTCGAGCAACGAGAGAAAGCCCGTTTTCGGCGGCGGCGATCGAGTTTTGGTAGTCACATTCCTGTAGATACACCCCCGCTATTATCTGGTTGGCGATGATCGAGTCCGAAATTGCTGGGTATGCATCCTGGGAGGTAACATAGGTAAGGGGTCGCGGGGTGGATGCAGGACACCGACCAGTATGCTATCGAAGGGGTCGCCAGTCTCCTCCACGGCCGGTTTCGGTGATTCGTCCTCGCCGTCCTCGTCTTCAGCTAACGGAATGTTCATATATAGAAAGTACGCCTTGAGGAGGGACGTAAGGGGTGTAGAGGGGAACAGCCCCATGAACTGCCGCAGGAGGGGAACGTCGTAGTGATCTATTGACGGGAAAAAAAAATGAGTAACGGCGGGCGCAAAGGCGGGGGCGGCGCACCCATGTCGATGCAGTCGCGTCCGTCGAGGCAGAGCATCCACGCGAGCTCGTCCGGGATGCCCAAGGTGATCGCCCCGGCGACCAGGTCGTCGACCTCGCGCGAGGCCGCGAGCTTGCGGTCGCCCGCGGGGGGGAGGGCGTACAGGAAGCGCTGCTTGTACCGCAGGAGCTTCGCGTCCGTCGCGCGGCGCAGGTCGTCGGGCGTGTGGGGGTGGTTGAGGACGTCGTCGTACAGCTGCGGCAGCTGCGCGGGGGGTCAGCGGGCGGACGGATGGTGGGGTGGATGCGCGCGCACCCGAGAGGGGCCCCAGATCTCCACGCCGACTTCTTTCCGCAGCTGCTCGGGGCTGGCGGCGCCGAGGCGCGTGCGGCGCTTGGCGACCTCTTTGGCGTATGCATCATCCTCGTCGTGCTCGACGATGGCGATGATCTCCTCGAGGACGGGGAGGGTGTTGTGGACCGCCGCCTGCGTCTGGTACGCGGGCGTTTCGTCCGGGCTGGTGTGGTCCGGAACCGGGAGGGTCGACAGGACAGCGTGCAAGGGCGAGTCGGGGAGCAGGAGCGAGAGCGCCTCGACGAGCTGCGGGGCATGTTAGCTGCGAATCGGAGATGCGTGTGCGCGCCGCCTGCCTGTGCCCGACTGCCTCGCGCCCGGCGGCACTCGATGAGCTTCTCGAGGGTCTCTACGCATTTCGTCGCCTCGTTTCTACGGGGTGTCAGCGGGGCAGGATGCGTCGAGACGATACGCACAGTTGCGCGAAGAGATCCAGCAGATGGCGCGCCGTCTCGACGTACTTGTCCCACTGCTCCGTGCGCTCGTAGAACTTGGCGATGCCCTGCAAAACGCATGAGGTGCAGCCAGAGTATGGGGGCGGTCGCGGACCTGCCAGGCGAGCAGCTGCTCGGGACTCGCATCGATTGCGCGCCGGTAGGCCTTGGGGCCGCGTCAGTTACGGCCGCGAATGGGCTGGAATCGCATTCACTTGCTCGCTCTGCGCAAGGTCGCCGAGCTCCAGCAGCGCGAGGCCGACAAACACATTTCTGCGCCGAGTCTGTGAGGCGCGTGCAGTGGAATAAGTGCGCGGTGCACGCACGCGTTGTAGTTGGTGGGGTCGAACGCGAGGGCCTGCTCGGCGGCGTCCTTGGCGGCGGCGTACTGCTTCTTGCCCAGCGCCTCGCGCGCGAGCTTGAGCTTGGCCTTGACGAGCGACATGGGCGCAACAAACAAATGTAATTCTAGCTACAATAATACATGCTACAGTAAATCTTCGACCGCTGCTGAGCGCTCGCGTGCGAGCCGCCCCTTGCCTCGCGCGACATCGACGTCCCTGCACATCGCGCGCGCCTCGGCCACGACGGCGAGGCTCTCGTCGTGCGCGGCGAGGAAGCGGTCGACGTGCGCGCCAAAGTCGTCGTCGCGCTGCAGCACGGCGCGCACGCCGGCGAAGAACGCGTCGAGGACGGCGAGGTTGTGCATGACGAGGAGCGCGTGGGCGGACATTTCGTGGGTGTGCAGCAGGTGGTGCACGTACGCGCGCGTGTACGGCGGGAGGGGCGGCGCGGCGGGGGCGTGCACGTCGAGCACGCTGTGTGCGATGGCGGTCGGCGGGGACACGGGGGCGCACGCGGCGCAGGGGCACGCGGGGGCAGAGTCTGCGAACGCGGCAAAGTCGTGGGCATACTCGGTGCGGTAGAGGTTGTGGCCGAGGTCGCGGCGGGGGGCGGGGCCCGCGGGGAGGGGAAAGACAAAGTCGAGGGCGACGCCGACGTGGGCGGCGTCCTGGGCCCACTTGGCGTCAAAGACGTCGATGCCGATGGCGCGCACGAGACGCAGGATCTCGTGGGGCGAGGCGACCGAGTTGACGACGCGCAGCTTGGCGGACGCGGCGGGGGCGAGCGAAGCCTTGAAGAGGTCGACTGTCTCGTCTGCGCGGCGCTCGGGGGCGTGGGCGGGGTCCGCGGACGCGTCCATCGCGCGGCGGAGCGGGAGGAGGTCGAAGATGTAGCCCACGACCCCGTGGTCGAGCGAGGGGTGCGGATGCACGGCCACAGCTTCGTTGCCATGCAGGGTCTCGACGAGGCTCTCTGCGAACGCGCGGCGGGCGGGGGTGCTTATCCCGCCGGCCATGTGCACGAGGACATTGAGCGGTGGCCCGGGGGCCGGTGCGAGGAGCAGGGCGAGCCAGGCGGCGGTCCTGTCGATGCTCTTGGTCGTGCGCTTCTGGGAAAAGGGCGGCGGGGTGTAGGGGATGTCTGGGAGCGCGACGACGAGGTCGGGTGCACAGGCGCGCACATACGCGCCCCACTGTGCGGGGGAGACCTGCAGCGGGTGGGGTCGATCGATGGACAGGGACGAGGTCAAAGGCGCGCACGGACCTTTTTTACGCCGCGGGCGGTGGATGCGGTGACATAGTTGTTGCCGTTGGCGGGGTGGTCGCGGGGGTCGGCGGGGTCGCGGAGGGCGAGGGCGACGAGGTGCTCGCCGGGGCTGAACCCGAGGAACGCGTGCAGGGGATGGGGGCCAGGGTAGACGGTGGGCACGGGGGGCACGCTCTCGAGGAACGTCTCGAAGGGGACGTGGACGCAGCGCAGCGGCGGGGTGCGCCGGTACTGGTCGCGCGACAGATGCGGCACCGTTCCGCGCGTCGTCGCAACCATCAGCCCCGGCGTGCTCACCGTCATGCTCGTCGTCGCCCGCTGCAGCGTCACAGAGCCCGTCCGGGGCCCGAACGTCGCCAGTGGCGCGAGGGAGACGCTGAGGGAGGACATACAATCCGCTTTGACCGTCGTGGGAGAGTGCAAATACTACATGTGCTACCAAGTATTCTACGCGTCCATACGCCCAAGTCCCAGCTTTCTACGCGACTCCAAGTCCGTTTCTTGAATTCTTGCTCTTCACGTCCCTCTGTGCGGATTAAACATTTGATGGACGACTTGGCAAAAATTTGGAGGACATAGAATCCGCTTTGACCGTCGTGGGGGGTGCAAATACTACATGTAGTGTTTTCAAAATTGACCCGCTGGAATTGCAGGTTAAATGTCGACGTCGGGCGAGTTACGTTGAGGCGCATTTCAAGTGTTGGGGCGTCTTGCTAGACTCTTGCAAAGGTAGGCCATGGCGTCGGGCGAATTACGCTGAACTGTTGGATCTACCACGGCCAGAAGAAAACGAGGACGAACTTGGTCGCCATAGACTCTGGCCATCCAAAGTTTAATCCCCAAATTTTCAAGACTCGAGGACTCGTCGCGAAAGTACGTGCACGTCGACGCCTTTTCGAATTCGTTGCGAGACGGTGCGGAGATCGGGGACTTAATCGAGTGTACTAATTTTGAGCAACAAAACAAATAATAATGATAAGATGAACCCCGCACGCCGCGCGCCGCGCGCCTAGACCACCGCCGCCGCCTGCGCCTGCGCGCCCTTGTCCCGCAGATACTCGACAAAGTCGACGAGAAACTGCACCTGCTCGTACGTCTCGACCGCCTTGATGCTCCGCCGCCGCCGCGCGATCCCAATCACGCGCTCGACGAGCTGCACCGTGTCCCCACGTACCCCGCCTGCGAGCAGCCCCGCAGTCGCGTCGCCCGCCCACCCGCACAGCCCGAGCTTGAGCATCCAGCAGCACGCGACGACGCCCGCGCGCCCGACGCCCCCGCGGCAGTGCACGAGAATCGGCACGCCGCGCAGCGTGTACGCGTTGATCACGTGCGTCAGGTGCGCGTCGAGCGACGCGGGCGACGGCGGCGCGAGGCCTTCGGGCGTGGGGATCCGCAGAACGGAGATGCCGACGGCCTTGGCCGCGGGCTCGTACAGCCGCCACGGCGCGCCGAGAAACTCGAGCTCGGCGTCGTCGAGGCAGCACACGACACAGCCGACGTCGAGGTCCTTCATCCGCCGAAAGTCGGCGTGCAGATCACGGCAGACGCCACTGCGGCCCTTGACCGGCCCTTGGAGACGGACTAGGGGGATTGTTCGGTTCAGTGGAGCGAAAAGTAAAGTGGAGACGCACCCTTTTTGCCGGGACAGGAGGAGAGGAAGATATTGCCAATGGTGAATGGCGGCTCCGCGGGCGGTGGGGCGTCCTTTTCGTCGAGCGCCATCGTGACGGTTAGGGACAGGGAGAGGGTGGACGAGTTGGAGTGCAGGGTGGGGAGTGCGGGGGGCGCCACGGCGGTGTTGATCGCGGCCTTGAGGGCCTCGCCGACGGTTGCACGGGTGCGGAGCTGGGTGACGACCATCTGGGTGGTGGGGACCGGCGGCGGGGGGACGCGGGGGATGCTCTGGTCGTGGTGGCACTGGGTGAGGCGATCAAGGGCGAACGACGGGGGTAGATCAAAGAGGGTAGGCCCCGCGGAGAGCTGGAGGTGGGACGAGATGAGTGGAATGAGCTCGAACGGAATGATGGGCGAGATGCTGTGCACGGGTGAGAGACGTGAGCAAGTTAGAGTGGCAACACGGACTTTATGGGGTGGGTAGACGAGGTCTTGAGGAGGACGGGGGTGCTTGGGGCGAGGTGGTCCTGCATAGCAGCAGCGAGCTGGTCGCGGAGGGCGGGGGAGTCGAGGGCGGGCATGCCGCAGGGCCCGAGGAGGAGCGGCGGGGGCTCGCGGGGGGTGTCGCAGGGCCACCATGCGTCTGCGGCCGCTGCGATGCGCTGGCGGGCCTGGAGCTCGCGGACATGCTCGGGGAGGTGGACGGAGAGCGGGATATACCGCACGGGGGCGCCTCCGGGGCCGTATTTTGCGGTGTTGTACACGCTTGCGTGGTGCTGGGACGCGAGAGCCGCGAGGAGGGGCGACGGGGACGGAGGCGGGGTTGGAAGCGGGGCAAGTGGGGGTAACAGTGCGGAACTCAGTGACTCGGACAGCGACGGCAGCGAGGACAGCGAGCTGAGCGACGGCAGCGGCGACGACGACCCGCAGGAGAAGTCTGCCGCAAACTCGAGGGGCGGGGGGAGAACGAGAGTGAGAGACATCGGGGGAGGAGGAAAGGTGTGACCTGTTTGTGACGGTCACTGCCTTCTCTTCTGCATTCTGGCAACCGCCTCCCAGTCGCTCGTTACCTCCCTCCTGGAGAATGGCCATTCGCTTCCAGACGCAGTATGACTTTACTGACGTCCCCATCCCCACCAACAGGCCCCCAGCTGCCCCCTCGGGCCCTGCCGTCCGCCGCGCAAAGACCCTCACCCGCCCAGAGCGTGGAGTAGCCCCCGTTCCCCTCATAAACCCCCCAGCAGACTCCCCTACCGCCATCCAGCATGCCCAGAACAATGGCCCCGATGCCTGGCGCATCGCAACCCGCGTCCTCACCTTCTGGGCCCCGGACGTCCTCCTCACCAGTCTCGGCGGCATGCGCGACAAGAACATCCGCCAGGCCTGGCGCGAGAAGATGGCCCTCTGCCTCATCATCTCCGTCCTCTGCGCAGCCGTCGCATTCGTCACCGTCGGCTTCCAGAAGGTCCTCTGCTCAAACACCGCCGCAACCAGCAGCGAGTTCATCCGCGTCAACTCCACCCCCGGCACCCTCGGCGTCCAGGGCCTCATCTACAACGTCAGCGCCGCAAAGTCCCCCGCGAACCTCTCCTTCACCGCATTCGCCCCCGGCGTCGACATGACCCAGTTCTTCCAGCGCGCCGCCTCCGACTTTCCAAAGTGCAGCGGCCTCTCCGCCCGCGCCGCCCTCGACGCCCCCTGCACCACCATCACCCCCTGCCAGCTCGCCAAGCCGGACGCAGCGACCTTCAAGACCCTCGGCTTCGTCCAGACCGCCTTCACCGTCGGCTACTCGTGGGACCAGGTCGGCGCCCTCCCCAACTACATCGTCCTCGACGGCGCCGTCCTCAACATGACCACCTACATCCTCAACCACCCCTCCGCCGTCCCCTCCGACCCCGTCGACGCCGCCCTCCGCACCCTCCTCGCCAGCTCAAACACCGCCAGCGGCAAGGACGGCACCCGCCTCTTCTCGTCTCGCGCCAACCTCAAGGACGCCCTGCCCTGCCTCCAGCAGCGCTACTATGCGGGCAACATCGACAAAATCACCCCCGGCTGCTTCATCACCTCCCTCGTCCTCTACCTCGGCCTCGGCGTCATCTTGGGCCTCGTCCTCATCCGCTTCGTCATGGCCATCATCTTCAAGTGGTACATGTCCCACCGCCTCGCCGGAAACCCTGACAGCAAGACCCTCGACCGCTCCGCCATCAGCCCCGCTGTCATGCCCGAGGGCGCCAACGTCTCGGTCGACAACAAGAACGGCACCGCGCCCTGGGCCAACGGCCCCCGGAAGCTCGCAAAGGGCGCGCCTTTCAAGCCGCCCCAGTCGCTCGCCTCCACGTCGAGCCGCACCCTCGTCAACTCCGACTCGTCGCCCGTCGTGAGCCTCGCCCAAATCGGTGCCGAGCTCTTTGCCGTCTGCCTCGTCACCTGCTACTCCGAGGGCGAGGAGTCCATCCGGACCACGCTCGACGCGATATCCAAGACGACCTACTCGGACGCGCGCAAGCTCATGTTTGTCGTCGCGGACGGCATGATCACCGGCGCGGGCGAGAAGCGCAGCACCCCCGACCTCTGTGTCAGTCTGCTCGAGGCCGACCCGCGCTTCGGCGAGCCCATCCCCATGAGCTATGTGTCGGTCGGCTCCGGGGCCAAGGGCCAGAACCGTGCCATGGTGTATGCTGGTCATTACAGTGCGTCTTTTGCGTCTTATTTTTATCTCTCACTGACGCGGCGCAGCCGTGGCGGGACGACGCACACCCACCGTCATCGTCGTCAAGTGCGGGACCGAGGACGAGGCGGCATCCGACCGAAAGCCGGGCAATCGCGGCAAGCGCGACAGCCAGCTCATCCTCATGAATTTCTTTTCCCGTGTCACGTATAACGACCGCATGACCCCGCTCGACTTTGACCTCTTCCGCAAGCTCCATATCCTAATGGGCGTCACCCCCGATTTCTTTGAAGTATGTTTGATGGTACGTCTCTTTTTTTTTGTTTTGTTGGCGTGACGCATTGATCTCGGTGCTGACACGCTGCAGGTGGACGCTGACACGACCGTCTTTCCCGAATCGCTCCGGCACCTCGTCAACTGCATGCACCACGACCAGATGATTATGGGTGTTTGCGGCGAGACGCGGATAGCCAACAAGCGCACGTCATGGGTCACCGCGATCCAAGTGTTTGAATATTTCATTTCCCACCACCTCGCCAAGGCCTTCGAGTCGGTCTTTGGCGGTGTTTCCTGTCTTCCAGGGTGTTTTTCCATGTTCCGGCTCAAGGCCCGGAAATCGACCGGCGACGACTGGGTGCCGCTCATTATAAAACCCGAGATCGTCAAAGAGTACAGCCAAAACGAGGTCACGACACTCCATCAGAAGAACCTCCTGCTTCTCGGAGAAGATCGTTTCCTCACCACGATCCTTCTCCGCACTTTCCCAAACCGGAAGATGATGTTTTTGCCGCAGGCGCGTTGCCGCACGATCGTCCCCGACACCTTCTCCGTGCTGCTCTCGCAGCGGCGGCGATGGATCAACTCGACGATCCACAACCTCATGGAGCTTGTGCTCGTGCGCAACCTCTGCGGCACGTTCTGCTTCAGCATGCAGTTTGTCGTGTTTATGGACCTCCTCGGCACGGTTGTGCTGCCCATTGCGATCGCGCTCACGTACATCCTGATCGTCGGGACGGCGCTCGCGCCACCCAAGTCCTTCGAGGAGGCGATCCCCGTTATCCTTCTCGTCGCTGTCCTCGGTCTCCCCGCGATTCTCATTCTAATCACGACCGGCAAGATTGTGTATGTGTTTTGGATGATGGTTTATCTCATCGCGCTGCCCGTGTGGAATTTCCTGCTACCGGTGTACGCGTTTTGGCATTTTGACGATTTTTCATGGGGAGAGACGAGGTGCGTTTGTTTTGTTTTGTTTGTCCCCACAAAACTGACAAAATTCTCCAGAAAAGTGGAGGGTGAGCAAAAGGACAAGGGGCATGGCGCGGGCGGCGGTGCTGTCGGCGCGGACGTACCCCTGCGGCGGTGGGAGGACTGGGAGCGCTCGCGACTGAGAAAACTGCGGCGCGAGGAGCGGCGGAGGAGAGATTTTGATCGCGCGCACCCTTCTGGCTTCTTTGCCGGCGACGGCGATCTCCTCTCTGTCAACGACTCGCGCAGCCAGTACGACGGCTCGGATACACTGTCGCTCAATTCTTCCGACGACGATCACTGGGGCCCCCAGATCGGGGCGTACAACGAACACAATGCCAAGTACCCGCCGCCACCCGTGGGGCTGCAGCCGCCGCAGGACGCGATCGCCTCGGCCGAGACGCTCGGCAGCGATGAGCTCGAGGCCATGCTCGAGATGGGGTTTGACGACACGCCAACGAACGCCCCGCCGGCACATCGGTACCAACTGCAAGACGCGTCGACGTCGTCCGTGCAGCTGACGAATGTGCGCGGCAACGGATATGCACCCTTAATACGATCGCCCACGGGACAGCAACCACCACTGCCCAATGTCGTCTACTCGCCAACGACACCGACGGGCCCATCAGGGCCTGGGCGGGGCGCGCGGCAGGCGACGTCCCCGGTACGGCGTGGAACGGGCGAACAACGGTACGGTCCTCTGGGACCTCTGGACCCTGCTACGCGATTCTAGGACCGCCTCGTCCCTCCACGCTATACCCCCACGCTACTGTCGAGTAATACATATAATACCCTGCATTTTGTTGGTCGAATTTTCGCTGCAATTGTCGTCCTTGCATTCATCCATTCCTTTACCTCGTAGCATCGTTTTGCGGAATACAAAAACTAGACAGTTAAAAGATAATTAATTGCGGGATAAGGTCCTGATCGGGCGCACTTATTGTATGTAGTACAAACGGACTAAGAGCACTCGATCCTTTCTTCTTTACCACCACGACGCTGGGTTGTATCAAGTCATTTGAAGAGGCAGGCGCTGGCAAGTCCATATTGTTTCCTTGAGCCCCGTTCCTCAAAGCAGGAGCCAGCTTGAACGCCATGTCTCGCCTTTTGGAGTCGCTGCCGCATCCCCTGCTCGACGGTGAGCTCTGTTTTGCAGCTTGCGCGCCAACGCGCTGCTTGACACTGCAACCCAGAAATCGTCGACACCACCCTTCTCCTCGCGCCTGCGCTGCGTCGCACGTTTCTTTCATCACTCGGCTCGTGCCTGCATGCCTCGGCCGTCCGCGTTCTCTTCCACACGGTCTCACTGCAGGACAACGCCCGCGTATTCACCCCGGAAGAGGCCGCGTCCAAGGCCGGTGCGGCGTACCCGGTCCTCTGCAACCCCGCCCGCTATGCCTCCATCGTCAAGACCCTCGTCATCGCCGACCCGGCGCTCCCCGAGGACAACGCGCCACTGCATGACGACGCCCTGCGGCCGATTGATACAGAGCATCTCGCGCGCCTGCTCGAGATCTGCGCCAACATGGAGGCCCTTGTCTGGGAGAGTGCGTTCCGCCCACCGGACGGCCTGTGCGAGGTCTGTGCCTCTCTTCCAACGTTTTCGGTCCGGTGCTTCACGCGCGATTTTCTAGCTGCTCGCTGAGCACAACCCGCGTCTTTCGCGAGTGGTCTTCGCGTCGCCGCCCCTGTCGCCGCCACGGTACAGCCTCGCGAAGTGGGACGCGCCCTCGTTGCCACTGCTCAGCGGCATCTCCTTGACAGCCCTGCGCCTGTGCCGCCTCTCGCAGGCCGGCGCGCGCGCATTCTCGGCACTCCTCGATAATCTTGGCGACGAGTCTCTGTTGGAGTGCCTGGACATTGACTTTGTCTGGTTGGATGATTCTCTCTGCGAAAAGATTGTCGGCGCCGGCCGGAAGATACAGAAGCTGACCCTCACAACGAGCGGCACCAAGTTGAGCGACAAAGGCATTGTTTCTATTCTCGAGGGGTGCGATGCGCTGGAGGAACTTGTCCTCGACGAGGTACAGGGTAAGCGCGATGCGGAGCTTGTGTTTCCCCCCTCGAGCCACGGACTGATTTATTTACCAGGAAGACTAAGTCGGACTCTCTGGACGAAACCGGCCTGTTATCCCGCTGCTCTCAAAACGTTGCGAATAGTTATTGCCGAAACGGGACCACACCACTCTTGGGCGACGGATCATTTGGACTCCCTTCACGCCATTCCTCTTGGATCCCTTTCATCTCTTGAAATCGTCCGGCGGGAAGCGCCGCCCACCCCACACTGCGGCGTCGCCATATACGATAATACCGTCGACGACGCTGTGGCCTTGAAGCCAATACCTCCCGCATTGATTGATCGAATTAAACAGCAAAAAAGTCAAATGACGTCTTTCCGGTGTGATTTTTGGTCGTTTTCCATTGCAGACATCAAGCTGCTCCTGGAATGCTCCCCCAAGTTGGAGGTTTGTGATTGTTATCCCGACCAAGGCCTTTTGATTTTGAGCAGCCAATTATATGTAGCGCACGCAGCTCTGCCTGGACGCGCCGTTTTCCAAGTTGCTGGGTCTCACGTCTACTTTTGCCTCGCTCTCGAGTCTGCGCACCTTGTCCGTCTCTGTTACTCCCGTTCACGCACCCGGAAAGCCCCCGGCCCCGATTCTTCCTACTAGTAGTCCACCGACATCGCTGCCGACGCCCACAGATTCCCCCGTGCTGAAATCAAGATCTGTGCTCCCTCAACTTTTGGACTTTGATCAGATGCAGAACCAGACGTGCCATCCAGAAACCCCTGGCGATCCCTCGATGCCGCTTCTGCGAGAGGTCAAGCGTTTTGTGCGCAAGTGCCCGCGGCTAGAGGTCATAGGTACGTCTGGGGACGCGATGCTTACCTTCCCGCGATCTCATAGCTCTCAGACTGGTATGGCAAAAACGGCCGGGGATCCTGGGTTATCACCCGACCAGCAACGTCGTCCAAGATTAGCGTCAATGTTTGTGTCGAATACATCGCGCCAAAAATCACGGAAGAAGTATGGAAGGCCATCATACGAGAAAAGTCCAGAGAAGATGCTGTGAAGAGAGGCTGGGGTGGTTTCGCCGAGGTCCAAAGAGCTGGTCACGACTGGATCGGAGAGACAGCCGACGCGTTTGCTGCAGAGCGCCTGGCCGAGAAGGAGAAGGAGGAAGTAACGTCTCCCGTGGAACGAGTAGGGAAACCGCGAGAATCGGGCAAGCGAGTGAGAATGCCGTCCGTCTCGATATCGTCATCCTCTGGCAGCGATGTCCTCCTCCCTTTAACACCAACGACTTCTCCTGTTCAACATACACCGCTCACACCCCCGCTTTCTGACTATTCCATATCCGAGGCCGACACAGCATGGCTCAGGGACTGCTCATCGTCGAACCGGAAGCGGTCCCCCTCGGAACCGAATACGCGGAACCTGGGGACCTCCAAACCAAGAACACGCAGCACGACAGCCGCTTCAAATGTGAAAGAGACCGCAGGTGACCGCAGCGCCGGTCAGACCGGTGCCAACCGAGGCGCCAAACTCCCACGAGGGCGCGGCGGCACAAACTCGAATGCTCGAGGGACTCGGAAGTCCACCGGAAACAACGCCGAATCGTCTTCGGGACGTGGGAGAGGTGGGCGCGGGCCCAGGACGGCAAACGCTGAGTCAGTCCGAGGGAAGAGACCAGCAGCTGCGGCGTAGGACGCTTGACATTGAAATCCAAACCAAAGTGTACACTGTATTATAGTTCTGCGAATTCGCGAATAGCCAAACGTGGCTTTTGACTTGCCAAGTCGTTGTTGGCAAATTGACTTAAACAAGAGGGACGTGTTCGGTCAAAGCGGTGCTTGCAGGATACCGGGCCGTGTTTGCCGATCGCGCACAGCACTTCAACTCGGACTTGAACTTGCAAGACACGACATCTACGCCCACTTACCCTATCTCTGTTCTAATACCTGAGAATTCCTAGTTTTCGAGCGGTGGATGGCGCAGTCTAGAGATGCCTTGGTGCGTACGACACCCCTTTGCAACCATTCTGGCACTCATTTCTCTGGTAATCAGTGGGCAGCTGGCTACGACGAATCCGTGGAGGTCAACCAACGGGCTCTGATTGATAAAGTCCTTGCCCGCTACTCTGGAGAGTTTACAGTCTTTCGGGAGTTGCTTCAAAACTCGGACGACGCACAGTCCAAGAGGGTTGAGATCCGATTCCAAACTCAAGCTGCGTTGGACCGGAATGGGGACTCAAATGGACCCTCGAGTGAATTGCTACCTACGCCGCAGACATTACCGGATTTGAAGACCACCCTCGTGGGTAGTATGCATACATACATTACAATTCATGTCAATTTTGTTGCGTTAGTGTCACCAATGGACTTTCAAGAATGATGGAATGGCTTTTCGAAAGGAAGATTGGGATCGTCTCAAAAAGATTGGTATGCCTTCTTGCCTGGATGAACGACTTTAATGTGATAACCATACTAGCCGAGGGAAATCCAGACGAAGAGAAGATAGGTGCTTTCGGTGTTGGTAAGTCGCGGCGTATCAACAGAGTTCCCTCATTATTGAAAAACTCTCAGGATTCTATAGTCTGTTTTCTGTCACCGACGATCCGATGGTCAAGTCTGGAGGTTCGCCGTCTTCTTTCAATTTGACAGGCATTAACTTATGCAACTTCTTAAATAAGATGAATGGATGGGGTTCTACTGGAAAGACAATAAGGATCAGGTATGCCTTGACGCATGGATCCAACAGAATTTCACCACCCGTCCGTTCTTTTTAGCTTTTTGCTCGGCGAGGCCCTTTGCCGCAAAGAGACCCTGAAGACTCAGTTTGGACATCATTCGAGATGCCATTGAGACAACCCGTCCCAATGCCAGTCGCTTTCGACTTCACGCGATTCCTTGCATCATCAATAACGTTTATGGCCTACCTTTCCGAAGTCAGCGTCTATTTCGATGATAAGCGTCTCGTGAAATTGCGAAAAGAGTCTGGCATACCCAAGGCGCTGGGTATTCCTAAAAGTCTCCAAAGCCGTAGTCGCCTCGGAATGATGAACGTCACGGCTGTCAATTCCACTTGTAAGGAACCTCGGTTCAAAAGACTATTTCACTAATCTTACATCTACGACTAGCCCTTCGAATCCAGGCAGATACCATGCGCTGGGTTTATTCATCCGGCACTGAAAAGCCTCAGCCTCTTGCTTTGAAGCAACCAAAGGCTTCCGCTCCCAGCCTTTTCAGCTGGTTTGGCCTCAGTGCTACTCCGCAACGTGTAGCGACGCCTCTGCCTTCGATAACGCCGGAAGAAGTTGTAGATCCTCTAACAGTGAACGAGACAAGTGTTTCATTGTCGATATTTTCGGCCGATGTCAATGTCCGCATGGATAAAAATGTTGCGGCGGAACTGTATAGATCTACGAAGAAAAATCCGCCCAATAAAGTCAAGTACGAGCTGATTTATGTGCGTTTGCTTCGGTAAATTCCGCGACTCCACGTGACATGTCCATCCTACTAGACAGCGAAAGATGAATATGACGCGAGCAAGAAGGAGGATGAAAAGCAACCATTCGCTACAGGTAGCATTTTCCAAGGACTTCGTGCCGATATTGAGGGGTATGGACCGTGCTTCTGCTTCTTTTTTTTTCATATTTACACCCTCCTCATTTAGGACGGGATCTGCGCGTGTGTTCATCGGTCATGCCACTGGCCAAACAACGGGTCTAGGAGGGCATATGGCAACGCGTTTTATTCCCACCGTCGAGCGGGAGTCAATCGATCTCATGTACTTAATGCCGCACTACATCGAGAACTTTGCTGACTAGAGTAATTTTGCAGGGATAGAAATGTCGCCAGTAAGAGTTTTTCCCAATCTCCTGTTCATGTGCTTATTTAAAATTTCATAATCAAGTGTGGAATAAGGAACTGCTCTGGGTTGGAGGGTTCCTTGCTAGAACAGCATACGAACGGGAGCTTGCGGACGTGAACAATCTATGGAACGGAGCCATTCAACCAGGGTCGTCCTCAGAGAAAGACATGGAGCTACGGTCCTGGCTGCAGGGCCGATCCCTTCACGCCCTTCGATTCTTCACTTTTCATCAGTCCACACCGTCCGCGGACGTCTCTGCTCTTATGGAGGCGGCATTCTTCTCCTGTGCACCAAATCAGGATTTCCCGCTGATGTCGACGGCCGGGGTTCGCCAGGCGTCAGCAGTGCGTTACCCAGATTCCACATTTAGTTTCCTCAGGGAACTTCCGGTTTTACCCGATGAAGTCATAGCTGGCGCCCTTCCAATGGTTACAGCATTGAAAACGCGAGGCTTGATAAAACCCATCACTTTCCAGGATGTTTTGGCAGAACTGCGATCCCGCCCGCTGGCTGAGGCAGACATGACTGCGTGCTTGAATTGGTGGATCAAAATACACACTGGCACTGCTAACCAATCTCAGTTACTGTCCATTCGAACGGAGCTTCTGAATGCCGCAGTTTTAATTATCGGAAAGCCAGGAAGCGCAGATGAACAAATAATACAACTGAGTGGCATCAAGACGTTCATGAACCCCAGGAGCCCCATCCCGTTGGATGGCCCCCTTCCGAGCCATCTTCTCCCCATCGTGGTTAGCAAGCGGTTGCCAGCGACATCCATCGCTACCTCATTTCCTTGGGTCGAACTCTCGATTGCGGATTGGTTGCGGCACATATGTAGCCCTGCAGTTCGAGGTCCCACTAGCCCTGTGGCTTTCAATCTCAATCTGTCTGCTCCTTGGGCTGAGCGTGTCCTTGCAGTCCTCACCTCGGCGTGGCCGTCTTTATCCAATGATGCAAAAATCGACATCGTAGCCATTCTGAAGGATGTCCCATGCATACCGACCTCTGGCGGTCTCAAAGTTCCAGAAGAATCCTATTTCGTCAAGGCGGATTTATTCCACGATCTACCTATAGTCATCCTTCCTTCTGGGGCCGCTGTTAGGCCAGCTCTCGAGCGAGTTCTTCAAGCACTAGGTGTTCGTAAGCACGTTGATCTGCAGGTCGTGTTCAACAGGTAGCTCTTTTTCTGAAACGCTCTTCTTGGTAGTGACTGTTTTTGAAGGATGATAAAAACAAACGAGTGGTCGATTTTCGAACTCACGAAATATCTTGTGGACGTGAAATCCGTAAAACATTTGTTCTTCCTCACCGAGATGGCCTCCTCAATTTTCTTTACAGTCCTTGACAGAGGCTGAGTGGACGAAGTTGAGAATGACGGCTGCATTCTCCAAGGAGGCTGGAGTCGGAGAGACAAACCAGAAACGGACGCAGTACTTGGCTAAGCAACTGTATGAACCTGTCGACATCTTCCGGCAACTTGGGCTGCCTGTAATAGACTGGGGGCAACATAAATGGAAAGCGTCTTCTGACCAAGGTTCGTACGAACCGCTATAGTTACAACGATTTATGATTGATTTCCTCCTAGCGAAACTTTTGTTTGAACTGGGTTTAATTCGGTACCTGGGATATGTTGCGTGAACTGAATGGCCTGCTCACCGGTTGTGTAGATACCCATCTTTGTCAACGCTTATCAGTCTTTGTGCCAGTCCGGACGCCAGGGTCAGTGTCCCTGCATACTACGCGTTCTATACCTTCCAACAGTTCATTCTAGATCCGACCTATTGCACTCAAGTACCTGCTCGATAATATGACTACTCGCTACAATGATTACAGTCCTGCAAACTTCTACGAGATCGCCTATATTCCTGCACTGAAAGATGGGAAACCGGTTATGGGGACTCCCAAAGATGTCCATCTTCTTCCCTCTTCCTTCGCATCGTTTCTTATCGTCCCTTAGGTCTTCGCAACTCAGGATTGGGCGATATTTGGGTATCTTATTTTTGCACCCAATCCCCAGCCGGACGCTGCTCTCAAATTAAAGATTCAACAACACCCGCCCGCCTCACGTCTAGTAAGCCTACTTACGGCGACACCTCCTAAAAGCGAGGTCGAAGCTCGCAAATGGTTCACTGTTTTGGCGGGGCGCATCTCAGGTTTGTTAGCACCGGCATGACTGACAGCATTCACTTAACCGCCCTTCAGACTTCGGCAATACGGAACTGAAACAACTCTCACAAACCGCCATGGTACCAACTCGGTCACTAGGTCCAAAGGATCCACCATTACGCTGGCTCCCCCCGACGCAATGTTTCTTCGGTTCGCATGAGAGCGCTGGATTTCATTCCAAGCTCTTCGTATTTGTAGATTTTGGAACCGCAGCCAATGGATTTCTCAGCGCTTGTGGAACCAAACAATCTCCGAGCATTGAAGAGGTGAGCTTGATGCTCTTGGCAGATCCCCACAGATTTTATGAGCTGGCGGCGGGACCAACCAAGTGGGTTACCATTAAAATCTATCCGGAGTGTCCCTGATCAACATTTGTTAAAGCTTTTTGAGTGAACTTCGCAATATCGCTGTCAACAGTCGCCAAATTGCTTCTGGGACCTTGAACAAAATGAAGAAAGCACCTATCCTGTTAGGAACTTTGCGCCGAGGCGCGGTCGATTTAGACGACGACGAACGAGATCTTCAATATGATTTGAAGAGACCCGATCAGATTGTTATTGCGGACGACAACAACGCCCTGCAGAACTTTGGAGACTCCTTGTTCACGGCGCCCCAGGAAGGTCAGTGCTCCATTTTAGAATGAAGGTCGATCCTAATTTTTTTTGGGTTGAAAAAAATAGATATCCTCGAAGGTTTGAAGCGCTGTCCCTGTCCCTATCAATGACCTAATCGCACCCTCCAGAGTTCTACGCGCTTTTAGGGTCTCGGAGACTGAGTTCTCTGGTCAAGGAAGAGTACAAAACCAGCTCGGAAATCAAGGACTCACGGACGGCTGCTGAAATCCGTGCGCTGATTTTGGAGCGGCTTCCTTTGTTCCTGCATGAACATACGCATGCACGCACTCGGGTGACGTTCAACTGGCTGAACTCGGATGCACATTTTATTGTGACCAGTTTTGGCAAACTTTCCGTCACCAAGACCCTGGTGCTCGGTGAGCTCCGAAAATCGCGGACACAAGAAGCATCTGCGGTTGCAAAGAGAATCGGTGCGGGACCAATCCACCTGTGGTACGCATCAGGTCTTCTTCCGTCTTTTGCTCCCGCCAACTTCCTCTTAACTGTAGGCTGGCGGGAAATGCTCAAGTGGATATGTACGAGTAAGTTTTGGTGTGGACGGTTAAGCTCGGATATGTGTGAATTCATTCTTTATTCAGGGTGGCCACATCCCTTAATCGCCTCTTGTTCGATTCGCCGAAGACAAATGATGCGCTTTTGTTCATGACGATCCTTTCGACTGACCTGAAGGCTCTCAAGCGAAGAGGATATAATGGTACGTTTCTCGAATGTCATCTCAAGTGCCTTACTTACCCGAGTCGGTAGTGGACAGAATTTTGAGGCAACAAAATGCGCTCCGTCAGGCAGCAGCTGATGAGGCGAAAAGCAAAGCTGAACATGCTCAGCTCATGTCCAAGCCGACTCCCCCTGCGATGCCGACCACCACTACAACGAATATGCCACTGCCCGAGAAACTGGCAGCCGGGCCAACTCCACCGCCCCCTGAAGCGAAGTCGCGTTCTACGAGTGTGATCCAACAACTGAAGCGTAAGATAAATACAACGATGCATCCTGGGGACAAGTCAGGACCTTCTGCCCCGCCTATTCCGAATCTAACACATCCTGGACCCCAATCTGGACCCCAAACTGGAACCCAACATGGACCCCAACCTGGTGGACCTTCTGCACCCAGACCTTCATCCAAAGCAGTGACGCCCTTGAGCCATATATGTGAACACAAATGCTTGATGTTCGTGTTGTCCGCTCTTATCTTTATTCCCCAGCGTCGAATATAGACATGGCTATTCAAGCTTGCCGACCGGAGTCTGGAAACCTTTTGAGGAACAGAGAACAGATGCAGCAGGTTCAAGAGTCGTTAAACGAAGGTTATTGTGATATTTCGGGTCGTGTGGGGGATCTTACGGTCGTTGGTAAGCCGGTAGTCTCTGATGCCGTGAGTCGGCGTTTATCTTGCTATTTAGGTGAAATTGGGAACATCAAGGTCTATCTCTCGCAAGGTAATGGGCGATCTCGACCAATTTGGCATGGGTGTTGATGCCTTATTTAGAAGTGCCTGACCCGCACACATTCATGCCGACAAAATACGAGTCTCTCACTCGATTTGTGCCAATCATGACAGGTCTTGCGCAGGTGTACAAGTACGAAGCTGTTACTTTGTATCTGTCGCGTGAGACTGATATCCTGTGCAGTCTCCCATTGACAAGCTTGCATATTTTCTATGATCTCGACGGAGGGCTCATCGCGTTTAACCGCAATGGAAGCATCTTCTTCAACCTGCGGTATTACGAAGCATGGCGTAAGCAGTGGTCTGAGGTGTCGTGGCGCCTTGCCTGATGAAGCTTTTGTAGATGACGCTGATGTGAAAGCTGGTCGGACGAAGGCGGCGTATATATCCTGGTGGGTCATCTCAAAGCGTTCCACGGACTTTTCTCAAGTACCTAGGTATTTTACACTGGCGCACGAGATTGCGCACAACCTAGTCCAACCTCACAACTCGGAGTACGTGGTTTTGCTCCGCGTCTTGAAAGCGGACGACACTGACGATGCCACCAGACACGAATTTTATTTCTCTGCCATCTGCGAAAAGTAAGTGCCATTCATTTACCTAGCTGCGATCCTGAGGACCACTCCAGGCATTTTTCTGCGATTTCTGAGAGACTGTAGACTTGTTAGATTAGATTGTGTAATAATTATGTAATATAATGATCGGTAACCGGCCCGCTGGACTACTATTTGCCGCTCGCGGCCGCAAACCGACTTCGGTGGCCCGTGCGAGCCGTGCGACGCGTGCTGTCGTTCGCTGCTCACGCGCACGACTGACACACTGCCGCCACCCCTTCCAACGCCGTGCCTTTCGCCACTCTTCTTCCCCCAACACATCTCTCACCACCCCGGTGCACCCGTAGGTAGGCAGCCATCCGTCTCATCTGCGTTGTTGTCTGAAAAGACGGTCCCAGCATCCAAATACCAGCATGGACATCAGTACCAGTGTACTCAAACCCCCCTCCGTCTCGTCGATACGCCGACGGAAGCCCATGCATACATACCAGTCCCCGGCTGTTGGGGACAGACCATCAACTGTCCTCTCCGCGTTGTCCCAAAAACTCGCGTCTACCTCCGCATCGGCATCAGCGTCACTTAAATCTACTCCAGCACCCACCACCAACATCGTTGTCCACACAGGTCTCTTCCCACGCAAAAAGTATCCAATGGCGCCGCCGCTCCCCTTGTATCATCCCCTCGGTCGCCTCGCACTTTCGCTACCTCCTCTCGAGCCATCGAACTTTGGCCACTCCACTCCGATCAGCATAGACGACTCTGACGCGGGCCGCCGCCCATCGGCGCGTTCGCGCCGTCCCGCCGCGAAATTACGCGACGCAGAGGAAGACGACCCTCCGAGCGGACCTGCGCCCATATCCAACGTCAGTGCGATTGCAGCGGTCGCTGCTCGCGAGATCAAGGAAAAGGCGTTGTCGCCGCGCAAGAAGCGCGCTGGTGGTGCGAAGAGAAAACGCAAGGATTTGGATGACAGCGACGCGACGTATCCCGCTAAACGAGCGACTCGAAACCCGCGCGGCGCTGCAAATGCAGTCGACGACGGCTCCCCGAGCGACTCGGTGGCAGCTTTACCGGATGTAACCCCCACTCCCGAGCCAGCCGGTGAAGTGCAGGATGAGAGCAAGAGACCGGAGCGTCGGTCGACGCGATCGAGCGGTGCTTCGAGACGACGTGATTCGACTGCAAGCTCGGCCTCTGTCGGGAGTCGGGAGGCGAGTAAAATCAATGGCACGGCGGAGACCCCGAATATCGATCCCGACGCGGACATGGTTAACACCGGTGAAACGAAGGAGGCGAAGGAGGAGGGTGAGGTCAGCGAAGAGGCCCCCTAACCTCTTGGTGTAGATTCGAGATCTACCAACTTCCTTCCAGATCGGTACCATACTGCTCCAATCTGCTCCAATCTTGTAATACATTTTTCCTGTCATGTCGAGCTAAATAATTAATAGACTGCACTAGTCGGCGGCCGACCGGCCCCAGGCATGTGAAATCTGGCTGTGAGAGTCGTTCCTAGCTTTTCTGGGACTGACCGCCGACTCTGGCCAACTCGCAGTGTCGCCTGCGGCACTTGGCGAGCAGCACAACACGCAGGGCCAAGCCAGGGCGGTTTTATTTTCCAGGCCCCGCCTAATATTGACGGACTACGCCTACACGCGGATCGCGACCCTAATCGAGTATTGCAAGAAAGCAGCCTAGATCCATCTATTATTTTCCCCACATTCCCCACGTTTTTCCCCGCGGGGTAAGTGCTGGAATATGTTTCTCTCTCTTCTGTAGCACGGAAGCCGCACGGCATTGGAGGATCTCCGCACTCGGAGGCCGTCGCGTTCCCGTGGCTGTCGTGGATACAAGAATCTGCCAAAAAATACGCTCAAAAGGATTCCTAGCAAGAGGACTGTCACGGAATGCAACAGTGCCATCAAAGTTCTCAGGTGCCCGGGAATCAGATTTAGTGCTCGCGTGACGCAACGCCCCGCACTACCATGCGGTTCTCATTCCAAACTGGAGACTGCTTGATGGGTCGGATCTCGCGCTATATACGAGCCGGCCGCTGAAAAAATGCGTGAGCCCACCTTGTTCTGACCTCCATCCAACTCAACCATGGAACAGGCAAGACGGAGCAGCGGGATCTACGATCACCCCGCCCACAGCGCGCAAAGCCTTGCGTCCGATGCAGGTTTGGCAGGTATGCCGCTTTTTATTTTTTTCTGTGTCTGTACACAAAATCCTGACTTGGGCATTTTAATTCAAAGGCCACGCAGCGCCTCAAGCTGGAGCCTCTCGGTTCACTGAGGTGGCCACAACCACTGGTGCGGGTGTCCCGGTCGGCGGGAGCGGCCCTGGCGCGACTGCCGGTGAACAACAAACCGCGCCAGCACCCGCGCAGCCCGCCCGCCCGCCCTGGTACCGGCGGCGCGCTTTCATCATTTCGCAACTTATTATAATACCATTGGGGATCGCTCTGATTTTCATCCTGCTATGGCCGGTCGTCCGTGCCATCGCCCAACTGGTTGTTAATCGCAGCACTCTCGACATCCAAGTTGCAGCCATAACAGCGCCTGCAAATGGCTCGTACGTCGCGGCCTTTCGTGTTTTTTTCTTCTTCTCTGCTCATCGTGTCCCAGATTCAATTTGGCAATGCAGGGAACCGTCGCACACACCGGTATTATACCAGCTACCATCACGTTCCCCAGCCCTGTCAACGTTTCGTGGGTCCCAAACGATGGCGGGCCAGAAATTCCTCTCGGCTGGCTGGCACTGGACACCCTACACGCCAAGGGCAAAAGGGCGACCATAAACCAAGCGGCAACACCGTTCACAATTTCGAACGAAACTGCCTTTGGTCTTTTCGCCGCGCATATGATCACCGATCCGACGTTTACTTGGCGGCTGCAGAGCTCCAACCTCCGGGTTCAGGCAGCAAAATTCCCGCTGTCAAAGGGTGAGCGAGCTTCCATACACCAAGTCTTCTGCAAGTCTAACTGGTAACCAGGGATAAAGTTCAACAAGCTGATCCAGCTCAATGGTGCGTTCGTCAGAGTTCCATAATTTGATGACATTCTAAATGTCCTTGTACAGGCTTCCAGAGCTTCAACGGAAATGTTACCGTCCAAGATTTCCAGCTTCCGAGCGATAACCCTGCCGGCGGGATCAACTATGTTGCCGTTACTCAGTTGAGGAACCCAAGGTATTTTCCACGCCTATCCAGCAATGGGTTGAACTTATACTCTGCGGCAGTCCATTCTCGCTCAACCTGGGTACGGTCGTCTTCTCGCTCAGCTATAAAGACGTGGATTTGGGCCTCGGCACAAGCACTGACACGGTTATCGTTAGTTAAATTAGTCGTGGTCTATTTCCGCTCTCATTCTCTGCATGCAGGCTCCCGGTCCAAACAACATAACCTTGAAAGGGGTTCTACACAGTCACACCGATCCCTCAGAGCTTGGTGCATAAACGTTCCCTCCAACTTTTGTAAATTTATCCTGACGCCCGTGCAGTCAAGGTCTCCGAACTGTTCACCAATTACATAAACAGCGAGGTCTCTCAAGTTATCGCCACCGGTGTATCAACACTTCAAGCCGACAACTCGACTGTGTCATGGCTTAGTAGCGGTTTGCAGTCTCTCAAGCTCACCGTCCCGCTCGTGTCGCCCACGCCCATCGATCCCATTCGGACCATTGAGATTGGGAATTTTGACTTGGTTTTCTCTGAGGATACTCCGTGGTCCCCGTCTGCAGCCAGTAACACCGTCAAGGCGTCACTTGGTAGGAACGCTTGCGACCAAGTTTGCGACTTGACTGACTCCCTCGCAGAATTGCCTTTCGGATTCAATCTTGCCATCGGAGAAATTTCCAACGAGTTCAACATCACCATGGCGGACGGCAGTACAGTGGCTGGTCTTTCGACTGTGAGTCTGTCAACACTACGACAAGTATCGCGGAATCTTATTGGTCATTTAGCCCCTCGGAGCTTCAACGTCGTCAATCTCCGTGCTCGGTCCAACGAACACGACCGGTGTCGTCGACATCAGCATTAGCAACACCAATCTGAGTTGCCCCGACCCGGATCACCCGACGTTCTCTACTTTCAACACGGACCTCACCAATATGGCCGTTGCGCCCTTCCGTCTCATTGGTCACTCGAGCACAGTCGCCAACATGTCCATTGGCCAGATTACTCTCAACCCCATCAAAGTCAATGTATCCACGTCGCTCCAAGGTCTTCAGGGTTTAAAGGGAATGACGACAATCAATACCGTCGACGTCCAGGGTGGTACGACCGAAGGTATAACCCTCGGGATTGGAGTAACCATTGTCAACCCGTCCAACTTGAAGCTAGCTCTGGGGGATTTGAGTGGGTTTCTACTCTACTGCTGTGGCTCCCGAGACTTACTTTTCTTCTGATAGCTTTGGAGCTCTTGAGAGACGGCGTTTCCCTTGGGACGGCGGTCTTACCCAATTTGGTTCTCAATATGGGGAACAACAGCATTCAGGCCAAGTCGACGTTCGAAGTAATGCTTGCACACATCCCTGTTTTCGTCCGCTGATTTATTGACATCAGGCGAACAAAAGTCCTCAAGGATTGGATACTCTCAACGATTTCGTCGGGAAGCAAGATGTCCAGCTATCGATCGCTGGATTCGACGGAACCACTCCCATTGCGTCGCTTTCGGCAGCTTTGAAGACGCTCGACATCGATGTCACTCTCCCAGCTTTGAAAACGAATTTGCTCGACACTGCCTCTCTCGAGATCTTATCGACGACCGGACGATCCAGCAACGTCAGTCACGTCAAGGTTTCTCTGGCGAATCCATTCACCACACCCTTGGAGATTACTGGCATCTCTTCCACGGTCTCTGCGTTTGGTGTGACCCTCGGTACCATCAGTTCGACCACCAAGTTTGCCAATCCGGGCAAGTCTACGACCACGTCGCCGGATTTGGATCTCGACATGAACTTTGACCCGGCAACACTCTTCTCCGTGACACGGAGACTTGCTCTTGAAGCAGGATTGGATGTCGCGCCTCTGGATAGCATCGTTGACCTTGGTGGCATTACCTATCTCCCTGCTGCGGCCACCAGCTCCTCGCCAATCAAACGCGGAGTTGAGCGACGGGACAATCTATTCACGCAAGTCGTATATCCTCCATCGCCACAATGCACACTGACTTTTCCTCAGCGGGTTCGACCTCCCAACGTTTGTTCAGACCGCTTTCAAGAAGTTGCAATCTGACGTCGAACTGACTGCCGGTGTCACCATCGGCGATTACCAAACTTCTTTGAAGTACACGCAGAATAGTCTTCCAACCAAGACCGACAGCTCACTCGATCTCATTCTCCCTGTTCTCGCTCAGCCGATCGTTCAAAGAATTGTCGGAGGGTCGCTCCTGGGGTCCGATCTAGTTCTCCTCCTGCTTGTCAGCTCATGCTAATCGAAGGACGCAGACTCGATACCGTGTTAATCAAAGACCCTCAACAAAGCTCATTCAGTAAGCTATGTTCATCCACGCTCCTACTCGAGTACTCACGGGGATGAAGCTTCTGTATTGAAGGGAGCAATTACTAACGCAGGTCCATGTGCGTGTGCTCATCTTTCAAATCGCCTTCAAAGTCGTTGATCTTCTGATTTTCTTCCAAGTCGATGCCGCGATTGCCTTTGGCGGGAAGGGCCTGACCGTGAACTGGGCTGGACAAGCGATTGGCCATATCACAATGGACCCTTTGAAGGTCGCAGCTGACACCGGGGCAACTCTTGACACAACGTCCACCTTCACTGTTGCTGACGTTGATCACCTGACCGCGTTTACCAAGGTTGGCCATATTTTGCTGTACTTGGTCGTGTTGCTCATGACCGCCTAGACACTGCTTACGGAAGAGAGCTTCGATTGGGAAATTACTGGGGATAACTTGACAGGTTCGTTTTCCCCATTTTTTTCGGTTAACATCCTTCTCATTCTCCTCGTAGTCAGCGCCCTTGGTAAGTCCCTGGCAATTTTGTGGTCCGGCCAGTAGATAACGTCTTTCAGGCATCGAGGTCTCCGGCATATCTGTCGCTTATCAAGTGTCGCTCAAAGGTAAAGTTGTCTCGTGTGGAATTGGTATCGCGATCTGAGAATTCTCGAAAGGATTCAATGGCCTGAAAGGCGGGGTGATCATTAAATCATTCGATTTACCTTCGAATGATCCGGCTGGGGGCATTCATCTCACCCTCGAGGCTACGGCAGCCAACCCATCTCAGGTTGGAATCGAGCTCAGCTCCTTGGGTTTCGAAACGTTCGTCAATGGCACAATGATCGCTCCCGTCACTTCCGGATCCGTCAATCTTGCTCCCGGCGGCACTTCTGCCCTCTCCCTTGTTGGTCGCTTGGTACCACAGAGTAGTTCTGAAGGCCTCGCCGTTGTTTCTTCTGTCTTCAACAACTTCGTGCATGGGCTCGACAGTAATGTCGTCGTTCAAGGTGCTAGCGCAGGACCGAGTGACGTTCGTACAACCTATCGTTTCCTGCACGTTGTATTGACTCCGTTGCAGGTAACATGGCTCAATGACGGTATCAAAGCGCTTCAAGTCGCTGCTGTGCTACCCAACCAGGGCGCACTTGAAGTCATCAAATCGATCGGTCTGAACGAATTGAAGCTAATGTTTACGGAGAGCACGGCATACAGCCCGCTTACTACCTCGACTTCCACGGATGCAGCGTTCACTCTGCCATTCGCGTTCCCTCTCGACATCACTGCTCTTGACCAGACGATCACTATAGGGTTCAAGGGAGAGTCGATCGCGCAGTTGGCGTTACCCAAAGCACCAACGAAGACCGATGTGGATGCCCGTATCATCCATCTTACTTTTGACGGGTTTGTTTTCCGGGATCTTTTCGCACTTCAATGTGTCTGACCAAGTTACCAAGGGTTCCGTTTGCTGTCTTTGATGACAAGCACTCAAACTTTGACGATTTCGTTGCTGCTACGACGGTTGGAGGCACTGAAACTTTGCATCTTTCTGGAGCAGCCAATGCGGATGCCCAGACGGCCGTCGGCCTGCTCTCTCTCACCGACATTTCCTTCTCGGTGGATTCCGATATCGAGGGCCTGCAGGGACTGAACACGAAGCCAGTGACAGTGGCGAATCTCGATGTGAACCATGGTTTCCCGGACTATCTGCTTATTAAAGTAGACTCGGCCCTGTTCAATCCAAGGTACGCCAATCAGTCTTGTCGGCTTTCGTGTATTTATGTGCCGTAGTAATTTGACCATTGGGACCGGGGATGTCTCATTCTCCCTGGACTTCCAGGACCAAACCATTGGTTCTGCTGATATCGTGCGTCTTCGTTAATATCTACGTTCTTTCGCGCTCAGTGTACCTCTCCAGAGCAACTTGATCATTGCACCTGGCAATGCGTCCTACCCAATCGACGTCCACTACTCGCCGCAGGGAGCCAGCGCTTTGACCGCTGGACAGAAGCTGCTTGAAAACTTCTTGCAAGGTGTCGATTCGGACTCCGCAATTGCCGGAACCACAGACTCTACACCGATTAGCTCCCTGAAGACAGCTTTGTCGGAAATTCTTTTGAAGCCTGTCACTATTCCTGCGATTCATCAGACATTAATCCAGTCCGCCACGATCGAATTCCCAACAGACATTGTCCAAACCGGATTCGCCGAGGCGTCTTTCACGCTGGCGAATCCCTTCACTGCGAGCATCAACCTGCTCACAGTCGGTGCCACGGCAACCTTCCATGGTCTCACTCTTGGGACGATCAATGCCGACGTCTCTTCGAATCCCATCCATGCGGACGGGCACTCATCGGTGACTTCAAGCTCCTTGCCAATGAAGTACAATCTCGAGCCTTTGGTGATCGTCCAATTCTTGTCGACTTTGGCTTCGCAAAATTCGGTAGATCTGGGACCCCTTGTGGCAATGTTCCAATATCTCGTTGACAACCCGGACGTCAAAGTTGCAGTGACTACCACTGTTGACACCGCGGCTCCTACTTGTGTCAGCGGGTCCCAATTTGATGTCGACGGTGCCATCCTTGCGACCCTGAAGAACCTAAAGGTCGATCTCGGAGTGGATACCAACGTGAAGCTCGACGATTTTGCTACTCCCTTATCGTTTGCACAGAACTCTATCCCAGTGGTGGTACGCCCGTTCTTCTGATGTTCTTACCTTCAAATCATAATCCCGCAATAGACCGACCAAACCGCTCTGTTCCTTATCGGCGCCGTTGCAGGTCCTATTGCCCAACATCTCGTTGATGGAGCTGTGCTTGCGTTCAATGAAGCCAACATCACGTTCGTTTTTTCCCCATCACTTTTTACCTCTTTGTTTGAACTTGCTTGCAGTAACATTTCGGATGACGGATTCGACTTGTCGCTTCACGGCTCCCTGACGAATGTAGGCCCACTCGATGCCCTCATTGCTTTCCCAGAACCACTTAGGTACCGTTCATTCATACTTATTCTGAGCATCTGTCTGAAAATGGACGCAGCGTCGTTTGGCAAGGAGAAAACATTGCTCAGATTGCACTCCCTCCTGGTTAGTGTTCATTTAATCACTCTGTGCTTGTCTGATCCATTCACAAAGTATGCGCTGCTGCTAACACTGGAGTTCCGGATTACACGACGAGTGCTCGGCTTACCATCACTGATTCCGCCAAATTCACGGATTTCGCTATATTCCTGCTTCACAACCCGGACTTTACATGGACCGTTTCAACTCCTAAACTGCGTCTGACGGCTCTCGGAACCATCTTTGATAACGTCGTGCTTTCGAAAGACATATCCTTCAAGGCGTTCAATGGCCTTCCCGGCGTCACTATTAGCAACTTCCAGCTGCCATCTGACGACCCTGCGGGTGGAATCCATATCGAAACTGACGCAGGGATTCCTTCCCCAGCTCGTTTGTGCTCTGCCGCTGTTTGCTTTTCGTCTTGCTGACAGCCAAAACAGAACTTGGTATCGACCTTGGTACCGTTGGATTCACGAGTTTCTTTATGGGATCCGAAGTTGGACGTCAGTAGTCTTTCACATCTCGGGTATCGCAGAAACTCATCGTTCACGCAGCTTTATCCGGCTCCGGCTTGTTCTTGGCCCCCAGTGCCACTACTAAGAGTCACCTCAGCGGGCGCATCATACCTCAGAGCGGCTCTGATCTGGATAACATCGGAGTGTTATTCAGCAACTTTTTGGCGGGCCAGAATCAAACTTTAACTGTCACGGGTGATTCAGTCCAGCCGGTATTTCATTTCCCTGAGCGCAGTCGATTTTTTGATACTCACCCGCATTATTTAGAGCGGTTCAAGTCAACCTGTGGCCTGGCTGAGCACCGCCTTCAAAACCTTGACGCTGGAGGTTATCCTTCCCGGCCAACAGTTCGACATCATTCAGGCCATTGACCTCGACCAATTGGCTTTGACCATGCTCACGCAGGACCAAGCCTTTGCTCCTTTGACGTCGTCCGACTTTACTGTTGCGAAATACAAGAATCCCTTCGGATTTTCCTTGCAAGTCGTGGCTGCTGGACAAGAGCTCCTAATCAGCGACCTCGGTCTTGACATTGCCAGAGTGCGTGCATTTGACAACTGGAATATATATGTATTCTTACTGTTCATCTCACAGCTTGTCCTGCCCATGGCTCCTGCGTTGGGTGGTGTGTCGACTGGAAATGTCGCCGACCTTGTCATCACTTTCCAAGACAAACCATTAACGGCAGTCACTGAAAATGGATTCCAACTGTTGTTCGCTGTTGTCACGTTGCTGCCCGAGGCGGACTTTGTGCTCTCCGGGAGCGCCAACGTCTCTGCGCGGACAAGCATCGGCGACGTCCTCATCACCGGTATTCCGTTCAACCTCAACTCGGCCATGACAGGCGAGTGGCATTCTTCTAGGTTTTTTGTTTGCTTCCATGGGCTGACATCGATTTTAGGCTTCAATTCTTTCGGAGGGACGGCTTCCCTGAGCAATGTGTCTGTAACTGGCAGCGGCGGCACCGACGGCAACGAGTTTGTCGTTGCACCCATCACGACGACGTTGCAGAACCCTTCCAACGTTTCCCTCAAAACGGTGGACATTTCGCTGCCGGTGATTTACAAGGGTGTGTCTATCGGAAG
The DNA here is from genome assembly GCA_029289555.1 of Mycena latifolia. NCBI lineage: Eukaryota > Fungi > Basidiomycota > Agaricomycetes > Agaricales > Mycenaceae > Mycena > Mycena latifolia. Next base: position 2,064,328 of record JARJLE010000002.1, read on the forward strand.
AGCTGCCATAGACGTGAGTTGTTCCTGTGGTACGATTTATTTCCGTCCGACTCACCTTCGTTTGACAGCCCTTCAATCTCGTCCCTGGCGAGAACACGATTGCTACGGAATTCCACTACGAGCCTGCGAACGCCAACGATACCGTTGCACAGAGCTTCCTGACGGATTTCATCACGGGCAACAGTGACTTGCCCCTGACTATCCAGGGTGACCTGCAAAGCAGCCCATTCGAGTCGTTGGCGCCTGCGCTGTCTAGTCTGACCTTGTCGACGAGTCTGCAAGGTACGTCGTGCTCATAGACTGAGAGTGCTGGAGTCCTGATTTGAGGCTTCTAGCCCTCAACCAACCCAATCTGATCACTCATGTCAGCGTATTCATCACTCTCGACTCGCTCGTGACGAATATCGTCAGCATCAACTTTGATGCAAGTCGTTCCATTTGAGGGCTGTTTTATTTCATGTCTGACGGGCGTTGTAGATGCAAAATCCACTCGACACCGATCTCGTGATCGAGTTTGTGCAGTCCAACGCGGGAGAATTCAACGAGACGTTTGCATTCTTTTCAGAGCCCATCGACGGTTTTGTTATCCCCGCGCACGGCTCGGCCAACTCTGGGACGATACAGAACGTGTTGTTGACGCAGGGGGCGATTGCGTCGTTGGCCATTATCCCGGATGGTAAATTGGATATTCAGGCGGCGGCGACCGTGCAGGTTGGGCAGAACGGGTACACCATCCCGTGGTTGCAGCTCTCGCAGGTGGCGGTCCCGACCAACTACACGCTGGATCTCTCCTTGGCGGCTATGAAGGGCAAGGCGGTCGCGATCAGCCAGTCGATGTCGGCGTCGTCCGCGTCGGCGTCTGCGTCGTCGTTGGCGTCGGCAGTCGGGTCCGCGTCGTCGTCGCCCGCCGTCGAGGCTTCCAACACAGCGAGCGTCCAGGCGTCGGCGACGGCCAGTATCAAGGACACGGCGAGCGCGACAGATAATACCCAGTCAACAGCCGTGGCTGAAGACGCCCAGTCGACAGCCGTGGTTGATAACACCCAGTCAACAGCCGCGGCTGAAGAGACCCAGTCGACTGCGACGGCAGCGCCAACCACTGAAGCCAAAGCCACGGAAGCGAAAGCAACGGCAGCGGCGACCAGTGCATTTCCAGAGACGGAAAACTCTACTGTGGTTCGTGCTGTTCCACATTCTGCTTGGTTGCTTGTGCTAATTTTTCGACGTTGCAGACCGCGGCAGCGGCGTCCGCCTCGGCCTCTTCTTGATGTAGCTTACGAACTATTGCTTTGATATCCTTATATTGGATTCTTTTTTTTTTTCTTTCTAGCATAACATACAAACAAGTATCCGTGTACGAAAACCCATCGAATTTAATGTCTTGACGTGTATTATGCGGGGGGGAGGAACGCGCCCCAGAGGAGGACGGAGAGGGTGCCCCAGAGGACGCTCCAGGTTACCCATGCGCGGCCCCACTTTGGGTGCTCGAGCAAGAGCCAGGCGGCGGCCCAGTAGGTGATGGGCATGGACGCGGCAAGGCGGAGGACGATCTGGGTGTGGGACGCGAAGAGGAGGATTGCGCACATGGCGAGGGCGTAGATCGCGTGCGGAGCGATGGACGGGTCGAGAAAGGCGCGGTGCGGCGCTGCGGCGGTGCGGGACGTGAGCCAGTGGCGGAGGTGGTGGATGCTGAAGGCGGAGATGGCGAGCAGCGGCGGGGCGGCGATGAGAAAATTGGGGAGCTGCTGGAGGGTCCAGTAGCGGAGGAAGCCCTGGTTCCAGTAGCGTTCTTGGACGTAGTAATAAATCAGCGGGAGGGGGCGGGCGCACCACGCGGCGGGGGGCGCTGGGCCGGCGCAGAAGGCGAGGTAGGCGGCGTAGTTGTGGGCGACGAAGGGCGTGAGGGGCATCGCGGACAGCGCGACGCAGGCGAGGACGGCGCGGAGGGAGACCTGGGGGAGAGGACGGATCGGCGAGGAGGGGATGAATAGGGTGAGAGGAAACGCACCGGCCTGCGCTGGAGGAAGGGCTGGACGAGGAGGCCCCAGACGATGAAGCCGCTCAGGAGAAAGCCGTTTGAGCGGAAGGCGGCAGCGGCGGTGAAGGCGAGAGCGGCGGGAAAGTAGCGCTCAGTCGCGCAATAGAGCATGCCCTTGTAGGAGAAATAGGTGAAGAAGGGCTCGGTATACGGGGCGAGAAAGAGGGTGACGGGGCTGCTGGGGAGCAGGGCGAGGACGGCGGCGAGGCGGGCTTGCGCGGGGGAGGCGAGGTGGTGGAGGGAGAGGCGGTACAGGGTGGCCGACGCGTCGCAGGCGAGGGCGAGCGAGAGGACGGTGGGCACGAGCAGCGAGGCAGGAAAGAGGCCGAGGAGGAAGGGGAGGCCCGGGAGAAAGGCCCACTCGTGCTCGTAGACATAGCCGCTGCGGGCGATGTGGACAAAGTGCAGCGCGTCCCAGCGCAGCAGAATGTGGGACGTCGCCGCGTCAAACGGCGGCAGCAGCTGCGTGGCCAGCAGCAGACCCGCGACGACGAGACGCGAGATGAGAGTAGGGAGCAGGAGCTTGATGCATAGGGAGGTGGTACACTGCCGCAAGATGAGAGTAGGGAGCAGGAGCTTCATGCATGGGGGCAACAAGCTGCGCGGATTACGGCATGTCGACTGCTCTACCTGTAACGGCGTTGCTCGCGAGTCTTGCGCCCAGCATCCACCGCGTCCGACGCGCTGTGGAGATCCCTGCGTGGTCTGCCTCGTACGATGCCTTTCTGCTCATCGCCGTGTGGTGGGCCGCCGTGCTCGCCGCCGAGCCCACCCTCCGCTACTTTTTCCCGCTCGCCTGCCTCTCCACCCTCGCCCTCGCCTCCTGGTCTGCCCGCTCCCGCCCCGCGGCCCCACTCGCGTCCGAGCACACCCTCCAGGCCGCCGTCGCAGACCTCGCCGCTATCGATGCCCTCCTCCCGGCGTTCCCCGTCTTTTCCTCGAGCCTCGTGGCCCCAACGACCCTCTTGCGCGCATCCCTCGTGCTCTATGTGCCCTATCTCGTGCTGACCCACTTTGTGCGCCTCCGCGTGCTCGTCGCCATCGCCGGCACCGTCCTGCTCGCCTGGCGCGCCCCGTGGGCCCTCGCCCTCCGCCGCTCGCTCTGGCGCACCGCCTGGTTCCGCTGGGCCGTCTACCGCCTCGTCGCCGCCGCCACCGGCCAGCCCCTCCCCCAGTCCGCCCTCTCCGCCGCCGCCGCCGCCGCCCCCACCCCGACAAAGTCCCTCCGCTTCCTCTTCACCGTCTACGAGAACCAGCGCTGGTGGATGGGGCTCGACTGGACCGCCGCCCTCCTCCCCGCCGAGCGCCCGTCCTGGTGCTCAAAGACCCACAACCCCGTCGCCCCGCCCAACGCCTTTGTTCTCCCCGACGACACTACGCTGTACCTCCCCGCGTCCGACGGCAAGGGCCGCGTCAAGCGCTGCGCACGGTGGGCCTGGGAGGAGCACGAGTGGCGCGTCATCGTCCGCACCGACGCCGCCGCCGCCCTCACTCGCGTCGAGAAGCCCCTCCCCAGCGACAAGGACGAGAACCCGGGCCTCCTCCTCAAGGCCGCCGTCAAGATGCGCGAGTCGAGCACCCACCCGCCGCCCGCAGACGAGTCCGACGCTGACAAGGCGTCCGCCCACGCGGAGGAGGAGGAGGAGGAGCTCGTCACGGATGAGGACGGCTGGGTGTACGGCGACAACAAGTGGGAGAAGCCGAGCGCCAAGGGCGGGATGGGCAAGGTGCGTTTTGATGGGTCCGCCGCGGCTCTGCGCTGAACCTGCCCCAGTACACGCGCTTCCGCCGATGGACACGCGTCGCTGTCGTCACAGAGACCGTCGAGTCGGTGCCAGAAGGCGAGGTCGAGAGCCCGCCGCCCCCAGTGCGCACGGCCAGCCCCATCTCGTCCACGCCCTCGGCGAGTCCGGCGGAGGACAAGCCGCCCCGCGACGGCAGCCCGCTCAGACAGCGACTCAAAAGCGCAATACACAAAGCGACAATGTAGTACCATGTACACTTGTAATAAATAAGTACACTCATTCAAGAACGTCGTCTTCGAAGATGGCCGTCAGAGGGACGCCGTCCTCCCGGATGACCCCGCGGTACATGCCGGGGCAGTTCAAGGGCATCGCAACTGTGCTCAATTAGTCGTCTGTCGCTCAACGGGGTGTGTGTGGGCGCACCATTTCCCGCGTTGTCGAGCGCAATCACGCCGCCAATGCCGCCGTTCTGGCGGAGCTCCTCGACCGCATACTCGGTCGCCTGCTGCAACGACTCGCCGAGGTACCTGACGCGACGCGCAATGGTGACGCCCGTCGCGCACCGGATAAAGTACTAGAGCAAAAGAAGATTAGGAAACGCACAATCCAGTAGACCAGACATGCGTACGTCGCCGTCGCCCGTGCCCGAGACGCCCAACGCGTGCTGCGCGGGGAGGCCCCAGATCTTGCCCCACGCCTTTTGCACCCACCCGGCCGCGGCCGGCCACTCCGCCCAGAAGCCCGAACCCATGTGCGGCGTGTCGCCGATGCGTCCGACGAGCTTGTTCGTGCGCCCGCCCGTCGACGTGAGCGCAGCGATGCAGCCGCGCACGTCGAGCGCGACCGCGCCGACCGTGCCCGTGGGCTGCAGGTCGAGCAGCGGGAGCCCCGCCTTTTCGTCGGAGTCGGGGTCCGGGTACGGGAAGGGCCCGTCGGGGAGGCCGAGCCCGCGGCGGTGCTCGACCCAGCGCTTTTGCGTGTAAAAGTACGACTCGTCGACGAGCGTCTCGCCGAGCGACTCTGCGAGGGTCTCTGCCGTGGCGCCCGAGATGAATACGTGCGGGAGGTCCGGCGCGAGGTAGAGCGCGCGCGCGAGTGCGCTCGGGTTGCGAACGTGCGAGAGGAGCGTCATGCCGACGCCGCGGCGCGAGGCCGGGATTTCAGGGTGCGACGCCGGCGGCTTGGACAGCATCAGAGAGGCCTCCAGTTCGTTCTGCGTGCATCGAGTTTAACTTTATGCGCGGGCTGAAATTGCAGCTGCACCGACCTTTCCACCCGTGTTGAACACGGCGCCCTTGCCTAGCAGACGTCAAGGCAGAACGCGACGATTGCATCTGCTTACCGGCGTTGAAGAGGGGGCAGTCTACGGTGCGCCGTGAGCGCGAAAGGACCGGACAGCGAATGCAACACGCACCCTCCATCATAGACACTGCAGCCGTGACCGCGTCCATGGCCTCGCCTGCGGGAATCCATGTTGTGAGAATGGGGAGGGGGGGCACACGGGGCGAGTCCTACCGCCCTCGCTGAGGACCTTGTAGCCCGCTTCCAGTGCAGCGCGTACTCCCGCCCTGTACGCCGCGCGCTGCTCGGGCGTGGACCCCGCGCGAGACATGGTCCCGGCGCCACCGTGACAGACGAGGACGTAGTTGCCCTTTGCAGGGGCGCTCGCGGTGCGCGTCGACTTTTCGGCCATGGAGGTGCAAGCTTATCACCCGGGTAATAAATACAGTCGCAGGGTGCTCGCCGCGGCGAAGCGGACCGGTCAAATTTAGGCTCGAGGCTTCAACTTCAAATAGGCTGCGTGAAGCTCAAGATTTTGGGGGACGAGATTTGGCCCTCCAGTTGTTTACTCGCACCTGGAGACCACGAAGACGTGATGGTAGCAAGAGAGCGCTGACTTTGTACAATGTTACTGTAAACTGTAGGTTCGGAACAAGCCGCCTTCTCACATGACATGCACGTGCTTCGCAGCGCATTCTGAGAAGGGGCTTGTGTGGCCAAGATGTAAAAAAAGGGCAATGTGTTCTGCGCGCTCTACCGTCTCTAATACAGGATCGAACCCTTAGGTCTAATGTCTCTCGTGGACTTCATTGCTCTCCATGGCCACTGAAAAGGATTCTGTCACACATGTCACATTTTGTGTCACACCTCACCAAAGACCAAAATTCTATTTCTTGCATGAAGAAGGCCGTTCTCAGCATATATTTTGCTGGAAGACCTGTTGTAAATTGTCTAAGGAATACATCGAGCCCATAAAATCCATGGATTTGTCAAATGATATTCCTTGTTTGGCTTGAATCCAAAATGCAACTTCGGGGTTAAAGATCAAGTGTGCTACAAGAACAAGGTAATATTTGCTCCCTCTCAGCACCTAGCTATGTGGAGGGGTATCTAATGAACAATTTATCAGCAGAAAACATGGCAATCTGAGTTGAAATGACTGAGAAAATGTCTCTTGAACACATGGTCCTTTTTTGGCAGTTTGTAACAAGCCTCTCTCCGAGATTCACCGGCTTGCCGGTGCGGAGACAGGCTTGCTCCGAACCTATGTAAACTGATGACAATGTTTTCAGTTACAGGGCCCCGAGACTTGCGGCCAAAAAGATATCCACGCAAAAATGCGACACCTGTGCGATTCGAACACACGCGGGGAAACCCCAACCGCTTCACTCTTATGAATTACCATAATTAGCAGGCGATCGCCTTGACCACTCGGCCAAAGTGTCATTTCTTGAAGTTTTACTCACTAGCATGATGTACGTTTTCGAAGAGCGAGAGACAGTGAGTTGAATGAGCACACAAACATCCAAATTGAATAAGAATTGAGTGAGATAGAGCCAAAATAGTATGTGTCAAGTTCCACTTGCTAGCAGCATGTACTTTTGGAAGAGCGAGAGACAGCGAGTTGATGAGCCCACAAACATCAGAATTGAATAATATTTGAGTGAGATAGAGCCAAAACAGTTTTGTGTGGAGGTTCACTCATTCACATCATGTACGTTGGGAAGAGCGAGAGTCTGCAAGTTGAATGGGCACACAAACATTGAAATTGAATGAGAATTGAGCAAAACAGTATATTATCATCCACAATACAATCATCACCTTGTTTGGAAGGGTATTATATCCTGAGTCGAAGTCAGAATGATCCAGGGGTTGGAAGTCGGCAGAAGGTTCGGAAGACCAGAATAATTCGGATCAATAGCAACGCCACAGGAAATGTAAGGGTGTGCATACTACCTGGACTGGCGAGAAGTTGAGGGGTTCTGAAGAGTTTGGAGTTGGAAGTTGGAATCAGAATTCAGAGTGAACTCAGAAGCAAGACAAGTAGCCAAGAATGTTAGTAATCAAACTGAAGTACTTCACATGAATGCAGAATATTTATATTAAGTCTTTATTATGTACAGCTGTAGGAGTCCATTTCCAAATTAAGGAATCAGGAACGGTTGAAGCAAGCAGGGCAGCAAAGGCTGCCTATGAGTAAAATGAGATAAATGGGAAGTGCTCAGTAATCCTTCATTGTGTAAAAACCTGGTTGCGCACTTTTCCAGAAACCTGAAGACCTGGAAGAGTCCAGAAGTCTCAGAAAGCATACAGATATAACAAAGGATGAGTCCAGGAACATCAAAATTGAATAAAAATTGAGCAAGAAAGAGCCAAAACAGTATGTGCAAAGCTTCACTCACTCACACCATGTATGTTGGGAAGAGCGAGAGTCTGCGAGTTGAATGAGCCCTCAAACATCGAGATTGAAGAAGAATTGAGTGAGAAAGAGCCAAAACAGTTTTTGAATGAAGTTCTACTTGCCTGCACTGTGACATTAGGAAGTGCAAGAGTCTACAATTTGAATGAGCCCAAGAACATTGAAATTAAATAAGACTCAGAATTGAGTGAGATACAGGGATAATAATTAGCCCTCTAGGCAGCCCTGGTTCCTCAGATGCTGTGTCAGCACAGGGCTCAGCGGGTTTATGGACTCAACTGAGGCAACTGAATGACAAAGTGGATTATCAAGATAACAGTGACTCTACTTGCTTGCATCATGTACATTTGGAAGAGTGAGAGTCTACAAGTTGAATGAGCCCACAAACATCAGAATTGAATAATATTTGAGCGAGATAGAGTCAAAACAGTTTTGTGTGAAATTCCACTCGCTAGCATCATGTATGTTTGGAAGAGCGAGAGTCTGTGAGTGGAATGTGCCCTCAAACACCCAAAATGAATAATATTTGAGTGAGAAAGAGCCAAAACAGTTTTTGAATGAAGTCCCTACTTGTTTGCATTGTGTACACTAGGAAGGGCAAGTTAAATGAACCCAAAAACATCAAAAATGAATAAGATTTAAGTGAGAAAGAGCCAAAACAGTATGTGTCAAGTTTCACTCGCTCACATAATGTATGTATGGAAGAGTGAGAGACAGCAAGTTGAATGAGCCCATATACATCAGAATTAAATAAGAATTGAGTGAGATAGAGCCAAAACAATTTTGTGTGAAGTTCTACTTGCTAGCACCATGTACGCATAGAAGAGCGAGAGACAGCAAGTTGAATGAGCCCTCAAACATTGAGATTGAATCAGAATTGAGCGATATAGAGCCAAAACAACTGTTTCACCATCATGCTGTTATGCACTTGAATCCTGTGTCTGGAAGGGCAAGAGTCCACAAGTTGAATGAGCCCAACAACATCAAAATTAAATAAGAATTAAGTGAGATACATGTATGAAGCTCTACTTGCTAGCATCATGTATGTTTTGGAAGAGCAAGAGACAGTGAGTTGAATGAGCCCGTAAACATTGAAATTGAATAAGAATTGAGTGAAATACAGGGAAAACAGTTATTTGACCTTGCATGAAGTTCTACTTGCTTGCATCATGTACATTTGGAAGAGTCAGAGACAGCGAGTTGAATAAGTCCCCAAACATCAAAAATGAATAAGAATTGAGTATAAATCATACTGTTACCCACTGCACTACTGCGTGAAATGGGATGGGCTTCAGGCAGGCAGCTTCATTCAGCCTCTATTAGGGGAGTTTACTGGGTGGAGACAATTTGGAGTGGAAGCTCAGTTGGTGCATGTCTCATTGGTTCGGATGGGTGTGGACTCCTCATGGAGTGCACAATAATAATGTCAGAACGGCAAGCGAGTGCAAGACACAGCATCATGGAAGGGTAAGAGTCAGTGAGTGGAATGAGCCCAAGATCATCAAAATTGAAGAAGATTTGACAAGATAGAGCCAAAACAACATGGGCGAAGTTTTACTCGCTTGCATTGTGTACATTAGGAAGTGCAAGAGTCTATGAGTGGAATGAGCCCAAGAACATTGAAATTGAATAAGAATTGAGTCACAGTGATATGTAGAGCCAAAGTGAATGATTATGTCAGCACAGCTCTTGCTTGCTTGTGAGTCAGTTGTGACAGAACTGAGATGCCGACAGACAATGTACTAGTGGTGGGTGGCTCCCACAGTATGAGGATGGAGAACCCTTGTCAAGTAAGGGAACAGTTATTTCACCGTCCACAATACATTCATAGTGTTACTGTTTCCCCTGTATCTCATTCAATTCTTATTCAATTCTGATGTTCCTAGGCTCATCCAGCTCACTGAATCACACCCTTCCAGCCACACACCATATGGACAATTAAATCCAAGTCCAAGTGAATAGTATGTATCTGGCTGTATCGGACAGCGAGCACAACTGTCTCGGTCTCCCCTTAACTTTGCCCCTATGGAAACCACCACCGATCGAGGAGCTTGATTCTATCCGCGCTCCCGATTTGATCAACCACAAGAGTACTCCCTGCACATTATAAACATCTGCATCTGCCCTGGACACTGCAGCGCGCGACAAGTGTAGTAATTTCCATCGTGTGTCCAGGCCTACAGTGTCACAGTCAAGGCTCTCGCGTCCACTCTCGGTAAGAAGAGAGGGATTGGGTAGTGCGAATGTGAGTCTCGAAAGACGATGGAATAAAAGGTTAACTACTACAGACGAATAACTACTCTTCTTATAGTGTTTTAACGAACCGTGCGAACTACAGTATAAATAACTACTACAATAACCCGTAGATGCATGTGTGGCAGTGCCTGTCACTACACCTGTCATAATTAAAGTCTTTGGTAACCTAATTGTGAACGTCCCATAGCAACATATCCTATTGTCTCGATCTGTCCATGTTTCAGACTAAATATATCCCTGCTGTCATGTCCCGTTCCGGCTTAGGTGTTGGAACGATAAGATTGCGATCGAATCGTGACATACAGAGCTCGATTCTATGGTTCAAAATGAACGGAAAGCGTCCACCAGCACAAGATCGAAGCGCTCCGACAATACGCTGGCCAATCACTATACTTGGAGCATTGCATTGGTTAACCATGACCGTAATTTGCTATGTTCCTCTCTCTCCGCCCGTCTTCTAAGTCTTTTCGTGAGCCATCTAGCTGCAATCACTTTACCACAGCGATCTGGCCGTTGATGACTGTAGCGTACATTCGGGACGCGATGTACGTAGGTACAGTACCTGCTTGTTCCTTATAGGGACCTCCGCAGTAATACACTCCTCCTCCTCCTCCTCCTCCTCCTCCTCAAGTTGTTTGTGCATGGTGAAAAAAACTGTTTTGGTCCTATCTCACTCAATTGTTATTCGATTTTGATGTTCTTGGGTTCATTCAATTCGCTGAATCCTCCGCTATCATATAGGCAATTAAAAACTGCTATTTAATGCCCCCTGGCCCAGTTGGTTAAGGCGCACGACTGTTATACATTTGGATGTAAATCGTGAGATCGAGAGTTCGAGCCTCTCGGGGGCAGTTGTTTTTGTTCTTTTACCTTCGGTCATACACATTTAGATTTAAAGCATGTTCCGTTTTCTTTTCCCAAATACCGGATGAACGCATAATCCTGCCGATCACCTGCTTCGCTGAACCAGCACTGGTTAAACTCGACAGCTTCGACTGAGTTCTGCTTCATCTTGGCTTCAACACATACTGCTGCAAAACATGGGGCCCGTGAGGTCTACACCCACCTGTAGAGAATGTATCTCGATGCTGCGTCGAAAAGGCATTCGGATTCGGTCATACTGAATTTTGGATCGTCGGGCGACACTGGGGACTTCAAAAATCAACCTGTATTTTCATTTTTTTTTGGTACGGATGTTGTGGGAGGCATTGAGAGCTCAGAGGTAACTCAGGATTTCAACTGGCGGAAGAAATACAGTATCCGTAGCATACGTTAGACACCATGTATGTAGTACAGGCCCCGGTGTTCCTTCGAGGGACCTTGCCGGTAATTCTTTCCTTCGTTCTGCTGAATTGTTAGATCAAATGAGTCTCAACCCCGACTGCGGCGCGATGATTCAGGCTGCTGGTCCGGGTCCGCGACCAATGGGAACTCAGTACTTTGGCACTCCCATTCCATGTTTGCTCTGGCTCAGCGGCTAGGGTACGCGGGACGAGGACGGTTCGATTTGCAGTAGGCCACCGGTTCGATTCCGCCCAGGGGTATGCATTTTCATTTACCTGATGTCATTCAGTCTGGCCCTAATATTACAGCTACATTCTGCCGTAGAAGTTAATCTTGACCGGGAACCCATTCTTGTTGCGGCCAACTTCGGTCTCCTCGCCGGAGGGGACAAAGACCGCCTTCCAGCAAAGCTCAGAGCTCGTTCGCTGTAAATATTATAATATTTCTGCTGATGAGTCTTGAATGGTTCAAGTTAGTTTCCCAAAGTCAGACGTCGACAGGATGAACAACTTTCGTGTGTCTGACTGTTCAAGTTCTCTTGGAGGAAAGTGAGGAACGTTGAAGATCCAAAGCACCGTGAAGGATTGGTTTTGTCTTCGTGATGGATGGACTGTTTCGTGAAGGAGGCCGTAAATCTTGAAGCCTTCACGTATTTGCGGCTCGTTCAGGTACCTCCAAGTCGTACATTCAACTTTCATACTTCCATGGTTGCTTGCTACAGAAACAAGGATTGCCGCGGCGCGCGAACAAAGTGCACCCAAGCCAAGAACAACATAACAGAATTAAAGCTATACAGCAGACTACCTAGATACACACTTAGAAAAGCTCGATGGTCGACATGAATTTGCTCACAATATCCAGATTCACACTCACCACACTCCAGCAGGTTGAGGACTCCCCGGGGGCGGGCTGGAAATTGGCTGCGGGGCAGTCCTCGCGGGCAGGGCCTCGTCCTCCTTTCTCCACTCGATCTTTTCTACGCGCACCTCGCCCTCGATGAGCTGGTAGACGTATGTGACAACGACGGGGCCCTGGATGTCCATAAGCGCAAAGGACGGGGTGGGGTCGCTTGGGTCGGAATTAGCAGGGGCACTCGAGAGAGCAAACGGGAGCAAGTGCCCACCCATTGAAGGCACCCGTCCACGCGCCGGTGGCCGAGCCCGGGTTGACAAAGAATTTATTGTCGTGTTCGCGGGCTTGGAAGCTGCGCAACACGTCAGCTTCGCCAGTAGAGATGTCCGCAGCGCGCTTTACGTATGGGTGTGCCCGGATATGAGGACGTCGACATCCATCTGCCGCGCAATCGCACTGAGCGAGTCCAGGTCGCCTACCGGAACGCTCTGGTGGCCGTGAATGACGCCAATCTTGATGGGAGGGTGAACGACCGTGATCGACGACGGAAACGTTGAGCTCTGGGAAGCTTGCATCGATACACAACTCGCGCATAGGCGTTCGGGTTGCGCACCTCATCATAGTCTCCTTTGACGACGTTCACGTCGGGCGAAATGGTGCGCAGATACTCGTACGTCTCTTTGTCGCATACGTTTCCGGTACATAGGATCTGCTGTATTTTGCCTGGGACTAGGAGCTTCTTGAACTTGGAAGGGAGATCATGGGTCCGGTGTGGAATATGCAAGTCCCCAATTATGAGAACGAGAACCATGGTGGTAGGCAAACAGTGACATCCAAATCGCAGCTTTATACCCATACATCATGAACGCCGCAAAATATTCAACCCTCCCCGACATCGTCAGTCACTCCCACAGTCCCACTGCATTGCTAAATGTTTCCAGGACACCGCCCAAGATGTCTACGAGACGGAGGATCCCTTGCCATCCCTCAACGTACGTTGGGATGCAGAATACAGTTGCTGCCGCTCATGCTTGGCGCTTCTCAGAAAGCTGACGCAGCTAGCGACGACGAAGCTGCTCCCTCGCGTTCCGGGACAAGAGGTGCACGAACAGTCGATGCTGGCGCGTCCAAAGATGAGCTCGACTCGACCAATCTCATGCAACACGACGAGGCAAGCAAAAAGTTTAGAAAAGCGGAGAAGCGACGAGGTCGGCCACCACGTCCATCTCCCCGCACACAGACTAATCTAGTCGCTGCAGATCGGCCTCGAACACACTATGCATACCCACCGTCTCCTACCGATCCTACCTCCCCCATCGAGCCGTCAACGTCGCGCCCTGTCCCACTCTCACAACGACTCCGCGCATTGCAGGCAGAGGTCATCTCTCTCGAGACCGAGCTTGCTGATCCCGCCAATCCACTGCTGTTCAAAGAACGGGAAGAGGACACTGTGGATCCTGGCGAACTGATACGTGGTCTAGTGGACGTACGCAGTAGACTGGACAAGATTCGCAAAGGAAAGGAAGGCCGGGGAAGACTAGTGGGTGTCATCCTGAGTCAGGAGACGGAGCCCGACATGAAGCGGCCGACTGTCGCTGCTGCCCCCGACGAGGGTGGAAAGCCAAATGTGCGCAGCATTGTGGAAATGGACCGACGGGTTGGAGAGCTCGAGAAGCTGGTTGGTTCATCTACCGCCGCGCTTGACGAGGTATGCCTCGGTGGGTTTAAATGCGATCCGATTACTGACGACGATCCCCAAGTCGTCACCCTTACCGCCGCCGTTGCTGCCCCTCGTTACACGGCTCAATGCGCAGTTAACTCTGTTAACCCAACCACGACACATCGACTCCATCTCCCGGCGACTGAAACTACTACTCTCTGATTTAGACCGCGCATCTGCTTCGCAACACCACTCCCATCGCCGACATCCTTCCCAGTCCAACTCCGGTCCTCCTTCTCAAATACAAGATCAAATGCTGCCATTACTTTCACGGCTTGGACCGTCACTTCCCCATATTCCCCACATTCTTACTCGTTTGCGAACATTGTCTGCACTACACAGCTCGGCAGGCCAGTTCGAAAGTACGTTGGAAGGGCTTGAGGAGGATCAGCGCAAAATGCGGGAGGCGCTCGGTGAACTGGAGAGCGCGGTCAAGACGATCGAGAAGAGTTTGGAAGACAACCGAGGCGTAGTCAAAGGCAACGTTGGCGGACTTGAGGGGAGGATAGACACTCTGCTCAAACGAGTAGACGAACTCAGCAAGTAGAGAGTACATAATGCGCATTTTCAGCTAGGAAAATTTCTTTACAATACACAGCTGGCCCTCTACTCAGTCGCGCCATGCTCTTGTAGATATTCGCGGGCGTGTTGCTTGGCTTCCTCGGAGACACGAGGATCTACGGAACATGAATATCGACAGAGGAATGAAGGAAAGGGACACGTACTGCTCAACGCAGCTTTGTATCCGGCGAGAACACGCACTTTATGCTCATCCGTGTCGACGTTTTCATCTGCTACAGTGTATCCCGCTGCTTCCAAAATTTCACGGGCACGAGCCTTGGCTTCGTCCGACGTTGCTTCGTCTGAAATAAACATCTCGTCAGACACAATGAGGAAGCGGCAGGAACGACAAACTAGTCAAGGTGGCCTTGTGTCCCCCTAAGGGAAAAAAAAGAAGTTAACACCGACATTGTGCATGCAAAGAAAAGCAAAAGGCTCGTACCAAGGGCGTGACTGCTCAGTGGCTGGTCTGAAGGAATGGCACCCATTTCTTTGAGGCGCTCTTCAGCTTTCTGCTTCGCTTCGTCGGAGACGTTGGGTCTGTGGAGGGTGGCTTTGAGGCCTGCTGCGACGCGGACTGGATCTTTGTTTTCGGAGGACATTGGTGATTGTGCTGATGGACGGTGGTGTCGAACGGAGGGGGGTTATATAAGAAAATTTGGAATGACTTCATTCGGTGGAGCGCTGACGATATGAATCATTTTGCTCTTCCCGTCGCCTGCAGGCTCAGGGTTGAGATGATTCGAGAGACATCAGTGTTGATATAAATCATATCACATGACCGCGACGCATCTTGCCACTGAATTGCCATGTCGGTCGATCGTTTGTCTTCAATGATTACCTCGCTTTCAGACGTACACTCGCGTCTCCAACAACTCAGAAATGCTCCGCCATCGCTTCTGAAGTCTTCCATGTCCTTTTCAACCCCAACCATCCGTCAAGACTTTCAGCAGTTGAAGGAACTCGCGGACACCATACGCTCAGATTCTGTCCAAGAAGCTCTGCGCACTGCAACAAATAGCGAAAAGGCAGACAAATCTGATCTGGGCAGGAACGGCAGACGAGAAATACGCAAACGAAGGCAGGCTACTTCTGATATTGGTCTGTAGACATTGATGGCCTTTGCTAGACGTCCTCCTTCCCCAGAATCTCCTCAGCCTTATATACCGTATGACAAGCGAAGCAGCTCGCTGTTTCCAGTGGCGAATGACGATCCCCCAGCGCTCCGGGCCGATCAGCTTGCTGATTACATTCGAGAATTTAATCGAACGCATTCCTCTAAACTTCATATTTGGACTCGAGTCCGGGGGTCGACACAACTGAGCAATCCCGCGGTCGTTCGTTTCACAATCCGGGATGTTTTGGTGTGCTACGTCACTATGGCCTACGCACCAGGCGACCCTGTCCTCGTCGCCGAAAGTGTAACGGCCTTTGGACCCAGAGAAAAAGTATGTGGCGTAAAAATGATCAGAACTCTTGTTGATATAACAATTTCAGAAATCTCCTCATTCCCAGTCCGATTTTCTCGTGTACCAAAGTCTTTCGCAGCAGATTGCCAAGATGCTCCAATCGCATCCACGCGTTTCGTTTCAAAGCTTAATGGTATCCCCTTCTTCACAGTTTCAAAGCCGCTCATGACCGCCCGTGCTAGAACTTGATGTGCGCTTACGAGGGGATATTCATTGATCGATGCACAAGTTGCGAGCGCGTTCTCTCTGCCGAAGGCCATGTTCCACCAGTCGTTCGCATATGGCTCGATGCCGATAAAGACAGTGATAAGGGCCGTTGGGAACCCCGACACGCTTCGTGCCCTCACGCATGATCTCCTGCGTTTTCTTTGTTTCTTTAGCGGTCACTCCTATTATAGTTAGCAAGTAAAACGCCGATCAGGCACGCCCACCCTCGAAATTCGATCAGCCTTTTTGGGTGTTCTTCCATATTCTCTTGTTCTTGCTTGTCCAACATTGTCCAACCTTGTCCAATCAAATCACTCGCCAATATCAGCTGGTGCGGACGATCACTAAAAAACAGCGTCTTGTTCGTCCAAAAGAGGTAATCGGCGAACAGACCAACGCGCTAGGTTACGGTCTTTGCAAATTTCCTGTTGGGAAGATGAAGCAAGGGTGAACTAGCGTTCCTTTGTTGCGCCCTTTTTTTGAGCGATTCCCTCCGTTTTTCCGCTCGATAGGAGAAGCGGCTGGCAAGCGGAAGCACTATGGTCAGCCACCGATCTCCATAATCCGGACCCAAATCCCAGTCAAGATTTAAATCCGTCACTGTCCTGTTAGCCACCTGCTTCCTCCACTCCGTCCCCCACGTCGTTAGACCGCAAAACAGACGTCCCTCGTTTTCTGGTGAGTTTAGCATAATTTCCGGTATTCAAACGCCTCTCTTGACCTCCACATTTGAAGTCTTTGCTACCCAACGCGTCCTCTATGAGTTCTTCGTGTCATATGCTGCCCATGGTTGGCCACATAAATCCAGACCATTTCAGCTCCATTCCAACTTCAGACCCCGCCACGTTCCCTTCGACGCAAGACACGCTCCCACAGCTCGCAGTCGACGGCCCGCGCATGATCCAAGTTCTGGAATTCAACCCTAACGAGGGAGAGGAAGGCGCTCCCATCACTGTGCGGATCCATTTCCACAGCGAATCTTCAGAGCCGATTCACGTTCGGCTGGTCGTCGGCAACAAGGCAGTGTCGACCGCTGTGCGAGAGCTGGGGGGAGTCGAATATGGTAGATGGCAGTTGGACGCCGCAGCTCCGGCTCTAGGCCACTTAACGACGACCGACACCAAAGTCCTCATTACGGTCCAAGCGTTGAATGCAGAGAATGTCATCCTCGATTCGGTTCCCGTCGGCGAATTCTCGTACTGGGAATGTGGTGCGTCGCGCCCCAAGCCAAGCCAGGACATAAAAGATATTATCGACCATTCCCCTACCATTGGACGACGCCGCGCCGCCACACACCTTCCCACACCCAGTCCACACTTTTCGATGCCTTCTCCCTCTCTTTCGGACCGTGTTCCTCGATCCAAAACCCGTCAGCGGAAGAGAGAAGTACGGAGATGCATAAAAGATCAGTCGTTGATGCGTGCAAGACACCACGCACCGGGGGAAATAGACGAAAACCTGCACGCTCATACTCCGGTGCTAGAAGTCGTCACCCCTCTGGAGTCTCTGTGCGGCGGGTGGGATGATGCGGAGCTTCAGGCTGGTCGACGCCTCGTCCGCTTCCAGAAAATACAGGATGGTCGTCGCGTCATTTTATCCTGCGAGTCAATCAAGCAGGAAGAGTACTGCGAGGCTGACAGCGTGATCTCATGCATCTACCGGGAAGAGGCGGAAACGTGCTATGTCACTTCTGTCGATATCATCTACCTCTTGGAGCGGCTCACCAATGACGATTTCCCTGTGGAGGAGAAGAATCGCATTCGGCGCAACCTCGAGGGGCTGAGACCAACAACGGTTTCGAAGCATAAACCCGGGTCTGAAGCGTTCTTCCAGCGTATCATGGACTTTCCGGATCCGAAACCGCGCAACATCGAGAAGGATCTCAAGGTCTTTGAATGGGCCCTTCTAGGCCAGGCATTGGAGAAGATCTTGTCGAAATATGTGCGTTTCTTCCCTTGAACTATTTCGTTGTCTTTATTCATCTACATACTAGTCTATCTATACGTCGTCTCCGACTGACTCTACGACCTCGCTTCCCGCAGAATCGGCCTCGGACATGCTTCAGTCCCCGGCCCAGGTCCCGTCTCACGTTGATCCAACTCTCGTCTCAAAGGATCTAGAAGGACCTCTGTCAGAAGGCCTCCTTTTCACATCCTCGCACCATTATGAGGTCAATCGATCCTTGTCTCCCACGCTTCCGCTCTTTCCGTACGGCGGCCCAGACGTTATAAAGCACGAGAGCGACTCGAGCTCTGGGAGCTGGGTGTCGGATAATTCGTTTCCTCTAAAAGATCCCGAGGCCGCATTTGACATCCCAGAGTACGAAGAAGCCGATGATAATGACTATGGATATGATAGATACATCAGGCCGGACGAGATGATGAACATGTCTTTCTGATTTCGCTTTCACGGATTTTTTTTTTTGGCTTGCTGGTCTTATCCTTATATGTATTCAATCTGTAGTATTTGTGTACAAACGTGGATTCAGAGATGATGATGGAATGTGACTGGAAATGTGAACGTATTACGGAATGAATGAAGACTACATCGGAATCTAGCGGGCTACAATGAGAAAAATCCGACATCCTAGATAAAAAGAAACATAGATAACAATCATGCAGTGGTTGCGCCGCGCCGGCCAAAGTTGAGACTACCAAATCGTGAAAACCGTCCTTTGAGAGAGCCAAATGAGGTGAAACTTTTTGACGTTGCGACAGACGCGCCAGACATCTTGGCACCGGGCACCGCGTGCACTCCGTTCCCAACGTTAACAAAAGAATTGTGAGGGGACTCTGCAGACAGTGAATCGCTCCCCCCAGTGTCGCCTGGAGCAGAGGACACCCCATTTATCCCGTGACGAGCCAAGTGGGCAAGATGGCGTTGCAGAGGCGTCTGCTTGGCAGACGGTGGAGCATCTGGAGGACTAATGGGGGATCGCGGGGACATTGGAGGAGGGCTCATCACTGGTCGACCAAGTTGTAGCGGAGGGATGAAAAAAGGAACACGCGGTCGAGTCGTGGAAACGGTCGACATGCTTCGCTTCATCGATTGCTCGTATGCCGAGGTCTGGTACTGAGAAGCCAAACGTGGACCGAGGGAAGGCGAAATTGGATCTGATATTGTATCCAGACCAAGTCGTCGAATCTCGTCGCGGAAGTTCTTCTTGAAGAACTTTTCCAGGGTCTCGTGGAAAGGTATGAACTCCGGTGGACAGAGGTGACCATGAAGTCGCATGCAATGGTCAATGACAACGACCTAGGACGACGAAGTCAGTAGTTCCCGGTCGATGTGAAGGGTAACGACGCACCTGTTCGTCGATTGCGGCCTTCAGCTTCTCAACCAGTTCTGCCCGCTCAGGATGGCGGACAATGTATTCTGGATCGAAGAAGGTTTGTCGATATGCAGATATGCCGGTGTTCATTGGCGCGTCAACGGCACTGTTCAAGCACATCGCCAATGCATTGGTTGAGACGTGTTGTGCAGTTTTAGCAAGGGCCTGGTACTTCAAATTTAAAGCAGCCAGTTCCTTGGTTTTCAACTCCACTTCGCTCAGGGCATTTTCGACTGGAGATATCTCCACCATTTCGAGACCAACCACTTCAGATCGTCGAAGGACCGTCGGGAAGGCCTCTTCTGTGGTCAAATAAGTCTTTTCAATCCATATCTCTTCCGTGCCGGATCGAGTGATCTTCTTGATCTGGCGGGAGGAGCTGAACAAATTGATGGCACTAGAGCACACCGTTGAATGAAATGTGTATGGCCTAGTGGTAGATGACTCACCTATGCTCGTAGTAGGTGCGGACAGGGAGAGGAACATCAGGGTTCGTGAAGATAGGCAATGCACGATTGGGCTCCGGCGTGACCGCAGTGCATTGAATATATTGGTCGTGGCCAAATCGAATGTCTACCGGGGGATCGCCCGGGGTTTTCAATAATTGAGCACCGGGATGCTTGCTGAGCATTCGCTCGCAGAAGGCTCCGAATTTTTCCCATTCGTATCCGCGGTACTATGGTAACAGTGAGCCGAATGTAATAGACAAGGGCATTCACACACAATGAACCGTTTGTCTCGGATGGCGCCTGGGAAATTGCCATAAAATGTTACTCTGTAGTAATCTGAATAATAGCGTTGGTCGGTGACGATATGCTCCAGAAGAGCTGCTTGGTGTCTGAGAATCTCCGAAAGTCTGCCACTGGATGAGATGTCAGAATGAATCAACGAGGAAAATTTAAAAACACACTAATTGAAGGTGACTTCTGAGTGCTGGAAGGCGAGCTCCTTGCAGATGTCGATGGCGCTCTCCCAAGCTTTCCCTTTCCCTGGGAAAGATATATTGGGAATCAAACTCATCTGCTTACGTGATTTGCTTACCTAAGTAGTCTAGGATCAACAAGCAGAGGGTTTCTTTGCGATGGAATTGGGATTGCTGAGGCAAGCCCAAGTCTTCCATCGGCCCGACAAAGGAGTTGAGATCCCACTCATGCAGATCAGAGTGGAGTTTCAGAGTTAATGCAGCCTCGACGTAATTCTGGGATTGTAAGTGCATCTGAGCAGCGATTAGATAACGGGCTTCGTTTTAGCATGAAGGACGCCTACATTAACGAGTTGGTGGACGTATTTGATATATATCTCATCGCGACCTATTCTGCGTATGAAGTTCATCAACCGGAGCTGAAGGATAGTTAGGATGAAAGTGGGTTATTGATAACAAGACACTTGCCGTAGCAATGACACGATCATCCGCATATTCATCTCCTTCCGGCAGTGCGCGCACGCTGAGTAAGAGTTCGAGGAAGAGATCGACAGAATCTAAAAAGATTGAGACCCTCTCCCTTAAGCTTTCGTCAACCTCGGAAGAGTAAAATAGATGGCGAAGGTGCCCGATGAAGAAGGCCCGAGAGATATCATCTCCCTTGCTATCCGACATGAACAGGGAGTCGAGACGCGTCACCAATTCATTTTCAATTTCATCGAAATTTTGGGACTGGTGGTATTCAGACACAATCATGCTGTATAGCATCTGAACCGCGTTGCTCCGCAGCTGGTCGTGGTGGCTCAGACACAAGTTAACAACGTGACCGACCAGCGAATGGAGGTAGACTTGATAACCCTGAGTTATGCAATGAATGAGCGAACACAGTGAGAGCTGCATTTTGGAATGCGTACCCCGTATCGCGTAGGGGGCTCGCCGGTGGTCGTGGGGTGTTCGGCCCAGCCGAGGGCTTGCCATAACGTGAGCAGAATGGAGGCACCGTCGCCTCGAATGTCGCCTGCCAAGCGCCAAACAGCACGACATTTCTGTGCACGACGTAAGCAACCAGGAACCGTTGAAAAAATAAACTAATTAACCTGGGGACTGAATTCCTCTATGACCAACTGATCGGAAGACAACAGCTTGAGGAACATATAAAAACCCTCCCTCCAAAGTGGAGCGTTGAACTGCGCTTGGGCCTCCTGGGGAGGAATAAATTCTTTCTCCATGATCGCCGCAATGGGTTCCATTATCTTGACCAAAACCTTGTGCGCGAGGACATTGATGTTGAGCCACGTTTTGGGAAACGCCTCGTTCTCCAAGATCGAGGTGGCAACCTTGAAGAACTGGGACAGAAGCGCGACGAATCTATCTCGACCCTCGATGTCGAGACTCGATGATAGGAAATTCAAGATGTGTTTCGTGGGAGACGAGAGAATGAGGACCAGGAACACGGCTGCAGTTTCACCCAAGCCGGGGTTGAAAACATTATCAGTATCGGGCGTATTCGGTGTGGTGGGACTCCGAGGGCCATCGGGGAGTTGAGCAACGAGCGAAAATGGATATGACTCGGGGAATGTCACGGGAATGGTCGTCTTAAGGGGTAGAGATGATCGGGTGCGCTCCATAGCCTTCCGAGAGGCAGGGCTTTGGAACTCTCTGTACGAGTCCAGCAATCTATATAATCAAGGGTTACTTCTACATCTAAAGGGGAGGAAAAAGGGATCTCAAACCTAGGCATGAGTGACAACAGGTTCTCAACATTGTCTTGCTCTTTGCGGAACCGATTCCGGTCTCCGACGATAGCGGGAGACACCAGGTTTTGCTGCAGCTTGTCGAGCATCACAGCAACAATGGTGACGCAAAGTCTAATACTTTCAAGCCAGCTCACCCGCGCCGTGTCCTTGGCACTCTCTGACTCGTTGGAGTGATATTCGTCGTAACGCCCAAAGTGAGGCTTTATCCATATGACCACGGCCTCGACCAACAGTGGACGCGACTCGGGATTGTCAAAGAGGAATCCCTTCACGATTTGAAGATACATGATAAGCTTCCATATTACGATTTTCCCCTTGCCCACGGTTACGGCATTTGCGAAACTGGTGGCAATTGAGACGAGTTCTACAGTGGAGAAGATCTTGGAGAGCTCAGGGAGGATGGAAGTGAAGTGTTGGAGAGCGATGGTCTGCGTTCCAATGATGGAAGGAGGGGAGGTAGAGGCCATCATGCGAGTGACTTCCGCAAGATGCGACCGCAATTCTCGCTTAAATGTTGTTTCGAGATGGTCAGCAGTAGCACCCCCGCCCATCCCAATCTCCTTCGCTTTCTGCAACTCCCGGGACCGCGCAATGAACTTGAAGATATAGTGCCAGACCTTGAGGGCCGCGCGCAGGGGGGAGGCGTTCTCGGTCGAGGTAGGGTTAGCAAGGAATCGCGTCATGGAGTGTATCATGTGCGACGACGCGGCGGCACAATTAAAATGCTGTTCGATATACACGTCTAACACCGGCTGGAAATTGCTGAAACGGCGATCCTGGACAATGCCGAGAACGGTCACGAGCGCGTTGAAGACCAACTCGTCCATTTCGCCGGACTGGTTGTTTTGCGATATCAGGATTCCAAAAAGCGAATCGAAAATGTCCCGAAGGAACTTGACGATCTCGCCCTCGCCGACAAAGGTGAACTTGGTCAGGACGGTGGAGAGCAGTTCCCGGTCAGCGAGCTTGTCCCAGCTCAGCAAGCTCAGTAGCACTGGATTTTGGGTGAACTTGGTCGAGGCTAGGGACGAGCGAAGGGTTAGTGTGTCTCGCATCGGCGGCGCCAGACGCTGCATCTCGGGATGTACGAGGAGCTGCTCAGGCTTCTGGTTTGCCGCCAACCACGACGGCGCGGTGAGGTAGATTTCCGGTGTTATCTGAGACAATTTGTCCGCGCGATACAAGATGAGTGTGTGGCTCCCATCTTCGACAAAAGCACGTTTGTCTGGGAAAAGTGGCTGGAACGCAAAGGCGAAGGGTCGCTCGGAGTTATCTGAGCTGCCGCGCGTGCTGTTGCGCTCCCTCCCCGAGCGGTTCCGGAAGGTGAAGAAGAGGTGCCACTGAGGAATGCCTTGCGGCGGCAACTGCACCTTTATCAGTTCCCCGAAGGTTGGTTCATTGCAGCGTTGAAAGACCATGGAGTGGAACTGTGTCATGAGGGGTTCGCCGCTACCCTGAGAGATGACCGACTCGACACTCCGCCCATCTTGGTCGCGGACCTCAACGGTCACTTGGACGTTGTTTGAGGTCGGACCCATTTGACCACGAGCAAATTGGGCGACGCTCAGGCGTCCAGAGTTCGCATTCCCCGAGGCGAACTCGCCGGACCACAGTTTGATGTACAACTCGTTCCGCACGTCACCAGGGAAGACCACGTCCGGAAACCCGAGTCGCAGGGTGTGGGGGGTATCCTGCAGGAGTGACGGATTCTCACGGACGATGGTGTTCGCGTCGCCTCGGAAAATCTTGATTGTCACTGCCAGCATGTCGGCTCTGGAGAATAAAAAAGTAAGGACTGTCGCTAGAATCGAGACCTGACTCACCTGGATGTCTTCTCGTACTCCTTGACGTTCTTGCTGATGATGTTCTGGTGTATCATGGAGAAGGAAGCCTCATTTGTGGGCGTGAAAATGGGCATTGGGTGTTCTCGCGCGGGCGTGACGTCCACGTCCTCAGCGGCCATCCGCGCGAGCTGGGTCAGCTCCAACACCGCACAGCCAAAAGGACGCCGAAACTGCGACGGCACGTCGCTGGTACCGTTTGGGCGGGAACTGCTTGGCACCCCGCTCGGATCGGTCCAGCCTGCGGGCACGCCGGGGTCAGAACGGCCGCCAAAACCCTCAGAGCCTCGCCGACCTGATTCGCCAGGGACGACGCCGTTCCCAAGCTTGAGCGCGCCGCTCCGCACTATACGACACACCAAGTAGATGGGATCCTGCACATCGGAGAGCGCGAGATCGGTAAATAGCGTGCGGATGCGCTTGGTCGGGTCGCGCGCCAGGACGCCGTTGTGGTTTAGGATGGCGCAGAATTCCTCAGTGACGAACTGCCCTGAGCGCTTGTAGAGGGAAAAGAAGAGCTCGGCAGTTTCGCCAGGTGCACAGGGGGAAGCGACGAATGCACGGAGATCGAGATAGATGTGGAAGAATTTGGCGGTGGTTGGTCGGGTGGGGTCGCTCGGGCCGCTGAGGGACAGAGAACGGGACTTGTGGAAAGATGATTCCGGGAAGGCCGAGTGCGCAGGCGTGGGGAGCCCAGCTGCCATGTGGTCGGTGCTCGAGCCAAGGGAGTAGGGTATTGTATCGGGGTATGAGACGTTGAGGTATGCGAGGGACACCTGCATGGAATACATTCGGATGGCGCTGACCCAGCTCCGCGACTCAATTTCGCCTTCAACATCGACGGTTACCAGAGCCCCCCATGTCGGATGGCGAACGATAACGTCCAAGCCCTGGACGATGTTGCCGCTCACAAGACGGGTCACGCAGTCGCGCCGCATGTTGACGGTTTCTTCTGCATTGAGCGTCTGGGCAAGGAGCTGTCGACGGCCGAGATGCAGAGCTTCGATGTGTTCGCGCACGATGTGGAAGAGTCTATAGTCGCGTCTGGCGAGGTACTGGAACATGAGGGTGTGCCATTCGCGCAAGGCAGACGCGATTTCGTCAATGATGGGCTGGGCAGCGCCGGACGCGGTGTCGTCGCCCGACTTGAGAGACGGACGCGGAGGGAGGGGCTTCATGACCTGGGAGTCTGCGGGGGACGAGGAGCGGACGGAGGACGAGTGGAGACTTGCGGGGTAGACGGGGATGCCTGTGCGGAGAGACTTTGCGAGGTCTGGGAGCGGGCCTGTGCGAAACGATTTCCTGGATGCGGAGAGATCATGCTCCTCGTCCTCCTCTCTGAGACTGCTCATGGTCGAGCCGGGCTTGTTGCTGCTCCACTGCACGAAGGAGCTGCCGGGGCTGGCGGTGCCATGAGAGGCGTCCCGGGAGCCCCAGCCGTTGCTGGGGGAGACGTAGCCATTGGCGGCGCTACTGAGGGTTGTTGCCAGGTCGGGAAGACGGCCCTCTGCGTCGGAAAACTCGTCGCGAACGTAGATGTGCGAGGCGGGAAAGATGCCGAGAAAGACCTGATGGGGCTCCTCTGTCTTTGCGGGGGGCTTGACGATGGCGGAGGAGGAGGGGTCCGAGGCAAGCGCCCAGGTGACGGGCGGACGGCGGGTGGTGCAGACGACATAGCTAGAGCGGGGGGGATGAGGAGGAGACGCGGGGGAAAGGGAGGGACGAACCCTCTGTACCAGACACCCTCTACCTCCTTTGCGCGGGGGGTGTACTTTTCAAAGGCATAGACCTCGTCGCCAACCTCGAGGGAGACGACATCGCGGTGCACGGGATGGTCTTCGGTCGAGGACTCTGTGACGGTGGAGAGCCTGTTGCGGGCGGAAAAGCGGGTGTCGCGGCGGGAGGGGGAGAGGGGATGGACAGCGTAGCCGTAGACGATGAGGGGGAGCGGCTCCCACATCCCAGATGGAGACCCCGCACACAGACGCTAGCAGCTAATTTCGAGAGAGGTAACGCGCCAGTCACGGTCACACGGATCAGGTATACCATCAGCCATCACATCACCCATCAAGCCGGCCATCACTCTTGCATGGACCACCTCGACCGTCTCGCAGCAAACACGCAGGCCATCCGTGCCGCCGCGTCTTGCGCGCTCCCCCCATCGCCCTTCACCCGCGCCGTCCTCGACACCCCCCTCGGCGACCTCATCCGCGACATCGACCCCGCAGAGCTCGGCCTCTTCACCCCCCAGCTCGCCCGCGTCGAGTTCCAGGGCCCCGCCCCGCGCCGCAAGCAGGAGCCAGAGGTCTATGCCCAGGCTGCATTCACCTACATCGACCGCTACAATGCCATCCGGCCCATGCCCCGCGCCTATGCCCAGGTCGTCGCCATCCTCGACCAGCTCGCCGCAACCCGCGAGAGCATCCGCACCTTGACCGCCGCGCTCGAACAGGCGCGTCGACTGCCCGTCCTAGTCTCTCCAGTCCTCATTCTGCCCCAGATCCAGCCCTCGGAGCTCAAGCCGCTCGCAGACCAGGAGGAGCAGCGCGTCCGCGATCTCCAGGCCAGGCTCGCCGACCTCAAGCAACGCGTACGCTGCTCCGTCCTCCTCTTGTGCCTCCGCTCACTCTCTCCAAGAAAGACGCCGCGCTGCAGCCCCGTAAGCGCCTGCGTCTCAAACCCGCCGCTCCGGAACCCCCGTCCACCCCGCCGTCCAAGCTCGACGACGCGTTCCACACGCCCGCAGCAACCGACCGCACTCTCCGATTTACGGACAAACTGCTCATGGACGAGCTGGTCGACCTCGCAGATGTCTCTGTCACGTCTCCCATCGCCCCGTCGCGTATCCAAGAGCACCCCAGTCTGGTCGACGACGACCCCACAGGCGAAGTCGAGCAGGAAACCGTGGAAGAGCCCATCGAGGACCGCGAAGACGACGACGACAATACTGTTATGCTGCCCAAGCGCGCGGTGTCCCCCCCGCCGATGTCCCCCGCTCAGCCTCCTACAACCGACACGCCGAAAAAAGGCAAACTGCGCGTCAACGCGGAGGTCGAACGCATCGCCGTATGTCTCCATCTTACTACTCGCCATATCTAACGCGTCTATCACAGGCGAAGATATGGTCGTCCGCCGGCGACCTCATTATGCCCGGCCACCCCTTCGACACGGCGGGCACCGGAACCGGAAGCAAGCCACCGCGCGCAAAGGAGACGATGCAAGTGTCTTCTCTCCATCCCATGCCATCGCTCACGCGTCATCACAGAGCCCATCTCCAGACCGTCGCTGCCCTGACGCCCACGCCCGCCTCGCCTTCCACGACCATATCCTCCCTTACCGCCCCTGCCCCCACTGCACCCACGCCGCAGCAGATCCTTACCGCGCACTTGCTCCTCGCCCTCCTTTCCGCCGGGCCCCACTTCTCCATGCCGCTTAACAAGGTCAAGGAAGCGTTGGCCACCAAGGCGAGCGCAAGTGGCGGGGCGGGCGTCGTCCTCGGCGGCCAAAGCACCACCCGCGCGCTCTACGCCTGCGTCGCCAAACGCCTTGTTAAAATCGAGCGCGGTGGGGGCGAGCAAATTGTCAAATTCGATCTTTAGAGTCCCTTCAGGGACTGTCACCTTGTGGAATGATGTCAACCAAGCTGTTCTGTTAATATCTGAGCCCAGGGTATAGCATCTGCAATTCAAAAGAAATCGACATCCCACACTACTTCTTACTGATGCCAACGCATATATTGAGCCACCCGTCCGCGCCTGCAAGACACGCACCCAACCACGCCATTTCCGACTCGGGAGGTGTCAAGACACCTTGGATGAGAGGATAAGCTAGTTCTGGAACAGACGGTGCTTGTGGATGCGGGTTACTTCGTGATGGAGGTGGGGCAGGCGGCCGAGGTGGGAAAAGAAGAGGGACGTGCGTAGACAGAAAATGGGAAAGGGTATGAGGTGTACCTACAGACGGGTTAGAAATCGCAACATTACATCTAGAATGAGACCTACCATCGTCCAGAATTGGGGGAACGAGGTCTTGAATTACGGGCCCGTCTGGGAGATAAACTCGTACAGGAACGCTGCGCACATTGTACGCGCCGTCGCGCTCGGAGGGTCCCGTAGCGTCGGCGGATGGCGGTCGGCCGTGCATCGACACGGAGGATGGTGGGGGCCCAGGGGACTGGGGCCGATTTGGAGCTGTTGTAGGCGTCACCTTGGAGGCTACGCGCCAATAGTCGTCAAAATTGTCTGCGACGTGCATGCGTTAGCTGTGCGAGAGATAAAAAAGCACCGGCTTACGTTCTTTAATGCCCTCCCATAAACCATCTTGGTCTACTTTTCTCAGTCCGGTTATCCGCTTGGTGTTGCCCCAGCGGATAAAGTCCGCCTCTTTCAGCTGCCCCATAAATGCCTGTTTGCAGGCTTCGGCACTGGGAGAAAGCAATAGCTTATCGGTGGGAGGGGAAGCGAGGTGCAGTATGAGACGCAAGGGAGTCGCCATCGTCGCCGAGACGGATGAGCCTGCTCGAACGGTAGCCAGAATGGAGTGGTTGTCGTAGATAAGACCGATTGGCCAATGCCTGCACGATGATGGGTCAGGGAGCGGACCAGAGGGGTCAAACTCACCACTTTAGCAAGGTTCCGTCATCGCACTCGAACCACCAATCCTCCTCCTTGAGAGCCTTCGCGGCAGCCTCGTCAAAGACGACATCCATTAAAAAGCGACGGATCTCCGGCATCAGAAGAGGGAGATAGCTGACGCGGGGCGCCTGCATGAAATAGCATTCGAGGCCGCGGTCTGAGTTTGCGGGGAGCTCCTGGGGGTCGACGCGAATTTCCAAGGGCACGGTGCCCTCCCAGCTGAGACGGCGGAAGAGAGTCGTGTGGTAGTCTGTTATCCGGTCCTTTGGGGCGGTTGCGGCGGGGTGGTGGCGGGTTGTGCCATAGTTTGACATGGAGACAGGCGGAGAGCGCGCTTTGCGTTGTTTATTTGCCCGCAGTGCACGATCAGCTGACTTTGCGTCAACCACCACCACTATCCCTCTCTTGTCTCCCCCCATGGCTACCCTCCGGCGCACACACCCGCCGCTCAAGTCCAGATCCGTGTCGGGCTCAAAGCGTCCTCGCTCCCCCGATCAGTCTCTCGAGGTGCAGCCAAAGCGTCAAAAGGCAGTGGCATCGGCTGCCGGCCAGCGCGAGAAAGAGGTCGACAAGGAGAAGGCTCGCCGCCATGCCGAGCGCGAGCAACAGAGGATAGAGTTCAAGGAAAAGTACCGACGCGCTTTTCCCGGCTGGAAGTTCTATTTCGATACCGACAATATCCTTCCCGACAACCTGTCTGCGGTGAAGCTTGCCCAAGCCAAGATACGCCAGCTGGGCGGCGTACGTTCCCCTTCAACAGCGGTCTCCTTTTACTGACCACCGCCCCCGTGAATCTAGTCCATCGAAGACTTTTTCTCCAACAATATCACACATCTTATTACAGACCAACCCGTCCCGTCAGAAGCTCCCCCAATACTCTCCGCCAACAAAGAGAACGACGTTCCCAGAAATAGACTGAAGAGTCCCATCAAGCTTAAGGGACCGTAAGTTTCATCGTCATCGTCCCAGCAAGTCAATTGCTCACACCACGCGTCCCAGAGCCGCCGATGATCTGACACTCCCCGCATACGATCTTTTGTCAAAGGCCAAGAGCTTCGAGAATACCAAAGTGTGGAACATCCCCAAGCTCCAGAGCGTGGTCGATCGTTGTCTCGACATCGGACCGGCAGCTGCCTCGACCGTCGCGCCATCCACCACTCTACCGTCTCAGCGCTCCCTTTCCCGGCTCTTGCAATCGGAGCGGCTCCATGGAACCAGCGAGCGAGATCCGACGCAGAAGCGGCACGACTACAAATATTTCAATCGCGGAAGCTATTTCATGATAGTAGAGGACATACGCCAAGAGTTGGCGACAGTCGCGGTGCAGGAATACATCATCCCCAAGGGTCGTGACGCGGCGAGTGTAAAGGTTCCTTGGCCTGTTCTGCATTGTCATCCGCAGGCGAGAGGCCCCTTCCTCCCGTTCGACGAAAAGGAAAAGAAGCGGTGGGAAAAGACGCAGCGTTTAGAAGTGCAACAGGCGGGAGAGCGTCAAGAGAGGCAGGACAAGATGCTACGCGTAGAGGCAATGAAACGCAAGGCAGAGGCGCGTCTCCAAGCATGTAATCAGGGCGGCGATTTGAGACGGTCGGCCTCGATGAACAACATGCATCGTCGTGCGATGCTTCTGGATGAGCAGCGATTCGTTGATCTGGACGACGGCGACGTCGCAGACTCCGCCAATGCGTCGGGATACTTGCCTGGAGGGTACATGGCTGCTTCTGGCAACAGTGTCGGAATCACCTCAACGACAGGCACGACATCCACCGCTGGTCTTTCGTTCAACACTTCGACGTTGCCTCCATCTTTGCGCGGACGTCAGGAGGTCCTGACGTCGCTCAAGTTCCCTTCTGCCAAGACCAAAGGCGGTGACATGGGGCCGCCAGTCAACGTGCCAGAGAGGCGGCCTCTGCTCAAGAAGAGCCGCAGCACGAATACTATGCGACTTCCGAAGAGGGACGAAGGCAGCAAGCCCGGCTACTGCGAATGCTGCCGCATGAAGTTTGACGATTTTACAAAAGTTTGTGTATTGCCATTATTGCGACCTAACATCTGACGAACGCAGCATATCGCTGGCCGAAAACACCGAAAGTTTGCGGTCGACGATGGTAATTTCCTGCAGCTTGACTACATCCTCGCGCGGGTGAAGCGTCGCACCGTCGAGGAAGTTAGAAACGAGGAGATGGACTGGGAACTGAAGTGTTTAGAACCGCGCAGCGGCGATGACGAGGAAGATGAAGGGCACACCACCCAGTACGACATGCTCGGCGACGCATTGGTGGACTTGGATTCTTGACATATGCGAACTATTCGACATCAATCCCCATTGTATTTTACACACAAACACATTGTCGCCTCGGATACAACAGGTAAAGGACAGTCCGTTGAGCAAAACGAGTGTCAAAAGTGAATCGTAAGTCTTAAGTGATAGTGACGGTGAGGAGTGTCGTAATCCCATCAGTGGCGATGTCTGGCCGGGATTAACTTGTGACAAACTGTATGCAAGACCACATACCATGGTTCACCCTGGAACGAGATCAGTCATTTGCAAGGAGAAACCAGAAACCAGAAGCGCAGCGTCTTACCCGGTAGCTCCGGCAGGAAGAAGGCCAGTCATGTTCTGCCCAATAGTAGAATAAGTCACGCCGCCAAAGGAAGTGGTCCCGATAGCATTTGCGGCAAGTGAATTACGGCCTGAGAATGAAAGATTAGTCTGGTGTCCCTTTCAAGGCACATATTGGAGCACTAGCCTATGTTGTAGCCATTTGGGGATATAGTGTGTCCCTCGGATTCGTCCTGTTGGATGTTGATCACCTGTACTCCTTCAACCAACCGAGGTTACCTCCTCCTGAGAAACACTGACATCTGTAAGTCAGATATCTGGTACGAAAACGGGTTCCCTTACGCCAAGAACAGGGCGCCGGAATCCGCCTGTGGACCGTTCTGCCGGAACACGCTATCGTGGAGGTGGTCAACATACCTCAGCGTGAGAATTCGTTTAGGTACCGTAGGTGGTTTCCGCCTATCAAGCTCTCCAGACAGGTACCGAGGTTGGGGTCTCCGTAGTCTTGTCGCAGTTCAACCTGTAACCTGTTCAGTATACCTTTTGCGTGGTAATGAAGCCTATCATACCGTCTGGTTGACAAAGCCGTTGCCGTCTATACGATATAAGATCGACGATTCTGCCTGATTATTTTACCACAAACCGCCTAAATTAGCCGACTGCGGGCCACCTGCTTTATATTCGAATTTATTTGGAGCAAAAGAACGGAACACGCACCCAAATGTATCCCAAGACATTCTGTGGAGCTAATGTGTGGTGAGGAAAACCCAAATCAATGAACCACCGATGTCTACAAGCCGATTGCCTTCGCAAAGTTCAGGAATCCGCTATCCGTGAGGACAGCAGGAGAGCTTAAACCAGAGATGATAACCTTGAGGCCAGTATTGGGAATTTGACTGTAATGGAACACGTCGCTTACATTGAGAGGCTCTCCCAGATCAGAACCGCCAGTACCACCATTGGCTATATTGGTTTGTGAATTCGAGTGCGGTAAACCTAGAAAACCAACACACCGTCATCAAGCATGGATCCTCCTTTCGCGTTCGGGTCGAAAAAAGCAACAGCCCGTTTGGTGTGAGGTACTGCAACGGTCAATGTGACGAGCACTTGGGCAAGGAGAACCACAGAAAGGAACATGGCGGCCTAATGAGCAGGGAGGTATGCAGGAACTGAAGATGGAGACCAGTTCACCAGCCGCAAGAGGGAAGGCAGGTTTTATATGTATCCATGTCTTCAACTTTCCAAGGAAACGTTCCTGTAGCCAGCATGTGGCGAAATTGGCCATATGATTCGGTCACGTAACTGAATACACGCAGTGGAGATTCTATAAAGGGAGGAGAGTTAAAAATAGTAGCTCACGACGCTCACATCAGACCCGGCACGCTGAGTTGCAGAAACGGTGAAGGACGAGAAGCAGCCGTTCAGATTCCCACAACGACGTGGCTGTGGGATTCAGCAAGGATGTAGAAGTAGCCGGAAGGAGTTAACATTATCAAGAGCGGAGCAACGTTCGGTCGAAGACAGTGTCTACCAAATGATTCTCGCGAACGTTCCAGTACCAGTTCTATTATGTTCGGCGGTGATGAAAACGCTGGATGGAGATGCTGACGTCGTCGATATATCGTTCATCCATCTCTACCGTCAGGCTTCGCGAGACTGCAGCTTCGTCTTGACCTCCTATGGCGGTTCTGAGTAGAGACAGTGCAGTGTTGGTAGTAGGCGATTGCGAGTCCAATATCTGGCCCACGAATTCTGTCCACATCCTGGTCATCGTGGAGGTATCCATGCCGTCATACGTTTCGGTTGAAGGCAGACCGTCGGAACAGAGAATCAAAAACCACGGCCGATTTGGGAGATCGCGATGGTAAACGTCAGGACTGGTCGATACGTATGGTGGCTAATTTCGGTGGTAAGTCGAGCAGGCTCATTTAACCACGGGAACGCACGGTCAATATCCGAGATGCACACTGTTTAAGGGTTCCCTGCGAGATCCATTCCTGATCGAAATTTGAAAAAACGCGCGAAGTGTACATGGAGGGGATTTTCAGCCAAATATCGCCAATGGCTTATAAAGGAAAGCAATCATCAGATAAAGTCTTTTAGGCATATTTAATCAAAGACACCTCGCGTAGGTTCTAAAAAACTTAGAACTCGGCCGTTTTTTACGCAGTCGGGTTCTCTAGGATGTTCAGCTCTTATTCGCTGCACTTCTTTGTGATCTTGTCCAGTATGAAGGTGGTTTATCAACGTGCCTGTCCATGCCCCGCCACGGTGACGGAGTCCTAACACTAGATAGAGGTTAACTAATTGCTAATAATAGTTTTGGTGATCATGAGCCTACCTGCATGGCAATCTTTCCCAATAATCGTTAGTTGTATCGAGCAACGTCCATAGAAAGGACTGCACCTGGAAATCGTTATCTCGAGGTTCAATTGGAGTGGAAAATTTTTACCTCCAAGATTCGCTATCCATACATTTTTTTCATTTGGATCAGTCAGACTGACAAAATGATGTTTATTCAGATTACCAAAACACTTAGAAATTGCTTGTACCTGAGAACCATGGTCGTCCCACCGAGGCATCGAGCAGCCGCATTGCGACTGCGACCAGTGCTATCCCGTTGGAATATGTTTTGCACGTCTCTGTCCGACATTCGGCCCAGACGTCTCAGATCTCGCGGGAATATGTCTAAGAAACTGGACGAAATTTCATCGTCAAGTTTCATAACCGAATCCCGAAGGATTTGGCTGACGCGGTCCGGTGTAATCTGACGACTGCCCGAGTCTCGAAGAGCGGCACCGAGGCTATGTTTGAGATTCTTTGGAAGAGTTTGGGCAACGAAGTCGACGGTGTAGTGATTTACATGTCCTGAATTGTTACGCCTAATTATCGACCGATTAATGTAATTGGGTATGAGTATTTACCGTCAAAGATACTGTTAAATTGCCAGGTCCCACCAGGGAAATTCCACTCTTCGACAACAAACCGGTCTTGATTCTGGTATATATGAGGCGAACATGGCTGGAAGGTCAGGCTATCGACCTTGCGGGTAGACCGAGGGCAGGCGAGGCGGTTTAATTCTGCAGTAAGAAAAGGCTCCGGGAGCATGCGGAATGTCCATGGTCCTTCGCCAGGATGGCCCATGTCCGTTGTACCAAAATGACTAACTTCGGCCAGCGCAAGCAGGTGCTCAGAGGAGCTGGCAGCAGGCAGAGAAACGATATTGGACATTGGAAAGGCGAGGGCTGGCAGGCAGATTACTCGTTATTATGGCGAGTTGGATACGGCATGTACCGCATCTCGCCAACCAGTCGGAAAATCTGAAGCTGATGTAATCAAACAGCGCGTTGTAACCAAGGCAAGAAGAATGACAGGGAACTTACGGAGACCCAACAAATCACATGGAGCGCTATTCGATTCAGCAAGGCCATCAGGACATCGAATGAGGCCGACAGGATGGCAATGGAATTCGTGTCAATAGCGGCTTCTATGACGGGCATTAGACGCTGGTGCACTGGAAAGATAACACTTGATTAACGGAGAAAGTAAGACACTATCCTTTGCGATTCAAAGAGTCACTAAAAATCAATGCCGTATAGATTTGAAGGAGTGCGACTAACCTAACCCTTTGCGTCGAGGGATAATCGCAACGAGGAGGTATCTGATGGTGATCGTACCGTACATCGATCGCAGTTCGCCGCGCTCGCCGGGTCAGGGTAGAGGAGATAGTGCAAAATTCGGCTTCCGCGTACACATGCACATGCATAGGTGTGGACTAGCTGGCGTCTCGAGAGTCGCCGTTTAATTATGATCACCGTCTCAACTCGAAGCTGGCGAATGCCAAGTCATATCCTCCGAACTCGTAGTTGATCTTGTCTGTACGTTTATACTCTGGGATGGCCGGTCTAATCGAATCTACGACTTGGGGAATCAAGGCAGCCTTGAAAGCCCGCTGAGCAGTCTCGACGGCGCTCTCCCCGTGATCGTTTTCGTTGTCCTCACTGGAGATGAAGAGGGTGAGACTGAGCCGACCGGGCTGGAAGATGTTGACCACGCGTCGAATAAGTGATAGAAGATCAGGAATAGTCTTGAGGTCCTGGGGGGGGGGACGCGACGGCGGGAGCGGGACATTGCACTCGAAACTGGCATAAGACCAGCCTTCTTCGGGAGTTACATGAATAGTATAGTATCCCTCCCCGGCCGCCGTCGCGTTAGTCGTAAATACTGGATCGTGCCCCCATTTGATGAGCGCGTTGGCGGAGTAACCGCATGGGGAGAACGAGTACGCATCCAAAGTTGTCAAGTGGGAAGGAAATATGTCGGAGATACCCAGAGAAGTGGAAAGTGTTTGGGCATCGATAGATGGTGCATCGGCTGGGCCGGGGGAGGGGAAGAAGAAGGGCTGCCGAGCAGCTGGAGCGAGATCACTCATTAAAATCTCGATGGTGTAATCGGGGAGTGGATGTGGGCTGATTACAGACGCGGGAGAGCTGGGAATGTGATCCGAATTGTCAGGTGTTGTCATATAAAGCAGCCAGTGGTCCCCGTTCATTTTTCCGACTGTGTATGCTGCGCCGTTTGAAAAAATGTTGTCCAGGAATTCCACTTCGTGTTTCCAATCACGGTGAGGGCCTAGTTGGCGCTCTGGAAACATGAATGACTTTCGAGAGTAAAAACACCGGTGAACGGAAGGCAAGTTTGCCTGCGTCGCGGCAATTTCGAGGATACGGGGAAGACCCAGGAGATTAAGGGTCGTTCCGCACGTCTTGAGGATGAGGCGGTGGGGGGAAACGAAAAACGAAGATTCGCTGGCGATCCAAATGAGATCTAGCGCACGTCCGAAGGAGAGAATGCGAACCTCAAGAGGTATGCATCAATCTCGTCTCCGTGAACAACGCTGAGGACCTTGCACTTGACGATCTCGAGCATTTCTTCCCAGACGGAAGAGTCCACCTTGCGCAAACCGGATCTGGGAGACGCAGGGTCATCGAGATCAGTCGCAGATGGCGCAAACCAAATTTCCAGGAGCTTTTCAGGCCCCTCAAACGGGGATGTCATGGCAGATGCCAGAAAAATGTGAGGTCAGGTGACCAACAAATATTCTGTCATCGGCGAATTCGTCTCATCCAAGTCTCTCTTTCTTTCAATCGATTCGCGCCAGCATGATGGTTAGACGTTTCCTCGCTAGAATGCCCCTTTCAGCGTACCTCCGCTCTCCCGCCATTCTTCCTCTATTTCGTCCGCTGAGACCAAGCCAACTCCCTCTCACTTCCGCTCCCCGCGCTTCCACCTCGCGCCTCTTCAACCACTTTCCTGCCCGTCTCACAGCATCACCCCCGCCAGAAGCC
This sequence comes from Mycena latifolia, assembly GCA_029289555.1. Classification (NCBI taxonomy): domain Eukaryota; kingdom Fungi; phylum Basidiomycota; class Agaricomycetes; order Agaricales; family Mycenaceae; genus Mycena; species Mycena latifolia. Next base: position 2,100,556 of record JARJLE010000002.1, read on the forward strand.
GAATCATATTCCCTACCCCCGGATGCTACCAGATACCAGCGTCTGAAGCATCTCTTCAAGTCGTATGGGTGGTATGCCCTCGGCGTCTACATCGTCCTGTCGGTCCTCGATTTTGGGGTAGCATTTGGCCTCATAAATATCATCGGCGCCGAGTATGTCGAGCGCCTTTCGTCGTCTGCAAAGGAGTTTGCACTAGGAATACTCCGCTCCAAACCACCCGAGCCTGGCCTGGATGAGCTGGACCCTGCGCCGGCGAACGCGGGACATGAGGGCTTGTACGCGATGCTCTTGTTGGCGTACACCGTCCACAAAACTCTCTTCCTCCCGGTGCGCGTGGGGTTGACGGCCGGCCTGACGCCGTCGCTCGTGGGATGGCTGCGACGTAGAGGGTGGGCAGGCGGAGCAGGCACCGTCCGAGCTGCGACCCATATGCGGGAGCGGTTGAGGAGTGGAAAGAACAGGGCATCGCGCGGGGATTGATTCAAAAGTACAGGAGCAGTTATACAATGGTATTCGACATGTAATCAAGCGGAGGCTGAGGCTTCCGCCTCCTCGGAGCCTTGAAGCGGTTGTTGGAACGGGATGCGGGACTGTTGAGAATACACACGCGCCTTTCAAGATTCCGCTCTTCTCCAGTTCCTCGCGGGCAGGACGCTGAGCGATCGCGTTGGCGAGGCGGTCCTTTGCAGTGTCAGTGTCGTGCATGGTGGTACAGGGGACAGCAGACCTCGAGCTGCGCGCGCTGCAATTGCTCCTTGGCGGCAACGAGGGCAGGAGCGAGGCCTTTGTCGTCTGCTCAGAGGTAAGATGGGCTCGTAAACAAGGCAAGATGGGTGCCTTTGACCTTTGAGAATGTTTCTCTGTATGAGGGCTTCCTTCTCGGGTCTGTTGGCAAGCCTTTCCTCGAGCTGCTGGGACGTCTGTTGGTCAATCGAGGACTGGCGAGGGTGGGCTGTAGGACGATGAGGGAGAGACAGAATGGGAATTACAAGGCGTACACATGATGGTAGTTACAAAACAAGTTAAAGAAGTGCGGTAACAGTACACAGGGGTGGTGTCAACAAGTCTCTGCCCTTTCCTTTCTGTACGCAGCAACCGATCCACGCGCCTCCTTGATCACCGCCTGGATGCGCGAGACGTGCAAGACCAGCTCTGCATCGCAGGCATCGAGAAGCGCGAGAAGAGACGCAGCGGCGTGTGCGGGCACGGTTGTGGGCAGGCTGGGGAGGGGCTTGTTGCAAGCGGGAGGGCTTGGGAGGAGCGGCGAGAAAGACACGTCGAGCTGGAGACGGGGCATGGTGGGAGGATGCAAGAGAGATGAGGGGCAAGGCTGATAGTCGCGTTGTTTGTAGCAAACAAATCAACGATGCTCAGGACAGCGACCCGCCTAGCCCGCCGCCCGCGCAACGCCCCTGCCGCTGTGCTGAGCAGGCCCTCGTCGTCGGCCGCACATGCGGAGGACGACCACCATCACCACCACGAGCAGGACGACACCGTCTATCCCAAGGAAGGTCTGTCGAGTCCCCCTGACCCCCCGACCCGTTCCTTGACATCTTCCAGGGTTTTCCGCCCCCATCTGGCGCAAGACCCTCGTCTGCACCATCGGCGCTGCTCTTTTCTACGAGTATCTCGGTGCACCACTCGACAACGACAAGATCTGGCTGCCCTCGACGGCCGTCGCACCGCAGGAGAATTGGCTGGACATCGCATCCACACGCGCTGCCAAAGAGGCCGTCCTGTCGGAGGAGAGGCAGCTCGTGCGCTCCGCCGAACGCCCTTCCATCTACCGTTCGCGCAACCCAGAGTGCGTCTCGTGCAGCCGCTGCTTCAATTCAGCTCATCGTTTGTTTCAACAGAGATTTCAACCACATCTCGCCGTTCGGGAACCCGGTTGGAATGGGGGTGAAATGGAGCAAGCCGAGTCCAGAGGCCAAGGACAACCTGCCGGGGCGTAGCGGCGAATTGGAATAAATAGTATTTTAGTTGCCTTCATTAGTTGATCGTTTTGGCATGTTTTGTTGATGAAAATTGGTTGGAAGTCAACCACAACGCCCTTCACCGCGATGGTGCTGCCCTTCCTTTTCCCCGTTCTCCTCTCCTCCCTCGTCGATGCCGCGCTCCCCAAGGTCGACTTTGACAGAATGGGCAAGGTCGGTGTCGCTGGCGCGTTCGCGGGTCTGGACTTGTTCCAATCCGCGGCCGTGTCCTTCGATCCCTCCACCTCGACACTTTTCGCCCGCACCATCAACGGCTCACTGGAGCGTCTCGCCTCATCCAACGCCGGCGGCCGCATTGTCGCCGGCTGTGCCCTGAACGATGTCTTCTACTTTGCCGGCTCCTTCTCCTCTGTCGCGGGTACCCCTGCTACGAACATCGCATCATACACGGCGTCGTCCGGAGCGTTCGCTGCTCTTGGCTCCAACGGCCCCAACGGCGAGATCGATGCCGTTTATTGCGACGCCAAGGGTGCCAAACTATGGGTCGGAGGCAGCTTCACATCCCCTGGAACATCCGTCGCCGTGTGGGATCCCACGGCAGCCTCCTGGTCCGCGCCACCCTTCAAGGGTTTGGCTGGGGCGGAGGGGAGGGTCCTGTCCATCACATCCAACTCCTCCGACAATAGCCTGTTCTTTGCGGGCTCTTTCATCACCTCGTTCGTCGGAAACGGCTCGACAGCCCTGAACGGCACGAATAACCCCAATGTTCCGTTCTCTGCAGGAGCTACGCCTTTCTCCTCTTCCCTCGTCCCTGTCCCTATCAAGGCCTCGGCCATTAACGCGGCGTCCTCGGGTGATTCCGGTTTCACCAACGTCTCTAATATCCTCTGTCCCGCGGGTGCAGATGGTGCGGGGAACAGCTGGTTTGGTCCTGACGGAAACGTGGCGAGTGTCGCCATCCAAACGGTTTCCTTCATGACAGTCAGCGGCGTCCGGCTCGGAAACACATTCCAGCCTAATCACGGAACCACTGGATTCGTGTTCGTACCATTTTTCTGTCGTTTTTTGTGTGTGTCTTAACAGCCCCCCTCAGTGTAACAACCCTTCCGGATAATGCCGTCCAGACCTTGACGTATGTGGACCCGACCACGAACCAGAACCGCACTTGCTCGGATCCTTGCCCCCTTCTGTCCGACTCGACCATCCTTTACCAGGACTTCCTGTTCAGCGGCTCAAAGTCGATAACAGGTGTCTTAATTCGGCTGACCGAGTTCACGGGAGCGGGACCAGGATTGCACATTCTACAGCTCCTTTCGTCCGGAGCCTTCGCATCCGCCGTCGACTCTCAAAACGGCCTATCCTGTTTTGCGCCCGATGCTTCGAACACCAGCTTTACCGGTTCTTGGGCCGTGGAGCAGGCTCCTACGGGCATCGCCGGGACAGTTCAAGATGTAATGATATCCAATGTCGATGTAGGCACTTCCGCGAAAGCCGGACCTACCTTTACATGGAACCCTTACGTGTCCGCGTCTGGAGACTACACCATGAACATGCTCGTACCCGGGTGCACACAGTTGCAAGATTGTGCGCGGCGCACCTCCGTTACAGTCACTGTTTTCCCTGGGGGGAATCTGGACCCGTCGGTAACCACCATTTCGCAGCAAAACACTGCGGATTCATCAAATCTCATCTACACCGGCCCAATTTTACCGACGTCCTCCCTTTTTACTACCACGATAACCATGACCTTGGCAGAGCACCCCGACGGTCAAGGCCAAGACGGACAGTGGCAGCTGGTCGCAGACAGGATTCAGTTGATACTTGATTCAGTCAACGCAACCACCGGTGGATCGGCAAACGGTTCGTCTACAGGAGCCAGTGCTACTCGGAACGGGTTCGGTTTTTTCGAGTGGCCCCTCACCTCGACGGCTAGCATTGACGGAACAACGACATTGGCAAACGCAACTGAAACCGCTTTAGACACCATCGGGTTCGACATGTTGAGCGCGGTTGGAGGGAGCTCTTCTCTGACATCATCATCATCAACCGCTGTTGTTGCAGTCGTCCACCATCCCTCCTCAATCATTTTCCTAGGAGGCAACTTTACGCTGTCGTCCGGAAGTGCTTCTGGCTCCGGGAATGTCGTCTCGTTCAAGGATGGAGCATTTGTGGCATTGGCCGGAAACGGGCTTAACGGGCCTGTGACTTCGTTCGTCCTGAATGGTGATACCCTCTTTGTCGGAGGGAATTTCACCGATACCAAATCTGCGACTACCAATGGCCAACTCCACGGCATCGCATCCTACAACGTCCAGACGAATCAATGGGCGGCCCTTGGTGGAGGTGTGAATGGGGCTGTTTCGAGTATGAGTTTGCTTGACGGGCAGCTGCAGGTGGCAGGCAGCTTCACCAACTTGCTTACCTCTTCGGGTGCTACTGGTTCAGCCGCTGCCGGTTTTGCAGCGTGGGATGTCGCCACTGGGGAATGGGTCAATAGCGGTGGCTTCGTCGTTGGAAGCATGTCGTTGGTTGTCAACGGCACCTCAAGCTTGCAGTTCGTCGCTGGGAATGCCGATGCCTCTCAGAGATTCGGCGCTTCCGGCATGGTCATGGTTCAGAACAGCGGAAGCGACGTACCAGCGATTACCCCGCTCGGTGTTGCCCTAGACGCTGATGTATCCGGCACAAGCCAGAATACCATCTCGACGTCGCGCAGACGATCGCATCCCCTCCCTCGCGCTGCCGCATGGTTGTCACGTGTCAAGCTGCCTGTGCTTTTCAATCGACAGACTTCCGCCACCCTTACTTCCCTCCCTGCACCACTTCCCGCTCCCGCTCCCGCTGTTCTCGCCGGTACTTTCTGGACCAATAGTTCATCTTCCGTCGAGGTTGCTGTAATTGGAGGCAACTTCTCGTTCTTCCCATCGGGGGCCTCCTCCACAGAGTCTCAAGGCGTAGCTCTCTATGACCCGGACACTGCTACCAGCACGGGTTTGAAAGGTGCTCAAGTGAACGGGACCGTTCGGACTCTATTAGTAGTGGGAGACCTTCTTTATGTTGGTGGCCAGTTCACGATCTCCGGGATGAATGCCAATGGTTTCGCCATCTACGACCTTTCCGCACAACAATGGGACACTTCTAGCATCCAAGCATTGCAGGGTAGTTCGGGGTCTACCGTCGTCGTTCGCTCCATTACCAGGTCGTCGTCGAAAGCGAACACTATCATCGTGGCGGGGTCCTTCGCACAAGCAGGTTCGCTGCGGTGTCAAGCTCTGTGTAGCCTAGATACAACTTCCAAGCAGTGGAATGCTCTTGGGAATGGGATCCAGGGCGAAGTTGCTTCGGTGGCATATGCCGGCGTGAGTTTGTTCGCATGTCCTAAAACTGTTGTCTCATTTAAGACTCTTACAGAGCAATCAAGAATACCTTATTGCTGCCGGTTCCATTGCATTGTCAGACAATACCGCGGCCAATGTAGCACAATTCACATTCTCGAATACTACCTGGGCACCTCTAGGGTCGGGGTCGGATCTCCCTGGTCCTGTCACCGCCGTGGAGGTCAACGCCGGCAATTCCAGCAGTATCTTTGCGGCAGGACGGTATGCTTCATTTTTTTTTAAAAATGTTATTGTACGCCCGTACTAAAGTAGAGCTAGATCGAGCGATGCTTCCTCATCGTTCTTGTCCTTCTGGAATGGTGCTTCATGGACTGCCCTGAGTAAGCTCGCCGGCTTCCGAATCGCTCCAGTTCTTACCTTTATCTAGGCTCCGCACTGGAAAGCAATACAACTGTCGCCCAGCTTACCATGGTTCCACTCCAAGACACACACGCCGCCAACAGCATAATACAATCCGATAGAATGCTCATGATCTCTGGATCGCTGGCCGACTCGTCGTTTGGAAATGCGTCCTCGGCTCTATACGATGGCCAGAGCTTTTTCCCTTATATTGTTTCGACTTCTTCCACTGGATCCACGGGGACTGTGTCGTCGTTGTTCCGGTCATTCTCGAATTTCAGCTTCGCGCAACGTCGTACGTTTTTCCTTGCTGTCGCGTTCTTCTTTTTAACCCGAGAACCTATAGGATTCTTGGCGACCGGAGTTGTCATTCTGATCTCCATCGCAATCGCTGCAGGAGTGGTTTTCCTTTTGGCTTTGATTGGAATTCTCTGGACGCTGTTCTCACGTCGGGATGACAAGCTTAACAAATTCGATGCTGCGGAAGACGATGACGACGATTCGACCCACCACCGCCCGTCCTCACTTCTCGAACACATCAATGCTGCCACCCGAACGACAATCATTGGAGCGAGCCCTTTCGCCAATTTCAATACGAAAGAGGACAAGCACCTCGATACCCGTTCACCAACGCCAGACCAAGATCCGTTCGCGCCAGACGCGAGTAATTACATGCGTGCTGAGACGCCATCCGACGCCATTGGCGGTGTCATGACGGAGGAGATGAGTCGGCCAGCCCAGGCACGATATTCCTTCGACGGCACTGGGGATGGCGAGTTACCAATATCTGCGGGCTCCGCTGTAGAGGTTTTAGACGACCGGGATCCCGCGTATGTGATGTCCGTTTTTTTTTTGTGTGCCGGCTGACATTTTCTTTTTCAGATGGTGGTACGCTCGTGATGTCAAAACAGGGCAGGAGGGGGTCGTACCGGCCGCATATTTATTCTAATTGTCGCACGTCTGTTATATTCCCCTCGTTTTGCATTCTTTGTCTATCGCACTGCACGCCCATATACCTTGACATACCCTTAATATCTCATTTCACGAGTACTTGATGATGACCCGAATGATACCAGAAATAATGTATTCCATGCCAATTCTACACAAAAACCGGACCAGTTTACTGGAGTACTGGTGAAGGTGTAAGTGTAGAAGGCAAAGTCAGACGAACGACACTCACAAGGATCCCTGAAATGTTTTTGCGAATTGTGGATGAAAGCGACTTTGGTCTTGAAGTCTTCACGCCGCTTCTGATCTCTGAACTCGCGAACGTGACGACCGGCTTCTCTAGCCTCGCCACGGTTCCGCGCCTTCACGACATCGGTCCCTGAACCATATGCCCCAAAGCCACCCTTTCTTGGAACCAACGCCGAGTTTTTGTCAGCGAGCAACCGGCGAACGAGGGCAGCGCCCGAGTCTGGGTCTTCTGGTTTACCTCTTCTTGAGCCAGGGAAGGTTTGAGGATAAAAGCGGCGCAGGTTCCGATGACCTATGCGCGCACCGGAAGGGAGGATGAGTTCCAGATTAGAATCACCATATGTGATTGCGTTTTCGGAGAGATCGTCGTCAGAGTCTTCCGATTCATCCTCCTCGTCGACTATCTCGTCCGCCTCCTCCCCGTCATCTTCTAGATCCTCCCATTCTTCATCCACACTTGACGCCGATTTGGACTTTTTGGACTTTTTGGACTCGGTCGGGTACGAGCTAGTGAAGTCGTAAAAGTCCGAAATTTCGAGACGGTCGTTTTCCGAGTCGTATGCAATTTTGCAGTGACTCTTGTCGAGCATGTGCTTCCGGGTCGCCTCTAAGGTTCGAAACTCTTTCCCCTTCCCGTTGCAGTAGATGCAGACGTTACCGACGGCTATCTTCTCTCCGAGGTAGGATATTAGACCCTGAATATCTATAAGATACTCTGCGTCGGGAATGAAGAAGGAATGGGCAGTGGACATGTGGGTAAGATTGTCATCGAGAAGCGAACTCTCGTGGGGACAAAAGAGACAGGCATTCGGCGAGAGACGTGCGCGTGCAGCCGCAATCTTTTCGTCGATGGTTTGGTTGACTTCGTTGTCGGAGGCGTCGCCGTCTACAACCAAAGAAACGACTTTTGGCTGTATCTCAGGGACGGTTTCAAGGGTCTCTATTTCCACGGGCGCGGACGCTACTTCCTCGGGCACAACCTGAGGAGGGGAGAGTTTTGCCTTGGCCTCGATTTCCTTGTGTTTCTTCGAGTTAATGTGGGAACGATATGCGTTTTCGGTGGTGTAGGTTTTACTGTAAGAAAATAGGTTCAGCGGGCAAGGAAATTAGCCGAAGGCGCAGGACGCACTTGCAGGCTTCACAATAAGATCCCTTGGGAGACGACATGATCGCGGTCTCGATCCTGCGGTCAAGAACCTTCTGGTTGAACAGCTCGGCGCTGACCGGGGGCAGAGACGCTATACGACGCTTCATATTGTATCTATGGTGGTCGGAGCGGTAGTGGGTTCCTATACAGAAGGTCAATGGGACGCGCAGGAAAAGGACGGAGAACAGACGTTGGTCCTCTGCAGAGAGAAAGGCTATGGTGCATGACAGACAGGTAAAGAGCTCTGGGGCAGCAGACATGGTGGTCGGAGAGAAAAGTATGAAAGCAAGTGACTAATCTCGATTGCATAACGCTTTGCATAACGCTTTGTAATTCTACATTCACAAATCAAGTCTCGGCCTGAAGCTGAGTGAAAACAACGGTTGTATCGTCCATCCATCTCCCTGCAAAGTCCTCTACGGTCAGCAACGACGACACGGCGTCTGCCTCCTGCCCCATGGCGTCCCGCAACAAGTAGAGCGCTGCATTTTCTGAGCGTTCCCTCCGCCCCAGCACCTCGACCCACTTCTTGCCGCCGATGGAAGGCTCACGGTGATCATACCCGTACGTGTCGCCGGACAGGTCGACCAGCCCGTCCGACGCGAGGACGAGGAACGCCTCGGTGCCGCCCAGGGCTGGGACGTGGACATGCTGGACATCGCACTGGGCAGACAGGTACGGAGGCGTGAGATTGCGGCCCAGAAAGTCGGCAATCTTGGACGAGAACTGGAAGCCCGGCTTTGCGTTCATGAAGACTCGTGTCGTGTAGATTGTGGGCAGTTTGAACAAAAAATCACCGACCGCTGCATGCATGTAGCGTTTGAATATGATAGCACTCGACTGAAATAGCTGCGCGAACATACCGCGCGTTACAGCGATTGCTCCGAGTACACGATCCCTCAGCACGCACTCGTCCTCGCCGGGATGCTCGCTGCGGATACGCGCAACCTCGCCCGCGTCTGTGCCGTTGTGGTTGGTGCTGAGCACCGAGGCCTCCCACTCACCCGAGGCCTGCTTTACACCGAGAACTCGAAAGGGTGTTAGTTGATGAATGGCAAGCGCAGAAGAGACAGTACCGGCCTGGCAGTCTCCGAGACTCGCGACCCAGATATCGAGGGCAGGGCTAATGAGCGCGACGAGCACGGTAGACCCCCGCATGCATCGCAAGATCTTTGTAGAATTGGGGCCAGCATCGTTGACGATTGAGGCGATCTCGTCGTCAGAGAGAGGCCAGCTATCGCATCTGGCCCGCCGGGAAAGAGCTCGAAGAGACCTTGGGCGATCTGGTCGTCAACACCTGCGATCGTCGTGCGCAGGACCTCGGACACGTCCGGCGGGGTGAGCGGAAGGCGCGCGACAAGCGCGTCCTGGAGGGCGTGCGGCAAGGTGGCGACGACATAGTCCACGGTATCGTGGCCCGCGTGGCCATCGCAGACGGCCTGGAATCTCCATTTGCCGTCGGAGAGGTCCCACTCGGCGACGACAAAGCGGTCCTGTGACCGTTCGGTTGGGACTGGGCACGGCTGGAGCGAGACGACGTCGGTCGCGCCAAAGGACTGGGGGTCTGCGAGGCGGGCTAGTTCAGACGCGAGCTGGGGTTCTGGGAGGACGGTGTAGGTCAAGCCGTACGCATTCTGTTTCTTCTCTGCCATGATAGTGTCCAAAAAAAGTCCAAGATGGAGACTAGCCCTGGGCCATATAACCAACTGCAGGCTTTTCGCCCAGGGCGCAGGGTGCGCTTAATATTACAATATCTCTCTCTCTATGCCTTTGCGGGTCCTGTCCCAAACCGCTCCGCCCGCTTTTTCCGCCGCTCCTGCTCCTCGGGATCGACGTCCTCGACGGGCGCGGGGCGCTTCTGGATTCCAAATCGCGCTGCGCGCGCGTTGAGCTTTTCGGGGTTCTGTGGCGGGTGAGAAAGAGGTGCTGGGCGCGGGCGGGGGAATGAGACTTACATCGGGGTTCTTTGCGGTGGCAGGGGCGGCGGCGGGAGCGTGGGCGGCCTTCTTAGTGGGGACCGGGGGACGTGCCTCGACGAGGGGAACGCCGAAGCGTTCTGCGCGCTTCCTGCGCTTCTCGAGTTCGGGGTCCTCGGCTGCAGAGGGCGATGGCGGGGCAGCTGGAGACACGGGTGCGGGGGTGGGTGCGGGGGCGGGTTTGGCGGTTGGAGAGTCGGTTTTCGGAGTCGGTTTCACGGTAGCGTCCGCGGAGGACTGATTCTGGACGCGTCTGAGCGGTGGCTGGGGAGGGGGACGCGACTTACGGGGTGCTCGGAGGGCGGGTTGACCTGGTCGACATCCCAGTCGAGGCTGCAGACTGTTGGGCACTCGCAGACAAGGGGAGGAAGGGACGCACTCTTCTGGGGGGGCGAGGAGGTCGTCCTTGGGGGCGAACTTTGCGGTGCAGACTGCAGTTGCCTCCTTGCTGGCGAGGATGCGGGCAATGAGGTCGGCCTTTGTGGCCTTTGGCGGGGGCGGCTGGGCAGCCTTCGTGAGGATGTCTTTCAAATCAAGGACCTTCAGCGCCTTCAATTTCGCCTCCATGTGCAGAGAGCAAGGTGTATGGACCGGTCTACTGAACCTGTTGATGTAAGTACCTGCGGATGGACCTCCGTGGTGGACCGCCTAAAGAGGAGGACGAGGTTGGCTTGACCGGCGCGTGTGGTATTGTTTTCGTTGCACACCACGAACAAACAACTCTCCTGTTTCGTATTACAACGGGCACAGTTCGATTGAAAAGGAGACCTGCCTGCGTACCTATGTGCGAGCTAAGGCGAGGTGAGCTCGCGAGCCTAGGCAGTGGAGATAGGACTCCTTATCTTACCGCCCCAATTATCGTCGGTATACGGCCCAAGCAGATTAGATTAGATTATTCGCACAGCCACCCATCAAAGTCCTCGCCGTCGTTGTCAAATCCTTTTCACGCATCTCTGTGCTTTCAAGCCTTTATGATTTTTCTTCTCAGTCAACATCTTTGAGCTGCCTTCCTCATTCTCCCTTTGCGCTTAAGGCCTCCCTCTCTTGTGTCATCGCCCATTGCTTGCAGCCTCGCGCTCGACGCGCACCCAGTTCTTTCTGCTTCGACTTCCACCAAACACATCAAGGCGTCGCTGCTGGCAGGACCACCGGGACCATCTGATGCGCTTCACGCGTCATGTCTCCCGCCCGAGGAAGTGCATGCGGTACGTTCTCAGATCCCCTCCAATTCGCCGTGCCTCCTTCTTCTCGCGACAAAATTTCGCGTAACCTCCGGTGGCGAGGGGCCGAGCTCATTCATGTCCTGCCGCACCTTCGCTCTCGCGCGCCCGGGCGCGCGTACTTTCACCGCGCAAGCATGCCTTGCCATGTGGTCCTGCGTCGACCGCCGGATCGTTGGTGTTCGCCTTCGGAGGGAAGCCAATGCACAAGCCTTTGTCACCCCTCCGGCACATCTGCTGTCCCCCGCGTCTCTCGATCATCCACGCCACTGCTTTTCATAATTCCTCAGTGCAATATTAAGCTGGTCGCTGCACGAATTTCCGTTTTCTTCCGTGCTGCCCGTCACTCCGCCCTGGTGATGCTTCGGGGGACTCTCTTCCTTCGTCCGAGGCGCCGTGGGGCGTCGCGCAATGCCCTAATAGGGCCTCGCACCCACGAGCGCTTATGCGTTCTATCCGCTTTGTCCATGCTCTTACGCTGTTCGATGCGTAGCCAGACGCAGCAGAATGCTTACATCGCCATCTCCACGGGCCCGGAAAATGCCTCGGTCTAAATATCTGAAGAGGTGCACTCACCACTGCACCCCCGGGGTACCCGCGTCGCTGTTTCCTTGACGCTCGTTATCCTATATTCTACCACTTCGAGTCTTTCCCCCTGGCCTCAAGGATTGACGCGGTTCGTTACTGTCGCGCCAAGGTCTCCGTGTCCGCAGCCGATTTTTTTTATACAGACCGAATGCTTCGGCAGACACAGGGATTTCGCTTTCTAGCCTAATTCCGGCTGCCCTTCTTTTTCTTCACGCCTCATCTTCGTCCTTAGGCTGGCGCCGCCGCAGTGACTATATATTCCAGGCTCCACAAGTTCTCCGATTAGTGAATTTTGCTTGTTTCTTTGCTTCCCTTTCCTCTTTATTTCTTTATTTTTTATTTTTTTCCGTGCGAGGCTGCTGCAATCTGTTATTCCCCACTATTTCGATCTGGGCGCCTACGGCCTGTCTTTATGCCAAGGTCTCGACCGTGGACCTACCTCGCGTGACGACGCTCATATTCATCCGCGCGACGGTGCACTCCTGGTGCATCGGTATCTCACCAGCGCCTCGTCTTTCACATCTTGCCTTCGTCCACGCGATGGCATTCTCACTCAGTCGGTCTCATGAGCGCCGATCCCACACTTTGGTGCTCTTCCGTTGCACGCGACGGCGGAAGGGACAGCACCGTCGTGTCCGCTTGTCCTCTTACCTCGTCCTCCGTTTGCCTTCTGCCATTCTGGCACCACCTTACTCCGCAGGCGCACTATTGTGCTGACGAGCCTGGCAGTCGATGACTTTGCCGGGTGGCATCTGCATAGAGCTGCTTTCCTTGGCGGCTTTTATGCCACTAACGTGTGCTTGTCTTTCTTTATTGAGCACCTAAAATAACTCTTCGTTGAAGGGCTCCAGCATGGTGCATTATCGTGCTGCCTTGGATGTGCTCATCTTCGTTAAGCTGCTTTACTCGCAGCGGCTCGTATCTCATTGAGCCGCCGCCCGGCGGCACACATCAAGGCATTCATTATGTTGTGTACTTAACATCACCACCGCTCTTTCACCTCCACCTCCAACTCCCATCGGCTCTAGCAGGGGCCATTCTTTTACCTCTGGAGCTCTCAATTATCTACCTACAGGTGTGATTTATATCTCGAGGTCCTGCTCGTGCTGCGCCGACGAGAACTTCGCTACAAGACACTCGAGAAATGTTTTTTCGCATCTTGTCCATCTGTTCTCACCTTGGCCTCCGGCGCGTTCGAGACGATTCTCATGACTTGTCCTTTGGTTTTGCAACGTACTACGACTCCATCCGCCTATTTTCACATCATCTCCTTGGTGCCGGTCGTGGTCTATCGACGTGTTTCGGCCCACTGCGGGGATTCCGCTTGAGCCACGCATCTGTCGTGATGTCATCCAAAGAAAAATCTTCATCCATCGTGCCCCGGGCTCTCGTCGTTAACAACGATCATCTCTTCCCCTTCTATATTCATTCGAAGCTTCTTGCCGCGGGACGTAGTTTCGACTTGATCTGTCCACTTTTACTTTCAACAAATCATCGCAAGAATCATCACCATCTAAAAATCCTCATGAAATGGGGGGGGCATCTTCTTCAGTATTTGGTCCCCGCAATTCCGATATCCTTCCTTTCCCCCCCGCATTCAAAGTCTTTCGACCCCGATTTCCCTTTTTATCGGTTTTTGGGTGACTCAACCGTATGGGAGGTTTACTAACCCTTCTGTGGATCACCCCGAGCACTTATCGGTTCTCCTCGACACGTTCCTTGACACAATTTTGTCACCTTTTTACCCATGCACCATCAGAAATTTCTTTTCACTCCGCTCTATGTGGGGTCCTCGGCCTGCTTCACTCGCTCTCGCGCGAGCCTTTGGCTCTTGGACCTCCGCTCAGTTGGGTTGCTTTGGTCTCGTTCATTGCCCCAGACCCTCGGTGGCTTCGGCCGTGCCCGCCTCCCGTCTCTGACCGATTCGGACTTTCCCGCTGCCTCTCCCCGCTGCGTCGGAAAGCCCCCGAATCGGTCGGGACGGCCGAGCCCCCAGCACACATACACACACCTTTTACACACCTTTGTCCCTCATGTATCGCACTTTCCTCTCATCCCGAATCAACCCCATATATTTCATTACACCCTCATCTCTTCGCCTCACAAGTCCGTGTACTAATCGCACACTACCTTGTCGGTCCATTGGTCTACAGTTTAAGGTCCCACCTGGATCCCATGTCGGGAACTTGACTGTGACGATGTTAGGCGTTGTCACTCTCTCCCTCCGACCAATCACAAATGAATGGGCAGTCTGATCTTTCAACTCCTGCTTATCAGCCCTACTACTTTCAGAACGACGACCTCTTCATCCCCCACGTCGACGAGGAGCCTCTCTATGTCAATGCAAAGCAGTATTTCCGCATCCTCAAGCGCCGCGTCGCCCGCGCGCGTCTCGAGGAGCTCCATCGCCTCTCTAGGCAGCGCAAGGTACCTTGATTGCTTTCTCCCTCGACACCGACCCCTCACCCATCGCTAGCCCTATCTCCACGAGTCGCGCCACAAACACGCAATGCGCAGACCCCGCGGCCCTGGCGGTCGCTTTCTCACCGCAGAAGAAATAGCGGCCCAGAGGTCTCCCACCGGCGATGAGCCCGGCCCGTCGACCGCCGTCCCAGACAACGACGACGACATGGACGACGACGATCCGGACGCGATGCAGCCCATGCCCATGCAGCCCGACAGCTTTATCCACTCGGATTCCATGGCTATGATGAACATGGCTTATCGCGATATGCCCATCCAACTCTCTCCCCAGCAGCAGCAGCAACAACAGCAACACCACCAGCAGCAGCAGCATCACCACCACCACCACCAGCCGCACCTCCACCAGCAATCCCCCCCCGCTCTCTTTGCGCAGCATTCACACGGGGCAAATGCAATCACGCTCAGCTCTCCCTACGCCGCTCCAATGCAGATGCACCATGTTCCTCATCCCCACGCACACGCTCGCCACCGTCACTTGACTTTTGCCCAGGACATGTACAATTCCAACAGTGATGCAGAGATGCAGCGCAGAACAGAAGAGATGATTCAGTTTGCTGCCGGTCCGTCAGGTTCATAGTCTCATGTGTATGTATCATGTACCACCCTATGGTTCCACGTCCATCGCGTCGTCCTTGTCTCCGCCGTCCTTGTCTGCATCCGCGTCCTTACCCACCTCATGTGCTGCTGCTTTGGGCGGTATCAGTGGTCGAAATAGCACGAGTGCCTGACTGTGGGATTGCACGGGAAGAAGATTCGACTGGAGCGGACGCGTTTTGAACTGTTCAATAAGCGCGGGAGAGATGAGCGGATTCACGTCGTCGTCTGCTTCGTCGTCGGACTGCGAGTCGAGGTCGGTCACGACAATACCTGAGGGGGGTAAGCAGCTGGAATTCATGTGTGATCGCGAAAACACGCACGATCTGGTTCTGGCTCGTACCACGACGAGGCCTTCATCGTGATCTCTGGAACGGTGGGCGTGGCGGGGCGGGGCGACGGGGGCTCGTCGACGATGGGGATGACCGCGTCGACGGGATACATGGGGGCATCGAGAGTGAGGTTTGCGAAGCCGCGCTCGAGGGTGCTGGAGCGGCGGCGCTTTGAAGAAGGCCATGACGAGTCTTCAGACGGGTGCTTTCGCTTCATCGACGGCTTGTCGAACCACGGATGGCGGACGGGCACGGCCATGGTGTTGAGATACATTGTGGGCGCGGCAGCCAAGTCGCGACTCTAATAAACAAGGCGTCATGTGATCTCATCCTCGAATCAACTCGAAATTTCTCGAAAAGCATAGTGGTTTATTCGCATACAGCTCATAAGGAATGTAGAAATAATCTAACCACGCTTCTTCGACACACCAACGGTCTTGCCACGACGACCTGGACATGTCCCAGTCAGCAAGCAAAGTGAGTGACGCAGAGGCAGACGGACCGGTCGTCTTGGTGTGCTGGCCACGGACACGCAGGCCCCAGTAGTGCCGCAGGCCGCGGTGGGCGCGGATCTTCTTGAGGCGTTCGAGGTCGTCACGGAGCTTCGAGTCGACGCCATTGGACAGGATCTGCGAGTTTTTGCCGTCGACAATGTCCTTTTGTCTGTTCAGGAACCATGTCGGGATCTTGAACTGGGTGGGGTTTTGGATGATAGTGACGATGCGCTCGAGCTCGTCCGAGTTGAGGTCGCCGGCACTTTATAAATATGAACAAACGAGAAGGAAGCAGCATATGCGCTGCACACACCGCTTGTTGAGATCGACGTCGGCCTTTTTGCAGACGAGGTTGGAATACCTGCGTCCAACACCCTTGATCTCCGTCAGTGCGTACATGATTTTCCGCTTTCCGTCGACATTGGTGTTGAGGAGCCGGAGAATGTGCTGCGTGGGGGATGAGACACGGCACGGGCGCGAGGGAGTCACCAATGACGAACCTGGAATTGCTGGTGAGCCTCGGGGACGACGAGAGACATGGTGGTAGTGGTGGGACCTGGAAAAACAAGGTCAGCGACATCCACACGCCGCGGCCCCAAAAATGGACGCCTCTGCTCCGTTCAAGCTGGAGAGTCGAGGGCGAGCATGGGGCTGGCGGCAGAAGAACGGACGAGCGTACCGTCGAGGCGGAGGGGTCAAGAAAACGGAGGCAGACCAAGTGAGCTTATTTGTTTGGTGCAAAACTGTGCAGGCACACCGCCACAGGCGTGAGAAACATCGATCAGATGTATTATGTAAACAGGCATTGTAATGCTTTATCAATCGTCGTACATTCGTCTACCTAAAACCCCATTTACGCGTAATTGAGCCGGAAAATATCGTTGAAGCTAAGGGAAACGCGTTCAACGCCGCGTCCAGAGGGCCAGAGCGAAACAAGAACGCACACATAGTAACTGCCGCCCTCGGGGATCAGATGGAATATCTGGCTGAACTGCAGTGGATTCGGGCTGTCGTCGACCTGGGGCGCATGAGCATCCGCGCGGGGCATGGCGGGCAACGGACGTACCACGAGCATCCCCGTGACGCTGACGAGGAGGCTGGCGACGGTGCCCGAGGACGGCTGCGCATCCTTCGTGGTCACCTTGTGCTGCACCTTCTCGAACGGCAGGGACTGCGCGTCGGGAGTGAGTCATGTATTGCTGAAGATGGACCGGGAGATGTACCACAAGCTTCTCTACGATTGCGGCGGCGCCGGCGATCTGGTCGCCCTCAAAGGTCAACATGGAGCTGTCGCGCTGTACAACGGCTTTTCAACTTTGAAGATCGGGGGAGATCGCGAGGGACGGGGGACGGACATAAAGCTGGGCGAGGTTTTTGCGGTCCGAGTCGAATGTCTGGTAGTAGTACTCTACAAACTGGCCTGCGACGGCATCGATGTTGGCGGCCATGGTGCGAGTAGTCGCTGGTGGTGGTACAGAAGAGAGAAGCGAGTTCACGTGAGGACCCCAGCTTTCCTCCTCCCACCATCTCCTCGCACGGCGCGAGGCCCCCCGCGACTGCGCGCCCGAGCCCGAGCCGTCCCTCGACGCCCGGCCCTCCACGACCGCGGCGGTCCAGGCGCGGTAATCAGGGTACACCGCTGGATCCGGCTCCAGATCCTCCGCCAACGTCCGTTGGGACCCCACCCCCCAAACGAATGTCGCAAGTCCATGTTCTGGCCCCCACCAACCCCCGTCTCTTTGCCCTGTCCCCCCCTGCTCCCCCCCTGCAGCTTGCTCAGCGTCCCCCGTGGGCCACACCCGACGAGTCTCTCTTCCCCGAGCTTCCGCCCCTCCTCCATGGCCACCCAGATCTCCATCTCCGCAATGGAATATTGACCGCAGCCGCAAGCACTGACTCGGGTGCGGAGAGCGCCTTCTTTGTCGCCGACCTTACCCAGGTCTACCGCCAGCACCTGCGTTGGCGCGCGTGTCTCCCCCAAATCCAGCCCTTTTATGGTGAGCACATGCTCCACGCCGCTTCCCCTCTGACACGGTCCCCCAGCCGTCAAGTGCAACCCCGATCCGTACGTGCTCCGCCTGCTTGCGGCGTTAGGGGCGGGCTTTGATTGCGCCTCGAACGGCGAGATATCCCAAGTCCTCGACATGGGCGGTATACATCCGTCCCGCATCATCTTCGCGAATCCCTGCAAGGCCGTGTCGTTCGTGCGCAATGCTGCAAAGATGGGCGTCGACATGATGACATTCGACAACGCCGACGAGCTCTACAAAATAGCCCGCGCCCACCCCCGCGCACAGCTCGTCGTCCGCATCCTCACCGACGATAGCAAGAGCCTCTGCCAGCTCGGTATCAAATTCGGCGCGCCGCTCGCGACCGTGCCCGCTCTCCTTGCCAAGGCCAAGGAACTCGGCCTCACCGTCATGGGCGTGAGCTTCCATGTCGGTAGCGGGTGCTACGACCCCTCCGTGTACACCGACGCCGTCATGCGCGCGCGCACTGCGTTTGACATGGGCGCCGACGCTGGCTATCGCTTTACGCTCCTCGACGTTGGCGGCGGCTTCGAGGATGCACTCTTTGAACAGGCTGCGTCCTTTTTGACCGAGGCGATCGACACTTATTTCCTCGATCGCAGCGGGATAAAAATAATCGCCGAGCCAGGCAGGTTCTATGTCTCAAAGGCATTCAGCCTAGCGGCGAATATCATCGCTCGGCGAGCGCCCCTGAGCGAAGCCCCGGCGGCTTCCTCCGAGCAGCCGTCAGTCATGTGTGCGTGACCTTGGGCCGTCGCCAGCTTCCAGCACTGAGTATCGTATCGTCTTCCAGACTACATTAACGACGGCGTATATGGTGCCTTCAACTGCATCCTGTTCGACCACCAGACCGTACACCCGCACGTTCTGTCCATGGGCGGCTCGTTCCACGTTTCGGACGAGGAACCCTTGCATACCAGCAGTGTGTGGGGCCCTACGTGCGGCTCAATCGACTGCGTGTGCCCGACGACCCAGCTCCCACGCGCGCTGCGCGCCGGTGACTGGCTAGGGTTTGACGATATGGGCGCCTACACCATCTGTGCGGCCAGCCAATTCAATGGATTTCAGGTCAGCAAGGTTGTGTACACGACAGGGGGGCTCGGATCGTCAGAAGTGCGGAGCGTCCTGGCCAAATTTGCGGCAGACAGCCGTACGATAAATGCGTGATGCCATTAAATATTCAGGGCGTGCGCCGACTTCAACTGGGGTAGATAGCAGCCTTTCTACACGATTATTTATGGCGACAGGGTATTTTAGATGCATAAAAAAAGTTGTTCAGCTATTCATATCGCTAACGCATTCCCATACACCTTTCAAATTCTCCTTCCAAAGCGTAACCTTTCCATCCCCACAGCTAACTGCGAGGAGATTACCAGCGAGACTCCACGAAACCCTCCACACCACATCTGGGAATTTGCCTCCCGTGGCCGGGCCCTCTCCACCGGCCGAAGAAGGGTCGAGAACGCTCCTCGCCCACTGTCCCCCCGGCGCATCCCGCACCCAAACACAAACTGTGCGATCTTGGGAAGCCGTTGCAATGTAGCTGCGCGATAGACCGACGCTTGGCGCCCATGCGACGTCACGCACCCAGTCCGTGTGACCTTCGAGTACGTCTTCCTCGACCCAAGCTTGCTTGTCTTCATGGTAGCCCCAGATTCGCACAAGGTTGTCGCAGCCAGCACTGGCAAAGCGCTTCGCGGGAGGCGCTGGGGCGGGAGGCAAGGCCGATGGGATGGATTGGAGGTGGTGAGGGGCGGGCGTGATAAGGCTGCCCGGCGGCGCGGCGGGGGCCCATGAAACTGCATTGCAGCCGATGGCGTGCCCCGGGAAAATATCGGCGAGCCACTGGTCGTCGTCTGGCTAACATAAGGACCATAATATTGCACGTACAGAAGTGAGACGTACTTTTGAAGGTCAAGACGGAAAGCTTGCCGTCGGAAGACGCGCAGGCGAGAATGGCGCCAAGCTCATGCGGAGCCCACGAAACGGAATTGACAGACGCGGTGTGCAAGGTGTGTTCGCGTATCTTGGTCCAAGTGTTGGTATTGGCAGCGGAAGACGGCGACTGTTGCTCCTTCCAGATGAGCACTTTGCCGTCGTATGAGCAAGAGGCCAGGATATGTCCGAATTTGGGATGGCCCCATGCAACCTGCCAGACGGGGCCGGTGTGCCTATATTCAAGGGGGTTTATTGTCTATTTTGTAGCGGCGGGCATCCACGCACCCAGTCAGCGACTTGCCAACCTTTTGCGTGTCCCCTTCAACGACGTCAAAGACCTTGACGGTGCGGTCGGATGAACATGTCGCCAGGCGTTTTCCGTAGTAGTCCAGCTGCGCGTCGTGCTACTTCTGCGTTGGACATTGAAGGTGCCAAGGACCGAGTCAACTCACGATCATGTCCTCGTGCGCAGTCTCAATCGGCACCGATTCTGAGGCCACGGCAGATGGCTGCAGAAAATGAGCAAAATCAAAGGAGCGGCGGGATGCTCACCATGGCGGTCAAGGTACTAGTAGTAGTTAGAGCTCAGTTCTGAATTGACGTGTGCATTGGTAGTCACGTGAACAAATCGCAATACTATTCAAGTTACTCGTACATTCGTCTAAAATACGTTTCATCCTTCGACTGGTCGAAGCAGAGCCAGCCGATCCCTCATCAGCTCAAATACATCGGTACTTTTAATCGGCGAAACGGTCACAGGCCGCCTCGAGTCAGCATCAGGAGCTTCTCTCAGCTTCACCACAAGACCCTTGTGCTTTGGGTCATCGAGGACCAGCACCTCTTCGCCCTCGAACCTCGGCTCGACCGGGAGTAAGTATTTGACCAGGAACCCTGTACGGGTTGTGCCGTTTTCAAAAACCAGCATTGCGGTCTGATCCAGCTGTGGAGCGGTTTGGGTGGCAGCGACAACGTGTGCTTCCTGGCCCTCGTATTCACCATCGAGGTATTGCGGATGCACTGTCCGGGTACCCTGGACTCGAACTTTTATACGGTTAATGTAGTTGCGATAGGCTGGATCCAGAAGCCAGGTTTCGGGCGGCTCTGTTTCTCGATGAGATGAATAAATGGGAAAAAAATTGAATCGACAATACCGTATTCGATCGGCAACTGGAATTGATTGTACGAAGGATAAGAGGCGCCTGGAGTAGGCGCCGACATGGCTCCTGGAGTAGGCGCCGACATTCCACCCCCACCGGGGAGAGCAAATGCACCGGCTGGAGTACTAGCCGCGAGGTAACCTCCAGGAGTGGGGGCGCTTGCGGGTGTAGGCGCACCGCTGAAGCCGGGAGTGGCGGCGGCGGCGGCAGGCGTTGGTGCATTCTGAGTCAATCATGAGGAACACGCAAACGGTTAATTTTTAAAAATGTACCCAAGTAGATTCGGACCAAGGACGAGCAGGGGACGCCCAGCTGGCTTCAGGTCTGGAGGAGGCAAACCCAGATCTTCCGGGAGTTGCGCCGCCCCACGCCGGCCGACCGGGAGTTGCTCCGCCCCAAGTGGTTTGAGCAGAATCACTCGTTGCGTAAGGGTTCGGCGTGCTTGATGGGTTGGTATTCCATGCCGGCGTTCTGCCACCGGCGGCATATGGGTTGGGCGTCTTGGAGCTCGTACTCCACGCCGGTGTCTTCCCATCTGCCCCTTGCCCATATGGATTGGGAGTTCTTGAGGAGGTCGTATTCCACGCAGGCGTGCGTCCAGAGTCCCAAGCAGGCGTACGCCCTCCACCCCAGGCCGGCGTAGGTCCTGTTGGGCCCGGACCAGCGTAAGATGCATTCGGTTTGGCCCCAAAATTCGATGGATAGCGATTTTGCGAGGAAGCAGCCGAATTGTCCCCAAATCCTCCCGCTGGATAATATCCTTCAAGATCGACAAGCTTGCCACTTTCCCTGCCATGGGCCAAAAAAGAAATTCATTGAGGAAACAAAAATGAAAACAAAAAATGAAGAATACCCACAGACGTCGTTTCAACTTCTCCTTATCGACAGCAACGACTTTGTTTCCGGTGTGGAGTTCCACCCGTGCGCTGGGTCCGTTCGTATCCTTGATCGCCCCAACATAACCTTTGTACGGACCCTTCACGATCGTCACAGTTACCCCGATAAGTCTGTCCCTGGGTCCCCGCCCCATATTTCCGGACCCGACCATCCCCCCTGTCGGCGGAACAAGAGCGGGGTTCATCTTAGAAAGATCTATAGATGCACCTGGGCCTTTGGCGAGATTGCCTTTGGGTGCAAGAGAAACCAAAGAACGCGCTCGGGTTACAAAAACGCCCCCGTTCTCAGTGATGTCGCGGTTGTGCAGGAAAGCAAAGAAGGCTTGGTGTATGTGGAGCACGCGACCTTTGCGAGCCTGGAAGCATGTAAGGGACATGGATCAGACCCATATAGTGAGTCAAGTACCTCTCCTTCAATTTCTTTCATATTATCGTTGATGCGCAGCTCATGACCTTCAGAATCTGTTGCAACAGCACGGTGGGAATCACGACGCATAGATATTTGATGTGGTTGTACAAGGCGAACTTGACCATTTTGATCGAGGACACGGAATGAATCTCGTTCGGTTTTGAATATCACTCCAACGGTCTGAATACTGAGACATAGCACATGAGCAGCCAAACATGCGCAGAATAGATGGACCCACTCGAGTTGAACAAGGTCGTGGAGCTCGTAATTCCCAACAATGTTGGTTCCCGAGCCAACCTCCGCTGCCTCGCGGAGATCTTTTGAAAATACGGAAACCTACAGAAACGCGGTTAAACAGGGAACGACACTCGGGGAAGAAGAATGAACGACCTCTTGCATAGACATGTCCGATAAAAAGGTGACCACGTTTTCAGAGACAGAAACCACCAGTCCAGTCTCGTCAGCATTCTGCCCCGTCATCACTTTCACATGGTCTCCCGCCTTGAATCGTTTCCTGACACTTCTCGCAGGTAGGTCCACCTTTTGACCGTCGAAATCCACGCCCACCGCAGTAATCGTTACGACGTCTTGATTTATTTCTTCGACAACCCCATGGACCCCACTTTGCTCCCCTTCAAAGACTTCAACGTGGTCGCCTGGTTGCAAGACCGAAATTGCTGCTTTCCTTGACGCCTCAGCGATAATGGAAAGATCTACCACATTTTCACCGCTTTCGCCGCCTTCTTGCCGCCGGGCAAATTGGGTGATCTCGTCCAAAGTCGGATTCACATCCTCTAACATCAGTTGGCTCAACTTGAGATCCTTCTCAATAAACCCGTCCTTGTAGGTCTCGTTTTGGAAGACATACGCCTGATTCCGCTTGACGACATTCTTCCGACCCCATACGCCCACCACTTCCTCGTAATTGAAAAGCCTCTGCGGTGGCCGCGCGGTGCCGGACCCAGCCACGTTTGTTTTCTTCCTCTTCTTCCCAGTTGGACCTTCCAATGATCCATCATCCCGAGGGTTCAGATCGATTCTCGGTATGAATTTGACACCGACATATTCCCCCGTTTCTGTGATGTCCACCACCTGCGCCAAATCGCCTTGATAAGTTCCCCGCTTGATGCGTACCCAGCTACCAGGAGTCACAGTGAGATCTTGCTTTTTAATCTGCAGCAGGCTGGCCATTTCCTCGATAGGTACGAGTTGGATACCACGAGATAGGTATACTCCGACCAAGCCATTACAGGCCAGGCTAACCTGTTGCGAGCTGCTAGCCTCGACGTATATCATGCCTGGAAGCGAATCGCGCTGGAAGGCGGACAGAATGGCGAGTGGTCGGGCGCTGTACTCCACGTCGATGGCTTTCCGCATCAAACTAAAAACAAGATCCCGTTCTCGGCCGATCTAAGGGGGCATTAGCAGGGTGCAGCCAGTAAAACATGGAGAAACTGGCCTTGACTCGGACTTGCCATAAGCTGGCATCGTGGACGGAAGGCATAAGGAGTCTCTGGGGAACGTCATTCATAGTTTCTTCCGTGAACCGACCCGCATTTTGAGTCTGCCAACGACGGCGGAGGTCGTTGGCAATTTGCTCGGGGCTTTTCTCATCAGCATCCGCAAATTTGTGTGCATTTGGCAAGTGGGGATATTGGCGTCGAGAGGCGTCGTCGGCGTCGTCGGGATCCTCAATGAATCCGTCTGCACAAAATGAACGAGACGATTAATGTCGGAAAGAAAATACATACCGTGTCCATCATCATCGACGTCGTCGTCTCCGTCGTCGTCATCGTCACTCACCGCAGCCAAGTCGAGGTATCTCGCCGCGATGTCTTTCTTGTGTCGACGCTATGGGATCCACGAAATTAATGCATTGTACTCGCTGAAAAGGCGGCACCAGCCTTCTTTTTCTTCCGGGGGGACTCGTCCTCGTCTTCTTCCTCGTCTTCCTCCTCCTCCTCTTCACGGTCCTCGTCCTCATCCTCGTCCTCTTCTTCTGAGTCGTTGCGGAGCTTGCCGCGGCGGTCTTCAGCTCGAGGCTGTTCCGGAGAGTATGGGTCCTCTGGATTGGCATAGGCCGCGTCTTCCAAGTCGGACATGGTTAGGGAAGAGCGTATTAGTCGGAGTCAAGCTGGAGCAGCAGTCCGCCGTAACACGACCCGTCACAGGCATAACTTTCTCGTGACCCATTCGCGATCACGTCCAAGTTGAACCAAGTCGCCAAGGACCAAAGCTCTCGTCCCAGACATGAATCCAGTCACTCCCACAATCTTCCAACAACAGTTCGATGCCATTCACCCCCGTCTCTTTCTCACCGAGACAGAGGAAACCTGGGACACCATTGCCCGCAGCGTCTCTGCTCTCGCCACGGCATGCAACGACATCGACTCGTACGCTCCCGTTGATCTTGTGGCCGCCATGCGGTCAATTTCTAGGCCGCTCATCAGCGCCATGAACTCTGAACGGAGTCGCTTGTCTGGTGTAGCAATTGACCTCGTCGCAGTAGCAGCTTCTTGCCTGGGAGTGGCATTCGATCCACTTCTCCCCCACTTCTTCCCCGTGCTTCTCGGGTTGTCTAGCCGCACGAGCAAGGTTACTGTCGCTCGAGCACGGGCGTGCATCCTCACCATCATCGAGGCAACTCATTTACCGGCTGTTCTCTCGTATTTGATGCAGTCCGTCGCCGACAAGTCTGTATCATTACGACAGACGGTTGTGGAATCCACGGTGGCGTGTATGAACTGCTTCAATCCCCCAGACTTGGAAAAGGACGCCAGGGCCAAGGAGATCGAAGTCATCATCCGTACAAGTGCCAGAGATGCAAATGCGGACGTCAGAAAAGTCAGCAAAAAGGTTTTCGAAGCGTATAAACTACTGCTTCCGGGCAGGTTAGAAAGGTGCGTAGGCCACTTGAATGTCAATCAAAGGGACTAAAACAAATGCCAGTTTCACGGCACCTCTCACGCCCACGACGCGAAAGTATCTGGATGTTCAGAACAAGGCCGCTGATAAAATAAAGCCGTCCAAGTCCCATCCTACTGTCCGCCCCAAAGCAGCACAACTTTCTTCGTCGACTTCCGCTGTCCGGGGTGCCTCCTCTAGGCGCCCTCCAACCCACGCGCGCTCCGCTTCCTCGCCAGCCGTTGCCCTTGACGTCGCTACTTCGGAAACGATTGACCAGCATCCGCCCCGTAGCCGGGTCAAGGCGGACATGGCACCACCGAAGCTCCTCGACGCCACCCAAACTTCTCGACAGGCCGTTGTGGCTCAATCCACTGTAGTTGACCGAAAGCGCGTTGTTTCCATGTTCGCTGCAGTCCGTCCAGTAATACCGAACACCAGGCTTGGTGTTTCCGAGCGAAGGCGACCAGCCCCCACATCGAACCACCCTGCCCGGCGTCCCCAGCCCGTCGATGAACCCCGTCAGCCCGCGCAAACAACTTCAGTTGTGGCACGAAGAGTGCCCATCTCCGAGGTCCAATTAAAAGTTGACGAAAAAGCGATTCGACCACACCCTCGCGTTGACAATTCAGCTTCCACCCCGGCCATCCGACACGCACCCGCTGCCCTTGCAGAAACTTCTAAACCTTCTGCCCCACGGGCCCCAGCTAGAGATGGCGCAACTGGGAACAAAGCAATAGCGAAGCCAAAAGGCAGGGAGTTGAATAAACAGCGCAGCCTGACGCAGCCGACTCTGTCCCAGATTTCTCGGACAAAGACCATCGAGCGTCGAGTACCAGTTCCGACGACGCAAAAGTCCCTGCGGGGTAAACCTGCGCCACGTAAAGTCCCAGTTCCTACGAACAAGGGAGAACAGCTAGCACCCACGGTGATCGTTACGCCGGCCTCAGATGAGCCGACGACGTCCAGCTCTGCTCCCAAACCGAGCACTTCACCCGACAACGCCGACCCGGAGCCACAGGAAGCAGCAGAGGTCAATAAAGAAGCTAGCACTACCGGGAACAAGGACGCCGATTCAGAGTGTCCTTCGGATGATATCAGTGCTCCCCCCAAGCAGAGCTCGGAAGAAGAGTCCGGGATGGCACTAGTAACCGTTCCTGAAGCTCAAGCCGGTCCCTCCAAGCCAGCTAGCCTCACCACCCCTCCCAAGGTGGAAAGAAAAGTCAACACCACATTAGACAAAACACCGATCTCAGAGCTTCTGCTCTCGATTGAGCGCGGTTTCCTATTCACTCCGTCGGCACCGCTCTCCCCACCTCAATCATACCTTCCCCTCGCATCGGCGAACTTGCCTATTCCCTTTCCACTGAAAACGACATGGTCGAGCTTTGAGCAGCAAACCGAAGAATCGGGCGAGACCAACAAAGAAGGAATCCGACATTTAGAATTGCGCCAGGCACTGGGAGATGTGGTTATCAACAAGTGAAATTTGGTTGCTAGACGCGTCCATTCTTCTACACATGCTGTTCATTTATTTAAAGTAAACACCTCTTATGTCCTCTGTCCCCTTATGAGTATGCGACGTGCAAAATAAGGAATACGCACGCACGCTTCAGTGGGTGAGGTATTTTCGGCCCTTAGCGCGTCTGCGAATGAGAATTTTTCTGCCTCCCGCAGATCTTTTCCGACTGAGGAAACCGTGTCTCCTCTTCCTCACTCGCTGAGATGGCTGATATTCATGGCCTAGCTTAGCGTACCGCAGCTGTTGGAGCGAGGCGAGGACTGGCGACGGCGCCGATGCCTGGGGTACGAAAAGAGGTACAAATTGGGAGCGCGACAATCGCAGCGGCGTGTTTTGGAGGACGGTGGCGGCGACGCAGGGATGGGGGCCCACGACAGATGGTAGGCGGGGAGGATGGGTGAGGAGCTGGAGAAGCGGACGAGGTATTCGAGGCATTGAATTCTGTTCAAGCCTGGGGTTGCGCACGTGAAAATACGAGTCATGGTATGCCAACTCTTCGTTTGCCTAGAATCCCCACCATGGCCACCTCCCACTGGTCTGCCTCAAAGGTCCGCCAGGAATTCTTCACCTTTTTCAGGTCGAAAGGGCATACTTATGTGCCCTCATCTCCCACAATCCCATACGACGACCCCACTTTGCTTTTCGCCAATGCCGGGATGAATCAGGCAGGCCTCTTTCTCCCATGTCTCTGTCAGTTGCATTATATTCTCGCAGTATAAAGCGATCTTTCTGGGCACTGTCGATCCCCATTCTGAAATGTCCAAACTTAAGCGCGCCTTCAATTCCCAGAAATGCATTCGAGCGGGAGGAAAGCACAATGGTAGTTCGCTGA
This sequence comes from Mycena latifolia, assembly GCA_029289555.1. Taxonomy (NCBI): domain Eukaryota; kingdom Fungi; phylum Basidiomycota; class Agaricomycetes; order Agaricales; family Mycenaceae; genus Mycena; species Mycena latifolia. The sequence goes on from JARJLE010000002.1 coordinate 2,127,950, forward strand.
TCTGGATATCTGTCATCCGTCTCATCGGCATCGTCTAGATCTCGATGATGTTGGAAAGGACTCGTATCATCATACGTTCTTTGAGATGTTGGGCAATTGGTCGTTTGGGGATTACTTCAAGGTCGGTATTCAGGCACGTACACACTTTTCTTTCCTGACAGTTTTGAATGCTCAGAAAGAGGCAATCGCCTACTCATGGGAACTCTTGACCGAGGTCTACAAGCTTCCCAAGGAACGTTTATACGTGACATATTTCGAGGGCGATATCAAAAACAAGCTTGACCCTGATCTGGAAGCCAAAGAGTACTGGCTTGCCCAGGGCGTGCCAGAGGACCATATCCTCCCAGGGAATGCCAAGGATAATTTCTGGGGTAAGTACTCTACTCCGGTCTGTCAACATGTCTAAGTCTTCCCCAGAAATGGGCGCCACTGGTCCATGTGGTCCGTGCAGGTAAGTCGTGAACGCAACGATTTTGCATTCCTGAATCCCAATTTCGGTAGTGAAATTCATTTTGATCGCATTGGCGGTCGAAACGCTGCTCATTTGGTCAATCAAGACGACCCAGATGTGCTCGAGATTTGGAACAACGTGTTTATCCAGTTCAATCGCGAGGAGGATGGCTCTTTGAAGCCCTTACCGTCTAAACACGTCGACACTGGAATGGGTTTTGAGCGCTTGGTCTCGATTGTACAAGACAAACGATCAAACTACGACACCGACGTATTCACCCCCATTTTCGTGAAAATCCAAGAGCTCACCGGAGTACGACCCTACCAAGGTCGTTTCGGCGTTGACGATGTCGATGGCATCGACACTGCATACCGTGTCGTCGCTGACCACGTTCGCACACTAACATTTGCATTGAGCGACGGAGGAGTTCCAAATAATGTTGGACGTGGCTACGTCCTCCGCCGTATACTACGGAGAGGTGCTCGGTATGCCCGTAAGAAACTCGGGGTCACGATCGGGTCATTCTTCTCTTCGCTCATGCCTGTGCTGGTTGAAACCATGGTTAGTTCCTCTGCTGTATTTATCTATCTCGTGATTCAGTCGCTTTATTCCAGGGCGATATTTTCCCAGAAATAACGAAGAAACTGGACGAAATCAAAGAAATTCTAGATGAAGAAGAAGAGTCCTTTTCAAGAACATTGGACCGCGGCGAGAAACTATTTGACCAGTTTGCCACTCGTGCAAAGGAGCAGGGCATCCAAGAACTCAACGGAAAAGATGTTTGGCGTCTATATGACACATTTGGTTTCCCTGTGGATTTGACGCGTTTAATGGCTGAGGAGTTAGGGCTGGGGATCAATGATGCCGAGTTCGACGCTGCTCAGGCCTGGTCGAAAGAGGCCAGCAAAGCTTCCCTCAAACGGGACACCACTGATATGGTCAAACTCGATGTTCACGACATCGCCGCTCTGGAGAAAAATAGCAACGTACCCAAAACAGACGATACACCTAAATTTGGTAGCTGATCGCTCATTCTTTGAGCCCGTTTTACTGATCGTACTTTTGTTAGCGCTTGGCAATACCACAGCCATCGTCAAGTCGATCTTTCACAACAAGACATTCGTGGAATCAACTGCCGACATCCCAGAGAACACCACCTTCGGCTTGATTCTTGACAAGACCAGTTTCTACGCCGAGTCTGGTGGGCAAGAATACGACACAGGAAACATCGTGATCGATGGGGTTGCGGACTTTGAGGTCACGAATGTTCAAATCTACAATGGCTATGTTCTGCACGTCGGGCATCTCAAATACGGTCATTTAGCGATTGGAAGTGAAGTAGTGTCATCTTATGACGAGGTGAGAGGTGAAAGCTTCTACTCCGCTTCTGCTTCGCTTACGCTCATCTTGTTCAGCTCCGGCGGTGGCCGTTGCGGAACAACCACACTGCGACCCACATCCTCAACTTCTGCCTGCGGGAGGTCCTCGGTGACCATATCGACCAGAAGGGCTCTTTAGTAGCTCCAACTAAACTTCGGTTCGACTTTTCGCACAAAGCACAGATCAGTTTGCCAGAAATCGCAAAAATCGAGTCGATGAGTATTGATTGGATCAAAAGGAATGTGAAGGTCTATAGCAAGGAGCTCGACCTACAGACCGCCCACAAAATTCCAGGCTTGAGGGCGGTTTTTGGCGAATCATACCCCGATCCTGTCCGCGTTGTAACGCTGGAGTACGATATCGACGAAATTTCACGGGACATCCTCAATCCCAAGTGGCGCAACACGAGCGTCGAGTTCTGCGGTGGCACGTAGGTCCAAATTTTCTCTTCTCCATCAGTTATCTGATTGAGCATACGCAAGTCACGTCGCGAAGACAGGGGATATCAAGGACTTCGTCATTATAGAAGAGTCTGGCATCGCTAAAGGCATCCGTCGTATCACTGCAGTAACCGGACACGAAGCACAAGACGTTACGCGCGCGGCTCAGACCCTCAAAGCCAGGCTCGATCAAGTGGAGCTGCTGACCGGGCAAGAGAAGGATTCTGGCTTGAAGGCTCTTAGTGTCGTATGTCTTTCACATCGCTCTGCAAGCAAACCTCATTAAGTCGGGCCTGAAGGAACTCGGCCAAGCAGATATCTCAGTTGTCTCAAAGTCAGAACTTAAGGAACGTTTGGGTGCGGTCCGTAAAGCGTTCGATAAACAGGTAAAAGAGAAAGAAGCCGTAGCCAACAAGGAGGTGAGCCGCTATAACTTTTATGTGCCAAGAATGCGTTGAAAAGGAAATAGGCGGTTGACCGGATTTTGCAATACTTCAAAGAGGACGAAAACTCGCAAGTGTACGTTGCGATACTCGAAGTTGATGCAAATGCGAAGGTACGCCTTGATTGAACACGATATCATTGACTTGTCATTGATTCCCCGTCAGATCCTCCAAAGCGTTGTCTCTCAGGGCAAGAAGCTAGGCAAAGCTGTCTACGTGTTCAGCGCCGACGATATTGGCAGCAAAGTGGCACATGTCAACTACATTCCTCCCTCAATGAAAGCCAAAGGGGCAGATGCGCGGGTTTGGGCAACGAAAGTCAGTGAGGTGTTAGGGGGGAAGGCAAGTCGGAGTGATATTGCTCTATTCTTCATTCTCACAACAATACTGTACAGGCTGGAGGAAAAGATGACAGCGCGCAAGGCGTCGGCACGCATGTGGATAAAGTAGGCGAGGCAGTAGGATTGTGCAAGGAGTATCTCTCGCCCTTTCTTCAATGACATATGAGGCTGTAGAATCATGTATCCGTGCTGTATCTTTCAAACTAGACTAGCGAGAACCCGTGCTACTACGGTCCGTGGCTTTTAATATATGGCATTCACTTTTTCGCACGCAAATCTAGAGGCTTGTGTATTACGAACAGATAGCACTAGCCTCGCCGTCCAAACGGGTCCTGCCTGTGAACAAATACGGTGCCCGCCGGCGGCTTGATGGGGTTCCGCCCGCGCGGGACCCTTGCCTATTACATCTTTGTCTTGACGCTGCACACCACTGATGCACCTGGATCTGGCCACCCCATATTTCAAGTTCAAGTTGTGTACCTGGGTCTTTCTAACCACATTCAATCTGTTGTTGCAATTTATTTATTTCATTTTTTTGCCCAACTGGAAGAGGTGTTAGAGTCGGATGGACTCTGAGATGAATCAGTCTCTGGTGTTCATGCCAGGTAAGTCAGCATGTCCTGTAGGGTGTATTGACCACGTAGAGCAAGGGGCTTCGGAAATGGGAATAGTTTATATGACGTCCCAGTCTGACTCTATTTTCCCCGAGGATTCCGAAAATACCACTCCCAAGGCAAACGGTGGAGTGCTTGTGGAGTTAGAAACGAAAAGATTATTACTGCATTTGGAGGGGGGGGGGTGGGGGTACAGCCACTCGGCCTCACTCGGCAGGGAGAAAATCATCACGTGTATTGATCGCGGCGGACAGTGCCGAAATGTCTTTTTGAACGAAACATAAATTGCTGCCTGGAAAACTACCTGAATGATACTGGCGATGATTTGAAGGATGTAGATGCTAAAAGTATAGCCTCTGGTACGTTTACTGCTGAGGAAAGGCTAAGCGAAGCTCACGTGTTGCTTACAAATCGCTTACGTGGGGGGGGGGGGGGGGGGGGGGGATCCCTCGACCCTCTGAAAATAAAAATGGAAGGTATGTTGATATTTTCGCATTTTCGTACCCCCTTGACGTAGAGTAAGAGGATTCATCCTCAATTATGTAAACTACAGGCCTTTAAATAGAAGGACCAGAGTCCTTTGGTCCAAACAAGGAAAACTAATGCCATACTGATGGCATTAGGTAAGATCATGATTGGTCAGGGTGAGAACCCTAACAAGACATTGTGATGCGGACTGTTTCAAACTGCCAGATGGTAGGGAGATCCGGACTTTGTTTAAAAGCTATCGTCCTCTAGGGGGAATTTTGGGAGTCTGCTCACCAGACTACCGGAGAAAAGGCTTAGAGAGACAAAAGAAAGAGATCACACAAGAAGAATTTAGACCCTTTACAGGGAGTCGGCGTTATGGGGTCGTAGCTAGCGTACAAGATCGTGGTAAGAGCAAGAAGAGAAGGAGAGCGTAACTAATGTGTCCGTGTTTGTACTAAGTTGGTAAGCAGCATGATTACACCCCTCCCCTCCCTGAAAAATCGAGCGTACCGTAGGAAGCGACGAGGGACCAGGGGGGGGGGGAGGGGGGGGATCGTAAGTAATTGAGTAGGAAATTTATGGATCAGTGGAGTCTATTTCGGCGAGCCACCTATCCAGGGCGGCGCAGTTTGCGAGTTCGCGGCCGGGGAGCCAGTGTAAATCTTCTTCACCGTGTCCGGCCCAACGTACTAAGTACTGGTGGCCACGGCCACGTTTGCGCTCGTCAATTATTTCATCGATAATCCACTCCTCCTCGCCGTGTTCAGTGACAATCGGACCGGGGCGGGGGAGTTCGCGATCTGGGAAGAGTGAGGGATCGTTCTTGATGTATGGCTCAATCTCTGATGTGTGGAAAACCGGGAAGATGCCCGGTTGTGAACTCATGTCGACCGTGACCGTAGAGCACTCTTTGTGAACTGCTGTTATGGTGTAAGGACCGTCATATCTCGGCATAAATTTGGCACACCGGCCCTCCTTCGAACGAAGGTAAAGGCTACAGCGGTGTTCTGTTGTAAGTTTTACGTGCTGGCCGACCGTGAAAATTGGATCGGATCTGCGATCTTTGTTCACGTTGGCGGCCTGTGTAAACTTGGCAGCTAAGAGCGTGTCTTGTGCGTCGAGGACGTCGTGTTGAATACGCGATATGATGTCCGCAGCAGAGACGTCCTCGGCCTCGACGCCAGTGTCAGGCGTGACAAGAGGTGGAATAATGCGAGGTGAGCGACCGGTCTTCAGTTGAAAAGGCGAGTAGCCAGTGGATTTGTTTATTGTGTTCATGATGTGGAATCTTACGCGAGGCAGGGCGCGGACCCAGCCCCGTTGGTTTCGTGCAACTGTGGAAACAGAGGCACTGGTTCAAGGTCTTGTTTGTACAGTTCACTTGCACCATCGGTTTCGGGGTGGAATGCAGTGGACAATTTAAGTTTAATGCTGGTAAGTTTGTGTAGGGCCTTCCAGAATTTGGAGACGAAAAGTTTGTCACGATCGGAAATAATTTCGAGAGGTAGGCCATTTTCGCAGTACCACTTATCAAAGAAGAGGACCGCGAACACTTCAGCAGTGATGTTGGTGCGAGTTGGGGTGAGTTGGACATCGGCGCCAAGGCGGTCGGTGAATGTAGCAATGCAGTTGAACCCTTCCTCGTCCGGAAGAGGTCCCACGAAGTCAATTGCGACCGAGTCTAGTCAGGCGTCCAGTACAGGGAGAGGGTGGAGAGGGCCCGAGGGCTTGCTCGTCGTAGATTTGTTCCGTTGGCATTCCGGGCAAGAAGGGATGTAGGCCGTCTCAAGGTCTCGGTGCATGTTCGGCCAATAAAAGGCGTTGCGTAGTGAGCCGTAAGATTTCTCAAAGCCAAAATGGCCAAGAGAGTCATGTGCGAGTCGATAGAGGTGTTCGCGTACATGGCCGACTCGTGGGATCAGGAGGCGTTCCGCGAGATACCAGAGATCATTCTTTTGGGAGAGGCCAGGGATGCTCTCAGTTACGGAGCTGAATTTTGAGCACCATGGGTCGCTCTTGTAGCCCTCGCGGATGGATCTGATAAGCTCATCGTCCACAGTGACAGACATGATGGTGCAAAGTGGGTCGGGTGAGTCTCGAATTTGAGTGGCCGCAAGACAGTGGGCAGCCATCAAAGGGGAGTCATTTACGCAGCACACGAGGGAGGCGATAGTGTCGCAGTCATCATCGCATGGTGGTGAAGCATGGAGGTCAGCTTCGCTGCTGTCGTCGAATTCGGTTCTTGATAGGGCATCAGCGACTGTGTTGTCCTCGCCCTTAACATAGATAATTTTGGCTTCGAATTGTGACATGAATTCCATCCAACGTGCCTGTCTGCGAGACAGGTCATGCTGGGAAAGGAAATTCTCGAGTGTCCTGTGGTCTGTGTAGATGTAGATTTCGCTTCCAATGAGGTCAGCTCGCCATTGGCGAAGGGCACGTATGATAGCGAGAAGCTCCTTTTCATGTATGGGGTAATTAAGTTCGGCGCCCTTGAACGACTTCGAGTCGAATGCGACTGGGCGGGCAGATTCCCAAGTTTCACCAAAAGACAGGACGGCTCCCGAGCGTTTGTCGCAAGCGTCAGCGGTCACGAATATCTTGTTCGTTCCCATGTTCTCGTGGTCAATGGTGGTTAGGCAGTCGGTACTGACCACAATTGACTTAATTTGGTCGAACGCGAACTGATGTTCGGCGTTCCAGTCTGGGAATGTCTTGTTGCACGCCTTAGTTGTTAGGCGGTGTAAGACTTCGGTGTGAGCAGCGAGGTTGGGGAGGAAACGGGCGACATAGCGAACAATGCCCAGGAAGGCCCGGACATTTGTCGAGGATTTAGGCGTAGGCCACTTGATGATTCGTTCAATTTTACTTTTGTCGGGTTCAATGCCCCATTCGGAGATGTGGTGGCCAAGGAAATTGATCTCGTGGCAGAAGAGTTTCGTCTTTTTCTCGTTGCAGTAGAGGGAGTTTCTTTTAAGAGCTTCGAAAATCGTCCGGACGTGTCGGCAGTGTTCCTCAACAGTCTGAGACCAGATAACGATGTCGTCGAGGTACACATGGCAGATCTTGCCAATGTGTTCGCGCAGTGCTGCGGTGACATGCCGCTGTTGGATTGCAGGTGTGTTCTGTAGGCCTTGCGGCATGACAGTCCATTCATAGAGCCCCAGCGGGGTGCTCACTGCAGTGTATGGAATAGAGTCGGGGTGAAGGCGTATCTGGAAGAAGCTGTCCGTGAAGTCTATGGTCGACCAAACTTTTCCTTTGGCGCAATCGGCGAGAATGTTGTCGACGTGAGGGAGTGGGAATATGTCGTGTACCGTGTTCGAGTTGATTATCCGGAAATCATTAACCCAGCGTGGCAGGACGGATTTGTCCGCCTTCGGGATAAGGAAGGCCGCGGATGCGAAGGGCGAGTTTGACGGGCGGATGCGACCCGCGTCAAGGTGCTTTTGTATCAGTGTCTGCCAGGCGTCCTTGTACTTCCGAGGACTCTGGTAGCTTCGTTTGGACAATGTCTTATAAGCGTCCTTAATTTTTATTTCGCAGAGGACATCCGTCGGTAGGTCGTTGGCGTGGGGGATCGGCTCAAAAATGGGACAGAAATCCGTCTTTAGCTTGTCGCCAAGCTTTAGGCGGCGTTCGAGTTCGACATGGACGTCGATGTGTTCGCGTACGGCGGCGACGATGTCGACTGGCCGAATGGATTCGAACAGGTTTGCATCCGTGAGCTTCTGTAGACGTTCGGCGCATACAGTGCATAGCTCCTCGGCGAGCAGTTTGTGGTCCAACTTAGTTTTGTTCAAACGTTCCCGGAGTTTGGGATGAGGGGGCAGAGGTGGGGACGCGATAACAAGGTCAAGAAGATTATAGTTGCAACTTTTATCTATTACAGTTCGCGCGGCATGATCAACGACAATTGTATTGCGCGTAAGGAAGGGTAGGCCCAAGATAACATCGGCACAGAGGTTTGGCGCGACGATGGCGCGTACAGACTTAGTCTCGTAAGAAAGGTCTTTGGAAAGTCCACAGAATTTTACGTATTCATGCAGGGTAGTGGACAATTTCGATTCGGGCGACGAATCAAGAGCGAATTCGATGTCGAGGGGCTTGTGCAGGTGGCGGCGGCAGAGTTCGAGGCGGTTGGCAACGTCTTCATGGATTAAGACTAAGCCTGACCCGTTATCGATCAGCCCGCGGACATCGATAGGTAGGTTAGACATGGGGCCCTCCATACGGAAGTCCCATATCAGGTGGGAGTTACTCACGTTAGAGTTTATCAAGTCGACGCTGTCGTCGGCGTCCTCGACCTCGGTGAAGCCAACAGCGGCGACGGCGGCCGCGGGCTTGGGCTTGACGCCGTACTTGGCGCAGAGCTCGGGGGTGAGAGTGGCAGGCGGCGGCATCGACGGAGGCCTGCGTGACAGGCTTGTAGTTGGCGGGGTTGGGCCAAGGACACGTCTTGTCCTGGATGTCGCCATGGCCGGCGAAGGGGAGGCGGCAGCGCGTGCAGCCGTGGTTAGCGTTGAGAAGCTCGCGCTCTTCCTCCGTCATCTTCAGGCAGCGTCTGCCACCGGCGATGTTGGAGGTGGAGGATGAGGAGGAGGCGGAGGCGCCCGACGTCGGTGCGGTAGAGTTGTCCTTGGGGCGCTTCGAGGCGCGCTCGGAGGTGTTCGTAGCCGTACGTTCGCGCTTCGCACGCTCGTCGGTGATGTCATTGAGCCGGTTGAGGATGCGGAGGTGCGCATTGTCCTTGCGCTTCACAATCTCAACCCACTTCTTGTAGTTGTCTTCCGCGGCAGCCTTGCCTTTGTCATTGAGGTCTTCACTCAAGTCCCGGTGCATGTTGGACTCCAGGAGCGAACGGATGTGGGTGAGGTCGAGGTGGGAGGGGGTGTTTATGAGGAGAGAGTTTGAGCGTTCGACGGAGGTCATGAAGGACAGGAAGGTCTCCAACTTGGACTGGCGCCGGTTCCGCATCTCTTGTTTGAGATCCCGCTCCCAGTCGGTGGGAAGCAGGCGCTCGCATACTTGGACCATAAAGTCCTTGAATGTGAGGAGGAGGGCAGCGGCGCGTTCCTCGTCGTTGTCGAGCCAGGTGGTGATGCGGTAGTCACGGAAGCATCCAGTGACGTTGGCGACCTGCTTATTCGGGGCAATGTCCTTCAGTCAGAAGTAGTTTGCGCAGTGCACCTCGAGCTGGCGCAGGTGGCTCTGCATTGTTTCGCCCTCGTGAAGGAGAGGGAGTTTAGTCGGGGGGAGGTCGAGCTGGGCGATGGGGGAGCCGGTAGCGGGCATGGCGGAGTACGTGCGTGAGGGAAGGCCGGGGGACGAGTCGGAGTCGTATGTGGGCGCAGCTGCGCGGGGTGGTGTCTGAGGTGGAGACGTTGTGTTGGGGGTCGGGGCGACCTCGGTGAGAGGTGACGGCAGCAACACAGAGCGGGAAGGAGGGCCCTGCGCGTTGGCGGCGGCCTTGGACTGCCCGCAGGTAACGAGTGAGTGGGGAACAGAAGGTTGACAATTCGCCAGGATGGTGACGTGGCACGTATCCGGCGAGACACTGAGGTGTGGAGCGTCAGAATTGGCCTTCCAAGGGTTTGGAAGGGGGTGTGAAGGGGGTGGGGTGGGTTTGGGAAGGGTTCCCAGGAGAGCGGCGTAGATACGCGTCTCTCAGAGGGATGTGGTATGTGTGGGTGGCGCGTGGGGCTGGTAGCTCTGAGCTCGCTCAGGCCGCCTCGGCGAGTGTGGGTGTGGAGTGGGGGGTGTAGCGAGCATTCAGCGCTGAGCGGGTGCTCGGCTGTCGCAGGCGAGAGTGTGGGGGGGGGGGGGGTGGGGAAAGGGCGGAAAATTCAAAAAAAAATGGGAGTCTGCTCACCAGACTACCGAAGAAAAGGCTTGGAGAGACAAAAGAAAGAGATCACACAAGAAGAATTTAGACCCTTTACAGGGAGTCGGCGTTATGGGGTCGTAGCTAGCGTACAAGATCGTGGTAAGAGCAAGAAGAGAAGGAGAGCGTAACTAATGTGTCCGTGTTTGTACTAAGTTGGTAAGCAGCATGATTACAAATTTGTTCTGTTGCTGTCAACAAGTAGGTAGGGTTGTTTAAATTAAAATTGGTGGGGATGTCTGTACAAGGATTTAAACAATTCGTTCAAAGTCCTGCTAGCTAGGGTGGATCGAGTGAACTCCAATTCCTAGTTTTAGCCTTCTCGGAGTATTGATATTTGGATCTGTTCTACACTTCCTCAGAGGAGGAACTCCGGAAGGTGATGCAAGGTCCAATCTGTGAGGTGAGATATGAGTTTATGGTGTCATACATGAAATATGCACTGGTTGGGAGATTCAAGTTTTTCACTACAATTTTCGGTGAAAAATGCCGTTAGTTTTTCAGCAGTTTTTCAGCAGTTTTTTGCCGAAAATTGTGCTGAAAAATTCAAACATTCTTCACCACAATTTGCAGTGGAAAACAAGGTGAAAAACTTGAAACAAAATTTTTGAAATTTTGTGGCAGATTTTCACCAAGTTTTCACGCATGTTCCAACCTGAAAACAGAGGTGAAAAAGTTAAAACTTTTTTCACCAGAATTCTCAGTGAAAAAAGATGTGTAAAATGTGTGAAAAATGTGAAAGAAAACTTGGTGAAAAACTTGAATCCCAGATTCCCTGGTTTTCATACATTTTTCATCATATTCTGATGTGTTTTTTCGGTGAAAAATGTGCTGAAAAAGATAGGTGTTTTTTCACCGCGGTTTTCAGGGGAAATACAAGTGAAAAATTCAAGATATTCTTCACACATTTCTCACTTGGAACCAAGGTGAAAAATGTAAAATAGTTTGATTCAAATTTTTCAGTGAAAATTGCAAAATAGTTGTTTTCAAGTTTTACAGCACAAATATTTCAAGTTTTTCACCTGAAAAATCTGGTGAAAACCTTGAAACCTAGTTTCATCGTGAGATAGTATTGACTCCCACAGTGAGGTCAGAAGCATCAACACTCATTCAACTAGGTAGGTGCAGATTCATGGTCCCCCGGCCTCTCCACATCTTTCTGATCCACTTTGAGGCAGATCCAAGGGGGTCAGTTATTAGTCCTGCACAGGTATCAACGTGCACTGGATCATAGTTGGCCCAATGCAGGTCAAATCTTGAATGATGTTCAGAATGCCTAACCAATGTTCTAGCCCAAAGACTGAGATTAATCCTTAAGTCTTCCCACACCTTCCTAACCAATTTTTAGACAATTCCATGGCCAAGGGGGTCCATTCTTAGTCTCGCACATGAATAGAGCCGATGTCTGCCATCAATGTGCCCAGCGTGAAGTCTCGGAAGGATTGAGAGGAGCTGAAGGCATGCAGACCAACATAATGCCATGTGCCTCAAGATATTCTGAGTGCTCAATCATTGGTTCAAGGCTTAGGAAGGCCACTCCTCCTCGGTGGGTTGGCTAGACCCATTAGGGATGCAAAAGCGGCAGCACCCTGCTGAGGGCACTCAGGCAGAACTTTATGAGAGTCTGAGCTAAGGGAAAACACTGCTGGCATGAGTGGGTGGGCATCTGCTTTCTTTGGACCATGGAGCAGCATGTGGGTTTGTCTTCAACACTTTCTTGCATGCTGGCCGAAGGCAAGAAGTTTTGGCTTTGCCAGTGTTGTGCCTTTGGCTGTCTCCATGCTGGTTCTCAGCCAGAAACAGGGAATCTAATACTCATTCTTCGTGCTTATATTAGGGGCAGTCAGAGTAGTCAGTTTTGAGGCAGTTTTGACAGTCAGTTTGAACAAAGGTTCTGATTCATTTATCGTGAGATATTTGCAGAACCACCTCCGAAGGCGGTTCTGCAGCTGGTTCTGCAAAGGTTTTGGAGCCGGTTCTCCCATATCACAAATTTATTGAAAAGCTAACAAAAATCGAGGACCGAGAACCGTAACCACCATAAAACCGCCTCTGGAGCCAGGTTTACAAGGCAGTTTTGAGACGGTTCCGGTTCTGAGACCATCAAAAGGTGCAGAGTTCGAACTGCCTCAAGAACTGTCTCCGAAAATAGGTTGGTCAAAACTCAGATCAGTTATCACACGGTTATGACGCAAAAACATTTTTGAAAACTGCCTCAGAACCGACTGTATCCACCATCAAAATCACCTTCTCGCAGCTGAGTTGTTGCTGGAAACAGTGATTTTGGCAAACACTCTGGATGGAATTTTTTTCCGTGGGCTCGCAGTGGGGTGCATTTCCCCGCTGGGGGCCTGGAGGGTTGCATGAGACCCTGATCAGCTCAGAATGACCATCGGACAAAAAATCCACCACCAAAATTGCCTTCTCGCAGCTGAGTTGTTGCTGCAAACAGTGATTCTGGCTAACGCTCTGGACGGAATTTTTTTCCGTGGGCTCACACTGACGTGGATTTTCCCGCTGGAGGCCTGGACCGTTGCATGAGACCCTGATCAGCTCAGAACGACCATCAGACAAAAAATCCACCACCAAAATCACCTTCTCACAGCTGAGTTGGTGCTGCAAACAGTGATTTTGGCCAATTCTAGCAACAGAATTTTTTTCTGTGGGCTCACACTGAGGTGGATTTTCCCGCTGGAGGCCTGGACAGTTGCATGAGACGCTGATCAGCTCAGAATGATCATCGGACGAAAAATCCACCATCAAAATCACCTTCTCACAGCTGAGTTGGTGCTGCAATCAGTGATTTTGGCCAACTCTCTGAACGGAATTTCTTTCTGTGGGTCTGCAGTGAGGTGGATTTTCCTGCTGGAGGTAATGCCTGTAAGGGGTCATTTACCTATTTTACTTACTCTTCTGCTACAAGTCATGTGCTCAGTAGTAGCATGTGACTACTATCAATCTTTGTCACAACCACCATCTCTGCCTTGCCTGGCACCTTCGTTGAGCCTCTCCGAGTCACAGAACACAGAGGCACTCGGCACTCAGCACTAGGCATCCATAATTACACTTACGGCCCGTTCTTACGTTACTTACGCTAACAATCAGGATCCAGGGTTGAGACTCACTTCATACAAATATTCGTTGAAGGCGATGATCAGCTGGCTGAAGGACCACGGCTGAATTTGCTTGATTTGCATGTTTCTGCACTCTGTTACATGGCGGTTATACATCCAGATATGGGCTAGTGTGAGACCCGAGCAGCTAGCTAAGACGCCAAGCATGTATTGGAGCAGCGGAGCTCAACTTGAATGATAATACTACTATGGGTTGGATTTCAAGAGAGTACCAAATCTTTAATTAAAGAAAGCCTCAACCATTCTGTGAATGAATTGGGGTTTATCTGCATGTGTTCTGAACAAGGGTATCAACTACCATCCATCTAGACTATGGGAGACCCAAGGGAGCGCTGGTTACAAGTTGAATTGTGTCAACAGAGTTGTTGTGTCCGTTGTGAGCACTTATTGTTCATTTGTGACTTTGTTGGTCACTGTGACTGGGAGTAACACTCTTTCGGGCTATTCAGGATGTCTCCGGAGCCTCGGAGACATTCGGAATCAGTGACAGGAACTTGGGCAGCATTTGCGGACTAGGATTATTCCGGGATGACTCAAGTTATCCCCGACTCGGCCGAATGAGGCAGTTGTCCGTGCCCTCGGGCCCTGGGCTTGCACGGGTGCAGCTAGGCCTACAGAGGAGCCAATCATGGAGTAGATATTCCAGCAAGGAGGCTGCAGGCTTAGTTTGATCAGCCCGAACTGGTGCTAGTTTGGCTTGGCATTTGATTACTCAGTGCAAACCAAGCCAACCCTAGGCCCTGGCCGCATGGTTGTGCACCCATTATACCATTTTACGGTTCAGTTTGGCAGCTATTTGCTATATTTGTCTTAAGTTTTCTTTAATTAATGTTTGTATTCTGTGTTTCCTTATTTAGACGGCCAGTTTGTATAAATACCCGCTCGTTTAGCAGTAGTAGGACACTGGACCCTGCCCCTCAGGTGGTCAGCTTAAGTGCTGCCGCTTCTGGGAACAGTAGTCTTAGTCCGTTGGGGTTGAATTGAATTAGTTGATGTGAATTGTTCTGTTCTAAGAATACTGCAATTTAAGTCGCTCGGCCTTGCTCGTATAGCTTGGTCTTACTCCAAATCATTAGCCGTTGGCTATCTAAATATATATCTGGCTCGAAACATATAAGAGACCTTTGTTGACTGAGAAAAAGGACTTAGGTGGGTATTAATAGCCCCATGCAGTCGGCAGTTCCAGATCACAATTGTCAGTGATTGTATGGATTAGATTTTATGGGACTTCTGGCTTCTGGATATATGGATATATGGCTTCTGGACATCTGAATTATATGGAACTTTTGGATATATTGCTCTACGCACTGGCTTGAAACACCACCGCTCAGAGAGATATAAATAGACTTTGGCAAACCAATTCAATCACACAGATCACCGGGGACAATCCCAACCACCTGTTAAAACCCACCTATGTTCCAATTGTCCTTAGCGGCCCATCTGAGCGGCTAGAAGACCATTAAACGGACTTGGCAGAACATTAGTTAAAGCTTTGGCTTAGCAATTCTATTGTGTAGTAAATTCAGATTCGCAAACAACATTATCTAGTGTTGGAATCCCCGAACCCGCAGTCTGATTGTAGCGGATATAGTGGTGTTATTGGTATTTTATAGTGGTGTATTAAAGCCATTGTATAATTTGTATTAGACCGATTTCACCAGTGTTCATATACTCAGCGTTTCAGCGAGGTTGTACCTTTAGGAGTACGGATATCCGGCTCTTGGTATAACTCTCTTGGAGCTACTTCAGCGGATTCGGGCTGTTGCCAGCAGGCAACCACAATATAAGCCTTATCTCCCCACCAGGGCACACGTACAACGAGTCCCCTATTGTAGGCTCTAAACAAGTCTTACAATGCCGCCAAAACACGAGGCTGGGTTGTGGTCACAGAAAAATCCAAAAGACAACTAAAAGGGGAAGGTGGCCCGGATTTAACAAATGACAGCTCGGGTGTCGGTTCGATGACAATGGCAACCCAAATCGCAAATGACACTTGATTGTCCGCCATGTGATTTTAATGGTGGATTTTTCGTCCGATGATCATTCTGAGCTGATCAGCGTCTCATGCAACTGTCCAGGCCTCCAGCGGGAAAATCCACCTCAGTGTGAGCCCACAGAAAAAAATTCTGTTGCTAGAATTGGCCAAAATCACTGTTTGCAGCACCAACTCAGCTGTGAGAAGGTGATTTTGGTGGTGGATTTTTTGTCTGATGGTCGTTCTGAGCTGATCAGGGTCTCATGCAACGGTCCAGGCCTCCAGCGGGAAAATCCACGTCAGTGTGAGCCCACGGAAAAAAATTCCGTCCAGAGCGTTAGCCAGAATCACTGTTTGCAGCAACAACTCAGCTGCGAGAAGGCAATTTTGGTGGTGGATTTTTTGTCCGATGGTCATTCTGAGCTGATCAGGGTCTCATGCAACCCTCCAGGCCCCCAGCGGGGAAATGCACCCCACTGCGAGCCCACGGAAAAAAATTCCATCCAGAGTGTTTGCCAAAATCACTGTTTCCAGCAACAACTCAGCTGCGAGAAGGTGATTTTGATGGTGGATACAGTCGGTTCTGAGGCAGTTTTCAAAAATGTTTTTGCGTCATAACCGTGTGATAACTGATCTGAGTTTTGACCAACCTATTTTCGGAGACAGTTCTTGAGGCAGTTCGAACTCTGCACCTTTTGATGGTCTCAGAACCGGAACCGTCTCAAAACTGCCTTGTAAACCTGGCTCCAGAGGCGGTTTTATGGTGGTTACGGTTCTCGGTCCTCGATTTTTGTTAGCTTTTCAATAAATTTGTGATATGGGAGAACCGGCTCCAAAACCTTTGCAGAACCAGCTGCAGAACCGCCTTCGGAGGTGGTTCTGCAAATATCTCACGATAAATGAATCAGAACCTTTGTTCAAACTGACTGTCAAAACTGCCTCAAAACTGACTACTCTGACTGCCCCTAATATAAGCACGAAGAATGAGTATTAGATTCCCTGTTTCTGGCTGAGAACCAGCATGGAGACAGCCAAAGGCACAACACTGGCAAAGCCAAAACTTCTTGCCTTCGGCCAGCATGCAAGAAAGTGTTGAAGACAAACCCACATGCTGCTCCATGGTCCAAAGAAAGCAGATGCCCACCCACTCATGCCAGCAGTGTTTTCCCTTAGCTCAGACTCTCATAAAGTTCTGCCTGAGTGCCCTCAGCAGGGTGCTGCCGCTTTTGCATCCCTAATGGGTCTAGCCAACCCACCGAGGAGGAGTGGCCTTCCTAAGCCTTGAACCAATGATTGAGCACTCAGAATATCTTGAGGCACATGGCATTATGTTGGTCTGCATGCCTTCAGCTCCTCTCAATCCTTCCGAGACTTCACGCTGGGCACATTGATGGCAGACATCGGCTCTATTCATGTGCGAGACTAAGAATGGACCCCCTTGGCCATGGAATTGTCTAAAAATTGGTTAGGAAGGTGTGGGAAGACTTAAGGATTAATCTCAGTCTTTGGGCTAGAACATTGGTTAGGCATTCTGAACATCATTCAAGATTTGACCTGCATTGGGCCAACTATGATCCAGTGCACGTTGATACCTGTGCAGGACTAATAACTGACCCCCTTGGATCTGCCTCAAAGTGGATCAGAAAGATGTGGAGAGGCCGGGGGACCATGAATCTGCACCTACCTAGTTGAATGAGTGTTGATGCTTCTGACCTCACTGTGGGAGTCAATACTATCTCACGATGAAACTAGGTTTCAAGGTTTTCACCAGATTTTTCAGGTGAAAAACTTGAAATATTTGTGCTGTAAAACTTGAAAACAACTATTTTGCAATTTTCACTGAAAAATTTGAATCAAACTATTTTACATTTTTCACCTTGGTTCCAAGTGAGAAATGTGTGAAGAATATCTTGAATTTTTCACTTGTATTTCCCCTGAAAACCGCGGTGAAAAAACACCTATCTTTTTCAGCACATTTTTCACCGAAAAAACACATCAGAATATGATGAAAAATGTATGAAAACCAGGGAATCTGGGATTCAAGTTTTTCACCAAGTTTTCTTTCACATTTTTCACACATTTTACACATCTTTTTTCACTGAGAATTCTGGTGAAAAAAGTTTTAACTTTTTCACCTCTGTTTTCAGGTTGGAACATGCGTGAAAACTTGGTGAAAATCTGCCACAAAATTTCAAAAATTTTGTTTCAAGTTTTTCACCTTGTTTTCCACTGCAAATTGTGGTGAAGAATGTTTGAATTTTTCAGCACAATTTTCGGCAAAAAACTGCTGAAAAACTGCTGAAAAACTAACGGCATTTTTCACCGAAAATTGTAGTGAAAAACTTGAATCTCCCAACCAGTAATGAGGACTAATAAAAGTACAAGGGCAGGGTTTTTGGAACCTATTATTCCTGGACACAAACAAACTCATAACAAGTCGATGGGAGTCAGTAGACACTGGATTCACAAAGTTCAACTCAAGACAAGTCAAAGGCACAGCATTAGTAATGCTCACTAAGCAAATGAGTTGTCTTGAGTCACTTCCTTCAGGAAAAATACAATTTGAGTCGGCAAAAACAGCTACAAGTCAGGAAGAGGGAGTCAGGAAATATGACTTGGGCCTCAGCTGAAAGGTATAAATTCACCACCAGAATTGTAGTTAAGTACCTCCTGTAATCCCACCACGTGTCTAGTTTTAAGACATTCCTGTAATCATGGACACTGATTACTAACATGGACATACATACGTACACACCTTCTTCCTGCTTCCCTTCTACCTTCATCTACGAAACACTGTACGCTAGCTATGAACTAACATTGACTCCCGTAAAGGGTCTAGATTCTTCTGGTCTGATCTGAGTCTCCCGCTTCCGCTCTTTCTGGTATCTTGCCCGGTAAGCAAGATTCCATTTTTTTTTTGAATCTTCCACCCTTTCCCCCCACCACTCCCCTCTTGCGCCAGCTGAGCATACGCTCGCTGCTGAACGCTTGAAACTCCCCACCCACCCCCCCCACATCACCGAGGCAGCCTGAGCTCGCTCAGCACTACCAGCCCCGTGTGACACACCCCCCCACTTCTCGCACCTTGAAGACGAGCGTACCACACCGTTCCTCATGGCACCAGTGATGAAGCACACCCACACCCACCCCCACCCCATACACACCCTTACCATGTCCCACCACCAAATACTTAACGAGCCCGACCACAGGGCCTCGCTACTGCCGTGCCACGTCACCAACCCCGCCCTGGCGTTGCGACAGCCGTCCGTGCCACACGCGCTCCAGACATGCGTGCAGAAGGCCGCTGGCTCCACGTCAACCCAACCCAACAACAATGAGCAAGACCCGCTGTGATTGGGACTGCGGTGCTGGTGTGTGAATTGGTTTACACTCGCAACAGCTTGTTCGTCCTCTAGGGGATTCTGAGTATGATTTTTAGGGGATTGCAAGGTTTATTGAATCGCCCTTTGGGTTGGTGGTGATAAATGAGGGTTGGTCTTCCCAACGGGACAATGGTCATAGAGAGTGTGTGTGCGTGTGAATAAACCAGTTGAGGGCCCGTAACCTTCCTTTATCTGGTCGGAGTACTAGTGCTCTTCAGTACGAAGTCTCTGCTTTGCTTCCTCTCTCACTTTTCCCCCTAATGATCGAGCGGGAGGTTGTGTGGATTACGCAAGTGCGATCTCCTGCGGAAGGCTTCGACACCATTCCTTGGGTTCGTTTGGCGGGGACGATAATGTGTCGAGGTGTAAAACGTTCGGCTGGGACGACGATTTGCCAATGGGTCCAAGGCTAGCTATCAACTTTCAACAGAGCGTGAGCCCGCGAAGGAGGATAGGGTCGCTTTGAGAAGGGTATAAAGCGCGAGCTTAAGGACTTAAGCTGCAAAGGGGTTAGAAGTAAAGTGCTGTGAAGCAAGTGAGTGGTTGTTATTGGGTGTGGACTAAGGTACACTGTGGAACAGTGCGGGGGAACCAATGTCCAGGTCGAGACTACTGACTACTAGGTCCGTTCTCGTCTCCCTTTTATACCTTTCCCCCTACCTCCTTTGGGTCGTGCGTTATGTGACGAGGAGGGGCTGAAACAGGGTCCAATGGTTTCAGGTGGGTAACGGAAGGTGAATTGGCGAACGGCCTTCTGGGACGAACCACCTTTCAGCGAGTTCACGGGGTTTCCTAGAGACGTGGGAAGCGTGGGTAACCGGGGGAGCCATCCTGGACATGGATTCAATGCTCTCCTGACCGGTGTGTGTGCAAGAAAAGGACCCCGCAGAGAGTGTCCCTTGTGGACGTTCGGTGAACGTTGCGATCCCGTCGGAACAAGTCTCCCGTGGTGTCATGGTGGTTTCGTCAGGACGTATGGCCCGTAAGGACGGTCGTTCAGCCCCAGTGAACAGTTGCATGGTGCCCTAAGAGTAGTTGAAGGGTCGAATGGCCTGGTCGGACGTCGTCCATTTCCGGTAAGCACGAAGCCCAATCTGGATATTTGTTCGTCCCGAAGTCGTGTGGTGTCGGTAAGTCCGTCGTGACACATGTAGGGTGCGTAGCACCCTCACACCGCCTTCACCGCTGACGCCCCAGTCTGCAACAACACCACCTGCTGTTAAATGCTGAGTCATGTGGACGCTCGGGACTCCGAAGGGAGGAAGGACGGAGGTCTGAGGGGGCTACAATGGTCGTCTTGCAGGCACTCACTGGGGGCAAGGTCCAATTTACCGCCATGGTAAATTGTGGGTAAATGATAAGATAATTTTATACTTCCCGTGTAATTGCCCGGTATTTGCTGGGCCGGTAAATTTTGAGCAAATTTAATACTTCCCCGTGATTTGGCCAAGATTTACCGCGGCCGTAAATTGTGGGAAAATATAAAATTTCCCCGGCAATTGCCTGACATTTGCCAAGCCGGTAAATTTCAAATTTACCACCCCCGTAAATGCTCAGAAAATTGTAATGCCAAACAACCTGAAAAGGAAATAATTGAAATGGAAATAATTGGGATTCCCCATCATCTGACCTCTGGGATTTCACAGCTAGGATCTGCAATGAGGGCCCACCATAATGAGCCGATGATGGTAGTACACCAACGGTGAATGAGCCTTGCTCTGTATATCTTCCGCTTAAAAGCTTCCTTCCTTCATGTATCTGGACTGTTGCTCCTACGAAAGCTGAAGCACCCTCTTGAATTTTTGTTAGACACTCGGGACCCATATGGTGACCGTGCACACTAGTGCCATGTGTGTTATGTCTGCAAGTTCTTGAAATTTCCATTTCTGGGAGGTTTTCAGGGAATCAATCTATTGTGGGATGCAAGCTGTTGAGGAATATTTGGAGCTAAATCCCAGCAGTGCTAGAAATGGGAAAAAAATGAAATCCTAGTGGTCAGATGACGGGGATTTCCTTAAATTATTACCTTTTCAGGATGTTTGGCAATGACATTTGATAGAAATTTACGGAGGCGGAATATTTGACATTTACGGGCTTGGCAAATATCCCGTAATTGCCAAGTAAATTAAAAAATTTCCCACAATTTTCCACCGTGGTAAATCTCGGGCAAATCACAAGAATGTATGAAATATTCTCAGGATTTACCGGTCTGGTAAATAACTGGTAATTACTCAGATTGTATTAAATTATCTTAAGATTTTCCTACAATTTACTGGCCCCGTAAATTGAACGTTGCCCCCAGTGACTACAGAGAGTGTGCGACTACCCAGCTTGTGGACCGCAACACGAGGGAGATGAAGTGAAGCGAAGGGCCAGAAGAATGAGTGAGTTGACTTGAAGGGAAGACCCAGGTAGTGCTCAAGGAAAGAGTACTATAACAATTGATTTCCAAACTGAAATACAAGATGGAAACTAGGCTGTATATATACTACTACGACTGTAAGCAGTATTGGTCATAAGAATCGTGGTTTGTAACAGAGATAGCAACTGTAACCAAGTTTGACATGCAACAGACAGCGAACCATGCGGTTGAGTCAGTGAACCATGTGGAATCAAACACTAGGATCATGAAGTGGGGTCAGATAGGATTTTGACGTTGTCGAGTGGTAAATTTGATACCTAAGAGAAAGAGGAATTTATGGATTTTTAAAACAAATTTAGAATCCTAATTGAGTGTGGCGGCTCAGTAGAAAATCCGGATAAATTTAGAACAAGAGCGCCTCCTCTAGACTTAGTCGGGTAAATCGGTCTCCGGTTGTTCTTCAAATGAATCGGTGCGGGTCAAGCTCAATCGGACGGTCGGTCAGTTCTTGAAGCTTCCCCTTCGGGCTGAACTTACGTGGTCGGCTTAGTGCGGAAAGACGTTCAATCGGTCGGTGCAGTCAAACGGGCTGAGTCTTCGGTCTTGAAGAGGAACTTAGGAGAGTAAGGCGGGATCAAGTTCCACCACAGACTAAGTAACTGTAGAAGCCTTATCAGGAAGTGCCTTAAATTTAGATGCGTAGCGGGAAGTACAGACTGGGTAGACTAAGTTTTATTGCGCTACAGGCGGGGAATTTATACATCTCCTTCCCGTATGAATCATATTTTTCCGACTCACCCTTTCTTGACTCACTGGTTAATTATGACTTGCCGGGATTCACTACTACCCCTGTTGATTCTGAATGAGTCGTGGCTTAGTGAGGCATTACTAAGACGACGCGTGCTGACTCTGATCCTGAGTGACTCCTTTCGCTGTCAACTGACTTCTTTCCGAGCTACCTAATTATTTTTAGCCAAATTATCGAAGGCCCTATCTTAATCTTTCTTAGTCATCATTTTTAATGCATGACAACGTGGGGTCAAATAGGATCATGAGATGGGTCAGAACCATGTGGAAGATGAGTGAGACAATAGGATCACAAAGTGGGGTCTGATGATGGAATCCCCAGATGGAGTGAGTCCAGACTCTGGTTCTGGGTTGTGTCTGGAACGGATATAACACCTGCCACGACCACGCTGGCCATGACCACGCCGCCCGCGAGGACCACCCAATGCCCACAGGCACCCGTCGACGACTCCGACTCGTCCCCCTCCCCCTCCCCCACCCCCCACGCTCGCACCGCAATGGCCGCCACGTCCGCCACTGCCGTCCTCGACCTCCCAGCTGGCAACCTCCCGCTCCTCCATGAAGGGGAGGTTACACAGGGCCAGCTCCGCCAGCTGGAGGTTCATTGCACTAACTACTTCGCGCTAAAGGGCATCGCTAAGGAACAGCAGGTTGCGCACACCATCAGCTGTTTCCATGACTACTGCATCACAACATGGCTCGACAACGATGACGAGCACGACAAGGCCACTGCGCTCACCTATAAGCCCTTCATGGCCCTCGTCCGGGAGCGCCTCCTGCCAAACGATTGGGAGTGTTCCATCAAACAGGAGATGCATGGGCGTAGGCAGCGGAAAGACAAGACCTTCCTCGCCTTCCTCACCGCTGTTGAACGGCTCAACTCCCTCCTCATCAACATGGCCTCCCACCTCGATGAAGACCACATCCGCACCCTTCTCGAATCCAACATGCTCACGGACCTCGCCGACGATCTCGTGGACAAAGGTAATGCCGTGCCCAAGAAGGTCTACAAGACCTGGTGCGATATCGTCAAGAAGCGCGACAATGTTCGCATCTGCAACATTGCCCACCTCAACGAAATTGCGGACAATCGCGCGAAGCGCGAACGTTCCAAGTGTAAGGAATGGTTTTACCCACTATGGCCCATTTAATTTTCTTGTCTTACCTTTGTAGTATCTGTGCTCTCTTAAAGTAGAAAGGACGATCCGAGTATAGTCACATGTCTTTTAGATCAGATTATATACGTATCTAGTCACATGTACTGACAGCTCAGATCAATATATCATCTACTCTTATCTCTAACCCTCGCCTTGCTTGGCCTCTATCTCTCGTCGAGACTCTCCAAGATCCCGAGGCTCTGAGCAATAGGCGACTTTGGTAACTATCTCCCATTCTCATTAAAAGCTAACTATTCAGTCGGCTCCAGATCTATTTAGGACCTTATCTGTCGACGCTCAGTCTTTGTAGCTTTCACATCGACTAAAGCAGCTACCGCTAGGGAGTCGTGCTTTCACACTCTCGGTAGTTACTTGTAGAGTTAGACCGTAATTCTCAGGGTCTCTACCACAATATAACTCTCGAACTCGCCAGGCGCCCATTCTTTCAACTGAGACCCCGTAAGACTCATTCGAGCCTTACAAAGTGGGAACAGTCGATAACCTGGCCGGTTCATCTTCCGTATCGGAAGAACCTCAACGTCCCCGAGGCAGAAGAGGTGTTCCTCCAAATCTCTCGCGGGCTCATAAGTCTCACACTACCCCTTATCTGGAATCTGTTCGCGCCGGAACGACTAGCCGCCTTTTTGCGCCTACTCTGGCTTCTGCCGCTAGATCCAAGCAGCGTTCGTCCGACGAAGACTCTACGGAAGTGGAAGCTTCGGGAGCTTCGTGGCGATCTCGAGGATTCTCAAAATCACCAACTGTTCGGCCCACTCTCACCCCTCCTAGAACCATTCAAGTTCGGGAGATTCCATCAGCCCTGCGTACCCGAGCTATAGCTGAGAATCCTATTGTTAAACTGTTTCAAGCCCCTACCAACCCAATTTCACCACGCAACCTCGCGTTCGAGTCCAGCTCCTCATTTAAGATTGACCCTCCTCTCAAGCCGGTTATGGATCCGAATTCATCACCCATGCCGGCCATTACCGAGTCGTTGAGCAGCGATAGAGAATCGCGGAAGCTCGACGACATAGCGGAGGTATCAGAGGAATTGACAGGAGGGATGGAGAGAGGTTTTGCATTGTCAAGCATGGCAGATCTTCGTAGGGAATATCTGGCTCAGACGGAAGAGGACACATCTGTTTTCATGAGAGCATTGTCCTATAGCACGAAGAAAGTGTTAGAGTCCTCCGACTTAGTGGATAGAGGACTGAGTTATGAGCCAGAATTCATGGATATTGCTCGGTTTACTCTGGAGACTGGATTCGCGAAAAGACTTGAATTCACTATTTCGGATCTACAGTATATCTTGAAAAGAGCCACCGAATTAGTCCCAGGGCATAAGACTTTCTACCGGGTAGACCCTTACGGTGTGAGCCATCACATTGTGATAGCTCCTGACGTGACCTCAAAACACCGAACTCCGAGAACAACCCCTTAAGCCTTTGACTAAAAATGATATCCGGACCCAACTAGTGGCTTGACGGAGAATCAAACTCCGAACCTTCCGTCAACCGATATACAAATGCTATAGGTGCACGGAATGCGTTACCATTACGCCAACAGGCCATTCGAGGATTGAACTCAAGACTACAAAGGACCGACTCCGAGTAAAAAGTTATGGCCTGGCGGAGAATCGAACTCCGAACCCTCCATCAGCTGATATGAGAAGGTTAGGTACACGGAGCGCGTTACCGTTACGCCACCAAGCCATGACCGGACCACCAGAAATGACAACTACCACTACGAGGAGTCGAACCACCAGCCAAGACGATCACTGTAAAAAGAAGGGTTTCTGTCGAAATGGCTCGACGGAGAATTGAACTCCAGACTCTCCGTCAATCGATAAAAAAATGTGCATATTACGGAGTGCGTTACCATTACACCATCAAGCCGTAGGAGTCGAACGACCAGTCAAGATCATCACCGTAAAAAGAATGGTTTCCGTCGGAATGGCTCAGCGGAGAATCGAACTCCGAACCCTCCGTAAAGCACACTGCGAACTTCATAGGAATGCGGAGTGCGATACCATTACGCCACTGAACCGTTCAAGACTGAGCCCTATCTTTTTACTCAAGGGACAAAAGAAAGTAAAGGCCCGTCAGAGATTCGAACTCCGGTCCCTCCATTATTTCAGTTTCCCGCCAGCTACGCGAACGGAGTGCGTTACCACTACGCCACCGGACCATGTGTGCGAGCAATACAAAGGTCCGGTAAGAGGCGCACGAAAAAAGGAATGGAAAAGAGGGATGGCTCGACGGAGGATTGAACTCCGGACTTCCTGCAAAGAGGTGCTTGTGCAAGAACCATGGCAGGATGCGTTACAGTTACGCCATCGAGTCGCGAATACCAAATGGCCCGAAAGGATGGAACGAGGACTCCGGGTAATCAAAAAGGTGGGTAACACAGGAAAAGGGCTCGACAGAGGATCGAACTCCGGACTCTCCGTAAGTCAAACACTGGGGTGAAAGGATACGGAGTGCGTTTCCACTACACTATCGAGCCGTCGCAGGCGGAAGCCGGATAGGAGGCAAGTTAGGACCGGACATGGAGTGTCCGAGACTAGGGCCAACAAGTCCGGGTTGCGGAATCGGTGCCTGACCAAAGATGGTGCGGGTAAGGGTTCACGGAGTTCTAGAATGAGTCATAAGCGAACTCTGGGGCGGAGGAGCGTGCGAGCGAACAGGTATGGGACACAAAGGAACAACTCCGGCACAGTCTTGGGCTAGGGTATAAATACTACAGCTAGTCTACCAAAATATCATCTTAGTTTCGGCCCACATCCTCACCTTCTAAGCCTTAGCCAGCTTAGGAGTAGCTAAATATCCGCCCCGAACATCACCTAGAGGTCACCCGGAGTCGAGTTACACAGTAAAGCGACCCCAGTACTCCCTGCCACCGTCAGACAGCGAACGGAGTTTATATTTCGGCATAAAAAGTTCAGCGCCAGAGAAAATTGAACCGTTTATTCCTCCCCTACGCAAGTAGGGCAGTGAAATCTCTCAAACAGCACAACGAGGTCTTCGGAGTTCGTGTGTAGCTGCTAGCTAAGGAAGTTGGCGGTGCAGAGCCCGCAGGAAGTCGCCTTCAGCAAGCGAACGGGTGAGAAGTAGAGAGAGGAAACTCCGTAGAGGCACAAAGAGGGGTAAAGGGAGGAGGAATTGCCGGAACGTTATCGCGAACACATAATTCCCCCGGTCTTACGATCTACGACTCAAAGATACTTCGGACGACTGTGGTTCGTGGTCCAGGAAGCCCCCAAATCCATATTTCACCTCGGACTTGACGAATTGGACCCCGCATCGCCTTCCGAAGCTCCTCCCCAAGGAAGTGTGGAACAGATTCAATCTCCGATAACCCGAGAAGGCTAACTAGGCATCGGAGTTCACTCGGACCACCCTAGCTAGTAGGATTTTGAACTAACTGTTTGAATCCTTGTACGGATATCCCCACCAATAATATTTAAACCTCCCTACATACTTGTCTACCGCGACAGAACAAATTCCCCCTAGAGGACGAGCATTTAAACATAGCCCGGATCTCCCCACCATCTGGCAGTTTAAAGCACCGCAGTCCGCATCACAGCGCCTCTGCTAGAGGGCATGACATATGAGGATTACGGGAATGCTGGCTAAAGATAGCAGCGATGGTTACGGGATACAATAAGTTTCCTTTTAATTTCCTTTTGACATTTGACATTGACATTGACATTTGACGTCCTCAATTACGATTTTGTAGTGAACCTCTTTGTGTTATATATTTACATACATGTCTCTCACACTCTCGCGAACAGTATAAGTAGAGTAGTTAGTCGACATGTATTCCTTAGTCTCTTATTCCATTACCTTCGAGACATCTCCCTCGCACTATCCAATCCACTCTCTAGTAGAGTTGGACGCGAAGTCTTGACTGTGACAAAATGTGTGGTTCTACCTTGGAACTCCCAATCAGGATCTGTCTCAGAGGACCTGCCGCCACCATCTTCTTCTGGCATCCCTAGATAAATAAACTTCCAGCACAGATGTCCAGAACTTACCGTCGCCATCTACCTGCTGCTCCTCCAACGCTCTGTAGACCTGATGAGCAACACTGCCCTGCAAAAAAAAAAGGAATAGGAACCTCTCAAGCACTTCTACTTGCTCCACCAGGTCCCTGTAAGTCCTCCACTCATTGACATGTCGCGCCTTGTAGATGGTGTCAAAACCAAGAGACTCGGCCAATTGCCTGCTGTGCGTGGCTAGCTCAGCTATTGCAGCATTCAAATCCTTGATTGTCCTCTTGGCAACTTCCATAGACTTTGACTCAGTGGTATTAGGCATTCAGAGTTGGTTGGCAGTGACAGAGGATTCACAAGATTTGTGACATGTGTGACACCATGATGGTTCTCTTCCTCTATTATCACACTTCTGCTTAAATGTCCCATTGTTTCTTGAAATCTCAATAGATCTCTTAACATCCCCAGTGACTTAACTGCACTGCTAGGGAAAGGCACAGAAGAGACAAGGGCGCCAGATGATCAGGCCCCACCGGTGTGCAGGTCGCTGCCGCCACCAGTTTGAGCATGTCAGCCAACACACTGAAGTGGGATGCCTTTCCACCAAGTTCCGCATTCTGCCACCGAATCCCAGTGACCCCAAAAATGGTCCCATGCACAACATAGCAGAGTGGCTCGCAGCAGTGAGTCTTTTGATTCATTTATTATTTGTGTGGCTGAGACTGCCGCAGTATCAGGATATGTCATTCTGCCACCACACCTACTTCAGGGTCTTCCCGTGTGCCTCAGCTGTTTTGCCCTAACCCAAACACACCAACAGCAAATTCAAGCCCATCAAAGTTTAAGGATTCGATATATGTGAAATTAGTTTCACATACTCAACTTTCTGGGCAGCAAATGCAGCATCTTTTTCAATGAATGAAACACAAGAAATTGGGTGGAATTTAACAAGTAGTAGACATTGGAACACATGCTACACATTGCCTGAGTCGCCCATTCCCATCATGTCAGGACACTCACACAGAGCCTAGCAGCAAAAGCCCATGTGGTGGTCTGGACTGCGAGGCATGAGGCAGCTGAGATCATTGACGTCAATGATTCACTACCTGGGTAAATGAATTCCATGGCCCTCAACAACCCAGTGTGTCTAACTTGTGCTCATACTCTCCCACATAGGTGGCTCCCCCAAAACCACAGCCCCAAAAAAAAACACTGTACGCACCACTATCAAGGTTTGTTGTTCTATTTTTGTATAGATTTCATGGACCAGAATCAAGCAAAGCAGTACCAAATTGAGACATTATTGAGGGAGGATCATATCCAAGGCAAGGTCCTCACAAGCAGCAAAAACTAAGCAGGAAATCTACTGTAATTTGTCTTTAACCCCCAACCTGGGTCCTTGTCACCCAAGGCCTCAGCTGACAATTGTGGGATGTAGAACACAGTCCAATATGTCCAGATGTTGTCTCATCATTCTTCTCCATGCAGACAGCCTCCCAGTCATCCACGGAATGGATTGTACAGTCCACAAAAAATGCAGCCATCGTCCCAGGGTGGTGTCTATGAAAACATACTGAGAACATGAATATGAAATGAAATTGAAAAGACTCACTCAAACACGAGCTCCAACTGGGGGATGTACAGGTAACCCCCAGTGAACCTCCCAGCCACGAAGGAGATAGAGACCCCAAAGTCTGTGTCATCCCAGTGAGGGAATACTGGCAATTTGAAGACAATTGCTCTTGTATTGTGGCACCCACTCGGCCTCTCCCATATCTTGCCTGCACTCCAAATCGCCTTCATTTCCTGGTACTTCCCTGGAAAAGCTACATTGACAATGGCTTCAATGTTTGACTTGAGCATCTCAGTGTTCTTGTACATCACTCCTACAGCAGTAGAGCCACTGCTTGGGCACATGTCCTTTGCCAGATAGAGACCCTACAGATGTTAGGTGATGAAGATTAGTTAGCACTGGGGCTGTCCTGACCTGTCCGTGATGCCCAATCTGCTCCCTTCCCTTGATGAAGTGCCACATGCCAGATAGCTCACAACCCTCACCAGGCTTGTCACTATAAACCCTCCCGGATTGGAAACCTGGGTGTTCTGAAGTCCTGCCTCAGCAGGTTTGGATGTTCAGTTGACCTCAGGAGCAATGGGAAAGCAGTGAAAGGAAGTCCCATTCTCCACTAGCGGACCATGCCTCATACTCATCTGATCATGGTTTGGGGTGTTTATGAAAGTCATTGCATGGATGGCCTTGCTGTAGGCATTGATCATATTCTCCTATGGAATGAGCACCTGATAGATGAATGGGAGAACAAAGTTGCACATGAAAACTGTCTTGAACAATGTTATAGCCTTTTCTTTTAGCAGCCTGCACTCTCTGGGCTAGATATTTGCATGTGGTAGCCTGTTCCAAATCCTTCTGAGAGAAAATTAGCAGACATATATAAAGCTGGTATGTGACTCACCACCTTCACAAATGGCTTTCACCAAGACCCTCCTGGTTGATGTACTGTACACTGTCATCCCTGTAATGATCTCCAAGGTAAAGGAGCAGGGTCTGCCCAGTCTAAGGATCCACCACCTGTGTTGAGCAGGAGATGACTCTCCCTTCCTCAACGAGTCTCCGTACAATGGGAACGACTCACTGCAACTCTTTGGAGGACTTGGCTTGTGATTTAAGTTCAGTCAATGTTAAGGGTGAGCAATAGGTAGGGATGAGTGGGAATGCAGCCCTCAATCTGTGTTCAAATGCTGCAGGGAGTAGCCTGTCTTGAGTGACCTTGCTCCTGTTGCTGAGTGTTGAGCTTGGGGTACCAGGTTGTTTTCAGATGTATGGGTGATACCACTTGATATTGGGGTTGGACACACATATCTTGTAATGAGAATCTTGTTATATTCTGAGTTGAAATCAGAGGATTAATCCGTTGATCGGAGTTCCAGAATGGAAAATCGGATCAATAGCAAACACCACAGGAAGGTACTACCTAGACTGGCAAGAGTTGAAGTCATTCCGATGAAAGTCGGAACTTCAGAGGATCGGAGTCGGAGGGAACTCAGAAGCAAGATGAGTAGTCAAGAACGTTAATAATCAAACTGAAGTTACATACAAGCATATTGAGTATTTATACTAAGTCATAATTACATACAGCCGTAAAGTCTATTTCCTACTAAAGTAATCATGAACGGACAAAGCCGCAAGTCAAAGTTGCAGAGCGGTGAAGTCCACTCGAGAAGTAAGTAAAAATTAGAACAAGGAGAAAACGGGAAATGCTCAGTAATCCTTCATTGCGTAAAAACCCTGCTTTGACAGCCTCCGGAATTCCAGAGGCCAGAATATTCTGTTTTGATTGGAATATCTCGGAGGCATCGGAGGATGCCAGAGGCTCGAGACATACAGATATAACAGAAGCAAGACGAGTAGTCAAGAACATTAATAATCAAACTGAAGTACCATACAAACTTGTGGACTATTTATTAAGTCATAATTATGTACAGCTGTTCTTCAATATCCTAAATAAGAAGTCATGTACGGTCGAAGCTGTAAGGCATAGTTGCGGAGCGGCGAAGGCCAACCTGAGTAAAAGCGATTAATAAATAAAGTTAAAACGGGAAATGCTCAGTAATCCTTCATTGCGTAAAAACCTGTCTGATCAATTTCTGAGAATTTGGAGATTGGAGAAAGCCAAAGATCTCGGAAGCATACAGATATAACATGAAGCTCCCATCCTTCCTCTGGTAGTACGTAACTCCGCCTTTTACTGGAGTGTCATCGGCGAATGGCTGGGTGATGTCCAGTATCTCTTCTCACAATATAAAGGCTACATCGTCTTGTTGGATCTGAACCACGTTTGTGTATCCTTGCGGTAGGTGCGTAAGCCTCATTGTCCTGAGCGGACTTTGAAACGTTGTGAAGTCGCGCGAGGCTACGTCGAGCACTCTGTGATTGAACCCGACGAATAAATCGAACATTGCATAAATTATGCGCCCCCCAAATGACTCAGCGTATAGCTCCAGTATAGGAGGGCATCCAGCGTCTTTTATAGTGATGGCGTTGAGCGGTTGTAGGTTGTGGATGATTCGTAAGACCCCCTTCTCCACCTTGGGAACACAGAACCAACTTGAATGGTAAGAGGAGGACGAAGGCTCGTAAACTCCAGAGGCAATCTTGTCTTTAATTATCTGGACCACCTGATCCCTGATCCCCAGTGGTATTGGTATGTTCCTTTGCTGCCACAGCATGTGCGCAAGGACAGGGAATTTGACTGGTTCAAAATAGTCTTCTTGAAATCTCCCTTTCTCCTGGTCGCTCCTGGCGAAAGCTTTTTCATGGTTCTTCTAGTTTTTCCTCTTCTGGCCATAACCAACCGTCCGGGTTTATGTTCATCGCATCCAGGTGCTCTTTCGTAAGCCTTTCTCCTGGTGTGAACTCCAGCGGGTGCAGATTCAAAGGCGGCATTCCTGCTAGTGGATCCGACGGGTATTTTTGAACGATCCTGAACTCCTCGGGCAAGGTGGCTGGAACCGAATGTACTTTAAGAACAACGGGTTCATATTTCTTTTTCTTCTTTTTCTCCGGTCGAGGAGGATTGTCAGTGTCCGCATCTGTTTTTACAGCGAAGGCGTGTATCGTTTCATTATATTCATAAACCTGTGATAAACAGAATTGTAAGTACATAGGTGATATTTCCCAAACCTGTTGTTACATGCATGCAAATGTGTGTAATCATGTATATATATTCCGGAAGCCTATGACAGGATTAACCTGTCATAGTGGCCTTTTGGCTCAGTTGGTAACGATGCTAGCTTCCAGACACGTTACGTAACAGTATGACAGGTTTAAACCGATCGCGAGTTCAACCCTTGGTGGTGGCATTATTTTTCAGGCCTGGGAAACCTGATTTAATTTGTCATCATAATGAGCTTGGTAACATCCGGCAGGTCGATCATGTGACCTGGGGGTCTGATGTGTATCATGTGGTCTTCAGAAGTGCACCCAGGTTCCACCCTGGTTCTCGGAGTTCCGTTGTGATGCGGACTGCGGTGCTTTAAACTGCCAGATGGTGGGGAGATCTGGGCTATGTTTAAATGCTTGTCCTCTAGGGGGAATTTGTTCTGTTGCGGTAGACAAATACATAGGGAGGGTTAAAATAATATTGGTGGGGATATCCGTACAAGGATTTGAACAGCCCGTTCAAAATCCTACTAGCTAGGGTGAACCGAGCAAACTCCAATGCCTAGTTAGCCTTCTTGGTTTAACGGAGGTTGGATCTGTTCTACACTTCCAAGGAGGAACTCCGGAAGGTGATGCAGGGTCCAATTCGTTAAGTCCAGGGTGAAATATGGGTTTTAAGGGCTTCTTTGACCACGAACCACGATCGTCCGAAGTATATTTGAGTCGTAGATCGTAAGACCGGGGGAGTTATGTGTCTGTGGTATTGTTTCTGCCATTCTCTCCTCCTTTTACCCCACTTTGTGCCTCTACGGAGTTTGCTCTCTACTTCTCAACCTGTTCCCTTGCTGAAGGCGACTTCCTGCGGGCTCTGCACCACCAACTTCCTTGGCTAGCAGCTACACACAAACTCCAAAGACTTTGTTGTGCTGCTTGAGAGATTTCACTGCCCTACTAACATAGGGGAGGAATAGAAGGTTTGATAATTGATGCTGAACTTATGCCGAATGAAACTCTGTTCGCTGTCTGACGGCGGCAAAGGAGTACCGGAGGTTGATTTACTGTATAAGTCGACTCCGGGTGACCTCTAGGTGATGTTTGGGCGGATTTAGCTACTCCTAAGCTGGCTAAGGCTTAGAAGGTGAGAATGTGGGCCGAAACTGAGATGATATTTTGGTAGACAAGCTGTAGTATTTATACCCCCAGCCCAAGGCTGTGCCAGAGTTGTTCCTTTGTATCCCAAACCCACTTGCTCACACGCTTCTCCGCCCGGAGTTTGTCTGTGACTCACTTCGGACTCCGTGATCCTACGTTCTCAGCCAGGCACCGAATCCACAGTCTGGATTTGCTGGCCCTAGCCCTGGATACTCCACTTCCGATCCTAGCTCTCCTCCTATCTGGCTTCCCCCTGCAACAGCTTGATAGCATAGTGGTAAATGCACTCCGTATCTTTTCACCCCAGTGTTTGACTTATGGAGAGATCCAGAGTTCAATCCTCCGTCGAGCCCTTCTCTTGTGCTATCCACTTTTTGACCACCCGGAGTTCCTGTTCCCTCTTTCTGGGCTGTATGCATTCATGGCTCGATGGCACAATTGTAACATATCCTGTGTTGGTTCTTGCACAAGCTCCTCTTGCAGGAAGTCCGGAGTTCAATCCTCTGTCAAGCCATCCCTCTGTTCCATTCCTTTTTCGTGCACCACTTATCAGACCTCCGTATTGGTCGTACACATGGTCCGGTGGCGTGTAGTGGTAACGCACTCTGTTCGCGTAGCTGGCGGGAAACTGAAATAATGGAGGGACCGGAGTTCGAATCTCCGACGGGCCTTGCGTTCTTTTTGTCCTCGAGTAAGAAGATAGGGCATGTTTTGAATAGTTCAGTGGCGTAATGGTATCGCACTCCGCATTCCTATGTAGTTCGTGGTATGCTTTACGGAGAGTTCGGAGTTCGATTCTCCGCTGAGCCATTATGAAGGAAACCCTTCTTCTTACAGCGATAGTTTTGGCTGGTCGTTCAATTCCTACGGCTTGGTGGCCTAATGGTAACGCACTCCATGGTGATCTAATGCATTTATATATCGATTGACGGAAAGTCCAGAGCTCGATTCTCCATCAAGTGGTAACGCGCTCCGTGGTTCTGCAGCATTTGCATATCAGTTGATGGAAGGTTCGGAGTTCAATTCTCCGTCAAGC
This sequence comes from Mycena latifolia, assembly GCA_029289555.1. Classification (NCBI taxonomy): domain Eukaryota; kingdom Fungi; phylum Basidiomycota; class Agaricomycetes; order Agaricales; family Mycenaceae; genus Mycena; species Mycena latifolia. The sequence continues at coordinate 2,161,652 of JARJLE010000002.1, forward strand.
CATTAGTTGGGTTGAGGTAACATGTTTAACTCGGAGTTGGTCCTTGGTGATTATTTGAGTTTGACTCTTGAATGGCTTGTTGGTGTAATGGTAACATGTTCCATGTTCCTATATGGAGCATTCGCATATCATTCGACAGAAAGTCCGAAGTTTGATTCTCCATCAAGCCATGTCTTGGTAGGTTGCTTTTAAATTGTGTCGAGCTGCAGCCGCAAACTCGGAGTTCAGGGTTTTGAGGTCACGTCAGGAGCTATCACAAGGTGATGGCTCACAGCGCTCACAGATAAAATAAACCTGTCAGACAAGGATGACATCATGAAGAAGGAGTATTTATAGCCAACACGGAACAGAGGACGTGTGGACAATAGGACATGTGACATGTGACAATTCACACAAACAATTAAATGACAGTTGACAGGTCTTGACAGGCCTTGCTTGTTCGCCCTTGGTTACACACTTTTGTAGTCTATTGGTGTTTTAACAAACCATGTATGTTGTAGTTCACATGGTTTGTTAAAACACCATAAGTACGATAGGTATTCGCCTGTAGTAGTTAACCTTTTATTCCATCTCATTTGAGACTTATCCTATCACACTACCCAATCCCTCTCATCTTACCAAGAGTGGACACGAGAGCCTTGACTGTGACATCTCCCCCGACAAAGTGCATAGCCAAATTGTTCTTGGTGTTTTACACTACAGAACTTGCACTCCTCTGGTTGAATCCATGCACCATGCAACTTGAAGTGCATGTGGATGAAATGTTCTTCTGTAAATAGGTTTACCCGATGCGCTGAGAATATATAGCAAGAAAACCTTACCAAATTGCACCATGTCCAGCACGTCCCAAAAAAACCACCAGTGCTGGAGCTGGGGCCAGCACTGTCGCATCCATTTGTGTTTGTGCTGGGGGGGCTGTTAGAGTCCCGATCTTGATTTTGCGTTGCCAGTGCCTTCTTCTAGCATGGTGTGTGTGCTAATTTGCTGAGTGGCAATGGCTGATTAGATGGCAGCTCAAAGGTGTACACTGCCAGTGGGCCATGTTGGATGCCAATATTGAGTTGATGGCCGTGTCCATCACAGCAGATGTCAAGGTGCTGTTTGTTGTCATCCACCCAGTACTGGGTGCTCTCAATACTTAAAAGTCAGTGCCAAAATATTGTAGAGGAAACAACTTACTTGGTTATGAGACAGTAGGATATCAGTAATAAGACCTAACAAACTTTTAGCACTGCAAAGAGGATAATTATAACATCTGACTTACTTTGAGTGGTGGTGGTGGTTTAAGCTCAAGAGAGAATGAGCCTGCTGGTTATCAGTGTTATAGGTCCGGTGGTGACGGTAGCAGGCCATACATGGTGTGGCTGCAGTGCAAGCAAGTATAGCATGATGGGTGGTGGGGAGGCCCTCATTGGATACCTCATGAGGGAGGCAATGACGTAGAGGGTGTTGTTTAGTGAGAAGAGTGTGGGAATGACCAGGCAAATGCAGTGCACCGAGTGCAAGGAGCAAGAAGGTTGAGGTCAGAAAGCATGCCACCTGATCTCACCTCATATAGTACCAATGGCACCTTGGACTCAAACCAAAAGGCAAGGCTTTGTATGTTGGCTGTGCGACCATCCCACACAACAGGGGACCAAGAGGGGCAGGATCAAATCCCAGCACAAGATTGTTGGGAAGGATGCAAAGGACAAAACCGATCCAGACGTGAATTATATAATCCAGCTACTAGACCTAAACTGATATTCAGCCAGATCCAATGGTCTTTAAAACATTCAGCGAGTAGTATCGACCAACACTACAAAGACAATTGAGTTGTTATAGATTGTCAATGCCAAGAGTTGCTGGAGAAATGAGATGCTAGTGTGCCTCTACCTGCTCAAAATGACTGGGACATCCAGACAGACAAGCACACAGATATTGCGCAGAAACAGGTGCACAACCATTACACCCAGCTTGACATGTTATGGCTAACGACAAGTACTCCCTCATTTGTTTGTGTCTTTTTTTGTCTGATCCGCAGATATCCAGGACATGAAATGATTTTCAATAAGAGGACTTTCTACCTGGATGCAGAGATTGGGGATCCTGCAATCCATGGTGCAGACAACAAGATAGTGGAGAGAATATGATTGTCACTCTTGTCCCATAGAGGCACTATTGTGGAAAGCCCTGAACCTACCATGACTGTCATCATCAATAACAATCAGACACAACATTACTTTAGAGGAGCATACTCTTTAGTCCTTGTAGGTTGATCTCTCCACATTGTAATTAAACAACTTACCATTTTCGCAGCCAAAAAATCACTGTGTCCACCTGCATTCTGGGATCCCGTTTTACTGGACTCAGGAATCACACTGGACATGATCAGATCTCATCTGGGATTCCTTACAGACCTAATTAGCCATGTTGGCACTTTAGACAATTGTATCAACGGACTTTTAGACACTAACAAGGTGGCTATCATAAAATGAATAAATGTATAGCTTCAGTCTCTATTGATAAAGAGTCTTCAGATACATCAGGAGATGAGTTCAAATTGACTTGTGGAAAAAAGAACCCAACCATGACATCTGCAATGGCTTGAGAAACCCACATTGGTCCCTTAGATTGGTGGCCCCCCTCCACCTTGCACTGGTGGTATTGCAGTCTGCTGATGCAGAACCAGACCACTAAGAGATCCCCATTGATGTAGTACCTCCAGACCCCCAAGGACAGTTGTGATACTGCCTGGAGCCTAGTTCTTTATACAAAGGTGTGTCCCGTGAAATGACTCTGGCACAAAGAGAAGCTACAGAGAGCCTGTCTGAGAGACAAAGAGAAGCTACAGAGAGCCTGTCTGAGAGATCAATGTCCAGGAACAGACATGCATGTTCTGCTCCAGGAAGGAGCATCTCCCTGTTTTTTTTTTCCACACGATCCGTTTTAACATAATCTGTGAACATTAGTTCTCTTGTAGTCGCCTCCCTCCTTCCACTCAGATAGTATAGGCTCTGGATCCAGAACTGCAGATATCCACTTGTTGGGAGCCCTCTGAGCTGTCCACACATGATTTGGAAGAGACGGCAGCACAGTACAGTGCACAGTTCATATGCCTGCAGAGAGTGTCAAAAACTCGGACATGGTCAAGTACTTCATCGACTGTGATAAACAAGGGGATGACACAGGGGTGCAGAGAAACCACCACACAAAGGATTGCAAACACCGTGAACAGTTTATTCATGGTCTCTTCTCCAATGTTGGACATGAATCCATGGTACGAGATGCCCAAGGCTTGTAGAGCATGGTTATGTGTAGCTTTACCATAGCCATGAGTGCCCCTGCCATCTTGCACCTATGTTCTAGATAACATTGGCTCTAAGTGTTACATCCTCTAACATGGCTGCAGCAAATTGTGTCTCTTCCAGCAAAGATTGTAGAAGCTCATCACCAAACAGCTCCTGGGGATTGTCAACACTCAATGGAGATATGGAACTTTTGACCTTGGAAGATGATGTTGGAATATGTGTTTGGACTATGACATTCTCACTTACTTAGTTGTAGTTACTATAGTTACTGCTCACCTGACTGATCAGTCATGCTGATTGATATGCTTATTGAGCATTCCCCATTTGATTATCATGTTCCTGATCTACTTACTCATGCTTATTCATGCTTAGTGATCACCTTACTCATGATTACTCATCTACCTATTTACTGTATATATAAGTAGCCTAGCTTAGACTGGAGTCCTCAGTTTCTCACTGTTGACTTCAGGTTAGTACTTACTGCACATTGTTCAATAACAGAGTTTCTCACTGTTGACTTCAGACCACTGTGCTTGCCTGTTCTAACAGATGATGATGATGAGGCCACATCAGGAGTGGATACAGGGTTCAGTATCATGCCACCTTGAAAGGGACAGGGCTTTATTATTATTGTAAGCTGTTTGGAATGTTCTCTCAATGTCGGAAGATGGTTGAAGTTGGGACATGTCAGCTACTTTGGTTGCTTTATCAATTTTGGTGGAGTAATGGGTGGAAAGCCGGGAGGTTTGGCAGGAAGGAGAGACGGACTTCCTCCATAAATTTCTCGCCTTCGCATGTCAAAATGTCAGGAGAATTGCAATTGGGAGGGCCTGATCCTCCTATAATATGCTTCCCTGTGGCTTTCTTTTTGTTTATCCAATGACACCATGTCCTTTAGATACTTGTGGTGGTGTAAAACACAGTGGATGTAACAAAGACTGTCTATCCACTGACTTTAGTAAATTTCTAAATATCTTGACCGATCCACCTGCTATCATTCAAAGGATAAAGATTTTCTGAAACGACAATCTGCTTGACTCTTTCCGAGAGATATATCCCCAGACCGAATGATTTCCCTGTGTGGCTGGAATACCACAAATTGTGCCAGTCAGCACCTAGGACAGGCTTGAGCAGTAGGCCAATTGTTTCCAAGTTGAAGCTTCAGTCCAGCCCAATCTTAGAAGACGAAGGTTGAAGACAGTACTGGCAATGGTGGTTGGCAACCCTGCTAGAAATCAGTGATGCAAAAACCAGTATTGCCGCATTTGGAAAGTACCCCTTATTTCTAAGGCTCTTTTACTTAGAACATCCTTGAATCATCTTCCCTGGGTCTAATTCTACCAATGTGGTTTGTCGTTGATATATAGCAGAAAATGCTAGATATACCACTTTTATTTATTTTTGTCCTGCAAAGGAGAGGAGAATCAGCAGGGAGCCTAACATGAGAAGAAAGAAACATGCCATAGAGTTGTAACTCTCTGCATTCTCTTCTCTCTTTCTCTTACCACTCAGACCAGCAATGTCAAGCTAGAAGGAGAGGTTACCTCCAGCTGAGGGTGAATGAAGAATAATACTTACAGACAGAGTGTTCAATTGAATTGTGCCTTCTTCAGGGAATGCTAAGAAACATACCTTTGCTGTTAGTGTGTTGTTCTGATAGACTGTGCATCGTTGTGGAACAAGCAGTGAACAAAAAGTATGCACAATGAGGTTTAACATCTTGGTAGATGGAAAGAGATAACTAAGCCCAGCCTGCCAATTCCAGGATCTCCCAGTTTCTGCTGCCTAAGTAAGGCATAATAACTCAATAGCTCACAGAATGTCTTTATTGCTAGCAGAAGAAATGGTGTCGTCTGGAAAGTTAATTCCACTTGGAGTGTCTGGATATGTTATTAATCAAGACAATCCCCAAGTGTTCGTAATTCCCAACAAGAATTTTCTTTCTAGGAAATTTATCCTTAATCAAGATGGTTGGATCAAGTTAAGTGACTCAATAAAATCAGTCATGTAGGTGGTGTGTCACAGTCAAGACTTCGCGTCCAACTCTACTAGAGAGTGGATTGGATAGTGCGAGGGAGATGTCTCGAAGGTAATGGAATAAAAGACTAAGGAATACATGTCAACTAACTACTCTACTTATACTATTCGCGAGAGTGTGAGAGACATGTATGTAAATATATAACACAAAGAGGTTCACTACCGAATTGTGATTGAGGACGTCAAACGTCAATGTCAATGTCAAAAGGAAATCAAAAGGAAACCTATTGTATCCCGTAACCATCGCTGCTATCTTTAGCCAGCGTTCTCGTAATCCTCGTATGTCATGCCCTCTGGCAGAGGCGCTCAAATCACCTGATCGCTCAGAGAGCTTTCATATGATGGTGTTGTCACGAGATTTGGCTTAAATTGTGACATTACCCCCCCTCTGAGGGTCGGTGTCCTCACTGATGAAGGGTCAACTCCCAAGGTTTCGATGAGAATAAAATTGCCTGTTTCGGCAATAAATAATTTCTTCAACGAGTATTGTTGCGGTGTTTACCTTGTATTCCTCGTGACCCTGCACAATCTACGACGCCGGCTGCTCCTCTCTCCAATGTGCCGGGGGCTCGACATAAGGCATGAGAAGAGCCTCGTTGAAAACTGGATGTGACTTATCCATTTCAGGCAATCTCAGCTTGTAGGCCGAAGCTCCGACCTTCTCGATGACCTCATACGGCCCCAGCCATCTGTCATCCATCTTCTTGGTCGGGTGATCCGTGGTGATATCTTTGGCTTCCAGCTACACCTTATCATCGACCTTGATCTCAGGCGCCTGGCGCTTATGCTTATCATTGTTAGAACAGGCAAGCACAGTGGTCTGAAGTCAACAGTGAGAAACTCTGGTATTGAGCAATGTGCAGTAAGTACTAACCTGAAGTCAACAGTGAGAAACTGAGGACTCCAGTCTAAGCTAGGCTACTTATATATACAGTAGATAGGTAGATGAGTAATCATGAGTAAGGTGATCACTAAGCATGAATAAGCATGAGTAAGTAGATCAGTAAGCATGATAATCAAATGGGGAATGCTCAATAAGCATATCAGTCAGCATGACACTATAGTAACTACAACTAAGTAAGCGAGAATGTCATAGTCCAAACACATATTCCAACACTCCCCCGGGATGAGACCAGTCTCAACTAGCTCCCCCGTAATCCTAGCAAGGATAGGAAGTGTAGAACAGCAGGACGAGGCAGTGATTTCGTAAGGATGTCCGCAATCTGGTCTGCAGTAGGAATGTATCCAACTCCAATAGAACCCTTGGCAACTTCATCTCGAAGCCAGAAATGAGCAAGGTCAAGGTGCTTCATGCAACCATGATGCTCAGGGTTCTTGGACACCTGGATTGCTGACTGGTTGTCCAAAATAAGTGGAGAGGAACCAGACACTCCATAGCCCAGTTCAAGGAGCAGATTTCGCATCCACTTGATCTCCTTTCCAGCATCCACAGCAGAGATGTATTCTGCTTCAGTTGTGGACAGTGAGACGGTGGTTTGCAGCTGGCTTCTCCAGCTCACTGGTCCACCATTCATCATCACCACAAAGCCTCCAGTGCTCTTCCCAGTGTCTTTGCAGCCTCCATGGTCTGCATCGGCATAAGTAGCAAAGGGATGCGAGTTGGGAGCAGGAGACGATGTTCTGGAGTAGGTAATGCGGAAATCAAGTGTGCCCTTGATGTAGCGGAACAAGTGCTTGACAGCCTTCCAATGAGCCTCCCCTGGATTGCTATTGAAGCGTGCAAGCACACCAACAGCATAAGAGATGTCCGGATGAGTTTGAGTGGCCAAGTACATTAGAGAGCCAACAGCAGACAAGTACATGCTGCGAAATGTTTTGGCCTCCTCTTCTGACTTGGCCCCCATTTCCTTGGTCAAAACAAGACCAGGAATCATTGGAGTGCTAACAGGCTTGCAGTCCGTCATATTGTACTGCTCAAGCATGTTCACAGCATACTGGCGCTGCGAAAGGTGGATATCTCCAGTCCCAGTGTCACGCTCAATCTTGATCCCCAGAAGCCACTCTGTGGGACCGAGATCCTTGACTTTGAATGAAGAGCCAAGTTGAGCAATAACATTGTCGATTTCAGCATCCTCCTTTGCAGAGATCATGCCGTCGTCAACGTAGATGGGAAGGATGATGCGCACGGTGCCGTTGGAGTAGATGTAGCACGAGCGATCGGACTGGAGACAACGAAAGCCCATAGACAAGAGCTTTGCGTTCAGCTTCTTGTTCCATTGACGACCAGCCTGCTTGAGTCCATAGATGAACTTGCGCAGTTTAAGAAGCTGGCGGCGCTCTCCCTGTGGAAACCCTTCTGGCTGAGTCATATAGACGTCCTCCTCCAGGTCTCCATTGAGGTAGGCAGAAGAGAAGTCAATGGAACGAAGCTTGAGGTCATGCTGAGCAGCAAGAGCAAGGATGATGCGAAGCGTTGCTGCTTTGAATGTAGGGGAGAAGATCTCGTTGTAGTCGATGCCATGGCGCTGTCCACGGCCGTCTGCAACAAGTCTCGCCTTGTAGCGGTCAATGGAGCCATCTGACTTGTGCTTGATCACAAACACCCATTGAGAGCGGATTGGCTTAACACCAGGTGGTGCATCCACAACATCCCAAGTGCAGTTCTCAAGAAGAGAGCTGATTTCTGCAACAGCTGCATCCTGCCACAGATGCGCATCTGATCGCCGTAGTGCTTCATGATAGGAGCGAGGATTGCCAGACTGGACAGCAGACTGAGCTGAGTGGACAGAAGTCACATTGGCTGCTTGAAGCGCTGGACTTGTTGGATCTCCTTCATGTGCAACAACAAGAACACTGCCTGGTTTGAGCAGCAATTCATCATCGCTTTCCTCCGAGTCAGATGCAACTGCAGGCGGGGGATCTCTATGAGATTTCCACCATTCTGCAGTAGGTCTGTGTTCTGTAATCTGCTTGTGGAACCGTCGACATGCCGCAATACCAATAGGAGAAGGTGGAGCAGGTGGCTGCTGCTGCGGCGATGGAGGAGGCGACGATTTTGGGGATGGAGGAGCAGATGGTGGTTGTTGTGGTGGGTGTTCAGGAGGTGGAGCAGGCGAATTTGGGCGTGTAGATGGCGGAGAAGGAGGTGGCGAAGGTGCAGGTGTGTGTGGGTTTGAATTGGGAGCTGGTGCATCATCATCATCATCATCATCTCCCCTGTTGTTGCGCACCACAGGCAGCTTAACGGGAGGCACAGGAAGCATAGAGGATGGAGAAATCCTCGGACACCGCTTCATAGCCTCAGGGCTGTTCCCAGGGAAGTAGCGCTCATCAAAGACAGCATGCTCTGCAATAACAGTCTCCCTGGTAACAGGGTTGTAAAACAACCATCCCTGATGCTCTGTGGGATAGCCAATAAAAATGCACTTCTGGATGTGAAATCCTGAAGCGTCTCTCTTATCCTTCTGCACATGCACATAAGCAAGGCATCCCCACACCCGAAGGTGCGACACATCTGGCTTCTGCTTATACCAAAGCTCAAAGGGAGTAGTATCCTCCGGAATATGAGATGTTGGATGCATGTTGGCGACGTGGAGGTATGCATTAACTGCAAGCTCCCTGAATGTCGGTGGCAGATTTGCCTCATGCAGCATGGCTGTAGAGTGTTCATCAATCGTGCGGTTACCACGTTCTGCAGTCCCATTCATTTGCGTTCTGTTCCTCGTTGAATGACGGCGAACAATGCCCTCAGAGCGCAAGTAGTTTGCAAACTCATTGGACATGAACTCCCCACCTTCATCTTCCTGCAGCGCTTTGTTTGATCTTGCGCTCAAAGTGATTCTCAGCATAAGCCTTGAACACTTTGAATGCATTGAATGTCTGACTCTTGCGCCTCATATGGAAAACCATTTTGAAGCTTGTATGATCATCAGCGAAGATAACACAATGTTTGTGGCCCTCTCGGGTTTGAACTTTGTATTCCTTCAGATCAGAGTGGATCAGATCAAGAGGTGCTGCAGAGCGATGGCCAGTGGAAGGAAATGGACGTGCATTCAGCTTGCCTGCAAGGCAAGGCTCGCAAATTGGATCTGGCTTCTGGTTTGAAGTAAGCTTCGCACCAGTAACCAGATTCTTGCTCAAGATCTTCTGAGTGTCAGAATGATGGCCCAGCCGACGATGCAGCAGTTCCAGATCAAGAGGCAAGGTTGCGGCCATAGCTGAGTCAGAATGCTCTCTCACAAATGCCTGGTTCCTCTCATCAATCTCTGCTTCAAAAAGCAACACTCTGTTCTGTCTGAAGAAGACACTGCTCCCTTCCATCAGAATAGAGTAGTGTTGGAATATGTGTTTGGATATGTTTGGACTATGACATTCTCGCTTACTTAGTTGTAGTTACTATAGTTACCGGTTACCTGACTGCTCAGTCATGCTGACTGATATGCTTATTGAGCATTCCCCATTTGATTATCATGCTTACTGATCTACTTACTCATGCTTAGTGATCACCTTACTCATGATTACTCATCTACCTATCTACTGTATATATAAGTAGCCTAGCTTAGACTGGAGTCCTCAGTTTCTCACTGTTGACTTCAGGTTAGTACTTACTGCACATTGCTCAATAACAGAGTTTCTCACTGTTGACTTCAGACCACTGTGCTTGCCTGTTCTAACAAGTAGTTGTGGATGCGAGACAGATAGGTGGTAGAGATGAGATTGTGAGATAGATTTGGAACATATAGGACATGTGTGAGGAGAATGAACCTGCTTCTACGTCCGTGTATAAGTGGTCTAAGCAGTGTCTCTCCAACCAATTCAGAATAAACTATGACTCCATTTGCGACTTGAATAGGAACCCTGTATGGTCGGGTGTTTATCAGGCAGTTGCGACAGTGTGTCATGTGCGATGTGCATCCTGAATCAGGGTTCCATCTCTCGTCAGCAAGGGAAGATTCTGAGGCAGAGAGAACACGTGCATTAGATGCCACTTCGGACGTTGCTGCTGCACCACCCTTCTTGCCCTTTTTCTTCTTGTTGTTGTTTCCAACAGGTTCAATTCCATACATCTTTTGGAACTTGAAGCAGTACAAGAGAGTGTGGCCAGATTCACCACAGCCATAGCACATGAGAGGTGCGGCCTGGGCAGGGGGTGCAGCTGCAAGAGCAGCAGATGATGAGGGCGGAGTAGAGGAGACAGGAGGTGGTGGTGGTGCAGAGGCAGCCATTGCAATTCCAGAAAGTGGGTTGCTCTGGCCTTGGTCTCCTTCCTGGTGAGCAGCCCTGAATGCCTGATGATTGGCATAGGCCTGCTCAATGACTGACACTTGGAGACTAGTTGGAGACTGCTCAAATGGTGCCTTGAGAACAGCAAACTGTCCGTCATCAGGAAGGGCCATGAGAAGAACCACAGCTTGTAGTTCCTCATCTGCGTTCTCAAGGGTAAACTTAGCAGGTCTAGAGCCTTTGAGAAGACGCATTGCAGCAGAGACACAATCAGTGAGAGACAGAAGTGACTCTTCCTCCCTGAGCTGAATGGAAGTGAGTGTTCTGTAGGCATTGAAGCGAGCTCCAGCCTTCCTTGGTGCAAAGATCACATCCAAGGCCTCCCAAAGAGCTTTAGGATCATCCTCATGCTGCATGACAAGGGACTTGACCTCTGGGGACAATAAGCCCCACAGAACTCCAGCACACTTCTCTCTCTCTGCTGCCTTCTCTGATATGCCAAGAATGACACCATACACCTCCTTGCGTCGCATGAAGGCTTTAGCATCACTTTTCCAAGGCACATAAGGTGTGTCCTTTTCTCAAGGATTCGTCCAGATGGCTGGTCATCAGACATGCCTGCAGTGTGTGTGAAGAAGATGTAGCAAAATGCAAGAGTCCGTGGTGTAGCAAAAGGTAGGTATCAAAAAGCTAATGCTAATGAACACCCAGTTGTAAGGCACTTAGGCCCTAACCCCAGAATCACAGGATTGACTACCTGGATGTTTTCTGGTGGATTCAAAGACTACCTCTCAAAGAGGATTTGTCCCAACAGTTGGTGTTCCTATCTACAAAGAGGAACACACACACACACACAAAAGGCAATCACAGAAATGTGATGAGGCAAAGGATGAGAATCCCAGATGATAGACTTAGATGTAAAGTCTGGGGCCCATAACCTGTTCGAACAGGCAAGCACACGTGCAGGTGGCAAGTACGGCCTGGAGGTCTCTTCAAATATGTTGTCTGTGAGCTTGTATTGCTGGTTGGAGTGAGGGGGATAGGTGATCATGAAATTATGGTCCTGGAGAGCGGGTACAGGGCGCCACAGCATAGGTTCAAAAGAGCGTGGGTTGGAATCCTAGTCATGAAAGCATGAAGTCATGAAGCAACATTTATTTACAACTGCTTGCCTCGTGGGTCAATTCTAGTGTGTCTGGGCGAGAGTCGAGACGGCTGTCTCCTTGAAGGCCTTCCATGCTAGCCCCGCTGAGGCCAGTACTATCCGAAGCGCAAGACATACACCATTCAAAGGGGGGGACAGCATAGTTCAACATTGCTCCTGGTGAGGTGGGTGTCGGAAACTCAATGTAGTATTCAGAGGGCATACTGGGAAAAGAGAACAACAGAGGGCATACTGGGGAAAGAGAACGACAGAAATCCTCTCTCCAGACTTTTTATTGTGATCCAAAAATATTCTGAGCTCCGCTTTTTTGATTTGTGGACCCTGCAATTCCATTTTTGTTTGCAAACAGAGCGGCTGCGGAGAGTTTAATTTTTTTGATCCTACGTCTATTTATTCCTCATCGGTTGAACTCAGCAATTCCTCTCCCTCATCCGTCGTGTCGGAGTTTGGCTCATCTTCCTCCATCCAATTCTCACGCATAAACCAATGATTGCGCGTAATGTATGGCAGCAATTGGATGGCCATGGTGGGATTACTCCTGAGTGTTCCATCCAACTCCTTCAAAATATAGGCACCACCTCGGTTTTTGTGTTCTACCTTATACGGCCCAAAGTATTGTTCAACAGTCTTTTCTTTGAACTAACTTCGGTCTCAATTGCAACATTGCGGACCAGTACTAATTCTCCCTTTTTATACTCTTCTCACTGCAGCTTCTTCTTAAATCAGCGTTCAAATTGTTCTTTCGAACGAAAGCATGCCTGACGCAAAGCTTCACTCGCTCATCAAACATCCCGCTCATTTTTGGCTAGTTGCCAGATTCAAAGCGTAAGAAGCTGCATCATTGTTAGACCAGTTCGAAATCCTGTGACCATAAACATTGCCTCTGTTAAATCAAATGGAAGGACTGGGTTGGCGACATGTAGCAGTTGAAAGGGCGAAAATCCAGTGACTCTGCTTACAGTTACACAGTCTGCAAGCAAGGCAATTGGCAATTTCTGAGGCCAAATTTCAATCTTCCCTCCGCATGATTTCACAATTGCTTCTCACAAGATAAAATGTCCTTGTTTGACCTTTCCAGTTGTGTGCTTATTATATGGTGAAATGCGCACATGAGGAATATCAAGTGCCTTCATTAACCTTTTAAACCCTGCTTTCACCTCTGGCCCATTATCCATAATAACTTTACGTGGGCACCCATATCAACAATAAATCTGTTCCCAGAAGAAGGATGCTAGGTCTTCTGCAGTTTTGGTCTTTAACACCCTAGCTTCGCAAGTTCCTGATAAATCATCTCTGGCTGCGTGTAAACCCGCTCCTACTCTCGTGTTTACTTACATCATCAGTTACGCGTTATGGTCACGGTGTGCTGGTCTCACCTTCTCCCTTCACGACCTACATCCCCGCTCTACGTATCTTCTCTCTCCCTTGCAATACACCCCCCACAAAAGGGTCTTAATATTCTTTCTGGCTCTTTTCTCCTTGGTCTAGTGTTACCTGGTAAGCAGGTTTCCACTTTTTGAATATTATCCATCCTTTCTCTCCCACCCACTGTCGAGAGTGAGAACTGGGTGATATTACCCCGCTCTCCATCTCGCCCACCGCACTGCACTGCACCGCACTGTTTCTGACGCAAGCCCGCGAGCCCGTCACCCCCACCGCTGCCACGTCGACTGCTCTGCCACCGCACTGCCATCTTACCGATCTGGCTTCACGAACACCCAGCGTTCCTCACTTGCTCCTCACGCAAGGGCAATCCAAACAGCGTGAAACCAAGGCTGAGGCCGACCAGCTCAACTCTCCCCTCACCCCTCTCTCCCCTGCACATGAAAGATCGCGCTCGCAGTCTCCCGGATCACGCTCATCTTCACCGAAGGCACAGTCCCCACCGTGCGTCGTAACACCCGACTCCGACTTGTCCGACTCAGACCACCACCACAACCCTGCCGATGTCGCAGTACGCCACGCTCGACGCCCCTCCCGGCAAACTTCCTACGTTGCACTCGGGAGAGTGCACACCACAAATCCTGCGCGACCTCGAGACCGCGGCTATCAACTACTTCCGCTTGAAGAAAACACCAACGGATGTTAGAACAGGCAAGCACAGTGGTCTGAAGTCAACAGTAAGAAACTCTGTTATTGAACAATGTGCAGTAAGTACTAACCTGAAGTCAACAGTGAGAAACTGAGGACTCCAGTCTAAGCTAGGCTACTATATATGCAGTAGATAGGTAGATGAGTAATCATAAGTAAGGTGATCACTAAGCATGAGTAAGCATGGGTAAGTAGATCAGTAAGCATGATAATCAAATGGGGAATGCTCAATAAGCATATCAGTCAGCATGACACTATAGTAACTACAACTAAGTAAGCGAGAATGTCATAGTCCAAACACATATTCCAACAACGGAGGAGATGGTCAGCACCCTATCCACCTCCTTCTGCGACCACCGTGTTCTCGATTGGCTCGGCATTCCCGAGGAGAGCGAGTGCGTCTTTGCGCTTACCTTTGCCGACTTCATGAAGGAGCTCCGCACCCTGCTCCTCCCCATGGACTGGGAGCGTGCGCTCTGTGACGAGGTCCACAAACGCCGCCAGAAGTCCACAGAGACCTACACCACCTTTGTGAACAGCGTTTGTGCAACCAACTCCCTCCTCCGCGGGCATGCATACCACTACTCCGATGCCCAGCTCAAGGACCACCTCGAATCCACCCTCAACTCCCACCTCCAGGCATACTATGAGGGCGATACGAAGGCAAAAGACACCGAGAAGCTCGTCCCCTGGATCGCTGAAGTGAACCACGTCAACAAATCGCGCTTGCGCGACATCTGCAACTACAACAAGATCGCTGAGGCCCGCAAGCGTGACCACAAGCATGGCACAACCAACGACGGCGGCAGCGACCACCCCAACAAACGCAAGCCTGCGAGCCACGATCAAAACTCCGCCCCTGCCGGCCCCAGCTCCCACTCGGGCACAGGGAAGCACGTCCGCTGCCCCGCACTCACTGCTGACGAGCACAAGCTCCTTGAGCAGAACTATGGCTGTCTTAGGTGCCGCGCCCCCTTCGCTACCCACCACTTGGCCGACGAGGTATGCGACTTCCTGCCGCCGCCGCCAGATTACAAGCCCGTCACCCTCACAGTCGTCAAGGCTGCCTACGCTAAGCTCAACTCTGAGCTCAAGACCAAGTTTGTGTCAGCGCCTGGCGCTGCCACCGCTGCCACCGCGGTCGTCGCTGACCTCAACGCAGTCGCCGCCATCCTGCCCGACATCAACGACCCGAATGACAGCGGAACGACTGATGGGGATTTGGGCGTGCGCAACATGAGTCTCCCCCACCGCATTCCCCATCTCTTCTGGGAATTTCTCATGGAAGGTCCTATGTCAAATCTCCCCATCCACGTATGCTGTCTGATCGACAATGGCTCTCATCTAGAATTGATTGATGAAAATCTCGTCAACCACCTCGGCCTCCGTCGCTTCGAACTACATGAACCCGAACTCGTTGACATCGCTATGAGCAACGATAAATCCGCCTGCAAGTCACTGTCTCAATACATACGTTAAATTCAAGGGCCTCGTGTCCGATCTATCTTGGGAATCGAATACTGTACATGCGCTTGTTGCCCTGGGCCTCTGCGCCCCTGTAATTCTTGGACTGCCGTGGTTAAACCGTAACCACATTGTAATAGATCACGAACTATGTACCGTCGTAGATAAGCACTGCAATTATAACCTCTTGAACCCAGCTCCACCTCCACCACCTAAGGAGATGTAGCTGTACCTTTATTGCAATGTACCCAGCCATGGTAGGGGGGTACATTGGATTAAAGGTACTGTTTGGCAGGCCAGTCAGGATGTACCTTAATTCAATGTACCTTTTATAGCACCACAAATAAAGCAAAAATAGTGCTGTTAGTGGGAATTGAACCCACAACCTTTTGATTACAGTCAGTTTTAAAGAATTAGCAGATAACCACTAGACTAAACAAGATATATACATTACATTTGTGTTCCCAGCTAGGGTAAGCTGAAGCTTACCCTACCTGGGACTGTTATTACACTGCTAATACCAGACCTAGGGCAGGCAAGCTGCCCTAGGTCTTCAGAGTCTTGTTTTACAATGCTTATTATGTGTTCTGAGTGCATTCTAACCCTACCTAACTCAGCATCAAAAGCTTACAAATCCTCTGCAACTTTTTTTTTCAATATACCTGTTCTAACCCTAACTGCTAACCCTAACCACTAACCCCTAACCACTAACACTAACTCTAAGCTCTAACATGGCCCCTAAGGCGGGGCCTGTGCAGGGTGGAACTTACCTAATATGTGTTATACACTGCCTGGTATGTACCTATCAATTGAACTTACTATCACTCCTTCTTGGCTCAGTTGGTTGTAGTGTTGCTTTCATGCTTATGTAATGCTCGCTCTCATTGCTTTGGGTTCGAATCCTGCACTAGTCTTTCTTTTATTTAAAGCCCAAAGGTACATTGCAATATGGTACACTCTGGCTGGCCTACCAAGCAGTGCCTTTAATCCAATGTACCCCCCTACCACGACTGGGTACAATGCATTGTGGCTACAACTAAGGGTGGCCTAAGCCCCCGCTTGTTAAGCTCCACGATCGCATGAAGAAAACAAAGGTGGACCACATTACAATAGCGGCCGAGCTGAAATCGGTTTGCGCTCTGCGCCACCAGCACTTGCTTGACGAAAACCTTTTTGAACCTGTTAAGCAGGTGGACGTTGTCGCCGCTGTACGCGAATGCGTAGAGGTTCTCATGGAATGGGAACGCTACCAGAAAATCGGGGACAATTTAAAGAGTCAATATCACCCTATCTTCAAACCTATTTCCCATGTCGACAACCTACCCACCGATGTTCTTTGCGAGATTAAAATCAAAGATGCTTACAAGACGCTCTCCAAACGTTCTTACCAAAGTCCTCAGAAGTACAAGGACGCTTGGCAAATTCTGATCCAAAAACATCTCGACTCTGGGCGAATCCACCCTTCCAATTCTTCCTTTGCATCGCCGGCCTTCCTCATTCCAAAATCAGATAGGAACATCCTACCCCGATGGGTTAACAACTATCGCGAGCTCAATGCGAACACAGTCCATGATGTGTTTCCCTTACCTCTCATTGATGACATCCTCGCAGACTGCGTGAAGGGCTGTATTTGGTCTACAATTGACTTTACCGATAGTTTCTTCCAAACTCGGTTACATCCCGACTCCATTCCATACACGGCCGTCAGCACTCCGCTCGGCCTATATGAATAGCTCGTCATGCCACAGGGCCTCCGCAATGCCCCTTCCATACAGCAGCACCGTGTTACCGCGGTGCTTCGTGAACACATTGGTAAAATCTGTCATGTTTACCTCGACGATATTGTCATCTGGTCTAACACGGTGGAGGAACACGAAAAGCATGTCCACACTGTCTTCGAGTGTCTATTGGCCAAAGGACTCTACTGCAATGAGAAAAAGACGAAGCTTTTCCAACTGGAAATCAATTTCCTCGGACACCACATTTCGCACTGCAGCATTGAACCTGATACCAGCAAAATTGAGCGTATCCTATACTGGCCAACCTCCAAATCGTCCACAAACGTCCGAGCATTCCTCGGTGTCGTGCGCTGTGAGCCATCACATTGTGATAGCTCCCGACGTGACCTCAAAACACTGAACTCCGAGAACAACACCTTAAGCCTTCGACTAAAAATGATATCCGGACCCAACTAGTGGCTTGATGGAGAATTGAACTCCGAACCTTCCGTCAACCGATATACAAATGCTATAGGTGCACGGAATGTGTTACCATTACGCCAACAGGCCATTCGAGGATCGAACTCAAGACTACAAAGGACCGACTCCGAGTAAAAAGTTATGGCCTGACGGAGAATCGAACTCCGAACCCTCCATCAGCCGATATGAGAAGGTTAGGTACACGGAGCGCGTTACCATTATGCCACCAAGCCATGACCGGACTACCCAAAAAGATGTCAATTACCACTGCGCTACCAAGCCACGAAGGACCATGACAAAAAATCATATCCAGACCCAACATGGCTTGACGGAGAATTGAACTCCGAACCTTCCATCAACCAATATGAGAACATTAGGTACACGGAGTGCGTTACCATTACGCCACCAAGCCATGACCGGACCACCAGAAATGACAACTACCACTACGAGGAGTCGAACCACCAGCCAAGACGATCACTGTAAAAAGAAGGGTTTCTGTCGAAATGGCTCGACGGAGAATTGAACTCCGGACTCTCCGTCAATCGATAAAAAAATGTGCATATTACGGAGTGCGTTACCATTACACCATCAAGCCGTAGGAGTCGAACGACCAGTCAAGATCATCACCGTAAAAAGAATGGTTTCCGTCGGAATGGCTCAGCGGAGAATCGAACTCCGAACCCTCCGTAAAGCACACTGCGAACTTCATAGGAATGCGGAGTGCGATACCATTACGCCACTGAACCGTTCAAGACTGAGCCCTATCTTTTTACTCAAGGGACAAAAGAAAGTAAAGGCCCGTCAGAGATTCGAACTCCGGTCCCTCCATTATTTCAGTTTCCCGCCAGCTACGCGAACGGAGTGCGTTACCACTACGCCACCGGACCATGTGTGCGAGCAATACAAAGGTCCGGTAAGAGGCGCACGAAAAAAGGAATGGAAAAGAGGGATGGCTCGACGGAGGATTGAACTCCGGACTTCCTGCAAAGAGGTGCTTGTGCAAGAACCATGGCAGGATGCGTTACAGTTACGCCATCGAGTCGCGAATACCAAATGGCCCGAAAGGATGGAACGAGGACTCCGGGTAATCAAAAAGGTGGGTAACACAGGAAAAGGGCTCGACAGAGGATCGAACTCCGGACTCTCCGTAAGTCAAACACTGGGGTGAAAGGATACGGAGTGCGTTTCCACTACACTATCGAGCCGTCGCAGGCGGAAGCCGGATAGGAGGCAAGTTAGGACCGGACATGGAGTGTCCGAGACTAGGGCCAACAAGTCCGGGTTGCGGAATCGGTGCCTGACCAAAGATGGTGCGGGTAAGGGTTCACGGAGTTCTAGAATGAGTCATAAGCGAACTCTGGGGCGGAGGAGCGTGCGAGCGAACAGGTATGGGACACAAAGGAACAACTCCGGCACAGTCTTGGGCTAGGGTATAAATACTACAGCTAGTCTACCAAAATATCATCTTAGTTTCGGCCCACATCCTCACCTTCTAAGCCTTAGCCAGCTTAGGAGTAGCTAAATATCCGCCCCGAACATCACCTAGAGGTCACCCGGAGTCGAGTTACACAGTAAAGCGACCCCAGTACTCCCTGCCACCGTCAGACAGCGAACGGAGTTTATATTTCGGCATAAAAAGTTCAGCGCCAGAGAAAATTGAACCGTTTATTCCTCCCCTACGCAAGTAGGGCAGTGAAATCTCTCAAACAGCACAACGAGGTCTTCGGAGTTCGTGTGTAGCTGCTAGCTAAGGAAGTTGGCGGTGCAGAGCCCGCAGGAAGTCGCCTTCAGCAAGCGAACGGGTGAGAAGTAGAGAGAGGAAACTCCGTAGAGGCACAAAGAGGGGTAAAGGGAGGAGGAATTGCCGGAACGTTATCGCGAACACATAATTCCCCCGGTCTTACGATCTACGACTCAAAGATACTTCGGACGACTGTGGTTCGTGGTCCAGGAAGCCCCCAAATCCATATTTCACCTCGGACTTGACGAATTGGACCCCGCATCGCCTTCCGAAGCTCCTCCCCAAGGAAGTGTGGAACAGATTCAATCTCCGATAACCCGAGAAGGCTAACTAGGCATCGGAGTTTGCTCGGACCACCCTAGCTAGTAGGATGTTGAACTAACTGTTCGAATCCTTGTATGGATATCCCCACCAATAATATTTAAACCTCCCTACGTACTTGTCTACCGCGACAGAACAAATTCCCCCTAGAGGACGAGCATTTACACATAGCCCGGATCTCTCCACCATCTGGCAGTTTAAAGCACCGCAGTCCGCATCACAGCGCGTGTGCTCTCTCGGAAGTACTGCCGAAGATAGCAGAGATGCGACTTTTGTTTGGGTATTTAACCTAATTCTCGAATGTCTGAACTGGAAGCTCACACAAAAAACTCAGTATGAAATGCTCGAAGACAAGCACAAGCGAAACAAGAGGCGCAAGGCTGAATTTGAACTCAAAACCTATTATGGTCAGTTAACACATATATATCGGGTTCATTTTCCCAGGGCATGTCCAGCCTTGGAGATCGCAGAAGCCACGACCTATATCTTTGCTGCCATTTGTTCCTGTGTTCTATCCCCTGACGATCCACTCCTCGGAGGGCTGGACATTCACTTCTAAGGTGGAGAGCGTGGGAACCCAGCACCCTTACATAAGCCATTGTGTGACACTTTTATAACTATATGAGGAACTTTCAAAGAAATATTATGGCTGCTAGGAAATGTGCTAATTGACCATGTTAACACTTCCTAGCAACCAGAATCTTCAAAAAGAAATCTATTCCAGAGTTATAAGCACTTTTTTCCTTCTTTGGAAACTGTGTTCCTATGGCCTTTTCCGTGCATTTGGCGCGGTTTCGCAAACAAAACTTGAATATTTGGAACCATTATGTAATCAATCATGTGATCGGTCCGGACATCCCGGTGCCTCACCCAAGCCTCATTGCAGTCGCATTTTTTGGTGTCTTCTCCTCTCCCCTCCATCTGCACCATGCCCAAAGCCAGTAAAAGCAAGAAAGCTAGGCAGGACAACCTTTCCAAGGCCACAGCAGCTCTTACTTTGAAGAGATCTCAGACTAGTACCCCTATTCCAGAAGAACTGGCTCAGATCCCTTTGGAATTGGACTCTGCAGCTCAAACCTTCTCAGAATTGGATTTAGCCTCTCTAGATGACACTCTTAGCTCATGGGATCCTTTGCTTGGAGATGAACTTCCAGATGTGGAATGCACAGAACTGCAGGAAAATAATGCAGATGAAGAGGATATGGAACTCAATTCTACAGCTGCTTTGGATTCTCTTGGAGAATTTCTGGTCAATGCTCAGAAAGCTGCTGAGAAAGCAGAACTTTTGCTTGAGCAAGAAACTGGAAGAAAAAGAAAGAGAGGAATTTACACAGGACATTCTAAGCAAACTCTTTGGCGCCAGAAAAAGGCTGAGCTCAAGTTGAGGAATCAGGGCTTCTCAGATATCCGAGCTCTCTTGGGAGGTGCAGGAAAGAAACCAAAGACAGTTTCAGAACCCTCAACCAGCAATGAGATTTCCTCAGACTCTGAGAGTGATTCAACCACAGATGTAGAACTTGTTGAAGATTCTGCAAATATTGATGCAGTCAGTTGTAAAATTTTCCATTCTTTAATGAGACTCATGTTTTTATAGTCACCTTCTCCTGCCATCATTGATCCTTCTCCTGCTGTGGAAACCTTCATGGATCCTGTTAATTTGGCTCATGTTCATCTCAAGGAATTGCTTGAAGCAATTTCTCACAATTCTCCTCCAACCGACAACAGTCCTGAGAGTCTTGCTGAGAATGCACTGAATCAGCTCACTTTCATACTGGCTTGTTAGCTCAGTGTCCAGGTTTCAAATGTGAAGCAGAAGCAACCAGCTGTTGCTGCCGTAGAATTCTATTCAATCAGCCAGACTTTATCAATCAGAAATCTGCACTTCAGGAACTTGTTGAAAGCCGTGGTCATATTTGTGACTTCTATCCTAAATACCACTGTGAACTCAATTTTATTGAAATGTACTGGGGTGCAGCAAAATTCAAGTATCGAAAGTCCCCCAGCACCAAGAATATTGAGGAAATGGAAGCAAATGTCAAAAGATGTCTGGATGAAGTCCCTCAATTGTTTATTCTTCGGATTTCCAATAGAGCAGCTCGATTTGTATCAGCTTATTATCTTGGCTGTACTGGGAAGGATTCAGGTTATCTACAGAAGACATACAAGAGCCATAGGATGCTGCCTTATAATGCAGTAACATTGATGAGACAGTCTGTACATATGTAGTTTTTTTTCTTCTATGAAATACATTTTTTGCACCAATTTATTCAATTTTTTTTCTCGGGCCCAAGATTTGGAACATCACGTCACGCCTTGTCACAGCTTATATATGGGTGCTGGGTTCACATGCTCTCCACCTTATTCTCGGTTCGGTGGGCTGGATGTCATTGACATCACCAGTGTTCAGTGTCTCATCGGTCGAGTGAAGAACCTGTTGGATGACTGGGCCATCATCGATCGGAGTGGTGGACTCGCTCGGGCTGCTTGGCAGGAGGAGGATGGGTAGTACAGTAGATTTCGAAATTTTCCTTTTTTGGACTTGAGCATTTCGGAAGATGTCTGAACCGTGGTGCTCAGCTGTTAAATGAATAAGTTTCGAGGGTATAAGAGTGATATATGCACATTTTATGAGTTGCCTGTGAGCCAAAAATGTGTGCCATGGAAGTGAATGAGGCTACTAAGTTTCTGCAGAGGACATAATCCAGCTGAGTAAGCCTCAATCCACGCTCTGTTTTGTGTTCCTTAGAGCCTTCATGGACCTCGCCATAGCAAACTATAGGCTTGAAAATTCTTTCATTAGGATGTCTTTTGTTTGCCAGTGAGTCTGGGGTCTTCTTAGGTCTCCCCTGCTCCCACCAGCGCTATCTGGGAACTCAACTTTTTTCAAGATGCTCTTTTGAACCGCGACAGCAAGTGGCCGCAATTCGTTTCCCACAGGTGGAAACAGCTCAGGTACCTAGAAACTAGTTCTAATAAAGTTGAATACATTGGCTGCTGAGTGCAGATAGACCTTCCTGGCATGGGAGATTAAGATCAACACGGTATAGGTTGAACTGATTGTAGGTTGATTCAAGCCTCCTGGGTGATCGGCTGGAAAAAAACCTTGTGTAGGTTGAATTGCATAGAGTAGAATAAACGACATAGGTTAATCTAAAACAACCTACCATCAACCGACAGTAGGTTGAAGTGGTATATTCAACCTGAGGCCTGTTGAAATTCAACCTGCTACGGCTCCATAGTGGCACTCCGTGATGATCTAATGCATTTTTATATTGATTGACGGAAAGTCCAGAGTTCAATTCTCCGTCAAGCCATTCCGACAGAAACCCTTCTTTTTCTTTCACAACGATGGTTTATTTGGCATTTTGGTCATTCAATTCATGGCTTGGTGGTGTTGTGAGGGCTGTACACGTGTTGCGTGTGCCCTCGCGCCACTGCATCCACAGGACGAGACCAATCACCCAATTTGGAAGTATCAAGAATCCGCATATGGAAACTTCCCCAACCGCGGCTCGTCTGCAGCTGCTTCCCTCACCATGACCGCGACCACATCCACACCCAGGCACCATTCGACGACGACACCCCCCTATGCAGCACAACTTGTCCGCGCCCGCGCTTTCATCTTCAGCACCCATCGGCACCCGTGCTCTCGCCCTTACGCGTCGCCACTCACGGCCTCCACCCTCGTTCCTACGGGATATCGCCACAGCCTGGGCCCCGTATCCAGGGCACAACTGTAAACCCACCCCAGAATCCAGGATACGTTCGATATTCACCCCAAAATTGGACACCTCGCGCGGTCCTCACGCGCATTCAGCCCATTTTCGGACCTCGCATTACATATTCGAGCCCTCTCTTCAACTGTAGACTCGAGCTGCGCTTGGGGACACCCTCGCCACACTTGGGGACGCACTCACAGCAGTCGGGGCATTGACTTTCTCGACCTAAATTTGGTCATACACTTCATCCTACACCTATTTCGAGTGTCCAGCTCCTCCGGGGGACCGCACTCAACCCGATTCCTACGGAACTGGGGCTGTGCAGCCAGAGGGTATAAAAGGGACATAGTTTTAGCACTGTAGGATAGCCAGTTCTGGGTATAAGTTTTCCCCCGCTCGTCTAGAGTGTACTTGTGCCAACCAATACACCAGATTTGACCACCACTTTCTTTGCAGCTTCTCTTCGAAGTCTCGCGCCACACTCACCCTCGTACCTTTCACCGCAGTACACCTCCAGCACAGGCCTCACGGCCTCAGCATTGGAAACTCGGTCGCTTGCCTCGTTCATTGGGGAAAGGCATCGTCCGCAGTTGGGGTTTACACCACCAAGACACACACACACATTCTTTCAGTGCGCTCCACGCGGGGCTTCACACGGGGTCCACTCCCACACGAAATCAACCAGTGTACCACACGAGCCTCCGCTCTAAATCAGTATTACACCTTGTAACACCCCCTAGAGGACGAACACAGCTACCCTCAGAAAGCAACTTCCTACACACGGTAGAGCCGCGGTGAAACAGTGCACCTAAGTATAGGCTGAAATGCAGTAAGGTCCTCAGATAGATGCCAACGAACAGCAACACACTAAATCACTAACACACACTACACACACAACACACAACCAATACGAAGTGCGAGATAATTGAGTTCAGGTCACCCTGCAGTATACAGGTAAGATGGAACTTCGTGGGACGGGATCAACTCAAAGAAGGATCGATAGAACCTCTAGGAGCCTACAGTAGTTTGAAAACCACTAAAAGTGCACAGCTCTGACACAAGGTATCGGAGTTTAGGTAGATGAAAGCTTGCTCTGGGAACCACAGTAGGTTCGCGAACTGTGCGCGGCTACGACCAGCCTACTAAACGGGGCTGATTCCAATAGCGGACACGACTACGACCGTTCTACTAAGGCGGGAACAATTCCAATAGCCCAACTAACGAACTACGACCGGCCTACTATGCGTGGACGATTCCAATAGAACACTAGCCTGCCTCGTGCAACTTAACAGAGGACTTTCGCGAACTCGCCGTGACCCTCCACGAGACGAGGTTGAAGTGATTGGCTTAGATGATCCTTTAAAGCTTATGGAGCCAACAAAATCAAAGCTTCTGTATTAATGAATCTACACAAGAGAAATGTTTATATCACAAATCTCCGCACAGATACAGAGGACACCAACGCCTTTGACAAGTGGCTTCGACTTCCGTCTAAGCGCAACCAAGGGGGCAAGGATGAACTGCTGTATGGCGGGTTCTACGCGGTCTTTTATAGGTTTTCGATAAATACATGACAGAGCAGTATGAATAAGAGAAAATAAGAGAAAATGAGTAAACGGAGCGATTCGGAACGGAATAGGAATAGTGACGCGGCCCTCTAGTGGTGGTTGGATAGGTACCCGGCATTGGAAAGTCATCAGTAATGACTTCGCGAACCGTTCTGGGTATATTTGAAATATTGTAGCCCAGGCCGAAGGGTTTCGCAACCCGGCCTGCTGCCTTGGTGTACACGTCCCACACCGGCATGGTTGATAATCCACCCTGTGTGTCTGCCCAGCCCTCGTAAGAGCGGTAAATCACTTGTCCGGCCGCTCGCGAATGTGAGGCCCTCCGGCTTCGGCTCAAGACTACTCCGATCGCCCATATGCTTCCGCTTTGGCAGTGTTTGGCCTTCGCGACCGTGTCGCGACCATCACATGTGGTCCCCTTGACCCAGGGTTGACTACTGCTTGAACCAACCCGTGCCAGGTATCTATAGTCAGAGGTTCGCGAACCTCAATGTCCGTTCGCGAACTTGTTCCTTTGCCCTTTCAGTCATAAGTCCACTGAGAGTGAGGTTCGCGAATATTTAACGTTCATTCGCGAACTCGTTCTGAAGCCCTTCCGCATGGAAGTGGGGTTTCGCGAACTGTTCCCTGCCCTTTGTCTGGCGCAGTACAATCCACGAAGGGTGTCAAGGCTTTTGTTATATCTCCTGGGTATGGTATCTAGCCTGCAGGGCAAGCTGCTTCCCGGATCACAAGAAACAACTCTGTCTGATGGAGTTCGCGAACACTTCACGGATCATGAAGCGGATCCCCTATGTTTACAAGGACCACGCTTCTATGTCTCCTCAGTGCACGCTATCCTTCTAGCATCATTAATACACAGTCGGCAGTTCGGAGCTCACTCCGGCTCTAATTGTATACCACCGAACAGGGTTCTTAGAATTGTGCTAAGAATCGCGAAAAAGCGTGATTACACGGGTGGTTCAAAACCAGCCGTATCAGCGGTCCTTATCACAGTGTAATGGTAACGTGCTCCGTGTATCTTGCAATGTTCGCATATTGTTTGACGGAGAGTCCAGAGTTCGATTCTCCGTCAAGCCATGGGTTGGGTCCGGATAACATTTTTAACTCGGAGTTGGTCCTTGGTGGTCATCGAGTTTGACTTCTTGAATGGCTTGGTAGCATAGTGTTAACGCGCTCCATGGATCTGCAGCATTTGCATATCGGTTGACGGAAGGTTCGGAGTTCGATTCTCCATCAAGCCATTAGTTGGGTCCAGGTAACATTTTTAACTTGGAGTTGGTCCTTGGTGGCCATTTGAGTTCGACTCTTGAATGGCTTGTTGGCGTAATGGTAACGCGTTCTGTGTTCCTATATGGAGTGTTCGCATATCGTTCAATGGAAAGTCCGGAGTTCGATTCTCCGTCAAGCCATTTTGCATTAAAAATATTTCTTTTGTTATCCGCTGCTCGGTGGCGTAGTGGCAACGCATTCCGAATTCCTACATAGGTGTTTTGTTTTTCGGGGGTACGGAGTTCGATTCTCTGCCGAGCCATGTCTGGGTAGGTTGCTTTTTAAATCGTGTCGAGCTGCAGCCACGTACTCGGAGTTCGGGGTTTTGAGGTCACGTCGGGAGCTATCACAAGGTGATGGCTCACATCGCACCTGAGCTCGCACTTCTGTTCTTCGACAACTGGTACTGTGAGAATGGACTCCCCCTTGACATCGTCTCAGATCACGACAAGCTCTTCATGTCAACTTTCTGGAAGTCCTTACACAAACTCACGGGTGCAAAGCTCAAAATGTCCACTGCCTTTCACCCCCAGACCGACGGTGTGAGTGAACGTACAAAGGCCCCTGGCATATTCGGTTATATGTCCGATCTGATTATGCTGACAGAACTGGTTGGAATTTTGGAGCACTTTTTGACCTTTTCGAAGCGGATTTGCGAGAAACGCACGAATCCGAGGTCCAAAAGCATGGGAACATTTTTTTTCATGCGTACGGAACGGGCCATTTTGGACAAATCCGGATCGGACATACAACCACATATGCCAGGGGCCTACGTACAATCAAGACTGTCAACCAGTCCCTACGTTACCACATCGGTCGGAACCAAAAGGGATGGGTCCACACTCTCCTGTGTGTCCGTTTCGACATGATGAGCTCTGTGAACGCCTCCACGGGCTTCTCAGGTTTCCAACTTCGCATGGGTCGCTCCCTTCGTGCCATGCCCCCGCTCATCATTGTGCCCTCATAGACATCTACCCCAGAGGAAAACCTGGCGGCAGAGATAATCCAGTGACTGGCCCTTGACGTCAAAGAAGCTCAGGACAACCTCCTCACGGCGAAGCTCTCCCAGGCTGAACAAGCCAACAAAAATCGCCACCCAGATCATGGCCTACAGGTTGGCGACAGAGTTAAACTTTCCACTAAGAACTGCCGCATGCACTATAAACAGAAGAAAGGTGATGGAAGAGCCGCAAAGTTCATGCCTCAACTGGACGGGCCATACAAGATCCTGGAAAAACATGCTGAGTTTTCTACCTACACCCTTGATCTCCCTGACCAGCCGCTTGTGTATCCCGTTTTCCACGCCTCTGAATTAGAACCTTACATAGAAAACGACCATGAGAAGTTCCCCTCATGCACTAACGAAGAACCGCCTCCAGTCGTCATCGACGGCGAAAACGAATGGCTTGTTGAAGAAATCATCGACAAACGAAAACGCGGACGCAGATACCAATACTATGTTTGCTTCACCAGATACGGCCCCAAAGGCAACCGCTGGCTCCCTGGTGAAACGCTGACTATATGAACACTAATGAAATCGGTCTAATATTATGGCTCAATAAACCACTATAAAATACCAACAACACCACTATGTTCGCTACAATCAGACTGCGGGTTTGGGGATTCCAACGTTAAAACGTTGTATGCAATTTGGCTTCACAATCAAAGAAATAGTTCTTTAATTAATGTTGGTTAAGCGACTATCTCAATCGTTCCAGGCGCTATATGTGGACTAGATGATTTGGAAAGTTGGGTTTTTATCACAGGGTTGTGGAATATGATTCCAAGGGCGATCAGTGAAGATCTAGGAGGTTGGTTTCCGTATAACGTTCTCAAAATATGCAACGAACAATATTACTATTGCGCGTGTACCAAATGCTCAAAGCCAGATATTTCCTTATGCCAAATGTCCAGAAACCAGATATGCCAGATGCCAGATATACAGATTTCAGATATTCAGATATTCAGACTTTGCCAGATGATCAAATATATTGTGAGACCGAAACACAAATTGTAGAAACTAAGAGCTTCCCCAATGGTATTCCGAATGAATGCTAGACTTTCCCTAGGCGTACAAGCAAGGCTTGCACTAGTAGAGGGAAAGGGTAGATTCACTGGCGTCCCACTGCTAAACTACTGCCTTTTATACAAACGAACAATCCCAAAACGGAAACAATAAATAAAGAATGAGTTTGGTACAAACAGATAAACAGAACTCAATGGGCCGCGGGTGCCGCACTATTTGGGTATCAAACTGAACCTGTTGAACGTTAGTTTATGTTCCAATAAATATTCTAGGGTATATGTGGCTGCACAACCATGCGGCCAGGGTATAGGGTTGGCTTGGCTCGCGCTGAGCCATCAGTTGCCAAGGCGAACCACTGGCTCGGCTGATTAAACCGAAACCCGCAGCCCTCCTTGCTGCAATATCTACTCCGTGATTGGCTCCTCTGTAGCCCTAACAACTCTTGAACCGGTTCATCAAGGGCCCGGGGTTCGGATGTGCATCCGAGCGTAAGCTGAGCCGGGTCATCAACAATATCACGCCTGATTGGGATCGGCTATTGTTGAGCCAGTTCCTGGCTATCAATATTGAACCCGCTCGACCGCCAAAGTTCTAGAATGACCCATAGTATATTCCCGCCCATGTGATCCTTCTGAATGGATAATATTATGTGTCCTTGTTCAGGAAACATGCCAATGCATCCCAATCTGATCGGATGGTTAGAAACGTTGTTAGCCATATTGAACTTAGATACTCCTGTAATCTGACCCGTAAGGTGGCTGTCATACAAGTCGTACCAACTCTCTTTATAGCACATGTTATATCCCTAGCTATCTGCTCGGACCTCCGCAATAGCTCTCGGAGAAACATTAATTAATGTTGTATTCAGCTTGTAACCTCGTATAACTGGCGCGAAATTGAAAGATTTCATGCTGGTTCACTTAGCCAGCTTATCACCGGACGACTTCTTGCCGGCTGCGAAGCCCTCGACGTTTGGCTCGCACGCCCGAAGGATTGAAGTGCCGGCTGGCAACCTTTCCCTTCTCCCTGCAGTTGGTAACCTTCCCCATGGTGGGCGAGCTTCAGCTCCATCGGAAACCAGGCATGCATTTTTTTTACTTACCTTCCCTGTTGTTTTGGAGAGGATACTCATTTTCTTACAGCTGTTCTCGAAATTAATGAGACGGATCACTTTTTTTCTTCTCATTCCCAAAAAGGAAGGTGTGTACAAGAACACTGATTTACATCCACCATGAGGGCAAGGGAGACTCGCCTATGCTCTGTGGTCAGGTCTGTCAAATTTCGAGCGGAAACACTTAGTGTAACACCTAGAATCGAACAAAAAGATGGGATGGCGAAACCACGTGGACACATGGCTGATCGGATCGTTTCGGCCGCTGTCAAAGTCGCGGTCGCGTTGAATGGCTTCATTGAGACCTCGGCCCTCCTCGCAACTGCTCCAGGCCAGAACCCCTGGCGTGTTTGGTCTAGGAAACAGTACTTTCCTTTTTGGGAACTCCAAAAAAAATCCAATCAGTCTCATTAATTTCGAGAACAGCTGTAAGAGGGGGAGAGTGTAACGCACGTTTACTTACATCTATTTACGGACATGGTCACATGTGACCATTCTCTCTTTGTCTCTTACCGTCACCTTCCCCCCTTCGTTTTCAATATACGCAATGTCCTGAAGTCTCTGGTCCCGTCTCTATCCCTTCTGGTCCTCTGGCTTCCTCTCTAGTGTTTCTCATCTTGAGCTTCAAGGTGAGTTTCCATCAGTGATGTTATCAGCAACATTGAAATTTCTTATTTTCCAGTGTGAATGACATGTTGCCTCTGGATATCATTCAGGTGTGAAGAACATTTTGACCTTCAATATTTAATCTCCTGCTTTAAGTAGCTTCAGCAGTGGCTGTTTGAGGTCTGGCCCTGTTCCCATTCACCAGCACGTGACAGTGCAGAATTTTTTTCGTGTTTTCACGCACTTCTGCAAACGACAGGAAAGGTAATAGGCACCGAGGTGAACAAGTCGTAGGTATTCTGGACATATTTTATCTTTGAGCAACACTGAATCATCATAAAACTGCATTCGAGATTTGGGTCAGTCACAGTTAGTCGTATTGCGTCAGCTGCAAATACTAGATCAGACTCGGAGAATGTAGACGGCGCAGGTACTCACATCAAGAGTCAGCGTCCGCGAGCTGTTTACGTCTTGATCACGGTATATCCCAACCAAGGAGTTTCCCCGCTCGTAGAGCGACCCTTTCAGACTGATCACAATAAATTGGAAGGCATCTGATGCCTGGCTTTGGATATAATTCGCGATCTTCGCAACATTCGTGTTGTCCAGTGCAGCATCGACTTCATCCAGGACGAAGAATGGTGCAGGTTGATAGCTACCGCCCAGTTAGTAGTGCTAAAAGACCAAGTGATCGTCATCTCGGCACCTGTGAATAGCGAACAAGAGCGCCAAAGCTGCGACAGTTTTCTCGCCGCCCGAAAGTTGCTCCATGTCGCGGAATCGTTTCATCGGTGGCATCGCGTGGTACTTGATGCCGCCTGCATAGGGTTCCTGATTGGAGAATCAGTGTGCATTTAGAATACACGAGCCATACAGCGTACCTCGCTGTCCTCCAAGCTGAGGTAAGCAACTCCGCCCATAGGTGAGGCCTTGCCCTTCGTAAGGTCTTTGTATACCTGATCAATACGGTCCGATATGTGATTATACGCCTTGTTGAACAATTCGCATCTTGACATCATTGAGATCAAAGAGCCATTCAAAAACAAAGAAATGAAGCACACCTTCGGCGCTTGATCTCAAGGAAGTCGTCTCGGGCAGTCTTAGAGTCCTTGCGAGCTTTATCGGCCTCTCTCTCCGTGTCCGCTAGTTTTGCCTCAACATCCTCGAGTCTAAGATAATGATACATTCATTAGGCAGCAAGAAAAGACGCTTGGCTATACATACCGATCAATCGCCTTCATATTCGGCGCCATTCTCTCGATTTCAGCATTCAGCTTCGTGATTTCAGCATCAAACTCGGCGATAGCATCCGCAGAGCCGTCCTTTGAAAACTTAAATTGGAGTTCTGAGAGAGCTGTCGGCACCTACCTCCCGGTCATCGTCATCCAAACCCTCGAAATCCACCTCGATTCCGAAGTCCTGGACCCTCCGAGGCTGTTGCGTCCCATCCTCGTCCTCGTCGACGTCCATGGCCACTTCCTCGCGCAAGTTCTGCCGATGGTTAGTTAAAAAACGACACGTAAAAACATCATGAGAGCGCACCTCTTCCATAGGAACATTCTTAAGGTTACCCTGAAGTAATGGGAGCTTGATCTCCTCCAAACGACATTTCCGGTATATCGATGACCGTTCTAGTGCCGATTTCTCAATTTCGTCGTTCTGCATCTCACGTTAGACAGGAAGTTTACGTATGGTCGTCGGGCAACTAACCTTCGAAGCAATCTCCTTCAGCGCCTGGTCAAGGACCTTGGATGCTTTCGTCGCCGTCTTCTTGACCTGCTCGACGTTCTTGGTTTTTTCATCAAGAACTTCTTGCAGGCCTGACAGCTCTTCGCGCAAGACACCGATCGCATCTTCAGACTCGGAGATATCTTCCTGCGCTGCCTGTTTCTCCTCCTCCAGCTTGACCAAGTTGGCCTGTTCAGTGCTAAGGGTCTTATCTAAATGTGTTAACCGTTCCAGGGCCCCGTTCAGTGCTTCGGTTTCAAAGTCAGACCTGCTGAGGCGTCAGACAACAGCGAAAATGTATGAGGAAAAGAACGCGCTGATGGGTGAGCCGAGCAATCTGATTGTCAAACCGCAATCGCGCCTCGCTCTCCTCTTGAGCGACCTTCAGTTGGCGCTCCTCGTACTCGCGGATGTTTTCGACCTTGATCTTGCGACAGAACGCGGCGAAGGTAGCATCTTCCGCTTCATTGATGGTTTCGGCCAACTCTGTGATTCGTTGTTGAAGCGAATCATACGTTGCTTGAGTCTGATCAGAAGGCCTTAGTTGGCCACAGAGGATGGATGGGTTAGGATTTGCACCTTTTTCAGCTCGGGTGCATTCTTTTTCAGCTCCTTCTCGATGTGCTTCAGTTCGTCCCGAATACCCGTCAAGCGAAGTTTGCACGCGTTCTAACAGCAGAGGTAAGAAAGAGCAACCATGATCGAAACGCACGCACAAGGTCGTCCTTGGCCAATGTGGTGGCCGATTCAATTCGGCCAATATCCCCAATGAGATTCTCGTCCGTCTTTCCTCGAGGCTTTTGCTTGTTCAGGTCGCGCAGTTGAGCTAATAACCCGTCCTTCGCACGGATCAAGCCTGTGATGAAAAGCGCGCCGTGTGAACACCTTGTCTAGGGGACAAGCAAGTCCTCCCAACCTTGCACATCCTTCTCGTCCCACTTCTTGTCGTTACTATGAGTGCTCTTCCCACCAGTGATAAGTCCGCTCTTGTGAATGATGGTCCCCTCCAGGGTAACAGCTAGCACCAAGTCGCAGTGAGAAGCGGGGATCGATGAATACAAAAAACGCACCCTTGACCTCCTGTCCCTTCTCATAACAGACGTACCGCGCCACCTCCATCGTATCACAAACGAGCGCGTTCCCACAGGCATGGTGCATGGCCCGCTCAACCGCTGGCTCGTATTGGATCACATCCACAGCCAACCGGGCTCCCTTCGCAAAGGAGCGGAACTTGTCGTTTATCGGCTTCGCCTGGATGGTGTCGAGAGGAATAAAGGTTGCCTGGCCTATGCGCTGATTGCGCATGTACTGTGTCCCCGGATAAGCTTTGCGTCCGAGCTGCGTCCAGACGAGAGTACCCACCTCGATGCAGTCTATCGCGATCTTCTCCGTATCGACGACGATAGCGTCAATATTCCACCCAAGAACGACCGACACCGCTGTCTCGTATTTACGCTGTGAAGGCTTGCACAGGTCCACCACGCGCCCACGTACACCTGTTCATTCAGAACCATCAGGTGGGTTCAATGAGGGGCGGGTGCATCCTACCGGTGAAGAGTCTCTGCAGGGTTGCCAAGGTCTCCTTGAGCTTGGTCTCTCGTTCCGACTCGTGTTTGTCTGCGCCTGCTTGTAAAAGCTGTGCATAGACATTCTGCAACTGTTCGTTTGCCTGCGCCTCGAGTTGCCTATCACCTCGAGTCAGACGCAACTTAACGGTTAAAAAAAGAGCCCATACGCGATCTTGGTGCGTTCGGATTGCTGGTTATCTAGCTCTTGACGCGTCTTTGCAAGATCGGCATGTAAACCGGCGATCTTCTCTTCCAGCTGGTGCGCAGATTTATCAATCGCTAGGCACTCAGGCGGTGCCGGACAAGCGTACCTCAGTCTGGCGAGCACTCTGCACTTGCGCGTCTGCCAACCGTGTCTCGCGGTTTTCCTCCAGACCTGTCTGTTTCTCCTTGAGTTGACCGAGCGTCCGGGCGGACGTCTTATGCTCGCGAGTAAGTGTCTCAAGGGACTGCCGCTCATCAACGGCCAGGACACTCGCAGCTGCTTTCCTATACACGATTGAGACGGCAGAGGCCGGCATAAAACTTCGGAGCTTACAGCTTGCGATACTCAATGAGACTTTCTTCGCCCAGCGCCATGTTATGCTGGGATACCTTCCGCTGGGCCTCTGAATCGCGGATTGGGTTTGGCTTATGGAAGGAACGGACGTGACGAACCTTGGGCAGCATCGGCCGCCTTTTTGACACTCGTCAGCTCCTTCTGGAGGTTGTTTACCCGAGTCTGCAGAGTCTCCCGCTGCCCTTCAAGTTCTCCCTTTGCCTTGGTCGCATTGGTAAGTTTGCGCTTCGAATGCGCAATGTGGGCTTCGGCTGTGACGAGGCCGGGGCGTTTGCTATCCAGGACTTTCTCCGCCTTCTTGATCTTCTTTTCCATTTGCATTACGCCTGTGCGTGTCTTTGCCTGCTCTGCGCGCGCCGCCTCGAGCGCCTCGTCGTGCACGCACTGTTCCGTTCGCAGACTCTTGAGTGCCTTGTTTAGCGTGCGGATTTCGCGTGCGTTGCTCTCAATCGCCTCCTCGATGTGGAAAAGTTTGAAGAGTATGCGGTGCAGAATGCGTTGATCCTGGAGCGAGTTGGCCATGCACCAGCAATTGTTCATCATCACGTACCCGCTCTTGGCAGAGAGAATCAAAACGATCTGCTTCCCCTTTCTGTTCCTTGTACTGCTTGATCTCCCCAGCGATGCCGCGTCGCTTCGTGAAATTGAATGTCGCGTTCTCCGTCGCGCGGTCTTGCGCTTCTTTTGCCTTTTCATATTCAGGCGCAAGCTCCAAGCTACCGCTGATCTGGTCTATGAGACGGGAGAGCTCACGGGGCGATTGTGAGGCGACGGCTTCTACGTCTCCCTGGAAGACCAGAAAGTTCTTCGCTTTTACGAGGATATTGTGCGACATGAGGGCGGCGTTGTAGGCATTGTAGGTCACGACTTTGCCGTTGAGCTTGTACTCGGAGGCGCCAGTCGTAGATATTCTAAATAGCGAGTCAGAATGTGAGGGCGGTGTACTCAGTGGAGACTCACGTTCGCTGAAATCTCCACTCTTTGTTTTCCGAATCAAGATACACAGCCAGAACCCACGCCTTCTTTGCGGACCCTTCGCCTTGTTCCGTCTCGTCGTCGTCGTCGTCGTTCGCTCCTGCCGCATCGGGCTCGTCCTCCTCCCCTTCGATCCCGGCTTTCCCGAGCCGCCTGCCGCGGTAGACGAGGTCCTTGAGCTGGGAGCTGCGCAGCTGCGCACTCTTCACTCCCAGAACAAAGGATATCGCGTCCATGAGGTTGGATTTGCCGGCACCATTTGGGCCTATAACGGAGGTGAAGTTTTTGAAGGGCCCAATCGTCTGGTGACCCCGATACGATTTGAAGTCGGATACTTCGATCTGAACGAGAGGCATAGCGAGAAAGCTCAGAGGCTATCGCGGTAGAGGAGGCAAGAAGAAAGCGTGTTGTCAGTTGTCACGACGCGTCGGTCACATCACAGTGGCAACACCTCATATATTTCCACAAATAAATCTTTGCTTAAGCACTACTAGCTATAGTTTACTTTGAAAATTAAATTACCCTTCCGTAAAGTAATACTCAATACAAAAATCAAAAAACGTCAAGTGAATGTGGGCAGTTCGCCGCAATATGCCCGTGACTTTCGCAATCTTCGCAGAACAACTCGGTCCCAGACGAAGGCCCGTCCTTTGGCAGCATTAAGCCAAGAAAGTCGGCGAGCACGACGGAGAAAATACAAAGTACTCACCGGTGATGTCCCTGCGCCTAGAAGCGAGCACGAAAAAATGTCATGGCCAGGTTTTTCGCAAATTTCGCAGATCCCTTCGTTATCCGAGACGTCGGGAGTCATGCTCTCAGCGCGGCGTCTTGTGTCGACAACCTCGCTACTTCCTTTCGAAGATTTGCGCTGGCGGGCCAGCTTGTCTTTCGCTCGTTCAAGCTCCTGTTCAAGTTCGTCCTCGCGGTAGATCTGTGGCATCATGTCAGCATTATCGACGAAGACGCGCAGCTCCCACCTTGGATTCGATCAGAGCCTCCAGCTCGCTGATTTCCTTGTTCAACTGAGACAAAACTTAGTGAACCTCGAGAAGCATATGTAACAACATACATCATGTGCAACCCGAGCACTCTTCATCTCGGAGTCCGCCAGCCGCTTGCGCAGCTGCTCAATCTCCGTCTGAGATCATCAGCTGAGAAGAAGAGGTCACGTTCCAGTCAATCCTCACCTCAAGCTTGACTTTCTGATCCTTCATAATGCGTTGGAGAGATGCAGCGTCGCTGGGTGCCGCGTCTTCAAGTGCGTTCTCCTCACGCGTCAAACTATGGTCAAGATTTTCTTCCAGTATTTGAACCTCCTACTCAAACACCTAAGTCGAAAACAGCAAGAAGAGGAATATGCAAACCTGACGCAATTGCTCAGCTTCGGAAAGAAGGAGCTGGTTCTCCGATTCCAGAAGCTTTGTCCGCTGGGCGGCCGCAAGACTCTCTTGCTGGAGCTCTTGAACAATGTGTCTGTTGGGTGTTGGAAAACACAGGTCATAAAATCACCCGACCACTCACTTTAGACCGGTGATCTCTTCCCTGGCAATAGCCAGATCGTGCTTGGATGCAGAGGGAGACTGTGGTGACTGTAAGCCATTGTTCAGCGCGGCATCGCGGTTGGTTTTCTTCCTGAGAGCGTCCAACTCTGCGGACTGGGCAGCTAAGGCGTGGCGCAACTTTTCCACTTGCTCCGACGCTTCTGCCTCAGCCCTTCGAGATTCTTCCAACACGTCCTGAAGTTTTGCGATCTCGTCCGTAAACCGTAGTCTGTCGGTGGAAGCGCGGTTGGCGACTTGAGCAACTCGTGAAGAGAGATCGCCTGCTTCATCATTACCAGCAACCAACCCATCCAGGTTCTATTCGCGAATGAGGCCAGTCTCTTATGTAGCATGGATATTCTCACCGTTAACTCAGCCCGCAAGCCTTCAACCTCAGCTCGAGCATCTTCTAATGCAACAGTGCTTTCTTGAAGGGCTTCCTCTACTTCTTCGACGCGTCTCCGGGCGCTA
Source organism: Mycena latifolia (assembly GCA_029289555.1). Taxonomy (NCBI): domain Eukaryota; kingdom Fungi; phylum Basidiomycota; class Agaricomycetes; order Agaricales; family Mycenaceae; genus Mycena; species Mycena latifolia. Next base: position 2,198,287 of record JARJLE010000002.1, read on the forward strand.
GTCTCCGATTTAATCATGCGCTCCACCTCTTTACGACCCTCATTCAATTCCTTTTTCATGGCCTCTTCCTTCTCCTTGAGCCGCCGCATGCGGTCCCCAAACGCAGCCTCGTCCCTCTCCGAAGCTGCATGGGCATCTTCGATGACGTCTTCTAATTTCGCCACCTTTTTCTGAAGATGAAGCACTTGGTCCCGAAGGGTTTCGTTGTCAATTTCGGTGGCGGATGAAGCTGGCTTGGGTACTGAGGTCGGTGAAGGAGTTCGGGTCGTCGCGCGGCCTCCGGCCTCGAGTGAGGCAATTCGAGCTTCCAGCTCGTATTTCTCTCGATCAGCGGCACTGAGGCGTTCCTCGTAGAGCGCAATAGTTTCCTGGACAACTCGATTAGAAAGAGTGGGCATACGAATCAAAAATTTCCCCACCTGGCCAGCCTGTCTGAGCTCGTCCACTTGGCCTCCGAGCTCTATTCGGTCTTCGTCGAGTTCTGTTTGAGCTCGCTTTAGCCGGAGTTCCAATGAAACTATTTCGGCCTGTTTAGATTTTAGTTTCGCTTCGCTCTCCCGCTCCGCAGTCTCTTTGACGGATATCGTGTCTGTCAGTGTCTTGACAGAAAGTATGCTGTCCTCGAGCTTCTGCTCAAGCGTTTGAATGTGATTCTTGCCTTTGGCCTGCTCTTCGTCAAGACTAGCGAGAGCCTGCGTGCGAGCAGTTTCCAACTCTTGTATCTGAGCAGCCTTCTCCTCGAGGGAATGTTGCGCAGCTTTGAGTTTGACCTCGAGTTGCGATATGCGACTTTCAGCATCTTCATGCTCGAGTCGCAGTGCAGTTAGTTGGGCCAAGGAGTCTTGATCTGCATCAGGAGGCACCGATGCTGCTCCGCGCAATCGTTCGTTTTCATATTCCAGTGCTTGAATCCGGGATTGCAGCTGGGCACGCTCTTCATTGAGCATCGACCTGCTAGAAGACGCAGATTCGGGGCGAGGCGACGACCAAGCCGACAGTGTCGCGCTCTCGTCGTTCAAGGAAACAGAGCGCGCAGAAGGTGAGGCAGGCGGAGGCATGGCCACAGCGCTCGGAATCCGGGCACGAGGTGTGCTGATGGACGGTCGACCCATTGCGGATCCCGATGCTGAGACGCGACCGCCGAGACTTGGTTTCGGTGTACTGAAAGGAGAGCCTGGCGGCCGTGTTGGTGATGAGGTGGTGCGAGAAATCAGTGAGGGGGAGGGGAGGGTTCGAGCAGGACTTGCGGGTTCAAGGCCGCGCCGCACCGGGGTGGTAGAGGCAGAATCGCGAGAACTAAGCTGCTTGGCAGTCATGGAGACATATTTAGATGCGCGCGATCCAGCTGTGAGTTTGTCCGTTAGCGAGACGGGACTGGCACTGGGCGGCTTGGCGAGAACCCGCGCGCGAGCACGAGCGGCAGGCGTTGTCCCTGGGGTCACGCGTCCCGCATAAGAGGGGGTAATGCGCCCGCCGTTCGACGGCGTCGTGCGCCCGGTCGAAGTAGAGGCCGAGGGCGTCATCCGGGAGCTCGTGCTGAACGACATGGAGGTTGACGGGGTGTTGCGGCCGGATATGGAGGGTGTTGTGCGGCCTCCTCGGGAGGAAGCGACGGAGGACGGGCGGTGGACAGCGCCGGGGCCGACGGTGGGAGGGGAGAGCTTGGTGGTTGCCACAAAAACGCCACAATTGGGCGGACATGAAAAATACTGCTTTCTGACGCGAACGGATGAGATATGGATGGAGGGACGCGTGGACAGCGACGGCTCACCCATTCACTGTCCCGTTGTTCTTGCCTTTGCCGGCAAAACCGCCACCGAGCTCGACGCCAGCCCAAAGGCCTGGTTTGCCGTCGATGGTGCCGAGATAGCGGAGGGTACCTTCGTAGCCGAGGGACTCGATTCTGACGTTGTCGCCGACGTCGAACGAGCGGCCTGCGCGACTGGTGCTCCTGGTAAAGACATCTGATTGGCGACTAGGTGGGCGCGTGGTTGGAGTTTTTGCGCGCTCGGACTGCCTGAGAGATGAAGAAGACGCGACGGAGGACGGGCGCGCGCCAAAGGAGGAGGACTGGGGAGAGAGGGATGCAGCGGAGACGTCGCTGGCGCGGGAGGCGCGGTGGAGGGCGGGATCGTTTGCCTTTATTGCGTCTGCAAAAGCGCGGGACATGGCCTCGACGTCGGGGACGGCGACGGGCTGGCCGGCGCTGGAGGACGACCGCGAGCGTCCGGGGGTGGGTATAGCGCTGCGACGGGGCTTCATGGGGGGTATACAAAGCTGGTATTCGAGGATCGCTGTTTGGTCTTGTCTGCCAGCGCCATCTGCACGCGTATTACGCGTCGTTCATGTCCGCCACCACCGTCGTCGTCCACCCCCTCGTCCTCCTCTCGGTCGCCGACCACCATGCTCGTTCCGTCTCCCGCACCTCCCACAAGCGGGTCATTGGCGCGCTGCTCGGCCAGGACAACGGCAAGATCATAAATGTCGCAAACTCGTTCGGCATTCCTTTCGAGGAGGACGACAAGGACAGCAAGAGCTGGTTCCTCGACCACAACTATGTCCAGGAGATGTACGACATGTTTCGCAAGGTAAATGGTGCGTCCCTGCCCCCCCCTGCTCCGCTCTCCGTCCTCTCATCTTCCCCACTCAGCCAAGGAGCGCCTCATCGGCTGGTACCACACCGGCCCCAAGCTGCGCGCGTCCGACCAGGAAATAAATGACCTCTTCAAGCGCTTCGTGGCCCGCCCGCTCATGGTCATCGTCGATGTGCGGCCCCAGACAGTCGGCATCCCGACCGACGCCTACTTTGCCGTCGACGAGATCAAAGACGTGCGTTCCCCGCCCCCGACGCGCACACCGTCTAACACGCGCACAGGATGGCACAGAGACCGTCAAGACGTTCGTCCATGTCCCGTCAGCCATCGAGGGCGAAGAAGCCGAGGAGATCGGTGTTGAGCATCTCCTGCGCGATATCAAAGACAGCACCACAACCACGCTCGCGACGCGCGTCGCCGAGCAACTCGCCTCTCTCCGCGGCCTGCAGTCGCGTCTTTCCGACATTCAAAAATACCTGGTGGATGTGTCCCAAGGCGTGATGCCTGTGGACCACAAAATCGTATACCACCTGCAGGATGCCTTCAATCTGCTGCCCGATCTCGGAGACCGGACAGTAAGGGAGAGCTTTGCGGCAAGCACGAACGACGCACTGCTCGTTGTCTATCTGAGCAGTCTGTTGCGCGCCGTCATCGCATTGCATGCACTAGTAGACAACAAAGCGACTGTAGGACGGGCAGAACTGGAGGAGGGCGGGGGAGACGAAAAGGCCAAGAATAAGGACAAGGAGAAGGAGAAGGAGAAGGAGAAGGAGAAGGAGAGGGAGCCGAAGGAGGAAAAGAAGGAGCCCGAGAAGTCTGTCTAGACTACTTTCAAGCCTCCTATACAACTCCATACTTTACGAGTAATCTCCACGTGCTCACTTTTTTCTTTCGGCAAATCAAAATGCTTGTGCGCGGTGGGTGCAGCAGGCTCACTCCCTTGCTCTCCCCTTGGCGCCCACATCGCTGGCGCGCAGCGTCCACCGCTGCTGCAGTCGCTACCCCGGCGTCGGAGATCCCGGCGCCGCAGCACAAGCTAACCGAAAAGGACCTCCAGCGCCTCACCTACCAACGCAACATTGGTGTTTCCGCCCACATAGATTCCGGCAAAACTACACTCACTGAGCGTATATTATTCTACACCGGCCGCATTCGGGATATCCATGAGGTGTGCGACGCGTCGAGGTTCCTCTTCGACCATTCAACAGACTGGCCGAATTCTAACCCTACCGCAGGTCCGCGGCCGTGACTCCGTTGGCGCCAAGATGGACAGCATGGACCTAGAACGGGAAAAGGGAATTACTATTCAGAGTGCAGCTACGTTCTGTGACTGGGAGACCACCAATCCTGCGGACGGCTCGAAACACAAGTATGCAGTTAATATTATAGATACCCCAGGTCAGTTTTCACCACTGTGAAATGCAGCGCATCCCATCTTCATATTCTTCTAGGTCACGTCGATTTCACGATTGAAGTGGAACGAGCTCTGCGTGTGCTCGACGGCGCGATTTTGGTCCTATGTGCTGTCGCCGGGGTGCAAGTGCGTTCTCTGTCGTCTCCGAGGCGAATACTGTTGCTGATCATCGAGCTAGAGCCAAACTACGACGGTCGACAGACAAATGAGGCGTTATGGAGTCCCTCGGATTTCGTTTGTGAATAAAATGGACAGGTTGGGGACATTTAATTCACACTTATTCGTCACTAATGCACCGCAGGCCCGGCGCAAACCCATGGCGCATCGTCAGCCAGATCCGGTCAAAACTGAGGATGCCAGCTGCAGCCGTTCAGGTTCCGATTGGTGCGGAGGATGGGTTCAAGGGTGTTGTTGACCTTGTGTACTGGAGATCGATATACAATGAAGGCCAGAAAGGGTGCGCAGAGATCCATGCAATTTTTCTCCCCGCTGCTCTTAACCCAACGTGCAGGATCGACGTCGTGGTTTCGGATGAAATACCAGAATCGGTGTTGGAACTGGCCAAGGAGAAGCGCACCGAACTAATTGAACAACTCGCCGAAGTTGACGAGGAGCTCGGCGAGCTCTTCCTGAACGACGAGCAGCCTTCTAACGAGCAGATCGCTGCCGCCATTAGACGGTCCACCATTGGGCTCAAGTTCTCTCCCGTCTTTCTCGGTTCCGCAATCAAGAATACGGCGGTTCAGCCTCTTCTTGATGGCGTTTGCGCATATCTTCCCAACCCCGCGGAATTAGATGTCGTCGCACATGACACGAACCTTCCTGTAACTGCCCCTCCTGTCCCTCTCTATCCTGCAGCCGCTGCGCCTCTAGTTGGCCTCGCCTTCAAGCTTGAAGAAGGCCGTTTTGGTCAACTAACCTACATGCGCGTCTACCAAGGCAGTTTGAAGAAGGCAAATCTCATCTACAATGCTCGGACTGGAAAAAAAGTAAAAGTACCTCGGCTAGTTCGCATGCATAGCAATGAAATGGAGGTGGGTTGCCGCTATATTGTCCACCGAGAACCGCACTGATATCCTCCCAGGATATCGAATCCATTGGTCCTGGAGAGATCTGCGCCATCTTTGGCGTAGAGTGCTCCTCAGGTGATACTTTCACTGATGGTTCAACCAGCTTTTCTATGGTGCGCGAGCAAACCACGCCTGAAACACAGGTTGTTTATCGTCCTGTGCTAGACCTCCATGTTCGTACCCGAACCCGTCATTTCCCTCGCTATCAAGTCAACCGGAATTGAAACGCCCAACTTTTCTCGTGCTCTCAACCGTTTCCAAAAGGAGGATCCCACTTTCCGAGTACACATAGATCAAGAAAGTAAAGAGGTGCGTTGTATCGCAGCTTTTAGCTATCCACTCACGAGGAGAAAAAAGACCATCATATCTGGGATGGGTGAGCTCCACCTCGAGATTTACGTCGAACGTATGCGGCGAGAGTACAACGTGGACTGCGTCACTGGCAAACCCCGCGTTGCTTTCCGGGAGACGATTTCCAAACGGTCTGATTTCACATACGTCCATAAAAAACAAACCGGAGGTGCGGGACAATACGCAAAGGTCGTCGGTTACATCGAGCCCATGGCAATGGATCCCGAGACTGGGAAAGACGTTGCGTTCGAGAATGTAATCATGGGAGGTACCATTCCATCCAATTACATCCCAGCGATCGAAAAGGTACGGACGTGGCTATCACAACTCCCCAGGTCCTAATAACTTGTTTTTTCAAAGGGTTTCTACGAGGCATTGGAAAAAGGAACGCTGACTGGTAATCCTATCAGTGGCGTGCGGTTCGTTTTGCAGGATGGTGCTTACCATATCGTCGATTCTTCTGAACTGGCGTTCCGGAACGCAACAATTGGTGCTTTCCGCGAGGCTTTCAAGGCAGCCAATGCTATAGTACTGGAACCCATAATGAAGGTTGAAGTGGTAGCGCCCTCGGAGTTCCAAAGTAAGAGCAATGGTCCATTTACTGTTGTTCAGAATGACAAACTGAGTTTCTAGACAATGTTATCGGCGGATTGAATACACGCCGGGGCACAATCGTGGATAGCGAAGTGCGCGATGATGAGTTCACGGCCGTCGCTGACGTGGCCCTGAACGATATGTTTGGATATTCCAATCAACTGAGAGGCTCGACTCAAGGGAAAGGTGCATTATCTCTGTTGCTTTCCTAATTCGCCCGCTGAAGATGCTGCAGGTGAGTTTAGCATGGAGTACAAGGTACGTCGACTATGCATGCAACTCGCTGTTCGTTTCTCATGATTATTTGCCTTTAGATGCACATGCCTGCGTTGGGGCATCTCCAGATGGAGCTCGAGGAAGCGTACCGGAAAACATTAGCAGCTAAAAAATAAACGGTATATTTGTACACCTCGGGTGCACCGAATCAATTAATTACTCTCGTTCAAAGTAAGTAGCGGGCTCAGAGCCTGTATAAAATACAAGTCATAAATAGAGATATAGCTGCAAGGAGTGGTGCGGGGGAAGGAGCGGGAGGGGGGCATCAAGGGCGCCCAGCTTTTTGGATATATTCATCCAACAGCTGCAAAAGAGGGGAGTCAGTCAAGGAGCAGGGGGCAGGCTAGGCAGCTCACCTTATCCATGTCGTCCATTTGCTTGAAGGCGTCTGTATATATGTCTCGGAGCTTCGGGTGCAAAGAGCCCATGTCTACCGGCCGCCCGAACAACATCTCATCTACTGGATCCAGTGGCGGCAACGCCTTGCGAGGCACAGACGCACGGAACTCGATAACCGCCATCATATGTGAGACACCGAAATCGTCTTTGGGTATAAGCAAGCGCTTTTGTGGTTGCTGCTGCTGCTGCTGCTGCTGTGCCTTTGGCGTCGGGGTTCGCAGCGGGCTTCCCGGCGAGGACGCAGCAGGGGTGGCGTATCCGGACACGTCATCCGATAGGACAGAATTGACCGACGGTTGACGGCGTGTCGCCAGGGAAGCTGGTTTCGCCCCAGTAGGTGTCGTTGTGCCCGGTCTGGCGCCCATCCGCCCATCACCCACGGAAGGGGATGAGCGGCCAGCTGCTGGTTGAGCCGTGATATCGCGTACAGCAGGCGGGATGGGAGTTCGAGAGACCAAGGCAGCGGAGCCGGGCGTAACGGATCGCGAGCGTGAAGCACCGTCATCCAAAGAATATTGCGACTCGGGCGAGTTTGAACGTAACGAATTAGTAGCGGCAGTGGTGTTGGTTTGTTGCTGGCGCCCGCCACTCTGGATTTTGCTTAGAACGCGGTCGAGCTTTTCGCCGATGCGATCCTTGTTTCTCCCCAGTACTCCTTCGAGCACGTCGTTTTTGTCATTGCTGTCCCGCCATTCCTCTTCCACAATGTCGCTAATATCATACGACTCTCCATCCGGCTGCACATATGAATACCGCATCTTGTCGCCAGTATCGTATCGTGCGCTGCGTATCATTGCGTTGCCAGGAAGAAGTACGTCCATCCCACGCACTGAATTCGTAGACGCAGAGAGAATGGCGCGCTGGTTTGCTCGCGTCGCCTCGCGCTGAGCGGCAATGATCTCTTGTCGCGATAGCCCCGAGTTGGCGGCGACCACCACCCGAGGCTTCGGCTCATCAGGACCGGCAGCGTCTGAACCAGCACTAGAGGCTGAATCGCGATGCAATTTTTGCAGAGCGATTTCGTCAAGCCCAGCAGAGACGCGGTGGCGCGCGGTGGTCGAGCTGCGGTACGACGTGGCACGACGAAGTATGAACATGGGGTCCTCCGGATTGACGTCTTCCGACGTGCCCAGAATCTGCGCCGAGTCGACAGAACGCCGCTTGTTTGGATTTTGTCTTTCGGTTGTTCGATAGGTTGGGGGCCGCGGAAAGGCATCGATTACCCTGCTTGAAGGAGACAGTTCACGTTCTGCAGAGAGCCAAAGTTAATTTCAATGACACAGGGGGAGAGGTAAAGAAAACATACCCTGCCCAGTTCCAATGTCGACCGTCAGTCCATATCGCACGCGGATTGCACTGCGTCTTTTGGAAAGCTTATCCTCTACCTCGTCCCCTCCATCCACCACACCCTCTTCAATCCCAAACCGTTCAAGACCAATCTCTATAACCTCCGCCACTGTAACGTTCTTCGGGAATACAAATATCTTGCGACGGAAGGTTTGGGAAATTCCGGGGGACGTTACGGACGGTCGTCCGCGCTCCCTCAGTGTATCCTTGAAGACAATTGCCTCAGTGAGAGGGTCAAACACCATGTCGTCGGGAAGGTCGTCTGGATATATCACAAGCTGCAGAGGGAACCTGAACGACGGTGATGTAAATCGCTCAGGCTGGACGTTCATTCCACCTTGGGTGGACACTGTCAAAAACCTCTGGCCTCCTCCGCCGCTCGCCGAATCGGGATCGCCCTCGGCAGTTTCAGCCACAAGAGTATCATCAGCACCATAGATACTTCCATTTCCGCTTTCGTCCCCACCGCGTCGGTTGAGATAAAACTTGACGGCAGAGTCGTCCGTAAAGTCATTCATCTCCAATTTTTTGATGGCAGGATGCATGGAGAGATTACTGGCCACAGAGCTTACACTGCCGACGCTGCTTCGCTTCACGCGTGGGGCGCTTTCCACGAGGCCTTCGAATACACCTAGCGGTCGCTCCGTGTCTCTCAAGACAGCGCTCGATCCTTCGACCTGCTTTACAGTGAGATAATAATCGCGCGCGTCCGTGTCTTCCAAACGGAAACGCTGCACTGCCTGTCGAACTAGGTCCGCAGAGGTCGTGGACGCGTTCAATAACACGGTCTTGAATGTAGCCTCGGTCTGCAAATTCTGCCCTGCAAACACGCGAATAACGCTCAGATCTGGAACACCGACACCGTCACCGGACGACGACGGGGTAAGAATCAGAGACCCAGGACGTTGGCGCGCGCTGGGGGGCGGGCTGTGGAATGCGCTGGGGGCACCGCTCGCACTCCCATTGCCCACATGGGACGCGGACTGAAGGCCATATGACGGTTGTGCCTCTGGTGGGGACGAAGGTGAGCGATTGAGGTACTGCTGGTAGAGCGCCTGCTGCTGTTGGTCGCGCTGGCGAAGTTGGGAAGCGGCCGCCTGGGGAGTGCCCTGCTGTTCACGTTGCTGGTCTCGCTCCCTTTGCTGTTGCATCTGCTGTATTCGTTTGGGATCCGTCGAGTTGCGCAGACTGACGGCCTGCTGCTGCTGCTGCTGCTGCATTGCTACGGCAGTGGTGGGCGACATGAGGCCATCGGCCGAAGTGCCAGCGGTGGACGGACGACGAGTCGAGTCTTCAGAACCTCTCCCGCTGGCAGAAAACTCGCTCTCGGAACCGATGGACGCGGTCTTGCCTTTCTCCTTGTCCTTGCTGCTCTTTCGGTTGAACAACCCGCCAAAGACCCCGCCCTTTTTCTTCTTGCTTTCCTTGTCCTCTTCAACGGCGGCTGGCGAGTCCCGCTCCTTGCGCAACTTTCCACCACCACCGTTCGGAGCAGGTTTCGCAACACTGGCAGAACTAACGGGGGCGCCCATAGCTGCTACCCCTGTGGTCGCGTTCTTGGCCTCCACCGCCTTTGGTTTTGCGCGTTTGCGCGCAGCCTCCTCCTCCTCCTCCCTCAGGCGTTTCCTTTCGCGTTCACGATCCCTCTCTTGCAAGTCGTCTGTAGGATCTCGCACGAGGGACGGTGTGACTGTCACTCTGCGCGTCTCTGTCGCCTCTGCAGGGTCCGGAGTGAGGCCTTCGATGGAGCGGGGCGCTCGGAGTTGAGGCGGAGGTTGAGTTCGTTCAATCTGCTCACGGGTTGGCTCTTCCCCAGGGTGCAACCCGGCGGCGAGAACGGAAGCAGAGGCACCGGGAGGAGATGTGCTGGCGGCCTGCCGTGCTGCGACGGCCCCGTCCTCCCATCCCATCCCATCATCGGGCTCCATCGGGATCGGAGGTGCCACTGGCTGCTGCTGCTGCTGCTGTTGCTGTTGCAGCAGCTGTGCACTGGCATCCTTGGCGAGGGCAGCTTCGGACATTCTTCGCATCATCACCATCTCGTCCGCGAGCTCCCTGTCCTCCGCCTCGTAGCCGCCGACGTCCCACTCGCCCTCCTCCGGATCGTCGTCTTCACCATATTCTATGTCGTCGTATTCGACGTATTCCCCGTCGTGTTCGCGCTCGCTCATGCTCGCGGCGCGACGCTCCTCGCGTTCAATGAGCCATTCCTCCTCGTTCCACACGGCGGGGGGGTATCTGTGCACACTGAGCGCGGGAGAAAAGGCGAGGCCGCGCCGCTGGCTCAGAGGGTTGGGCACGGTGTTGCCTGTACGAGGGGCGTTTGGAGGGGGCAAGGGAGAAGACGAGTTTGGCTGCCCAGTGGCCGCCGAGGAGAGGGCCGTGCGCAGGCGGGAAGCGGAAAGCGTGAGGTCGGACTGGAGCTCGGACTGGGTCGCCGACGCGAGCTGGGGGGACAAGGTCAACAGAGAGTTTTTATTTTATTTGCGGCGACGACGTACATCAACGTTCCTGTGCTTGTTGAGGCGTGCGAGACGCTCGAACGGGGTCTCTATATTCTCTGCGGGGATGTAGCCGACCTCCTGGGTCTTGAGGACGCGGACCAGCCACCAGTAGCTGTTGCTGTCGTCCATGAGAAAGAGGCTGTCGCCCTTGACGACGTTGGCCTGGCCCTCGACGGTGGCGGCGAAGCTGTGGAGGGAGTAGACGAGGTCAAAGTCGATGGACTCGTTTGGGATGGAGAGGGACGAGGAGCCGTCGTCGTCCTCGTCCATGTACTCTTCGTGTTCCTCGGCGTCCGAGTCGTCCTCGAGGACCGAGTGCTCCTCGTCGTCGGTGCTGGCATAGTTGGCGGCCTCGGCGTGGGCGTGGACGCGGCCGTCGTCTGCGTGGATCTGGTCGCGCAGGTCAAAGGTGTCCTGCCGCGCTGGCCGCCTGGTGTCGACCTGCATGGCGGCGGAAGGCAGGCGCGATTGATGATATCAGGTGATCGGCAAATGCTCTGAACATAACCACCATGGATATCTGGATGATATACTGGTGCTTTACTCAAAATCTACCTTCTGGCGACAACCCACGAGTACCCCGGCTGTCAGCATTTTGGAACCATTCATGCGCCCTCGTCGTCCGACCCCTCATCGAAACCGCCGCCGCCGCTCTAGTGCATGTGCACAGTGGACTCGGACAAGCATCCTGGTCAACGAGAACGGACTCAACGAGACACAGAGCCCGAGCCAACGAGCCCGAGAGGGGGACTCACGCCTCGGTGGCCACCATCCATCAAGGCCTGAGCTGAAAGAGATGAATGCCGTCGTGAAAGCACTGCTTAGCGGACGCATGCGGTGAACTCTGGCCTGGCTTACTCCAAACGTAAGAGATAGTCATGCTGAGCACATTACTGCTTGCATTAGACACCCACCGACTTGAATTCTCGCTGCGAGGCATCCGTGGTTTCACCGGGACTCTCGGTCCTGTCTCGATCTTGAGCGGAGGTCCTCCTTTTCACGAAGCTTAAACGGCAATCCTAGGGAGCGGGTCTTCGGGCAGTATCGGACAGCGAGCACGACTCGGTCCCTCTGTTAAAACACGGATGATCCCGGGCTCCAACCACCCATTGAGGGGCTCCCGGATTTGAACCGCAGGACTCCCTGCATGAAAGCATGGACACTGCAGCGTGCGACAGGCATGATTTCTTCGCGTGTCCAGCCTGCCGAGCTTAATTTTATGGTTCGCCGTTGACTGTAGCGTACATTCGGGACGTGATGTAGGTACAGTACCTGCTTGTTCCTTATAGGGCCCTCCGCAGTAATACACTTCTCCTCTGACTTGGAGATTCAGACAATAATTGACCATCCCACAAAATCAAATTGCGTCGGACTCCATCTTCACTCACATACTTGTAGTACTGGCGCAGTGCGAACCCAATATTCTACGAACCCTGCTACAACGAGTAGACTTTTCGCCAAGTCCGCCATCAAATGTTTAATCCCCACGTCGGTTGATGCAGTATTTCACGGTGATGTCATTCGAAGAGAATGACGTCGCGACGCGTCGAGTACTTATTGCAGCAACAATTGTGGTGTGCACGCCCTCCATGTCCTACGCATCTGTCGCTGCCCACAACGCCCCCCCGCCCTCCCGTACGTCCCTCCCCGCCCATGCACCCCCCGCTGACCCCCTGCAGAACAACCGCACGCCGACCCCGCGCTGCTCAACACCGCAGAGCCCACCGCAGACCCCTACATCGACACCACAAAGAAAATAAACGTCGTGCCCATGCCCACACACTCCAACGCCCCCGCCCCCAAGGGCCGCTCCCACCGCCGCATCGACGAGACCAAGGCCGAGGGCGCCTACCTCTGGGACTCCGCCAAGCACATTCTCCTCAGGCCCGGCGTCGCGGGCGGCCTCATTGGCCTCGTCAACATCGGCCTCCTCGCCGGCGCCGCCCGCGCCTTCTACGTCCAGCCCCACTACCGCCGCGACACCACCGTCATCTCCTCCACCGTCGCCGCCACCCTCGCCCTGCTCTCCGTCGAGGGCTACGCCGCCGAGGCCTACCGCAAGACCGCCGCCGGCGAGGAGGAGGAGCGCAGGGCCAAGCAGGAGGGCGCCCTCCTCTACAGGCACGCGCGCGAACAGATCATGCGCCCGGGCACCCTCGGCGGCCTCGTTGGCATTGCAAGTCGCTTCTGCCGCGCCCCCCAATCACGACGCTGACACCCTTGCAGATAAATCTCGCCATCCTCGGCGCCGTGGGCTACTTTTCCTACGAAAACTGGGACCGCTCCTGGGACCGCCGCGTCGTGTCCGCCGTGTCCGCCGGCCTCCTCACTCTGTCCGTCGGCGAGGGGTGAGTCTGCACACCCACCTGCCAACCCACTGCTAACTGACGGGCCCGCAGCTTCCTGGCCGAGAAATACCGCGAGCAGAAGTAGACAGTCATTATTACGAGTCATGTGTATTGTACTATTTGTCTAAAGCGGCTGTTCGGAGCCCCAATTTTTTGGACCGCACACACCGTCATGTCTCGATTCTTCAGAAATGCTGGCGACTCGGACTCGTCCGACTCGTCCGATGGCGAGGAGGAGCTCATGTCCAGCGGCGACGAGGCGCCCCCCTCCAGGCCCGCCGCCGCCCCCGCCGCGCGCACCGCGATGGACCGCTTTTTGGTCACCGCGGGCGACTCGTCCGACAGCGACTCGTCCGACTCGGAGAGCAGCGACGGCTCGGACGGCCCTGGGAGCGACGACGACGAGCCCCAGCAGGCCGTCCGCATCATGAGCGCCCAGGAGCGCCGCCTCGTCGAGATGGAGGCAACGGGCAAAGTAATGGAGAATGCCCTCAAGATCAACGACTGGGTCGCCATCTCCAACGGTACGTGCCCCCCGCCGCCGCGTTGGTGTCCCGCGTCGTAAACCCGTGTCGCAGAATTTGACAAGCTCGTCCGCATGATCCAACGCCAGCACAACGTTTCCGAGCCCATCCCGCCATTCTACGTCCGCACGCTTGTTAGCCTCGAAAACTCGGTCAATAATGCCCTGGCCAAAGAAAAAGAAGCAAAGAAAAAGACCAATGCCACGAATGCAAAGGCCCTCACGGCCATGAAGCAAAAAATCAAAAAATCCGTCAAGGAATACGAGACGGACGTCAACAAGTACAACAGTGTGCGCATGCGAAACGCGTCCGACAATTCTTTTGCTGATCGAGCCCCCAGGATCCCGAAGCATTCGAGCGTGAATATGCCGCCCTCGTCCTTCGGGACGCGCCTGCCGTCGCCGTTGTCGGTGGTACCCTGAGACCCACTACTGGTGACATTGAAGGCGACGCCTACACAACCGTCGGCAAAGGCGGCAAAGCGATGCAGTTTTCCGCGGACGGAATCCTCAAAAACCTGCAAGCCGTGCAGGAGGCTCGAGGCAAAAAGGTGAACTTCACAAGACTTTTTTTTCGCTGCGTGCTCATCAGCCCCTCCCAGAACACAGACCGCGCCGAACAAATCCGGATTCTGGAAAAGCTGCTCGAAGTGGCACTCACCTCCTACCAACGAATACGGGTGCTCCTTGCGCTCGTGTCCTCTCGCTTCGACTACAACTCGTCGGTCGCCACGCACATGCCCATCGAGCTCTGGCTGTCCGCGCAGCGCGAAGTAGACCAGCTGGTCGCCATCATCGCAACCCATCCTGCCTACTCTATCCAAGAGATAACAGAGGACTATGACGAACTAAAAGAGCGGTTCCCTGAAGACCCCGAAGAAAAGGGCGGCATCGTTCGCATTCGAGGGAGCATCATCAGCTTCGTCGACCGCCTGGATGACGAGTTTACAAAGAGTCTGCAAAACATCGACCCTCACGGAACAGAGTACATCGACCGCCTCAAGGACGAGAAAGTCCTCTACTGCACCATTTGCCGCGCGCAAGCCTTTTACGAAAACACAAACCAAGATGAGCCCTTGGGCAGAGTCATCATGCGGAGACTGGAACATATATACTCCAAGGTTTGCTTTGCGTTCCTTCTACTTGTCATGTGGGACTGATGTAGCCGTCTTCAGCCGGATGCTGTTGTTCAGGCCCTCGAAGCCGCGGTGGACGCGTCAGAAATAAAACCGGGCATGCGCCTCGCCGTCCAGGGCACCACGTCGGGTCTTATCCACGCACTCTGTGTTTACCTGTACAAATCCGGCAACTCCCTCCTGCGCACACGAGCCATGCTCAGTCATATCTACCACCATGCTCTCCACAACGATTTCCACACCGCCCGCGACATGCTCCTGATGTCGCATCTCCAAGAATCGATCCACTCTGCCGACGTCGCGACACAGATCCTGTACAACCGCACGGTCGTCCAGCTCGGCCTCTGCGCGTTCCGGTGCGGCTTGATCAAAGAGTCGCAGGCGACGCTGCAGGACATCTTTACCACCCAGCGCGTCAAGGAGCTGCTTGCGCAGGGCGTCCACCAGCAGCGGTTCCAGGTTATCACTCCCGAGCAGGAAAAGGCGGAGAAGCAGCGCCAGCTCCCCTTCCACATGCACATCAACACGGAGCTGCTCGAGGCCGCCTTCCTGGTGTCCAGCATGCTCGTCGAGATCCCCTTATTAGCCAGCATCGACTCGGATGAGCTAAAACGCAAAGCAATCTCCAAGCCGTTCCGCCGCCTGCTTGATTTCGCCGATCGCCAGGTGTTCACCGGCCCCCCAGAGAGCACCAGGGATCACATCATGCAGGCGAGCAAGGCGCTCCAGGACGGGGAATGGGAGCAGTGCCGCGATCTCATTCAAAGCATCAAGATATGGAGTCTGATGCCTGAAGCCGCGGCGGTAAAAGAAATGCTCGGAAAGTACGTTCCAGTCGCCCATCTCCTTACTCGTGGTGCTTACTTTTACCAGACGCATACAAGAACAGGGTCTGCGGACATATCTCTTCACCTATGCCCCGCATTACAGCACCCTCTCGCTCTCGCTCCTTTCGCGGACGTTCTCCTTGCCCCTGCGCGCTGTAACCTCCATCGTCTCCAAGATGATCTGGAACGAAGAGCTGTCCGCGTCGCTCGACCAATCCGGCGGCGTCGTCGTCTTCCACCGGATCGAGTTGTCGCGAGCCCAGCAATTAGCCCAGACGATCGCGGACAAGGTCGGCGCGATGCTCGAGCAAAACGAAAAGGCGCTCGACATCAAGATGGGTGGGACCGGTGGTTGGGGCGACCGAACGGACGGGAACAAGGGCGAGAAACGCGGTGAGCAGACTCAAGAGAGACGCGGACGTGGCGAACGGACCCGAGGTACACGAGGTACGTTCCATTATTATGCCCCTGCGCCTGGTTGCTCAAGAGTGTCCAACAAGGTGGCGCCCGTGGGCGTGGAGCGAGGTTCGCTCAAGGTCTGGGCAACGAAATGCCGTCGAGGGCAGGATAGGTTTTCTATTTTCTATCCTTCGCGGCAGTATGTACATCTATTGCGCATCTAGTCTTCTTCCTCTTCAGACACGCTGGAAACACCTGTCGTCCAATCGGAGATCTCAAGTTTTTCGTTTTTGACGCTCTCTAAACGGCCGCAGGCGTTAATAAAATGAAAGAGTTGGCTGTGCGACCGCGCTGACCTCCTGGATTTACCTCGTACCCAGCTTGAGTAACGCAGCGCACGAGTTCGGCCTTGGCTCCGACCTTGGTATTTTTTCCCAGTATGGATCCATCGAGTTTGGCCCTAAAATCTCGCCTGAGCAAGCATAGGAGTCAATTAATATATGCTCACCCGTCCTCTACGATGCAGTGGTCGAGAAGGACGCATCCGACAATCTTGACCATCTTTCCGATAGTGCAATGTCGCCCAATGACCGACTTTTTTATACTTGTCCGTTCGTCGATCTTGGTCGAGTCCCCCACTATAGTATCGCTTGAGATCTGGGCCTTCTGGTCAATGAGTGCCCGCTCTTGAGGGTCTGTTGGGAGCGAATAGGACGCGGTCGCTAGGACCTAGCAGCAAATAGTTAGGGATTGAGGCAGTAAACACCGCAAGTGTTACTTACATGTCTATTCATTTCCATGAATGTGTGGATATTGTTGATGCGGGCAGCAACGCCATTCTCTGGTCGATGCAAGAGTATCCCAACGCGTAAGCTAGGGGAAATATCGAGGTTGGGGTCGGACGCCAAGGGAGACTGGGGCGCCGATGTTGCACTGCTTTTACTTTTGGGAAGGTGATTCGCCTGTTGCTGTTTGGATTTTGACAACAGGGTAGAATGTTTCAAAGCCAGGGCTTGGGATGTATTCGCCGTTGGAATGAGAACTAGTTCACGATAAGGGAAAGTCAGAATTGAATCAAGCAATTCGTACGTTGCTCATATCTTTCTCTCTTTTTTCGCTGATATTGGACCTTGCATAGCCAAGGAAGGAACTCTTCGCGAAACGAGTCGAAATGATGCTTCTCCTGCAAAACATCCAGAACGGATCGCTTGCAAACATATACATGGGAGTCTTGCAGATTGGAAGACAGGGCTGCCCTTGGATATCTGGGTGCACAGACTGGTTAATACGCCATTAACCAGGCCCGAAATTGTTACCGTGAAAGCATGGACATCCGCAATTCCAATTCCTCCGAATTTCGGTCAAGATCGTCTGGAGTATCAACGTATAGGAGAGTCAATGATAGCCTGTCCCACACAATAGAGACAGAAGGCGCGATATGACCCCACTCATCCGGAGACGCATTCTTCTCCGGCTTTGGAGTTGAAAACCAACAGGTTGTTGCAATTAATCCATCAGAGACAGTATCGGTACGGAATTTGTTTAGAAGCGCGGTAAGCGGCAGAGAAGGCGGTGGGATGAAGTCACACGGGAGGAGAACAAAGTCTCTCGGAATGCGGTTCGAGAAATGTCGCAGGAGGGTGCAGGTCCCTACTCCGGTGTCGGCCGTTTCTTCGTAAGACTGAATATCGATATGGAGCGAAGAATATGGGTGTGAGTGGATGTGGTGAGAAATTGCAGGTCGATGAATTCCAGGGCAGATGAGGAGGACATCTTGAACAGTCGAGATTAAGCACGATCTAGCGACGCGAACCGAGCCAACCTTTTATGCCCGATTGTTCCACCCATGCAAGGGAGTAGTCAATGATCGGGGTATTGGCTAGAGGAAGCAAGGCTTTGAGACACGGTTCGTCGCCGTGGTCGCTTGTGAGCGGGGAAAGTCTGCGCAGAATTAGAGTGCGGCCGAGAAGGAGTGCTGGCTTACTCGTTGCCGAACCCTGCAAGAAGCACAGCGAGAAACTCAGGGGGGACGAGTTGAAGTTGAATGTCCATTTCAAGCATTTTGTTTTGTGACTCTAATTTCTACAGCTATTTGGGTGTGCTTGTCCCCCTCTCATGTCCGTCCATCAACTCTACAAGCGTCTAGAGACTGTGGGCAAGGGCGCATATGGCAGCGTCCACAAGGGAATCGACCGCGCGGGGAATATCGTCGCCCTCAAAATTATCAACCTAGACATCGAGAGCGATGATGTGGGCGACATCCAGCGTGAAGTCGCTCTTCTCACCCAGCTCCGGGATGCACCCAACATAACAAAATACTTTGGTTGTTATATGGATGGCCCCCGTGTCTGGATAGTCATGGAGTTTGCTCAGGGTGGAAGCGCGCTTTCCCTCATGAAAGCGTCTAAAGACGGCTGTCTAGAGGAAAAGTATGTCAATGTCATGATACGGGAGGTGCTCGTTGCCTTGAGTTACCTGCACAAAGTGCCCGTAATCCACAGAGATATCAAGGCCGCAAACGTTCTTGTAACCGCCACGGGAAAAGTCATGATATGTGACTTTGGGGTTTCTGCACTGTTGACGACTGCCGGCAGCAAGAGAAATACCATGACAGGTGCTTATCCTTTATAGCGCCTTTATCGCTCTGACATTTAAACTAGGCACGCCGTATTGGATGGCGCCTGAGGTTGTTCAAACCGTTCCTGCCTACGACACCAAGGCCGACATCTGGAGCTTGGGCATCATGATATATGAAATGATCAAAGGGAGTCCCCCGCATTCCAACTTGGAGCCTTTCAAGGTTATGGATCTGATTCCGAGGGTCAAACCACCCCGGTTGCCAGAAAACGAAGGGTCGAAAGATATGCGCGATTTCATGGCCCACTGTCTCAAGGAATCTCCCACTGAGGTAATGCCCCGATTTTTATAAATGTTGTTTACCAAGTTTTTGACAACGGGATTGCATCTCAGCGTCTTCCTGCTGAGGAGCTCGCCAAGACGAAATGGATCAAATCCGTTTCCAAAGTGGGGACATCGATTCTTCAAGATGTGATTCGTCGTCTGGAACAGGCCGGACGTCGAGCAAGTCTTGCTGAACCGTTGGACTGGGAAGCTGACGAAGAACGAGAGTGCGTCTTGTCGTTTTTTTTTTTTTCGCGATGCTAAATATTACTCGTCTTCAGACTTCAGCAGCAGTTGGGCGTGAATTTAGAAGACGAAAATCCATGGGAATTTGACACTGTCAGGGGAAGCACCTTTACTTACCAGGATTTGGAACCCCCCTCGCAGGAGGATCCTATCAACCCACAGGCAACGATCCGTCCTCCTGCTGCACCGCTGCCATCGTCACTTCGTCTGCTATTCGAAGACGAGGCCGCTCCTCAAGATTCTTTTCGCGTTGCCCCATTTCATATCCCGTCGCAGAGAAACACTCCCAGCCCTCCCAATTCTTTACCTACATCCGCCGCATCACCTCCCGGTCGCGATAGGATGGGATTAAAGAGGGGATTGACTGTTGATAACAACATTGGTGATGATCTGACCGCAAAGCAAGGCGCCTTTGCTTTCCCGCCTCGTGTGGCGGGCCGGTCACGCTCCCACTTGGCGACGAGCGTCCCAAATTCTGATGAGGAACCCTCGGATCTATTGGCCCCCTCTGACGCCGGAGGGGAAGAACCGATATTTAACAACGGCACTCGAAACAGCTACCGCACAAGAGGTCCTCCCAATATTGAGATACCTCCATCGTCTCAAGCTGAACATCTATCATTTGACCTTGCCAGCCCTAGTCATACACCAGCTGCCCTATCATCTTCGTCGCCTATTATCTCAACCTCCCGACCACCCATGAATCGCAAACGGTCGCAGAGTAGTGCAGAGGGGCTAACCTCCGCTAAAAAAGATGTCGATCTCGCTTCTCCAGCTGCCTTTCACTTCCCGCCTCCGCAGAAGGTCCTGTCCCCCTCGATTGCGCCCGTTCTCCCGTTACAGCTACAGAAATCGCACACTCGTACTTCACCCACCCACTCGAGTACTTCGACTCTGCCTGTTTCTCCAGGTGCACATCAGGCTACATATTCATTAGACACCTCCGCCTCCGCTCGCCGTTTTCCGGCCCCCAATCCGCGCTCGACGCCAAGCATGACGAGAACTCGATCCGCAACTGCACTCCCAGAAACTGGACCTACTGCAGCCATCAAACCGAATGCAACCAATCGGCAAGTCAGTCCAGCAGCCGATAACTCTCCTCTAGTCCCTCCTATCAAACCGTTTGCTCGGCCAGGGAGAGAACGAAGCGGAAGTGATTCGAGTAACATAAGTTATACACCCGGTCTGGGAACACCGGGTTTGAAGGACGTGCTCAAGGTTTGCCATCGCTTGTTCGCTCGTTGTCAAGTGCTGAAATGCTTATTGTAGATTCCATCCCTTACGTCTGAACACCATCTCGGCATTTCAGACTTGTTACCTCCATCCCCTTCGGCAGTCGGTTATAGCCCTCGTACCTTCGTGCCGTCCGCCAGTCAGCTTGGCACATCTACTGTCCCCGTAACGCCTGAAACTAGCACACAACACTACCCGGCTTTTCGGGATGCGGCGTCGGCGGCTCTGGGGTCCTCATTTTCACTTGGTCTGCCCAGAACAAGTTCACCCCCGCCCTCTGAACTACCGCATCAATCATCTTATCCTCGTTCCCACCGACAATCACTATCATTCAATTCGATTTCGTCCATCTCCTCCGTTGGTCCACCCGTCCGACCGCTTGATTATACTGCCCTAATCACCAACGAGAGCACGCATACGGAGTTGGCCCGCACGATTGATGATCTCTCCCAGTGGTTGTCCATTGTAGAAACTGGCCTAGGGAATATGCTCGACATGTCCTATGCAAGCACCATCGAAGAAGAGCAAGAAGGGTCAACCAGCGATCCAGAAGATGAAGCACAGTATTTCGAGCAGTCTTCAGATAGCGCTGGACAAGGATCCTCCGACCGCTTCCCGCGCCAGCCTTTGGCCGCAACGGGATGAGTAGATTTAGCGATCTCCAACGCGCGATACTCAATCTAGCGACCCTACATAGCCGTTCTTTGCAAGATATTCGGTAATTATACGGACGCTGCCCTCTACATCCGTTTCATCTGTCTTGATGTGGATTTCTGGTGCTTCGGGTGATTCGTACGGGGCAGATATGCCGGTGAAGTCTATTTGACACTCAGTCAAGATTCAGCAGCATTCGGATCGAGTTACCTTTGATCTCCCCTGCCCTTGCCTTCTTGTACAGTCCTTTCGGGTCGCGCGCTTCCAACACAGAAAGCGGGGCATCGATGAAAACTTCAATGAAGGGCAGCGCCGCCTTTTGATGGAGCTCGCGGGCAAAGTTGCGGTCCATGCGGTATGGAGAAATGAATGCAGTGATTGTGATGCAGGAGGAGTCGGTGAACAGTTTCGATACCTGCAAACGATACTGTCTCGAAATATTCATTGCGTTCAAAAAAGAAAGTACTCACCTCGCTGATTCTACGAATGTTCTCATTCCTTGATTTCTCGTCAAAGCCAAGATCCTTGTTGAGGCCGAATCTGACGTTGTCACCGTCTAGTCGATAGACAAATTTATGCAGATGCAACAAGTGTTGCTCCAAAGCGCAGGCAATAGTTGACTAGAAAGAGATGCGGAGATGTGCAGCGATGCCCCGATTGAACTGACCTTGCCACTTGCGCTCAGGCCGGTTAACCAAATTGTAACACCTCGCTGACCCATGAGGGCCACACGTTCATCAGTTGTAACCGAACCTAAACACTCGGGAGTTGGCAGGCATCAGAAACTGAACGCATCCAGGACTACCTGGGTGGAAAGTGATGTTTGTAGACATGGAGGCTCTAGCAAAGTGGGCAATCCGATACAACGAACGCAGGAACAAGAGAATGCACGCACGTCCGAAAATAAAGTGCGGCCGCGATGCTATTACGATCACGTTCAAGTCGCGCCAAAATGGTGTCATGTATTTGCTGTCGCCAAAGATGGCAAACATGTATAGACAGTCCAGATTTGGATGCGGGAATGTGCGCTTTGACATTTGAATTTACTCGGGGTCTATAATCGGTCCACGGTCAAGGTCTCGTCCTTCCCATCGCTTCCCACCGTTGGCATTCTCCCAACTTACTAGCGCCTCTTCGTCCCATATTTTATCGCTGGTATCGCCGGCCTTTTTGAGAAAGTTCACACCTTCGAACCGAGACGGGAGATAGGTGTTATGAACAGGGTGCCTGCAAGTTTTAGGTTAGTCCCTGAGCATATTACAGAGTTTAAAAGCCACTTACGCATATTCCGGATTGTAGTGATATGATTTGCCGTATCCTGCCTCCTTCATCAAAGCCGTTGGAGCATTTCTCATTTGCAGAGGGACAGGAAGGGTCGGGTCTGTCGCGACGGCTGCCTCGGCTCGTTTGTATGCTTCATATGCTCGCGTGGATTTGGGGGCCTCGCTGAAGTCGCTTCGGTATTCAATTTTTTGAAAAAAAAAAATGGGGGCAATCACCAACCTCAAGTAAGCAACGAGATGAGCGAGGTTGATTCGGCATTCCGGCATGCCGATATTTTGGCAAGCATGCAGAGTCGCCACTGCCTACTCATTGTGAAAAAAATGAACGGTGATGGAGTGGTTTTGCACCTACTAGAGGCAGAGCATGATTGTCGGCCAGACCGATGTCCTCACTGGCACAAACAACCATCCGTCGGCAAATAAACAAAGGATCTTCTCCTCCAGTCAACATGCGAGCGAGCCAGTACAATGCCGCATCTGGCTGAGAACCTCGGACACTTTTGTGCAACGCTGATATCATATTGTAGTGGTCCTCCGCTGTATCGTACGACGTCGTCACAGATCGACGGAGAAATGTCAGGATTTTTTCTTCGTCATAATCATTCGGGCTTTTGAGCGCCAACTCCAGAAGAGAAATAGCGATGCGAGCGTCACCCGCCGACAGGGAAATGATCGTCATAATCATCTTTTCGGTGATTGGACGCAGAGGATCCTGAACAGAAGTTGGCGGCGAGGGTTCGAAGTTCTGGGTCTCGTGAGGGAGGATGTTGATTGTGTTGTCAGGGGACGGGGATAGACGCTTCATAGCCTTGGTAACGATGTCCCGGATATCTTCATCTTGGAGGCGCTCAAGGCAAAAGACCCTGAGATAGAATGTCAGACACTTGTAGACAGAGGACAGAAGTGTGCATTCACCGGCACCGACTGAGAAGTGCTCCAATCAACTTGAAGGAGGGATTTTCGGTGGTGGCACCAACTAGCTTACCGGGAATAAGGACGGAGCAATGATGAATGAACAAAAATTAACCTGGATATAGCCTTGTTCGAGAAAAGGCAAAAATATATCCTGGACAGCCGAAGTCAGCTCTCGATCAACTGATCCAGGAGCGCACCCACTTGTTGACTTTTGCTGAAACGGTGAACTTGATGCAGAGTGTCAGCCGAACGGCAGCTGAGAGCAACAAAGTACGCACTCTCATCCAAGAACAGAATGGTTTTTCTACAGGAGAAGTGAATCGCAATAAGATGGAAAGTGTCTGGAGCGTACCGCCCGGTCAATGAAAGCCCCGATTTGGCTGCTGCGACTATCGCTCGGACATCGTTTATACCAGCAGTCGTAGCACTAAGCTCTTTAAACACTGCATCTGTCTGATTCGCGATTAATCGTGCTAGAGTAGTCTTCCCGCAGCTGATGCAGTTCAAACACCAATGGGTCAAGTGAAACGAACACTTACCCGCTGGGGCCCCATAGAATGAGCGACCCTACACATCCGCTCGCGACAAGGCTGACAACCAGCTCATGCCCGACAAAGTCCGATAACGTTTGGGGACGCAGTTTTTCCGCCAATGGCGCAGCCTCTTTCAACGCGATTCGACTCCGTTTCAGTGGTGGGCTATCCTGAGCATTGCGATCAGATGCTCCGCGCTTTACGCCAGAAACAGGTTGAGAAGAGGACGGTGAAGATTCCGCCCCTTTGGGCTTAATGTTGAATATGGGGGCGATGTTGGGGCGAGATTCTGAGCCGGTAGAAAGTTGACTGGAGGATTTCTTGCCGGAAGCTTTCGATGTGGACGCGAATGACGACCGTCCTTGGTTGAAGGGAGGTGCACTGATTGACCCGCAGCCTGTATCAATGTGGCTGTTTATCGTAATAGATTCGACTTTCTGGGAGCATATTGGGCTTGTAAAAGATCCTTATGTTAGATATGCTGGAGAAGCGTCATAGTGGCAAAATGCACCATATAACTGACCAAAGAAAGCTAAGCATGAGCAAAATATGGAGGATTATGCTCACCAAGATCCATAATTACGCGCGAGTGCGAGCCGGAGAACGCCAGAGACGTTCAAGTTGCGTTCAAGTAATTGAGTGACGTGTCACATCACGAGACTAGGTCACATCGCGAATTGTGTACTTACAAAAAATTTCACGCGCTATGCCGCAAATGCCAGGTACATTTTATACGGGACTTCTACACTACACAGACTCGGTCACATCGCGAATGGGTGAAATTTCAAAACAAGCCAGGTACAAGTTTATACGGGACCTCGACAGAAAATCGAACCCAGTCCTCCCCAAACATCTTCTCCAACGCGGCGTCCTCCTCAGACATTCGAAACAATAGGCCAGCCGCGATCAAGGTCACCAATATGGCGCAAGTCACCACGACCGACAAGCCCGCGGCTGTCTCGAGTGCGCCGCACTCGCGTAGCCAGGATCCCTTCAAAACAGATAGTTGAGCGACGCGCTGGAAACCTCGATTAAACCACTCACGGGACATGCGTTAGAACAAAACACACCCGCCACAGTAAGGAAGACTCCCGCGTACCCTGGGTGCCTAACAGTTTGGTACGGACCAGACCTAACCAATTTATGGTTTTGTCGGATGCAGAGTTCAAACGTAAATAAATTTCCGAGCTCGCGATAGCACCAGTATCTTATAGAGGCTCCCAGGATCGTCAGAAATATTCCAACGATGAACCTGCAACGTTTTCTTCATCAGATCCCCATTACAAGACAGACACATACTCACAGGGGAGAGACGTATATCCTGTCGATGTTGCCGTTCGGAACCAGTACTGAAATTATTTTCCGGAAAAATGGCCAATCGGGCAAATGACTAGCGGCGATGACGGTTACTTCAAGCAAAGCAATGACCCAGCAGAGGCACTTGGTGCGTTCGATCAGCCCAATACCTAGATCAAGGGTCTAACTCACTTTAACCACCACCGGGCCCGATCGCTGCCGTAGCACTGCCTCTAGAGCCGTTGAGGCGAGCTGCTCTCCAAGTGGCGGCGGAGGATGAGGGGGAGTGACAGCGATCTGAAAACCAAGCATAGCGTAGAGGATGCACGGTATTTTTACCCAGGACATGGTGGTACCGAGAGCAAATTGGCGACCTGATAGCGCCGGCGTCTGGATATTATATGGTACCCAGATCGTTTCCGAAGCCCTCGCAAAGGCCTATCATCAAGCGGCGTGTACCACGTATGAGTCGTCGCCTGACCGTTCCTGCGGGACCGCCAGCGCGAGAGACCTGTATTTAGATGGGTTCTGAACGCTTCCTGCTCTCCCTCGGCGGCGCACCACATATCCAGACTCATTCCGTGAACAAGGTTTATATCCGGGCATTCAGTTCGAGTCAGTACCGACTCTGATGCCCATTCATATCCGCGCGTTGGAAGCACCCGCTCAAGGGCCCCGCATCGGTTGCGGTAGACGAGCTACCGCTTGGCGGGAATGACCTCAAGAGACCTGGGGCTCGACGGCACGCGTCGTGGACCGACTCAGTTGGGGGTGCCGCCGAATGCTTCGGGATATCGTGCCTGAACATGCTGCTGCACCCAGGGGTCAGTGAAAAGACAGATACGGGTGGGGTTCTAGTCGGGCACCCCGGATTGCGCGGAAAAGAAGAGTGCGGATTGAACCTTCGGGCGATCACCATAAGAACTGGAGAAGCGAGGCTTATCACTGGGATGAAATCCGCTGGCCTCGGACTAGGTCTGGCCAGCAGCCGAGCTGACTTTGATTGGGGCGCGTGAATACACAGAAAATCTAGGCATCTCATGTACGCAAACCGCCACGCTCTAGATTGACTCTGTAGGAGAAGGTGAGCCCACTGCATCGTCGGTGGGGGAGGAGGAATACACACGCTGCAGAACGGTGTTGAGTTTGGTGACACGGGACTGGACGCTGAGATCGATGGTCTTGTCGCCAAAGTCGACAACGAGGCCGCCGAGGACGGTGGGGTTGACCTGGACGCGAGATATGGGGCGAAACGCGGAAGAGAGGAAAGCGGCGGACCTTGTTGGTAACCTTGAGAACTTTGGCCTTCTGACCGGCCTGGGACTGCTTAAGAGCGGTCTCCAGGCGGGAGAGAACGTCCTTTGGAAGCGGTGCGGCGGAAGTGACGACGACGGTGAGTTCTCCGCGATACTTTTCGACGAGCTCGTTGAAGCCTTCTATGACGCCCTGTGTCTCTCCGAGCCTGCCATTCTCTGAGAGAACGCCGAGGAGATTTTTGGTGATCTCCGAGACGGGCTCCTTCTTGGGTGCGGCGGCCTCGAGGCGGGAGTAGATGCCGGAGAGACCAGCCTTGCGGTCGTTGGCGGAGAGGGTGGGGTTGTGGATGAAGGTGCTGAGCGCGGGGTCCTGTGCGATGGCGTCTGCGACTGCGGCGAGCTCTGTGTGGACCTTTGTGAGGACTTGGGGGGACTTTGCGAGGGCTGCGCCGTAGACGGCGTTGGAGTATTTGAGGGCGATGGCGGAGGCGGCGCGCTGGCCGAGGCCGGGGGCGAGGCGGGCGGCTTTGCGAGCGGCCAGCATTTCAACGGGGACAAGAATAGGCGAGCCTTGTTTGGTAAAGCCTTGTTTGGTATCTACCCGCAAATACAACAAGCCTTTGTCTCCACCATGCGCCATTGTTAGTGGAGTACAATAAATACCTTGTCTCCTCCCCTCGTCTGCATTCCGCTCCCCCGATGTTTGCAGGCCTGTGGCCCCTCCTCCTCCTCCTCCAGCTCCCGTTCTCAGCAGCGTCAAACGGCACGCTCTTCACTTCCTCCGTAACCTATTGCGAGCCCCCAGAGACGCTCCTAATCCAGCAGTTCGACGTAAAGTACTTTGCCCAGAACCAGTCCATCTTCTTCGACATCTCCGCCGCAAGCGTCGTGCGTCCCCCTCCGCTTTTTCCCGCTCCGCACTCACCACTTCTGCAGGAAGCGAACGTGAATGTCTCCGCCAACATCCTCGTCAACGTATACGGCATTACCGCCGTTAATGTCACCATAGACCTCTGCAACATCCTCGCGGGCGCCCTCTGTCCGCTGCCCCAGTACAACTTTGTTGGCTCCCAGGCCATCTCCTTGCCCGATTCGCTCGGCGTTTCCAATAGAATCCCCGCCCTCGCATTCATCGTCCCCGACCTCGAGGCGTATGCCCAGCTGACCCTCATAGAGGTCGGCTCCGGCGAGGTCAAGGCCTGTGTTCAGGCCACGTTGGCCAACGGCTGGTCCACCCGCCAGTCCGCAGTCGAGTGGGCCACAGCGGGCCTCGCCCTCTTTGCGTTGCTCGTTGCCGCGTGGCAGTCCACAGGCCCCCATGCAGTCGTCCCCTACCGTCTGCTTGATCTCCTTCATTTCTACCAAACTATCGCCGCCACCGCGTTCCTTAGTCTCAACTATCCATCCCTCTATCGCGCTTTTGCCGTCAACTTTGCATGGGCAATGGGCCTCGTGTCCTCGCCAAACTCCAAACTCCAGTCTTCGATTGACACCATGCGTGCCCTCACCGGTGGCAACATGGCCAACTCGTCGTCGGGTTCCGCAGTCGGCCTCGTGGACCGAAGACTCAGTCCTTGGAATGCAAATCTCGAAATTCCTTCCGCCTCCAATTCCTATGCGCAGCTTTTTTTGGCCGATACGTCGGATATCGCCGCCCCAACCAATCTAACTTTCTCCCGACTTGCCTTCGGCGGCCTCCAGCAGCTCAGTACTGCCGATGGCCAGCAAGTTCAAACGGTCACCGACGACTCGTCCAACATCCTCCAGGCAGGCATCCCAATCTATGTCAACTCGCTTCATATTGCCACGGCAAATGCATTCATGACCACTTTCTTGATTTGCCTAATCATAGTAGCCGTTGCTCTTACCTTGGCCGGGTTGGTCTACGCAGCACTGTATGCCGCCAATCGCTCCAGGTTGGGCACGGAGGAAGCGCGCCAGAGGCTGAAATCGGCGTATCCAGCCTACATTAAGGCCTGGGGTCTGCGTTTGGTATGTTCGACTTTTCTTTTTCGTCCCACTATTCTAATTTATGTGATTCAGGGCCTTATCTGTCTTCCTCCTCTCACAATCTTCATCTTCTACCAGTGGACGTTGAAGGATTCGTGGCTCTCCATCTTGCTTTCTGTGATCACTTTCCTCGCGATCTGGGGCTTGATCCTCTATCCCATATATCTGACACTCCGGCTAGCCAGTCGCGACTCCCCAGACGCCCTGGAATCCGATCTCGAACATCTCTCCTCCCACGGCCCGTTGTATGCGCAATATCGCACACCGCGCTACTACTTTTTCCTGCCCCTTCTCATCGCGACTTTTGTCAAGGCGGTGGTCATCGCCGCCGGCCAGGGCAGCGGGATGGCGCAGGTTGTCGTCTGTATCGTCGTTGAACTGGCGGTGGTCGTTGCCCATATTTTGTTCAGGCCATATAACAGCAGAGGAGGCGACGTCTTCTCAACGTACTTGTCCATCGTGCGGCTTGTCTGCACCGGCCTGATGATCGCGTTTGTCGAGTCGGTTGGCGTAGCCGCTATTCCTCGTGTGGCAATTGGCGCTGTCATTGCAGTTATATTTTCCATCGCCGTCGTCATCCTCGCTTTCAACCTTTTCCTCCACTCTGGCGTCAACTGGTTGTGGCGACGCCGACACTCGACTCGCGGTCCTTCCCGGCAAGGGTCTGCGGACGAATCCATACTAGAAAAGGGCGATGCCAGCCCTATAGAGTCCAAAACAGGTCTTGCTAGTCATTTCCGGTCCCCGTCGCTGCGCAGTGGCACAGCGGATGACACCTCCACCGCCCGGCACTCCACTTCCGCCTCCATGCTGTCGCATACAGTGGGCAACTCTCATCACGATCTCACGTCCTCACGCCTCTCCACCTCATCTACGCACCGTTGATTTCGCGCATTTCATAGATTGTTACATAGACACCAATTTCAAGAAGCAACACCACATCCATTCATACACTCATTCTTATTTCTTACTATCTGCTAATTGCACGCCTCTGTATTACTTAGTTCTGTAACAACTTGAATTCACTGCTACTTTTATATACACACTCAAATAATGCTCTCATCTCGTCAAATCTTCAAGCGCGTTTCGATCCAGCACACCAGACATGTTACAACCAAATCTGCCCCGTTTCCGTTCCCCACTACCCCAAACCCCACACCGCACCAGATTTTCCACCTTCCGAGGAATGCGTCGCAATCCGACGTGAAAGAAAGATGTGCGTCAACCAACCGCCCCTCTTTACTCATACTCATCCCTCCAGAGACTTCAATCTTGTGAGAATATACCACCCTGACAAGGCGGACCCGTCTGTGCCCTCCGAAGTCGCCCATGCGCGGTTCCAGGCGCGTTAATTCATGACCTGCTGATAAAACTGGCTCGAGCTCGCTCAGGCGATCGCAACAGCGTACAACGCCCTCAGGGCCAATCCGCCGTCGTCGGGGGACAAGGCAACTGCAGCAACGCCCACAGCACGCGCAATGTACAAGCGGAGCAGAAACCTGTATTCTGGTCCGCAACTGGCAGACGACAGCTGGAAAGACCGAGTAATCGTAGCAGGCGTCATTTTTGTGCGCGTCTTCTCTCTCCCATGCCTCCCATCGCGTATGCTAATGAGACAGGCTGCGTTTTGCTTCGCTCTTCAAGCCGCGGCGACGCGCCGTGCATTCTTCGTAGAAAGCATGGAGAGGCCAACTGACACCGCGCCCTCAGAGGATGCCAGACTCGCAGAACCAGACACATCGTGATTATTTGCAACTGCAAACGTAGAGAATATGTAGCTATAGTATTTTATGCGCTGGAAGTCCAACCAATCGGAATGCGAATACAACGAACGACGAGGCTGGAACCAATATGTATACCCTGAGCCCAATTAAAAATAAAGTCCTACCCATTTTCTCGATTTGATGAGGAGCTCATCTTTGCCCTCCTCGTCTCCCACCCAGTGCGTCCACTTGCTGTCCCCTGTAGCAGATAATTTCTGCAGGCCAGTGGCGGTATAAGAGTTGGCCTCTAGCTGAACCTTTCCACTGTAGTGCGCGTCGCGATAGGTCAAATACATATCGGCATTCATGGACGACATGTGGACGCTTGAGATGGGGCGGTGAACGTGGGTGTCATGGTCAACGTAGAAAACATCGGTACGACCTGATCCGCTGGTTGTCCGAAGGGAAGCCACCTCTGGGGACGCGGGATCAACGGACGCAGTGGGATGCACCCGAACATTCATAACACCATTGCCACGCTGGGTCGTGATCTTGGTGCTGTCGACGATGGCGACGTCACCCACGATCCACCCCTCGAAGATCTCGAGCGCCATCTTATGCGAGCGGAGATTGTTGTGGGGCAGAATCATGTTCTGTGAGTTGGTGGAAAAGAGGGTGACGAAGAAGTCCTCAAGCTGAATGTGGGACTCGGGATCGAATTGGATATGCGCGATGGTATGCGCAGCGACGTGGAGCTTCTTCAGGTTGGGTGGGACGAAGATTCTGAGGTCGTAACGAATACAGGTTCCTTCGGCAGGGTGAGGGGTGGAGACGATAACACGGTTTTCGTTCGGAGGGGGCACCAGGACGAGATCATCGAGTAGGGCCCTGTCGTCCGTGCGCACAGTGATTTCGTACTTGACCTCGGTTGCGGTGGGTGCACCCTCAAGCACAAGGATGGTTCCGACCGCGCCACCGCGGACATCCAAACCATGGTCGGCATTCTGTGCGCCGACGGGGACGCTGAACGAGGTCGACGGGCCCGCGTAGATGTAAGGGGCAGCAACGCAACCGAGAGAAGTGCTATACAAAGGCATGTTCTCGAGACCCGTTGGGGAAGGCTGCCGCAAAGCTGAGCTTCAACTCGCATGTGCGTAAAAGATTAACTCACGGTAACCGCCCAGCGAATTAGTTTGAAGGCATTCCAGACGGCGAAGATAGCCACGACCTGACATCAGCCGTTAGAAAAATGGATCCACAAAGGACGGAAATCACATACGATGCCAAAAGCTTTCCAGAACAAGCCACAACTACCAGCCAGGTCAAGATTGGTGGACAGTTTAATCCCAGGACACTCACTTGAGTCCACAACACACGCAGCACTTTGCGCGCTGCCGCTTGGGCCTCGCGACTCTGATCTCAGTGTTGATGAGACTAATTACCTCTGCGTCGTCACCGTCAATGTCCTGTTGGTCCCGGTAGACGGGGGGCGGGCCACCAAGCGCAACGCGCCCCTCTTCTTCATCAGAGGACACCTGCTTATCTGTTCATGGACTTTAATTAGCGTTTTCGATGTTGTTTAACGCGCGAAATACTTGCAATCGTCCCAACCCTCCTTCAACTTGAGCGCGATCATCACACTAGCAAGCAAACCACCGAAGCTGAGAGTAAATCCGGGACCCGACCGTTCTGCCATGGCGAAAGGGAGAGAAGAAAGAGATGGGTTGCAGCTCAATATCCATCAAATTTGACTGCGGCCGGACGGTTGCGATGTTCGTGGGAGATGATCCTTTGCTGATCCTCCGTATGATCGGCCTATCATCTCAATATTCCTTGTACAACATACATAGCACCTCGTAGCACTGAGCAAGAGTCTAAGCAAGAGCCCCCATGGGGTCGTACACCGGTAAAGTAATTGCCTTTCCCGCGTCATACACCTTGACAAGATCCTTTGGCGCCAGAGCCCTCGGGACGACAACCTGGTACACAAATCTGGACCGCCGTAAATCAAGGAACGACAAACGCATAAACAACGCACTCGTCGAACCACGCAGAAGTCATGACAAAGTAGCCCTTGTCGCCGACATCAGGGCCCCAGGAATTCTCTACCTTGAACCGGACTGGGTTGCCGGCGGCTGGTATGCACAATTTAAATCTGAATGCGGTAGGCAAGACGGCGAAACCTACGGTCAAGGTGTACTGCGCTGATCACCATTGCGTGTGTCATTGCTATCAACTCAGGTCAGCGAAGGGCCTCAAGGATGAACTGAAAGGGCGCACCGGATTCGTTCACCTGAAGTCGCTCCGCTTTGGTGAGCCCAAGAGTGATGTCAAACGCGTTCTGTTATAAAGATTTTCACATTATTGCGCCACATGTATGGGAGAGTGCCTCACCTCATATTCGAAAAGGGCGGGATCCATAATGCCTTCGACCCGGGAGGAGAATTTGCCTGGCATCGGGTTTTTAGTGGACGACGCTCATGCTTTTGGACGATGCACTCACCGACGTCGCACCCAAAGAAGACCGGCACGCCGGCTTTGATCATCTTGACCACCGTCGACTTCATGTTCTCAATCTCCGTGTTGACATCTAGAGCGAGCGTTGGTTTTACTTCAGTACAGTCACGCACGAAAGGGCTCACATAAGACGGGGCGGCCACCAAAGACGTTGCCCAGCTTATCAACGGTGTACAACTTCGAATATTCGTTACGCGGGTCGTTGATGAGCGAGAAAGAGTCGGTCGGCGAGTACGGCTTGGAGGCAAATGTCTTGAAGTACTCTTTGGGGGTCCCTTCCCAGTGACCTGGCTTGCCATCCGCGTCATAATAATCCCAGACAAACTTGTCGTTAGGGTTCGGGGGCACACCGAGCGTAGCTGACATAATTGTGTACACCTCCTTCATTAACTGCGAACAGGTTAGATATTTTAAAGGAGGGGGGAAGTAGTCTAACCTCTTCCTTCTTGAGGCGCAGAGCAGAAACGATGGCCTCCTGGGAGAAAGACTGGGCTCGCAGACTAGCAGAGAGTCGGCGCAGGATGAGGGCGTGCTCTCGGAGCTTAGTCTTAAGCAGTGCGTTGAGCGGCCCGGAGAGGGAGCTGTGCGTGGACTCGGGGTAGACAGACTGAGGGACAAGCCCGTAGTTCTCGACGAGATTGACGACCATGTCCCATTGGCCGCCATCGCTGATGAGGTCACTCGAAATGTGGTTAACGATTCGGTCGTCGAGCGGGAAATCAGCTAGCTCGATGGAGAGCTCGAGGTAGTAGTTCGCCTTGTTCAGCTTGTCGTAGAAGAAAAGGTAGGACTAGCTCATGCGTTAAGCTGCGGAACATATACCTAAGAAATTTAAACGGCACCTGGGAGAGCTGGAAGTCGTCGAGTTTGAGTTTCTTCATGATGTCGTACCGGAAAACGTTGGTAGACGCAAATAGCCAACAGCGGCCTGAGCTCTTTTGACTGGTAATGGGGCCCGTCTTAAAGTCGATCTGGTTGTTAAAGACATGGATATCGGAGATGAACGCAGAACGGTTCGTCAATGTGGTAGATATGTCGGAATGAGAGAGAATGGTGCGGGCCAGCTGGGCCTTGGGGTTGGAGGACACCTCAGACTCCCAGGACGCGATGTTAGAGAGCGAAAGCGAGCCATTGGCGGACTTTGGTGTGACGGCAAGGGCGGCCAGGGACGCGGTCACGTTCGCAAGGTCGCTCTTCTCCGAGTGAACAGCGGGGGCGGGGGGAGCCGGCTTTGAGGGATACGAGCCCATGGTGGTAGAGAGCAAGAGAGATAGATAGCCATGTGCTGCGATAAGACGCGATATCTATTCGTGGCGATAGTGCCTGTTAAGGTTGCAACAATCCACGAAGAGGGCCCACAAATGTCTAATAACATCCTTTTCTTTTCTTTTCTTTTCTTTCTTCTCATCCAAGCCATGGCCAGTCGAATCACTTTTCAGAGCTCGGGGGAAGGACCAAGTCAGGACGAAATAGCTTTTGCATCCGAAAGCAGTATCACGCACGTCGGGTTTGCCGCGGGTGGCGCAAAGAACCGACATGGCTCGTCTGGTCTACTCCCTCTCTGTCCTCCTCGCCGTTGCTGCAGCCGCCTACAAGCTCTGGCTTCAACCCATTCTTGTTATACATGGCCTGGGTCGAGTAATTCAACCATTGGGCTCGACTGGTTGCTCCACCGTCCCCACCTTGGCCGCTTGCGAAAGCACGTATCCCCACTTTCTCCTTCCTTCTTGCTACAACTCCGCCCTTCTACACAGAAATCGTCCTTCACCCCCCCACGGGCGTCCTCTACCTTGCTTGCTCGTCCCCCGAGAGCCGCGCACACTGGACCCCCGCCCTGGCCCAGTTCAACGCGTCGGGCCCCGATGAGGACTACCTCGCAACTTACGATCCTAGCACGGGGGTCTTAAACCGCCTCCACTCCCCGTTACCGGGCCTCTCTGTTCACGGCCTGGATGTCGTGCCCTCGGCCGCGGATCCCTCCGAATTGTTCATCTACGCCGTCAACCACCGCAAGCCCGAGGACCGCCAGTCTGCCGCCACGATCGGAGCAGACTCGACTGTCGAAATATTCAAGACGACCATCGGGAGCACGGTGCTCACTCACCTCCACACGCTGCGCGACCCCGTCATCATCACCCCAAACGACGTCCTCGGCAATCCCGACGGCCAAAGCCTGTTCTTTACCAACGACCATTCCACAAAGACTGGCCTGGTACGTTCATTCTGCTGTCTCACGCAAACCATGCAGACTCGAGCTAGATTCGGCTCCTGTCGCTGGTAGGACTCGAATGGGGCTCGGTGGGCTATTGCGACGTCAAAGCAGGTGCTCGATACCTTTCAGTTGGCGCGTCATGCTATATTCATCTGCCTCCTCAGGCTGCAAATTCGCCATACGAAACATGAACGGCGCTAATGGGATCGCGCGCGGTCCGAATAATGACACCATATTCGTGTCCAACTCCATTGGGAGCGGCATCAGCGTCCTCGAACGGCAAAGCGACAATGCCCTCCTCAAAACACATTCTATACCAACTGGTGGGAGCCGCGTCCACGCCGTGCACATCGATCTCACCCGGCCTGGATAACCTCATGCTTGACACAGACGGTGTATTGTGGGCAGCAGGTAAAGATTCTCGGCGGGTACGCGCTCTCTCTGATGCATAGCACCCAGGGATTCCCTCTACGCTCGCCATCGCAAAGCACATAGCCAATCCTTCGTTGCGCGCACCGTCATCCGCGCATTCGGTTGCACGCAACACGGGACCGGGCTCTTTTTACGGCGACAAGTTCAAAGTGACCAAGGCAAGCCCTTGACCATTGGAGACAAACGCGCTGCCATGCTTTCCAGGTTTTCGAGGACGATGGCACTCTCGCTTCGGGAACAACCAGCGTTGTACACGATGTGCAACGGCAGCGCCTGTTCTTGCACGGTGCGCACAAGCCACGGATATACATACATGATACTAATTCACTTGCAGGCATTGCTTCGCCGCATTTGACGGTATGCATATTGTAAGTTAAAGAAGGGTACATACATGGCGATTTCTGTATTCGTACACACGTATTGTCTTAGCAAACGCTGTTCAAAAACGCGCCGACTTTATCCCAGAACTTCTCAGTCTCGTCCACCATCGGTAAATGACCCGCGCCAGGAATTTCAACGTATTCGATGTTTGTGGCCGGCTTCGACGCATTCCACTGGTCGCGCAGCCCTTTCATTCCCGCCCCGACCTTGCCCCCGCCGTCCAATTCGCCCGCGACGAGGAGCGTCTTGACCTGCCCACCCGAATTCAACAGATCGACACCGTCGTCTGCGAGGGGCTTGATTAGGTCGTACGACATAAGAGCGCCGGCCCCAAGCTCAAAGCCAGGGATGCTCGTCGCCTCGATCATGCGCTTGATCGCTTCTGTGCGTGTACCGCGCTCTCCGTCTTTGCCGCACTTGGACGGCGCGGGGAACCAGCGGTCGGCTGTGACAGATGCGAGTGCAGCTATGCCGTCCGTCTTGGCGAGCGCGATCCGGCCCTGCCAGGCCTCGACGTTGCCCGGAGCGGTTCGCGGGCCGGTATCGCATGCGACGACGCTCGCGGTCAGGGAGGGGTGGAGCGCGGCAAAGGCGAGGGTCGCAGCGCCGCCCTGAGAGACACCAATGACGCTCTTAACCTTGCCGGCAGGGATCAGCGTGGTAATGAGGAGGGCAATGTCGTGGGCAAGGATGGGGATCGTACATGGAGCCGCCGTGGTGGATGAGCGGCCGTGGCCGCGCTGGGCGTGCACGAGAATGTTATACGTGCCCTTAAAGGGCCACGGCGTGGAGGTGGTGGGGGCCAGAACGGCGGGGATGAGCCAATCCCACATGCTCTCGTCGGTGAGAAGGGAATTGGCAAATACGATCCATGGGGCGTCGGGATGAGTTACGAGGGTGACCGCATGGAGGTGGTCGGAGTCAATGGGAACTTTGTGCTGCATGTGCGATTAGTATATGACAGACTGTGAGGGGAAGGGCCGTACCTCGGTACGGTCGACAGGCCATGGGACGGGATTGTCGGACATTCCGGCGACATCGAGCGAGATGAGGAAGCGCGAGACCATATTATAGGTTGCAACCACAGCGGCTGCCTCGACCAAGAGATCGTCGACGCTGGGGCCAACGAGCTGGAGCTGTTCCTGGAGCACAGAGGTGACATACGGGGGCACGCGCACGGCGGCAGTACTGTGGTCCGCAAATGCAAGAGCAGCCGCCTGGAGAGGCGAGAGAACATCCGGCGGAGGCAGGGACGATATATCACGGATTGCCCAGAGCTGGGTGGTACTAAGACCATGGTCGCGGGCGACGTGCTCGTGGTGGATCCATTCAAAGGCCGCGTGGTTGCGTGCGGCGACGCGAAGGATCATGAGCTCGCGTACGTCGCCTGGCAGCGCTCCCTTTGTGCGGATTGCGCCGAGCAGCGAGTTCCAGCCCTCTGCGACGGGGGGGACATGCAGCAGCGCCCCGTCGAGAGGGGTGAGCCCACGCGCGCCGCGCCGCTCACGAATGCGGTCGGCGATGGGAGACGCACCAGGCGGAGGGAATCTGCCAGGGATAAGGCGGGACATGAGAGAAGGAGGAGACACGGAACAGGGCTATTCCGCATCGTGACCAGCTGATAAGTTACTTGTACAGCATCCTTTACAAGACTAATGCACGCGACGCGACGCGCAGACTTGAAGGCGCGTCCAGACGCAGCAGCAGAGCAGAGTAAAGCAGCTTGAAGTTGCAGGAGCACAAGCGGGTAACACGGTCACGCCGGAATAAATCCGAGAATTAAATAGGTATTAGTCTACAGCAATTTACTAGATGCTGCTGGCGCAATCCTGCTCCTAATCAGCTTGATAATGTACAGCGGCAACGCACTGAGCGCTACAATTACAGCCACCTTCCACCCAAATCCAACCGTCACAACGAATGTGAGATCTGCGTCCAGTCAGTCGCGTCGCGTCCCACAGCACCGGAACACGCACCGAAATATTCTGGCAGGAACGCGATGCTGATCACGTAGAAGAACAGCGTTACAATCTCAGAGATCACCATGTATATATGCCTAGCAGTCAATCTTTTTTAAATGAATAGTCTTGCCAATGGAGAGAACGACATACCATGTAGTTATCTCGAGGGCCACCATGATGAGCTCGTTGAGAATTAAAGCAGTGAACGAGATCGACACGATGTGTAGGAATTCTGTCTCGAACAAGACGAGCGACATAATCATGATCGCGGCGCCTCAAGAAGACATTAGGAACAAGAACAGACGCGAGCACCGGGGCCAACCTTGGTAAACACTAATCATGAGCCACTGGAAGAACGTTTTGTACGACAGCGCTCGGCCCTGTCAAGTCTATCAATGTCGTCTCTTCGTGACCAAGCCCAAAATACTGACCTTGGTCGTCTCCTTATACAGCTCCGGGTATAAAATGGCCAAGTCCTCACTAACATCCCGATCTAAGACGAGCGAGAACACTGGTGCCATGGTGTAGATTGTCGCATATCCAACCATCAGCCAGCCCTGGTAAAGCGCGATGGGCGCAAAGAAAAATATGGCCGAGAACACGGCCTGCATAACGGAGATAATCAGCCCGCGGTGGATAACGAACTGCGCGAGCTTCGCCGAGCGCCGATACGAATTGCGGCCGTGCCATAGCAGTAGCTTTGTAAGGAAGCTGAACTGCGTAACGGAAAAGTCCGCCGCCAACGAAGCCTGCTTGCCTTCCTTTCCGACGATGCCCACCCCGACGTCCGCAGCCTGGATCATGCTGACATCGTTTCCACCGTCTCCGATGCAGCAGACCCGCTTCTTTGTATGCTTCCGTATGAGTCGGGCGACATCAGCCTTTTGGGTCGGGGAACAACGACAGGCTACAACGGCGGAAAGCTTGGTGGCGATTTCAATAAACTCGTTTTTGAAGAGGTCCAGACATAGCTGCAGGTTCGCTGTGAGCGATTTCTCGGCGACCCGAAGGACAACGCACCTGCAAAGACTCGCCGTCAATGACAAGACAACAGTCAAGTTTCGACTGTAGGAACTCCAGCTGGTTCCGCACTTCATCCGAGGTTTTCACTAAAGCGCCGGTTAAAACGCCACGCTGGGATACAGAAGGAAACACACACGTTTAGCAACCTCGTGAATATACTGATTCCGTGCGACGAGCTTGGTCGAAATTGCAATGCACCGTGCGGTCTCGATCTTGTCTCCCGTCAGCATCCAAATCTTTATTCCCGCGTTCCTCAGCAGTTCAAGCGTAGACTTGACATCGTCCTGCAGCTTATCCTCTACACCTGTCAGGCCGAGCAGCTCCAGATCATGTTCCAAGTATTCTGCGACGACCTGTGCCATCGCGTCGTTACGCCCTTCAAGCCGTATGCTCGCCGCATGATACCGCTCCTTGAAATCGGCGTACATCTGGGCAGAAACGCGCTTACGCGCCATGACGAGCGTGCGCAGCCCTTCACGCGCCATGTTCGCCGTCTCCTCCTCGAGCCAATCGTTGCGCTGCACAATGCGCGCCATGACAACGTCGGCGCCCTTCTGTAAAAACGTGATCTCGCCGCTTTGCGTGTCGCGCACAACAATTCCCATCCGCTTGGACTCCGACGTAAATGGAAAAAGCTCCAGCACGTCGAACGAAAGACGGGCACCGGATGGCGTCTGCAGTTCGATGCGTGTACGGTCCCGGAAAACGAGGGTAAGGCCGATTGACTGTGTCCAAGTGACGATAGCGACCTCGTCCGGAGAGGAGGCTTGATAGGTCACTGAGCCGTCGTCGTTTGTCACCGGAGTTACCTAGGCGTAAGTCAACACGGAGAACTGCTGAATAACATAAAACCGACGTTGTGGCATAGCGCGAGACTTAGCACAACATCCCGCACTCGCGAAGACATGTCTCTTCTTCCTCGAGTCGCAAGTTGTGCACCAGTCGCGAGCGACCCCGTCTTTTTATGACCTGGGATGAAAGCTTAGCTGGAAGGAAAAAATCCGGTAGGAGCCCCGCCTAACTCTTCTCTGCGCCAAATGCAACCGCTAGCTGATGCGCAACCTCATCCATAGAGTCAAAGCCATAGGACATTGTCCCCATGTGCAGCTTCCTCATCTCCATTTCTAGTGCGGCATGTCAACTTTAATCTGCGCGGACGGGCGAAGAATCAGCGCACCGTTCTGCGTAAGTGTGCCTGTTTTATCGCTCAGCAGATATTCAATGCGTCCGAGTTCCTCAGGAAGCGTGCTCGTCCGCACAATTGTTTCGGGAATCTCGTGGTCATTCATGATCTGATGCGCGTATACCGTTTTACCCATATCCAGGTTTACTCGTAGACTGGGTGGGTCGTTAGCGCATTTAAGGCAATCATTTCAAGCAGGTCGTACCTGATAGGGATGATCGAAGAGAAAAGGATGAGGAAGCGGACGATGTAAATGTACGCGGGCCCACGAAAACCGTTAAGTGCGACGAGCACGACGGAGAGCACGAAGGTAACTGCACACAATATCTACGTATAAAATGGTTAGTCCTGGCATGGCCTGAAACGTGATGTATACCTTCGCTAGATTGTTGATCTCGAGATCGAGCAGCCCAACCTTGGTCTCGGGGTGGCTTGTGTTCATCACCGCGCGCGTCTCGGCGCCGGTGTAAACCACAAGTCCGACGGCAGACCCAGCAGCGAGCACGGTATTGGACCAGAGGACGTTCTCAGCAGTTAGCGGTGCGACCGAAGGGATGTGATTTAGGGGAACAGACTCCATGCTCTGCATAGCCTGGGCTGGTGCCGGTGTGTTGAGCGTGAAAGTGCCGACGAATGTGTGGATATCCTTTATCGGGGCGTCGGCTGGGCAAAACGAAAGCAAGTCAGCGGGATTATGAGGAATCAGAGCACAACACTCGGACACACCGTAGACCTCTGCGTCGAGTGTGGTGAGCTGGCCCTCCTCGAGCTTCTGGCACTCCGGGACGGCGACGCGAAGCTTCCAGTCCGTCTCGCCATCGAGCTGATCTGTGCGGATGAAACACGTTCCGGCAGCGTCCGACGTGTGCAGAAGCACAAGGTCCGCGGGAACGCGCTGGTTCTTCTCGAGGCGAATGAGGTCGCCGACACGGAGCGAAGAGGAGGGCACCGCACGTGTACTGGCGTGTGCATCGATGTAGCTGTTGTCGAGTGCTGAGGAACGGTCCGTGACAGTGGGTGGGTCGAGAATAAGGTATTTCTGAGAGTTGGCCTCGCGGTCGCGCAGGTTGCGCTTGTAGTCGTCGAAGGCCTCCTTGCCCATGGTGACGCATAATACAAAGGCGAGGGGGGCAATGTACGTCATTATGAACCCGATTTTCAAAGCGGGAATAAATTGCGAAAGGGCGACGAGGAGGAAATAGAGATTGAAGAAGAACTTGAACTGCTCATAGAATACAATTGGCAGGAACGTGAATATGTTGTATTTCTGGTTGCGGACGATATTGGGGGGGTAACGCGACTGGAATTTTTCTGATACAGGTTAACAGAGGCCGGGAGGAGCGAGGTAACAAATGGCTGCGAACCTGGCGGTCGAAAGGGTATTGTTCTCGATAAATCTTTAGGTGCCTTTGGTCGGCCCTTGAGCAGCCCACCACGCTTTGATTGCTGGACAGAGGGTGAGCGGCGCACACGAGGAGAAGAAGGCCACGCACAGTCTCGATTTCAACCTCGAATCTGCGCTCCTGCTCCTCATACGCCTGCTCCTCCTCGTACGTCGAGTCGGCGGCAAGTAGCCCGGCCTCCTCCTCTGGGTCGTCGGTGTATCGGTCTTGCCGTCTACCGGCCTTCTTCATTAGGCGCGACGTCGAGGCGGAGGCGGCTGCGCGGACTGAGGCGCGCATATTGGGATGAGAGCTGGAGTCGGATGTATCGTCGTTGTTGGGTAGGGCGGTGTACTTGAGAGTGTTCAGTCGGATATCCGACATGAACTGAAGTCGGCAGAGTAGGATTCCTTGCCGCCGCCGAGGTGCGCAGCTATAAGTGTATGAGCGGTTCGACGCGTTCAGTTCACAAACAGCGTCAAGCAGCACTAATACATAACCCCGATTTCCAATACTGGCGCCCATCGACCGCGTACATCGCGGACAGCACAAAAAATAATATTGGACCTTGCAGCGAAACAACTCAGTGAAATATGTACACTTAGGGGACGTGGCGGCTCGAAATGACCGAAGACGCAATGGGACTAGCAGAATAATCGGAGGTCATTTCCTATATTCAGGAAATGGGAAATGCATCGCTGAGCGATGCTCGAATTCCTCTTCAAGGCGGAAATTATTAGCTCGTGGTCACAAGGAGTATCGGCCCAGATTTGCGAGTTTCTCAACTAGTTCATAAAGACAGGCATACGCATTGCATGGTGTGTAGCATACGAGGCATAAACGATGTGTTTATTTCTGTTCAACGGGCGTGAACACAAGAACCTTTCAATTGAACAAGGAGAACACGTACCAGAATAATACCATCGAACCGCTGCTTGAACCATGCCATCGTATCCTCCTTCTTGATACGGTGCTGGAAGCCAATGCGCGCCTTCTGCTGTCTCCGTCTAGCGACACGAGCACCCGGGCGGCCCATCACAACGAAGAAGTCCATCCCGAAGATACCAATGCCGGGGTCGTACCGTGCGCCGAGATCGATATGCTCTTGGATACCGAAGCCGAAGTTGCCCGTCTCCGAGAAGTTGCGGCGGCGGAGCTCATACTCCTTCACCTTGAGACCGCGCTCAAGGATTTCCTCGGCTTTGGGGCCGCGAATGGTGACATGGACGGCGATTTTCTCGTTACGACGGATACCGAACGTGCGCACAGTATAGCGGGCTTTTGAGGTGACGGGCGTCTGGCCGGTGAGCTGCTCCAGG
Organism: Mycena latifolia; assembly: GCA_029289555.1. Classification (NCBI taxonomy): domain Eukaryota; kingdom Fungi; phylum Basidiomycota; class Agaricomycetes; order Agaricales; family Mycenaceae; genus Mycena; species Mycena latifolia. The sequence continues at coordinate 2,240,509 of JARJLE010000002.1, forward strand.
ACCTTGGAAGCACGAGTGAGACGATCACCCGACTCGCCCACGGAAATGTCTGCACTGGGTCAACAGGGAGAAGGTCTCTCAAAAATTATTACGGACTGATGACGAGCTTGTCGATTTTGGGCTCCTTCATGGGGTTGGTGGGGGTGGTCTTCTGGTCGGCCTGTGGACATTGGTGAGCGCGAGTAGCAGAACACAACGTTGACCCTCACCATTTTTGAGGATGCGAGTTGCGCGGTTGGATGGTGGTGGTGAATGGGTGGCAGTGCTTACAGGCTGCATAGTTACACGTGACTCTCCGGCAAATGCCGGGTCCAGTCGACCAACAGCCAACAGTACATTGCTACTTCTGCTCAGTGCTATAGATCTCTTCTGAAGCGCTGAAGCTGGGAGCTTGGAGGCTTATAACGAACATCTGGCTGCCTCTTGCCCCTTGACCAGGTTTTCCTATGAGACTCTATGGTACCTATCGTCCAGCCTGGGCTACAACGCCGATCGCGCCCGGTCATATGTACTATACATACTGTAGAGACGAGCCGTCCAAAGCCAACCTTGACCTACTGTTTACTTGAACTGAATGGAGCTGAATCTGTGTAAAAGGAATTGTACAGCATTGACAAAATTCACAAAAAGCCTCCGCTGATGCCATCACGGCGGCAAATCTGACGCTGCTGCGACCAAGCTGCGACTTGGTTATAATCCCCTGTGCCCGCTGTGAAGTACCTTAATCGGGACACGACTGGTAGATGCTGCAATTCAATTTAGATCGACAGAAGCGGTTGGGTTACAGTACGTGAGATATCAGTTACAGGTACCGTCATCCACCGATCAATGCAATTGTCGCGTCACAAGCGACGGTCACGCTGCTTGGTCTCGAACATCTTGCCGAGCATCGCCCTTGTTGGCGACACAGACTCTAATGTCCCTCCCTGCCAATGTAAAGCTCTCCGTCCAGGGCCATTCGCGTCCTGGAGACACCCTACACTCGGTCCCCAAGCAGGCCATGGTCGTTCGCATGACGGCCGAGACACTCGATGCTCTCCAGGCTACTCCTCGCATGGAGTTCAGCTTTGGCTCTGAACCCGTCCGTTCCCCCATCTCCGTCTGCATCTGAACTCACCCCGTCCTTCAGGGTATATACATCGGCGATGCCTTCTTTCCCATGCGCGCACTCAAGGAGAATTCTCCACACGATCTGTATCTCCGCGCATCCTCTGCCACAAAGCCTATGGCTCCTCTCAAACTGTACGCCAATATCACCGGCAAGTTCACCGTAGAGCGCGACCTCGTAAAGGTCCAGGACAAGATACGGTCGACCACTCTCGGTGCGGAAAAGATACGAAAGGAGCGCGGCATAACCATGCTGGACGCTTCCGAACTTCCCGCCGCTCAGACTGGGAAGAAAAGGAAGGCGCCCACCGCCAATTCATCCATGTTCCGAAAACCTGTCCCTCAACCTCGCCCCTCTTCATCCACCCCCGTCCTATCCCCATTGCCCCCAGCTATCCGCACCGCCGTAATCAAAGCACTGGCAGTCAAGGAAAGATCCCTGGACGACCTTTTACGCTTGATGCCCAATGAGAATGACGCCGAAAAGCGAAAACGCCGATTGCTCGAGCTTCTCAGTCAGGTACGTTTCCTCCCTTATGTGTCGAATGCCTCCTTCAACTCTTTCTTTAGCTCGCTGAACAACCTAATGCTACGAAATCTCCTACTCAGTGGCGCCTCAAACCTGACACATGGGTCGAGGTTCGCCCGTACGAGTGGGCTGATTTAACGGAGCAGGAAAAGACGGCCATGGCGCGAACTGCTAGGCTCACATTCAATAACCTGAACATTCCTGAGAGCGATCCTGTGTGGGCGCACGTCGTCTATCGGAAAGGCGTAGAGACTTCGGTGATAGCTTCCGGATCAGGGCCCTCCAAAGCATCTGCTGCCAATCGAGCTGCCGCTAAGGCAGAGGCGCCCAAGCGTGGAGTGTCTTCGAAGGAAGCAAAGGAGAAAAAGTCGAAACCCAAGGCTGACCCTAAAGCCGAGATTCTCATGAGAGATGAGAGCAGGCCTGCGCCACGGGCTAGCAATACTGGCGCCAAAGGTAAAGAAGTGGATGATGCAACAAGCTCTTCTGCGACCAAGGCAGCAGCTTCCCGCAAAACACCTGGATCTGGCTTCAAAATATCCAAAGTCCCCAGCCCCGACAACCATAATCCTTCTCCCCCTCCGGCTCCTGTAGCCAATCCGGCTCCTCGAGGGAGACCTGTAGATGTTCGTACGAATAGAGAGCCTCCACGGGCGTCGTTGCCTGCCAAACCCGCCCCGCCGATCGCACCACCTGCACAAGACAAGAAGGCAGGAACGCTTCGAATCAAGAAGGTACCGAAAGATGCCGCCCCAGCCTCGGACAAGGAAAAAGAGCGAGACGTCGAGGGCGCAGGGAAAGATCTACTGAAGCGCAAAAAACCATCTCAGGACATGGGCGATTCCGACGTTCTATCTGGTTCAGCCCCGAAGAGACGCAGAACAGACGGGGTCGTTCCTCCACCTGCGAGAGATCTTTCCCTCCCCAAGAAACCAGACACTAGTTTGGCACCAGCATCGCGCTCCCTGCCAGTAACCAAGAAGGAGCCATCTCCTTTACCTCGCCAATCACAAAAGTCCAAGAGCGAAGGGTCTTCGCTGCCTCCGCAGCCACGATCTTCGTTGTCGAACCGTCCTACTGCAGGTTCAGCCTCGTCATCTAACCATACCGAACCGCATTCGAGCAGCAAAAATTCCAACCACCATCGGGCGTCTTCTTCTACTTCGAAACGTCGCGACCGACGATCTCCTATTTACACCTCTTCAGAAGACGAAGGCGAGATTCGTGCCTCCGCCCGACACGAACCGATTCCCCCCCTCCCGACTCCTCCGGCCACAACAGGACACTCGTCAAATCGCTCTCGAGGGCAGCCATCGGCGGTTAGCCGACCTCTCCCCGCAGACCGTGATGGCCTCCGCGCGCGATACACTGCGACTTATCTCAAATACCTGCACACTTATCACCAGCTCTTTGCCCAGCAGAGCAAATTGGAAAGTCTTCTCAACGGTAGAGACGGAAGCACGATCTCCGATTCGGATGGAGATGTCGAAGTGTTGAGTACCGAGGATACCATGAAGCTGAAGGCTGAACACAAGCGATGGGAACGGGAGTTGGAGAATATCCGCGGCTTGTTTACCACGGCAGAGAGAAGCGAATCAAAATCCGACTGAGGTTACCCATTAATGCAAAGATTCAAATGTAGACATTGTAAACATGGCGTGAATGTACCAAATCGATCATATAGTCTTCAGTGTCAGCCACCGGCCTTCTTTGCCCAGCCATGTCTCCTGGCCGCCACCACACTGGTCACCCAAAGAATATGGCCATTCTCATCCATGCACAATCGAGTTCGAACGATTTGCAGGCGGACCCATCAAATCCGGCATTCGACAGCCCAGAACGTCGCACCGAAGGTGCACTTGACATAGACGACACAACCGCGACCATGATTTATCCACCCGTTCCTTCCACTGCCACCATCCTTCGCGCAAGCCAGGTCGCCCTTCCACCAGAACCCACCACGACGATTGCTGGCCCCACTCCCCCAACACGGATATCAAATAGGGAACTCGCTTTCGTTATAACCGCGGCGCTCTTCGGGCTGGGGGTGCTGCTGATGGGGGCAGGCATTGCACATCTGATGCGTAGGAGAGGACGTGGACGGTTGTCGACCCCCCGAAGCGCAGACATCCAGGAACGAGGCCTCGATATGGCAAGGGATTTCGACGATTCATCGTGGGGCACAAAGGGCAACAGGTTCCAGGAAGCCGAAGCGCCTTGTTCGCCAACTGCATCGACCTTCACGCCGTGGCTTTCCCATCCAGACGTCGCCTTCGCATACACGGAGGATCGTCCAACGCCAAGCACGGAATTGACAGCCATCCTTGAGCAATTCGAGCAGCGTCTCTACCAGGAAGAAACGGACATTGCACTCGCCTTGCACATCGCTTTTGGAGACGAGTCGTGCCCCGGCCCCGGCCCTTGCGCACCCTTCTTTGCGGGATCCGAAGACGACGTGAACACGATGTTGTCGCTTCAAGCCGGGATGGAGAGCGTCGGAAAACGTTCGGGTGGGATCAGAAACCGGGCGAGACAGGGCTCGGACGCCTCTGCTTCGTCCCAATCAACGACCGTCACCGTCGAGGGCTTTTCGTCACATAGCTCCTCCGCATCGTCACTCACGTCAATGGACAGCACGATGAGCGACATCGAGGAGAGTGCAGAGGAGGCAGAGGCAGATGTGGTGTACGAGGTGAAGCGGGCGCAGACGCACAGCATGGAGATCCAGAAGGGAAAACTGATAACGTGGCAGCCGGGCGGGGTGCGGCTTATGGTGACGGGACCGAGTACAACGACCCTAGGAAGTGCCAGCAGCAGCCTTTCGGTGGACCTGGATGAGTTTCCGTTGCCGCCGTAGTGGACGTTGAGTAGACGTGTTGTATCGTTGTATCGTTAGCCAATGTATCATAGCTTCGGCGGCCGTTCCATCTCTCTCTCGCGCGCTGGGTCAAACTTGAAGCATTAGGCGCTGGACGCGTTATATTCGTCAGTCATGACCACGTGTGTGTGACTGATCGTGTCAACTGCTACCGGCGATCAGCAGCAAACGCTATTGTGTCCAGGTAGGTCCATAGCCACTCTGCTCTCCCCCTCATCATGTCCCTCATACTCTACGTCCTCTCTCCCTTTGTAGCCGTGCTGCTCTATGTAGTCTACCGGGTCCTCGTTCTCCCCCGTTTCAACCCTCTTCGCAACTTGCCCGGCCCACCCATCCCAGCATGGTTCGGCAACCATCTGCGGCATGTGCTCGAGTTCGTCCTATCCTCGCCTCACGAACCTGTCCTCACATTCCCTCAGCCCTACTGTTTCATCCAAGGTGTACGAAATCCTCGTTAAACGATATGGGCGGTCGGTTAGGATTCGTGGTCTCGGTCCCGTGCGTCTCCTTCTCCAACCTTTTTTACCAGCTAATCTCTCCTAGTGGGACGAGCGTTTGCTCACCCTGGATCCCGTCTCACTCTCGCACATAGTGAAAAACACGGCCATATACGAGAAGCCTTGGCAGTCGCGCAGACTCATAACAAGTCTGATAGGCTGTGGCATGCTGTCTGCAGAGGGCCAAGTACACAAGCGCCAGCGGCGCGTGGCTCTTCCGGCCTTTTCTGGCCAAAATATGCGCAGCTTGATCGACATTGCATTCACGAAGGGCATGCAGCTTAAAGACGCATGGATGGACATGCTTCCTCCTGAAGCGGACACAACCTCCCCCGCCACAATCAACGTTGGCGTGTTCCTGAGTCGAGTAACATTCGACGTCATGGGATTAGCAGGTCAATCGCGTCTGGTCGCTGTCCCCTCCAACTAACGCTCCTGTACAGGCTTCGATTACAACTTCAACTCCATTCAGGATGAATCCAATGAGCTCTTTGTTGCATATAAAGATATGTTTGAAGTGGCCATTTCTCAGGGTAGCTCATTTCGCACCCTTCTCTCCATATACCTGCCCTTTGTCAATAAACTCTTCGTGAGTCGAGTTAATTTGCCCTTCATTATGCTTCCATCCTGAGTTTTCCCAGCCCGACGATACCGTTCGGACCGTGCAGCGGTGCCAGGAGGTGATTCATCGCGTTGCAGGTCAGCTAATTCAAGACAAAAAGCTGAAGATCGCGGAGGGCGAGAAGAGCGGAGACCTGTATGAGGGGAAAGACCTTTTGACATTGCTTTGTATGTGGAGCTTCCCATTCTGATCCTTCGTTGCCTCAATGGTCGTGATAGTGAAATCAAATGCAGCGACAGACCTACCGCCTGAACACAGAATATCCGACGACGACATTTTGAACAATATAAACACTTTCATGTTTGCAGGATCAGACACTTCGTCACTCTCCATGACGTGGACACTACTCCTTCTCGCCCAGAATCCCGATATTCAGGACCGGCTCCGGACTGAGCTCCTCTCCATCGCTCCCGAATTTCCCCGTACCTTGTCGGATTTATCTGAGGACGAAATCCAATCACTTCACACGGCGCTCTCGGGTCTACCGTTATTGCACAACGTAACTCGCGAATCTTTGCGGTTAATTCCTCCCCTACATTCTACTCTCCGGGTAGCAACACAAGACGATGAGATTCCGACGTTGTATCCGGTACATAACCGAGACGGGACCGTGAACGAGGAAAAGCGGAGCTTCACTGTTCCGAAAGGCACATTCATACATGTGTCGATGGAAGCCTTCAATGTGGACAAGTCCATCTGGGGCGACGATGCCTGGGATTTCAAGTACGTGTTTGGAATGTTGTTCCCGTCCGCCACGTCTTATTCGTTTAGTCCGGATCGATGGGACAATCTTCCGGAAGCCGTTCAGCATTATCCATGGCATTTTTCGAATATATTGAGTTTCTCGGCGGGGCCTCGGGCAAGTTATCGGTTCTTTAAAATTCAACCAACTGGCTGATTTTATCGTAGGCGTGCCCTGGACTCCGATTCGCCTTGATCGAGATCAAGACCTTGTACTACATACTTTTAACCAATTTTGTGTTCCGGGAATCTGAAACGAAAGTTACCAAACACAACGTGTAAGCACTTGGACATTTGGTGTGCTCGAACGTGCTGTTGACATTATTCAGGGTCTTGACGCGGCCATACGTGACTGGCAAATTCAAGGACGGTACACAATGCCCCTTGCTAGTTTCTCGTTTCATTACTCCACATTAAAATTTCCCTCACTTCGAATTCGTTCTGTATCTACTGGTGTACTGTTCGTCAAATTCTATGCCCAAATGTAGAGCAAAACGCGAAAAGGCCCTGTCCTGTACAATTTTGCTCATGTTCCAACGGTCAGGCTCCGGCAGACATTGCATCGTTCATAAGCTCGCACACGCCATTGATAGAGGAAAAATAATAATCAAAAAAAGTACAATCTATGCATTTATCCAGGACCAGCCGTTATCCAGTATGGCTACATAACGAGAAGAAAAAGACAGATAAGAAAAATAGTTTTTCAAAAAACAGCTAACAGTGACCCTTCTTCCCTGTCAAGCCCTTGCTCCATCCGATAATCCCGCTGCTCGCCCTCGAAAGCAATCTCTTGACACGGTCGCGATGCACCCGCGCCGCGGACTCGCGCTGCACGGCTTTCTCGGGTGTCAAGTCGATGAAAGATTTGGGGTTGCTCGCCCTCCCGCGAGGGAAATTGGAGGGTTGGCTCAGCGCTGGCCGGTGCGTGAACGAGGGACCAAGCGCAGGATGTCCAGCGTCTGGGAGCCCAAGGCCCATCAGCGGAACGGAAAGATTGGGGCGGTGGTGGGGCTTTTGCCTGCCTGCGCTGGCGAGCGAAGGAGGGTGCGGAGGCCGAGCGTCGCCGATCGGATTTTCCTGGAACCGAAGGGAGCGCACGGGGAGCGGCGGCGCGTCTTCCAGTTTCGGGGTAGGCGGGGATGCCATGCTCGCGGCTCGGCGCAGCACACGCACCGGCGCCGGCGGCAGGGGAGACCGCCTCGGGCAGAGCGGCGCGACAGTGTACACGTTGTCGTCGTCCAACTGGAGCCAGCTTTGCCTGCGCGATGCCTGTATCAATGCCTCGCCTTGCAGCTCCAGAGCGCAATCCATGGGCGCATTGTTCCTGGCGCCGAGGCCTGCCTCGACGCCGCACTCTGGCGACTCTGCGTCCCAAGAGAAATCAGACAGCTCCTGCTCAGAGGCCTGGGTGCGAAGGGAGAGGAGCGGGCTGTTGTGAGCGGGGCGGGCCTTTACATGCGTCCCCCAGCGCTTCCTGAGAAACTCCCGCACGGCGTTCGTTTCTTCCGGAGTGAACAACGGTGAGCTCTGCATTCGGCGCAGCGCAGGGCTGGTGGGGGGCTGAGGAAACTCGAGGTCGATGTCCTGGTAGAATGATGATGCATCGGACACTGTCTCGGCATAGGTGGCTTGTGGCGTGGATCCGGCACTGCTAGAATTTTCGTGGTGGTACATCAAGGGCGGCGGCGGGGGCAGGGGGACCTCGTGGATGGGAAGAGCGCGACCAAGGCCAAAGTCGGTGCAGTACCGGCGAGCTTTACGAGGGTCCACAGGGGGGTGCCTCAACTCTGGAGGAGACGGCTTAGGAGGGGGTCTGCATTGGTACCTGATCGAGGCAGCATCCGCGCCGTCCGAGTGGTGGTAATAGGGCAATAGGGTGTTCTTGGCGAACTCGGGGGAGCGGGACGGTAATATATGATCACTGAGGACGGGTTAGCAAAGATGCGCGGCGCAGACTGGGGAAGTAGACCTTGGCAGCGAGGAGGGCAAGATGCAGACAACGCGGCGGCGAGCGCGCGAGGCCGGCGAGGGTCGCGACATGGGCGGGCGGGCAAGCGACGTGGAGGCGAGGACGCAGAGGCACTCACAGAAGCTCAACCGACGCGAGCGGCAATGACGAAAACGGCAATCGAGTTACCAAAACAGGTATTTTATTGATCAAACAACAAACACGACACAAGACGACACTATTAGTACGCCTTCTTCGCTGACAACTGCAGGTGCGCGCTGTGTTCATCGTAAGGCAGCTTGGACACGGGGATTTCGCGCCACAGATCCGGTGTGAGGAACGCGTAGGTTTTGGTGATCTGGAGACGAGGAATGAGTAAAGACACGCGCACGCGCACGAGGGACGGAGACGACGTACCGCTGCAAAGGTGGCTTTCAGGAAGTTGCCCATGGTCGCGGTGGAGCCCTTGGACTGGGTGTAGACGTCCTCGACACCGGCGAGCTGCAGCAGACGCTTGGACGCGGGGGCGGCGACGATGCCGGTTCCCCGGGGTGCCGGGATGAGGCGACACATGACGGAGCCGACCTTGCCGCTGACCTTTGAGGGGACGGTATGGGGCTCACCGAGGGCGGCACCCCAGTAACCTCTGCGGACGGGGATGACGGAGAGTTTTGCGAGGATGATGGCGCCGCGGATGGCGGTTGCGACCTCCTTTGCGCACTTCACACCGAGGCCGACGTGGCCCTCAAAGTCGCCGATTGCCACAAAGGCCTTGAAGCGGGTGCGCTGGCCGGCCTGGGTCTGCTTCTGCACGGGCATGATCTTCATGACCTCGTCCTTGAGCTTGGGGAGGAAGAAGTCGATGATCTGGTACTCCTTGACGGGGAGCGAGAAGAGGTAGATCTCCTCCATGGACTTGATTTTGCCGTCCTTGACGAGACGGCCGAGCTTGGTGACGGGGACCCACTCCTTCTCCTCGTCCTTGCGGCCCCCGCGACGGGGCCCTCTGCGGCCCCTGCCCCTGTCGCGCCCGCGCCCGAATCCACCACGCCCTCGAGCTGAGTCGGCCATATTCTGCGAGAAAAGTTCTGCAAAAGATGGTCAGCGACATCCACGAGTTGGGGCTGCATCCAGCTCAGAGCGAGCGCAAACGACGCAGGAAACGCATGAGTGCGTCGAGAGGACATGGGCATGGCATGGACGTACGTTGTTAGTGTCGGAGGGGAAAAAGGGAGCCGGCGACGGAGGGCGTTGAACTCGAAAAGTGAAAACGAGAGCGAAAATTCTGATGGCAATGCTTACTCATCACTACCGCTAATCTCCAAGGCCGTAAATCTAGTACAAGAGCTACAAGCCGTTTCTTTTTTTCTAAAGGCTGGAACACGATATATATATGGATAACGACGCTAAGGAGTTGGCCCAAGAAATCGTAAAAGCAGTTGCATTTTGTACGGATTTTTAGAAACGTAAGGAGCTCGGACTGCGGTTGAGCACTGAGATGCATTCGCAGACATACAAAATGCCTTTGGAGCCATAGACCACCATTAGTCCAATGCGAGCTTTGTCCAAGGCTTTGTCTCGGAGTTTGCAATTGGATTGGCAATCTTGAAATGCGGCAGTGCCGGCTTTGTCATCCCCGCTTCATCTCTGCTATCCACCACCACCACCGTCGACCAGCACCCTCAGTCCTCTTCAAGTTGGCAGTTCATGTCTTTGTCCAAAATGTCAAATTTTATAAAACAAAAGTCTAGTCTTGGCCCCACGTATGTCCCCCCCCGCCCTATCTCGATGCCTTCTCTTCTCACCGCCCTCCAGCAACGGCCGTCAAACCGTTGGGGATGGGGCTGCTCTCTCTTTCGACACCGAGCCCAGTGTGCTTGCCGTGTGCCACCTCCAGGGCACCGATGACATGTACTATTATTCTACTACCTTCTCTGGCGGGCCCGGGGTAAGTGTCTTGCCCGCTCCATCCGCCACATCCCGCCCTGACCCCTCCGCCCAGTGGCGGTTTTGACGTTCCTAAACCCAAATGCCCTCCCGATAGAGGGTCGTCGGACTGTGTGACAGGCAGTCCGGCGTCTATTTCCCCCGCCTCCAATTCGCCATATCTTCCTAACTACTATCATCCCTCAATCACTCCTTCCAATCCCCGCCCCATTCCCCCCTCCCGCACCTCTTCCGGCGCAAGCAACTCAGATCTCGCCACTCCCCCGCTCACCCCCGACAGCGGCAGCGACTTTGGCGGCTCTCCCGCCGTCAGCCCCAAGAACCAAAAGGATGCCCTCGACTTCCTCCTTACCATCTTCCCCCGCCACGGCGTCGGGGCCCTCGCTTACAGCAAGAGCGTCGCCATCTCTGCGCCCCACATGGGTGCCGCATTTGACGGCGTGGTCCTCCAGCTCCCCGGAAAACCCAAAACCTTGTACGTCGACGGAAAGAGCGCCCAGTCAGTCAGCATCAGAGAGAGGTGTGTCCCCCCATCATTCTTCTCCCGCTTCATTCTCCTCATTTCGTAACAGCATTGTCGCCCTTTTGGATCTGGCGGACGAGAGCCTCGAGTGTTCTGCCCTCGTCATCGTGCTCGAGAGATCTTCTCCCTCGCTGGGCAAGATTCTCCACTCAATGATGTACGTCGGCGGCACCGTCGTCACAAAGCCCCCCTTTGAGGTCGACCCCGCGTTCGTCCTCGTCGGATTGGAGATCTAGGTCGTAGCTGTGTGGGATCCCCGAACTTGTGTAATTACTACTGATATTCTCTTCCCATGTCCGACATACTTGATATTTATGCACCGCTTTTGGAGGCGATGTTATTGCACAGTAACAGCAAGTCAACTGCACAACAACAGCACTTGAATATAAATTCGCTTCTTTCTTCACCCCAAAGTCCAACCTCGTTATGAAATCCCCCGCCGCAGAGGACGAAAAGACACTCGATGCTCAGTCCGTTTTTTCTGACCGCACCTTGTGTGCCAGTCCAGAACCAGCCGTCAATGTTCCCCGCGTCCTTCCCGCGCAAACTCGTCCTGCTCCCGAACAGGCTCTGCGCGTCAAGACAAGGACCATGTCGGCAGTAGCTTTAGTTCTGTGGAGCATTGACCTGTCTCTGTCTCTCGTCGAGCATTTCCGTAAGTAATCATTTCCTCGTTCCTACCTTGGACCCACAGCGACAGGAATGGTCAATATGCACAGCTCGGGCTTCCAATCACGGCTCCTGCTGGTGTGGTCGGTGTGCAGTGGTCTCTTTGTCGTAATCACGGCGGCTGTATTCATCTCGACGCTATTGCGCCGACCGCACCGACCCTTTCTCAACTTTTTACGAGGATTCGCGATCGTGAGTCGGTGTCCGTGAATTTTTTGGCGCTGCTTATAGTATGGCTAGTTCATGTCCCTCACCGGCAGCGTCGTAGGCTTTGGACTTATGTTCCCCGTCATCGCAGAATGGTGCGTTGTCCGACCCGAATGATCGCGCCCGTCTTATTTTATCTCTAGTTCCATCGGCGAATGTTCAAGGAAGGAACGCGTCATGCGCCTCTGGTTGTGCTTGGTAAATCCAACGATGTCCCATCTGCACATCGACTGATCTGGTTTGATGTAGGGTGTGCCCGTCACGTCGGTTTGGACATGGTTGTGGATCCCCACGATCCGTAGTTTTTTACCAGAGCTTGACCAGTAGCTGTAAAACGACCTTAATTATATATTTAAGCGACGCGTTGTTTGCCGGCGCGGACGATTCCAAACAACCTACTTCGTTTCAACCATGTCGCTTGTCAAATTCTTCACGGCGTTGGTGAATATTCTGTGTGGTGGTTCAGACTCGGCACCCGGTGGAGGCCAGACACAGCAGTCGCAGCCCCCGCACGGCCCGCAAGCCGCCCAACACCAGCAACAGCATCAGGAGTATCCTCCTCCTCACAAGCCCCCCCAAAAGCCCCACTCTCCCCCACAGCACAGACCGGAACACCCGGGGCATCACATCTCGGTTCGTGGGTTTTGTTGGTCCTCAAGTCGCGACTGCAAAGCGCCCCGCAGGATCCCAACCAGGTGAACCAACACGATGCACATTACATGCGCCTTCGTGCGCAGGCCAACGAGGAAGGGGATGCAATGGCAAAGTGCTTTGCTGAAAGCCACGAAGCCTATGCCCGGGGAGACGGTGCTGGCGCAAAACAATTGTCAAATCAAGGCAAGGAGCACCAGGTAAGTCGGGGGAAGATGTATTCGTCGGCTGGAAATACCCACAGCGGACGCGTTAGCGCAAGATGAACAGTCTGAATAAGGAAGCAAGCAACTGGATTTATATCGGTTGGTTCAGTCTTGTTCTGGGTAATTATTCTCATGAACTCGGGTTGCGACAGAAAACAACAAGGTATGCATTTCGATCGACTCATTGAATGGCCCCCTTTAACGCCTCACCAGGACTCGAAACCAGGAGAAATAGATCTCCATGGGCTCTACGTCAAGGAGGCTATTGAGCACACTGACCAGGCGTTACAGGAGGCAAAGCAAAGAGGGGACTCTGAGCTCCACCTGATCGTGGGTGCGTGTAAACGGCCACCTCCTGGCGATTATTAGGACCAACTATCACGCAGGCAAGGGCCTGCATTCGCCCGGCGGCGCGGCCAAGATTAAACCCGCCATTGAGGAACTGTGCGTCCAGGGCTCCCGCTTCCGCAGTCATGCTCACGTTTTACGCGCTGCAGAATGCAAAAGTAGGTAACGAGGTCCCGTGCTCGATGAATATTGACCTCTCTTCTGCAGGCACCAGCTGTCGGCTGAGCTTGACCCCCATAATGCGGGGGTCCTGGTAGTGCAAATGGGCGCGAGACAGGGCGGCGTGGGCCCAGATGAGATTGCACGGCGGCTGGATAGAGACGACCAGGGATGCACGATTATGTAGAGTAACAGAGAAAAACGGACTTGGTTACCCGGCGCCGTTACGTCACGGCGTCACACGTTACCACTTTGCTTCTCGCGGCCATGTTACCGCTTTCACTCATTTTTCTTTCCTGCTTTGCACTCGTCAATGCTGGCAGCGCCAACAAGGGCGACAATTGCACTCAAGGTGACAGCCGTCTCCAAACCGGCACTTACCAGTTTTTCGATGACTGCAATTCCGTCACTTATTGCGCTGCAAACAACACCTGCCTTCTCAAGGGCTGTAGAAAGGACGACTTCCCCTTTGGATACGCCCAGGGCTCCCATCTTCCCGACAAATGCGACCCCGGCCAGTTCTGTCCCGACGAGGCGGATGCGTGCCAGCCAGTGCTGAGGGTAGACAGCCCATGCCAACTCAATCGCGATGGTACGCCTTATCCTACCTTCGCTTTACATCCCACTCACGTCGTTGCTTCCAGATGAGTGCGAGGCCCCTCCCAATTTCCTAGAACTCAGGGATACCACCAATCGTGGACTCAACTACAACGGTTCAGTGTGTCTGAACAATGTGTGCATGTATGTACACCCTTTTATCGTCGTCCCGGTGTCTGACATGCTACCCCAGGTGGGCAAACAAAACCGCTGGCGACAGCTGCACTGTGGAAAACACCGCGTACATTGCGTACGGCCCGAGCGGAGAATTTATCGACATCGTCTCACGGTAAGCTGTCTTCGCCGGGAGGGCAGCAGACACTCACCTCTGCGCAGCGGCAACTGCGTCGTGGGCTTGTATTGCGATGCGGCGACGAAACAGTGCATTGCGGAGAAGGCCCTCGGAGAAGCCTGTACGGCCGACAAGGAGTGGGTGCTGTGATCGGTATTTGAACGGACCTTGACACCGACTGTTTCACAGGTGTAGCTCCTGGAACTGCCTTAGCAGCGGCACCTGCGGCCCCGACACTTCTACGCCGAACCATGTCGGCACAGCGGTGTATGTGGGCGTAGCGATTGGTATTTTCGGCGGTCTGTGCTTCGTACTCGACTGTGCAGCGTGTCCTCAACGACAACTCTTCAGGCATATTTGGGACGCTCTTGGGACTGTTCCTGCTCCACCGCCGCCAGCGCGACCAGGAGCGCGAGAAGCGAATGCAGTACTGGCGGGAACAGGTGCGTCGCGCGGTGTGTTCGGGGTATGTGCGGTCTGACGGACTGTGTACAGAATGCGTTCCATCAAAATCTCTTGCAAATGCGGCAAACTGCTCGTGCGTCCATTCTTTCGCCCGGAAACGGGAATAGTCCCCGCAGTACTATGTACGGTCGTGACGGAATGCCTTCAGACGAAGCGCCGATTCTGCAGCACGCTCAGGCTGCCCCCAAGGGCTCGGGCCTGCGCCACTACATGGGCGACGATAGTTCGGAATACGACGAGGGGATGATGATGCAGCCGAGCAAGCGGGACGACGGACGGTTCTGACGGATGGAGCGATACTCTAGTAGATTTTATACCACGGACAAGCCCCGTCTTGTATTTAATAATGAGCGTTGGTCGAGTATTTACAGTTTACTGCACGCTTTGCGCAGCTGCTATGGCAATCCCAAAATACTGACGTCGATGTCACGTTTTCTGGGAGCTCACTCCCATGCCCGACGACGACCAAGTCGCGCCACGTCCCCCGCCCTCCCCGTCCTCTTCGCCCCTACCCCCGTCTCCTCAGAACGAGCAGGATCTTGCCGGCGCACACCAGTGGTCCGACGACGAGGCCGAGCATCTTGATCCATCCAACAAGGGCAAGGCTCGCCAGCTCTACCCCGACGACGACGACCCCGAATATCCCCCAGTCAACGACGATGAAGCAGAAACGCGTCGCATCGAGGAGGTATTCCGCCCCATGGCTCCTCTCTACGCCAATACTAATTCACATTTTTCATTGCAGAATCTCAAGCGCTGGGAGGTCGCAGAGCGAATGAAGCGGAAAGCCGCGAGAGAATCTACCCTCGAGCCCCAGGCGCCTTCCCTTCTCACAAACGTAACCCGACGCGCGAGCCTATTGTGGCCGGGCAGAAAATCGCAGAACCCGCACAATATTAACCCAAGCCTCGGCGCACACACCGCACTCAATTCGCAAGACTCGGTCGACATCGTGCCGCTCGACGACATCGCGACCCCCACGCCCTCGCCCACACACTCGGAACCCTCGAACCCGTTCGCCAACCCGGATCCATTCAGTGATGCCGAAGCGGTCATGAGCCCGTCCGCGGACCCACCGCCGCCGACGCCCCAGATAGAGAAGGATGATGCGATAGCTATGACCACGCCCCGCCGCCCCGCGCTCCTGACTGCCTCGTCGTCAATCCGCCGCCCCCCGACACCCAAGCCGCTTGGGCTCCCTCCACCGCGCGCGCCGCCGCCGCCCCTGCCGCAGAATACACCCCCGCCGGTACCGGTTCCAGACGACGACGAGGAGCCCAAGACACGGTGGTGGCATGATTGGCTGTGCGGCTTTGGCGAGGGCCCGGACCGGGGTGGAGATAGCCAGGTACTGTTGTTCTCGCTCTCCACGTTCCTACTTACTGATGAACCTTGCTTAAAGGCGGGGCGGACGAATCCTTTCGAGTGACTGACTTGGATGACATGTACCATATCGCTTTCGTGGACATTATTACACTTACTAGCCAATATTATAGAATTGCCCGTGTTCGGGGAAATTCATACCCACACTTTCAGCTTGGCTGAGGTCAACAACGCCAGTCCATAATACTAGGGCGCAATGGCATTAAATTAAAGATTTACTCTAACATCCAGTATCTAGTTTGTCTTGACCTTGGCACCCGACCGTTGTTTAGCAGGCACTGGGGGTTTCGAGGATTTAAGCGGCAAGGTCGCTGCAGCAACACGGAGCCCAAATAGCACGATCATGACTGCGGCCGACGCAACTTTGGCGTCGAGAGCGGACATCGGCTGAGGTTCGGAAGCAAACGAGGCGCGGAGGGGTAGAAAGGCAGGGTGTGCTGTGAGAACACTGTATGTGGATGCAACGAGACCACCCGCCCAGATGTCGAGAGTACTCCATAAACCCCATACACCGGTGCGCAAGGGTGGGGGCGTGGAGAATTGCCAGTTGGGGGTCCAGAGCGAGAAGGTGCCGCCGAGGAGACCACCTCCGGCGGATGCAGCGGCGCCGAGGATGAAGTGGAAGAGGGGGGACGCGACGAGGAGGGGGTTGACAGAGGGGATGGCGAGGAGGGAAATGGTGTGGAGGACGCTGTTTGCGCGTAGAAGCGCGTCGAGAGGGAAGAGAACTGCGTTTGTGAGGGCTGCATCTGGCTGGGTGCGGTTAGGAACGAGTGCAGAGGGACAGGGAGGCCAAACATACGATGGGAAGGTAGTAGAAGAGCGCAGTAAAGAGGAGATGGACTGCAGAATAGTTTATCCATGGACCGGGAGCATAGAGCTGAGGCGGGGGCAGCGAGAGCAGCCAGTGGGATGCAAGGGAGCCTCCCCAGCACTGTGGAGATTGGTATTTGCGGCGGAAGAGGAAGGAAAGTGAGTCACCATGAGAAGGAAGCCGAAGATATGGGCTCCCCACGAGAGACGGCTACTCGATGCGCGCATGTTGGTGTGGAAGACGAGAGAAATACGGGCAGCATGCAAGGTGGTTCCCCAGACATATGGAAAGAGGGTGCTGTGGACGGGGGTGCCCAGCGCTGCCAGGCCGGAGGTGATCATCGTGGCGGGAGGCAAGGAGGTCCCGGATTAGACTTATTCCGCGCCACAGCACCGGGTAAAATCATGTTGTGTTCCTACAACTTTGAAGCAGCGAGCAAATGGTTATGAGCCCGCTCGCATTTCTCAGAGTAAGCGATCAACGAATTATCGATTAATTATCAGTGTTATGATGCAAGTATGCAGAAACACGACATACTTAGACGCGTCCTCGTCGAGCCCGTCTTGGCCATCTTCCACTCTCCTTGCACGGTACCCACCTGCTGCATAGTCTTCCGTCCCGCAGACGCGGTTCGGGCCGCGTTCGCCGAGGCTAGCTCAAACTCAATCTTCTCTAATTTCCAACCACTTGGTCAACGTGCAGCGGCAATTACTCCAAGACCAAAGTCTGCCCTTCCACGCCGTTTGAGAACTTGCTCTTCCCTCAAGCGCGACGACCAGTGCCATAAGAATTAGAGTAAATAATGGCTGGACGAGTCTACCGGCAAAAATTTATACATAGGCCCACCACGAAGCTAAGCCCTTAGCCGCCGGTCCTCGGGCTCAACCGTTCGAGGTACGCGAAGACATTAACTGGCTTCTCCCGTGACCGAGGTTCAGCGACATCCGGAGTCCCGATCCCCCCTCCACGTTCGTCAACGCATGTTCGATAGGCGCATTTACCCAATAAATATCACATTATGCTCTTGTCTCGCTAATGGGCCTCCCGATGCCCTTCTCGGTGCCAGCGCTTTTCCTGGCCACTTGCCTGGCATTCTATGTCTTCCGTTCTGGTGTCCTGCGCCCGTATTTAAAATTCATCTGGCACTGCTTCATCCGTCCCATTGGGCTCGATGACCAGAAGGCCCGCTTAAATAAGGTCGCTCGAATCCTTTTCTATCCCCTTTCTTCCCGCCTTGAACGCGTATCTCCAGTTTTATCAAGGCCAGGCCGATGTGTATGATACAACCCGAAATGGGCTCTTGCGTGGTCGCAACACCATGTTGTCGCTCTCGGCAGCGCATCTCAAGACTCTTCGTACTGCGTCGCCCCACAAACGACTCGTGTGGATAGACATCGGCGGTGGCACTGGTACATCACCATGTCCTGCTGTTTCATTGCAGCGATCTTACCTCGATCTACTTGCAAGGACACAACATAGAGTTGATGGACAAGCACATGCCGATCTCGTCCTTCGATGCCGTCTACCTCGTTGATCTCTGTGAACCTTTACTCGACATCGCTCGCAAGCGATTTGCCAAGAGAGGATGGACCAATGTTACCGTTTTATGCCAGGACGCCAGTGAATTCAACCTGCCTGAATGGATGAACGGCAAAGAACCCAGAGGCAGCGTCGGCTTCGTTTCCCTCAGCTACTCTTTGTCAATGGCAAGTCTGGTCCTTGCGTCTTCTCCAGCTTCTAAACCAATGGCCCGCAGATACCTAGTTTTTACACCGTCTTGGACCGAATCGACCATGTTCTGTGCCCCCAGGAAGGCCTGCTCGCAGTTGTCGATTTCTATACCGCGGGGAAACAGCCCTCTTTGCATGAAAAGGCAATCGGTGGCGCGAGTAAAGAGTGCGGATGGCTTTCTCGATGGTTCTGGCAAATATGGTTCGATTTCGACCATGTACGTGTTTCTCTTCTTGTGTGTGGATAACCGTTGACGAGCTTCCGCGTAGGTTTCTCTAAGTCCGGCTAGACGCTCCTACCTAGAGTACAAATTTGGCACGGTCAGCAGCACAATAGCGTCGACCCTGATCCCCACAACTAACATTGGGATGTCTAGGTTAAAAGTTTCAACGGCAGGAACCGGTTCATTCTGCCGTTCATTGTTAGAATGTGTGTCGTTTTTGCTCGTTAACAAGGCCCGCATTCACGCCCGTTCAGCCCATATTATATCTGGCTCGGCCGCCCGCGGGCGTGCGACGTATCGCGCGCGTGTCATGCTTTCGAGGTTGAAGGCGGAAACATGATAGGAAACTGCTCTCCCGCGCCGTTGAAAGCCGTCAAGGAAGTTGAAGACCTCTTCGTCCCCTCTCTTCAGATCGGCGAGCCCATATTAGAGTTGAAGCAGCCGCCTGCAACGGCAATCGACATCACCCCTCCGTTTAGCTCATTCCATTATCACATCAATAGCGTGAGTGTTCTCTCATGTAGCATTCGACACTGAACTCAATCACGACCCCCCTAGTCTTGGCGCCTCCCATACTACGAGCATCCCGTCCACAAGGAATTTAGAACTTTTATATATTCTTTCACATGGGTGAGCTTCGTCCCTAATAGCCAATTCTTTTCTCTTACATCCAGCAGGAAGATCCGTACGAGGATATGAGGCACCTGCAATTGTCTTCAAATGATTCCATGTTTGTAATTACGAGCGCCGGCGACAATGCTCTTCATTATGCGGCTGTGTCGCGCCCACAACGTGTAGGCACACCAGTCTAGTCTCGGAATCCGAATTTGACATGATGCCCCAGATCCACTGCGTCGACATGAATCCCTGGTGAGTTATCCTGTAACGAAAAAGGGACGCAACTAAGTGAGATTGTCCAGCCAAGGCCATCTTATGGAACTTAAACTGGCCGCCATTCAATGCTTGGATTACGATGATTTCTTCGCATTGTTTGGAGAAGGCCGACACCCCAACTTTCGTGGCCTCCTGGACTCCAAAATCGCCCCCTACTTGTCGTCGAGCGCATATCAATTTTGGAGAATCAATGCTCAATCGTTCTCGTCTTCCTTCTATTTACGCGGGTACAGCGGATGGGCTTTGCGTCTTGCCAGCTATATCTTCCGCTTGGCGGGCGTCTCGAAAGATGTCGAGGCACTGTGCAACGCGGATACGCTCGAACAGCAGGAGGACATCTGGAGACGGAAACTCAGGCCCGTTCTTTTGAACCAACTCGTCGTGGCGTTGCTAAAGAACCCCGTCTTTTGCTGGAATGCGTTGGGGGTTCCACTCAACCAGCGCAAGATGCTTCTGGACGAGGGTACGCACATTCGCCGCGTGTCATGGTCATCAATTAACTTAACATCTAACCCCAGGAGGAGTGTATGAATTCATTCGGGACACTCTTGACCCACTTGCTTCGGCCTATTTGTTCAAGACCGGGAATTACTTTTATCTTTTGGTACGTCCAACATTCCATTCCCCGCTTTGGCCGGGCTGACTGAGGCTGCACAGGCGCTTCTCGGGCACTATACCCACTCTTCGTGCCCAGAGTATCTAACTCGATCTGGATTCGATACGCTGAAAGCCAATAATGGCCAAGCTTTGGACGCCTTCCGTCTTCACACGGATTCAATCGTCAAGTAAGCACTGCTCGCCATCACAAGTTTCGTCTCTGACCGTGCTCAAGCGTCCTGCGCGGCTTATCTGATGCGTCTCTGACCCGGGCGCTGATTATGGATCACCTCGATTGGTTTACACCCGGTTCCCCCGATATAGACGAGGAGGCGGCTGAGCTGCATCGGGTTCTCGCCACGGGAGGCTCTGTGTTTTGGCGTTCGGCAGCCCGCAAGCCCTGGTACAATGCCAACTTTGAACGCCAAGGGTTCAAGGTTACATCATTGGGCGTCAGGCAAGGGCCAGAGGCTGCTATTGATCGGGTGAACATGTGCGTCGTCTTGGTTGTTTTTAGCCTCCTTCATTATGTTGACCCCCCGTCAAGGTACGCCTCGTTCTGGCGGGCCGTGAAGATTTGAAATCAAGGTTTGAGATTTTCCTCAAGATACGTTACGAATTTGGTAGCAACACTATGTTCTGCCCAATCGACGGCGCCTTTCTCGGTTGTCCCTAGGGTTATAGCCTTTTTGTGTACTGTTACAAACTGTCGTTTTAGGCGTTGTAGTTCGGATAGAGTCAAATTGCGGGATGGGAGTGTTATGTGGACATTGAGCGATGTTGACAATGAGAGGGTAACTAGGCCGCCACTGCCTTGCGTGGCCGCCTGAGCATCCATGATTGCCGAGACCATCGCTATAGATGTCTGTTCAAGAACGTGCAAAGCGTCGGACGGTGCTTTTGCGGCCTATTACCTAAATGAATTAGCGGCGCGCATTACGCCAAGTTGGCACGCACCGCAAGGGTGCCTGAGTTGGGCGGCTTGACATTTCCGGTCAATATGGCCTGTGCAATCTCGCGGGCCGGAACGCCCTCTTCGGTCCATAAAACGGTAAAGAGGGGGGAGTCCCATCGAACCATGGACGACGGCTCTTCGAATCTGACGATAAGATTCTCGAGACTGGGGTAAATCAGTTGTAGGCCTGGAGACAGCACTGCCCGACGGACGTTTCCGATGCATACGCTCGCCCGTCGGTGCGCAATGCATTCCACTCGCGACACAGGTCGGGTGTTGCAACAACGTAAACCTAGGTATTCCGGGATGAGATGGCGACGGACGGGAGGCTCGCGCGCACAGTGCAAACTCTGAGTTTCATTTCGCGCGCAGCACAGTAGATCTGATAGCGAAAGCCTTTGATGTAATTGGGCGCATCAACGACCAGGACGGTATCTTGCGCCATAAGCCGCTGTATTGCGGTGAACAGAGCGCCACGGGCGGGTTTCTCAGAGCGGCTGTCGTCGTAGACGGTGGGAGAGAGGTTGAGGGACTCGTCGGACACAACTTTGACAGAGAGGTGGGGGGGAAGAAGGGGGGCGAGCTGGGCGGTGAGCTGGGCAACACGGGTTGATTTTCCTGAGGAGGGATAGCCTGTGAATGTAACGAGCGCCATTTGGTTGTGGTCAAGGAATGTTGTTAGATCAGTTGTTTGGACCCTCCTTTACTTATTCAGTCTCCCCGAATATTCGTATATCTTCTCTTCAAGCTTGGCCGCTCAGCGAGCAGCCCGTCACCCTCTTTTGTCTCCATGGCCACCCCCGCCGACCCTCCCCTCGACCTCGACGACCGCCTCTGTCCCGGTTGCAAGCGCTCCGCGGTAACAGAGCAGGGCGGTCTCGTAGTCGCCTTTGGGTCCGTCCCCTCCCTTCTCGCCCGCCAGCGCTAACCCCGTCTCCCAGCCAATCCTTCTTCCACGTTGACTGCTTCAAATGCGCAAAGTGTGGAGACCAGGTCACCGCAGACACAAATCTCCTCTTGCTCTCCGATGGTTCGCCCATCTGCGCAAACTGCTCGTACAGCTGCAACGTCTGCCACAACCCCATTCTCGATGAGGCCATTATGACCGGTGACGATTCGTACCATGCCCACTGCTTCAAGTGCAAAGTCTGCAAGAATCGCATCGACGAACTTGTCTTCGCAAAGACCAGCCAGGGCATCTATTGCATGAAGTGCCACAACGAACGCATGATAAAGATACGAAAGCACACCCAGAAGAAGGCCGAGCGCGAGAAGGCGGCAGGGGTGCATGGCTCCACGAGCTCCCGGGAGCGCGAGCGCGACGCTCGCCGACCTCAGGTACGCGTTCCTCCAGCCGCATCTCCTGTACGACTCCAACTCTCTCAGCCGTCTCCGGGACTTGCTCCCAACGACATGTCTGGCTTCGCTTCCCAACCTCAAACCCCACGGTCCCACGGGCCCGATGGCGGTGTGCGTTCACCTCCTCGACAGAGATCTGGACCATACATTAGTGACGCATTTGAGGCCAGCGATCCGTCGTACCACAAGCAGAACCAGTCAACTCCGCAACCTCTTCCGTCCCCTTCCTTCAGAGTTGCACCTCCAGAGCGCGACGCACTCTCGCGCTCCGCTTCCGCCTCGTCTGTGTCGCATCCTCCGACGGATGCGCGACCCAACCCAACGAAAAAGCCCACACTCCCACTTGCTCCTCCAGTTGTCGCCGAGGGCAACTCTGACTCTCGCCGAAAGAGTTTCGATGATGGCGTCCGTCCATTAAACGCATTGTTTCCCCACGATGATTCGGCACCTGCATCGTCGGGTCTCACCGTTTCTACTTCACGACAGGACAAGCGCCGATCTATTACTCCCGGTCTCGCGCTGAACAACCTCGGTTCCTCGTCGAGCAGCCCTCCGCCGTCATCCCCAGCGCTGTCCCCCCTCTCGGCTACTTTTAAATCAAGCAGCCGTCCTTCCACTCCCCGTGATCATTCTCGGACACCATCCCCTCGACCTGAATACTTTTCAGAGTCAACATCTAGGCCTAATAGTGCCTCGAGCAACACGCATTTTTCATCTCCATCCTCGCCCAGAACCCCGTCAGACAGGGACCTTTCTCAAGACCAAACGGTAGTAATGAGCCCGATGTCGCGACCTAGCGTCATCCTAGATTCGGTCCCTCCAAAGAAAGGCTCGTCGCGTCCCACAGCAGACCGTTTGTCTGTTAGCATGGAGGGCCGCCGGTCCTCTGATGACCGTCCCCCGTCGCAGAATGGGCGTCACAGCGCCGAATTGGGGTATGCCCGTCCCTCAAGTCGCTCGCGATCAGATACACCGTCCTCCCTTTCGCGTCGAGCTGACGTTCCTCATAGCGTAGAAAGCGGTACGGACACTGATGCCGAGGGAGATTCACAAGCATCCGACGGTCCACCTCCTCCGCCTCCAAAGGACTCAAAATCCTCCACTGCGCAGTCGCCCCCACATCTGTTGTCGCCATTGACCGACGATGCCGACGCAACTGTCTCACAGCAGGATAGCTCAGATGACATGTCGGAATCATCTCCCGTCGAACATACGTCGCATTCAACGTTCATTGCGCCTGCCCTGCCCCCAATTCGGTTCTCGATGACCACTGCGGATTTCTCCGATCTATTTAACTCAGCTGACGGGCAGAAATCGTCCCTCAAGCAGCTGGCGAATATTTCAGAGGACCTTGATAGTCATGTCCCTATGACCCCTCCCCCGACTGCAACTTCCCTGTATTCAACAGGAAGCACTCTCACGCCGACAAGCGACACTACTTTTACTGGCGATGTATTGTCTACGCGGTCCACCTCAGAGGAAGGAACTCTGCGCAGTAGTACTGAGGAGGAGCGATCTGCCCCTCGATTCGTCTCGCCGGCACCAAGGTTTCAGAGTCTTCCGAAGAAGCCTACCTCCGCCCTTACGGATGAGTCCGACTTCGGAGGCCCGGAGTCTCTACGTACACGCTCGTCTTCCGAGTCGCAAAACCAGCCGCCGCCGACGGCGCGCGTTACTGTTACCCGTGCCGAGTCCGCGAGTGCAACTGGAAACGCAAATCGAAACTCAAAGAATGACCAAGCGAGCATGGTGACCATCCGATTGCAGGAAGCGTTGGCGGATGCGCGGGACCGTGGTGCTCAACAGCTGAAGTTTGATCGGGGATTCGTTGAGGCTATCCTTTCGACAATGGAGTCGCGAGACTTGGACTATCTAAGTCTAAAGGCTAAATTCGATGGGGTCAAGGTTGGTGGATCTCATTCCATCTTTGCATTCAGAAGCTGACACTGTTTTTCAGAGAGCAAGCAAGCAGTACATTGACGGTCTAACAGTGGCTCAGACGGAGTATGACAGCGAGCTGAAAGCTAGACGAGACGCAGAAGCTGAGGTTACACGACTCAGGGTGCTGCTCTCTGGTCAGGTGGCCCGGCTAACAGCTTTGTCCGGAGACACCCGTCGGCAAGAGCTGCGCCAGCAATTATCGAAGGAGCTTCATGAAAACCTGTCTGGTTTGGAGCGCGATCTGTCAAAGTTAAGGGTTGAACGCGACATGGCTTTGGCTGAAGTCGAAGAACTTTCGGCAACTAAACAGTACGAGACTGGATCAATTTATTTTCAACAGCCGCTTATTCGTCGACAGGTCTTCCGCGGAGGCACCACCTGCCAATCTAGGGCGGTCCTTGACGACCCGCCTTGACAGCATCAAGAAACAATACCAGCGTGACCTCATCCCCCTGAAGGAGGAGCGAGAGAACTTGGCGCGTGAAGTCGCTGAGCTGAAGGGCGTTCGGGACGTGTTCCTCGAGGAAACCACTGTTTTGAACGCCCGCAACGAGGAATTGGCGCAACTCAGTGCACAGTACGCCCGACGGATGGTACCCATCCCAGAGACTCCACAGAAGCCCCAGCAGCATTCCACGCCTATGCGAGGTCAACAGTCTGCTCAGCAGTCATCGCAGTTCCTCAACACTATTAGCCCCTCTGCAACTGGGTCATCCTCTGCCAGCGATGAGACGCATGACACGAAGCTCAAAGTCCAGAGGGTGGAGGTGGACGCACCTACCCCTTCGAAAGGCAAGTTCAAATGGCCAGGTTCAAAGGTCAAAGAGTCTGCTGCCGCGCCTGCAACGGACAACCGACAGAAGGTCAACGTCGCGCATAACTTCCAGCAGCTCAGTGTCCTTCGTTTCACCCGATGTGACCACTGCGCGGACAAAATGTGGGGATCTCAATTGCGCTGTACCAGTACGTTCCCCAAAGTTTTATGATTGCGCCTTCTCATCATCCATTGCAGCTTGTAGCATATCAGTTCATGTTCGATGTGTAAACCTCGTCCAAGTTTCATGTTCGCAACACTCTGGATCTGGCCAAGAAGAAGAATTGCGTGAGTTTCGTCAACAGCACTCGTTGACGCCGAGGCTGACTTTTTGCGGATAGCACCGTCCATGTTTGGCCGCGATTTAACTGAGCAGGTCCTTGCAGATGCCCAAGGCGGCGACCGCCAAGTACCTGTAATTGTCGACAAGTGCATTGATGCCGTCGAGGCTCTTGGTGAGGCGCACAGCTTGGCATTCATAGCAGTCTCTGATTTTATTTTTGTTTTGACCTAGCAATGGAATACGAGGGGATTTATCGTAAAAGCGGTGGTTCTGGCCAGTCGAAAGCGATCACGCAGCTGTTTGAACGAGGCGACTACTCGAACTTTGACCTCCGTGACTCGGATCGTTTCAACGACATCTGCAGCGTCACGTCTGTTCTGAAAACATACTTTCGATCCCTTCCTGTCCCTTTGCTTACCTTTGATCTACACGACCACTTTATGTCGGCAGTGCAGATCCGAGAGCCAGCGACCAAAAACAAGAGTCTACTCGATCTGGTAAATAAATTACCGGCCGAGCATTACTACACATTACGGAGGCTCATGTTACATCTCCACCGGTACGTATCGCGACCTCGATGGAGAATGATTCACTCACCTCTCAATTACAGTGTTCACGAAAGATGCGAGAAAAATCTAATGACCGCTCGCAATCTAGGGGTCGTGTTCGGCCGTATGTTGTCAATTTGTTGTCTTTGGGGTCTAATCTGACTTGAAAACTAGCAACACTGATGCGTTCTCGAGATCCGGGTGCGGAATTCAGTGACATGGCTGGCAAAGCACTCTCTATCGAATGGTTCATCGAAAATGCACCTCGCATATTCCCCTCGTCATAGTCCTCCTCTTTTCATTCTTCTCCCCCTGCTGTACTTATACAGGTTGTATCGATGTCGTAATTATTTCTCTGCTCTATCAACACATCTAACTTTACAGTAAAATACCCTGCTGGTTCTGGATTAGGGCTGTACGGTAGACCTCACTACTTAGAACGGACTATGCATATGTTATATATTTCACGCATTGACACTACTTCTCGGCTTGGCTTGTGGTTGCACTTCCGGTTTCAACGAGCAATACAAGAAGTGGCGGCGCGGACCAGTTGCAGCTCCTGCAACTGTAGCAGCGGATACACGGGCCCCCAATGGAGCAGCGTCGGTACCACTTCCGCGAACCCCCAGCGAGAACATTCGGTCGAAAACTGGATAGGCAAGTCAGGTGAGGAAGAGGATGGAGGCTGTCCACCTACGTGTGGCGACAAATGCCTTGGCCGTCGTTTGACAGCTCAGATGGGTCAGAGAGAGAGGTGGGCTCACGCCTTCCAGCATTCGGAGATAGCGATAAACCATAGAAGGTTGCGGAGGCCCTAGTGCGGGTTAGAGTTATGCAGTTTTACTACCAATGGTAGGAATCCGAACCGAAACGAAAGATGGCGTGGTAAGCTTGCTTCCATTTCTCCTCGAGTAACCGCGCACAATTGGCTGGGTCAGGACACGTTGCACACTGCAATGACTTCAGTGACGAAGACATCATAGGCAAGAACGCACGCACACATTGGTATTCTTTCGCTACCATGGTAAGTCCGAGTTTCAATACACGCTCCAGAAACCAATTTCGACTATAACGAGAAAGACTTGCTATCAGAGGGTAGGGGGAAGGGGCTGGAACACACCGTTTTTCAAGTTTCAGCAGGGTATCGCGACTGAGAGTATCCAACTCGTGTTCTGTCCAACCACCGGGGTTGTCGAGCACGAATCGGCTCGATTCTCGATATAATTCCTCTTCCTCGAATATCTCAGCAATCCGTAAGGCCTTTATTGGTCTTCCGGGAGCATGAGTTAAAAGGAATTTGAGGCATTCATGCTGTAACGACGGGACGCATAATTTGTGTGAAATATTCATTAGGCTCTCAGCATTATTCCACGTGATTGTGCATTCGAGGCTTCGACAAAGTGAGCAGAAAGTCGACGAGAAACAACGAAACTCACTGTGGATATACGAATTTAAGAAAATCGTGGAAGGTGCTAGCCTGGATATAATGGTAAACGCGTATAAAACGCGCTGACATAGTAAACACACACCCTCTCCTCTTTGAGGACAATCACGGCGTCGGGACCACTTTTGACGCGCCGTTTTACAGTGGCATGGGCAGGAGAGACTTTGACATGAGTTGCGTCGGTTGAGCTTCCAGACCTGCTCTGCAATTTGGCCAAGCTTTCGTCGATGGCCTGTGCTTTCGCTTCCTGCTTTGCGGCCTCGGTGTCACTCGCTTCAGTTTCGCTCGGAGGGGCGCTGTCTCCGCCGTCTTTCGATGTATCGGTCTCTTCTGAGTCGTTATCGGGGTCCATTGGAGCGAATGTCATCTCCGTTGGGGCTTCATGATTACTTCGATCGCCTGGATTCGACGGGGGTTGGGATATGGTGATAATGGAAGACATTGAAAGGGGGCGACCGGTCTCTGCCCAGTTCCCACTGAGGGCAGCTTCAAAGAATGGGGAGGCAAAGAACAGAACTTCTTTGTGGGCCCTAGTGTGTTCAGTTGGCGAGTGGCATTTGACGCGATTGAACTGACCAGAAAGTGGTGCTCTCGACGACAATCTTGACAGTCCCTGGGAATGGACTGTTCTTGACAAAGGTCTCGTCAAGCTCGATCGCCTCGTCGTCGCTCTCTATGCTGAGTTCGGACACTATGTCGTCCGTTTCACATTCTTCTAGATGCCACGGCGGGGACCCAGACGAGCGGAAAATGCCCGAAGCAGCAGCATGAGTTTCCGTGGGACTTGACAAGGACGCCGATGGATTATTTGGGCCGCGCGAGTTGCGTGCGATGAGGATATGAGACGGGTTGGTGGCCATTGCGGAGAAGCCGCCGTTACATACACGTAAATACGCCAAAACCAAAGTTATCACTGCTCTTCCTCCTCGTCCCCCGTCTCGGACCCCTCCGATCCCACTGCCTCTGTAGCAGACGCAGGCGCGGCCGCAGCCGTCTCGTTCGGCTTCGGCTTTGGTTTCGCCTGGACGGCCACATGTTCTGGCGAGAATGGATCATCTTGGATGGATCCAACGAGTGAGAGCATTTCGTTGGCGACGGTGAGTCTAGACGAGTCGCGTGAGGACAATCGAACAGCGGGTTGTTTCCTACTTGCCCAATTACCACGAATTCCAGATACCCACTTTCTCCGCCCAGCGGCTTGCCCGTAATTTTGTGAACCCATCTACCTCCCGCTCTCTCCTCGGATTCATTCGCGGGCACTTCGCCTTCATCCTCAGGATCTTCAGCAGGTTCGACCTCGGCGGGTGCATGCTCAAACTCCCATTCGTCCGTCGGGATGTGATGTCGTGGTATCGAGACATTGAATGTCCGATGAAGCAGAAGTGAGATGTGGTCGGGTGAGCAAAGATTAATTTTGCCGGCTGCGAAGAGGTCAACTGGGGAAAAGTCGTGGCGGAACGCGAGTCGTACCAAGCTTCATCCGAACGCGTGGACTCCACACGGTCGCGTCGAACTGAATGTTGCATACGAGAAATGGGCAATCGGCGGTTATTGCAGCGGTTGGTTTGAGGAATGAGAGGTTAGAATGGGCGAGAACAACGCCTCGGAGGGCTGGAATGTACCTGGACTTTGTGTTTAGCTGGAAGTAAAGTAATAAATTGAGCAAACCTCATGATCATCGAGTCGAGCATCTCCTGAACACCCGTATTAGGGCTGCTGGCGAACATGGGAGGCACCGACACCACGAGAGAGGATTGTATGACCTGAAATTCGGCTTCGGCATCGGTCTCCCTGGCCTTGCCCTTGCCCTTGGACTTTGTCTTTTCGGTGGGTTTGCTCTTCTCGGCGATCTTGGTCTTGTCCACGATCTTGGGCTTTTTTTTCGGATGCACGGCGGGGTCAGGGCCCGCTGGCTTGCGCTTTTTCGATGCAGTAGACATTCAGAATAAAAAAGCAGTCGGTCACGTGTGACATTTTTTCTGTGTCTCCCGCTCATGGCATGTACTGGCTTTGCTCGTAGCGTCTTTTGCTCTGACCTCTGACCCCCGTCACAGTCCTCCCCAAAGATAATTGTGCAGATAGTCCTCACATCCACACGCATCTTGG
Source organism: Mycena latifolia (assembly GCA_029289555.1). NCBI lineage: Eukaryota > Fungi > Basidiomycota > Agaricomycetes > Agaricales > Mycenaceae > Mycena > Mycena latifolia. Next base: position 2,269,987 of record JARJLE010000002.1, read on the forward strand.
GCAAAGCCTTCCTTGAGGCCGGTCGGCAGGCGGTCAAAAGTGCGCAACTGTCTCTTCTCCTCGACTCGGGTCTGAGTCGCCCTTCCAGACGCAAAGCATTCTCCCCAAGGCGCCCTTGGGAATGATGTCGCTGGAGTTGGAAATGCAAACACTGCGTCAAGGACTGATCAATTGACACGGCAACATCGAATGACTCTGGACGAGGCGCATCTCATACTCAACGTAAAGCACGGGGAGGAAATTCAAAAGATCTCCGAGGTTCATGATGTCCCCCTCCCCCTCGAGTATTATCTCCGAGCTCACATCCCTCACAGAGCTACGAACATCTGTTCAAAGCAAATTCTCCTCCGCCCAAACCCGCCCCCGGAAAGCAACCGTCCATAATCTCGCATTCGCATTACATTCAATCTAAAGTTGTGCGCGCTCGAGAACGAATAGAAGCTGAGCTGGCGCAGGCAAAACCAGAAACGCCAGGTCCCGAAGTTCCGCCTCCGCCTCCGCCACAAGCTCCGCCGTCGTGACGAGTACTTAGATATGGAACCCACTGTATTATTAGACTTTTAACCCAGTTCACTACGCATCACACTGGACAGCAGCGACCAAGACTTGAAGCGGACTTGACGCTGCACGCACCTCATAAAATGGATTTGTCAGCGCTCGCCATCATGTGACAGCCTCAGGCTCACGCGACGCGATTGGGGTTGTCTGTTTGGTCTTTGTTCATACCATGTCTTTCCCGAAAAGCGCCAGATTCGAACCTCAGCAGAGTACGCATCGCATCTTCACACTTCACCGTCACTGACCGCTCTTAGTATCCGACGTCCCCGGTCCAAACTCATACAATCTTTGCCAAGGTACGCTTACCCTGCGCCAATCCACCGCTGATCTGGGCTATAGAGTCCCAATTGGACGCCTATAAGCGGAGTGCATTTCTTGAAAAGGCCGATCGATTCTCCAAAGATCTCCCAAATGACGTTCCAGGTAGCAGCAGTCTTGTTATCCTTGCGCCTCACCAGTGTTGACTTTGATTCCAAAGGCCCCGGGGCTTATAACACCGCAAATGCCAAGACAGACACCAAAGCTCATTCGAAACTACCTCCGAATTCTGGGGACCGATATGCAATACTGCAAAGGAAAGTGGAGGACTTGGAGCGGATACACAGCGATGGAAAGAAAGCAGTGCGTCATCTTCCACTGTGGAATTTCAAGCCACCCACAAATCGTCCAGCACCAAGCCGAATTAGATCGCTTAAAGCTCGAGCTCAGTCGCAGCCAAAAGGCAAACACTGAGCATGCCGACTGCTTGGAAAAGCAAAGGAAGCAGAATGGAATCCTCGAGGGGCGGATCCAGGATCTCAAAAAGGCGTCGTCTACCGAGCAGGCGGAGCTTAAAGACCTCCGCGTCAAACTCCGCATGTCAGAGCACGAGCGCGCGCAATTGTCCCTTAAACAAGGGGACGCAGGGGAACTAAAGAAAACGATTCAAGCTCTAGAATCGAAGCGGAGGGACGACGTCAGAGACAGGGATCGCGTGATAGCAGATTTGGAAAAATCTGTCGCCGGAGAAAGGAGGAGGAGGGAAATGGTGGAAGTCCGGCTGCAAGAGCTTCAGGGCAAGGGTGACAATGAGCTTCAAGCTGCGCGCGTGAAGTCCCAGTTACTCCAGGAGCAACTCACGCAATCTCAGGAAGAAACACGGCAGGCTGCTCAATTGGTTGCTGCCACCGAGGCAGACGCCGCTGAGAAGCAACAATGGGCTCTCGACCAACTCGAGCAGCATCGCGTACTGCTCAGCACGGTTGCCGAAGACTACGGTCGCCTTGCAGCCGAAACCATATCGGCCCCCGCGCATTCAAAGCTCAAGCACGAGCATGGAGTGCTGCAGATCCGAGTTTGGCGCTTGGAGCGCAAGTTGACCAATTCCGAAGGTCAAATAACGGAGCTCGTCAACTTGATTCGTCACGCTCACGATACAAACGCGCTACTTACGCGCCAAATCCACGACCTTCAAGAGGAATGTGATTTCTACCGTCAAGCCCCGCCGAGCAGACCGGAGGGTATGCCTCAACTCGGGCCACTTTACGACGATCTAGGCGCAGCTACGCGCGACCTTCTTGAAACGGAGTTGTCTATCGGTCTATCCAACAACCTTCTGGCCACATCATTGGCTGAATTATACCATCTCACGTACGACGAAGTGGTCGAGGAGTATCTTGCCACGAATTTGGAACTCGAACAGGAGCGACAAACGTCGCGGGATGCCCGAGTTGGTCGCGACAATTTGGAGGCAGAGTTTACCAAGATACGACATGAGCGAGACGATCATCACAGTCAACTCGCCGCTGCCACACGGATGATGGACGAGATGAAGACCTCTGCGACGAGAGTAGAACGGCAGAGGTCGGAGTTAGAGCAGAAGATGAAAAGCATCATTCGGCAAAGCGAAACGACTTCAATCGTCCACAAGAAAACCATCCAACAGTTGACTGAAACAGTCCAAAGGAATAGGATGACCGAAGACGGACTCCGCGCCGAGATCCAGCTGTAGGTCGAATGGAAAACTTTATTTATTTATTTCTAGTTAACGATTTCGCGAACCCGCCAGATTGACCACCGAGCTCGCGGATTCTGAACAGTTCCAAGCGGCGTACTACAGCCTCTCGGATGAGGTCAAATCTCTCATCGCTCGTAATGAGCTAGCAGAGGGCGAGGCGCAGCAGCTCAGCAAATTCAATGCAGAGATCCTGGGCCACCACAACCCCGCCCAAAGAATCATGTACGTCGACCGCATACGAAGAGAACTGGCAGAGATAAAACATGTACGTTTTGCATGCCCCTTCCCGCCTGGTATCCTGACTACGTGCAGAAACACGCTGCCGCCGTGGTGGAGTGTGAATCGGTGACGGCCCACAACACAGAGCTGTTGCGCGAACTCGAGATGTACAAGTCGGCTTCCGTGGACAACAAGCCACGCACGATTGTTACAAGAATCTCCCGACCGCCATTATCTTCTTTAAACCAGAGCACTCCTACAGCTCTTGATGTTAACTGGGAAACGGCGAATGTAGATCAGAGGTTCGAAGACTTCTCGTTCCGGATGTAGATGTAGAAGCGGAACTACTGCTGAAGTCGCATACCAGGGGCAGTGCTCTCAGAAATTGGCAAGTATACGCTAAATAGGTACAGGATATAAGGATAGATGTATGGGCTAAGCATGGTCTGGAATACTCGAGTGCAGAGAATGGTTGTCGATCGATATGCCTGAATGCAATTTCTTTCAGCACGAGAAGATTTCCAAGGTCATGTTCTACGCACTCTGGGTGGCATTGGCCGTCTTGTATATACCAATGAGACGGTGACTGAGTTCAAACATATCATTGCTGGAAAATAAATTAGTTTGATTTATCGCTGGCCATGGGGCATCTTACCGGAGAGAAATTATGATGAATTGCGCGTTCTTGGTCCGGTCTTTAATATAATTCGCAACGATGGAGACGTTTCTGAAATCCAATGCGGCGTCGATTTCATCCATGAAATACAATGGCGTCGGCTGGACGCGGATACTTAGCTATAGGACAAGAAGCCATCAAAGAGACCCACTTTGAAAACATGAAGGGCGAACACCAAGGCTAAAGAACTCAAAGTCTGGAAGATGTCGGCAAAGAAATCCCGACTTGAACGTAAGACGAGACGCACCTTTTCTCCGCCAGACAAATTGGAGATATTCTTCCAACTCTTCTTGGGTGGCATGACGCTAAAGATAATACCTTCCGAAAAGGGGTCCATGCTATCAACCAGCTCAAGTTCTGCGTTTCCGCCCAAGGTAATCATCTGAAAGGCGATTAACTCACAGTCGCGCAGAGGGGAATGCACAGTACCTGATACATCTCCTTCAATTTCAAGGAAATAAGACTAAAGCCGGCCATGAACTCGTCCAACCGACGTTTGCGCAGACCATCATATTTCTGCTTCTCCGCATCTCGCTGCTGCGTTGTTAGCTCAAGGTCCTTGGCACGCTCGAAAAATTGCTTTTCGCGTTCTTTGTATTCGCTGAGCACTTCAAGGTTCGGCTTCATTTTCTTGAGTTTCTCTAAAGAACAAGAATGAATGCTGAAACTGGGCGGGATACTGATGGGGCTAACCATCAAGTAACTCTACATCGGTGGTCATGTCTCGCTTCTTGAATTTAGAGAGTTCCTCCGCGTTGTAGTTGTGCAACCTAGAAGAAGCAGTACGGGCCCTCGTCCGCTTCGGCCCTTGATCGTCGTCGTCCGGTTTGATCTCGTTTGCCGTAGCTGGAGGTGGCTCCGTAGAATCAACGGGGTGCTCGGCCGCGTCTTCGTCTTCATCCTCCTCGTTCTCGTCGTCATCGTCATCGCTGGGACAACACGCTTAGACAGATATTATACAACGGAGACGCACTTACTCGATCTCTTCCAACTCCAGGCTCTCGACCTGCACACGCCAATGATCGACATTTGCTGTGTTCTCCGCCTTCACCTTGTTTGCCTCGGTGAGCTTTTGCTCAAGTTCCATCTGTTCATTCATTGAGCCCCAACTGTGGCAATCATTGTTGTGAGGCTTACCTCCTTCTGTTTGAACGCCTGGATTTCTTCCTCTTTCTCGTCCAACGCCTTTTTGAGAGTCTCCAGATCGTCCTTGGAATTTTCAGCTGCAGCCTTCGCTTCCTCGACGTTGGACTGGTGCTCCGAGATGAATTCGGCGAGTTCGTCAATTTGGCCATTGAGCAGCTGAAGTTCCGCATCGACTTCCTCCATAGAAGCCGAATTCACCTTGATCGACGCCGCCAGTTTCGCCTGATCCTTGTCCGCCTTGGCTTTGGCCACCTCGGCTTTGGTGATCTCCTCATTGGCCAAGTTGATGTGCAATCTGATGCCGTCCACCAACGACTTCTGGGTCAGAAGTTTAGACCCTCCAATCTCCATGATCCTCTGCTCTAGTTCCTCAATTCCGCGCTCGATCTTGCTGGCCTTCTCTTGAAGATCCTCGAGCTCGGCCACTGATTTATGAATTTCTTTGTCTAGTTTGGCCACACGGCCGATGTCGCCAGCATTCGGCTTGCCCTGCGATCTACCATCTCGCGTCAATACTCAGACCATAGACAAAGTTGATCGACTTACTTGAGATCAGAGACACGCTTCTCGGCTTCCAAAATGCGCTTCTTGCCGTTCTCGATGTCAAGTGCTAACTTCTGCAATGCGGTCTCCGTTTCCGGGACTGCTCTTCTAAGACTTTCCAGTTCCGCCTCTGCCTCTTGAACGTCCTTCATGGCCTTCTTGAGACGCCCCTCGGCTTCATCAGACTCCTGTTGCAAAGCACGCAAAACTTCTGGAGCCACCGCCTCGGGAGCAAACTTGGAGCTCATTGCGCCCCGGGCAGGTTGGTTGCCACCTCCCGACATCACACCGGTAGCTTCGATCAGCTGTCCTGCGAGGGTGACGACGCGCCATCGTTTTCCGGACCCGAATGCAATTCGATTGGCCTGCTCCATGTCATTCGCAACAAGGGTGTTTGTGAGGGCTTTGAAGAATGCCTTCGCGAAGCGTTGTTCTTTCGGCTGAACAAGATCGAATAAGCGTGGCACATTCTCAGGTGTGGAGATTTTTTCCATCCCGTCGCCGCGGAGCTTTTCGAGGACAGAGAAGGTGGCGCGGCCAAGCTTTTGGTCACGGAGGTATTGGATGCAATTTTGAGCCTGTTCGACCTGGTCCACAACCATATGGTGGAGGCCAGGGCATGCAGTAGAAATCGCAACATCGTACTTGTCTGGGATGGTTCCGAGGCTTCCTAGTCGTCCCTAAAGAAAGAGTCAGGCATCCGTTAAATTACGAGCAAACAAACCCACATGGAAACCGGCGATACGCCCAGCGTTTTTGTAACGCGTGAGGCCATCCAGCACTTTGTTTTGGGACGTGTTTTCGGCCAAGGAGTTTTTCGCTTCAGCAACCTTTTGTCGGGAAGAGGATGCTTTAGTTTTGCATTCTTGGAGCTCACGTTGAGCATCCTGAAAGTCAACGAGATAAGCAATGCGATGAGCGAAATAAATAAATAAGTGCGGACTTGGAGCTTCTTCTCGACGCTCGCCGTCGATGTCTGCTGAGCTGCCTTCCTTGACCGATGACTCTCCAGTTGAGCGAGCTGAAAACCATTTAGCTAAAAAAAATTGGATAGCAAGGACGGGCGGTACCTTGGTTTGCTGGTCAGCCTGCAGCTGTTGAAGGCTGTTGCTAGCCTCCTCGGCCGCGTCTTCTACGGCTTTCGCCTTTTTGGCAAGCGCGTCTCGTTCACTGTTGGCTACGTCGACTTCCGCTTTCTTCGCGTTGATCTTGGCGGTCCACGGTTGCAGGTCCTTTTGCTTGGCCTCGATTTGGTCATGGAAAACCTGGGTCTTGTCTACACGGACCCGTTAAAGGGGGGAAAAAAGGCGGCGGGTTAGGGAAGCTAACCTTTCAGACTATCCCGGATACCTTCGAGGATTTTCTCCTCTTTGACCAGCGATGCCTCATGCTCCTCCAGCTTTCCCTTCTGCTTGGCTATCTTCTCCACACTATCTTCGATAGTGCGTGTAGCATTGCTTTGCGCAGTCTTGTCCTGTGAGACTCGTCTGTCAGCTGCTCAGAGCCGACGCATGGCTCACTAACGTCTGTCAATGACTTCTTCAATTTCTTTGCCCGGCTGGTAGCACCCTTCCTACGCTCCTTTAATTCCACCTCCTGCTTCTCGTGGTGAGCCAATTCCTGTACGGCGGCGGCGGCAGCTTCTTGCACTTCCTATGGTCTCGCTAAGAACACCAACACTCAACCAAGAGGAGCCGGCGCATACCTTGTATGTTTTCTCGCGTTCAATATAATTCTGTCTGAGAAGCTCAACATGCGTCATATCGTCTCTGTTTCTGTCCTGCTCGTCCTTGAGCTGTTGTTCGTACAGTTTCTGCGCGCAGATCAGCAGCGGCCGCAAAAAAAAAAACGAAGGAACACTTACGACGTTCTCGATGCTCTCCTCTTCGGCGACGAAAGACTTCCAGAGGTACCATTGCCACAACTGGTTTTGAGCTCTGATTTTCTCATTCTTGAGCTTAAGATAGCCTTCTGCCTCTCTCTTCTGCTCTTCTAGGGCGTTCTTCTCCTTCTCGACGATCCGCAACCTTTGCATCTTGGACGCCCGATCCTCTTGTAGCACTTCGATCTGTGCGAGGGCCGAAGATATGGGTTCGACGTAGGAAGATGTTCCGATGATGTCTTCCAGATACTCAAGAAGCCCGTCTTCGTGCTCTGTCGTGCCCTTTGGCTTCATCTGGGCAATAGACTCGACCTCACCCTGATATATGTTCAGAGAGAAGGGGGAAAACAAGAGAGACCACGAACCTGAAGGATCAGAAACCGTTTATGATCCAGATCGATGCCGCGGCCTTTAAGCAAAGTCTGCACCTCAGTGAAGGTGCTCGCCCGCCGATTGATTGTGTATCGACTGGAATTATTCTTAGAAGCCGAGCGTGTAACGACAAGTTGAGAATCTGGGACGACTTCAAATGCGTCCGGTCCAGGCTGAGGGTAGGCGTCCGTCGTAAGTCTCTCGAGAATGACCGGGGAACGTAAAAAAACCTACAAGATCCACAATCTCGCGGAAATGCACTTCAACGCTACATTCGTCCAGATCCGGATACCGGGCCGAATTGTGGATGAGTTCGCTCAACTTTCCTTGTCGCATCTTCGAGGCTCGGTATCCAAAAACGAATAACAGGGCGTCGATTGTATTGGATTTTCCTGAACCATTGGGGCCCACGATCGCGGAGAAACTCTGAACGAAGAATAAATTTGCTGGTCACCACTCAAAGAGCGCTTTGCTACACACCTTGTGAAAAGGCCCAATTTCCTGGCGCCCGGCGTAGCTTTTGAAATTCACTAGGGCCATTTTATGGATAACCAGACGAGATTTAGGGCCGGTGGGCTCTTCCACCACAGGTTGTGACAAGCTTTGCGGAGTCGGCATGGGAGGGGGATCGAATAGCGACTTCTCCTCTTCCTCCTCCTCCTGAACTGGGGGAGGAGGGGCAGCACGAGGGACGGGGGCGCTCCCGCTCTCGAGAGCCGGAGGGGGGACCGATGCTCGGGATTTCGATTTGGGTGCTGCTTTAGGTTTGGGCTGCGCGCGCTTGCCCTTTGCCTTCTTTGCAGCAGGCTTGACATCGTCATTGTCCTCGAAGTCAGATACGTTCATTGCTTGGTCGGAGTCTTCGTCGTCAGAGATCGGAGCGACGCGACGCGACTTTGGCGCCGCCTTCTTAGCCTTCGGTTTGACACCTTCGTCAGAGTCCCAGGCGTCCTCCTCCGCAGATGACTCCGCCATTGACTTCGACGACACAGCCCTCTTCCCTTGGCGCGTCGGACGCTCGTCCTCCACCTCCTTCTTGACGCCTCGCGCCTTTCCCGGCGCCTTACGCGATTTGGGTCGCGATTCCTCGTCCGTCTCTGCATCAAGGGAGGGGCGTGACTTCTTAACAGGAGGGGGAGAGTCCTCCTGCTCTTCTTCGTCGTCGATGTCGGATTCGGGTATCTCCTGTAGGTCTTTCACCTTAGAACGCGACTTGGTCTGCTTGGAGAGGATATTTTCCTTCTCGTGGGGGTCCTCTCGCTTTCGCTTTGTCGGAATAGGATCTGGCTGGGGGTCAACTGAGGCGCGACGCGACGAACGCCGGGGTGGCATGGTTGAGGAGCGAGATCAAAGCAATGTGGTTGAACGCGTAGGTCACGCTGCATCATGTTAGAGTCACAGTGTAATATCCTTTGCATCTGTGATGGCTTGTTGCATTTGGAAGGTACATAATTACTCTTCGTCGTTACACCACCTCTCGTACCGCCTGAGGAGCTCTGCCACCTCTCGCCCCGATAGAAACCTATTTGCCATCAACATCTTCAACCTGGTCAGCATCAAGCACACTGCGCCCCAATGCCCGGCTCACCAAAAGCCAATATCGCAATGCATCCCAACCTGCCGCCAACCTGATCATCTTCCAGTATTCATCCACAAACAGCCTGGCGCCATTGAAAAAATGTGCAACGAACATGTTCCTGCAAAAATTATCAATATCTGTTCGTTGGAAACGGCAAGGAACCCGCACCGCCTGAGCGCGATCCATCTCGCCCACAGAGCATGCATTACTTTGTGCTCGTCTGGCATATCATCACTTTCAAAGATCTCCTCTTCTCGGTCTAACACAGCCCATGCCAATATACCATAGGGTTCCATCGGCAGCGTACCAAGTAAATCATAAATTTTCGGTCCGCTAAACCGAACAGAATATTCGAGATCTGGCCCTCCGTACTCGGATTTTGCGGGAAGGAAAGGAAATTTTGCAGTGGGGCCGAAAGGATTGGGCGGGGGTTCGACCACAGACTCTGGAGGAGTTGATGTTCGGGGCTCAGGAGTAATTAGTTCAAACTCGGGACTAGATGCCGTCAGCCACAGAAAGAAAATATACATGAAAAAGCTTCTTACATTTCTCCGTCTTCGCCTGTGCTTGTGAATAACAATTCGAGCCGCCAATGCATCTGATAGCCATGAAAAAATAATATGCACAAGTTAGAGTAACTCACTTTGTCATCGATTTCTTCCCAGTTGGTGCGTACCTCGCGGTGGTCTCGATCCAGATGTATTTCGAGCATCGCCTTTGTTCGGAACGGGGAATGAAGTCGACAGAGCGGGCATTCATAGCAAGACATAGAGGCCTCGTGCGGCGGCAATTCACTGTCCGCGAGCTTGAAAATCACAGCAATAGACGGAGCTTGGCCGTCCGATTCAGTAGGGACTCTGCGGGCACGACAGTACTTCAAAAAACCACGCTGCAGGTTGCGCCTCAAGAATGGAAGCCGGCGGGACTCTTGCATACAAGCAACGGAAAGTGACAGGCTTTCAATCGCAGCGATGATGTCTTCAGGCGGCGCAGACAGACGAGGTGTTTGAACGGGTGACGCTGGCGGGGTATCGTCCAGCAGTTCAATAACGGGAGGCTTGAATGGACGCATATCGATTATCTCAACGCTACTGTCGGATGAGTCGTCCTCGGGGGTATCAGGCTTTGCGGATTCGCTCTCCTTGTCGGATTCTGGAACGGTCTCCCAATCCTCGTCGCTATTCGAAGACTCTGACGACGACTCTGACATCGACTCATCGTCCGAAGGAGACGCTTGCTCCTCGGTTTTCCGAGCCGCTTTTCGTCCAAAATATTTCGGCCCGTCCCTGAATTCGAACACGAGTTAGCATGGAAGAGATAAGAGTAGCACGTTAAACCAACTTTAGACTGAACTCTTTTCGAACGTTTTCGTTGGAATAGGTATATGTTTTGTCACTTATGTCACGGTAATCCGTCGACGCCGCGACAGAGCGATCGCCAACACTCATGGCTGCGACGCGTCTGCCATCTGAAGCCCGAGCGCTAGCATTATCTGTGATCTGCCAGTATGGTAAAGGATGTCGGGATGTTTTGACAGGGATGGGGGCGGATGTGGTGGACGCGGCCATCACCCTCCTCGCCGGCGAATTGCTTGTGAGAGAGTCCGAGAAAGTCACTTCCCGAACTATCTCGATGTTAGCATGGACGAATGGAATAGTCACGAATCTGGCGGACCTGCTTGTTTCGAAGCAAGACGAGGCCTCTGTCCATGAGGAGGAGCCAGGGGCTGGGTGAACGGAAAAGACGATCTCTAACATACGCGTTCAAACCTTGAATGATCTGCAGTATTGGTGCGCCGTTTTTACCTTGCGTGCCACGTATCCCGAGGTGTTTGCCGGGTAGTATGTAGTTGTGCGGGAGGTTGGAGGCGCCATACGTCTTGGGGACTCGGTGGACTGAAATTTAAAAGGACGAGCCGGACTGCTTTGCGCGGCGCGTTTCATCCCGCTAACTCGGGGAGGATGGGAGCCAGAAGCGGTGGGCTGCGAATTGGCATATCTCTCCGCCATGTTGTTGCTGGCAGTAAGGTTCCCTGCGTGCAGAAAGAATTCAATGCAACGACGGAGGAAGACCAAGTGGATGTTATCCGCGAGCACGTGCCAACCGCGTTCAATTATCTGAATAGGGGCTAGTCGCCGACGGCGAAATATTGTTGCCTTGAAAATTCAAGCCCAAGGTGTGGAAACCCCAAACCTCAAGTATACAAATTAACTAGTGCACAAGTATATGTACGGTGTCCGTTCCCAAAAACCAAACGACAGAAAAATTTCTACAGCAAATCAGGAGCTTCCATGGCTCGCTCCCGCCCCCGCCCACTTTGGTTCACTAGGCACAGGCAGCTCATACGCCTCCGCATGGTAGTCAGAATACCTCTCCTGCCTCGGCCACAGGCGCGTCGTATCGCTGTTGTCGTGAAAGTTGTTCACCCGGTTGTACTGCGTCTGGCGGTCCCTGCGCTTCTTCCACCAAATTCTGCCGCCGAGGATTAGCATTTAATTTTCCAGCATAGGAGCACCGAATCATGCTTACAGGCCGCCGGTCAATGCCGCAATGAACACCACCAAGCCGATCAGGCCGCCCAAGAGCTTGAACTTGTTCGATCCCAAGAACCCTTCGATCTTGGTCAAGCCCTGTGGGGTGGGGTCTTTGAAAAGAAGCTTCCTATTGGGAAGCTCCGATTGGCTGGGGGGATGGAGGGGATCATAGCAGTACTGCTGGAAACACTGGGAACATATCGAGGACCGAGGTACGATGGGCGTTATTTTGGTGCGAGCGCGATCAACTGCGGCGCACTGGAGGCAGATGCCAAAGTTGGGATCGGGAGTGTTGGCGTTGGGCCTGGAGTGAGGAGGGTCAGACGCGTGAAAAGGTAAACAGAAATGTACTCGCGTGAAACCGGATATCGTATTGAAATGCACCTGGTCGAGGAACAGCTGCGTGTGCTTCAGCGGATAACTCAAGTCAAATGTTGCAGTGCTGGCATAAATTTAGGACTTTGTAGGTGCTCAAGTAAACGGGTACACACTTTGTAACCGGGTCATCTCCAGTGATAGGTGGTGCGTTTGGAAGATAGATAACCAAAGGATACTCCGCGGGGGTTTGCACTGGATCGCATCCAAAGAACGTCGCCCGTTGTCGGACACCCATCGAGACCCAATCAGCTGCCGTTTGTGGAATGGGCGGGAACGGCTGGTGCGACTGCCGCAGGATGCTCGAAAGCCTAGACGAGGTCGCAATCGCTCCTGTGCCACTGTCATACAGTTCATTCGAGATCCCAGGGACAAGAGGAATGTACAGACTTGGGCCAGTTATTCGCGTCGTCGGCACTGCCCTCGATGGTAACGATGACATCCAATCCCCGCGCCTTGACGAAGAGGGGACCGTACGGAATGTTTTCCCCATTTGAAGCTCCGTCGATGAGTTCCAACCAAGTGGCGTCTGAATCTTCAAAGGTAGAACTCTTGATCCCGTTGAATGGGTTAGGCCAGTTGGCGACATCATCTGCGCGTGTGCGCACTGAGCGGAGCTGCCGCTGAAGAATGTAGAAAACCGTATTGCTATCAGAAGAAGAAAATCCTTGGATGGTGTTGTGCGCAAAGTCGAATATTTGCTGACGGAGCGTCAGTCGCAGCGCAAGGGAACAGTGAGATCCAACGCACGTTAAACAGACTAGCGCTGGTGCCCATGATAAAACCCGCCTGATCAAAGCCCTTGACACACGCGGACCCATTAGCTGCCTTGCCGTTCGACAGATGTGTTCCCGCATATGTGAGGTTCATCCCCGCAGACAGATTCGGGTCGTAAGATGCAAGTTCGAAAGGCGAGATCTAAAAGGCATATATAAACATGGACTTAGATGACAATGCATGGCCTCACCTCGTAGACGATAGGCTCAGGGCTTAGCGCAGTGGTCAAGTTCGACCCCACGGGTCGCGAGTCGGCCACAATAAGGGGAAAGGGCGTCAGCGCCTGCTGAAACGCCGGAATCTGAGGAATGTCCGACCACAGCTGGCCTGCGCCATGCGCCGTGGAGTTTGTGAAAAAATTCTGCCTGTTCGTTTGGTTGAGGAAATGGTAAGAAATAGCCCGGGCCCATGGGTCTGTTATACTCGTGTCACTGCGAAATATTGTTCAGCCACGTCAGCGCAAAGGTGCGCACGACTCACATTCCCGCCTGCGCTTTAGCTATCACACTCCAAAGGATACTGCCGTAAAAATACTGGTTGTCTGTCGAAAACACATCGTCTCCGTCGGGCGAGACAAACGGCAGGTCGAGTTTCCACCCGTCAAGGTTGTCGCCGTTGCCATAAACCAAATCCTTGATTGTTGGCCAGTTGTTGAAGAACAGGGAACCGGTCACCCACGACCCGCCTTGAAAAAAAAAATCGATACGCTGCACAAAACAAAACAGAAAGATGAGACTAACCTGAGAGGCCGGTCATATAAGACGCGACCTGCAAGAGCCCCCCGGTGCCCGCAGCCTTGGCGGATTCGTTTCTCGCATCGAGTCCTAATAGAATGCGGAGTTCAGAATTTCCAATTGAGCCGATCAAGTAGCGACGAACCACTAAGGCATCCAGCACCGTATTGCGCTGCTCTGAGGCCGCCCCCGGGAATTGCGAGGCCGACTTTCGGGAAATGGCCCTGGAACGCGGAGAGGTTGTAGCTGACGCCGCTGCCGTCGCCCAACCACGCGTTCCATGCATCTTGCACGGTCGTGTTGAAGCGGCCTTCGACGTACTGCACCTCGGACGGGTGCAACGTCTGATTTTGCGGGGTGAATTCACGGATGAGCGAAGTAGTTGAGAAATCGGGGCATTCTACGTTGAGGCTTGGCGCATAGTCTGTTACATTGTCCTGGGATGGCAGGGGGTCCTGAGAAAGGGCCGAGCCCACCAGGGCGAGCAGGAGAACGACAGTGGACATGTAAAGAGAGCAGTACCCACGAGGCAGTGAACAACCATCATTTAAGACAGAAAAAGGTGATCACCGCCATTGAGCGCTTGGCCCTGCATTGTCACATAATGACTATTTGAAACAGACACTTATGGTTACGAACAGCGGCGAGCGACGGTCACACAAGGCATTCTGGGCAGAGAAAGGGTTGGAAGATAATGTAGTACTGTATACACGTGTGGAATTAATCCTCGAATTCGCTCTCAAACAGATAATTTGCGGCAAGTTCCTCGTTCTTGTCGCAGGCAAAGTATGCCTCCAGCACAGCCTGGCGCGGGAAGCCCAGCGCCTCGAGCTACAAACAGATTGAGACGCGCAATGAGACTGAATGATGAACGGCCTACACGCGCAATCGCAGCCCTCTCCTCCTCTGTTACGCTGACCACATGGGCGTTTGGGGGGATAGGCTCATCGCCTTCTTCTATACCGAGGAGCCGTGCAACTGCGTCGGGGTTCTGCTCCATCATCTGCACCAAGGCCGGGTTATGTTCACCGAGCTGTTGGATGAGTGGCTGGATCAATGCTGGATTTTGGGCCATCAGCTGGCGCAATTGCTGGATTTGCGGGTTGTTTTGCAGTGCGGCGAGGTCGAGGTGTGCACCGGGAGCGCCCCCGGGCACGCCTGCTCCGGCGCCAACTTGCTGCTGCTGCTGCTGCTGCTGCTGCTGCTGTTGAGCGAGCTGAAATGGGGAGCGGTGAGAATCGCGCGGAGGGACGGGAAGGAAGGACGCGCACCTGGAACAAGTTCTGGGGACCGGCGGGGGCGGGTGCGGCTGCGGCAGGCGCGGGTGCTGGGGCGGCGGCACCGGGCGGTGCGGCCGCAGGCGGCGCGGGGGCACCGGCAGGGGGACCGGCGGGAGCAGCACCGGAAGCCTCGGCTTGGAGATGGGCGGGAATGCCCTAGTGGGGGGCGTCAGAAAGCGTCGAGGACGAGCATAAGGAGATCTCGAACATTCATGAGATATTCGACGGCACGATTGGCGTTGTTGAAGCTCGCGCGCATCGCACGGGTGACATCTTCGCGGCTAAAGCCCATCTCCATCATGTTCGCGATCGTGCTCTGGAGGGTCTCGCCGGAGAGGAAAGAGGAGGTCTCGTCAAAGCCTGCGGCGGGGGCGGGGGTGGAGACGGCGGGGGTGGAGACGGCATCAGCCGGCGCTGGGGCGGCGGGGGCGGGGGCGGGAGCGGCGGCAGGAGCCGGCTGGGGCTCTGCGGGGACACTGGAGGATGCCGCGGGCATCGGCGTGGGGGTCGGCTTGGGCTGTTGGGAGATGAGCTGGGGAAGACGGGTGGGCACAAGCTGCAGAACCTTCGAGACCATGAGAACGAGAAAGTCCTTTTCCTTTATGCCGCACGACTCGACGGTCTTGTCGTCGGCGAGGACCTTGCCGGAGTAGATGATCTTCTGGACCGCGGTGGAGTGGCCGTGGGCCTCCTGGATCTTGTCCTTGAGGACGGCGACGGTGTCTGCGGGCTCTGCATCGATCTGGGGGCGATGAGGAGGCGGCAAGAGGATAAGAGCAGAGGGCTTGCCTGGAAGACTTGTTGTGTCGTTGTCTTGATAGTGAGCTTCATGATTTTTATGGCAGAGACAGAGAAGGCGGTACGAGAGAGAGACGCGTAGGCGCGTGATGTGTGCTGCTGTGGCGATCCCTCGTCATTAACAAACAACTAGCTTTTTGTTTTAAATTTCTGCTGTGTTCTGAGACTCGTTCTACAGGACAATAAAATCTGAATGCAAAAGGAATTTGCTAGAAGAATCGTCGTGGTCGCTTGAAATGCAAATGCCGTTCTAGTACTGGATCCAAGTCCAATTTCAAGGCAAAGTATTGGGTGAACTAGGAGACTCGACGTTGGCAGTACCTCGGTTACTGACCCAGGTACTATCCTATGTACACCGTGTGCCATTGGGTCCTGAAAAATAAAGGATTTCACGATGCTTTGAATCGAATACTCGACGCGTAACGGCGCGTGACTGGCATGCCTCCCTCTGCCGCCGACCATGGACACTGAACCCGGGGACACATATCTGCTCCGCCTCGCCGCCTTTGTCCGCAAGAACGAGAAGAGCCTCGCCGCCGCCGGCGTACCCCCTCGTCGCCGCGGCCAGCGTACAGACCCCGTCTCCGTCTACAACCCCTTGTCTTGGTTTGCCGACCAGAATGGCCCCCAGGTCGCCCCCCTCGTCCTCGCAGTCGATACCCACCACCTCTTCTATGCCCTCATGCGCCTCGAGGCCCAGGGCCTCGACGTCGGCACCCTCGACGTCCGCATCGACAGCCCATCGCGCCCCATGAGCTTCATCAACCTCTTTCCTGCCGACGACAAGGCAGACACCCTCTCGCTTGCGTCCTTCCGCTCCACCCTCTCCGCCGTCTCCGGCCTCTCGCTCGGCGCCGGCTGGTGGGGCCGCCCTCCGCCCCCCACCATCGACGCCGAGATCAAGTATCTCTTCAGCTCCTTCACAAAGCTCCCCGCTCTCTCCATCACCGCACCCACCCGCAAGCTTATTGCCGAGCTCGCCGCAGAACCCCCGAACGAGAACGCCATCCCCCTCGATGCTTTCCGCAATCTCCAGAGCCTCGACTGCGTCGACATCGACCCCCGCGCCCTCCTCGGCTGGGACCGCCTCGCAGAGAGTCTCCGAAGCCTAAAGATCCGCAAGAGCGGGCTCGAGGATGTCTCCGACATCTTCGTCGGCGCCGTTCTCGACGACCAGGCCCGCAGAGCGGGCAGCACCAGCAGGCAGCGCCGCAGACGCATCCCGCACGGCCCGTCCAGGCCCCCCTCCGCATATGCCACCCGCCTCCCCGACTCGGTCCCGGAGGAGGAAGACGAGAGCGGCTCCGCATCACCCCCGCCCTCCATCGAGCTCTCCTCCCTCAAGTGGGCGTTTCTCAAGCACTTGTCGCTCGCCGACAACGCCCTCACCTTCTTTCCCTCCGCATGCGTTCCGTATCTAACCTCACTCACTCATCTCGACCTCTCCTCTAACCTTCTCGTCTCTGTGCCCCCCAACCTCGCCGCTCTCTACAACCTCATCTCCCTCAATCTCTCCGACAACATGATCGACTCGGTGCTAGCCATATATCAGCATCTCGGCCAGGTCCTCTATCTTAATCTCTCCCACAACCGTCTCGAATCTCTCTGCGGGTTGGAGCGGCTGCCGGCCCTAGAGCGGGTAGATCTCCGCAACAACCTCGTGGACGAGTCTGCGGAGGTTGGTCGGTTAGCCACCCTCCCCCACATTGCAGAGATTTGGATCGATGGGAACCCGTTTGTTGAAATTGAGGAGTCTTATCGCATTACCTGCTTTGACTACTTCTGGAAGGAAGGCAAAACCGTCTCGTTAGACGGCTCTCAGCCCGGCTTCTATGAGAAGCGTAACCTTACGCTACCGCCGCCCCCGCAGATGTCTTCGTCTCGGCCCGTGTCCGCAGCGTACTCACCCCCCGTTGTCGCGGTGGGCCACGCACATGCGCACGGGACCCCTTCCCCGCCAGATGCTGCCGCTCCTCCCACGTCCGCTTCGCCGAATCTCGCGCCCGTGGGCGCCGTGGGTGTCAACGGAAAGGGCAGACGGAAGAACAAGCGTATCGTGGATCTGGATGGCGGTGAGAGTGACGGCGGCAGCTCCCGGAGCGCTTCACACACACGCACCAAGTCGGACGGGTCCACCCGCACGGCGAAGATGCATCCCAAGGGCAAAAGGTCCGCCGAGCCCCCTGTCGCGCTCCCCAGCAAGGGCTGGGGCCAGTTCAGGGCACTGGCGGAGGAGAGCTCCACAGATGCCTCCGCTCCACTGAAGATCAGCACCAACGCCGCCACCGGCATCGTGCCCCGGCGCTCGCGCCACGGCCGGTACCAGTCGGAGATGCTTCACGTGTCACCCCCAGCCGAGTCCACGTCGACCTCGCCCCCGGTCGCCTCACCCACCACGCCGTCCACGGCCACCTTCCGACGCAGCCGCAATTCGGCTACGTTCTCGGCCAAGGCGTCTGGGCGCCGGGCGCGAGTAACAGCGTCGGTGTACGAGCCGATAGCGTCGACGTCGGACGGGGAGGAGGAGCGGCCTGCGGAGGACAGCGTGGACGCGTACCGGCGGCGGATCGAGGCGCTGAAGAAGGACATGGGAGACGGATGGCTCAAAGTATTTACGCAGAGCTCGTAGCATAGTAGACTGGAAATAATTGATTTGGTGTTGCTGATGTTTTGATCGCTAGCTTGTCTTTCCCGATTTCTACATTTTCACGCTGCGGCGCCCCACCGCTCACGTCGCTCTTTACCTACACCGCAATTTACACAAAATCCACACACAATGGGTGCTAATCTCTCCAAGGCTCTCGGTAACTCGCTTTCCCCCTACTGCTTGCTCGTACCACCTCATGTTTTCTAGGCAAGATCTTCGGGAACAAGGAGATGAGACTGCTGATGCTCGGGTTGGATGCCGCCGGAAAGACAAGTGAGGACCCCCGTGGCCCCCCCTCACTGGCCCTCGCTGACCCCGTCCCTAACAGCAATTCTTTACAAGCTCAAGTTGAACCAATCCGTGACCACAATTCCAACAGGTCCGTCCGTTTCTCTGCCAACCGCTCATTCTCGCTGACCCCGACCAGTCGGGTTCAATGTCGAGACCGTCACATACAAGAACGTGAAATTCAACGTATGGGATGTGGGCGGTCAGGACAAGATCAGGCCCCTCTGGCGGCACTACTACACGGGGACGCAGGGTCTAGTCTTTGTCGTAGACAGCCAGGACCGCGAGCGTCTGGACGAAGCAAAGCAGGAGCTGCATCGCATATTGAGTGATAGGGAGATGAAGGAGTGTCTACTGCTCGTCTTTGCAAACAAGCAGGATCTTCCCGGGGGTGCGCCGGTGTCCCTCCCCCTCCGCTGATCGCTTATAATCTCCCCCAGCAATGTCGCCAGCAGAGGTAACGGAAAAGCTGGGGCTACATAAGATGAAGGATCGCTCGTGGTATGTGCACCCCAGGTAAGGCAGCACTTTAGCCTTGCCGTGCGAGCTCCAAAACTCATCGGCTCGCCCGCAGCTGTGCCACGACGGGAGAGGGTCTGTTCGAGGGACTGCAGTGGCTGTCGCAAAACGTCAAGAAGCGGCCACAGTAGTCGGTCGCGCGCTGCCTGTCCCCGTCCATAGAATGCTGGGCGCTATACCCCACTCCCTTCGGTACTACCCCTCGCTGTCTACTCATTACGGCTTGCACGACTCGTACGAACGATCTACCTCTTCACGTTTTCGATCTCTGTCCACTACCTATTATGTCCCCTCTGCGCTGTTTCATATTATTACCGAGTCTTTTGGGCGGTTGGTCTCTTTAATGGAAGGCTAGACCGGATTTTATCGGCCTTGATTTATCACTATCACGCAATACCCAATACCCAATAATGAGCGGCCGTCTCAGCTTCAAGTTCAACTTCTTGTCTACCCTCCATGTTCTGCGCTGTACGGACGGCGTTCGCCCGTAGAGGCTTCGCCACCAACGCCGTCGCTGTCGACGGGTTCACCGGCGCAGTGGGGAACACGCCTCTCGTTGGTCGACCTTCGTGTTTCTGCCCGAGTCCTCACGCGACGTTCCCATAGATTTACCTGAAGCATCTCTCTGAGAAGACGGGCTCCCGAATCTTTGGCAAGGCCGAGTTCCAGAACCCAGGTGGGAGCGTGAAAGACCGCGCGGCGCTCGGTGTGGTGAGAGACGCGGAGGACCGAGGGCTGTCAGTCGTCCTTGCCAAGTGCCCACAACAATCATTTACACTTGTACTACAGGCTAAAGGCGGGAGGGACCGTTGTAGAGGGCACCGCAGGAAACACCGGCATCGGCCTCGCACACGTCTGCAGAGCAAGAGGGTACAAATGCGTGATATTCATGCCCAACACCCAGGTACCCATTCTTCTTCTCCTCCTTCCGCTGCTCCCAACCGACATATGCATCCAGAGTCAAGAAAAGATCGACCTGCTCCGCATGCTCGGCGCCGAGGTCCACGCCGTGCCCGCTGTGGCGTACGAGAACCCGGCCAACTACAACCACCTTGCCCGCGACCACGCCAAGGGCCTCTCTAATGCCATCTGGACAAACCAGTTCGACAACACCGCGAACGCGTATGCGCATTACATCTCCACTGGTCCCGAGATATGGGAGCAGACCCAGGGGGATATCGATGCGTTCATATGTGCGACGGGTACCGGGGGCACTCTTGCGGGAACGGGCAAGTATCTGAAGGAGAAGAGTAAGGGCAAGACCCAGATCTGGCTGGCCGACCCGCCCGGCAGCGTCTTGACCAGCTACATCACCAGCGGCGGGAAGCTGACGGAGAGAAGCGGCAGCTCTATCACCGAAGGTACGCCGGCGCCGGCCAGACAGAGCAAGAGGCACGCGCGCTGACGCCGAGTAGGTATTGGCCAAGGCCGCATAACGGACAACCTTGCAACATTTGTCAACGACGTCTCCGGCGCATTCACCGTCCCTGACGAAAAGTCGATCCAGATGGTGTATGACATTTTGGACACCGAGGGACTGTACATTGGCGCCAGCTCCGCGCTCAATGTCGTTGCTGCTGTCGAGCTTGCCCAAAAACTGGGCCAAGGTGAGTCCCGCGCGTCCAGCCTGTGTCCTGGCATTTATGGCCCCTGCAGGATCAAAGGTCGTCACGGTCCTCTGCGACGGCGCATACCGGTACCAAAGCCGGTTATTCTCGAAAAAATGGCTCGAGTTCAAGGGACTCGAGGGCGCAATTCCGGAGCACCTAAAGAAATACGCTGTATTAGAGTAATTCAAATTTAGATTTGCAACCGCTCACTGTGGATTTTGGCAAGCGCAAAATAATTACTTGGCTCCCGAGGCTCGTCGCGTTGGCTTCGCGCCCGGCTCGTAGGGCCTGAAATTGGCTCCCCTGAAATTAGGGCGCGGGACGCGACTGTCGGCCAAATTGTCGGCTGTACCAGATTGTGTGGGAGACCATCGTGGCGGTGCAAGTCCGCGTTCAAACCAGGGAGCTCGAGGAAAATCTTCTGGTTGGTGGTGCTCGTAGATTATTCCGTCCAATCCGAGCTCTCCCTGTTTTATCGCCGGAGGCGCAACAGGGTAATAGTAATATTGAAATGCCAGCTTTTGTGGCTCCTCTTTGGCATCTGTGTAGCGTGAGGGCGGAATCCAAGGGTCAAAACACGTCCCACACCTGTCGATGGAGACGCGCTGGCATTGTCCGGGCTTATCGTTGGAGAATCTGCCCGAGCGCCCAAGCCGGAGGTTGGACGCGTCGGACGCGTGATGGCGCCGCGACGTGTTGAATGGAGGGAAGGCAGGAGAATCGCATTCCCAGCGCCCCGCGCGAACAATTTGACTGACAAGTGGCATTCGCAGCACAGGCAAATCGCGAGCGGAGGCATATGAACTTTGATGATGGGCCCAGGATCAATACATACGCGCAAATAGTCGCTCGAATGTCGCGGAACGGCTCGCTACGGGCGAGGCAGGTGGAAACGCGCCCCCGTGTCGCGGGGACATACCGTATCCGGGCATGATTAATCGCGCTTTGACCGGGATGGCCCCCAGATGGGCCCGATCAGGGAGATTTGCTTCCACGGGACTAAATTATTCTTGGCAATCTGGAAATGGGACCGGGGTAGTAAGAATCGCGGTGCTGTTGAGGTGCTGTCGACTTGTGCTGTAACCTGGGCGGCACGCCCGGCCAATTGGGAGCATTTCCTCTTGCCGTAAATAGGAAATTTCCAAATGGGCGTCAGCTATGGGGAAACCTAGGGAGGTGCGAGGCAGAGGAACCAGAAGCGCGCGGACGACATGTTCGCTCTTCCGCCGGCAACATCGGTATCCTGGAGATTCACGCGCGGGGCTGGCCAATGCAAACGTGCGAGATGCGCCGCCGCGAGTTGAACAGGAATCTGATCGGGAGTGGAAAGCTGACATCGCGACAGACCGTATCCAGCTGGCGGCATTACGGAGAAGGCTGAAACGGAGGATGGACGATCAAGGGGGTTCGAGGAAGAGCATCGAGGAGGGGCCGGAGTTAGCATTCAAAGACGGGAGTCGAGGCGGCGGTGCTGCCGAGCATGGAAGCGCGCGCAAGCGCCGCACAATCAGCCCGGGCATGGGAATGGCTGGGCTCACGAGTGCCGGGATCGTTACAAGCGTCGAGAGGAGTGACATGGGAAGAGATGGGGCGGGGGTTCTGGAAAGGGCTGGGGGATGGGTGAGAAAGAGAGAAAGCCAAGGAAAGCGACGCGTAAAAGACCAGGACTGATCGAGGACAAGAACCTAATGAATGGAAGCCGCAGACGACGATCCGTGGCAATTGTACGGACAGCAAGAGATCCGAGAAGAACGAGGGGCTGGGAAGAATCAACGGTGGCGGGTGTAGTGTACGGTGTATTGGTGTAGTCATCGTTTCCATAGTAAGGGAAACGGCACCTTCGCCGGGATGATGTCTGTGAACGGGCGTTTCGAGTGTTGTCCTTGAACCCCCATCTCCTCCACGCCATGGGTCGCAGAAAGATAGAAATCCAGCCCATAACCGTGCGTCCTCTCTCTCTCCCCGCGCCGTCCCTCACCCTCCTCCAGCACGAGCGAAACAGATCCGTCACCTTTTTGAAGGTGAACCCCAAATATAGTACGCTTTGGCCTCCGCTTACTTTAGATCAGCGCAAAAACGGCCTCTTCAAAAAGGCATACGAGCTGTGCGTGTTTTTATCCTCTGCGTAATTACATCCTCACCTTCCCAGTGGCGTCCTCTGCTCCGTCGACGTCGCGGTCATCATCTTTGGTGTGTCCATTTAAAAAGCTCCCACTTTTTCATTTTTTAAAAAAACATGCCATTCGCACAGAACAACGGCCAGGACACAACGTGAAACTGTACCAGTACTGCTCTGGCGACGTGCAGGACATCGTCCAGCGCCATGTGCGCTTCGACGGCGAGAAGGACACCCGCGGTCCAGCCGACTTTTCCGGAAACGCGGCCGCCAAGCTCGACGACCCCGCAGAGGGCGACGACGACGAGCAGGAGGAGGAGGAGGAGCCCCCGTCCCTCGGCTCCAAGCGGCGCAGCGACGGGAGTAAGGCTGCCAGCGACCTTGCGCTGAACATTGACGTGAGCGCGCTTGCCCCTTCGTCTTGGCCGCGCTAACGCCCCGTATCCAGGTGGAGTACCGGCGCCCAACACAGCCACGGCCGCCATCGTCGGCGCTCCCGCTCTCGAGCGACCGGACGTCGCCGTCGAGCAAAAAAGCGCGGATCGCGCCCATGCTGCCGCCGTCGGGGCGGCCGGGGTCGTCCGAGTCGCCCGGAGGCTTCTCGTACGCGCCGTCGATGCGCGGGGCGGCGAGTGGGTCGGGGTACAACGCGCCGTACTATCCCCTGTCGAGCCAGACGTCGTTTGTCCCGCCGTCGTTCGAGTCGTTCTCGAGCTCGACGCGCGGGCAAGGGCCGCGGGCCGGGTACAGCGAGTATCCACTGGGGTCGTCGTCGCGAGGGCCGCAGCGGAGCGCAAGCGGGGACCCGTTTGGGGGGCTGCTGGATGAGGACACGACGCGACAACACGGGATGGGGGGGCAGGGGGCGGGGTACACGGGGATCGACTGGCCGGTGCACAACACGAACAGCGGGGGCGGGATACGGCGTGCGTATTCACTCGCTGCAGGGACCGAGACTGACGCGGGGACCAGAGCCGACGAGCGGAGGCGGGGAGAACGCGAGCGGGGGGTGGATGGAGTATCTGGGCGGGGGGACACGGGGGGAGGGGCGGGTGTCGGGGCGTCCTCGGGAGGGGGAGCGGCCGGGGAGTCGGGGACGGGTGATTGAGGAGCTGCAGTACGAAGTGAAAAAAGAGGGCTAGCTAGCTAGCTCAGCGCGCAGCGAGGACACTGTATCGAGTTCTTGTAGTATGCATTGCAATGTCTGTACAAGGACATAAGAATGGACATGGGAGTAGAGGACAAGGACGGCTTCAAACTCCGCTCATACCCTTGCTCCCGCCATCACCATCCTCGACCGTACCTCGCCTGTGTTCCTCAACGTCGCCCTTGCTTAAGCCTCTACTACGGCAGACCACGGCCTACACTCGCCTGTTCTACTCAAGGTTCTGCAGAATCCTGGGCCTTCTCATCTTCTGTTTACTCCACCCCTTCGTCGCCCAGTGGTAAATGTCTGTGGCGTACGACGACTTGCCTCCAACGCTGTTCTCTGCGATGGCTGTCTCTCCCTCTCTGTTTATGAAAAATGAAATATTATTATAATCAAGCCTCTCCGACTGAACACCCGCATTCCGCTCTGGAAATGTTTCTGAAACGACCCACGTTTTAATGCGACGCCGCGTGTAACTTGCCCCAGTCCAGCGCGGTCACCACGCGGCCTCTGCACGCTCCCCGGACGTTCACTGCGTGTGCCAGTTGTATGCAGGATTTTGTAGCGAGTATTTTGAATATATGGTAGTCGCCTTTGTACTTGTTAGCTGGCTTTTCGGCAACGTGTTGAGGACTCGTACACCCAGCACCCATGTCCGCCCCGCCCCAAAATTCGCCAGGCCCGCCGTCGCCGCCTTCGCGTCCGCCCGACGCGCCCCCAGCGGTGCCCATGCCCCCGCCGCCCCCCGCCCCCGCGAACGGCCAACAAAAACCGGGTCCCAAGCCGTCCTTGTTCTCAAAATTCCTCGCAAAACTGATTCCCTGTGTGGCCCCCTCGGAGCGCGCACACACCATAGAGCCCCTCGACACCCTCCCTGCAGAAAAGGCCCCCCAGCAGCCCCCAGAGGAACCCGCACCCCCCCCGCTCGAGGCAGAGCCCGTCACCGACCCCAAGCCCGCAGACAACCCCGCAGACAGCCCCCCAGACCCCCGTCCGCCCCCATCCATCGACGTCGATGAGCTCATGGCTCCCCCGACCCCCGTCTCCCTCCTGCCCCCCGCAGAGACAGAGGGCGTCACCTCGGGCGCAGTCCAGGCCCCCGGGTCCACCGGTGAGACCGTCCTCCACCACTCCCCAAAGCGCGACTCGGTCGTCCCTCCCAACGACCCGGACGAGTCTGACACCAGCTTCACCGACGACGAGGACATGGACGACGTCAACAACCTCGACGACGCCCAGGACGAGGAGGACCGTCTCATCTTGAACGGCGGCGCGGGCATCCCCATCGGCCCCGTGAGCCCCGTCGCGTCTCTCCCTTCTCCCGCTGACCACTTTTCTAGGACGGCGTCCCCAAACCCCTCCTGCCCCCCATCGCTCCCCAGCACGCCGGCCGCAAGTGCCTCGTGCTTGATCTCGACGAGACCCTCGTCCACAGCAGCTTCAAGGTGTGCCCCACGCGTCTCCATACGCCCCACGTCCGTCTAACGCCCCCCAGTCGATACAACAAGCCGACTATGTCGTGCCCGTCGAGATCGAGTTCAACTGGCACAACGTCTATGTCATCAAGCGCCCGGGCGTCGACAATTTCCTCAAGAAGATGGGTGAAATCTACGAGGTCGTCGTCTTCACCGCCAGCCTGAGCAAGGTACGCCGTCCCCGCCGCGTCGAGTGACGCTGACCACCCGTCCAAAGTACGCCGACCCCGTCCTCGACAAGCTCGACATCCATCAGGTTGTCACCCACCGCCTCTTCCGTGAGAGCTGCTACAACCACAAGGGCAATTATGTCAAGGTCTGCCTCAGCCGAAACCGTCTCCTTCCCTGCTGACACCATACAGGATCTGTCACAACTAGGCCGGCCTATTGCGGACACCATCATCATCGACAACTCGCCCGCGTCCTACATCTTCCATCCAAACAACTCGGTCCCCGTTTCGTCCTGGTTCAACGACCCGCACGACACGGAGCTGACAGATCTCGTCCCGTTCCTCACCGATCTCGCCGTCGTCGACGACGTGCGCGGCGTCCTGGACGGCGCGCGGTAGGACGCGTCCGCCCGTTTCCTTTGCTTTCTTCCGGCTCATTTTCTCGCTACACTACATCAACTCCACTGGTATACCCCTGCAATCAAGTTCATCGCATTCGTCACGCACACACTACACCGCCTGCCGCTTTCGAATCGTTTCTTTCCCCTCCGGACATGCGTGCGCCTGCGCCGCATTAATATTCATTTCCCCGTGGACATTCGTACATACTCTCGGCGCCAGATAATCCCCTTTACACTGATGCCCCGGATTTATCTTACATCTGATGTCCTCCTGGACTATCATTGCTATCGACCCGCCCGACCTTCCTTACTTACGAATCGATACGAAAAAGAGATGACGAAACGCAGGATAATTAACACTTCTTGGCTCCCGCACCTTTTTAAGTCACCCGTTTCTCAAGCTTAGTCCCAAGTAGGCGACGTGGCGCAGTCCCGCGCCGCCTGCCCACGCGCTCTCCCGTCGTGTTCAAAAGAACCTTATCGCATTGCTATATAAACTTCAGGTGGATCAATTACCCTACACCTCTTTCAATACAAAACACGAGGTCTGCGCAACCCTCTATATCTGCTTCCCCCCCTCCTACCGCTTCTCGTCGTTCTTGTCCCCTCCGCTCGACGATGCGGGCTCCTCGTCATCCCACGGGCTAAAGTTGGGCTTGCGGATGCGCGGCAGGGCCGAGAGCCACGACGGGAGCCCTTTGCTGTCGATCCCCCGCTGCACGACGGGCACCGCGTGTGCGTGCGCGTGCGCCGGCGACGACGGGATGCTACCCATGTCGCTCAGGCTCGGGAGGCGCTCTAGGCTCGTGTTCGTCGACCCCCCCAGCGCGCGGTGGAGCGCCTCACGTTCAGCAGGCGACGGCGCAAACGCACGCAACAGGGAGTGGCTGGCCGACGCGGGTGCGGCCATCATGTTCGGGCTCAGGCCGTTGGGGTTCAGCGCGTCGTATGCGGTCGGCCGCGGGCTCGAGGCCGTGACGGCGGCCTTCCTGGGCAGGCTGAACACTTTGGCGTCGGGGTTCAGACCCTTCTTGGCCTTCTCTTTGTTCGACGCGAACCAGCGGCGAGAGATCGCCTTGTCTGCCGTGGCGGAAGGTGCGAGGTCCTCAGCCTTGCTAGAGGTAGGGTCAGAGTGGGTGCGGTGAGCTACCGATACACGCTGCATGTCCATGGGGCTCTCGGACGGCATGCGGGACTCGCGTCCGTGCGGCGACGTAAGAATGCGCACTTCAAACGGATCGTGTTCGTAATCGTTCGCAGACGGCCCGTGGAGCGACGTCGGGGACGTAGTGATTGGCCCAAAGCTCGGACTCGACTGGCTGTCCGAGGCTTGCAAGTGCTGTGAACGGGCACGCTGCAAGCTCGCTTCGCGCCACTCTCTATCCATGAAAGCGTCGCTATCAGACTGGAACGACCTCGACGACCCGTCCGCGCTGTCAAGCGAGGAGATGAGACCGGAAGGAATCAGCGATTGACTGGTTGGCGACATGAGCACTGGAATTTGAACGCGCGAGTCTGGTTCACCGAACGGCGAAAAATTGCCGGAAACATGCTGCGTAGCCTGATTCAAGAACACATCATCGAATATGGAATACCCATTGGATCTGAGCGCAGGGTTGATGAGAGTACCGAGAGCGGGGCCATTGTTGAAGTTGGATATGCCGCCAAGTGCCAACTTGGCAGGCCTAGGCGACGTAGGAAGTGCATGAGGATCTGAGGATCGTCGACCACGACCCACGCGAGCGTCCGAGGCTTCCACCCCAGACGTGTTGGAATCATAGAAGTTGCGAGGCATGATGGACCAAGGGCCTGCTGCAGTGTGCTGGGGATGGAAAGAACGATCTTGTTTCTTCAGCTCTGCCCGCTCACGGGCGAGCTTCAAGCGTTGCCTTTCACCTGCGAGCTTGTCTTCCAATTCTCTGGCGCGAAGGTTAAGCGCGGCAATGACATCCTCGGCAACCTTGATCTCCTGCTTCTTGTGCTCCAGAGCCTCGGTGATCTCTTGCTCGGGCTGAGAGACCTCTTGTTGGCTCTGGAGGACAGAAGATTGGTCGTCGGTGAGGCGCTGCTGCAACGTGCTAATTTCTTTATCCAAATGCTCCATACGCTGGCTCGCGTCGTCCCGGGCATTCTGAGCAGCCTTGAGTCTCTTCTCGGCATCTCTCTTTATGCTCTCTGCCGCCCGTTTCGAGTCGTCCAAAGTTTTAGTGCGTGACTTGAGCTCGGATCTGGATGCATCCTCTTGGCGCTTTCTATCTCGGAAAGAATCGACTTCCCCTTGCAAGGAAGCGTGCGAGACGGAGGCGCTGACTTGAAAGTCGGCGAGTTGACTGCGAAGCTCGAGGACCGAGGTTTTGGATAAGGATATCTGATGAAGCACCTCTGCGATTCGAGGGGATTGGTCAAACAAAGTCGAAGGTGATCGCGACAGGACAGGCGAGCCCAATCGGTTTTGTTCGGTTGTCAGGGTCGGTTGCGATGAATGATTCTGCGCATGTGCGCGGTCAGCGGGTTGTGGGGAAGGCCGGGGTGTGTGCAAAGGTAAAGAAGCCGACTTCGGAAGCGGAGGAGGCGTCGAACTCCGTGCCGGAAGCCGCTGCGAGGACTTGTCGCGGTTCCGTAGCTTAGGAGGAGATCGTGTGACGGGCAGATTCTTGGTAGAAAATGGAAGGCCTGGGCGAAATTAACTACAGGGATAAGATTGGAAGTGAGGCTGCACTTGCCATCGTATTCGTTTAATTTATCCAGAGCCTTCATTCCCAGAATACCAGAAGTCCAACTTTCCTCATCGTTTGAGCGCGCGACGACGTCCTGGTACCACGCATCCAATACGCCTCCGCGGCACCATTTACCGAAAGCACCAATGAACCAGGAATCTGTCACGATCGTCGAATCCCTGTCACGACGGGAGCGACATGCAGCGCGGTCAGCCCGTGCGGGGATGATCGCAGCCACGGTGAAGATGCCAAAACTGTGAAAGACGTGTTTGGGGGTGCGGAGGGAGACGGATGCACGATTTGCAAAGTGAAAGGGGGAACCATGATCGAAAGGAACTGTGGAGGACGACGGTGGAGAACCACGCCTGTGAGATGAGCCGAGCTTGTCGCGGGTATCCTGATCATCCGACGTATCATCTAGGCGGCTGAGATGGTGACGAAAAGATTGTTCTGTTAGATATGTGCGAAACGAGTTTTCCGATGGATTTGTGAGATAGGCTGGGAATGGTAAAGAAAAAAAATGTCAGCATGGGGGGACGAGGTCGATGGAAAAGACACGGGGCGGTCGCCTGCCATCGGATGGATGGCAGATGCGCCCAGATGCGCTGGACGACGAGCGGACGACATGGAGCGAAAACGAAGGGATGGATCGAAAAAGGACTGACCGAGAACGAGGAAAACTATTGAGCAGACGACGATGCAGAATAGAGATCTGAGGTCGCCCTTTGCATAGACGAAGCCTGCCCACTCGCCCAACGGTTTTCTGAGAGACATGATGCCCAGACCACCGAAGGAGATGGACATGAGCAGCAGGAAAGAATCCCTCCGGGGAAGGAGCGCGGCAAGACCCCAAGCAGCGAGGGGACTGGCAAGCTGGAGCGGCGCCGACAGTGTAGACGATGGGACGGTGACTGGAATTGAGTACAGTCACAACGTAACATTTTCCCAAACATTACACAACCACGGCCGCTAATACAAGCATCGCCTTCATCTATCCCTCAACACCGACCACACCCGATCCCATCCAACTACGCCCTGCCCCCATTCCACCCAGTCAAGCCCGAGGCTGAATCCAGCAAGCTTCTCCCGGTATCCAGCAGGACTGTCATTTTCTTTGACCATCCGTCTCCTTTTCGTCGGCTCCGCCCGCTCCAGAGAACTGCCACGACGTCGAAATAGCCTACGGTCCGTTTGCGCATCGTCTTCGTCGAGCATCTCTATGTCTTCTTCCTTGATTCGATGGGGGGATGGCTGTGAGGCCTGCGCGGATAACTGCGACGGCTGCGACGGCTGCGACGGTTGCGACTGCGACGTATCTGAATTCGGCACTAATATTCGCACTGGTCCCGATCCAATAGGTGGTGGTGGTGGTGGTGGGGGGCGCGCAACCTTACGCTGCGCTACAGGCGACAGGGCCAGCGATTTGAATCGTCGCTGCGCCGGCGTTGGCGCAGTCAAGTATGATGACGGCTTCGGCGAAGGCGAAGCACGCTCTACCTTGAGCGGACTGGACATGGCGGGTGTCGGGGACCAGCCGCTGATGGGCGACGACGACGGCGAGTACTTCTCGGAGGGCGATGACGAGCCCAAGTTGCGCGCGTCTTCTACAAGGGCATTCACAACATGTAACGGAGTAAAATAAAATCAACTTGCGAGGCTCAACTGATCGCTCTCTGGGTGATGAAAGCGGTAGGACAAATTTGAGTGGATCCATCATGCTGTCCTGCGCGGTCTCAGCATAGACGGACATGGGGAGAAAAAATGAGCATACATTCCACCGTTTGCGATACGCGTCCATTGGCTCTAGGCTGGTGCTCGCACGCGGTCTTGGTTCAACGTCGCGTGGCTTGCGTGGAGAGACGGGGCGCTTTGCACGGAGAGGAACATCTGCATTGTTTGCTTCTCTGTTCCTCTTCCTTTCCTTGAGAACATTCCTTAGTGTAGCGTATTAGTATTACGGCAAGTCTCATGTTTTGTGCACTCACCCAGCTCCCCCGTCTTGTCTGAGACCATGGGACCACTCGCGGAGATCAGCGTCATAGTCGAGCTCCTTTGGATTCCCCCACTTGTTTTCTCCTAAACTGCCGATTACAGACACGGATTCGCAAAGGAGGGCGAGCTGCGGTTCAACCGACATACCCCCGCCACGAGCGGGGATGCGTGCAGAGACAATCTTGAACCTGGCAGCGTTGGAGTTCATTAACTCGCGAAGACTGCTGGTTTAACTCACTTCTTTATTGTAACGAGTGCAGTTCTGGTCCCCGTCAGACGCCGACCCAGCTTCCTTAGCCAGCGTTAGTACGCGATGACCAAAAACAGCATGACAAAACATACTTGTCGCATGCTGTTACAGCGTCCTTGCTGAACTTAACGGGCATGAAGAGGGACTTGTCGCTTATTACGGCCCATATGGCAGATGCAGAGTCCTTGTAGAAAACGTTAGGTATGCTTCGGGACGAACGGAGGTACGAAAACCCACTACCTTGTTTTCTGCGCCGAATGTAAGAAACTGGTCCGGAAATCAAAGTCAGTCCCATTGGCGCGATAAAAGATTAATGCACCGACTTCTAATATCTGCACCTTCTTTCCCTTTTCCTCTAATGGCACGGTGGCCAAGTCCCCGCCATACGTCTCGGCAACGTGAATAAAATGGGCCCTAAACCACGGCTTGACTGACTCGGACATGTGTACTGGCTGGTAGGGGTATGGCACGCGCGTGGTCCAACTACCTGAACGACGAGTTTGCTGAAAGATGTAGGATGGTTACGAAGAAAAGAGAGGAGGTCAACGCCAAGTGTCACATCGCGTGACGACAATGTGTCACGCGTTTGGTGTTCTAGAACACTTTTTGCTTATGATTTCCGCTTTTCGATCGACTTATTTAATGACCCTTCGTATAACCAGTTTCTTTACAAAAAAAACGCATCCGCACACATGACCGACAGTAGGCTCTGAATCGCAAAGACTGATAACTTTAAACTCGCGGAACCCGTGCTGTCGCCGGAGTTGGGTAACATAGCGTAGTCGAGCGTCCGCAGAATGCATTTATTCGTTCCATATTTTAGGTGGCTCCCACATTTGAACGAGCACTTCCATAATTTGAAAGGGTCCGTATGCGTATGGACGATGCAAGTTACCAGCCTGTCACCGGTGAAGCTCTTGTGGTCGTTGGATGTGCTTAGTAGCCTACAGAATTTACAGTGGTTAGGATTCAGTCCACGCAATTCTTGCAAAAATAGCTAGAATATATGTGGCACTTGGGACTTGACGTCAATGTTGAACTTGAAGGGAGGGTCGAATGTCTCTCATTGTCAAGGGATGTCTCGGGTGGACAATACCTTGGGGCGATCAGCGGTCCAAAGGAAAGCACTGAGCGGAGGACAACTGATACGGTCGAAACCTTGGTCATACTCGTGAGCAGAGGGAGCAGAATTCTACGAAAATAGAAAACTCAAACCCAGATTCCTTCGAGTTTGACTTGACTGTTGGGCGACTCGCGATGTACACGGCTGTACACGGCCTGTGAGCGATCAAGACCGGAGGGGCTTCAAGCTTCAATATAAAAGGGACAAGTTGCGACCACGGCGAGCCCGCCACGTCACCCACGAGAAGGACGGATTGGTCGATGTAACAACTCGACCAGCTAGGACGTTCAAGCCAGCGAGCGGTGCCTTGCTCACACACTCCCCGCCATTATTGAAACAGAGCGTTTGGTGGCAAGTGGATGACAAAGGTGATACTTACATAAAGCAGCGACTCTCTACGTGCGACGACCATCATCTCACAGAAAATGGAACTTGTCGATGCTCGACTACAACTGGTATTTAATTACAAGCATTCGCTGGCATCCTGACCTCTCAGAACTCTGAACGAACGACCAAAAACTGCCCAGACCTCACGCTGCGGATGCGACGATTCACTGATCCTTCGGTCCTTCTGCTGAATGATTCTTAAGCTCGCCAGGTCCATTCGCAGCCTCTGTCTCCTCCAAGTGCGCACCGTGATTGTTCAGAGCGCCTGGAGGCACCAGCTGCGCCTGCTGGTTCAACGCCGCACGCAGGGCGGCATTCTCGACGCGGAGCTGGTCCACGAGCGCACGACACTCCTCCCAGCGGCGGTTGGCTTCGTCGGCGGAGGCGAGGGCGGCGTCGAGGAGCTGCGAGCGAGACTCGAGTGATTTGACATGCCTTGCGGCACAGTCAGCGAGGCCCAGGCGGATCAGAGGGGACTACTGACTGGTCACGACGCTCCCTGAAGGCGCGCTGTGCCTTCCTGTTCTGCTCGGCGCGCTTGCTGGAGCTGAGTGCGCGGCCCGTCTGGGAGTTGGGGGGCGGGGACTGGGATTGGTGCTGGGACTCGTCCTGGGTCGCAGGAGGATTGGGAGGGGGCAGACCGCCAGGCGAAAAGTCTGCGTTGTACTGGTAGCCCGGGGGCAGGGAGCCCATGGGATTAACGATGTGGGTTAAATTGGGGAGAGCGTTGGGTTCGGGATTAGTGGGGGGAGTTTTGCGCTTGCGGGAGGGACGCGGCGCGGGGCTGGCAGGGTCGTGCATGCCGTTCTGCTGGAGGATTTCCTGGCTCTGGAGTATCTGTGCATTCATACTTTCCTAGCAGTCTTTCCGGGATGATTGGTAAGGCAGATGCTTAGGTGGTTGTTGAGTCTTATTTGTTCTCCCCGATTCCAAGTCAGGTGACTCCGCATTACTAATTAGCGCGGTCAGCACCCTCGGGACTTGGTAATCCAACACAAACGGGAACTCAATTCAGCCCGGGTTGTTTACGCTCCACAGAACAAAAAATCACTCTTCCCCGCGCCTCATTTTTAAATCTCCCCGGCGGCGAGTGTGCAGATACAGGCAGACAATCTCCGAGATTGAAATGTTCAAGTTATGTTTCTTCGTATCGAGGAGGTGGCTCGGGTGGCGATATGGACTGCGTCGCAACCATCTCCCGCTGCTGTTCTCTGAGACGTTCCACCTCTGCTCGCAGCGTGCGTACGTACTCCCGCATTGCGGAATTCGAGCTGGATTGGGCGCTTACACCCACTGAATGTGGCGACGCCGTTTGAGCTGGCTGATTGGGATTGTCTTTGTGCGGAGGTGATGAAGATGGCGATTTAGGGTCCGTTTTCTTCGCGGTGACTGCGCGCAGCAGGGAGGGAGGTCTGGAGTAATGAAGGTTGGCATTAGGGAATGGAAGTATTTTGGGGAAACGATGGGGGCGCCTTCGGCGTAGCCTAAAGAGGAAGAATAGAAGCAACACGAGAGTAAGTAAGCCGCCGCCCAGACCTCCAATGATAGCCCCAATGTCGGATTTGTGCACAGCAGAGGGCATTGCCGAAGAGGAGCTGGAATGAGTTGGCGCGGATTGAGCGGGAGTAGCGCTGGTCGGAGTAGCGCTGGTCGGTCCCGTCGGAATGAAACTGTCTGTGATGGTGGTCGAGTCAACGGGCGCGACTGTTGTCGACTCCGACAAGGATGAGGGATTGGATTTAACACTGGCGTTTGTGGACGTTGTTGAGGGCGCCGATGTTATACTACCCGTGGTGGTGGACGTTGTGGAGGATGGTATCGGGCTTATTTCAGACCCACTGTCGCCCGTCCCATCATCAGAGCTATCTAAACTTTGAGACAATGCAAAACACGGCAGGAATGGACGTACGTGACGATGGCATAATCGAATAGCAGCAAGACCGAACCATCCACCCCCGGGCCACCGTTCAAAAGAAGCTTCAACGTATGGGGACCGTTAGGAAGTCCAGTGGTGCTGTAAACTTGTTACCAAAATTAGTTTTCGGGACATAAGGTCCTGTCGAAACTCACCGGACGTATTGTAAAAGAAAGCGTCTCCCGTGGTGCCCGCTTCATGGGTGAAATCTCGGTTCTGGGGGACGTTGTCGACGAAGAAGGAGTAATTGGATTTAGTTCCAGTAAAGGGAGGTATGCTGCTCGGGTCAGCCTTGTTGTTGGGTATAATACAACGGACGTCGATTCCGATTCCTATCCAGCATGAGCACGACGAATATGTTATTCACGGGATTCTCACCTTGGAAATTTATATCCATAAATGTTGGTGTTGTACCATCGTGGTCCAGGCTTGTATCGTCGGTGGTGTCATGCCAAGTGCTATCCTGCGCATGCGACGCATCTGGCATTATTCTGCCATGACCAGTCGCTGACCCAATCCCCCAGGCATCCGATGGAGAATATGAAACACTCGAATGCGTGTCTCCAGGAAAGGCATCGTCGATAATTGTAGTCACCAGCTTGGCCAAGGCTGAATGCAAGTATGAGAAGAAAAGGAGCGAGAGCATTTGGGATAAAAGATCGTGGTGGCGGAAGAACATAAGATTCCAGTCCAGCCTCCCTACTGATTGGACCAGTCGTCAAGGATCATCCTGTGGTTTGCAGCTGAATGGGTAACGGTTGTGGCTTTCAGCTCGGCCAACACAAATGCCTGACCCGGAGATCATTTGGAGATCCTGGCTGTGTTTTTTGACATTCAATGAAGATCCGAAACCCTTTTGCAGTGTCGCGATGTTATCTAGGTTCAGGTGCCATCGTCACACATTACGACAGTCCGCGAGGTTTCCACATGAAGTGCAGAATCTTGCTCGCTGATGCTCGCGTCGAGATGCGTGTTGACTGCGTAAAAAAATATCTAGTAGTCTTGCACGACATCGGAGAACGCACATAAGAAGCAAACCCAACACGCATGAGCTAACTGAGAACCGGATCCGATTCCATAAATGTCCCTCTGAGTCCGACATCTTCCTCTATTTCCATCCCACCCACCGCACGTGCCGCACTACGCGCCGCCTTGCGCGCGCGCTTCGCCTCCTTCTTCAGGACCGCCCGTCCCAATGGATTCCGCTCTCGCACCTCCGCCAGCGTCGCGTGCGCCTTGCGCATCCGCTTAGGCTGACGGTGCGCATATTTTTCGTTCATTTGCTGCACCGGCAACTCCTCGGATTGAAACGGGAATGGTGATGGGGATGGAGATCTTGGTCTTTTTCTGGGATTTTTGGGCGGCATATCAGCCTGCATCGCAAACCTGTTTTTAGCAGCCAAATTAATTCCCAGTCGCCTCGGAATCGCCGGGTAAACGTACTCGTCCTCGTCCATAGCATCGACAAATACGTCGCCATCTTCGTCGCCGTCCATGACGATGTCATCTGCACCAGAGCCAAAAGCACCAGCATCCGCGTCTCCAAACAACCCAGGGAGCGAAAATGGCTCCGAGAATGCAGTCAGGATCTGGGCTTGTCCAACTTGTTCGGCACCCGGAGCAATTGTTGCCGTTGCACCAGAGCCGACTGTCGATTGATGAACTGAATTTAGCCAAAGAATTGACACCAGAGATAAATACGTGCCAGTGGAAGGTATTAGTGAAGGATGTATAGCTGGCGGCTCAGAGAAATAGGGAATTTTTTGATGATTCCAGTCGGTTAAAATGTGTCGTGCTGTAGATATCAGGTCGGGCGTGCCACCCTTTACAACGATCAGCTTGCAATCCTCACAACACAACCAAGGGAAATGAACCTTCAAAAGCCTCCCGCTGCTCAATGCTGACATGGTCAGAAATTCAATTGTGGACTTGAATTCTGGCAAATTGTATAGTTTTTGTATTGTGGCTGGAGGCGTTCGCGTCAAGATCTCCTCAACTACTATCATCAGCAAGATATCTGGTTTCCGGAATGAAAGACCAACCAACGGCGATTGGGTCGTCGACATCCTCCACTTTTACGACGTTCCTCAGCAGGATGTTGCCAGCCTTATCTTCTTCGTCGTCAAATACTACGCCCGGCGAGTCGACAATGCGCATACCGCGCTCGAGTTGCACGGACTGCAGATCTTTCGTGTGCCCAGGCTGAGCAGCCACCGCACAGACCTGCAGCGAGTTAGATACTCTCGGACGATTAATCTGCAGTTTACCTTGCTTCTCTTGAGACAGTTGATCAGACTGCTCTTGCCGACATTGGGATATCCGACTACACCAACGGTAACGCTCCCAGCCGACGGCTTATACGCCTTGAGCAGCTTGATCAGGGCAGGGGCCGTCGATGAAGAAATGTTAGTGCGCTGGTGCTGCGCCGACGATGGGGAACGAAAGGGTAGAGTCGGTGTTGAATGCCGCAAGTGCTTTAACCACTGTTGAGCATTGGCGTGTGGTATGAGGTCTGCAGACGCGACATTAAAACGCGATGTAAGGGTGGAGTCATTTACCCACCGATTTTATTTAATACGAAAACCAGCTTCTTGCCCTCGCTTTCGCGTCGCCGCACTTCTTCTTCGACCAGTCTGCTGCGACAGCCCTCGGGGTCGCGCGCATCTAGCACAAGAACCACAATGTCACTTTGGTCGATTACTTTGTGCAATGTTCTGAGATAATATCTTCGCATTTGCTCCTTGGTTTTCCCAGATGTCGAGGGCTCCTCGGACATGTTTGCCAGAGTGAATAAGCTAGGTTCAGTTGCCATCACGGCGTCAGGGTCCAGTCGCGGCTGGGGTTGAGGCTGGGGGCGGTCAGGACACGCTGGAAGACACTTCCTCAACTTACTGCGCGAGCTTTATTTTTTTCTGCATTGCGAACCTTGATGTTAGGTAGCCTCGGTATGCCTGGGTCTTTCTTGAGTTCTAAGCAGACGGATGAGGCCCGAGTTTTAGCTTTGGGGAAAATACACACTTGACTTGAGTGGCACGGCTGTCTTGCGCGAAGATCCTGCAACATTTGTTAGGTAGGATTTGGGGAGCTGCGAGACGGCTCACTTGCGGCCATAGCAAGTACAATAAATTTGGCAAGGTGGGACTGCGACAAAGTCTTGAAAGAACGCCGCGAGCGACAGGAGGTCTCAAAAATGTAGCCCAAGGCAAGGCCCAAGGTGTAGCTGCGGCTAAAGAGGATTTGCGGAAGAAAATCAGACGTCCACAAAGCAGGATCCACGTGAGAACTTGGCGTTTGGGCCTTCTTTCTTCATTCAGCCTATCTTCCTTTCATTCTATGGCCACCCCGCCCGCCCCAGCCACCACGGACGGTGTCCCAGCTACTCCCGCAGACAAGCCCCTCAGGCAGCGTCTGTTCTCATTGTCTCGGAAAAAGCAAAAGGATGACAAGGGTGGTGACGAAAAGGCCGTCCAGGCTGAGAACGTGGGCCACGCTGTTGAAAACTCAGCGAGCACAAGCAGTGAGCATCTTCAAAATAGGCTTCTTCAATGGTCTCATCCGTGCCTCATAACGACCCAGCCACTCTGGCGGGCGAGCCACCGATTAGCGCTGATGACCAAGGGCAGGCCCCGTCGCCGGCTACCGCTGCCGAACCCCCTTCCGCATTGGTGGCTGCAACGCCGGACGATAAAGAGCAAGGTTCTCTCAATACTACTCTCACCGGTAATCACAAACGGACTATGTTCTATCACCGCAAAGGCAACAAGTCCTCCACTTCTCAGGCCGCGGTCTCATCCTCGACTTCTCACTCCATTGTGAAGCCTTCGCCCCATCGCACTCGCTCCAAACCGACTTTCCTGACAAGGGTAGTCTACAAGCTCGTGCCTTGTGTTGGCCCCGATTCCAACGCAATGGCGAAGGACATGGATGATGCGTTGTCCGGCCCCCAAATGGTTGAGATGCGTCAGCCTGAAGCAGGTCCTCAGACCGCTACCTTGGAAGCGTCGGCGTCGTCTAATTTGGATGCGTCTGCCCTTCTGGTACCTCCTACCATCAACATTGACCGTCCTCCGTCTCGGGCAGACTCTGAGATTATCGTACAACCTCCCCCGAGTGCCCAATTGTTGCCTGAGGATGAGACCGACGGACTGACGTCCGGCGCCGTCCAACCGCCTGGCTCCACGGGCGAGCTCATCGCAAGAACTCACACCAGGGATTCTTCTGAGGATTCTGATGGCACAAGCTTCACGGACGATGAAGGCGATGACCGCCGTGCCTTGGATGAGCAGGCTCAGGAAGAACGTCTCATAAAGAACGGTGGATCTGGTATTCCGATCGGTCCGGTATGCAGAATAATATTTCTCACCTTCTGAACCTGACGTCTCCCGCCCATTAGGATGGGAGCCCTAAGCCCCTCCTGCCTCCCATTGCCCCAGAGCACATTGGCCGGAAATGCTTAGTGCTTGACCTGGACGAGACACTTGTACATAGTAGTTTCAAGGTATGTGATGCCTTGGCCCATTGTACGTATGTTTGTCGAGACTCATCTTCTTTCCAGCCTATACCTCAACCGGACTTCATCGTCCCCGTAGAAATCGAGTTTCACTGGCACCACTTTCACGTACTGAAGCGGCCTGGGGTAGATGATTTTTTAAAGAGGATGGGAGAGATATATGAAGTCGTCATATTCACTGCGAGTCTGAGCAAAGTTGGCATCCTTATTTCAGATGCCACACCTGTACTAATCCCTCGCCCACAGTACGCTGATCCAGTGCTTGACAAGCTTGATACACATCAGGTAGTTGCCCATCGGCTATTCAGGGAAAGCTGCTTTAGTCACAAAGGAAATTATGTCAAGGTAAGCTTTATTCGGAAATCGTCGGCGCTGAATATGAATCTCGATTCTCCGTAGGATTTATCTCAACTAGGCCGGCCTATAGCGGACACGATAATCCTGGATAATTCCCCTGCCTCCTACATTTTCCATCCACACAATGCCGTCCCAGTCTCCTCGTGGTTTAATGACCCCCATGACGTGGAGCTCACTGACCTCATACCATTCCTGGCGGATCTGACGTCCGTCCCAGACGTCCGGGGTATCCTGAATCTGGCCATATGAAGGGAACCTTCAAGCCTCTCCCCTCACCACCCTCCACCTCGTAACGAGGCTCCGGGTATGTAAATGCAGCGTCTGCGAGGCGACATACCCTATTCTTTATATCTGGTGGTATACCCTGTACGTCACTTCTCACCACATCTACACCGCTCGTTGCATCTGGAATTCGGTATTCTCTTCATTGTAACTAGTCGGAAACACACACGCGACACCCACTCTCCTTTTTTATTTTTTTATTCATCATTTGTTTGTGATTTATTGGTCAGGCTGTTTTCATCGTCTCGCTCTGCACTGCACTCTGCAATCCTGTTTGTCTACCTACTTGCACTCCGATACATCTCAACAAATCTCTTCGACTCATAATTTTGCTTCCCGGTGTTAAGAAGGGACGGCACTCCAACTCGACAGCTGAAAGGGCTCGCCAACTTGCCGCAGGTCCGAGTCGGCGACGTCAAGTCCGACCCGCCAACACTCCTTCAAGTAGTATCTAAGCGTCCAATACAGGCTGTGTGTTGAGGCCCTATCTGCTATCTACTCATTAGGCCCCCAGCAACTGTACTACAGGCTGTTGTCCATTGCCGCGGTATTGAACATGACGTCGACCAATCTCGCACTCGATGCAGTAGGATAGGCTCCGTGAAACTCCACCAAGGGGTTGTCTCAAAAAATCCCGCCTCAAGAAACCTTGAAGAAACCTTGAAGAAACCACTTTCGGTCTCCGAGTCGGATCTCGGACAAGGGTCGTCACGTGCACTTCAAATTTTGACGAAAATGCTAAATGCGCGGAGAATCAAATTTTTCGCGTCCCCCGCTGCCGGCACCAGTTACTATGTTATGCCGGCGCGGCGGTATCGGAATGATTGACGATTCAAACTCGGTGAGTTTGGCAAAATTCTGGCTCAAAAATTGCTCAAAAAGCCACTTGGTGGACAAGGCTTCACATTTTTTGCTCAAAAGCCACTATTCGGACAGGGAAATCTCAAAATTTCGCCCTCAAAAAGCCACTTTTGAGGATTTGGTGGAGCTTCAAGGGGCGTAGTAGGATACGGTAGCCTTCAATGCTTCCTTTTGGTTTCGAGAAACCAGTCTCTTAGCTTCTCTCATTGCATTTACGTTGAATGGTTGCCCAGGTTGGCGATATCTTAATATATTTGGACCGCCGCGAAATCCTCAATCAATTTTTATGTATGTAGAGCCTCAATTTTGCCTCAAAAATTAAGACACCTTAGATTCAACATCTTTGTATGTTAGCTATACACAAATGCCGAAGACCCTTTCCGGCAAGACGTGGATACACACGGGACCCATCAAAATCTTTCTGCAGAGGTGGGTCAAAGATCTTGTCAAAGATAGTATATTTTGCATATCGTTCATTCTCCTGGCGATCAAAATTGATCAAACCGTGCAAAATCTGACTATCGATTTTCTGCTGGGCTCCAATGCTGCCCAAATGCTCCGGAATTGTACTCGGACCAACCTGTGCCCTATATCCATCTTCTAATTTTATTTGAGCCCATTGGGTTCGAGCTAAGATCACCGGATCAAATTTATGCAGAGGTGGGTCAAATATAGTAACTACTTACGTAATCATTGTTTAACTTCTCCGTTCTCCTCTGATGGCTAACAAAAAAACTGCGAACGCGAGCGCTGGAAACACGCCGCCCCCAGTCCCAGCAAAGTCTGTCAAGGCAAAGCTTGGTTCGTCCCTTGCAACATTGTCGATCCTCTCTCATCTCATTCCAGGGACCGCTCGCGCCGTCAAATACTATCTGTTGACTTACAATGTCCTGTCCACTCTAGGATGGGCTTATGTCCTAATCCTCACAATCGTCCACCTTTCCAACCTGGATGGAAAGTCTTCCAACATCAGTGCCGGGCCTTCGACGCCGTCACCCTTTTCCCGTGTCCTCTCCTCCATCCCGTTTTTCAAATCTTCCAGCCCGGGCGTCTCTCTCACTATCGAATCTCGGCTCCCCACGTACCTGCAGCCTATTTATCGCCGCTCAACCACGTCCTACTCTCGTATCGGTGGCACAGTAGCCGTCGTGCAGACTTGTGCCATATTAGAGGTCGTGCATGTTCTTCTTGGTTGGGTCCGCAGCCCGCTGCAAACGACGGCCATGCAAGTCGCCAGTCGCCTCTGGGCCATTTGGCTCGTCCAGCAATTCGATGTTGTAAGTTGTATCGTTAATCACATCACATTCTTTCCTAAATATCGCCCAGGCACGCACAAATCCGTTATACACGTCCGCCGTTTTGGCTTGGTCGTTGACCGAGGTCGTCCGCTACTCGTTCTATGCGAGTAATCTGCTGGGATATGAACCTCCTATTCTGCTTTATCTGCGCTACACCATGTTTTATGTCCTTTATCCAATTGGGGCAGGTTCAGAGGCATTCCTCAACTATGCGACCCTTCCCATCCCCTCTGGTATCCCCACCTTGAAATCCTTCTTGGGTTGGACAGCGCCCGAATATGCTCGTGCAGGACTCTTCTTGCTATGGTGGCCTTGTGAGTCGCGCCCATGTTTGCGTCACCATGGCGACTAATAATTTATTGCTCAGCCTTGTACCAGCTGTACACCCATATGATTGTCCAGAGACGCAAAATCATTGGAGGTTCGCGACCCAAGTCGAAGACCAATTAAAGCCGGTTGTACAATTGGTGTCTGTAAAATATACCCAGATGTTTGCTATTCTTTATTCTCTAAAACACAGCAAGGTTACGCAAGAAACTTGAAAGTCTTCGCACTAATACTTGTGCATCGTGTTCCCCCCTCAAGCTTTGATCAGGAATTTTATGCGAGACTGTGAATGGAGAGCGGTCAACTGTTTGGTGCCGTGGCATGCCCCTAGGTCAGAGGTCCCATGCAGCGACTCGTCGTGTATGAATCACTTTCGTGATGTAGGGAGCGCCGGCGATAGCTCGCATGTAGAAAACGGAAAAGCGGAGTTTGGTTTTGAAAGGTAATTATCCGATCTGGACAACTCAAAAGACGCGAAAATGTCAGCCACTGCACCCTTTTCTCTTCTTGAAATGTTCTTCTCGTTATTTCCCAACCTTCTCATATCGTCTGCCGTCGTTGCTGATGTCTCCGCGAAACCTTTATCCCCTCCACGTGCTGGCCGAATCATGCCTATCAATCGCTCCTTCCGTCAAAAGCCCCCCGTGCACACCTCTTCCTTGCCAATCTTTGACCCTGAAAGTGTCGTAGGTGTTAGCACTTGAGCTTTTCTTTCTACGATTTACCCTAAAACAGAAACGGGAACTCCGTGGCCTATGGCCCAAGTACCGCCGGGCTCCCATGTATCTCAACGGGATAGAACTTACATCTGGAATCGACGGGTTTTTAGACACCATCGTGGCGGTTGCAAGTACCGAGGACGAGGCTGGAGAATCATTCATTCCGCCTGCTGTCCTTATCAACACCCATACAATGCCACTAAACGATTATATCTCCGGCAGCCTGGACCTTATGTACTTCGGGCCTGTGAACTTTGGAACACCTCCGCAAAAGCTGACAGTCGACATTGACACGGGAAGCGGCGACCTCTGGATACCCGTCAACTGCCCCGGGTGCGTCAACAGGCAGTTTGAGGACACCAAGAGTTCGACGTGCAAGAATTCGGACGAGAGTTTCTCCGTCTTTTATGTCAGTCAGTTTCGCATACGATTGACATAGTCTCATAATCCGGACGGCAGGGTTCTGGCGAGGTTTCCGGTACGCTGATACAAGATGTAGTGTCTATGGCGGGTCTGGAGATCGAGGATCAATTCTTTGGCGCTGTCTCGAAAGTCTCGGACGATTTCAATGGCCTGCCGAACGATGGCCTCCTGGGTCTGGCGTTTGGTACCATCTCCCAATCCGGGAAACCGACCTTTTTTGAGACGCTCATAAAGAGAGATATGCTTCCTGCTCCCATGTTCTCTATCCACCTTTCCCGAAATCAAGAGAGCGGTTCTGACGTGTGCTTTGGATGCCTCGACAACCTGAAGACACTTGGTCCTGTGGAGTGGGTTCCAGTTCTCAACCAGGTTTGTCTCTTGATAGTTTTATCGAAGACAGGAAACAAATAACGACGTTTCCCAGACATACTGGTCTGTCTCGATGGACGCTGTCGTTTTCAAGAGTCAGCTTGTGCGAACAGAGCTTCTTGCGGTTAGTGTCTTTCAGCTTTGCCCCGAGTTTCCCTGTTTACGTTCTGGAAGATCATCGATAGTGGAACAACGCTTATATACCTCCCTCCCACCGTCGCTGATGAGGTCTACGCCATGGTACGCAGCATTTTTACGGGCACTACTCCTGCTGATACGGCGGGTAGATACCTAATTCGAAGCCTGCTCCTCAATTTGGACCTGGTACCTATTGAATCACTCAATCTGTGCTATGATTAACAACGTATCACTCCAGAATTCTACACATACCCCTGCTCCACCGCATTAAATATTGCATTCTCGTTCGATGGACGCCGCTTCTCGATTAGCCCGCTCGACTTTAATCTTGGTATTCTTGTGTTATTTCTTTTTCTTATCAGGCTCATGTGTCCTTTCAGGACTGGCCGCACCAAATTCGCCGTGAGCTCCCCATTTCGATCACGCCCTTCTTTTGCTAACGATCTAACCAGGGATTGCGTTGGAGGCATTCTCTCCCTTGGGTCCGAAGGATTCCCGTCCAACCTTGCAATAGTCGGTGAGTGAAAATCTCATCTTGCCCTTGTTTCATCCTTCAACATATTACTGCAGGAGATGTGTTTTTGAAGTCATGTACGTAGCTTCAAATTCAGAGCTGCCCCCGTGCTAAAAAATGTTCCAACAGGGTACACGACTTTTGATTATTCAGGGGGCGGAAGAGTTGGATTCTCGCCCAGCATCAATAATAGGTAGACCTCTGTAGCAATCGAATGTTCTGTATGCACCTTTGAGTCCTCGGCATTCCGCCTAGTGCTGAAGCGGAGTCAATCCACACTCTCAAATTCGCAATCAAGTCAAAAGTAATTCGCGCGGCTAGACGTACGTATCACACCAAACAGCCATCGCAAAACGTTACAAACACTCAAGGTTGCACTTCGTGGAAAAATATAAAAAGTCATTCAAAGGTCATTCTAGCGGTGAACATATGTTACGAAAGCGACCTTGATGTGATGGCACATACCAGGCTCAAAATTTGGTGGGTGGTTTCTGGTTCTCGTTAGTGGGCGAACTCGAAGTCCAGTGCATTTCCATGCTATCGCCACGGGAGTGAGAGGATGCGTGTGTGTGGGCAGAAAGCGGATGGGCAATGCGGGGCTCGTGGATAAAAAGGGGTGCAACCGTTGGGGTCGTCGGAGAGGCCACAGGGACCTTCATGTCATGATTATATCCGTCGAAAGGGCGATCGAAGAGCTGGCCGACATAGACTGGTCCAGACGGCTTTCCCTCTCGATCCTGCCATGCGCCTTTGGTGCGATTCCTCCAGTGGCGCTTGGATTGCCTGCGAAGGCGCAGGAAGAGGAACGCGCCGATAGCAGCGACGATGATGGCGGCCAAGCCTCCCGCGACTCCCCCT
Organism: Mycena latifolia; assembly: GCA_029289555.1. NCBI lineage: Eukaryota > Fungi > Basidiomycota > Agaricomycetes > Agaricales > Mycenaceae > Mycena > Mycena latifolia. The sequence continues at coordinate 2,314,872 of JARJLE010000002.1, forward strand.
GCAATCTTTCCTCTATTGGACTTGCTGCCAGAAGTGGATGTGGGTAGCGGTATTTCGGTGAATGACCCAGACAGCGGGGCCGGAACGTAGCTGAGGGGATTCACAGAGACGTCGCTTTCAAGCGGTGCTGCGGTAGTGGGGGATGGAACCAAGCTGACCGAATGGACAGAGACAACAGAGCCAGTGCCAGATGGAGCTGGAACTAGGCTCACCGGGTGAGCTGAGAGGAGGTTGGTCTGAGCATTGACCAGAGCGGCGGCGAGGAGGAGCCAAAGGACAGAGATCGGGAGACCCATGTGGTTAACAACAAGACTCAAGAGCCCGAGCTCTGTCGCACGATGCCTTTATCAGTGGCTTCGTCGTTGGGCCCGGCCATGTTATTGATTCCGGTTGCTGGAGATCAGTTGAAGTGGGATTTCCTTTTACGGCATAGGCTCTCTTGGTTCATCCTAGCCTCCCCACCTCCCTCGCCACCCTGGTCGACTGTTCCTCTTTTACTCCCCGCAGAATTGAAACCTAGAAAAAAAATGTGAAGACAAAACTAAATCAAAAGAACAGGAGCGCTCCCATGCTCCGAGGCGTCAGCCACTCTAGGCCACGATGACTCGTCAGCCACTTGCCTGCCTCTCTTTTTCCTCAACATCATGTTGGCTTCTGTCCTCCTCCTGTGGCTGTCTGTCCCCACCCTAGCGTCCGAGTCGTACTCCCTCGCCGATACGTTCATTGGAAACGACTTCTTCAAATGGAACTGGGAAACATTCAGCGACCCGACCCACGGGAGGGTCAAGTATGTCGACAGAGACACCGCTAAGGCTACAAATCTCTCCATTGGCAAGTGTATCCCTCCCTTTCCATAAATTTATATCTAAAGGTCCCCAGCCTCTAACACTTCCTTTCTGATGCGTGCCGACAACGTCAATCGTGTTCCGCCCGCCGATCCTGGCCGCAAAAGTGTCAGAATCTCGTCTCCCTCCGCCTACTCCGACTCTGTCTTGGTGCTTGAATTATGGCATATGCCCGCCGGATGCGCAACCTGGCCTGCCTGGTAAAACCTGGAAGCTTTTCGTCCTCGATGATTTGCTGACTCTGGACACAAGGTGGACCGTTTCCCAAACCAGCCAGTGGCCCCAGGGGGGCGAAATTGACATCATAGAAGTTATGTTAGCATTTATCTGCATAACCTACGTACTAAAACCTCATACAGGGGTAAACCGGAACTCCATGAACCTAGGCTCACTACACACAACACCAGACTGCAACATGACCCAGAAGCGGACCCAGACCGGGTTCGTACCCTCTTTCTCCTTAGTCGACTCGCCGCTGAAGTTCTTTTTCAGTCAAACTGTCTCCACTGTTTGTGACGCCTCTGTCAACTACAATCAGGGATGTGGCGTTGAATTCACCAAACCCGACTCTTACGGTCAAGGCTTCAACTCTAATGGCGGCGGGTGGTTCGCTATGCAACGTGGATCATGCGGAATCCACATGTGGTTTTGGTCTCGGAATGATTCGACTGTCCCCCTGGAAGTGTCCCAAGGAATCAGCACCGTGAACCCCGACCCAACCCTTTGGGGAGTACCAGATGCAACGTTCCCTGCAGACGAATGCGATTATGCGTCCCATTTCGACGCACACAAAATAGTCTTCGACTTGACCTTCTGTGTAATTGATCAACGTCCGTGTGTCTACCATCCGTGCTGACATTTCTCCAGGGTGATTGGGCTGGATCAGCTTACGGCAACTCGAGCTGCCCGTCCTCCTGCGAAGACTGTAAGCATTATATTTTCCCCGTTTATCGTGCTTATTGAAGAACGTCCACAGTCGTTGACAATAATCCTCGCGCATTCAATGAGGCATATTGGGAACTATCGTCGCTTCGCGTGTATACCCCGGCTGCTGATACCAGTGCATAACTTTCATTAGACGTTCAGTAGTTATCTCTACCTACTCTTGAATTTTTTCCGTCGTACCGGTATTCCTGCCTCGACGACATCGTCGTCCCGATCCCGCTCGTCTTCACGTCCACCGCCAATCTCTCGTTTGTGTTTTCGCCCATTCCCTCCGCCCTTGGAATTCGCATTCTGCTCCTTCAGCTCCACTGCCGCTACTCTAGCAGCTTCGTTCACCCTCTCCTTAAGAAGTGCAATCTCCTCCGCATCAGTGGGCCACAACTCCATTTGCTTGCCGATGGTTTGCTCTATCCGCTGGACGAGCTCCACGTCATACTGCGTTACGAGTGTTATGGATTTGCCGGCACGTCCTGCTCGAGCTGTCCGTCCAACACGGTGGATATAATCCTTTGAATGTGTCGGAATGTCAAAATTGATGACCACATCAACAGATGGTATATCCAGACCCCTTTGACGCTGTTGAGAATAAGGTTCGTTTGTATTAGACGAGGACGTACCGGCTTGCAATATCAGTTGCCACGAGTACTTTCCTGCTCCCACTCTTGAATTTTCCCAGCGCACCAAGCCGCTGACTTTGACTAAGTTGTCCGTGTAACGGAACTGCAGGAAGTCCCAATGTCCGGAGAATAATACAGATCCTGCAACTGGTCAGGGCCCTGTCTTTGAGAAGAATGGACGTCTCGTACCGTCCCGCATCGTGGACTGTTCTTGTGAAGATAATCATGGAGTTTTGGGCCAATGAATTAGCCAGTGAAACAAGAAAGGTGTCCTTGTCTTGTAACGGCATAAATAGATAGTATTGGAGCAACGTCGAGACGGTTTGGTATCTGCCCGAAGCTTAGCTAAAATGAAACCGATCTTGTAATAAATCAAACCAACTTTGTCGAGACCTCGACTTTTACGGGATTCGACAGACTGGCTCGTTGCAGTTTGGCTACTTTGGAGGTCATCGTTGCGGAGAACAGATAGGTTGTGCGCTCAGTGGGTACGAGTTTTAGAATCCTATCAATGACAGGACCAAAATCCATGTCAAGAAGGCGGTCGGCTTCATCCAATACCTGAATCGACCTTCAAAATATGTTCGATTGAGAAAATATGAGGGCGCACCAAAAACTTGATTCCCTTCAAGCTGAATCCTTTCGTGTTCTCAAGATGCCATAATAGCCTTCCAGGCGTCGCTACCACAATGTGAGGTCGTTTAGCGAGCGCTACCGACTGCGCTAAGGTCTCAATGCCTCCCACTATCACTGCCGACCGCACACCCATGGAAGAGCCCAGAGATTCGAATTGTTGCGAGATCTGGAAGGCCAGTTCACGCGTTGGGGCAAGGACGCATGCAAATAAGCCTTTGGGATCATCCCATAGCTTCTGCAGGATGGGCAGAGCAAAAGCTGCAGTTTTTCCGGAACCAGTCGAAGCAACGCCAATTATGTCTCGACCTTCCAATGCATGCGGAAGAGCTTCGACCTGGATGTCGGTGGGGGTTGTAAAGTTTACTTGTTCGAGTGCCTCGAGTAATGGGTCGATAAGACCAAGCGACTTGAAAGAGGGACCCGAAGACATTTTCGGAAGCGAAGATGACCTAATTTGGACATCAAACTGAACGTGAAGTGAAACTCACAAAATACATTTACGAGGGACGTAAAACTACTAGTACTACGACAACAAAAACGAGAGGAAACTATAGGTATATGCACGTATATAGTTGTGTTGAGAAACATCGAGATCCTCCATGTAAATCATCGTTAAATAAATCCGGCTACAACCCCATAGCAGATCCAATAGACCGGGCAACAGAGGCACCCCGAGAAGAAGTAGGTGATCCGTGTCGCTGCCGCTCCCATAGTTTGTCTTTGGCGCGAATTTCGATGTTTTCAAACGGCGCTGTCTGCGTGAGTTGTACGCAATCGCGCGTACCCAGAACAAGCAGTTCGAAGAAAAACGACGCAGCAGCACGCCGAGAAGCCTTGAAACAGATTCAGTCAGAAAACATCAAAGCGGGGAATTGCGCGCATACCTTGTCTGCCATTTTACGGAAGCTGAGAATCTTCTCCTCGTCCTCGTCGCCGTCCACTGGCTTCAATTCCTTCCGTATGATACCGAGGGCCTTGACAGTATTCTTGCTGTAACCCTTGCCCTCGTTCTCGATAGGCTCGGCGTCATTCTCAACTGCTTGGCTTTGAGTAGAAGGCTTCACATCGAACATGACGATGGGACACGTCGCATCGGCGTAGCTTTGGACACCCTCATCGAAGGCCATCCCATCTGGAGCGGGAGTTGACAACCGGCTGAGCTCGGAAGGTGCCGCTGATTTCCCTCTGACATCGACATCCAATTCCGGCACTTCCAACTGATAGTCGTCCATTCCCGCCCCCTGGTCGCCGAAATCGAAAGCACCATCAGGGCCCATGCTGCCCGCCCTGCCCATGAGATCACTTCGCATTCCATTGCTGGGTGCAAGACTCCCATCACGGCGAGGATGCTCAATGTCTTCATCTCCATTCACACTGCCGTCAAGTCTAGCACGCTTGTTGGGGCCCTTTTCGGGCGAAGCCCCTCTGCGCTTGGAGGACAGGGTTGTAAGGGGCCGCAGGAATAGTTCCGCCAGTTCCGGTGCAAGGCCAGGCGGAGCAGCGTAAAAGAATGTGCCGTTGGGGGTGACTTTGGTGGGTAGGAAATGGGCAAAAGGGTCATCACGAATCTCGAGAAGCCGCTGCACAACGGACGACCGAGGAAGAAAGTGCTGGTCGGTCAAGATACCACTGACATCAGTGGTTACCGGGGCGCCGAGACCACCGTTCCGTCTACCAACTTTGGCGCCAGGTCCTCCTTCGAGCTCGGTGACTGAGTCGATAATTTGCTTCTTCTCCTTGAGTTTACGCTTGACTTTTGGAGTTTTATCGACATCAGGGAGGGGGTTTGGGTCTTCCGGAGGGGGTGTGAGAGGAGCATCACTGAGAGGGGAAGCTATAGAGTGGGATATCAATGACAATAAATCAAATAAGCGGAGTGCGTACAGGCTCTGGATGATCTGGTCTGCCCCGGTGTCTTCTGGCGGTCGTTGGTGTCGCCAAAGTCAATGCCAAGGTCAAAATCCGGCATGTCGATATTCATGTCCCCATTGAACGGATGTTCAGAGCCTCCTCTACTCTTGCTATGGTTGGAAAAGATATCCATATCCATGTCGCCGTTGTTCCGCATGAATTGTGCATCGAGGGATTCCTCGACGAGAGGAAGATCTCGGCCGACACCCACGCTGCCGTCGACACTCATGTTGTCATTCTCGTCATTCTCGCTGGGTTTTTCGCCGTCTCCCCAGTCAAGACCGAGATCCAGAAAGTCCTGTGACCCTATACCGTCGGAAGGTCCGATGTCAAAAGGGTCGCTGACGTCTAAATTCTGGAAAGCGTCTGCCGCTGTGCGGAGGGTAATGTCATCGACGTGCGCCTGATGATGGCCCTGCTGTGGCAAGGGCCGGTCCTCAAAGTCGACGTCCCTATTCCATCCAAGGGTCAGGGACGGCATGCAATTGAGGGGCGGGATCTACCAGTTAATGTCGGGTAAGAGCAAGTCGATATCGAGTGCGTTACCCTGGAGGGTGATTGCATTCTTGTTCACGGCCAGTTGGTCTTCAGTCATGTCCACAAGCCCAGGACGGAACGCCTGAGGAGCGGCGTTCAGCCAAGTTTTGGACTACGGCGGTGGCGGAATACACTGACCATCTTGATCTTGAGAAGGGCCTCGTTGCAGTCATCCAGAAGATATTTGGCCTTCCTGCTGTAGATTCGAACGACGCCGAGAAGCAACTGGCCAGAGAGACGCAGGGCCATGACCTCGACCTCTTGGCCCATGATTGCACCTGAAAGCGCGGGGTGAGAAAATGAAAGGGTGCGCGAATTGACGCGTACCAACGGACTGCTCGATGTCGGTCTGGAGTGTCTGAGTTTTGGAGAGCTTCCTCTCCATGTGTGCTGCGAGCCATACTTTTCCAAGGGGCCCGCGACGCGACAATATTGTTTCGGAGTAGAACTGGGAGAAGAGTTAGGAACGGGCGGGCTGGGCGTGTCTGGGGTGCATACCATGATGGCACGGTTGACCGTTCGAAACCAACAAGGGCCTGGTAAACAGACGGCAATACTGTGGCACCGCCTCAGCCTCTTATGCTACGGCGCGTTGTGCGCGAAAAAAAGGGCATCCTTGTGTGCGCCCGCCGCCATGCTTCCGCCGAATCTGGTCTCCGTGCGCAGCCATGGTCCTTCAGGGACATCCCCGCAGACTTCCAGAAAACTCAGCTTCGCACAACCGTCGCTCGCTTCAACCTCGACTTAGCCGCAAAGGCCGACATCGGCCAGTTTCCCGCCTGCTTTGCTCTCGCGGCAGATATGAAGAAACAAGGCGTCGCACCTAATGTAGTCACCTACAATACTCTCTTGCGCGCCGTGGCACATAACGGATATTCTTCGGCAGCGTCGGCCGTCCTCGAGGACATGCTGTCCCTCGGCATTTCTCCCAATGTCGCGTCGTTCAATCACATCATACATGTAAATATAATATCATCGGCCTCGTCCGCGTCTAACCTTGCCGCTATAATAGGCGTATCGAACAGAAACGACTGCACTCATCCCCGTCATTTTGAAAAGAATGGAGGAGCTCGGCGTAGCTCCGAATGCGACGACATATACACTCCTCATCACCCGCTTCGCTGACGACAAAAATCTCGAAGTCGCTCTCCAGTACCTTCACGCGATGCGAGTCCACAATTTACTCCCCGAAGTCGCGGCGGCGCAGGCTGCCATCATTCTGGTCGCTAATCAAGGTCACCCTAAACTCGCCATAGATCTTGCCACCTCTTTCGAAGCGGAGACGATCCGCAAAATCGAGGATTCCGTCTGGCTTGCTTGCTTACATTCGTCCGCCGCTAACCTTTATGTGAGCATCTGTTATTCCTGCCCTTGATAATCGTTCATATCCCGTTTTCAAGGCCGAAGGAGTGCTGAAATGTTGGCATACCCTCGTCGCGGATCTAGCCATTTCGCCTGATGAAGGACTTTGTATGCTCGTATTGCATACAGCTGCTCGGAATGGCCTTCCTGATTTGGCCGCGGATGTGCTTCGTGTCTTGCAAGTATTAGATATTCCGTGGATGGAGTACCACATGGCCCCGCTATTTGAAGCGTTCTGCCGAGCTCAGAACTTCCGGGGGGCATTCTCCACCTTAAACATCATGCGAGGAAGCGCAATGAACCCCACAATGCAGTCCGCTCTCCCTGTCGTCCATGTTGTCGAGCAAAATCCGGAAATTCTTAACGATCTGTGGGCGGTCCTGGCCGAGATGCATAAAGAGAAAAACCCCGTTGACATTTGTGCTTTCAACGCGCTTCTGTATGCCTCCGTCTCCACTCAGCCATTATCACGCGCGCTGGCCGACTACAATACCTTAAAATCTTATGGGTTAGCGCCCAATGCCGAAACATTTCACATTTTCATCGACGGATGCTTAACTGCTGGTAATGTTGCATACGGGGACCTCGCGTTCCAACAGTTGAAGGAAGCTGGAGCCCTCCTGGACCACGACGCATTTGGAAAGATGATAACTCTCCATCTGAAACAAGAGACATACGACTTTGCCTTTCTTTATCTGCTCGAAATGCAAACCGCAGGTCATGTTCCTGCACAGCATTTGTACGAGGCCATTATCCTCAAATGTGCTGCTACGGGGGATGAACGGCAGGATCTTGCGCTCACGGAGATGGAGGAAGCCGGTCATAGTATTCATCCCGATTTTCGGCGTGAAATTGCACGACTGAATGACCTTGCACATGCCGCCGAACAGAAGACTCTGGAAATCCCGATGCTGAAACGCGGGGGCATGGATGGATTAGCACAGAAATTTATAGAGACGGGTGGTCTCGGTGGGCAGGCGGCGGAGCAAGTAGAGCGATAGAAATAATAGTAATCCAGTGCGCACAATTAAATTCTGTAAGACTGAGTCGCTCGGCCTTCAGCCTTCAGGCTGTGCCTCATCCGACTCGGAATTATCGGTTCCGAAGTGACGCTCATCTATATAACTCACCCTACCTCGAGTCTGAATCTGAGAATCTCATCCTCGATAATGAGCTTGGCAGCAGGCAATACGCGGTCTTTGGATGATTCCGCGCCTGTCCCTCTCTCCTTCCCCTCTATTCTCCGGAACCCAGGACTGTCCCGCTACGCTTATCTTTCCGACTCTGCGCCCAAGTCTGCTAAGCCTGCCGTTCCCAAGAAGCCTAAAACTGCCCGGAGAGACGACAACGAGGGGAAACGATGGCTGAGGAGAAAAGAAAATGGTTAGAGTTATCTCTCGTACATTTCAATCCATAACTGGTTGTCCAGCTCGTTTCTCTGGTAATACTCAAATCGTTCAGCCGGGACCGAGAGACTATCTCACACCGCAGCCCCACATTCGCCCCACGTTTCCTGAGCCATTGCCTGTCTACCTCGCTCGGAACAACAAGCTCCCAACAGCAGAGCGACCAACCCGAGATCCCAGGTCTGCAGATTGTGGCCGGTTCTCGCTCAGCCTCAAAGGTAGTCTCTCTTGACAGACGATTATTTAAAGAACTAACTGGTTCGATGAATCTCATAGGAATGCGACGCGATCTTCGCAAAATGGGATTCCGTTCCAAGCTCCTTGTGCTTGATATCGAGACCGAAATAGTCGAATGGCTAGAGGCCGGAGGCACACTGTTCTCTCCCGACACCCCTGAAGCCGACAGCTTCTTTAATGCCCCTGGAGTACCTGTCAGGAACACTGGGACAGTGGTGGAACTATCGCGGACGCCCTTACAGCTCGTCTGGCGAATTACGGACGATGCCTTTGCGCGTTACGTCGTTCACTGCACTGCGAGGTACCACAAGATCGTTAGTTTCAGTCAGTTCAGTCCAGGTCCTTTCTCGCTATCCTCTGACCATCACGCATAGGCAAGGATGTGTCGGGCCACCGGCTTACCTATCTGCTGCGTCCAAATGTGAATTACCCCGAGTTTCATGCCGCGACGAGCCTCGACACACCCCCAGCCACGGATATCGACCTTTCTTCCCAACTCGATACGGACTCAGAGTTTGCTAGCGATCATGATACCCGCTCTGAAGCCGGGGATTCTGTCTCGGTCGTTGAACACATGTCCACAATAGAGGAGGACTCCGTCCCCTCACCTCATCTTCCCTCTAGTCACTATCCCCTCACCGATGACGAATGGTCAGTTGCAGGGGACATAGACACTGATGGTGGCGAATCTGGAAACGAGTTTGAGATGGGGCAAAGCATCAATTCTCTTTCCGGCGACCCAAACGAAACCGTGGTCGTGGAGCATCACCTCGCGCAACTTTCGTTAAGGTCCCGGGCATGGGACCATGCTCAAAGCCGTTCAACATCTTCTCCCTCACGCTCGCCCGTACGAGTTTTACGACGCGCCGCTCCTGTTGCACCCTCGCAACAGGTGAAACCTCCAGAATCATTTTATGATTATCTATTTTCTTGAAGTCCTGTTGCTTGCACGTTTTGGTCTTGGGGTACGATGTAGATGTGTACATAATTTTGTAAATAAGTTATCCGGTAATGAGTCGGACCAGCAGATAAAATGTTGAAGCTGTAAACCGCTGTACCGGCAGGTTCAGTGGAGATTTTCAACTAAACGTTAGGAAACCCACAATTAGGTTTTGTAGCGCTGTAAAAACTAGAATAAATGTTAGGTACGCTTTCGTTCGGCTCAATTCACTGTTTTGGGCGAAGGTGCTCGAAGGTTGAGATCCGGATAAAATTCCGACCAGGAGAACACCCTGCACGGAATTAGTTACAAGCTGCAGTCCAACAGTCGCCATACGTTAGACAGGACCCATGCCAGCAAGAGCTTTCAAAGTGTCACATTCGTATACACCACTGGTTGGGCGAGACTCACATTCGTCCGAACATTGGCGTAATAATCCTTCGCCGCTTGGTCCTTCTCTGTGTTACTCATGGGTGTATTCTGTGTAAACGCAGGCTTTCTGTTCCTCAAATTGGATAGCGCCTCTTCGTATATATTATTCATGTCCGCTTTGTCGGTGAACATTTCGACATCGACTTGCGCGTGGATGTCCTGCACGACAGCTCCAAGGTCCGCTTCTACGATGGAGTCCTGTTTAGTGCCCCACGAGATCTAGAAAATAAAGTAATCATAATTATCTGCAAATGAGGGAAAAGGGAAGGACACCAACGTCGTCGAGATTAGCAAAGGCATAACTTTCGTAAAAGTTTATCAGCCTGGTGAAGGATCGGATGAACATAAACGTGTGCTTACATGTTGAGGATGTTGATGTAGGTAGGCGAAAGAAGCAGGTAAGGTATAAAGCTAGTAAGCATGTGCCATGGGTCAAATGCGAGGATGCTGCTGCTTGCATACACTGACAATGGTGGAGGGCGTCGGGAAGGTATAGCAAACATAGAGGTACACAGCTTACGTCCATAAGTGATAACGACGCTGAATAGCATAGTGGAGTTGGCTCCGCCTCCCTGCTTAGCCGCCGCGAGAGCGCACATAATGGAGGCAAATATCTATGAGAGCCCAAATTCATCTTAATCGGCCATGAATATTTTCAAAATTTGACTTACCATATATACCATGAGAACCGCAAGGCAAATCGCGGTGGTTTTGTACTTCCACTTCGATCTGGAATGATGGTGAGGATTAGGTTAAAGTTCATCTATAAAAAAGGTACGCGTGTGGCTTGTTCCCCATAGAGAACAAGAAGCAAGCAACGACCACTGAAGCCATCAGATACTGTCAAAAACATTAGAGAATCTGCCTCAGGAAGAAGCCGATGTAACTCACTTGAACTAGGGTGTTAATATATTTGATTGCTGGCATCGTCCCGAACTCTTCCAGGGACGATGTTAATACTACCTTTTCAAGCCATTGGTCCATCTCGTCGCTGGAGAAGAGTGAATAATCACGTACAAAGAAAATATACAAATTCCCCTTCAGTTAGATTAGTTGGTGTACAATGGACAAGAGTCCGTTACGCACAATACTGAACCACGAAAATATCAAATTTATTATTGTATAACCCGTCTCGATCATGAGGAAAACCTTCCGAGTAAAACTGTGGCCCGAACGCAAAATTTGACCAACGTGAGCAATTGCGTATGTTGCGGCAAAAAAGGATCCGTTGAGCCACCGGCGACGCTGGCTGATAAACTCTGGCAAGGCGTCGGGCACGTCGGTCTCTCCGATCGCTCCTTTGACATATTTGAGGATCCTAGTACGCGTCATGAGATTCCTTGTAGCGAGAGCAAGGAACCGCACCAGCTGGAATTTGCCTTGGCTACAAGTTCGAAGCACAGGATTCGCTAAATTCAATTATTGACAGTGCCAGCGCGGTATAAAAATCGCCTACGTCTTCTGCGAGATCTAAGGCACCAATCAGAGATTTTCGAGTCCAGTTGGGAATCACGTACACATGTTGGACGTGAATATGTCCGTGTCGTGCCCGTGAAGGACTTCTCCCTTGAAATAGGTGGTTAGTTTTGGCCAAGTACTTTAATCGTATTAAATTAAATACCTTGAAATAGGAAGCCAATGGGCCGACGCCGTGCTTGTTATTCTGTAACGCGATATAACTATATATTAGGGACGTGAGTTGAGTGGTGAGGCTACAGGAAGGATGAGGAAGACCGATATGCAGAAAAAGCCCCAGGCAAGACGCTGATATACCCGAACATCGATTCAGTGGTCTTGTCAAGAATGCAACTAATCTTGTATTCAAAGTTCTGTGCCGCCACTATGGTCTGTAATCAGATTCGAGCTCCTTAACGACTGCATAACGCACCTAGGGGGTTCAACAAAAGGGACCAATTTTTGCCGGTATATGCGGCCACTTCGCCACACGCCCCTCCCACTCTCGAGTTCACATCAAATGCTTTCCAGAGACGGTAGATTGCAGTGGGACCTGGGCGGGTGCCAACGTCCAGCAGAACACAGACATTGGGCTACAGACCTCATGAGAACATACTGGTAACGGGAGCATGCATGCAAGACTTGCCTGTAGCAGAGGGGCGAACGCATTGAAGAACCATCGGTGACTATTGATCTTCTTCTGGTTCTTCTCTTTCATGCAGAATATGATTTGCGTCGGTACAATTCCTTTCTAGAGATTGTTCAGACACTGCTCCGATTACAAAATAAGGCTTACGTCTGGATATCGAAATTTCAGGTTCGAGTCGATGGCGAAGGAGGTGGTGTACTCGAACCTATAGCCGGCGGAGAATTCAGGTAAGCGACTTGCGCATAGGCCCCGCTATATTACTTACAGATGCGCAGTCACATCCTTTTTATTAATCGAGTTGAGCATAGGACCGCCGGGTTGATATACACCAAGAAGGGTGAGGCAATCAAGGACTCTAGGATGCACTTTCTTACGACCATCGGCGACTATGCATACCACAACCTATCAAGGCCGAAGTTAAGACGATTAAAAGGCAGAACCGATACAAGCAGAACCAGTAAGGGAGACGAACCTTCTTCCATGCATCTGGTCCCCATGTCTGCGAGTTCTTCCGTGTACACAGATGCGATATGTTTTGCATCACTCCATGCATGGTGCGACAGAAGAGGATCTCATCCTCCTGCCAAGTGAAGGTGAGAATACGGTCCCCGAAAACGAAAGAAATACACACATTATACATCGTTATGACTATAAATAATTCCGTCCGACGGCCAGTCAAGTTTTGCCTCAGGCAGAAGCCTTTTTGCTCGAATTCATCCGGATCGCAGGTGACTGCTGTATACCGAGTCTTGGTAGTCTCAGGCTCTCCCCTCCTAGGTAAGACCAGTTTGGGAGGGACCTCCAATTCTACAACGAGATTCCCGTTCGTCAATCGAACGCGTTTCTTGGATTTGTTGCGACGAATGACGCGGCCAGTAGGAGCCGGGCCAAAGTGGCGCGTCTCCAAAGGGGGTTCTTCGCCGTTGAAATTCGAAGAGAAAGGTTCCGCATCGTATGATGGGGCGGAGACGTATGTGCCGTACTGCCCATACCCGCGTCCGTCAAATCCACCCTTTTCGGGATCGTTCGTGGACGAATATCCTGTATAGTGGACACTATCATCCTCGGCGATCTGATAGTCTTCGTCATCGACCGCCGGCGTGGGAGATCGTGACCGCGGTGGACGGTAAGAGGTCCGTATATAGTTCCCAGACGCATATGCTTCAGCATCATACTGGAAATGGTCGACATGTCCCGTGGGGGTATCTCCCGGTTCATAAAACGCAGGAGCATGATCATGGGCGTAGTACAAGGCTGGTGGAGGTGGCGCGTGGGGATCGGAGAATGGATTCGCGACGATATCGTCAGAAGAATGAGGTTCTTCCTCCAGATTGAGGGTTTCCCCGGTCATTATGGGAGCCAAATGTTGCCCTGGTTGGTATGGACGATATTCAGGTGCCGCTTCACCGACTTCCGTAGCAGAGTCTGTGCTGTGAATGGGGACGTACTGTCGTACAGGACGAATCGTGTGCCCACCCTCCAGCTCATCTGCATAATGGGACAAATTTACTCGCGGGGGTGAAGTGCCATAGAACGGTCCATTCAAACGGGTGGCGAGATGGTGCGGAGAGCTACCCCGGGATTGGGGATTCTGGGAAAGCGCGCTGTTCAAGTCGTTGTAGGCAGAGCCACGCGTCGATTCGTCTGGAGATTCTGGACGAATGTGTTCGGTGTACTGGGTCAGTGGTGGATCCGTTGGGTGGTACATGATGAAGGTTCAGGTTCAAGAGAGCGCGTCCGTTACGTAAGACGTGATCGCGCAGTCACCAACACGTGACTCCGCCTCTTCTGTCAGAAAATTTCTTTACACAATACAGGGTATCTCAGTCTGCATTTGATCCGCATTTAAATTTACAGCGCTATGCGGTCCCACAGAGTATGGGGCGATTAACTTATGTATGTGATAAAACCGTTGTCAAGTTAGAACGTGACTCAGCCATGCACAACCATCGTGCCTTGAACGCCTCACAATGGATCCTACCATACCGATCTCTCTTGCGATAGGCTTCTCATTGCGCGTATTTCTGCTGGCTTTTGACCGCCGAAGCCAACTCAGACCCTCTTTCCTTGGAATATGGGAGGGAATTGCTTTGTATCGCAGTCTATCCACCATCTCTGAGTCCGAATCACAGCTCACAACCTATCTCCCATGCGCCCTTCGGCTGACGTTTGATTTTTTCTTCACGGAGAACATACTTACAATGACTACCCTTCTGTTCGCTTTGCTACTCGCGTTTTTAATCTCAGACGCTCTTGGATCGCACCACGGCCATGACATCCAGCCCAACCGTCGCTCGCGGAGACAGAGCGGAACCCGTACTACCCAGGTTTACGAGGTTTCCGACACTCCTCGCTGGACTCGCCAAGTGCCATTGGATATACCGCACGGAAGCCACCATGCCGATGAAGTAGATCGGTATGCTGCTCCCATCCCTCCGGTAGTCCAAACAGCCTTGACAACACAGAACGGCGCTGATCCCGCCGACCATGTCCCGAACGTGACAGTCCACTTCCACTCCCTTTCCCCGGGACCTGTTCACACTATCCGCGCCCCTGCTCCAACCCCAATCACACCGCCCTGTACTCCTCCAAAGCGCAGTTCTTCCAGCTCTGTAACTCATGATCAGGTCCTAGATTCCGAGTCTGAGAGCCACAAAGACGAGCTGCAGACACCTCCCTCGTTAGCAAATCCACGGAACCTTTCCCTTCCACCAACGTTTGATAACGTCCCTGTTGGGCAAGCATCTGCTTGCCAGAGAGATGAAGATGAGCTCCAAACGCCGTTGGCTTTGGATCTACGGGATCTGCCTCTCGTGGTTGACTCACCTGCTGTTGAGCAAGGCCAACTAGACGACGACGTTAGACCACTACTCTTGGAAAATATACCTTTCCTGGACGATCCGGCCTCTCTCGAAGATGGCGCCGATGTTCCGCGGACGGACGGCGATGATATTTCGGAACTATCCCTGCCAACCGGGACCCAATTGAGCATAATTTCAGACAACGATGCTCAAACAATAACCGCCAAAGCAGAGCTTCTGCGACGGCAAGCTTGGGACGAACAGAAAACACGCCTCAGGTTGGAGGGAGAATTGAACGAGGCAGTTCTGGAGGGAAACGTCAAGGACGCATTCTTACTACGGATGGAGATCGATGCTGCCGAAGAACGAGCCCAGAAAATGCACGGGCGTGCAGCCCGACGACACTTTCGTGGTAAGTAACTTGAATCAACACATCCGTTTCTTTATTCCATGTCTTGTGTTGAAGCTCGCAATCTGTCCAACCAAGACGGTGTAATTGACGTTCACGGACTTTTTGTGCCTGAGGCAATCAAGAAAGTGAAAACCGCATTACAAGAAGCCATTTTATCTGACAGGAAGGACGTTCGGGTTATTGTAGGGCGTGGTTTGCACTCTCAAAATGGCCGTTCCAAATTACGACCCGCGATCATGATGGAGATGGAAAGGTACATAAAAAATAACATAGCCCATTGAGATGTAGACCTAACTCGACGCAGACAGAGTATACCATGCCAGATTCAGGCCAATAATCCTGGAGTCTTGATATTGACTGTTCCATCTTGATGTTAACGCTTGCTGTTTTGTAATAATTTCTGGAATAGCATTACATCAATTGTGAGATGTGTTGGTAACGGACAAAAGAAAAGTAGGACACCGAGGGATTGCGCTATGCGCCTTGCCGCCTTCCCCTTGCTCCCCCTGCTGGCGCCTTGCGCTTCTTGAATAAGATAGGACTCGGAGCGAAGACTTCTGGGAGCGAGGAGGTGGCCGGTTCCGGCTTGATGAGCATGCCAGGAGTAGCATCGGAAGGCTCGTCCGTCTGGGCCATCACCTGTCCTTCTTCTGTTTTTTGCACACTCTCTGCGTCGTCGAGCTTGACAACGTCTTCGGCGGTTGTCTCGGCTGGTTCCTCGCGGTCTCCCATTTTCTTCCACTGCAGCTTGGCCCATTTGGGTTTGTCCACGGCATCACTAACAGGAAGTGCAAGGGCTGCTGTGAGGGGTTGCACGGGCTCAACTGGGTCTTCCCTCTTCTTCAGCTTGATAGAAATGGCGCCAGGGTCGTATATCTGACCCAGCCCACTGTCTATCATCTTTTTCCTCAGTTTGAACTCTCGGCTCTCCTCCTCGTCTAGAGCCTCTGCCGAGCGTTTGACACCAGCATCGCCGGAGGATGGAGCAGGAGCTACGTCGGAAGAAGAGGGAGTAACCATCTCCCAGTCCCCTGCCACTCCTTGCATCCGACGGCGCTCAGCCTCCGCAGCGAGACGTTCTGCGTCGGGATCATCGTATCCTAAGGATTTAGCGGTAGAATAGTTGGTGTATGGATTCGATGGCTTAGGCGGGGGTTTGCGGGAAGGTCCGGCTGCCGAAGGAGTGGGTGCGCTGCTGAGCTTAGCGCGACCGGCACCGACATCCTGTGCGAACGCGATTTGGGCAGCCTTGAAGAGTCATGAGAATTGGTGGAAAAGAGGATTGAAGAGACGGTACCTGTTCTACGCGGGCCATTTCGCGTCTCTCCTCCTCGTCATCCTTCTTTTTCTTCTCGCTCGATTTGTAGATGCTTCGTATGAATCGTTCTGTGTTGCCCTTGTGTCGGAGACCGTTCTCATGCTGCTGGCGAGAGGGAGCATCGTCTGCAATGTAGATGTCGCAGTACTTGCAGAAATATTTCTTCTTGGAAACCCAATACTCGCTCATGGTGGTGGCTGGAGGGTCTTGTGTTCGTGATCGTTAGCCGAAAGAAGAGTCATCAATCTCTATCGGTCGCCATTCGCCCAGGCACCACATGCAGTCTAATGGACGCTCCCCTCCATGACCACTCGCCCGAGTCGTCGCCCGTCGACGAGCTCAAGGAGGATCTTCCCAATTCCGAAGACAAAGGCCCCCTGGATCCCACCGCAGATGTTGTTAGCGTCCACTCTAGCACCCGAGAGTACAGGCTGTACAGACGTCGGTTTATCGGTATCACCGGCCTGGAAAGTTCGCCATATTACCCCAAGCCTGTGTCTCATTTTTTTTTTGTATAGGTGGTATTGAATATCGTGTCCGGCATGACATGGCCTTGGTTCGGTCCAATTTCTAACAACAGTACGCTGTCGACCCCATTGCAGCTCGGATATTGATTATGTTCCAGTGGTCGCTGAATTCGGCATCACGTTGGATGAAGTGAACTGGCTAGGGAATGTTATGGCGTGCATCTATCTACCAGTTTCTCTCTCGGTACCCGAGGTTATTCGACGATACGGGATCCGGAGATGTGTTCGTTTTCTCCTTCTTTATCTCGCACCTCCTTACGCTGTTCCAAGTGCGATATCGGCGCCGTTGCGTTACTCGTGTCCGCTTGGATACGTTACGCAGGAACCGTCCATTCACTTTCAAGCAGGGGGTCATATGCCCTGCTGTTTATCGGACAGGCGAGAAACACTGAATATCCCCTTCAATGATTTTAATCACTTCCTCCCTCTAGTTTTTTGCAGCAATTGCGCAGCCGATATTCCAAGTCCTGGGACCCAAGTATTCCGAGACCTGGTTTGATCTTGGGGGGCGTACGACAGCCACCATGATTGTCGCAATAGGTTTTCTACCATGTCTTTGTGGGCCTTAGTATTCTCTAAAGTCTTTACAGCGAACCCGATTGGCGGAGCTCTCGGACAACTCCTCAGTCCAATTGTCGGAGATACCAGACAATCGGTAGCGGCATCCTCACCTTTCCTCCATACCAACTTACGCCCTCGGGAGATTTTAATTCTAGGTATCATGTCGACCGTGGCTGCTCCATTTGTCTTCATGATTAGTGCTGCCCCCCCGACTCCACCCAGTACTCATATCTTTTCCCCTCGTTTCCCTGAGAATTAATCATTCTTTCAATAGCGTATTCGGCATCGAAGAAGACTCCGGGCCTACTCTCTTTGTTGCGAGTGATGGTCTCTAAGAAGCAGTCAACCGATCCTTCAATGACCCGCCGGGAACGGATCGATTTTGTAGGCATTCCGTCTTCGATATTCTATTCCTCTAAAGCTGGCGTCTAGACCATTATTCTCTTTGTTTTTGGAATCCTTTCATCTGCGTTAGTTTCATCCATCCCCGATTGAAGCCGTGTTTTACCGAATTGCTTCTAGAACGAACGTGTTTGCAATTCTCACTGCTGAAATCCTGGTCTGAATATGCGTCCCCTTTCGATTCTTGGCTTACGCCCTAGCAGCAACCAGCTGGATACTCGTCGGACACCGCTGGATTTATGGGCGCGGTCTTGCTCCTGAGCGGGATCGTAGCAGCGATAGCTACGGCCCCCATATTCGATAGGGTCTTCACGATGCACCTCGCCATCACAACCAAGATATTGGTGCCCGTGCTCGGAGCCGCTTGGCTATCGCTTATATGGGCTGGTAGGTCATGCGAAACAGATATGTACATTCTCCTAATCTACGATGTTGCAGTCAAGCCAAACAACACAGGCGGCCTATACGCCATCTGTGCGCTTATTGGTGTCGCGTCAGTCACCATGCTTCCTGTCGCGCTGGAACTGGCCTGTGAGGTTACACGAAACGCAGATGGTAACGCAATAGTCTCTCTAGACAGACGCTTGATGGGCTCTAACTCGTTCCTCGTTTCAATCAGGTAGCGCAGCACTGATGTGGTTTGCGTACGTTGCACATCATGCATCAACCCTTTCTCTATATGCTTACCCGCTTGCTGTTCCAGATGCAATCTCTTTGCAGTTATATTCATCCTCGGTAGACCACATTCGCAGCCTTCGCATTTGTCTTTGAACTAAACCCGTTTTTTATTACAGCGCAAGGTGCTCTGCGCGCCGGCCCGGACGCCAATCCTCCGTTGAACATGCACCGTGCGCTCATTCTTAATGGAACAATCGTGATGACAGTCTCCACTTTCGTTTTCTTCTTGCATGGAAAGCAGATGCGGAAGCAGCTGGACAGGCAGAAGTTGCAACAGCCGCAACCTCGGCCTACTGAGCCTTTAGCGGAACCTTAGTACTATTTCTTATGTATATATATATGCACACCGTAACATAGCGGGGTATACCCTAGCTTTCCTTCTTGAACCCTCGAAAGTACTGCTCTCTGAAATCTTTGTGCCCAGGGACATGCCCGCCAGGTTCACGCTCCTCTTCAAAACATGGTGGGGGATAAGCTTCGCGTGTCGCCTTTCGAATAGTTACAAGCTTTTGCACATGTTAATCGAGTCTCGACACAATTTAAAGATCCTCACCCTTCTACCCCATGATCCAAAATCTTGCAACGAGTTTGCCACCAAGACCATGCCATCACATAGCATCGACCGAACATCCACTTCTTCGTACTGTTCATTGACCGTTGGAAGGAAGAAAACCAATCTTCCACCTGGTTTCAGGAGGTATCTAGCCAGGAGTACGAGGTCTACCGCCAGAAGTGACAATTCGTAGGGCTTGGTGGGTGGAATATACGGCTCATGATTTCTGGAACGTCTCATTCACTCAACAGATTGGTAACACAGCGAAAATCTTACTTTCGAGCCGACAGTTGATGCTCAATATTGGCGGCTTTCTGAACCTCACTGAGCTCCTTCTTACGCCCGAGCCTTTTGGCTCCAGCGCGAACGCCGTCTGGATCGCAGACAATGTGAGTGAGTGTTGTAGGGTTGGACTTGAAGCTCACATGGTGGATCTGTAACAATGGTGTCGAATAGGTTCTGCCAAAAATATTATTTAAGTTTCGTGAATCGTGCCAAGATGGATATGTGTACTCCGCAACGCCACGGATTGCGAGTCACGTCGAAAGTACAGAGATCGACAATACGGTCAGCGACACCGTACTGCTTCGCAGCTCTGAGAACACCAGGGGTTTGATCTACCCCATGAGTTCGTGCATCCACTAACAAGCTTTGGCTAACCTTGACCGACCTTCCCCCTCATTTGTCGTCCATCGATATCTGAACCGAATACCTGAGCGCCAAAGTATGCAATAGGCTTCGTTGCGTGCACTGAGCAGTCTGTACCGATCAAGTGGCCGGTTGTAATGCTTACATATGCCATGCTCCCAGTGCCGCAGAACGGGTCATACACGAGCTTGGACGGAGATGCCTTTCGCAAAGTTAACACAGTGCTCTTGGATGAGTCTGACAGGTTTTCTGACCATTGCTTGGTTGGCCATAAGCAAAGATACCTCTGACTCCATGCTCGTGTTCCCGTAGTACAGTCGTTTTTTGACATCGAACATTTTAATCAGAGCCCTTGCCGATCCTTCCATGACCTGAGGAGGAGAAAGGGGATCGCATTGCACTTCTGGACGCTGACGTACCAGTCTCCCAAAGTATACTTGTCGGAATCGACCGTCTCTATCATGCCTGGTGACAGCCATTCCGGCTGAACTATCATCTAACACCTCATTAAAACCGAGAGGAAGCTGAGCGCGAGATCATGCACACATTCTTCAAAACAACCAAGAATGATTTGTGGATTTTTTAGGTCGATCTTGCCCAAGAAACCCATGTAATCGAAGCCTTCAACAACATCCCGTTGACGAGACTCGGGGATTTTATGATTGTAACCGGTCACCAGGAACTTGAATGAAGTATCATGTGCATAAGACGACCATAGATGCACTCTCGCTTTATTGGCGGCATGCAGCTCTTCGTAGTTTGCCCCCTGAGCGTAAAGCGCATAAACAGACCTGCAGGTACACCGTTAAACGATAGAAAATTCAGCTAGATGCGACTTGACTTTATGAGGATGCATCTGCTAGCTAATAGCTGAGCATGGTCTTCCGACTCCAGCTGCAAAGTCATGAAAGGTCGCGTCGGATCGCAGGCTGCTGGGACGGCCAACGTGAATCCAAAGAGCTCTGCAACTGATTCCAGTTCTGGCAATCTGAACTCGGAGTGGCTTTGTGCAAACACTAAGAGATAGTCGGGCATGGTTTCTGGAGTCAAACACAGGAGAGCAACCTGCCAATTCCCAAATTGGGCCAACGGCTGTCTTCTTGCCGCATTCGATGTCTGCGCTGTCTTGCTATGCGGAATCCGTTATTGCCTCACTTGGCTCTGAACCCTGTGCGAGTGACACCTCTTGTATTCGCCGCTCTTTTCAAACCCAAACGAACCGTACAGTGACCGAGCACTCTTTGCTCACGCTTCAATCGATCATGCCTCGCAATCTGGTCCTCGCTGCCTTGGATCTCATTGACCATGAAAACGGTAGTCATTTTGTCCCGTTGCCTGCTGCACCTCAGGCTGTTGATCTGCCTTATGCTAGTCCTAAAGTGCATTGGCCCAGCTCGACAGCACTACGAAGTCTTGGGGTCTACCGCGACGTACCGTGTTTTTCTTAATTTACCCGGGCCAGTATCAGCATATTGTACCTGTCCCGCTTTCATGTATTTCGTTCTATCCTCTGAATCCTATCTCATGGTCCGTTTACTGTTCTCTTTCTGCGAGCGGTCTTCACATCATTTCCAGTGTAAACATGTGCTAGCTGCCCGGTTAGCTGCACAGATGGCCCGATGTGTGGATCGGCCAGTTAGTGAGGAGGAACTAGCAGGAATGATAACGCAGGAATATTCTTAAAGGAGAGCAACAGAAGTCTACAATACACTGAGTCATACAGAATGAGATACAGCAATGGTATGTATGTGCGTGTGTGAAGTTAGGTCGACTTGCCCTTCCCCTTGTCCAGCTCCCCGATTCCGTTGGCCGTGTCCCCGTCTAGCTCTCGTACCCGGAATTCTAAACCCGTAGCATAATCCTCCAAGTTAGCAACCAGTGCCAGGAGCTCGAGTCTGGACGGGTGCGGAGACATTTCCATCCCTCGTTCGTCCCATCCAGCCGGGGGGGACGTAGTCCCAGAGGAGGGTGAGGTAGCAATGCTCGAGGATGCAGAGCTGGTGTCCTCGTTCAGCCGGTACTTGAGGGTGATCCATGTAACCAGCTTTCGTATCTCCGCCGCCGACCCGATAGCCCACCACTTGTCCAAAGTCTCGTCATCGTCTGAATTGTCACTGTCTTCCGCGGCATCGGCCGCGTGAACTGGCTTGAAAGGCAGCGTGCCCAGTTCAGGCGGAGGCTTTTTACCCCAGACTGCGACAAACCACGACCATTCCTTCAGGGAGCTTTTGTCCTCCTCTCGCTTCGGACGACGCTTTCGCTTGGTCTTTGAAGCGCGACCAGTGTCTTCTGTCTCGGCAGCCATGGACGCAATGAATTCCCTCGCACAGTCCGAGTCGGAAATTCCCGGAGACAATGCGTAGTACATGCGACCCTCTCTATCCGCTCCGAGAGGAGAAAAGCGGGGATTGAACCGATGTATCGCAATTTTGGCAGCACCTTCGATGTCTTGCAGGATTTGTTTATACGCCTCTCGTCTAGCCTTGAACTACCCGCTAGCATTAATATATGAGGCGTCGGGATTTTAGTGCAACCCTCACCTCTTGTTCCTTGACGTTCTCCGTCTCTTTCTTGGCCTTCTCCCATCTATCGTTTGCGTTTCTCGTCGCATCTTTGACCTCACGTGCGACGTCCTTGCTCTCCTTCGCCCCCTTGTCTATTTCGCCACGGATGACGGTTGATTCCAGTACCGCATCAATGAGTCCGAGGATAACTGGTATCATCTGAATCGTGTCTACAATTGACGAGCCAGTACTGCGAGTACGGCGCGAGCTGTTGGCGGCAGACTCTGGAAGAGGGAGAGGATCAGGGAATGAGGGTACGGTTTCAGTATCATCTGAATCAGTGCCATCGTCTGAACCGGGTTCGGAGGCGTCCAGGGAATCGCGGAGGGAGGACAGAATCTGCCAAATCTTAGCGAGGCCGACTCCAGCGGAGCGCATCTCTTTGATTGCCATCTGGATGGCCTAAGAAAAATCTCAATACACGTATTTCGCCAAGAGGGGCGGCGGTGTACCTTCTTGATAGTTTCATTCGTCTCCTCCTCCACTAGCACGGATAGAAAGGCCAAAATAACCGATTTGAGGCACGCCTCGCTGATCCAGGGGACGATCTCGTCTTCATCATATCGACTTCGACCGTTGCCGCTAATGTGTTCTAGCTCTTCAAGATGTGACTTCGACAGAGCCTTGGAAAAGAAACGGAGAACGAATTCCCGAATGTGGAAACGGGCCTCTGCGTCTTCCACAGAGAGATTGGTGTGAATCTTCGTCCATTTGAGAGTCGGAAGAGGTCCAGTTAGCTTGGATTTCTGACGAGCAGCGCGTTTGGCTTTCGCCTCATCAGACTTGGTGGTACCGTCCGCAGACGGCGCGGACGCCTCTCCCGGCGCCCTTGTTGTGTTGGCAAATTTCCTAAACGCGAGGGATCAACCAAAATATTTGCTGGCAATAAATGGAGCTCACTCAATCGGATCCAGACCTTTTGCCTTTCGGCATCGCGAACAGTTGCATTCATCCCGGCATTTCGGACACCTATTCCTGGTAAGGCCACATATGCTTCAACAGAGAGGCAACGCACTTGTAGTCGTATGTTTCCTCGCCAAATTGGCTAATGGGGTTGGCCGGCTTATTGGCCTTGATGATATCTATATCTTCGTTGTATCTATTCTTGAGGCAAGACTTGCAGTACTTGTTGTGGCACCGGCGACGCGTCTTGGTGGGTCGGTCGCTGGCCACCGAGTGAACCTCGATGTATGTGCAATGCGCGCTGTCTGGATGACGCATTAGAGGACGTAGACACGCGCATAACATGAGGTTACCGTCTTTGTCGCGCTTCCTGCCACACTGATGACAGTAAATATAACTATTGGCGGCCGCATCCGAACCACCCGGCATGACAGCGTCAGAGGCCAGCTTGGGTTTCTTGAGGACGGCCACAGGAAGCTGGGCTGGGGCGTCCGAGTATGACAGCTTGCGCTTGAGTGACGAGGAGGCGGTGGCCTGCATGGTAGACTGGGAGATCCTCCGAGGATCGTTTTCCTTGAGAGTGGTGGCAAAAGGTGGAATCACGGCAGCGGCGCGGGAAGTACAATAAGGAGAAGGCGGAACGTCGATGTATAGTCTGTTCATGGATAAGAGGCAGGATGTTGTAGTGGTCCAAGTTGAAGTTCAACCAGAGGCATCATGATGTAAATAAACAAATTCGGCGCGTCAAGTCCACGGGAGGTCACGTGTATCCCCATTTTTTTGCGCTCTCTACCTAGCCCTTCACTCCCTTGCTATGGCCAGCGCAGACCACACCCGGGACCCATGGTATCTAGCCTCCCTCCACGTCTACCCGTCTCACCGCCTCTTCCAGTCCGTGGGTCATCCTCAACGATTTTGGCGGCGCTTTTTCGATGGGTGCAGTCGGAGGCGGAATCTGGTACGGTATAAAAGGGTCGAGGAATTCACCCCGGGTGCGTGCGATTGGATCTCGTGCGGAATGAGCCTCATCCTGTCTATACAGGGAGAGCGCTTCGTCGGAGCCATATCTTCGATGAAGGCCCGAGCACCCGTCGTGGGCGGAAACTTCGGTGTATGGGGCGGTATGTTTTCCACCTTCGACTGCGCAGTCAAGGGCTGGCGAAAAAAAGAAGATGCATGGAATGCCATCATCTCGGGCTTCATGACGGGTGGCTGCCTCGCATTAAGAAGTAGGTTGGCCGGCCTCTGCTTTTCGCGGTGCTTACACCCGCCGGTCAGGTGGCCCCAAGGCGGCATTCCAGTCTGCGATCGCGTGCGGAATCCTGCTAGGAGTGTTCGAGGGCGTGGGGGTGCTGCTGGGGCGAGTATTCAGCGAGGGCCAGCGGCCACAAGCGCCTTGTGAGTCCTTCCCCGACGAGATGAACGCAACTGACACTGCGCAGTACCGCCGTCCATGACCCCGCAGCCGCCGCCCACTTCATCTATTCCAGGATTACAATAGAGTCTGCATTGTATCGGTATCTCCTCTCACATATTATATATTTCCCCACCAGACTTGGTGGGCTGCTGCGACCTCCTCCTTGTATCCATCAACGCAATCATGAGCAGCGGAAGCAGTCTTGAACCAGCCATACGCCAGCTGTATACTTTGGACGAAGGCGACCCTTGACCTAATATTAATGTCATGAACTCGAGTCGGCACCGGAAGCTGCAAATTCATTGAGTCATTGGATAACGCATGATTCAACGTACGTCAGTGTACAATATGTTGTGCTGCAGTCTGTCGATTTTCTTGTGTCAACAGGCCCCTGAACAAACCAGAAAGCATCTTTGGTCAGTGACGTCAGAGCCGTGTAATGCTAAACTACCTTTCTGAGGATATAAAGTCTGAGCTCCTCCTCAATGGCCCCAAAATGGCTTCTTCGAACACCCTCGACCCCTACACGGCCAACGCCGAAAACACAACTCTCTCTCCCCAGGAAAAGATTGCCGGTGCGCCTGCTGCCACCTCATCGTTTGTATCTCACACTACTCAAGGTCTTCACGCCATCCTCAAGAAAGCTGGCTGTGGCATGCTAACCACGCATGGTGCCGACGGGCATCTGCATTCTCGCGCCATGATCCCTTCCTCTCGTTCGTGCATTATTCACATCAATCCCAGGACGCTCAGTTCCTTTTGCAGCCTTCAACGACACCCAGCTGTCCCTCGTTTTCATCGCAAATAACTCCACCGCAAAATTCGAGGAAATCAAAAATGACTCACACGTCAACGTCAGTTTCTGCGACACAAACTCGACCAGTTGGGCCTCGTACGTAGCCTTACCCACTACTCCATTCGCTCCCTTATGCTAGGCGTAGCTATTCCGGCACGGCCAAGATAAGCCAGGACAAGGAGTTGATTCGCAAACACTTTTCGTCATCCATGTCCGCGTATTTTGGTGACTTGAAAGACGGCGTCCACAAGGGAGACAGCAACGACCCCCGCATATCCATCATTGAGGTTGTACCAGAAGAAATACGTTACTTCACGCCAACCAAAGGTTCCATCGCTCGCGCTGCGGACGTCGCCATGAGCACTGTCACAGGGAAGACTGCAGCTCCCGGCGAACTGAGGACCATCACTCAGGCAGAGGTAAACATCCTTGTTTTGGCCCACAACTTTATCTGATCCCCGGACAAAATAGATCCAATTGACCCAAAAGCTCCACACAAAGTAAAGAGTCCCATTATTTTTTTCCAAGTGTAAAATACATTAAGCACTGTAGTACGTATCGCCGCCCCAAAAAGTGATCAGTCCTCGAACAGAGGTTGAAATCCCTGGAAATATCGTCAGTCTCTGTAGATCGAGGGGTGAACGCGCCGCGTACTTTTGAATGATCATCCGAGGACTGTGTCGCTTCAAATTCCATCTCATCCATCGCTCGTTTTAAAGATGCCTGCGAGCCCGATACAACTTCTTCGCCGTCGCCTTCCAGCATCATTTCCAGCTCTTCAGTGTTCATGTTCTCGATCCCCAAGCCCGTGTCTCGAATGATCTGTTCGTCCGCCGCAGAAAGTTGGGAGGACATTGGCAAAAATAGCGGCTCCCGGCTTCGCGACGGTCCAGGCGTCATCTGCGCGTCCGACATTTCTTCATGGTGAGAACGGAAAGAGCGCGGTGGGACGGGCGGCGGCGGCATGGACCCAGCAGTGCGTGATGTCGACTGGGACCGTGACGCCCGCTCTGCCTCGGCGAGAGAGGCGGCATCTGTTCGTTGCACGACCTTCATCGATTTCTTGATTCGAGAGAAGTCGCGTGGCGTCTCTTCACGCTCCCGTTTCTTGGGATTCGTGGGGGCTTGACTGGGCACGGGCGCGCCTGGGACTTGGCTCGTAGAGATGACAAAGAGTGTGTCTGCGTTGTCGCCCTCGACATCGATAAACAGAGGTGCTGCGGGATCCGTGAACCGAAGTTCGAGAGCCAAGGACATGGATTCGGCAAAAGCTATCGTAGCCTAGAATGCAAGATGAGTTGAAAAACCGGGAAGAGATTCAAGTTTAAATGACATTGAACTCGCGCAAATGGAAGGCAATAGTCGTTGGGGTTGAGTAAATTTCGTATATGTCAAACTCGTCGGCACTGATGGTCAACTCAGTCGAAAGCTGATTTCTTCCTGCAGAGTGATACTAAGTACGTGTTCAGTAAAACGGAAAATAGCGCCGACCTTTGGAATCCAACGAAGATTCTAGACTCTTGACTTCTACCTCCGCCTCCCCGAAATTCCAGATTAGTTGTGGGTCCGACCTTGCACCTTTGGGCACTGGAAAGTGTTCAATCATGTCCCGGATGGCCCTTGGTCCAACCGTTAAGTGCGATTCATTGTTGGCGTCAGGAACACCGGGGGCTAAAAAGGAGGTGAGGGTGAGTAAAAGTAATCTGTGGGTTTTCACGACGCCTATCGTGCGCATCAGTCAATAAGGCATGATGGGAAATGGATCCAGAGCCACCGTGCTTGCAGTGAAGCCGTATAATGAGCTTGCTTTCCAGCCCATCTTGGTCCTCGTCAGAACGGTCATTGGCTTGCTGTGTACCCTCGACAATCGATAGTTCACATCGTTCCACCGACTTTTCGACAGTTTTGTGCTTCAAGATTGAAAGGAGGGACTGAAACCTGGCATGTAAGCGGACGCTTGGCAGAGGACGCACGGCCGGCTCCGAACCTTCGTCAAGAGCTGGCCCGTGACGGCGACCTCCTCGTCATCGTTCGTCCACGCATCTGAAGAGCCGACACTATATTTTGAGAAGAACTGGCGCCCGTATTTGAACCGGCAGTAGGCAGATTTGGAAGAATTGGTGGTGGATAGGGATAGCGTCTCGGGCGTTGCGTAGATCGACAAATCTTCGCCGTATCTCGCGAGGCAGGCAAGGGCCCTCGTGAAGGCTGGCCTGTGGATTTTAGCACAACGAAATCGAGAGATTGAACGCGTCCCACGTTTCAGGGCCGACGCGTCGAGGGTTGCTTGCATCAAAAGGATTTCAATAAGCTGCTCTTGTTTGGCTCTCTCACTTGATCGGTGAAATCTACCAGAATCTACCCTTGAAAAAATAATTGCATATGATCACAGAGCCCAGTTACGACTACAAGACATTGATAAAGTATGCCACAGTGTCGTGCGGCTGTACAGTAACGGAGAAACTCGCCGACGCGGCGTATGTTCCAGGAAGATCCAAACCAGTCCACATGTCGTGGACAGAGAAACTCCCTGATGCGCCTAGGGCAGGAACCTGCGAGAAAGTAAATGTTTTGGTCGCCGCCGTCCCCGAAGTGTTGATTATAAACACATGCGTCCCCTTGGAGGATTTTCCCGAATAGTATTCGGGTGGAGAGGTCGTAGGTGCGGAAGCAAATGGTGTGAATGGAGCTGCAGGAGCACCGATGGTGAGATCTTGGTGGAACGCGAGCAGCTCCGCGTTTTTGATGATGGCAAGCTGCGTACTGTTCAGGAGACTGAGCTGAGAAAAGGTAGAGCAAAAAATCAGGCAGAACAGAGGTGGGATGAGAGAATGACTTGCATCAGTTCCCAGTAAGATCGGACTCTTGAGCATTATCCACGCTGAAGGTGGGGTTCAGTTTCCATGTCCACGCGAATAGTTGAAAGTGTGTCACCAGCGAAATGGGTCCGCTGTTCTTGAATGGTGAGCGCACCATTTCCAATTTCCATCATGTCCATGTCCCCATGGGCCCCGAACGTGTCGTTAGAGAGATGTAGAACCGCCGTCGATATGATAGAAGTGATGTAAGACCAGGTGGCGCTTTTTCGTGTTTTCGTTCAGCATTGTATAGACATTATTGTTGCGAAATGAATCAAACCTGGAATCTGAAGCCTGTTAGCATCTCTTGAGTCGTCGCAGAAAGTTGACAGGAAGACAATACCTCCTGATAATCGCCAAGAATGTCCCTACGCGAAAGGGTCAATATTTACAATAGATGCACGCGCAAGTTAGTTACCACACGAGCCCCCCAGTTCCATACCTCATCTGAAGCCAACGTTACGAAAATATGCAGGGATGTCGCGGAAACTTACAGTTTCCCCAAAGACAGAGGTTAAACTGGACCGGCCGGGTTTGAGCAGCAAGGGCAGCTGTCATTTGGCGATATCTGATCGCCGAATTGGAATTGCTGAAAAAACCTGTGAGCAGGTTGATGTGTGCTTTGTTTCGAGATACGTACTACCAATCTCCGTTTTCAGGGAGCTGTAAAAGATAAAGTTATCAAAATTGACGACGAGAAGGGGATCGCGGTACAGCGGTATCACTCCAATTGCCCGGAACATTACAATTGTCTAAAATCAAAATCAAATATCCGACGCCGAAAAAAATCATTGACTTGCCATATTTCAGATAATCGACCCCCCAGGCATTAAAGGTTGCAGCATCTACGTTTTCAAATCCCAGAGAGCCCGGAAATCCTGCGCAGGTGGCGGTCCCCGCGTCGCTGTAAATGCCGAATTTCAAACCTAAAGCATGTACCTGTGTGGCGACGCCGCTGATACCGTTGGGAAATTTGGTGGGATCCGGTACGATCGCGTTTGTAGTGGAATTACGGGCCATAAGAGCCCAACAATCCTGGAAGGATTATGATCAAAATGATTACAGAGTAGCAGCAGACCCACATCGATATTTATGTACTGATATCCTGCAGTTTTGAGGCCCAGGGATATGAATTGATTTGCGGCCGCGAGAACCTTCGCCTCACTAATACCTGGAATAATAACGATACTAAAATTAGCGACCACTATGGTGAGCCTTGAAATCATACTGCATCCATAAGCGTTCCACGAGTTCCAGCTGGAAGAAGGAAAGTTATACGGTGACGTCTTCTCAAAGAGTGTAGTCTCACCCCAGAGCGGGTGTTTTACCGACCAAGTTCGAGGGCGGGGTGGTTGGGGCAGAAGCAGGGAATCCAGTCAAGGTTGTGCTACGAGGATTCAATTGCTGATGGAGCTCAGACATAATTCGAAGTGACTCACGAGCTGGAAGATGTCGAGCTAGAAGTTGCCCCGGTGCTTGTACCAGTAGCTGGGGTAGAAGTGGTGGTGACGGCCTGCTGAAGGCACTGTGAATAAAACTGATTTTCAAAGACACAAGTCCAGCCTTCATGGACGAAGTACGAATTAGGTCAGGTAAGTGAAGTGTCTGTCAAGAGAGACTACCGGCGATGCATGTGGTCGGCCCAGTCCATCCTTGTCCACCGCATTGTCCAAATGCTCCAGACTGAGCAAGGGTCTGAGACGCGACGGCGAGCAACAGGAAAGTCGGAAACAGGGAAGACATTCACGCCCAGCCTGAGAGTGATTTTGAAGGTTGATAGAGCAATGGACACTTTTAAGGGCCTCAGACGCAAGCTCAGACGACCATGGAAGAACCGAGGAACTATTTCGGAGATGAGTTCAAGGTCAGACATGCTGTCGAACTCGGCGAGTCCGAGTTAATTTTCCGAGCAAGAAGGTTGCTGTACGGCACAAAGTGAGTAGAAGACAGTCGAGTATTAGTCTCTCTTGACAGACTCCCTCGCTCGTTCCAGTCGAGTCAAAGTCGAGTATCCTATACTATGCTGCGCGCTGAACTGCACAATGGTGCGACGAGGCTGAGAGGCTCGGCAGCTTTGGTGCCATCAAATGTTGAAATCCTCGACCCGTCATAGACTCGAACCAGTCAGTCGATCGGGTAAATAGCGACTGGAAGATAATCACGGGTTTTAGGGGAGTCGGGAGTTGCCGAGATTTTTAAATAATTTAGACAAAATTTCGCGAAACTTGAGAAACCAATTTGCTCTTTCTGCAAATCTAAAGAGACAGTTCTTTAGAGAATTTGAATCTAAGATCCTCCACGTTCTCCGAATTTTGAGATTCCAAGAACTGCTTTCCCCTTGCTTGAGGCGTAAGCTACATGACGTACAGGGATTTGGAGACATTCACAGCCACCAGATGGTGACGAGTAATCACGCCGTAGAGAGCTCAATTTCGGTCTAATCGAAATTCTGAAAACGTGGGAGGTCTTAGAATTTAATTATCTAGAGAACCGTCTCTTCAGATTTGCAGAAAGAGCAAGTCGGTTTCTCAAGTTTCGCGAAATTTTGCAAAAATTTTGTCTAAGTTATTTAAAAATCTCGGCAACTCCCGACTCCCCTAAAACCCGTGATTATCTTCCAGTGTACACACACTCATCAAACGACTGTCTTTGATTTCTACGAGATAGGTACTGGCTCGAGTCTAGACCCGTCAACACACGTCCCTCCCATTCCTCTACCACACACTCGTTAACATTTCGGTCAGGATGCTGGGTCCACGTCTCCAGCACCAGAAGTCCGCCAAACTCTTGATCAGTCGTTTTGAGTCTTTGGGCGATCACAGGCTCCACCAAGTCGCTACAGCCACCTCGCCAGCGAAAGGTCCTCTTTGTCCCCCGAAAGAACCAGTGGTTTGCAAGAAAGACAAGTCTCCGATTCGTCAATCTTTTCGCAACTTGCTTGCCGTCCTCAAAAAAGGAAGCGGTCTTCGCGGCAAGTCCAAGCTCGAAGGCATCAAAATCGCCCCCAGGCCGCTGCCGCCCAACGCACCTCCATCACCCGATGATCCCTTTACTGTTTCTCCAATGTCGGTTTACAGTCCCCAACTGGCCGGTTCTATATTCTATCTCGCACGCTCGCCGGAAACACCAGCTATTATTCACCCAGTCTGGACTTTCTGTTCTGCGTCCCTTGAGGGAGATACTGTGCATTTGACATGGCCTACCACGCCCTCCGCTCATTCAATTCTGCTCAAGAATTGTACCGATGTCCGTTCTTTAGCGTCTGATCAACTCGATCCGGAGGAGAAGGCTCTTCTTCCGGGAGACGTCGCGGACCTCAAGGTGTTTGAAATACTGTTTGACGGATGTGCCGGTCCAGAGAAATTTGCCACGACTTCCGTTCGTGAACGCGCTCGATGGGTCAGCGCAATTTGGCAAGTCTCGTACGTTTCTCGTAAATCTTGCAAATAACAGAATGCATGTCAGGGATGTGATACTGCCCAATGGTGATGGCCCTTCAACACCAGAAGCTGCCGAGTTTTCGGATACCACCGCCGATACAACCGGTTGTCCAAGGCCGAGTACTATCTGTTCCAGCTCTTTAGACCGAGCGCTGCCCCCCGTTCCCGCGCAACCTAATTCCCCAATTCCATTAAGCCGTACCCCATCCCCGCGGATGCTTGTTCCTTCGACCTTCCCACCCGCAAAACCACAATCACGCGCTTCCTCGATCTGTTCGCGGTCGAGGAGTCCTTCAATAGCCAATTTAGGTCATCTTTCGGTAGTAACTCAACGTCTGGCCCAGATTGAGAGAAATCAATCGCCCCACCCCGCATCCACCTCTACTGCGCCGTCATCTCGGAATTCATCTGTCATTCGAACGAGATCGTCGCGCGTTCGAACACCGTCTCGTGACGAGGTTTCAGGCCCTGTGTCTCCCACATCCATTCTGGAA
The DNA here is from genome assembly GCA_029289555.1 of Mycena latifolia. NCBI lineage: Eukaryota > Fungi > Basidiomycota > Agaricomycetes > Agaricales > Mycenaceae > Mycena > Mycena latifolia. Next base: position 2,347,216 of record JARJLE010000002.1, read on the forward strand.
TCCTATGGAGAGCCGTGTTCCGCCTTGAATCGCGGGGTTCCAGTAACAGTCGACGCTATTCAGGATGCGCATGCCAAACAAAACGATAATTCTTCATTGGATGCGTATGCATCTCTAGCCCTTCTGACGGATATCCATAAAATGGTGTCCGGTGTTCCTCGACGAAACGAAGACCAGCCTCAACTTGGCCCGCCCATGAAGTCTGATGCTGATCTTCCAGCCATGACCCAGGCGCTGGAGGATATTGATAAAAGGCTCCGCTCCGACTTGCCCAACATCATGAAGCTACTCGCAGAGGTCCACGCGTTTCAAAGTGATGCAGAGAGCAAGAAGCTTGTGTCGAAAGGTGATGAGAAATCGGCAGAAGCGCCAACAAGTTACGACTTGGACAAGGTTCGCTCATGTTATCTCCCGCACGCGCCGTATTTACACTCTTAGTCAGCTGGACGAGATTTTAGAGCTCCTGAAAGAAGACAGGTTGCAGCGCTCTGTGCAAGCACACCAACAGACGGACAGCGTACGGTATCTTAACGAACTCAACTCGGCAAGTTTCTTCACCTGTTTCTGCCGTCCTGCTCATGGATCTTTCACCAGTGGTTGGAAGCTTTTGTCGGTGGCGGAACGGCACAAATTCAAGGAGTTGCCGCTGGCGTCGAGAAATTGTGCAAAGAATTAGGTTGTTCTGAGGGTGAAAATGGTGTCAACTTAATTACTGTCATCCGTCGCTTCATAATGGACGGCGAAGCGAGAGACCGGGGCGCCGCGGAATTGCAGTTTTCGGTGAACAACCTCGCTACCCTGATCGCTTCAGAATCGCGGAACAGCTTTAGTGCGTACTGTAATTCTGTAGAAGTACGAGAAACTGCGTCTCACTCCGTGTTTTTCAGCTACTCAATCCGTTGCTGATCTCATTGATCGACAACGTCAAGATCAAGAAGGACTCCTGCGAGCCCTGACTGCAGGTAGGCGTCTTCGTCATTCGTTTCACTGCGGTGTTTATTCCTTGAGCAGAGTTATCGAATGAAATCCGGGGGGAAAGACTGCGGTTCGTAGATGCCATGAAGGAAGCGACGGCGATCAATGTTCAGAGTCGGTCAATGCGAAAATTCTTCATTTCTACATACTGAATCACTTGCTAGTGCACGTCGAGCAACTCAAGACTGAGCTTGCCCGTGAGGTTCGTGCCGATCTTTTTGCATTCTATTCGAAGCAAAAACAACAAGGAGTCGTAAGTCTGCAGTGCACATCGATATCATGGGGACGCTTTCGCTTATCTTTTCTGCTAGTCGCTACCTCGACCCATGTATCAGCCGCCATCGAGAATGACTCCTTCGCCACGAACGTTGCCGAACAGATATCCTGTGTACCCTTGACGATGGTTTAGCATAGGAAATACTTAATACATGCTGCATTTCTATAGTCTATTACAGCCCAATTGATCCTGAATCCTCTCTGCCACCTATATAATCACCAGGAAGTAGATCCTCTGCTTTCCGGACACCTCGTTCGCTGCACCCAAGGTCAGTATAGGGTTGTTAATACAGACCGAACCACACCCACATTTCATCCACCGCAACTATAAGATCGTAATTTATTTCTGCGCTAACCACAGAATCATGCTTATAGGCTGGGTGGGATCGCACGAAGTTCCTCATCCACGTCGCAGGCGTGAGCAGCGTCCCTGATCAAATGATGAGCTTCAATCAGTATTACCGCCAACTAATCACAGACCGTTGGATCTCTGCCGTATAAGATCCAGATAATTGTGGATCTTGGTCAACTCGTCTGGGGAGATGTCTAGCGTTTCGAGATAGGCCATAATCAGTCCTAGGAGCCCTGGGAAATCATCCCCCTTCGGAAAGTGAGAAAGAACCACAGCCTCCTGTTCAAAGTGCAAGACACACCTTCCCGTTCATGATCTCATTCATAGTCATCTCTTCATATTCCTCCTCCACGGGTAGGACTGTTGCCCCGTTTTCACGGAGTGGTGGAGCCGGGAAACAATTTCGCATCTTCTTTTCCTTCACACCATTCACAGGGGAGCTGCAACCAGAGCTACAAGTGGAGGATGCCCCACTGGAAGTCCCACTTCGATGTCGCGACGCAACGTCTTTGCGGAAGTAAAATTTGCCAGATTGAGCCGCATCCCGCTGTTGGGCTCTTGCCATATTCTCGTCAACCTACGCATCTGAGCAAGTGTCCTCGATCTTTGTGAAAATACATACCTTGGATATCGGAATATAGAAGTTGGTGTTGAAGCCCAAAATTACCCTGGACAGAAGGACAACGAAAACAGCAAACGCTGCGTTCTCGTAATCTGTCATTTGCACCTCCATGCTTCGGAACTCCACCCTCCAGCCGATCGAAGAATTGGGAGGCGGTGGCTTGAAACGCAGTGTTTGCCAATTGGTGGATTGTATATTCTTCCGTTATATTTGTGAATTTCCCGGGCACCTTGAGAAAGAATGCGATCCCATACCTCAAAATGATCGCTGCTGGTCTCGTCATCTTGATCGAGGGTCTCAGAGAAGACGACCAAGGGATCCCGAATGAACAAATGGGATATGTGCTTCGACAGCAGATCGTCCATCCCTGGAGAGCCGCTTTAGACGATATTTTAAAAAAAATCACATTGAGACTGACCATGTTCTCGTAAGCGCGTGTAGATGTCTTGGTCGTAAGGGAGGGGGTTGTCGTTGTACTCGGGTCTATTTGTCCAGTCCGTAGAGATATACATATCAACACTGTCGTATCGAGATTTGGGTATCTGGAAGCGCGAGTCTTGGAGAGGCTATGCCGTGGGATGAGTACCCGCAGCAGTTGTATTGAGGATGAGGCATACCTTGAGTCCACGTTCCTCTTCTGTGCGATCATCGACACTGCCCGCGATAACATTCCAGCGGCAATCCACATCTGCAAGGTATCCGCGCCATATAGGACTGGATGCCGTCAATGCTAGCTAGAGTTACGCAAATCAATACAGTCAGAACCTCGGCAAAGATTTTAACGAACTAGTATCGGTCCAATTGGGATTAAACCATCATACATCCTTCTGGCGTCGGCAACATGGCAAGCCTGGAAGGTCAGCTGAAGACAGCAACAACCCATGCCGAATCCCATTGCGTCCATGTAGATGTGGTCAACGAGGGCAGCCCCGGCCTTGGCCTCTGATATAATAATGAGCCTTCGTTAGCAGAGACGGATGTAAACTACCCACCAGGATCGTTAGAGTAAATAGAGCGGTCCCATGGAATTGTTGGATCAATAAACGGACGTGGGGTCTGAGTGTCGAAGTACAATGGCAAGTTGATCGCAACTTTCGACCCTCTCCTCTGTCTGATGTTTGCGGTCAATGTCCTGTTAATATGGGTGAGCGAAGCAGACGATTATGCAGCGGCCTGACTGACGGGAACCGTACGTGAGGGTTGGTGATCTCCTCTGGGAGAAATAAGCTATGGCTGGATACTGCGTTCGCAGGATCGAAGTAAGGTTCTGTGAATGGACCCGGAACTCCGAGGCGAGGATAAGATGTGAGCGTCAGAGGGATTTCATGGGGTTTGAGGTGTTTCCGTGCCAAGCTGCGTCTGGGGTCCTTTAGCGACGGAAGGAACACGCAAGACACGTGAAACAGCTAACCGATAGCGCATGTTAGCTTCCACTGACAAAAGGTCGGGTATGGAACCTGTATATGGAGATCCCGGAGTCGACTCGAGCATGTATCGTCCGTATTCCGGGTGAAAGGTAGGAACCGAAACCCTGCAATGCAATAAAACCATTGGATGAGGATCAAACTGACGAGCGAGAGCTCACGAATCAGGGCAGTCCGAGGATATGCTGCCGACGATGGAGCTCAGTTTCTCCAAGATTTCAGTTTGCCGCAAAGATAGCCTGGCATCTTTGCTCTCCTTGTCCAACGCGACAACCATGTATTCGATCTAGACGGCATTAGAAGTCGCTTCGGGCAACGGTGCAGGACGTACCTCATCACCCCAGAGAAGCTCGTCGCCGTGGCGGTCCTTCAGTCTATCCCAAGTGTGCAAAAATTGTGTTATTCCATGGAATCGGACGTGATCGGCGTGCTTTCTGACATCCTCCCATGTTAAGGGTGTGCCGAGGAAAAGGAGCCCCATGGAGGATGCGTAGTATTACAAGGCAGGTTGGGCGGAGGATAAGAGCCGGCAGGAAAGCCTGGCCATATGTACTTGATCAAAAATGCGCGTTACAAAGCAGCTTGCTCAGCTGGCCTCGAACAAAACACGCATTATGTAGTAATATTCCCCGTGCCGCCCGAACCCCACGATAAGTATCTAGTCTTATCCGTTCGCACCGTTGGTCGCCCACTTGAGACATATTTTCAGTGCCAACAGAACATGGCGTAATGAACGTGTCCATGCTTCGTCTTGATTGAATTTAAGCTTGACGGAGACGTCTCCAATCTTGTCCTTTACAATCCTGTGATACTTGGTCACCAAAGTTCCGAGGGAATTCGTCGTACCTACTGGTGCGGAAAGTCCACTGTTGAATCCTGGGCTTTGACATAATCCATAACTTGCTTCAGACACTCGAGGAAAGCGACCATTGCAAGATCAAATCGACGGTTATGGAGGAGTTGAACTATATTGAGATTCCCTGAGGAATACAGCTCGTAGCTTGCCTTATCCCCTGTCGTTTTCTCAATGCGAGAAAAAGAGCCCATAGGAACTAGGCGATAGCTGGCAAAACATTATCCAATCTGTGATCATAGCGTGGAACGGAAGCTCACTTTTCAAAAGTGCAGTCAAGTTTTCGTGCAATCGTATAGAGGAGAAGAAGGGACTGGCCCCACGCGGCGTTGATCTCTGCCCATTCGACCTACCACCATCAATTATTACTTGATTAGTTGAAAGGAAAACAACATACAGGTACACCCGGGACTCTGCCCAACCGCAGGCCGTTGATAGTTCCAAATACGCCGTCGTGCCCGATGCAGAAAGCATCGTTGTAGACATTTGTTCGCTCAAGCTTTTCCAGTGTAGCGGAATCTGAAGCATACGCTGAACGTATGGTAGCCAGTTGTGAGGCGAGCTGTTCTGAGGACAGAAGTTGGTCGTTGTGCGCATGCCAGAATCTACGCGAGTCTTTGAGCATCATAGAAAACTTGAGGCTAATGACTTACCGAGCTTCATCTTCTTCCAACAACTTCTCTTCTTTCTCCAAAGCACGCAGCTCATCATCTAATTGCACGCGTTCTTGTTCGGCCACCTTGAGTTGCTCGATGGCAAGACGTTCGTCCAGTTTCAGCTTCTCGATCTTTTTCTCGGCTTCTTCTTTCGAAATCCCCTGGCCGTCTCTCTCGCGCTCTTTCCTGACTTCTTTCTCAAAGGCAATATATCCGTCCCTCTCCCGCTTGGTTTCATCAAGCTGGCGCTGGAGAGATACGAGTAGTATTTGGGTACACTCCGCGCATAGTGGGTGATCGATTTCTGTGCGTGCAGAAAGCAGGTTAAAGAGACGAACAGTCGAGCGCAAGTGATGAGACAAGGGAGATGGATTCGGGTGTGTGGGCTCTTCCTGGAGCGCCCTGTCCGCTGCACTGCGCGAGGTCGATGATCCTTTCTTGGAGATGGGGGAAGGCCCAGGGGACGGAATACTACGCACGATGCTATCTTGCAGAAGCACAAAGGACTCGTTCGGTAACGGAGACGGCTGCTTTCTTTGCGCACGCGAGACAGATGACGAGGCTTTCGACTTTTGCCACACGGTCCGGGCGGCCTGGGTCGCCTTGAGTTGCGAAATACTGTCGGATTCCGGGCGGGTCTGTGCGGGCGGCAAAGAAGCCACTATCATGTCGTGCGCGGACGGGGCCAAGTCGGAGAGGGAAGGATCTAACTGAAAGAAAGATAAGGCGGGGATGGTATGCAAAAGCGCTCGGGGTACCTCGAGTGGCTCTTTACATTGCTGGCAGACGAGACTCATGTTAGCAGCGAAAGTCAGTGTTACTGTCAGACAGTTTACGAGAGCACTACGCGGAATCGTGACCTCGACACGCCGCTTATCTGTTTGTCATCCGATCGTTCACATTCTACGCGGCCTCTTCTGCGCCCTCTCGCGCCCCGCAGGGCAGTCCGACCCCCAGAAACTTTGTTGCTGCTATGGAGCCATCTCAGGAGACAGCAAGTCTTGTCAAGCGGCTCGCAGGTAGGCCGCGCAGACGGACACGCTTCAATCGCTGCTAACCATGAAACTCGCAGGACCCTCCACAGGGAAGGCCGGGTATGTCCGCTGAGACCGTCTGTTATGCCCTCTGATTGTTTCAAGGCTGGCCCAAGATCAAGCAGACATCAATCGTATCATAGCAGACGTCTCCAAAGGCTCCAAATTCTACGAGGCAAGCCAGCCAGCCAGCCACCCCATATCACCCCGCTCACGCTTCTGTAGAATGAAAAGAAGAAGGACAGGGAACTAACAAAGAAAATCGAGCAGATGTTGCACCTCCGCGATGAGCTCACCAAGAAATCCGGAGTGGACATGCAGAAAGTTGAGGCGAGCGTCGACCAGCTGGTCAGTCCATTCACTCGGCTCCGTTGGCATCCAACTTATGCGGCCAAAGCTCCGCAAATTGGAGTCCCAAAGAGATCTCAGTCAAATAATCGTGCACTTCGATCTTGATTCTTTCTTCGCAAGTGTGGAGGTCCTCAACGATCCCACACTAGCTGGTAAACCGTTCGCAGTTCGTCTATCGCATCCGCTTTCCACCCGCATAGCACTAAACTGCGTCAGGTTGGCCACACTGTCGTCTCTACTGCCTCTTACGAGGCCCGGAAATATGGTGTGCGTTCAGGAATGGCATGTGGGTACGAATGCATACATCCGAGTGGTATATTCTCAAGGTGTCGCGATAGCATTTATCGCCAAAAAACTTTGCCCCGACCTTATGATGGTTGGTCATGGTATGTCGGATTACTCAGACATGTCCCATAAAGTCATGGCGATTTGTAAACGGTACGCGAGTTGTGGAACTGAAAAATGAGTGGCGTGTAACATTCTCAAAGATACGATCCTCAAATGTGTCCTGCCGGTTGTGATGAGGGTTATCTGAAGTGCGATCCCACACTCTCTGGTTCAATGCATTGCCGTTAATTTCGTAGTATAACCACTTATTGCGCCGAGCACGACATCAGTCCGGACGACTGCGTGCAACATCTGCGTAGTGCCGTCTACTCTGAAACCAAATTGACGGTTAGCGCCGGGATCGCTCCTAATCTGGTACGCCAAGTGTCTACTCAGCCTCGAATCGTCTGACAGTTCCGTAGATGCTTGCAAAAATATGCTCAGACAAGGTTCTTTTCGAGGCATTTGCGCCCGCTTTCGGCTAACTCTTTCTATCTAGAACAAACCCAACGGCCAATTTCATCTTCCGTTTGAGAGTGAAGCGATCGTTTCGTTCATGCGAGAACTCCCAATCCGACGCGTACCGGGGATTGGTCGCGTCTCTGAGCGTCTACTGGAGTCCATCGGCATCAAGGTACAATTTTTGTCATGATTTACCCTACCCCCATAACAACCTAGGTTAGACGTGCGGCGATATCTTTACCCATCGAGCCACGCTTTCCCTCATGGATAAGCAATTTGGGCTCATGCATCTACTTCGAACACATCTTGGCATCGCATCCAACTCGGTTGAACCGCCTCAAAGAGAAGAGCGCAAGAGTATAGGCGCGGAGCGGTAATATCACATGAATTTAATATTGTAGTGCTAAGCGACTGATCGTTCTGGTCTAGCACTTTCCAGCCTCTGGGGGACAAGCAAAAGATCTTGGAGAAATTGGAAGAAGTGTGTGCCGAGCTCGAATCGGACATGGAGGAAACTCAATGGACGGGCCGCACAATAACGCTCAAATATAAGCTTGACACTTTCGAAGGTCCACCCAAAACTTTATGTTTCCCCCCTTTTGTGACCTGATGATTCTCATACTCATAGTCTTTACGAGGGCAAAGTCATCCAACAGATGGATATCGAAAAAGGAAGACCTTTTTGCCGTATGCTTTTTGACCCTGGAATACTTGATCCGCCGTTCATGCAGGAGTTCCAGGTCGGCCAGGAACTACTGCTTCCTGAATTACCCCTCACCATACGGTTAATTGGGTTGCGAGTTACGAAGTTGAAAGATCTGCACGGTCCTGACCCGTCGATCGGCATCAAACGAGTATGGTTCTTTTCTATTAACCAGTTCCAATCTTACTGTCTTGCAGTTTTTTGACACTGCAAATTGCTCGTCACCGAACAAGAAACAAAAAGTTTTTGCATTTGATCAAGAAGAGACGACCAGTGTCGAAGATCTTTCTGGACTGACTGGAGAGGATGAACCTCCCCCTCCCGTTCTCCTCAATGGCCCCGAAACCGCCAAACCCATGTCGTCTCGGGATTCCAAGGCTCATCAGCCGTCCGTTGAGCGTGAAACGCACGCATGCCCTGTATGCGGGAAGAAGGTAGCAACGGAGAACGACGTATTCAATAGACACTTGGATTCGTGTCTAAGCCGAGAAGCTGTTCGTCAAGCCCAAGCAGAAAGCAGTGCCTCACCGAAACAAGGTGGGGATATATGGGAGCGGTGGGCCAAGATGAAACCTGCCTCGAAGAAGACCGCAAAGTGATTGTTTATTTCTCACATACATCATCTTACATACATCATCACCATCTGTATTTCTTATTTCCTGCCTCTGTACTTCGCGAATGTAGCCTGGATACCTTTACCGGCCTGTATATCAACCAAACACTGAGCATCAACCGTTTTCCCCAGCTCCGCGAGGTCTACCACTTGCTCTTCCATAGCCTGAGGCACGCATACGACACCATCCTCGTCTCCAACGATCCAATCCCCCGGATCTACTCTCACGGATGGGAATGCGTTATCACCGGGGAATGTAGTCAGCGGTGAGATGACGAGTGGGACGTTGATCGCCGATGGTCTTGTAAATGGCTGCTGCCCCAAAGTCGAGTGCGAGCGAGCAAAAACTGGAAAATTAAGAGCACGATGCTCGGCGAGATCCCTGCATCGCCCGGAAATCACGACGCCAACAGCAGACCGGGCGATGGCGCCAGCGGACATCAAACCGCCCCAGACCGCATTTTGAGCCTCTGGTGAGAGATCAAATATTGTTCAAACAGGAGAGCTGGCGGGAAAATTACGGTGAGGTGCGTCGATAACGATGACGGATCCAGCCGGGGCGGTGTCAACATAATGCTCCGACAGTTTGGGCGCGGAGGTATCTGAGGAGAGGACCATCTTCACAGTGTATGCTGGGCCGCATATTTTTCCAGACGAGAAGAGATCAAGACCGGGCAGATAACCTCCTGAGCCGACACCAAGTTTTATCAAAGCATCAGATAGTTCACAGGTCGAGTACGAGGCCAGTTTCGAGACAATCCTCATGGACATGACCGTCACGAATGAGTGGCGGCACAGCCACACGGAGATAATGTATCGATCATTGATCGCCGTTTATTGTACCCTTGATTGTACCTAGTGTATCTATACTGCAAATGTCCTTAAACGTGAAAATATCACCAACGTGGCATTACTTCATCTTAACGGGGATCTCTGGTCTGCGTACTGCTGCCGGATGACGAAGCTCCGAACGGAGAATACGGAGAATATTCGCGCGGATCGACAGGCGGCATCTGAGGGTAGAAGACGGCGTCCTCCTCATTTATGGTGTATTTCGGCGATGGCGTTGGGGGCAACGGTCGGATCGGAATAGGCGATGGAGAAATTCCTCGGGCGCCATGTAACTCGGGATGGGACTGAAATACGGGTGCTGGGGATGTCGGAGGAGTATTGGACAGCGCATATGCGTCAAATGAGCGGTTCGAGACACTACGCATAAGAGCTTGGGCCATCGAGCGTTTTTGTGGAGAAATCTGGCCGTCGGAGAGACGGGCTCCGATGAATATCGAACCACGAGGCCGCCGGCGGACATATTTTCGATGCTTGCGGTAAGCAGAGAAAAAACTAGACATCAGAGTCAGGAAGAAAACTGAAGAAACTGTGATTTAGCAACCAAGGTCAAGAAAATGTCAACTCACCAGCTCCAATGGCGTAGCCGACGTATTTTCCGACGTTGCTTTTCGGTTTGCCAGTGTGTGGCCTTGGCGACTCAAGACTGTTGCTTGCACTAGCTCTGGCAGCTGAAGACCTCGAGAAGGAACTGCTCCTTGAGGAACTGTATCCTGCAGTGGTGGTGGCCCCGACTTGAATATTACTCGTAAGAGTACCGGACGTCGTTCCTTGAGGAGCGGTAAATGGCTCCGGGGACGAGGTTGGGATGGTGGTGAGAACTTGTGTTACGGTGGTATAAACAGCTGCCCATGCCAAGCCAAGGTGTTAATGGGCTTGACAGGTAATCTAAGGCCATTTACCTGTCGGTAATATCGGAGTAGGAGTCGAAACTATAGTGGGAGGGATTGACGCTAAAATACTGGTGACAACAACTTTGGCAGGGGTGAATGAAAATCGAAAAGTAAGTAAGGTGATCAAGCTTCTCACCCGTCGATAAGGGCGGCGTCGGCGGCGGTTGGGCTGTAGTGAGAGCGGGCGAAACAGAAGCGGGAGTCACAACAGCTGCGGGGACATGAGGGATGAATTTAAGGTGACGACATCCACAGACCACTCGGAGCGGCTGAAATTATCGGAATGCTTGCTCTGGAAACACTACAAGTCCACGCCGTTGAGAGAATTCAGGCCGAGGTCGGAAAACTTTTACCTCGTGATTTGAGACACAGCGCGATGCTGCATGGCTGTTTTCGACGAAAGACCGGCAACAGGTGCAATAAAAGAGCGCCGATGAAGAGATGGTTGTGCGACGTCGCGGTTTAGAACCGAAGAGGTTAGTCGGGGAAGGCCCAGCCAGCCGCCATATAGCCTAATCATCCAGGCCGCGGCGCCGTTTTAGCAGCAGCTGGATTGCCAGATCCAACCCAAACCATCAAGCTCAAGGAACGCGTTTTTACCTAACAGGCCCCAGGTGTAGATCGTAATAGGCCGTGAAATGGTAGCGTTCGAGTCGGGCTCCGTCTGGCTCCGTTCGTCGATCCCGAGCCGGCTTCTGGGATGCGAGATGAGCAAAGTTTGAAACAGAGACAGATGACAGACTGGAAAAGGAAAAATAATATTGATACACTGTAAGAGACTCGAAAGGGCGAACGATACATAGGGATCTCAGAGTAGGGCTACAAGGGGTGGGAAAGGGATACAAAATAACTCAGGTCCGATTTCTAGGCTTCCGATTACGATTCGGATGCAGCACGCGGTTCCCCGCTCCCCTCGCGGGTAAGTTGGTGAACAATGCGCACATGCCGGCGCATGTTGCTTCTGACACTAAAGCTGCGGCCACAGCTTTCTTCAGGACAAACGAAGGCTAAAATGCGAGTCAATTCAGTGTCGCAGAAGGAGAACAAGGGACTCACGCTTGTCTCCGGTATGGGTCGTGAGGTGAATCTAGCAGACGTGTTAGATAAAAGGTATACATGCGAACATGCGTGCGAACCTTGAGGCCACTGGGGCGATTAAACCTCTTATTACAGTAGCTACACTGATGACGTGCGGCTGAAGAGGGGGGGCGTGGCGGATAGAATGGGTTGGAGGGCGGGGAATGGTGATAGGTCGGCGTGGAACGATATGCGCCAAGGTGAGGAGCGCTACTTGGACGGTAAGGCGGCAGTCGCGTGTCGTAAGGGGAGGAAGAGCTGGAATAGCTGCTGGCGGAAGAAAGCGCGTCACGGCCAGGATCAGACTCTGGGGATCCGCGACCGCGCGGCATCATGTAGTTGGGTATTCTGTACAAGTCCTCTTCGCGCATCACCGTAGGCTGGTAATGGAAGGCTCGAGACTATATCAAGATAAATATCAGAGGATGCTAAAAAAAAAAAAGAAGAAAATGAAATACCTGCATGTCACCGGACATTTGGCCACTGCTCATCCTCCACCCACTGCCATTATCCAGCGGCGGCAGGGTCAAGGAGGGACGACGGTACGCGGCGGGTGCCGGTGCGCTATCGGGTGCGCCATCTGGATGCGCATAAACATAATGCAACGCGACACGGGGATCAAAGACTGACCAAAGATTCGACCAATGGATGGGAGAGTTGGTCGGTCGTCTTGAGCAGAGACAGTTCTGTATGACGGGTGATACATGGTGGACAGGAGCGATGGGCAAAAGAATTTTCAAGTTGGTTATTATAAATGTCGCGTGGCTGTGAATGTAAACGGCTACGCACCCGGGTTGGCAAGGTTTTCAGGTGCAGCACAGCCCGCTGCGGTTACAATTTTCAAAAGACACTCAAGTTACAATCAGCGATGCTTGATGCATTGATGGTTGATCGTCTGAACGTGCGCGCCACGCGAGCCGTCACTAGGCGATGAAAAGATCGGGTGAATCAACTCTGTGCTGGAGGGGACAGGATTGGACGCCGGTCCTGGTCTCCACCACTACGCGCTTCAAGCGTCCGCAACGTGGATAAAAAGCAGTGTCTCAGAATATTCAATGATACGTTGGCGTTCGGCTATCCTAGCAGGTCGTAGTCAACGCCTACCTCCGATGGGCGTAAAGTACGTAACGCAAAGGATTGCAGGGAGCGAGTTGATTTCTGGTGATTTTCTGATATTTGCTCTTGATTTTAGGGATCAGCCGCGCCGATTCATGACCATGTCCCCGCCTCCAGCTCGACCGAAAACCAGGCTGGCAGTTTACTCCAAAACTCCTCGCGAGAACTATCCACCGCAGCCCCGAATTCCAATCTACACCACTCACAAGCTCGCAGAACCGACCCATGGCCGTGCGTGTCGTCCCGAGTCTGCATGAGCTCCGCGTCCACGATGGCAAACAGAGGATCGGAGCTGCGATGAGTTACACCATTGACGTCCCGCAAGATTTCGAACGTTATGCTTTCGAATGCTGCTTGGCAAGCCCGTCGTTGTCCCGCGTCTTCGTCTCGATTGTGGATGCAATTGGCCGATGGTTCTCTTCCCTCCAGTTCATTGACGATGAAGGTGGATAGAAACCGAGACGCATGCTCGCGACCTTTCAAAAGACTCATCAGGTCATCCGGCGAGAGTTGATGGACGACGTTGGCGGAATCGGTATACCCAGCCGTCGTCTCGCTGACGATACAACGCGAAAGATCATAGAAAGCGGAAGGTAGAAGTTCCGGGGCGTGAACTGCTCGCGCAAGATTAATCACAACTCTTCGACGAACTTCAGGGCAATCCACAGTGTAATGAGGTGGCACATACATAGGGTGAGGATAGCGAAGCCTCGCATCATAGTGCCCGCTTGCATCTGTCGCTTCCGCTTCTCGGACCTCCCATTGTGCGAGACGGATAGGCCACTGCACACGCTTCATTTCGCGGAGAAGACTTGACCGAAGGTGATTGACTTGATACTTGGTGGTGAGACGGAGCAACGCGTCAATTACAGGAAAGTTGGATGGTTCGAGGTTCAGAGCGAGGCTGAACGACAAGGTCAATGGGGGGATATGTCGAGATACTTGATGGCTTACAGTCCGTCGTACAGAGCGGAAAGGAAGTGGGCCATATCGTGAGAGGAATCAGGGAGATGCAGGACGGGTCGACCTTCCAGTTGTGTTCGTAGATCGAGCGCCTTGATAGCCTGTTGAAGGGGCACAGAGTGACGACACAGAAGGCCGTTGTGCACGAGAAAGTAGACAGAGCCGGTGAGAATTGCGAGGTTGCCGTCTGAAAAGGAGAGTTCTGGATGACGACTGGGAGCAGTGGGGTGTGGTTGCTGGTTTTCGTGTCGATTTGTGCTGAAGTCGTTTGTGGTGGCAGAGTGATCGTCCATGGGTCTTTCCACTGAGTTACTATGAGCGTTGAAATTTAACGTTGAAAGCTGTTACAGTTCTGAGTTTAAGTTGAGTTCCAGATTCGGTCACGTTTTGTCCTGTTCCCACGCACTCCTCAGTCTTTCAACTTTTTTAAAATGGCCTCTGAACCTCTTCGTATCGTCCCTGGTGCTCCCCCTCCAAAGGAAATATCGAAATCCGCGAGGAAAAAGCGCAAGCCCAAATCAAAGGTACCCTTTCTCCCTTCTTCTCTGCTCCACTCACCACGTCCCACAGACCGAGACCAGCACGCCAGATGTTCTTGAATCCTCTTCCGCTGCCCTCATTGAAAAGGCCCCAGAAGCTTCCGAAATCCAGGAGGGTGCCCTCGCACCCGAATTGGTCGTCCAGCCTGAGCCAGAGGCTCCAGTCACCGAGGAAGAAATTCTGCTCAAACCCAGTCCCATCGTCGATCTCATCCACAAAAGGTTAAAGGCCACTTCCAAAAAAATCGTTCGTCTTCCTTTCGTTCTGCGTGGACCATTTGGTTCACCGCCCGTTCACAGTCCCGAATATCAACCTATGCTTCCACCGACCCCGAAAAGCTCAACGAAGATCAGAAAGGCACTCTGAAAACCCTCCCCGCTCTGGAGGCAGTCCAGAAAGAATTGGGAGAGGTCAAGAAAGCTGTCGAAGTATGTGGTGCATCCGTTGACTGCGCAAATCCACTGACTGGACAATCAGGTCCACGAAGCCCAACTCGTCGCCGAGTTGAGTCAGAAGCGTCAAGAGGCCGAGAAGAGTGAGAAGGCGCGCATAGCGAACGCCGTCTCTGCAGTTCAAGTGAGCACGCCGGCCTTTTTATTTATTTTCTTTAAAACCCTGATTGTACTTGCAGAATGCCGCCCTGGCGAGAGCTTCCGACCTTCTTAATTTCTTGCGCTTACGGTCTTTATTGGCATCCGGCGAGCTGTCCCTGGGCCTCGAAAATGCCGAGGTTACGGCAGTGTTCTCAGCTGGGGAAGCTCTTCTTGCAGAAGCTGGAGAGACCAAGCAGGCCGTGTTGACCGGATTTATGCTTGGGCAAGGCAGCTATGAAGGCATCTCATGTAGCTATTTCCTCATTCTCTTTAGCTCGAAGCTCATCTGCCATAGATGGCCGTCTTCTGGAAATTACTCAACTTAGCCTCAATCCTCCTCGAGTCCCGACCCCAACTCAAGAAAGCTCTCCAGAGGTAGCTACTGCGACCGTCGAAGCGTCCAGTGTCGAAAGCATGTCTGCAAGTAACCAACCTGTGGGAGTTTCCACCTCGGGCAGCTTTGATTTCATGCAAGCCAGTGAGCTCGAGACACCGTTTGAAGACAACGCTGAGTGGGTGGAACGTTCTGACGCTGAACACCGAGAAGAGGTTGTGGAACCGGTCAACGGTCATGTTTTGGCCGATGAACCTATCACAACGATTACTCCCCCAGGCGAAACGGTCAGTTCGATTCTTCGGTTGTTTTTTGTTTTACGACCCTGCACTGATTTAAGTTTCAGAGCAACGCGGCGCTTGATTGGGCAGCGGACGACGAGGAAGGTGGATTGCCGCCTATAGCTGGTCTGCACGCCAAGTTTGGGACTTCGGGCTCCGCTACGCCTGTCGTCGAGGAACTTCAGACTAATGGACATACTGTGGCTCCCGCTCCTGAAGAAGATGATGGGTTCACTCAAGCGCGAGGTCGCGGAAGAGCAAGAGGATTCCGAGGCAGTGAACGTGGAGGAGACCGGGGAGGCTACAGAGGTGGTTCCAGAGGTGGTGAGCGCGGCTTCCGTGGCGGCGGGGACCGTGGATCTCGTGGCGGCGAGTGGCATCCACTGAGGAAATACAACCCAAGGCTGATGAGATTTCCCTTCCAGGTTATCGCGGCAGGGGAGGGGAATGGAGGGGCGATGGAGAGCGTGGCCGGGGCGGTCGAGGGCGTGGCCGCGGCGACAGGGGAGGAGACAGGGGAGGTTAGTTTGCCCCATTTTATCTACTTGCGCTCGCTCACAAATACCAGGGCCTCCTCAATGATGATACTGACTAAAAGAAGCGTTGCTGGCTTCACTAAATATTTGACTGCCAAGCCTGTGCCATCTTGTCCCGTTGGTTTTATGTCAACGAAAAAACTGTTGCTTTCCCGAGTAAAAGCTGCTACTTTCACTAGTTATTCCGGAGAGAGCAGATTTCGGCTGCTGTAAGATGGACGATAGTTATCGCATTGAGTTAGAAATTGCCTTTTTGGATGATAATAGTTGGTTTGTTTGGCCCCGTTGTGCCTAGACCACGACGCAAGCCTGTCGTCAAGTGGATTCGAGCCTACGTTGTGTGCCCGTTATCTCACCCAAGCGACCGGTGTCTCGGGAGTAGCGCCTATGGGGCAGCGAGATTTCTCCTCCAGCAAACAACATATTTTTATGCTTACGGTGCCTCCGCCCGGGGTCCCAGAATATTAATTGTCGAGAGAATTTAGTTTGGGCTTTTTATGAAGTCTAAATATCCTGGGCTAAAGTCGAAGTAGCTGTTTGGGAGGCTTGAATGTTTTTTGAGAAGTGATTGCAACGTTCAATGGAAACTGGAGGAAGGCTTAAACTAGCTTGAGGAAGGCCCAAATTTAGACGCGCGGCACATATCGGCCCGGGTGAGCTTGGTAGCTGAAACCAAACCAAGCTGAAACGCTAAATTTCACCGTAACCTGTACCCTAATGGATCTCTCTCTTTATCTCGTAACCGACAGATCTCTGCTAGCTGGAAAGGTGAGAGCTACTGGCTTTGGAGGATCACCGATCCGATCCATCTACAGGCTTATCTTGAAACTCTAGAACAAGCAAGTAAAATTCTTCATTGCGGACGTTGGATTTAACTTTGCTAGGCTCTGATCGGCGGGGTGACTATCGTTCAAATACGCGAGAAAGTTTCAGATACAGCAGAAGTCTCTCATGCCGGAAATCTAACAAGCAAGCAATTCTAACTCTTCAGGACAGTTCCTCCAAATTGCCCAAGAGTCTAAAGCCGTCTGCGATCGATACAAGGTCCACTTTCTAGTGACAGATGCTTCTTCGTACCCTCATTCGATTTAAAACAGGTTCCACTTATTATAAATGACCGGATCGATATTGCACTCGCCATCAATGCCCGTGGTGTGCACCTGGGCCAATCCGACATGCCAATTGATATAGCCCGCAAGCTGCTGCCAGAGGGTTCCATCATTGGTATCTCTTGCAGTTCCTTAGATCAGGTTCGTCGAGCAAGAGAATCCAAAGCTGACTATGTCGGTCTGGGCGCTGTATGGGACACTCAGACCAAACGATTGACCACTCCACCAATCGGGGTCCGGGGATTGGGTGTTATGTTGGAGGCTCTTGACGGTTCTGATATCAAAGCAGTTGCCATTGGTATACAATTTCCTCGGCTTTCTCCTTCATCCAACTGACTCGAGTCCACATGTAGGCGGTATCAAATGCACCAATTTAGTGCGATTTTATTTCCCAACCCCCGATTTCGGCTAAGCCCAACGGTCGTAAGGCACGCTTAATGCACGGCTCCTGGTCCCACACAAACCACGGGCTTGATGGTGTTGCCGTAGTCTCTGATATCGTTGCATCCCCCGACCCCAAGAAGGCAGCACAGCTTCTCAAGTCCATTTTTGTCGCATGCAAAAAAACAACCCTATCGTTTGACAATTCTATTTGGTCGCGAGACCAGATTTTGGGCAAGGCTACGAACATCATGAATAGTGTTCGATCTCTAAATCCTCTGATTCACCAAGTTGGCAATTCCCTCTTTTGAATTAAGGCGCGAGATCGAATTGAGCCCATTCCAGATAACGAATATTGTGGTTTCCAACCAATCGGCTAACATTACCCTGGCGCTGGGGGCAAGTCCAATAATGGCAACCGCGCCTGAAGAGATGTCAGATCTTGCGAAATTGAGCGGCGCATTGTTGGTTAATATCGGCACGCTCCGAGCGGAATCCCTGGAAGGGATGTTAAAGGGCGGATACTTTAGCAATGCTGCGAAAAACCCAGTCATACTGGATCCTGTGGGGGTAGGGGCGTCTGATTTTCGCAAACATTTTGTCAATGGTCTGAGATCAAGTGCATCCAACTTATTTCTTCGCATTGACTCCATTCACAGAGCTCCTGAATTCCTGGCAGCCGAGTGTCATTAAAGGGAATGCTGGGGAACTTGCTGTCCTGGCCGGGTCAAACGAAGCAGCATCAAAGGGCGTTGATAGTATGGGTGGCTTCAAAGATCCCGTTTCTTTCGTCAGACAATTAGCGCGCAAGGAACGCTGCATAATTCTCCTTACTGGGGAAACCGACTACATATCGGATGGTAAACGTGTTTTATTATCGAAGAACGGGGATCCATTGCTGGGGAAAATAACTGGTTCGGGGTGTATGCTCGGTTCATGTGTCGCCTCCTACTGTGCTGCGGCAAACGCGCTAGTAAACGAAGCTGATCATGAAGGAAAGTTGACCCGAGGCGGAGACTTTTTGTCGGCCACAGTGGGCGCGTAAGTTCTTGATTCGGTCCCGTTTGTTTTCCCCTGATTTCGCGTTGTAGGGTGTTAACGTTAAACATCGCTTCCGAGCTAGCTGCCAAGCGGGAGGATGTTCACGGTGTTGGGACGTTCCTTCCCGCACTGATTGATGAAGTAGCTGCATTACGACCGGAAACGGTTTGGCGGTTGGCAAAAGTGGAAGAGGTCGAGTAGGGGTGTGGGGGGTGGGGGGTGGGGGGATCATATATATACGTTACTATGCATTGACATGTAAATACACAACGACTCGACGATGGACGGTTGCAGCGAGCAGTGCCTCATGCGAAAATGCGTGAAAAGGGCATGGTTGATGTGGGCTGCAGCCAGTTCCTGTCATCGTATGTCGCGTTTGAGTCAATCATGTGGAATGTGTACGCAAATCGCGTCTTATCCGAGGTGTTGCGCTCCGACTAATTCAGGCCAGCTCATGAGTAAGCGCGGGGAGATTAGTGAGGCGGCGACTCCCCTTATGCAGAACGGATCCATGAATGAGGACGAGGTCACCTATTTCAGAGTATAACCATCAACCTGAGCCAAAATTTTCGATTTCGAAGAACATCAATGTACCTGGTTCGCAGGTTTCGAGGATGTAAGATTCGCTGGCGGCCTTGCTCTGGGCTGCCACCAGCTCGGCAACTTCTGGGGACACGAGGGGCTCGAAGCCTGTGCCGCCGCCCGGAACACGCACAAACCGTTTGGTAATCGGTGTCGTTAAATGCGAGCCTGGCAAGAAGGACAATGCCCCATTGCTCGCGGTACACTTTTCGAGCGCAATCCAGAAGCCTAGCGCGCTAGGAGGATCGGTGTACTGGCGAATAGTTAGCACCCAAGGCTAAGACTCCACAAAACAATGTACCAAGAAAGTTCTGGGGGCGGGAATGTATCATTAGCATCCCGAGGAATAAACTAGAAGGCGCACGAATCATTGTGTTCGCCAACTGAGGGTTATTCAGCCGATGGACGCTGCACTCAGGCCGAGTCAGACTGACCTTGGCCGCCTGGAGAATCGATGAGTAGTGTTAACCAAGACGACTTCGCCGCAACACGACTTGCCGATTTGGGGTTGCTTCGTGATGACCATTGATTGTAAAGCTGAGATGGTTCATCAAGAAACCGTTCTTGGCGCGGCACGCTCTGGCACGCTTACTCACCGACTGGATCGCGATGGAATTGGAGAGCGCGGACCAACTCGCGCAGTCGATCATTCTCGAGGGTGACCTTTCGAAATGCGGGATCCAGTTCGTGGAGCGCTAGAACACGGCCATAAACCCGGGATGCGACTAGTGACTGAGTAACACGTCCTCACCGTGGCCGATCTTGTTCACGGCCATGTCCTTGGGCCGTGTGAGTTTGCCATCCATTACTGCGTCCTCTTCGAGGAAATACCGACTGCCGCATCGAAAATCAGCAATACGGCAACTGCACCAGCGGCGAACAGACATCTTATCCCCGGACTCCAGGAAATACGCGTCGCCAATGTGGCCTTTCCCCGCGTCGTCGCCGGTCGTGAACTTGGTCTATTGATCGATCAGGGGTGCGCCGCGGCCTACGCAAGTTTCACAACGACGCACAAGAGGATGGTCCTCAAGGCTGAACTCCTGCAACAGGGCTTTGGAGCGCGCGAGAAGGGTCTCTACCTCTCCTTCGTCTACGAAGCCCCGCAGGACGAGGTATCTCGATGCGATTCAATTCATGAACAGACATCATAGAGAGATAGCGCACCCGTCTCGGTGAAACTGCAACAGCGGTAAAATTAACGGTCTCCGCAGAAACGTACCGACACACCTGTTCTTTCTGTTCGACAGTGAGCATCGTTAACTTGACGATCCTGCGACTGTACACAGGTAAAGTTATTAATTTAATAAGGTAGCACAATGAACAGATCGATTTGATAATCGACTATCGACAGCTGATGCGCAATGATGTGACAACAATGGCTGATCTCGGCACGGCGCTACTCCGGCTCTTCGTCCTCGAGCGTCTCCCCATTCCTAAGGCGCTCTATAAAATGGTCTATTTTAGCCTTGTGGATGCGGTGATGTTCCTGCCACCCTTTCCAAGGATGGTGCGGGTACTGTGACAGCCATCCGATCAGTCAAAGGGGAAAAAACGGATGCAGATCAGCCAACCATGCGCCCAAACGACTGGAAGATCTTGTCAGACGTGCCCTCGACCTTGTTGTAAAAGTGCTTGGCCAGGAGTATGTCGTCGCCGCGGCTGTACCGCATCTTCTTGTCTGGTGGCTGGGGGAGGGGCGCGTCGGTGTCGGAGCGCTCCAGCTCATGCTTGTGCCGGCGCCAAAACTTCATCCACGACGCCCGGGAGTGATGTGGAGCCTGGAAGAGATGATCAGACGGAACTAAATAGTGTTAATTAAGATGATATGCACTTTCGTCGCGACATCTTTCCAGAACGCAACCATATCTAGCTTGCCTTGGGACCTGCGGAATGGATCATGAATGGAATGGGTAGAGCAGGACACTTGATTTACTTTCGATACTCCATGAAGCGTACCAGGAACGTAATATCATCGTCGGTGAACGCGACGCCCTTTCCGGTTGTACTGCGGAACAGTGCGCGGGGCGGCGTCGGCGATCGGTGCCGCGGGGTGACGTCGTCCACATGCATTAGATGGTGGATAGATCCGCCTGGAGGCCTTGAGCTGGAGCTGGGGCCGGGTTGCGGAACCGGATTCTCATCGTCGTCATCCCCGTCGGGATTTGGAGAGACTGAACGGTCCGCGTTCATCGTATATCCGCCGAGGCGGATTTGGTGCTTGTTGCAATAGCGACGCCACGAATAGAAACTGCAAGGAGTCAGTCAGCCAGCACAAAGCTGCGACATGTCAGAGAGTGTCCTACGTGTGATGTGGGGCCTATGTGCTATGTTAGCACGACGACGAGCAACAGAGACAGGTTGAGCGCACCTTGACTGCTATCCGTTCGCAGATCTCCCGCAGGCTGTCAAACGCGTCACCGAGTGTGGCTGCATCGGGCAAGCGGAATGTACACACCTGAGAACCAGGCCCTGCTCATGGCAGTAATCGATGTATTTCTTGAGATATATGACATCGTCTGCCGTGAATAAATTTCCACCATACGTGCTTTTGACGACACGGGTCGGAGGCGTGGGCGACCGCGCAGGGGGATTTCGATTTGAAACGAGCGACGCGGTTGGAGGAGCAGGTGTGGACTAGACGGAAGCATCAGTACTGGGAACGCGCAGACGGCGGCGAGACTTGCCGTGGGCCGAACACGCTTGCGGCCTCGGGGTTTCTCGGGTGTCTCGGCGGGAAGGGTCGACGGCCCAGCCTCGGGCGTTGTGTGGCCCTCCTCGATGTAAGTGGACTGGAAGGGCTGCACATACTAGCCGCGAGTTAGACAGGGACGAGAGAAATGAAAGGACACTAACTGCAGGGTCATAATAGGCTGCGCCGTTGGCCCAACCATTCTCGTCCTCGCGATATCTATAATCGTACGTGGAAGGGGCGGGGTTGACGGGGGCTTCATAGTGGTTCCAGGAGGTATCTTGGCGGTACTCGGTGGGGCGATGGAGGATGTGGGTTGGGGTGATGTGAGTCTGGTCCGGGGAGATGGCAGCGGACGGCCACGGTTGGGGCGGGGTCGGGGCCGGGACCTCGATCGGGGGTGCGTAGACCTCGAATGCATACTGGTGGAGGGCCTGTACGGGTTGCTGGACCGGTGGAGGCGCGGGCTGCTCTTGGCGCGTGCGGGTTCGCGTCTGAGGTGCCTGCTGGACCTGGCTGTCGGCAAAGATGAGCACGCGACGCGCCGGAAAAGAGGGCAGAGCTACGCTTCAGTGCCATCGACCTTGCAGCCGGCCCAGTCGTTGGCAAATGTCTGGAGTTGGGCGGCCTTGATGCACTCGCGGATCCAGCGGGCGTCAAGCACGACCTTGCCCTTCTTGTTCGCGTACTGACGAAAAAGGTTCTGGCCCGAGGACTTGTGGGGGTCGACTGGATGGAGAATAAGCACACGGCGGGTGTGGGAGTGATGGTTGATTGACCGAGAATGTATGGGACCCCGCTGTAGCCCTGGGAGACGGATCCGCCGTATTTCTGGGGGAATGAGCGGGGGCGACGGGGGAGACGGGGGGGTACCTTGAGGAGATCGACGAGGACGGGGCGGTCGTCGACGTCCTTGTGGATGTAGACAGCAAGCGGGGTCCCAAACATTCCATCGCAGAAGAGGCTTGAGGGTGCCATTGGGATAGCGCGGTGCCAGGAATCTGTACTCCCAAACGGCCGCGGTGGCACGGGTGCACCAGAAACTTTCTACAGAATCTCGGCTATACGTACTTTTTCCCTAAACCAAGCCAGAATGGGACGGGAAAGGACGGGAAACGCCGAGGTATTCAAACTCCGCCCTGGGCGGACGCGGTACAGCCACTGTTCTCCCATCTCCTTCTCCCTCCTCCCTCAATGGCCTCCGCTGGGCGTAAAAAGTCGATTATCTCCACAGCTGGTCTACCGTCCGACTCCCCCATCCCCAACAACACCCTCCTCAACAAGGCCGCATCCCAGTCCGTCTCCCTCTACCAGCGATGTTCCGCCCTCCGCGCCCGTCTCATGCAGATCCGCGGCTTCCTCTTCTACTTTTCCCTCGCCTCCCCCGACAATCGCCAGTCAACCGACCCCGTCACCCAGCTCTGGGACCTCTTCTCCCTCGGCGTCCCCCTCTGCTACATCTTTGATCAGCTCCCGGAGGAGGGCGGCTTCAACAAAATAAACCACTCCGAGTTCAACCAGGACCAGTACGACGCCAACCCCGACCGCGCAAAGAAGCATGCCATCGCCCTCTTCGCCATGCAGATCCGCACAGACAAGGTCACCCAGAACATCCCCGGCTGCGAGCTCTTCACCGTAACCGACCTTTGGGATCGCAACTCGACCGACGGCCTCGTCAAGGTGTGTCCCTTCGTTGCCCGTCTGAGCTTCCTACTCACTCTTCCAGGTCGTCGAGACTGTGACCGCCGTCGTCAAGCATCTTCCGGCGGATGCGTTTGAAACGTCTCCGCCTTCCCCCGCATTCATGTCCTCCCACGACTCTTACGACTCTTTCGTCTCCGACAACGCCTCCTCCGTCCCGCCTGCAAATGCCCAAGAGGCTGCCCGCAACAATATCGTTCGGGAGATGGTCGAAACCGAGCGTAAATACGTTCAGGATCTCGAGATAATGCAGGTCCGCATCCCGCGCTCTCTATCCTGCGCCGCCTGCTCACCGCGCCCTAGAAATACGCAACTGCTTTGTCGCAGAGCAACCTGATTGATCAGGACACCATCCATCTCCTCTTCCCCAATCTCAACAAGCTCCTCAACTTCCAGCGCAAGTTCCTCATTCGCCTCGAGGGCACGGCGGAACTTTCGTGGCAAGACCAGCGGTGGGGACTGCATTTCCTGCAGGCTGTGAGTGCCTTGTCCTCTTTTGGGTTGTCCCATTGTCTGATTTCCATTCTTCGCCTCTGCCGCCTTATCGGAACAATAGGAAGAGGAATTCAGTGTCTATGAACCCTACTGCGCCAACTACACGAATGCGTCCGATCTCATGCTCGCAAATGAGCAGAACCTCGCCGTGAGTACCGCCGTCGGCTTGGTAACCAACCCTCCGAAGACTAATCAAATACATGTCAACAGGCGCTTAACCACTTGATCAATGTCAAGGGTGAACTCCCTGCCTTCCTCATCAAGCCTATTCAGCGCGTGTGCAAGTATCCTCTTTTACTTGACGTGCGTATATCTCTGTTCAGGTGTCCGTCGAGCACTGATCATCTTGGTCCCGCAGTCGTTGATCAAGGCTTCGTCGGCAGCCGGCTATCAACATTACGAAGAGTTGAAAAACGGTTCAGACGCTGCGAAACGAATAACCGACAAGATTAACGAAGCCCAGCGCCGCGCCGAGAATGACCAAACTGTGAAATCCCTTCACACCCGCGTGGATGATTGGAAAGGCCATCACCTCGAAAACTTTGGCGAACTTCTCCTTGACGACATCTTCGTCGTTACCAAATCCGACATCGATCGGGAGTATCACGTCTTCCTCTTCGAAAAGATCATCCTCTGCTGCAAGGAAGCGCTCGGGGCTCCTCCGAACGGCAGGAAAGTTAGCAAAAGCAATTCCATTCTCAAGAAACAATCCGCCCCACCCACGCTCTCACTTCCTGGAGGTGTCGGCCAGCCGCAGAAGAAGAACACGCCTCTCCTTCTCAAGGGCCGAATTTTCCTTGGCAACGTTACGCAGGCAGTTCCCGTCTCGCCGAGAAATTCCACATGTTTGTTTTAATCCTTTCTTTCCAGTGCATTACCTCACGCCTAGTCCGCAGCTTCGGCCATTCCCACACAATACCCGCTCGCTGTTTGGTGGAAAGGAGACGATGACCTCGAATTCTTCACCCTGCGCTGTCGACGGGAAGACCAGATGCGACAATGGGAGACCCAGATCAACCGCCTCATCAAGGAGTCGGCGCAGCGGAGAGCGTCCGAGCGCACTATTTCCAAGATCGCCAACAGCACCAATCCCCGGCAGACCTCGACATACGCATCCAATCAAGGTGCCTATATGCCAGGTTCCAACTACGCGAACCGCGGTCGCGGGGATAGCGTGTACAATCAGTCTGGGAATGCCAGCAATGGGATGTACGGCGGGCCCCAGGGTTATCCACCACACGAAGGCTTCGGATTCGATCCAGACGAGGACGACTTTGAGGACTACCCTCCATCCACGTACACTCCATCGGGCCGTGGGACGCCCATGGGAACTCGGAGGATTAATGCGCAAAGCATGCCTCCAGAGCGCGACGCTATTCCTGGGTATGACCGACCGCGGGCGCAGACGGAGGACACCAATGGCCCCGTTATGGCTCAGTGGCGAAACAACGTCCCCCCTCCGGCCAGCTCCAACCCTGCGAACCGTCCACGGACATCCCGTGTCCAATCGAACGCGAGTGTGGCCAGCTCCGGCTACGGATCGGAGACGGGCAACTTTGGCGCCGGTCCTCGTCCTCGCCCTGCGCTTCGGAGCCAATTCAGCTCGACGAAGCTCAAGTCGGTGTACGACAGTGGTGATTACCGGGGTGGCCTCCCTCCGCCGCCCCAGGTGAACACGCAGCCGCTGGCACCACCGCCCATGAGCCGGTCACGCAGCGCGAGTCAGCCGCAGGCATACGTGCCCAAGTCGGTTGCGCCGCCTCCGATGCCCGCGACCGGCCAGTGGAATCCCCGATCCAACACGTCGATGGGCGTCAACAAGCGGGAGAGTGGGTCCAGCCAGTCGACGGGCGACAGCTCCGACTATTCGCCCAACAGTTCGTCGCCCATCACGCCATTTGATTCTAGCGAGTCTTCCCTTGGTGGGGTCGGCATGCGCGCGCCCATGAGCGGGCCCGGGCATGCGCACTCGCCCTACCCACCCGTCAAGGTGAAGGTCCACTTCAACGAGGATATATTCGTTATACAGGTCCCGCGGATGACAGAGTACGACGAGCTGGTCGAAAAGGTCGGACGGAAGATACGCCTCTGCGGCCCGCGTCGCGACGACGGGCCTCTGCGCGTCAAATACAAGGACGAAGACGGCGATATGGTGTCGCTGGGCTCCACCGAGGACGTGCAAATGGCTTTCGAGCAGTACCGTCCTGGCGGACAGGTTACACTCTTCGTAACATGATCGATTTCCTCCACTTACCCCGACACTGTTGCATTATCGTCATCATCCGGATCTCTGCGCATCTCTTAATTATGGAACCCTACACGCACGCTCGTTTCTCTTACTCTGTCTGTATTATCACCCTCCGCCATGATGTCTCTCCTCGTGGCCCTCTAACCTATCTATTTCCTTTGGAGGCTCGTAACTCTCCGCTATCTAACTGTTATTTGTTTCTCTCGGATTTTCTTTTGCCCTTGTGTGACTACTTCGCACGGAGTGCGCTATTTGTACCACCTACTAGAGGAATGCTATATTCAACTGCAGTTTCACACGGGTGAGCGAGCGCACGGAATGCCCATCAGCAAGAAGTACAGATTCTTTC
This sequence comes from Mycena latifolia, assembly GCA_029289555.1. Classification (NCBI taxonomy): domain Eukaryota; kingdom Fungi; phylum Basidiomycota; class Agaricomycetes; order Agaricales; family Mycenaceae; genus Mycena; species Mycena latifolia. Next base: position 2,373,644 of record JARJLE010000002.1, read on the forward strand.
GTGTCTGTTGCAATAGGTACTCTATTCTAGTTACAGTTTCTCGAGAAATGCTGATACAGGTACAAAAACATGTTTTTCACAAAGCGTCAGGCGAGATGTCGCCTAGGGTGTTCAGGTCGAAAGCACTCATGGTGCTGAACGCCGACTTGGCGTCGTCGCCGAACTCCGAACGCGAATCAATAGTCTCCTGCACGGAAAGTTTAGAGGATGCAAGGACGATGCAAGGAACAAACACACATCGAAATAGTGATTGACAATTCCTCGAGGTGCTGTCGATTTTTGTCAGCTATACCGTCAGCTCAGGGAATGAAACGGGCTTACTGCGAGGTGTTTTTGGCAGGCGACAGCTTACCCCGCTTTGCAAAATGTGATAAGCAACCAGACCGGACCTTTAATTACTCGTTAGATGGAGCACGACTGCAGTGCAAACTTATTTACCAGCCCGTCTGGTGAGATGCTCCCAACCCGCGGCCATCGTCAGCATGGAAGAACTAGAAATGCGATTAGTGTGAGCATAATTGGTGGCGACTGCCTTACCTCGTAAAACCAAACATAGTCCCGGAAGTGTGGATCGTGATCTAGTTTGGGGTTGCCTCCGTTGGTTGCCCGGCGGCCCTCCATGTCGCGACCAAAAATGTGAATTATCCGATGTTGGATCTCTTCTGCAACGGCCACGAGGTTCATGTAATCGCCGCTCCCGGTCGGACACTCGACCTGCAATTTCGATCAATTACGACTCACACAGAGAAGTAAAAAACACTAGATGTACCTGAAGGTCATCGCCGTAGTACTGGTAGAACCTTTGGAGACTCTCAATCAGGAGGAAATTCGTCGCGAGCCCTAGAATGATCCTTATAAAAGCTCTGGAATGGTCGAAGAACCAATGCTCACAAATAGGTCCTCTCCAGTTCGAGTTCCCGCCAAACATACCGGACCGAGAATCACCAGGCCAGTAGCCAACTTCGTAACGCTGCCCGTTAACGTCCATTCCCCATGGATGTTCTTTGTGGAGTTTGGATAGCCTGGACAATTCCTTCAGAATTTAGGCAATGGTCGAATAAAGCATGACTGACGATCTAATCCCGTGCTCACTCAAAAACTCGTCCTCATCCAGCATTTTTTCAAGAATTTTTACCAGCCTTTCTTTACTTGCCAAGGCCATCAGCCTCCGCTGCTCCTTGCCACCGACTATGTATGGTTTCGCAAAATTTCCCGCAAGAATAAGACCGCAAACGCACCTTTCATGTTGGCCATGTTTCTGGCGGAAACTTCGGGGCGATTGTCAAGGAACCACTCAACCCGCTTCTTGAATCCAGGGAAACGATTCAACGTAGACGGCTCGAGTACCAAGGTGGCATACAACGGGATGAGACCGACCAAACTCCGGACAGGCAACTGCATAGAGTTCCCTGGGCCGAAGTGAATCGCGTCATAATACATGCCATCTTGTTCGTTCCACAAGCTGAGCTCGTTATCGCCCTCCTTGTAGGTCATCGCGTCTGCAATGAAGATAAAGTGCTGTATTCGCATTAGCAAGGTAGGAAAACAGCGATAAAAGTCGTATTCACCTCGAAGAATTTGGAAGCAATATCCTCATAGACCGGGTTGTGTTTTGCGAGTTCCAGCGCCATATTCAACCTTCCTAATGTTTAGTATGAGGGAGCAGTTCCTAGAAGACGACTTCACATATTGAGGCAGTAAAAGGCCATCCATGCAGTGCCGTCGGCCTGGCGAAGATCCCCTCCGGTCGGCAATGGCTCAGAACGGTTGAAAGCGCCAATGTTGTCCAGGCCGAGGAATCCTCCTTCAAAAACGCCATTGCCACCTTTGTCCTTGCGGTTTACCCACCTAAGATAAGTCCAACGGTTCAGTGGCGTGCAGTTCGACCAGGGAAATTCCCACCAAGTGAAGTTTAGGAGCAATTTTTGAAAGACGCGCTCAAGGAACGCGAGGTCCTCCTTTCCTGTAAGCTTTCGCTCAATCTTGAAAACTCTAAACGTCGCCCTAAACACATCCACATGGATTGATGTCCGCTCATGATAACGGGCAAAAACTTACCATGCATGCACGGGAGGGTTGACGTCGCTGAAGTTCCACTCGTATGCTGGAATCTGGCCATCTGGCGCCATATACCATTCCCGCGTGAGCAAGTCGAGCTGCTTCTTAGCGAAGGCAGGGTCAACCACCGCCAATGGGATGCAGTGGAAAGCAGTATCCCAGGCAGCGAAGAAAGGATACTCCCATCTACATTGAGTTCGATCAACCACGGCAATCCTGTTCAAATACGATGACCTACTTGTCCGGCATAGACAAGATGTCCGCAATGTGCATGTGACGCCATTCCTACCAAGAAAAAATTCAAAATGCTAAAAAGAAGGGAAACGCGAATGATCTACCCTGTTTCTAATGAACTTGCGCTCAGGAGGGGGAGGGGGTTGAGATGGATCACCCTCGATCCATTCCTTTTGGATGAACTTGTAGTACTGCTTTGTCCACAACATGCCGCCCAGCGCCTGACGCATGATTTGTTTTAGATCCTCGCTGATCGGGCCAAAGACGAGAGAGCCATAGAATTCGTCCGCCTCTTGTCTCCGAGCTTCAACAGCATCATCGAATAGAATCTCATCTTCAAGACTTGGATCCTTCTTTGGGTTGAGAGGGGTTAGCTTCATGCGCACTACTGCGCAACCGCCATGACCGGGAACGTCGCGGAAAACATAGTGGGCAGCAGATTTTGTGCCGGTCTGTGCTGGATTGACAAAATGGGGGGTCGGGGGGAAAGGAGTACATGGTCCTTGTTCGGGCTCTTCGGAAATTTCCCCACCGAACGAGGACGCTGTTCGAGAGCGAATCTTGGGCGAAAAGAATTGCTCGTCTTCTTCAGAAGCTGGAGGTCGATGGGAAGTAACAATATGATCATGGAACGCGTCTTTTACATAAGGCGTCTCGTTAGTCCCACCGTAAAGTCTGCTGAAATTGGTATTATTTTCTGTGAACAATAGCTCTGGTTCGATGACCTCGTTTTCGTCTTCGGATTGGAATACTCCTGTGGGGCCCACCGGAGGAGGGGAGGGAAGACAGAACAGGTGAGTCTTGCCCAACGAGGGGTGCTTCACAGTAACACAGTTGATGTCACTGCGAACGGACGCAGACATGGAAGGCATAGGCGGTTTCTCTATGGTCCACGACCAGGAGTTTGGGAACCAGAGCTGAGGTATAATGTGCAGGGTAGCCGGATCAGGCCCACGATTATATGCGGTGATTCGGATGTAAAGGTTGTCGGGGTCGTCTTCATCTTTGGCATACTGCAAATGGGTCAGCTGCGGTTGTATTAAAGAATCGCGAATAATTCACCTCCACGAAAACATCCCAGTACTTATCTTCGTCAAACGCGTCAGAATCCAAGATCTCATACTCGGTGACATCACGATTCCGGTTCTGGTTCTCAGTTACGAGTTCTTCGTACGGATAGCGGCGTTGGGGGTACTTGTAGAGGAACTTCATGTATGAATGGGTTGGGGTCGAATCGAGATAATAATACAGCTCCTTGACGTCCTCGCCGTGGTTGCCTTGATGACCTGTGACGCCAAACAGACGTTCCTTGAGAATAGGATCCTTCTCGTTCCACAGGGAGAGTCCAAAACAGAGGCGCTGATGGTTGTCGGAAATTCCTGCGATACCATCCTCGCCCCATCGATACGCGCGAGAACGAGAGTGTTCGTGCGGAAAGTGGCTCCAGGCATCACCGTTGCCTGAATAGTCCTCACGGACGGTGGCCTGGACAGAGAGGTAAGGGTAAGAACAAGACAAGATCGCTAGCTTTGCACTGACCCATTGCCGGTCGCTGAGGTACGGTCCCCAACGCTTCCAGTGCCTTTCCTTATTCCCATCCTGCAGGAGACGGTATCGCTCAGCACCCTTGTAATCGGCACCAAGCTTTTCTGCGAGTCTCTCGCGGTAAGACTTTATTTCCTCCTCTGCAGGGTTCTTCGGGGATGAGACTGCTTTCAAAATCTTTGGGGGTGGGGGAGGAGTCGTGGCGGGTTTGGGGATATTGATAGTGAGGCCAGGATCACGGTCCTGGGATGAGACTGGGTCATCGTTTCCTCCTCGAAAGAGCTTGTCCTGGACTCTTTTCACCGTGCCAGACGCCATGGTTGATCGAGAAGAGGACGCGACTGGTCACGCGTTCGCCAGCTCAGGATGACATCATGAAGTTGCCATTTCCATAGTTGCGACATGTCCGATACTTAGATGCGAATAGATAGAATACATATGATATAGCAAGCATGGTATAAATCCCTTCCCTCACGGTCCCTGTTTAGCCCAATCGACGTCTGCCGCCAGAAGCACACTTTGCGTCCAGTCCTCCTCATTCCCGTCCGCATCCAATATCCCGAGACGGTTAGAAGACGTGCTGGAGGCGATCGATGCTTTGGACACTTTCCGTGTCGGATGCAGTCGAAGATGGTTTACCGCGAGCGTCGAGTTCGACGGAGAACGGTACCAATCCGCGATCGGTGTCTGGCCGGGTACAGGTAAGTGCGACTCGGCCTCGCTCGCGACTAAGGGTGAGATCTTCTCGGCCTCATTCTCAGCTTCCAGGGAGGGGTCAGGGCTTTCGGCATCTATGCCAAGAGTTAGTCGGAGAGAGGACGACTCGATGGGCGTGTCCAGCACGGGAGGCAGCGTCAAACTGCTGCCCTGCGGCGCAGTAACTGCCGACACAGGCGTAGACAGCGACGAGTCAGATGCTGCCTTCGGAGGCTGCAGGTAGGGTCCTGAGATAAAGGGATGCCCGCCAGAGGGCGAAGGGGTTAGTGGAGAGGCCGAGCGTTTCGAAAACAAAAGATGGAGTGAGGGCTTTTTGAGCCTGCGGAGGGGCGATGGAGGGGCAGAGCCAGCTGAATTATGATCGAACTTGGGAGACATGTTCGCCAGTGATAAGCTTGGTAATGATAAGGTAGGAATAGATCGTGCTGAAGATATTGGTGTTCCGGGTGAATTGCTAGAGATAGAAGGGAATTGTACTGGAGTGCGGGGGGGCCCACTGACACTGGGTCGACGGGGCGGCCGGTTAAACTGTGAGTCGGGGGAGTCTGCAATAACCAGCGAAGTCAACGAAGGCTTGCCATCGAAACCTTTTTCATCTAGAGGAAGATGGGACAACGAAGGGCCACTGGAGGGCGTAGCGAGAGACTCAGCCGAAGAAGAAAGTAAGGGAGACGGGGCATCAAGCCGGGGCTCCATTGAGGCATCCTCCGAAGTCGACACAGATGAGACATCATCCGAATGAGGGTTAACCCGAACAGCATTCTCTGCCAACATTCTCGACACTTGAGACAGTGACGATCCCTCGTTTGAGTCCACATACACTGCGGCAGGGTGCATACGCTTGTTCCGCGCACCCGGCGACCGAGGCCGTGTCGGCGAAGGCGAGGGATCGGCCTCCACACTGGAAACTGCGACATCACCATCCGAGGCCTCTGCGTCGACAGGATCAGGTTTCGCAGTGTCGGGAGCCCTGATGTCCAAAATACTGTCCCTCCTGATATCGACTACTTCGGGCACGTCAGGCTCGTCCTCGTTATCCCCCCACACACCTTCAGCCTCGCATAAAACCCGCAAGAGAGGCGGGTTCATATTGAGACTAGGGCAGAACACCAAGAGAAGGTTGCTCAAGGGCATTTTCGTTTCCCTGCTTTGTTTGGCCGTCGCTCGAATAAGCTCCGTCACAGTCCGAATTAGATCCCTATTCTCGGGTGGCAGTTGGCCAATCAACGACTTGAGGGCGTTGAGAAGAGATTGGGAGGGTGGACGGATGGAGCTAAAGTTGGGCATTGCAAGCGTAGAGAGTGATGGGGGTTTACGCATAGCTTGGACGTTTCTAGGGCCAGAGGGAAGGGAAGGTCCGACCGCGCCTTTCACCCGAGGAGTTTTATTCTGCTCGTTGAGGGCGCTTTCCTGCGCAAGGGCAGCCTCGAAATATGGAATTAGGCCTTGAGTTAAGATGGGCTCGGGCACTACAAAGGATGGTTAGCCTAGGTGGTAGTATACTAACTACGAACTTACATTCGCGTAGAAAAGCCTTGAAAACAGAGGCAACGGCATGCGGATCAAGGTCGCCCGGCGTGCATTCCGTCATGTCAAAGTCCGCTCCTACCAAAAGTACATCATATTAGCGTGCCATGAGGAATCCAGTTCTTATGAAAACACTCGCCGGTGTCGAACTCGTTGCGTAATTTGGAGATATGAGAGGGCCGACCAGTAACGCTAGGACGAGTGAGTCGATAGTTAGGCAAACACAGAGTTAAAAATTTACCGAAAAAGCCCTTCCTCTTGCACCCCCCAGATCAAAAGGTGCTGTGCACACCGAACGACCAGGGCGGGCAACATTCTGCGTTCCAAAAGCTTCAGGAGAGGTAAACCCGAATTTGCTTGTTTGAAAGGAGAATTAGCATCCTCAATGTCCCGCCCGCGCCTCCCTCCAATTGTTACAGCGGTCTCGTTGACAACGACCTTTAGTCGACCACCGAAGACAACGCCGCCCGCGCTAGCCCCAGAGGTCGTCACTTTCAAAGGGCCTCTCAAACGTTTCCCAAGGGTAGGTCCGGGCGGCACAGCAAATGCGTCGGAGTCGGAAATGGACGAAGAATTGTTGGACGAATTTATGCTCCACGCGCTGGATGTCGAGTTCGGAGTTCTCCGGTGCTTGGGAGCCTTGCCTGGAGGGCCCGAGTTATTAGAATTCGTGCGTGTCAAACCATGGTCAGCGCTCGAGTAAGAAGATGGCGCTGTGCTGGACGAGGAAGAAGAATAGCCCGAGTTACTGGACGCCGAGCTGAATCCTCCCCATGCCCGTCCCATCTTTTCGACAGCACGTTTCGCTAAGCCTGCCGCGGGAGCAAATCCACCGGATATGCTGACTGCGGGCTGTCGGGACTGAGCTTGAACGACAGGGCTTTGCTGCGTCGGGCGCGTGGGGGATGAATGGGCGGTGCTGTTATTGGTCGCAGTCCAAGCTGCAAGGCGGCCCCGAATGTTATTGCCGGTAGATTGGAGTCCAGAACTAGAAGGTGATATGATACCGTTAGCGGCAGCCCTGGTTAGGGTCGGCGTTTCTCGAGACGTCGAAGGAGTCATTGGGGGTGCTGTTTCAGACGACAACTTGGGTGAGGACAACGGGGGTGAGGTGGCCTGGGTAAATGGTTGTGACGAGCCAACATTAAGTGACATGGACCGCGGCTTATTGGACCGGACAGACGCTGGGGGAGAGGTCCTATGGTCTGAGCGGCTTCGGTCCTCGTCATCTTCCTCTGCCATGCCAAAATCCGCATCAGTAACGAGAGCGCTAAGCCGTTTGTTGACCGGCACGACAGTGTGGGTGGAAACCAGTGACTCTGCCGTCGAAACAGGCCGCGATGCACGATTTCCAGCCGCAGCACCTGGACGGATGGTTTGGTGCGTGATTGTGGAATCGCTGCGCCTCCACGCTTCCTTGGAATCACTCTTGTCTCCTTCCTTGTCCTTTTCCTTCTCTGCCGCGGCACTGAGCTCGCGCTCCTGCCCGATCATGAAGTTGACCGCCGACGACACGCCTGGAGTAATGGGGATAAGGGAGCCTCGATTGGCTGGAGTGATGGACTGGAGCGGTGGTGGTGGCGGCGGCATGAACTTCTTGGAGGCCTGCATCGAGGGAGGTTTGGGCGGAGGGGAGGGTGGTACAGATGCCAGGCCGTCCTTGGGCTTTTTGCCACTGAAGGCTTGTGCGACCTGGAGTGTGAGCTGTCGAGCACTCCTGGTCTGTCGGGGAGTTGGCTGGGAATCAGCCCCAGCCGCAATATCCTCCGACTTCTTCCTGCGGGCGGCAAATGCACGCTTCAGCTTGGAACTTGTCGAGGCCGCAACGTAAAAGCCGTTCGCCGAAGGCGGCGAAACCAGGGAAGCCTTGCTCTCGTTGTGGCCCATGTCATGGGCAAGGGAAGACGAGCGCAAAGGCGCAGTATATAGCTTTGCAGCGGCACGCTGCAGCTTGGTGGTAGCTGCGTGGTCTGACGAGGCAATATCAGATTGGCTGGAGTCGGAGGGTAGGGAAGCGGAAAAAGTGGCGGAAGAGGTGGAGGATAAGGAAGAAGTTGCGCTGGCGACCCCAGCGCCTGAGTGCGACGAGGCAGACATATTCAAAGCGGCGCGTCGTCAAGGTTGATCGACGGTCATCGACCTTCAAAACTGCAAGTCCCAACTGTGCTCATGTTTTACTGATCCAGGGTCCCATGCGTTGATGCTTCAAATGATCCTCATCCCATCTATTATGAACTAAGATAATAATGCTAAGTGTAAACTATGTCCGTTCCGTCGCTCATCTCGACACAAGGTAGTCCTTCACCTGCCGATCCGTGAGAATGATGAGAACAGGGCTGAAACCTGACATACCAGCTCGTAGGTGAAAAAGCTTGTGGCAATACTTGGGGCAACCTTGACTGATAGCCACGGTTAATGTCCGCATCTCCATCGGATGGCGAAAACTACTCACGTAGATTTGGCCAAAGGCCTCTATAAAGCCCCCGTATGCCTTCCGTCCGGACGATGCCTTGCAGTGCGTCGATAGCACCCGTGTACTTGATACCGAGGCCGGACGACTTCATTCCGGTGACCTGCATCTTCCGGCGTAAAACATCGAACGGGTAAGTCAGTGTCTGAGAGATCGACCCTGCAGGAGGAGTCAGACAACTTTGCGTGACAAGCGTAATGTGGACGCACCTGCCAGTGCCCCGCAGGACAGTTTCCGTGCGACACTGTTCTTGCCGGGCGGGGTGATGACACCTCGCAGGAACTCGTATGCGGCGAAGTTGATCCCCACGTAAGGGGCGACCCCAAACGCGGTAGCAACCAGGCCGCGATACAGCCCTCGTATCCCACCCTCCTCGCGGACAATCTTGAGGGTCATGCCCACAATGGACAGCTCCGATATACGTGCAGAGGATGATGCTGTGTGGTAGGCTGATGATAGAGAAACCTTTGTACCATTGTTGGAGGATAATTTCGACTGTGGCAGAGCGGAAACGGGTATGGAGGCGGTGGCTATAGAAAGCCGAGCGCGAACAAGGTCCAGCGGGTATGTTGAACCTAAATCATTTTAAAAAGTTAGGGAACGGACAGACGACGACGGTAAGGATACGAACAGACTGAACAGATGCCCGCCAAGGCACCGGATGCTAGTCGCTTCGGCGTATCTAGTTCTTTAGAACCGTGTAACGTGAACCACTGAAGATTGCCCACATCAGTTGCGCACGTTGAGTCCAAGGCTAAAATGCCAACCTTTTTCAAATGCTCGTAGGTTGTAAATTGCACTGCGACTCTCTTCAGTCAGTTTTCTCGGTGGATGCAAATTTACCGGACCTGCTCTGCTCCAAGCGTAAGAATAGCTTGGGCGGGGGTCAAGTTGCGCGATGTACGTACGAATATGGCACAATTCTAAGACAGTTGATTCCGTTTCCCCGCATGAATCTGGAGCAGAGTTGGAAATAATATCATCGCATGGCATAAGACCAACCCTCTCATGCCTTCCTCTTTCCACATCCGAACAAGGCTTCGCCATACGCCCTTGTACTGCTGGTCAGAAGTCCGAGGTTGGACCTGTCTGGAAAAGTGGTCAGGCGGAGGTCGACGACAGATACATCGACGGACTGTATGATCTTGAGTCGTTCGAGAGGGCTGACGACGGTCCTGCTCGCAGCACCAGCAAAACCTCCGGCTGAGACAGGTCGGCATTAAGAGCGAGAATGGTGGTTTGGATGCGGGCGCACCAATAAAATAGGATGCAAGTTGTGGAGACAAGAAGGGTGGATTAGGCTGTGGTTCCGGGGACGCGGAAGGGGGTGTAATCTGGGAGGGTGCCATGGCAGCCTCAGAAACTTGGTCTATCGAGAGGACAGGGTGTGCAGCTCAAGGTCGTCATTAGGAGCCCTCAGCAATACTGGTACAAACAACACTGCCACTCCGTCATTGCCCTCTCAAACTACTCCGTACGGCTCGGTCGCTTGGACGTAGTCCGGTGGCGCAGGTCCAAAGTCCTGGCTGCGTCCAGGCACAACCCTCCGATTTGCTCGCAGCTCTGCTGTCGGGATCTGTCTCATCGTTATTAAATTGTTAACCGTGATGAATACATCTCTTACATGAGCCAAGGATTGGCTTGCAGTTGGAGGGAGCGGCAACGCTTGCCCTTTCATCGGCACTGGATTGCTCTGCGATCCATCCAGTGCAACACCCTTGGCGTTTGTCAATTAACTAATGTGCGCAGTAAAACAACCCTCACATAACGGGACGAGGGTGAATATTCTGAGTCGGAGGAGGCGCTTGGCACATACCCCTGGGATTGTGTTTCAACCGCGAGGGCTGGTCCGCTTCGATAATATGAGCCATCAGCCGATGAAGGATACCGTGCGGAGGGATACGTTGCAGGAGCAGCCACGATATCCCGGTTGCCTGCCGTCCATTGTACTGTCTGGCTTTCAACCGACGAAATATTATTCCTAGACTTCCGCCGACGCAGGAAGCATAGGAGACCTAAAGAAAATCAGAGCCCAGCCCAACGCATGCTTCAAGACCAAACCAGACCTCCAAGAATGAACAGAATGATTAACAGAGCGACCACAATGCCCGCAACGGCTGTGGCAGGTAACCCAGTCCTAAGCTGATTAGGTTACACACGGGACCAAAGTTCAAAGAACTCACGACCCGTTCTTACTCCTATGACATCGTCAACATTAAATAAGTGAAAAGGACTATCGAGGCTAAACTGACCCTGATTTCAAGGAGGGCGTAGTGTAGACGTTCGCATAGTCAATTGCGAAGATCTGCCCCGGTTGTGCAGGCTGGTACTCCACCTTGACAACGTGCTGTCCAGGTCCCAAGTTGGTTGCAGTGTAGAGCAGTACTTGTGGTTGATAGAACTGCTTGCTTGTAGTATGGTTGAAAGCCTCCCCACCGTCCAAAGACACAGTAAACGGGGAACCTTGTGGTCCTGTTATTTATTAGTCCACGGCAATGCGAGCACAGCGAAATATTCCTGCTCACCGACAGGTCCATAGAGCGACACTCCATCTCCTAAAGAGTCTGTTATGCTTCTTCCTCGACGAATATACGGTCAACTTGCCCTGAGATTGGTTCATGTGTTAGCCGAGGATGACAAAAATGTGTTTCGACCAACTTGGAAGGTGTAAGTCATAAAAGCACCAGGTGAAGCAGTCCCACTGCCCGGAAAGCCGGTCAAACCGCAGATTCAGAAGATAAGTCGTCAGACGACGCACTGGCCAGAACTCCCGGAATATGTCCCAATGCTCGGGAGATTCGTACCCCAAAAGTTCGCAGGTGCGTAGACGAACGAAGGATCCGAGTCCTGCACCGTATTAACGAGAAGCTGCTCGTCATCAGCCCCGACACTGCTTTGCCAAGTGATCTATGTGAAATATGAGCAGGAGGAAATAAAGAGTGTAATTGCAGACGCACGAAGTCGATGTCGACGAACGTGGTACCTTGGTTCGTCAAAGACACGGTATGCAGGCCTTGAGCTAAGCTGGGGCTGGAAAACAGAGGGACCTGAAATTGACCAGGGTCGGCAGACTTTCCATTAGTTGGAGGTAACGTTGTTCCGTCGATGGTGACTTGGAAAAAACCGTGATTCCCGCGCATGGACCCAAAAATTGTAAAGCTGGTGCCATTATAAACGAATGAAGCAGAAGCTCCGTCGCTTTGAGTTAGAGTAAAACTACTGTCGGAATAAAGGTCGGCTAAGGAATCGGCACTTGTCCCAGCGCGCCAGTCGGAAGAGTAAGTGATAAGGGGCGAATAATCCTCTATCGTGGTATTGAATTGCGGCATTTTGTCGACTTTCAAGACGACGATGGAAGGGAAGCCAATAGGAAGAAATAACGCCGAAAGAACGAAGGATTGGTCCACTCCAGCGGCGCAACGACCCGCAGGGTCTGAGGTGCACTCAAGGGCACGAATTGAAAACGAAACGAAGCTGGGGTCACATTGCTGCTCGGCGTATCAATGATCAGTTCAATCAAGTTCTCAGAGTCAGATCTCTGGATCTCTGGATCATCTACCATCAACAGCACGTGATGACCGACCCCCTACTTACCAACAATTTGAACAAACAACACACCGGAGGCGTCGTAGAGGCCTCTGTTGGTCCACAAAAAAAATGAATACAGTTCAGACCTACTAGTTACACACCATAACCGACTTTCCTGTAGTTGCAAGAAAATCCTAGTCTCTGGACCTCGCCAACTCGGTGAAAGCGGTTCCTCCCAAAATTGGGACATAAATCCGGTGCCTCGCTCCGATGAGCTAGTTTCTACCAGAAAAAAAGAGAGATGGTCCTCCAGGAACAGCTATGAGTGTTCAAGTACAACAGAGACACTCAAACTAATTTATTTCGCCCTTCCTTGCACTGCGCCTGCATCCCATCAATGAAATCACGTATTGTTGATGGTAGTAGATAGCCTCCAGATCAATGTGATGTCGTCCTCTTGGTTGATTCATGATTCAATCAGCACTCTCAGATGCAAGGCTTCAAGCCGATTGGCGCCGTTGGAACGCCCAAGAGCCAAGTCCGGGATAAGACTAACTGAACTGACGCGGTTGCTCCCGTGAACACATTACATAATAGGAAGCGAGCAGTGTGATGAAGGACTATCGTAAGGATACAAGGAAAGTATTTGATACAGAAAAAAGATGCCCCGGGAATACATATGCTATAAGTAAATTTTGTGGGAGCCCGTAGCCAGATTATTCAGTGCGTGGTCTTGTTCCGTTTTTTGTAGCGCGCGAACTCTCCGCAGGCGGCTGTAGAAAATCCAAGGAGAAGAGCAACTAACGCAGAAAGTGTGAGCCAACATGCGTTCCCGAGGTGAGATTGGATCCCCTGGCCGCGGAAGTTGTTACGAGCAATTCCGAAGAGCACCTTCATGGAACGAGGTGTAAGTTAGATAACAGTGAGAGACTAGAGAGTACCATGTCGAAAAGAAACGCCATGAGGCACACAACTGTTGCTAGCGCGGCCAAAAGCCTTGCGGAGGGATTTCAACAGTAATAACAAATGGGCGATGGACACGTACACCATAATCACCGTGCCCGCACGATGAAATACCACTCCGCACACACCAAAGAGAAACGCCAAACCTGCCATTCCCGCGGCTTAATATTTGGGTTAGTTGAATAGTCGAATTGAAGAATAATCCTTACCAATGGGATGCAAGATTAACGTCCTCGTAAGATTGGCTATAACAGGCGTGTTGAAACTGCTATCGCTAGAGAGTTGAGAGAAAATTGTGAGGGAAGTCGGGGCGACAATCTCCAGAAGTAAGACGAACTTGAATTTAAGTGAGCCTGAATTGAATCGATAACCAACACTGATATGTGTTCCCGTGGAACCGAAAACGCCAAAGTGCGAGATGGCACTGCCGGATCCAGCATTCAGAAATGATATTTTATCCTGAAAATGTTCGTTCTTTGCCGTCATGGAGATTGTGCGCGCCTACCCAAGTCGGACTAGAGACTGATACAAATGTCTGAGTATGGCACCAGATTGTCAGAGATGGGCGGGCATAGCCTGTAGGAGAGACTAACGAGAAGGACGGCCGCAGATAAGCAGAAAAACAGTCCCAGAAGAGCAGTGCCTTGAAAAACCGGCATACGTAGAGAAGTACAAGGAATGAAAGCCAAATCTAATGCTGCCGGCGATCAACGACTCGGATCAACGATGACAGCGGAGGACCGGGCCGATTGGGATCGTGGGACTCGCTTTCCATGCTAACTCAGGCTATTACTCTCTCTCTCTCTCTCTCTTCAGTTTCTCCAGCGCTTCTTCCGCAACCCTGAAGCTTTGCATCCCAGTCGGGATACCACAGTAAATCGCAGTTTGAAGTAATGTCTCTCGGACTTCCAGTTCTGTTGCTCCGTTTCCGATGGCACCCCTTCATATCTTGGTCAACCTGTCGAAGAAACTAACTAATGGCCCACACCTTACGTGTCCTGCGAGCTAATGGGTTTCGGGTCAAATCCTCGGTTTTACAGAAACCTGGGGCCCGTTCCAGTTAACACACGAACCTCTTCTGCTTTGCCTTGGGATGCGAGTAGTGCAATGTTGATAAGGCTTCGTTGCTTTGGCTCGAGACCAGCTGAACAATTGTTAATGAATAAACGACTTTCCGCTTGCTACTTGCGTCGAGTCCAGATAGTTCCCCATGCCACCTAACGGCAGTGTTAATCCAATCAATTTAAAACCATCGACCGCAATAAAAACCTCGGTTGTCAACTTGGATTGTGATAAAATAAACAACGCAGACTTTTGCAGACAGGTTATGTATCACCTCTTGCATCGGCTTCATGAACTCCGATACCCCCTTCTTGAGCTGGGTATTCACGTATTCATCGCCCTGTGAAGGTGATAGGGCGTCATTATCTGGTCCTTCAACTTGTGAATTATTTACCATCACTTTACGCCGGATTTGCATGCCAGCTTCATAGAGCTCTTGGTGAGCGCCTTCATTGGGTCTGTTACTGGTATCCATTGGAGATGATCGCAGAGAACTGGAGTCAGTCATTACTTATCGGATGTCTTCCGGTGCTTCTCCGGGAAAAAATTGGCTAATCAGACTGGTTCAAGTGGCTCATCAACACGGACATCCGACGGGACGACGGAAGCACACGGTGAGAGAAAGTGAAAGGTATATTCATGCAGTCTTCTGAGATGCTGGATATGTCTGCCGCCCTTCCTCAACGCTTTGGATGGATAGGCCTAGGGGCCATGGGTTGGCCCATGGCCATCCAGCTCCTTAAAAATAGCTCCGCGAATTTGGTGATTTTTGATGTTGACTCGTCGCTGCTGCACCGGTTTGTTCACGAAACCGGGGGCGACAGGGTCGAAATAGCCTCCTGCGCACGACAGGTCGCTGAAGAATCTGTGGGTTACGAGCCAATTGTATAAAAATCGAACTTGATTTGGGTTCATAGGAATGTATCTTTACGATTGTCCCTGAAGGCAAAATTGTGGAAGTTCCAAGTTGCGGCTTGAAGCTCACCACCATCAACAGGAAAGCATGTCAAGGAAGTTTACTTGACGGCCAAAACAGGCCTACTTGCGGCGAAAACGTCTGGGAAGATCTTCATCGACTGGTACTTATCGCATTGTCCCCATCGAGCGAAGTGCCAATGAATCGTCCGACAGCTCTACGATTGATATAAGGACGTCCATTGAGGTGGGCAAAGCGGTGATTAGCTCCGACGCAGAGAACCCTGCCCGTTTCTACGATTGCCCCGTCTCAGGTGGAACGGCTGGCGCCGCCAAGGGTATAATCACATTTATGGTCGGGATGGACGCCGAAGATCCACGGTTTCCGTTTATTCGCAGTATCCTTTCAACCATGGGTAAATCAATAAATCCAATGGGAGGGAAGGGTCTCGGCTTGGCAGCGAAACTGAGCAACAATTATCTCAGCGGTGTGATTGCTCTCGCCACATCTGAGTAATCGTTCGGTGGCACCTACCTCTTGGCTCTGATCACAGAGATGTAGGGCGATGAATCTCGGAATGAAGCTGGGGATTGACCCAAAAGTTCTGAGCGACTGTCTTGACAATGGATCAGCCGCGAACTGGGTAAATTCGACTGTCAACCCGGGTGCGTGGGCATCAGTACTCTGAAAGTGTGGTCCTGACAAACGTATGCAGTACCTGGCGTATGCCCAGATGCGGTAACGAGTAAGAATTATGAAGGCGGGTTCAAGGTGATCAACGCAGTATGGACGCTGGCCAACACTGATGAGGCTTGCTGCAGGTGCAGTTGATGGAGAAGGATATGAGGCTGGCAGCAGAAGCAGCGCGAGAGGTTGGAGCCAGGCTCGTTCTCGGAGACAGCGCGATTGGAGCGTACTGCGCTGCTGCTTCGGATCCAAGCTATCGTGACAGAGACTCGCGAGTTGTGTATAAATGGTGAGTTCGAAAAACACCAAAGCTGGAGGCCGCTGAAATGGCTATTTGAAGGCTTGGCGGTATTGATCCTCGGCCTGTATAATCGCGATCGACGATCAATATTGATTAGTGATCAATTTGATGGCGGGTCTTTCACCTTTTACGAACTTGCTTGAAGTACTGCCACTCTGGACAATTTGCGCTCTGGGGATCTTCAACAGCGCAGCCATTAACATTGTTCACCTCTGTTACATACATGGTCTCTCTTGACGTGACTTCCCCCACAAAGAACTGCCTTTACATTTTAAGACTCGTTACCACTTTGGGCCATGGCAGTGGCTTCGGGACAATGTAAAGTTTTTCGCCACTCTTCGGCATATATAACTCGTATGCTCAGTGTCGCTACTCACCAACAACGCCCCTTCCTCGTCTCCTCCCCTTGGCTAAATACCTAATGGACCGTCTCCGCAAGTTTTCCAAGGTCTTCCACAAGTGCGTCTTCCCTTTAATTATCGGTGGCATCGATTCTGAACACCGTTATCTATAGAGACTCCCCAGCCAAACAGGTCGAGCCTTATGTTGGGACCAAGCCCGTCTATCGCGGAAGGACACCGCTTACCGTCTCGGACATTCATAGTCACTCCCCCGTCAAGTCAAAGAGCCTCGAGGATTCATGGGATGAACTGGGAGTAATCCTCAACCCGCGCGTACACCCTAGTCCCGTTCAGAAGGAACAGAAACTCGTCGATATCCTGGACAGTTTCCCTACCCCTCCTCCTTTCCGGCCTGTCGTCACCAATGCCCATCCAGATGGACCAAGGTTCTACTTTCCGATGGATGATCTTCTTCCCCCTCCTCCCGACAAAGTCCTTGACATGATCAAGGAACGGGAGCGCACCCGCACACACGAGGCGCGCCTCGAGCAGCACCGCGCCCTCCCTGTCAAGCCGCTGGTGGCCCCAGTTAACAGCTACGATCTACCCCCTTATCGTCTTCCATTATACGCGAACTCGCGTGCAAACATGTCGACCCGCAGCCTGGGTGCGAATGCAAGCCTGAAGGCTGGTCCCCCGGTGCAGCGCACGGTAGTCCAACAGGTCAACGTTGTTCATGGCTCCGCCCCCCTGAAGGCGGACTCCGTAATGCCCGTGCCCCGGCGTTCTCCTCCCCGTACGGACAGTCAGCAGGAAAGGTTGTACGCGATGCCCGAGGGCGAGCGGAAGAGACTCCGTTCTGTTCCTACTCAACTTTCTCCGACGCAACTTTCGGCTGGCAACGAAGAGCTTTATAAAGCGTATCCTTCCACCCTGCAGGGTCGCCCGAAACGCCACATGTAGGCAACCTGGAGCTTCGGTGTCCCAGTCTCTCTCCTTTACACTCGTTTCTTCCAACCCAGCATTATCAGCACACCAGTGTAGTATGTTGTATCATCTCCGTTCCTGACGATGTATTTTTATACGCAGTTATGCGCTGGATTATATATATTATTCATCGAATCACCAGATTCTCTTCACCATTGTAAATCTCGTCAAATCCTCCAACTTCACACGACCCTTCTGCCCTTTCACCCCATCTGGACGTCGTTCCCCAATCTCTGCGACAGCGGGTGCGTCGTCCCGCTTATTGTCCAATAGGGTTTTGAGTTCACGATTGTAAATCTGACCCGAAGCGTTAGTCCTTATGAATGACTAGTACGGACTGTCCATACCTGTTCTTCTCGTCCTTCTCCGATGGGGTCCCGTCCAAAATCGTTGATCGCGTCTTCGGCCTCGCGAGCCTCCATCCCCGCTTTCCTTTTCGTGGCATAGCTCACAAGATTAACCCCCAGGATCACTTTGACGACGACAAAGCTGTGAATACACTGAGTAGCTTTAAGGTTATTGAATCAAGTTCAATTACCAAAGCCAGAACAATAGACCCATCGTCGCCCACTTCAGATAATGTACAATCTCAGCATTCGATAAGGATGGCACTGTCCACGGAGAGGAATTGTCAGAGTGTAGGGCGAACATCAGGCTGATCGACTGTGAGCCGATGAGGATCGCCAGCACTGCTAGGGGAAGAGAAGCAAATCCTAGACGGCGCGCCACCAGGGGAGACTGGTCAACGTAAGTATGCTAACAATGTGTAAGACGAGATGGTGTAGTAGTCAGACTCGACGATGGTACCTTGCGAGCCCCTCGTCGACCAACAGCACTCCCACTGGCCAAGTCACGACAGAGTACATCGGTGTATCTTTCGTAAACGGAGGGTCGAATGTGATTGAACTTGGTAATGAAGGCGTGTTTCAGCCAGTCGACGAGCATTTCAGACACCAAAACAGTCAAAACCGGCTGCCGGCGGGTCAGTTCTTCGGGTCGCCGGTTAGGACAATACGTACATATGAAATAGTCCAAAGGATGTTGTTGCCCCAAACCCATCCGAAGCTTTTGGGAAGAACAAAACCTTCGGTGAAGTCAAACTCGGAACCACTCAATTCAATCAGATTCCGGAAAGCGACAACACAAAGCATGAGAGCTAGGGTAAACCGTTCAACGATATCTAAGGCGTGCATGAGAACAGTCCGAGGGTATCTGTCATGAATTTTTGCCTGCACAAGTGATTTGAAAAAGATTGTCCTTCTCGAATTTCTTGAACACGCTGCCTTTGATTTCGACGAACTGATTTGACACCAGGAGTGTTAGCAAGGCGTGGTCATAAGAATTGACGGCAACGTTCAGTGCAATCAATTGGTACACCATGACAAGGGAATGCGCCACTTCAGTGTCGTGTCAACAGTGTTCTAACGAAAACCACTGTTAAACGAACCGGTGTACAAGGTAGCGAGCACAAAAAACAACAATGGCCGAAAAGTCTGCGACGACACTGGAATTCTGCGGGACATCGGCTCCAGAGTAGACCGTGAAAACAAACAATCGAGTATGTCTTGGCCGATGGATGCACAAAGCCGATCGCCGATCTAAAATGGGTATAGGTCAGAAGGGGCTTACGCTGTATAAGAGACCATACTTCAAGCGCGTTGAAAATGACATATAATTTAATGGTGTCCTGTCCTCTGATAAAATGGTACACTTGGCTTGCATCCGTGAGAGGATTCAGTATCATAATGGAGACGACAAGTAGGAGCGTCCGAAGTATATCTGCCTTCTGTGAAGGAGGGAGAGGAGGGGCCGAACGAGAAAATGCATTTAAAACAAATCGTGTCCATGCAAGTGCGAATCGGATGGGAAGGATGGTGAACGTGTAAAGGAACGAATCTAAGCATAGGACAAAGCCAAAGCTAATGATCTATTCGGTGTAAAGGATTGGTAAAACAATAACCAGCCAGGACGGACACACCTTCTCGATGGCGAAGGGAATATTCAGAAAATTGCTGACGCGGTCCCACTTGAGCTCTTGGTGCGAGTCAAAATCGGTCGCAAGCAGCTCTTCTCGGAGATAGTCCCATAGAGAGAATGGTTGAGCGGGCTCAAACAGAGATATGGGGGACACAGGCGTAGGGGGGGTGAACGGCCGCGACGGGGGAGACGGGGAGATGGGAGAAGGCGGAAGCGACGCATATATGTTGGGTCTCTGGTCGCGGTCGAATCTGTCCGTGCTAGTGAGGGTCGGACTGAGGGATGGCTGGCGAAGGCGGGGCGTGGAGTGGGTTGACCAGGACTCGTTGACAGACGCAGAGCTAAACCGCCGCTTGACTTTCTTTCGACCGCCCATGACCGTTGAATCCTTCTAGTGAGGCCCCTTCTGATGACGAGTTAATCGACTGTCATCATCGTTTTGTCCAACAGCTACAAACAGCCTGTGCATGCCCAAACTTACCCTCCGTCTCTCCGCATTCCTTGTCAGCGCTGTGCTCCTCGTTCTGTATTACCTCTATCGCCAGTTTGCACCTCCATACGCCGTCTACGATGCTTTAGCTCGGTCCGAGCTGCACGCCTCCCTCGCCCTCATCACCAACAACATCCCCCAGAAATACGTATTCTTCAGGCAGCTCCAAGGCGCTGGCTTCAATAACCAGGCAAGAAACACTCATTTCATCCAATTCATAAATTAAATCTTCTCTCCTCCAGGTCCAGGAAGTTCTATTGTATCATCATTTAGCCCTCTTGACTTCTCGGGTGTATGTGTATCAACCACTTGTATGGCAGCCTCGTCGTGCTTCGCTGCCCTTGTCGGCCTTCCTCCGAGGAGTTACCACAGAGAGTATCACATCTGCTGTTTTCGACCAAGTCTGTCCCCCCTCAGAAGTCACGCACGTCTCTCTCAGCCGGGAGGCCGATGCCATTTGGGAACACGCAAAAGACGTATTGAGCGGGCCAGACAGGTGCATAGTAGTGGATGACTGGATTTTTCGGTGGACGTAAGCATGCTTTCCGGCACAGATGTCCTCAATTAATGGGACCGAAGGTTTTTGGCGTCGTCGGCCATCCACCCAATCTGGCCCTCGTTCCAGCATTATCTATCACTCCATTTTAAATGGTCCGATAATATCTTGGACATGGCTGAACGAGCGCGGCCGACGCCGAAGGAACCTTACATGGCCCTTCATTTACGCCGCGGTAACTTCATCATCATATACCATAAATTGAGGTTAACATCTAGTTAGGTGATTTTGAGGAACATTGCCGTGCGCTGGCTTCAAGCCAGACGGGCTTCACGACTTGGGCTACGCTTCCCGGACTGAATGATGCCGTCTTTCCACCTTCGCTGGATCCCAATAATCACACGTCGATCATGGATCATTGCTATCCTTCCTTACGGCGTATCCTCGATGCCATCGACTCTCAAGCTCGGGCTAATCCTCGTGTACGTGAAATGCATGTTCTTCACGATGGCGCCTGGGATCACCCCTTGGTCTATCTTCAATATTTCAAGCTAGAGGCTGCCGTGAAAAGCCCTGAGCGTACTCTGCGAGCTGGCTGGGTTGGCGGTCCGATGAAAGTCGTCACGCATTCGGGTACACTTCCTGTGGCTAGAGGGGAATCCGACTGGGCCGTCGCAGTTGATGTCGAGCTTGCCAGGACCGCTCAGATATTCATCGGCAACGGTTATTCGAGCCTTAGTTCACAGATTGTGGCTCTGAGACTTGCAAGGGAAGGAGCGATAACGGATATCACTTTACTATAGTTGCAAGCAACGATTGGGATATGACTCGGGGTTATCTGGTCGAGCTGGCCTTTGTTTACTTTACAAATAAAAGATAAATCCTCAAAAATAAATAAATAAATACCATAAATAATGCTCGTTAGCAGAAACCATACCCGCCGCGGAGCAGTCGCGTTTTGCTACCGCTTTTATGCGACGCGTTCAAAGGCCGCATCTCACCGAGACGACAGTAAGCATAATCAACTTTCCAGATCCACGCCATTGAGCTGACTGTTTCCTAGCTGTTCTCCCCCCGCGACCTCTATGGCGCCAGTACTTTCCTTCGGCATCCAGGGCCTTTCAGCATCGAGTCACTTTAGCAAACCCCATTACTGCAGCCGTTGTCGCAGATGCTTTTATTCCTGCAGGCTCCAAAGATAAACTCGTCCTCGAGATCTTCCCTGGTACTGCAGCCATTTTTGTCGTTGACCAAGTGCCAAATTCTTTTAATTAGGCCCAGGACAATTGACACGCGCACTGCTCGAACTACCTCGGGATCGAATAAACAAACTCATAGTTCTGGAAAATGCTGAAATGTACCTCAAATATCTAAAGGTGCAGACAACACGCATATTCCGCGATGTCCTACTTCACCGACAGGGTCTTAGCCTCTCGAGGCTATGGACGACAGGCTCACGGTGGTCCCAATATCTGGAGAGAGCTGGGGGTCATATCAGATTCTCCATGACATGAAATTACTCGACGACGTTCGCTCTGTCCCTTGGGACCAAGGAGGTGAGGAATTGGTCGGATTTTATGCCCCTTAGTTGACCCTTCCGATATTCAGTGCATCCTCAGCTGCATTTTATTTCCCATTTAGCAGCAAATGTGTCCGGAGAGCAGCTCATCTCTCAACTATTTCGCAGCATACCCGACCAACAGTGGCTCTTTAAATATGGCCGCGTTCCTATGAGCGTTTTGCTTAGCGAATACACTTGGAAGGTTGGTTTCATACCGTGATGAGTACATTTACCAACGTTGTACAGCGAGTACTTGGGGATTCCCTCAGTGTTCGATGCAAGCTCAGTATGATAGCAGCTGCTGTTGCTTCATGCCAGGAAGCGGTACCGTACTCGGCACTGCAACCGTATACAGATCACTTCCATCCCATTCCCTCTGGAACATCCCTGGTGCAAAAAACAAAGGAAAAGGAAGATCGTAAGCCTGTATTGACGGGGAAGCCAGGCAATCCGTTTGTAGCAGTCAATATCACTCCCATCGAAAATCAAGTATGTGTAGCTCCACAACTCCGTGCACAGGTCTCATAACGGGGGGTTTTTTTTTTTTGCTAGGTGATCCGGCCAGGTCTGCTCGATAAATGGGATTACTGCCTCCGCCACTTGTATGTCAATAGGGCAACACCTATCAAGAACGCTTTAACGTACGTTGAATGCAGCTGATTACACACATCGCCTCATTACCAGCATCTCAAACAGATACCTTGCTCCGAATGCTCAAACCCTTATGAAAAAGCTCAGTGCCCCAGAACTTAACCCAAAGCAGCGCATTAATCCTAAAACACCTGTCCGAGAAATGACAGTGGCGGATTGGTGCCTCTTGGTAAAGGCATTCGACGAATGGCCGTTTGCTCCTGAGGCACGTGTTCGCTTTGATGTACATGTACATGCAATTCAGAGATGAAACAGGACCTTTCAATCACCGATACTATAGGAATCGACGACGAAAAGCATGGGTGATCCAAAGATACGATAATACATTAAATATCTGACTGCTCCGCTATGGAGTAGCCGGCTGGGTTTCCTGGAGAGGTGTTGAGTTTCGCATGGTAATTCAATGGCATCTGATTCCATACCTCCAAGCTTGTAGCTTCCACGGGTTGCGTCTCTTCCCATTCTTCCGGAAGGTCTGGTTGTGTCTCAACCGTCATGTCGGCCATGGTGACGTCCGAATCCGCTGCCTGGTTGCCCGTTACTATTTCTCGGGGCTTCTTTTCGGTGCGCGTTTTCTTGTCGATCGACGCGCTTGTCATCATACCAAATAGCGTGGTTTGTCGAGGGCCATCTTTCTTTTCCTTGTCCTTTGGCTTCGAGGCAGACGGTCCTGAAGGCAAGGTCACGATCAATGGACACAAGAAAATAATAATCAAAGACGTTTTAATTTCGGTCCAACTTGTTCGGCAGCATCCACCTTGTCGAAAAAACTGTCACTCTTCTGAATCGTTTTGTTGAGTTCAGGTTTCCGGGCAAATGGATTGCGGTCATTGTCTTGCCCAACCTTCCGAGCAAACGGATTGATTTCTACGAAAAGTCAGTGGAAACGAGCGGTGGATATGAAATTATGGCGCACTTTGCTTGGGAGGTGGCGCAATGAAATCTAATGAGGAAGGGATATCCTCGACTTCGTCTCTTTTGCGTTTATTCTCTGGAGGAGAGCCCGAGGGAACGTCTGTCGGTGTTGATGAAAAGTCGATACTTGTGTTCGCTGTGTATCGCGTGGTTTCTTTCACAGGTATTGCGGGTGCCAGACCTGGCCGTAACACCGCAGGGGGCGGACCGAAGTCCTGAAAAGGCTTTGGACGGGATGTGATTGAATCGGTAGCGGCTGATAATGGACGCGGTAGTGGGTCAGGTCTAGTCCACTGTTTCCGCTTCTCTCGTGCAAGAATCAGGCGATCCTCGCCTTCTTCTCGGATCTTTTTCAGTGTTTGTATCCTCTCTGTCAATCCGTTGAAATGGTAGAACTGGGAGATCTTGATGACCGAATCCAAGAATCTCGTATTGTGGATAAGCTTTGTCAATTCAATGGCGCGAGGAATATTATCCTTTTGGCAAGCGTTCTGTATAAGGAGCACGATGTCCTTGTCCATAAGCTGTTCACGCTTGGAGATGTCGTCGTTGGTCATTTGGTCGTCCAAGGCATCTCGCAATATTTCGAGAATCAACGTGTCTAGCTCAATTCTATCCGCCTATCAATGCCCGGTGCATATTATATGATACATGCACTCACTTTTCTTCGGACTTGTTCTCAGACCTGAACGGTAATTCGATCGGAAAGTCGTCCAGAATTAGCAGCGGATACTGTGGATGTGTTTGTTTTCCCTGAATTCACGAAGTTAATGCAGAGGTCCCGTTTCGAGGAAAATGGAAAGGACCTTCAAGATGACACAAAGGAAGGTACTGCCAGAGATACCAACGGGCCAATAAGATTCGTCTTTGCCTTTCTTGCGTTCAAGAAGGTTGGTATCCATAACGCGCGCCCAAGATGCATGATGTGGAATCCTGTACTTTGTCAACACGTGAACCCTCCCTGTCGTATCATACATGGCGGGGGCCTGCGTGTGCAAATGAGGGCCATCGCAAAGCTATTACTGCAAAACACACGCACCCCTTCCTCAGTAATCCCAATCCATTTCAAAATATGACCTTTGGGGATAGGCAGGAAATCTCGCTGCCGTACACTAAAGTCTTCGAAGTTGATGAGGGTGTAAGACAAATTTTGAGAACCTGGATAATTCTGTGAGAAAAGCTAGACATAGCGGGAACAGTGGCGTTTACCGTCGATGGTGGTAGATCCAGCGCGATGCACCACGAACACCCACTCGTAGCCTGCAACCATCGAGACAAAATCGCCGCCTAGGCCCATGATACGCCGCTCACGTCCGGTCCCACTCAGAAATGTGAGATCACCATCACTTGTTGCAACGACGACGTTTCCGAAACCATCCAAATCGCCATCATACAGATGCTTCGTACTGCCGGATGGTGGCAGGCCACCAGCAGCAATGCCGAGGACTTTGCAATTGCCTTGCAACGTGTATGTCCAGTCATTACTCCCATATGGCTTATAATGCACCTGGGCAGGATGGCCATCTTCTGGTTTACAAGCGAACAAAGCGCCGCGCTCCCCTAGAAATAATTGACATTTGGAGAGTATGATAGAACTGAAAAGGTCGCGTACCAAGAACACCTAGGTTGTATTTGAAAGTGTCGTTGAAAGGGGTGATGTTCTTCCTCTTGGATTTATCGAAAAAAATAATCTCAATGAGGTGATGAGCCTTGTCCGGAACTGCGGTAACTGTGATAGTTCCAAGCCTGTTAATGGCTGGTTATATTCAGGTTTGTGTCATCTGCGTAAAGAATACAACGAGTCGTACCAAGATATTGCTTCGTATTAACCATGGGGGTTGCACCAGGCTGGAATGGCGGTTGAGCCTTCGTGATGCTCACTAGACGCGTTTAAGTTAAAATGGCTCGGAGACGCAATAGTCAACATCTCACCCATCTCCTTCACGAAATCGCCGCTCGGTTTCAGATCTTCTTCCATCCAATCTTCTGACGCGTCGTCTGGAGCGTCATCTTCAACGTCAATTCCGTTTAAATCACCCTCTAAGTCATCCTCGTCAAAGATGGCGGAGGGCTTCACGGTTGTGGGATCTGCAGCAGAGCCTGCAACTTTAGGAATTGGCTTAACAGGATCGGGGAGAATGCCGGGAGGAATGGGCTGCGGCCATCGCGAGAAAGCTCCGTCTGTAGCTGTCCAGGCGAGGAGATTTTCAGTAGGCGAAAATGCGAGTTGGGTGACGACCACCCCAGGTGTGCTGGAGTGTCTGAGAGGGCCCGAAATCGAAGTTCAGTTTAAAAGAAGGAGAAGATGCCCTTACTTGGCAATAATTTGACGCGTCGTAGTAGACCAGACATGGATCATGGCTTGCGACGCGGAGGCCAAGTATGCGCCGTTGGCCGATAATGCAAGAGCCGTGATCGGTCCAAGCGAATTACGATCAAAAAATGTTTCGTGCTTCTTCCAGTCTGACCGTCGGACTGTGACTATCTCTGCAGCGAAATGGTCATTCGCCACAGTTGCCAGTGAGTGGAATGCAGGAGACGCACCACGAGCACGGGAAGCCACAAAAAAATAATCTCCAGAGGTATGCCATATAGCAGAGCAATCGTGAAGAAAGTCCTCGGAGCTGAGCGCTTTGTCAAAATGGGCTGCATGAGGAATACTGGCGGAATTACTCGTCTTTCACTGTCGCGATAATGCCCTGGATCGCCGCCTCTTGCGGGGGATCATCCTTCGATACATCCCATACGATAATTTGCCCATCAGAGCCGCAACTTGTCTTGTAAATTACGGCTGGTCAGAATGGGGACGGGATAACAGGATTCTTGTCGTACGCACGAGCAGTGGCGCTGTAGGATGCCAGGTTACTTTGCGAACCCCTGCCCTGTGTCCTCGCAGCAGTTTAACGTTGCCAGTATCATCCATGTTCATGAGCCGCACGTCAAATTCGCTGGATATAAGTATTAGTAAATGCACTAGTGAACTGCGACTGGAGAAACACTGACTCGGATGCCACCGCGATAGTTTTGCCTCTGGGATCGATTGCTACACATCTCACTGGGAGGGTTCTCGTGTGGGTAAGGATTCCCTCTAGCTTTCCGGCGTTCGTATAGCGTCTAACGTCCGCGTCCAAACCTGCGGCGATCCAACAATCATCCTGACTTGAAATTGAACGAGGTAAAACTAGTTGAAGACCGATGTAACGCGCACAGATTGGGAGATAGAGGTGATCCCCTTCTCAGCCTCTATAGCGGTAAGAGGTTCCTGGCCAGAGCCTTCTGCGACTGTCCAGATCCGAACAAGGCTGTCATCGCCGCCGGTGAAAGCGCGTCTGGGGGACATATTGGAATGAACGGTTTGAAAAGAGGAGGGCTAGGCACTGACGAGCCGTCTCGAGAGAAGGTAAGACATGTAAAGCCTGGGTCGTGGGCCCGGTTGATTGTGAGTTCCGCCTCTGGCGACTGCATGGTGGACGCGTTCAAAAGTGTAACAATGTAACAGACGCGTCTGTCACAAGGCCAATGCCGGCGGAGTGCCGAGCTATTCGGCATTTTGACAACTTACCGTCGTCGCTCATGTTCGAATCATTCTCCTCCGCCTTGCGCTACTCCTTGCGCAGCTTCTTTGCCCTTACTCGCCATCGCTTTCGCTGGAGGTTGAGCCCTTTCTCGTCGCGGCGCCCAAACGAGAGCCCGTACCCATTTCCCTTCGGCCCGCCTGGGCCCTGGGAGCTGAAAGCTCACTACTACGCAGGTCTGTCCACGTCTGGCCCTAAGCTCCTTAGCCTGTAGCAGGAGACTTTCGGAGCTTATCCTTATTACCGTATATTACACTGGAATACAATGCCTCTCCAAACTGGACCTAATCATGTACTTCAAGTAACGAGTCAACGTCATCTGAATCCTCGCTGTGGCTGTCGTGTCCCCGGTCCTCGCCTTCTGTCATCTTGACAGATGCCTCACCTTCTTCACCACCAAGGCCGACAGCTTTCGACACGAAAGATTGTCGCAGAGAACTAACAGTAGTCACGGACATATCGAGAACCGACTCGACTCTCTTTCTGAGAGCTTCATTGGAACTGGCGACCGTCTGCTTTCAAATCGTCAGTGCGCATTTGAACGGTGTTTCGAAATTCTCTTGCCAGTGACACGAGATTGATTTGAGCAGTGGCTTCATCCAGCCGGACTAATAGGGATGGCTCATGGTCGTCTTCACCTTGTTCTGGCTCTTCTTGACGATCATCTGGCATATGGAGCTCTACTTCTCCGAAATGAGCCTCAAGGAACCATGCAAGTCGTTTTATCCTCGTTACAGCATCTTCACGATCCGCGTGAGGATGGGAATGTGAGTCCGATTTTGTGTGTATGTGGGGCTGCGACGTAACTTGTCCAAATAAATTTGATTCAGATACTTAGTGTCGAAAATAGCACTCACGTTTGACGGAAGCAGGACTTTTGTCAATCCCAGTAATAAGAGCCAGTGTAGAATCGGCAAGCATGTCATTGCTCGCACTGGAGTCCCATTCTAATGTCAACTCATGCTCTTGAGTCTGTTTAACATCGACGGCTCCCATAACCTGATAAACACTAAATCAAGGGGAACCAAGATGATAACCAAGAGAACTCTACGTACCCGCATGGTTGGAATGCCATCTTTGTCAACTCCTTCTTCCACACTTCCAAACATACCCTCCAGGTGCCATCTGACCAACTGCCAACGGACGCCGAGAACGATCTTTTGGCGCTGGGTCACAGTGCATGTCGATAATCCGGCGAAATCTTTCAAGTCTCGAGGATCTAGAAGGGTGTAGGAAAAATCTTTAGACACCAAGAGTCCAGACAACACGTCGTTTGATCGCAGTTGTTTGTCTGCCAGAGTTCCGATAGCCTCCATTGAAAAATATGAACACTTTAATCATTCGTGGATCTCGCCGCTCTCACCTTGGCCACCCGCTCGCCTCGGAATGACAGGTTTAGGGTCTCAAGATTGCGGGGCGTGTGGATTTTAACATCTTCGTCCCTCTCCTTGTACCTTGATGTCATGGCCGCTCTCAGACGTGCCATCGCAGTTTGTTCTCCGTGAACCAAAACCTGCAATGCATGGTAAGCTCCGGTGCGAGGAATTGGACAAACGTGTATTTACAACATGCTGAGCCTTGACGAGTTCAATGAATTCCGAGTTTTGGGCATAATCGACGTGAGCACTGAATGAAATCTCAGCCACAGATATTTTCCTCGGAATCATCCCTCCATTCAAGCCTTCGACCTCTTCGGGTTCAGTCATGATATCCTAGATGATAAGATGAGCTTGAAGAACTGACTGAGATTTCGAGAAAAATCTGAAAGCTGCGCATGATGACAGAAAATCCAATGTTAATTCCTTCCGTGGAATATACATGACTTTTTCGTAGATAATGATGTTGAAATGGAAGCCATTTAACACTCACCCGAGCCAATGTTCCTTCAATAGAATAGCCGGTCATAATCAGGCCATTGCGGGAGTCCGGCGCCCAGAGCTCAAAAAGCTCTCTGCTAGTGCCGCTTTGCATGAAGCCCGGACTGGCGAGAACGACACAAGGAGGACCCTCCGCTATCTTCTTCTCCCATCCTCGAAGTTGCGGCAGATTTGAAATATATCTTGTCAAACTGTTAACTTACACTGTTTCCAGAAATGACTCAATCTCACTTGAAGACGAAAGGGTTGTCTCGTTTAGCAAATCTTGTTCTTATATTGGAGTTCATGGTGTGGATATAAGTTTGGTATACCGCCATGGACTTGCGGGCGAGACCCGACGCATAGTAAATTGGTGCGTTGTGTAGATCCGGATGATTCTTCCAGTACTCGTCGAGAATAAGCATAAGCTCCTGAGCTCGACCGAGAGCAAAGGTAGGCAGCAAGACATGCCCTCCGCGGCGTATGATAGAATGGACAAGCGTTGTGAATCTAAGTTCCTTTTCGGGTCTGCCTTCAAGACTCTGAACTCCGAAAGTACTTTCCACTATCAGAACATCCGGGCGTACAGGAGGCAGCTCAGCTTTGACAAGATGTCGGTCTTCTTCCCGCGAATAGTCGCCGGTGTACAGGATTTTGAGACCAGCAATGTCGATCAAAAACATGCAAGCGCCAAGAACGTGGCCAGCGTGATATGGAGTGAATGAGATGCCCGGGCACGGTGTTATGAGCTGGTGAACGGATATAGGAATGATGAAGGCAAGAGACATCGCCATATCCATGGGGGAGAAGAGAGCATCGGATGAAGAAGAGCTTGAAAGTGAGTGTCAATAAAAAGGCGACAAGCTAGACTGTGCAGTAGTACCTCATGCGGACGAAGTCCTGCATCATGAATTTGTGCAGAGCTTTTGTCGGATGCGTCATGTATACCTTGCCTTTCCCGTCCCTGAAGTTAGTCTGCAACGGATGAAAAACTAAAATTGGAGACAAAAAAATAAGAACGCTCACTTTTTCGGTGATATAAGTTAGAGCTGCAGCGTGGTCGAGATGGAAGCTATACACAATGAATGAGACTGAGTCGGGCTAGTTCTAGGATACTCACTGAGTAATGAGCAACGCATCGACAGTGCTCCAATCCAGTTCGTCAATGAAAGGAAGGGAAGCCATGCCGCTATAGGCGGGGTGGATACCAGCATCGCAAACAATTGTCTTCCCTCGGTACTGCAAAACACAACAGGATCTTCCTACTTCTTGGCCTGCTCCGAGGCAAGTGATGCTCAGCGTCGGTGCGTCGGACATGGACGCCGTTAATTCAGGCGCGTCACACGACTGACAGGCGTCACGCTCGTGGTGTGTTGGATCGAAGCTTCAAGAATCAAGATCAAGACGAAATGTATAAGAACCAGCATAATCATATTCAGCTGTGGTACTACAAGTACATGTACAACAAGCCCGGAGAGAATCTGAGGAGGTATCGCGGTAGTAGAGAACGTGAAGTTTATCCTAGTGCATGTCCCACACTGGTCGAGGTGCTCCGATTGACAGCTTGCCGATTTGCTTTTTCTGCCTCAAGTTCTTGACCTCGGTATTAATGAGGTCTCTGAGGCGTTCCAAGTCTAGGCTTCGTTCGGCGCGGGATCCCATAAGAATGTTGCGCCATAGTCCACAAGCCGCAACGGAATTATCTATTCCTAGCTGCAGCGGACGATGGAGACGGACCATCTTCTGCATAAGGTGATCGGGGCTTGGGTAAATAGCATTTGGCCATGCGACCCGGATAGCAAACCACCAACCGAGTGGCTATATAGTGATCAGATTCATTATCTTCTCGCGTGAACAAGTGGCTTACTCGTCCGTCGGGGAGGGTCCGTTCAGGGTACGAATCATACGTCGTCAAAGCGCCCTCAGGCAGAGAGAACCTGGGCAGGCTCGTAAAAGGCATTCGACGTCTGGAAGTAAACTTACCGGTGCACAACCCAGTGGTTTGGGTCCGATCGATGTTTAGCCAACACAATTAAAAGTCGAGGCATTCCCTCTAGTCCAAAAGGGCTCCAAAGGTCTCTGAGCATCCCGCACGCATCGCCATGACGTCCGTTGAAAACCGCGTTACTGATCGCGTCGGCCATGTTGGGGGGCACAAACAATCTGTCCACAACCCCCTGCGGGCTGTCGGTTAATTTGGCACGAACATACCGCTTATACGTCTGGGTCGACCAAATTGTGAGAGCGACCTCATTAACTTGTTGGTTGCGAGTTGTACTGTTCAACGCAGCGTCAAGGTCACTGGCAGGCCAGATGATTGCCCAGCTTAGCAGTCGTTGATGAATCCGCTGCCAAGGCGGAAGGTGCTGCTGAGAATCGTGGCTAATGTCACCAGAATGCCATTGTGGTTGCGGTGTAGCAACAACTTCTTGATGAGCATCTTGCTCAGGCGCAGGATCTGCAGCGTTCGAATCACGATCAGGGATGGTTTGAAGGCCGGTAGGACTGGGCCCATGTTCGGCGTGCTCTTCATCGTAATCGGGCTCGTCATCGCGGGCCACTTCCCATGAATGGTGAGACAGACGGGAATTGCTTCCATGAGGTTTTTGCCGGAGCTTGTAAAGTTCCTCCTCCAGATACTGTTGTCCCGGCGAATCATCGCGGCTGACGATATTGTGATGCTGAGATAGAGCATCCGACTCGGTCCGGTGCGGATGCTCCCTCTGCGGCGTCTCAGTGGCATCGTCGGACTCGCCGCCCTCATCATCCAAAACCAGTTCTGTCTCGGGATGCTGATACATGGAATCGGCCAACGTCCCAGTGGGCTGGGTGTGTATGTTGATAGTCCGTGTCGCCGGGGTCTCGGTATACTGTTCCGGCTCCCCTTCATAACCATACTTGGAATCTTCGGCGTGGCTGGGGGCCCTTAAACCCTCAATCTTTGGGCCGAGGCTTTCGATGCGTTGTTGCATAAGGACAATCTCCCTCTTGAGGTCCGATGCCCATTTAGGCGGCTCCTCCTGGTGCAGCTTCAACGACAGATCGCAAAAATGAAGGGAACAGACATACGTCGACCAAGTCGTCTGGACTGAGATGGACGCTGGGATCATGGTCATGCATCTTTCGATACTGTTTGATAGACTGTTCGAACTGTAAGTTACGAAAACAACAGTGCTAAAGGTGAGCAGACCTCGTTGTCGTATTTCATGCCCAGTCTCTTTACTCGCTGTCGAATAGCCTTCCGCAGTGCCTTTTTCACAACCTCGTGTACGTTGGGATCACTCTCCTGCTGTAAAAGGACACATAAATCCATGTCGTGAAAATGCGAGTGAACGATATCCGATCCCAGAGCCGACGGCGTATAGTGGGAAGTGCGAGGTGTACGTGATGATGCAAGAGCCTCCTGGACAATCTGAGCTTCCTCTTGATTTAAGTCTAGGGGGGAGTGGGGGCGAGGCTGGGTTGCAGCTCCACCCTGGTCCACTGCACTTGCTGTTTTGTGTGACTTGGTGACGGAGGGGGCCTTTCCAGACTGAGATTGTACAGACTGCGCAGTGTGATTGGAACGCACAGCTGACGGCACGGCAGAGGCTGCTTTGGAAGGCGCCGCGGACGGTACACCAGAGGGGGCTCTGGAATGTTGGGACGCTGGAAGCTGCTCGCCGATGGTGTCAGGAAGAGCTAACGCACGTCCACGAATTGCCGCATGTAAGAGATCCTCGGTCGTTGGAGCATGACGATAAGGCGAGAACGGCCTATTCTGATGAGACTGTGCACCTCCAGAGAATGCAGATCGCGTCGGACCTGAAGGACCGTTAATTATTGCAACGAAGCATGCAAATATTTGCAACACATACTAGCCATATTCCGGTGAGAATTGCGAGGCGACAAGTTTCCTTCATTAGGCTCCGCCCCGTTGTGCACAGACCGATTCACGTTGGAAGGCTCTTTGCGAGACGGCGATTTCCCTGTCGACTGCTGAACTTTGGTTTGCGAGGGAGATTCTGAAGACGGTGGTTTGGAACGAACAGCCTTGGAACGAGTGGGAGAGGAAGGACTACTGAAATCGTCCTCGCCCATTCTGCTCTCGGGCAACGCTGGATAAGCCGTTCCCTTCTCGGTAGCCCGCGTCCTGGTCGTAACCCGAGACCTCCCCGACAACGGTGACCATGGGCGATTGTCCTCTGTGGTGCCTTGGACAGGTTTGGGGGACTGAGTAATGTAAGTGAACTGTTACAAGACGTGAAAAGATTCCTCACCCCGGTGGCGGATGCTTGTTGTTCTGAACGTACAGTCGGCGCCTTTCTTGAAGCTTGAGAAGGAACGGCGCGCGATCTCGGACTCGAGGGACTCTCAACGTCGATGTTGACGGACGTCGCACGAGGAGAAGCAACCGACTCCGGTAAAGGAACTTTCGCATATCCCGGGGTTAGGCCACCGGTTGGAATATCAGGCATGGGCTTGTTTACTTGCTGAGCCCAGTCAGGCTGAATGTAGCGTCAGGACATGGCTGCAAGGGAAATGGAAAGTGGAATACCGTCCAAGTGCTCAGCATGACATCCCTGAAAGTGCTAACGTCGTCGGGCATGGGTCCAAAATTCCCGAATGAAGGCCCAGAATCATAGGATGGGTAGCGAGGGCCTGGTGCATCATTGGGTCCAGGTTCGTTCTGATTGAAATCCGGTCCGCGCTGTAAATGAGCATGAGAGGATCACAACAAGAGCAACGTCGTGCTCACAATAGGGAGAGCATGGCCACCGAATTCAGAACGCTGGCCATTCTGTTCAACAGAGTCGCCATCGTCTCCGTCATCTTCCGCCTCTCTGGTCAATCGTGGGCCACCTTCATTGAGCCTCCCATCATAGCTGACGGGCGAATTGGCCAAATCCCGAAGAGCTTCGCTGTTCCGACTTCTGGCGGCAGGAGAGTAGAGACCGTTTCGGCTGACAGAGTGCTTGCTTTGATACTCTTCGGCGTCGGCGATGGAGCGTGGTGGCGTATCGTCCGCCTCGTTTCCTTCCCTCGACATGCCTTCGAGGTAATTCAAGACTGCGAGTAGGCGTTGAGATTTATAGCGACACGAGTCGAGCGATGTCACCTTTTTCATTTGGACCTAAGCGACGTGTTAAGCGCGCAAAGAGAGCGAAAGGCAAGAATTACCTGGAGTGCTGGAGCGCATGAGAATGGGACTGAGGACCCCACCGGAGTCGGACATTGTAGGCGTAATTTAATAAGACGTGTCGTGGGGGAGCGTTAACGATGAGAGAATAAGAGTGTGTGTCGCAGAGGTGGAGCAGGAGAAGGGAGAAGGCAAGGGAAGGTGGGTTCAACCGCATGTGTTGTCAGTTGTTTGCGACTCAATTGAACACGTGATGGAGAGGATGGAGAAAAGACTTAAGAAATTAGAGTACTTAGTGAACTGGCTTGTCGGAGGCTTCAGTCGGTCCGCTGGAGGCCCCAAATTTTGATTGATTTACCTTAGAATTTTTGGGCTCGTCAATGTTGATTTACCTTACATCGAACCGACTTTGGACCAAGTTCTGTGCTAAAAATTGGTGTAATTTTCGCGTTTTTCGCCCCCGCTGCTTTCCCGTCTGGTCAGGCGCTTCACCGCCGCCTTGCGCGGATTCCTCACGCACTTTGGACTCAATTTTGGGAGGCTATTAGGTCCTGTGCTCAAAATCAGCCTCCGCCCGATTTACCTAGTCACACGCTTCAACATACGACGCTCGTACCTCGCGTGTGTTGAACGATTTACCTTACGACGGACGTACTGTGCACGTCCTGAGCGTTGATTTAGCTTACAAAACGGACGCAGAGAAGGCAAATTTTGAGCGTTGATTTATCTTACAGCGGACCGGCTGAGGCCTGAATGACCGGAGGCCTCTTGTCGGACTATCTGCCAGCTTCCACAGACGAATATAGCAACAACCTTGCCTTACTGAGCCCGATCGATCGACATTGGCACCAGATCACGTTTATATAAGTGGTCCAAGCGAAAACTACCGTGTACATGTCTATCAGCTTGGAATGCTACAAAATCTTAAAGCGACAGAAACCGGCAGATGAGTAACGAACCAGCGACCTCCGGCCGGGGTATCGCGCGCTGTGCATCTAATGAGGAAAACTGCGACCAGGGCCGCGTTTACGATGCGCATTAATCGCTCGGCGCTCAGAGCGCTTGTGTTTACACAGACTTGGACTTGGCGAAGTCGAGCTGGAAGATGCCGCAGTGGTGGGTGTGGAACTGCGAGTGGCGGAAACAAGTGTCGGAGAGATCTTGCTAGAGGTAGTTGTCTTGGCCTTGGCTGTCGTGGTCGTGGCACTGTGCTGCACTGTGGTGTTTTGTGCCGACGAACCGTCGGGACAAAAAGTTATTAACAGATTGGCCTGACAGTTGAATGTGAGGATAGTGCAAAACTGAAAGTAGTAGCGGACGCACGTTGTTCTCCTGGCACGCGACCTGGACCCAAGTATCATCCGGTTGCTTGAATGCGGTGGAGCAGCCCGGGGAATCACCTAAACAATATTACTGAGGCTGTTTAAAAATTTTGAACCAAGACTTGCATGTAGTGCCTACTCCATCGCAACCACCATAGAATCTGCACATACATTGTTAACGCAAGAACGGATGCGGGAATCAGACTGACTCGACGCTAGTCGCGACAGAGAATGTATGGCTAGAGAGTTCATGAGGCTCGGGTCCGAATTAGCACTGCAGCACTGACGGTGTAATCAAGGATATGTCCGCCGATGAACCTGACCCGACAGCGACAGGGTTGGTCATCGTCAGTTCCAGCAGTGTGCATTGTTCGCCATTGAAACCGCATGATCCTGGATTTTTAGCTTAAATAACCTGAAGGTCGCCACCAAATGCAAGCGACGCACCCGTCTGGAGATATCTAGAAAACAGTCAGTTCATTCGCACAGAGACCCACTAAGTACCCACGCAATTGCTGCGGCAAGTTCACCCGTGCTCGTATAACTCGTGGTGGTTAGGACGTCGCCACCTTTGATCAACTGGGGCTGCATGACAGGGTCCAATTAGGCCCAATAAGAATGACAGCCCTACTTACAGTTCCATACCCACACCTGAAATCGTCAGATACTCCAGCAGTTCCAAGGTTGGCAAAACTTGCCTGTTATCGAACTTGACAGTGTGCGACTCGGCGCGAACGGCAACTGCGCCTGCGAAGACGAGAAGAGCGATAGAAAGGAGAGTGGAAGCCATGGAGGCGAAAGGAGAGGCAACCCCGAGGGCGTGGCGGAGGTGAGGCGAGGGACAAGAGAGAAACGCACCGCAACTTTCTTACACACGGCCTTGGTGTGCCGTCTCGCCGCTCGACATGATGATCGCCGGAAATAGATAGACTTCTCTCGTGTCGTCATCTCCCAAGAACGGCCCAACAAACTAATCCACCCATTAACGCGCGTCTCGATGCATCTACGTAGGAGACACACAGGAGGAGCGTCCCCGATGCGACTATCTGGCACATGTTCCGCATCCGCACTCGAATCTCATCTCTTCTTCACAGCCTGATCTCCTGTACCCATATGTTTTTCTGGTACCGTGAGCTTCATAAGCCTTCCCCGCAAGACGAATCAAAGGTCTCTTGACCAGTTATCGCCGCAACGTTAGACCCGCATCAGGCCCCATGCTCTCCAAAATCACGCATGTTTTCGTTCTTGCTGCTATAAAAGCTCGCCGTTCTTGAGCTGTGATATGACGTGCATCGAACTATGCATGCCATCCTCTCGTCAGTTGTATCGGTGCTCGGGGTGCTTTCTGCAGTCGGTGCTCATCCCCTTGAGAAACGGCAATGTCAAGCAACTCTGAACACTGCGCTGGTATGTGGTATACAGTCCTCTGGCTACCAGACATGGAGAACGTTCGTCGCCAGGCTGTCGCGCAAACGCTCCAGTCGCATTATTTCAATACAGCGACCGGTCAATACAACGGCGGTTCGTTTTCTGACAGCACTGGATTATTCCAGCCACTGACACGCGTTTCACTGGCAGGATCACTTTGGACAGACGCTGTGAGCGACGATTGCCCGTGTTAATTATGTTTAAGGTTAAATTGCCGTGCTCAGAACACACTGGAGGATCTCCATAACTTGGTACGGAAAAATCAGTTTTGAAAGTCGCCTTGCATTCTAGTTCCAGTACAAAGATGCTCGCTACGGGAACGGACCAATTCGCGGCGGTCGCAGATCAATCTTTTATCGGAAAGTCCGCCCAGAACAGCGACGCGACCCACTGGAGAAGTATTCTGGGCGGAAGCAATGACGACGCTGGAGTACGCTTTGCCTTCTCTATTTTCAACTTGACCTGACGGGCTCGACGATCATTAGTGGGTCGTGCTAGCACTGTGGAAGATCGCCGATTACAAGAAGGCGAGAGGTCTAGACGCGTCTGCATATCTTGTG
Source organism: Mycena latifolia (assembly GCA_029289555.1). NCBI lineage: Eukaryota > Fungi > Basidiomycota > Agaricomycetes > Agaricales > Mycenaceae > Mycena > Mycena latifolia. The sequence continues at coordinate 2,410,930 of JARJLE010000002.1, forward strand.
AGATTTCGAAATTCATCCACGCTGGGGGTCCACTAACTTCAAGCGTTAGAACAGCGCGCTCACGATTTATAATATTATCGTGGGTAAGTCAAGACATCGGATTCCTCTTGCTCTGCCTGACCCTCGCCCATAGGAGAATGGGATGGTACTTGTGGCGGAGGGGGTGCGCTTTCTCCGCGGGAACATATCTACCACATGCTTAAATGATCCTTGCTAGTATGGTGGTCGTCGGCGCACACGTATAAGAACGGTAAGCGGCTCAAACGAGCCCCGATAGAAGTGACTGCATCCTATTCTAGCCATTACCAACGAACTCTTCCTTCTCATTTCCGCGACCGGCGCCATTAATTTCCCCACCCAGACTGCCTTCCTCTCGAATGCTAACTTGGTTTGGAATTGGCGTAAGATCCATACTCTGGTAGCGATCCCGTTTAACGTAAACTGTATTGTAGTGAGGAATAGCGGGATGCGCAACTCTGCTGGCCTTTGGAACGACGGACTCACGGACGCGTGCACCAACAATGGACAGACCACGTGGACGTACAACCAGGTATTTTTTTTAAGTCTGTACCATTAAAAGTCCCATTCAACGACGGGTAACTAGGGGGTCATCGCGTCCGGCCTTTCCGCACTTTCGGCGGTCACTGGGAACAAGACCCTCCTCACGGAAGCCGAAATAACCCTCGATGCAACTATTCAATTGCTTACCACCAACAATATCCTCAAGGAGTCGTGTGATAGTGCTACCGGCGCCGCTGAATGCGATGCAGACCAGGTCCGTTGATGCAGGCATTCCATTCATTTCGGCACCTTGACCTGTTTCGTTTGTTAGCAAATTTTCAAGGTCTCGATCCTTGCTTCCTTCTCCGTTTACGAATGGCTTACGAACCATGTGTTAACAGGGAATCTGGACCAAGTTGATCATGTTTTTTTGATTCGAAACTCGTGCCACATTGACGCGTTATTTCAAGGTCGGTACAGTACTACCTGGACAGAGCCAACGACCCAGCTCGTGTCGCCAAGTACAGCGCCTTCCTAGGGTCCCAGTCCTCGGCTGTGTTCCATTTCGGAACTGACGCGGCCGGTGATGTCGGGTTTGTTTCTTTCTCTCACCAGCCGTTGCTCCAGATCTAATTCGTCAATGAAGGTCCGTTTGGTATGCGCCCAACGCTGTGAGAATTTTTGTTTTACAAATTTTTTTTTTTTTTTTGATAATTCTGACCTCCTCCAACAGGGCGGATCAGGTCCTCGTCATTTTTTCTCGTTTTATTCACCAGCTCACTTTATTCTCGCCACCACCAGAATTCACGCCCAAGAGCTCTGCATCCGGCCTCGAGGCGCACATCGCGGATGCAAAGTACGGACCCTGCTAATCAACTCAACGAAGCCGACATTTGTTCGCCATGTATCATCGCTTGTGTGTTATATATTATTCTACAACGAACTCTTGATCGAAAAAGCAAATACATAAAAAGAAAAGAAAAAGAGATCCGGAAAATCAGCACCGTGTAAGTAAGGTATGTAGTAAATATGTAGCAGCGGCCATTCTCAGTCTTCCGTCTCGCCCCCCTCCGCCGTCTCTCGCCGGTGCAGCTGGGACCCGAAGCACTTGCTTGCTGGTGTAGGCGGCTCCTCGTCTTCGTTAATCGTCTCCTCTTCTGGGCCCTTCCACTTGCCCTTGCCGCCAGGCGAATCATCCCCGGCGTGGCCGTTCAAAGCTCGCTCCAAGGCTACGTACGGCGCTCGGGTTAGCTGTGAAACATGCAGCAACCGGTAAACCCCACTTGCCTTTCTCCCCGCGCTTTTTCAGCCGCAGGGACATTGCCGCCTGGAGCGAGTCAATGTACGAGTCGTACTTGACAATCTCCGTGAGAAGGTACTGCGACTTCTTTTCCCAGTTGCTCTGCGCTTTGGCGGCGTTGGCACTGCGCGGCTGGTACTGCTCAAACGTATTAGTTTAGTCACCCTCGTCATGTAATGCGGACCAGGCACGCACCAGGGCAGACATGGGCTCGCGGTACTCATTGTGCTGCTTGAGATCCTTTTTCATGGACGCGACATGCTTGCGCAGCGCCTCGAGCTGCGTCTCCTCATCATGCGGGCTCGACACCGTCGGCGGCAGCGGCGGCTTCCAGTCATTGATAAACGTCCGGTCCGCCCACGGCGAGCTCGTCCCCCGCACCGTCGCCGCGCCGTCCCGCCACCCAAACTTGCTCCGCCCACTGCGCCCGCTCCGGACGCTCATCACGTCCGAGTAGTCGGTCGCGGACTCGGTCTCCGAGTGCGAGCGCGCGTGCGACGTGTCGTCGAGCCGGTTCCACCCGTACTCCATGTTCGAGACGCCCCCGGCGAGCGGCTCCTTGCTCGTCCGCGCGGCCCAGTAGTTGCACGTCGACACCCACTCGTTGACCAGCTCCTCCGTCCCCGCCTGGAAGAAGTACACGCCGCCGTTCGCGAGCGTCAGCACCATGCAGTACGGCCGCTGTCGGTTGTACCCCGGGGACGGCAGCGAGTGTGCCAACGAATGCGCCAGCATGACAGACCCGACGGCGTTGGCGTTCGACTATGAATAAATAAATAAAAGTCAGCGAACAAGTCGTGCGCGACGCACCAGCCAGTTGCCCCCGCCAAAAGTACCCGAGGCACCGAGGCTGTTGTCGCCAAAGGTAAACATGTTGAGCTCGCCCTTTTGTATGACGACGAAAACGTCGAGCCACGCCTTGTCCTTTGCGCGCTTCCCGACCGACTCCCAGTACTGCTTCCGACACAGCATGCCCTCCTTGGCCCACGGCGCACCGAGCAGCGCCAGCTCCTCGTCGCTGATGCTGATGCTCGTCGATGTCGAATCCACGCTGTGGATACTCCGGTCATCGTCCTCCTGCGCCTCGCGGATAATCGTGTGCGACAGGTTCGACGCAAACCCAAGCGTGGGCGTCAGGAACGACGAGCTCGAGTTGTACATTGTCTGCGAAAACCCACGCGTTAACATCCATATACACTTGACGCAGCGGTCTCTCACCTCGTGCGACGACGTCGCAAAGCTCGGCGACGGGCTCGTCCGCCCATCAATACTACTATTGCTGCTGTACGGGCTCGCCGTCTGCTGCGCGCCCAATATCGACTGCAGGCCGCGTATGCTCCCGCGCTTGAGTGTCGCGAGCCGGTCGGGCGGCCCCCGCTGGCTGCGATTCCGCAGCATCGTCGTCGACCCGGGGCTGAGCGACCCCATCGACGACCGGCTGCTATTTAGCGGCTGCAGAATCTGCTGGCTCTTGACGGCGTTGTACATTTCCTATTATCACGCAACGTCAGCAACAACAGAGAAAATACACCCCAGATACGCACCTTGAGCAGGTTCTCCATGTCGCTCTCCCATCCGCGCCCGTAGACGACGCTCGAGACGGACGACCGGTGCTCGTGGCCGACGGCGGATATCTGGACCGAGGGCGTGCTCCCGTTGGCGGCGGGCGACGACACATACGGCGACGCGGCCTCGCGCGAGACGCTGTGCCAGCTGGTGATGCTGTCGCTGCGCTTGGAGCGGATGGCGGGCGTCGAGTCGGGCGTCTCGGAGGGCGTGCCCGAGTCGTGCGTGAGATCGGTCGCGGACGACTGCGCCGGCGTGGGCTGGAGCTGCATCTGGATCGCGGTGAGCGTGTTGCGCACAAACTGCGAGCGGGACATCCGCGTCGCCAGATCGGCGACATGCAGATCGGTGTTGAGCAACAGAAGAGAGTACGAGACGGCATGGACGAGGTCTGGCGCTTATCAGTGGACTGTTTTTAGAAGAAACAAGACGATTCTCACTAGCACTTCCGTACAGTCCCCCGGGGTTGCACTCCCAGTACCGGCGACTAAACTCTTCGAGAATTCGGTCGACCTGCTGCGTCTCGGCCTTGAGGTAGAGTTTGGCGCACAGACGTCTGGGGGGAGGCGTGTGTTTGGCGCACAGCAAGTAAGCAATGCATGCGGCAGACGCACCTGAATGCCAGATCAAGACGCAGCGCGGTAAAGTCGAAAAAGTTGATGTAGTGGTGCAGGGCCACCTTGTTCACGGGCGCCACGCCACCGAGCCACTCTGCGATCTTTTCCTTGCCCAAAAAGTCCTCGTCCTCCTTCCAGCAGCGCGTGGCGAGCTCCTTGCCGCGGGCCTCCATGTCCTCAAAGGTGTCCTCGCCGCGTGCGGGCGAATGGCTGGGGGTCGAGAAGCGGGTGGGGGTGAGGTCGTTGACGGTGAGGTCCTGCTGCGAGCTCCTATATACGGTGGGGACTGCGCGCGGTGAGGACACGAGGCGGAGCGAATGGAGAGGCTCACAGACACGCCCGTCGTCACCCACGGGGATGAGGGAGGGCTCCGAGATGGATGCGCTCGAGCCATGCAGGATGCGGAGCCGGGCCGAGTCCTGGGAGGCGCCGTTGGGGCCGAACGAGTTGCCGCTTCTAGTGCGCAGGGGGCTGGACCCGTGGCGCGAGACGGGCACGCGCGGACTCGCGCCGCGGGACGCGGGCATCTGGAGGGACGTTGTGCGGGGCGGGACGATCGGCGAGGACGGCGCGTCGTCGCCCTCGTCCTCGGACTGGGGGAGCTGGAGGGTGAGGAGGGGCGCGGGGGCGGGGACGGGCTCTGTCTTTGAGCGGAACGCGGCGCGGCGGGCGGGGGTGGAGGGGTCCCTGAGGTCGAGGGACGCGGCGGCGGCGGGGTCGAGCTGGTCGAGCTGGCCCTGGAGGTCGGAGAGGATGCCGGTGAGGGCGGGGTCGTCTGCGGCGGGCTTGCGGCGGGCGGCGGCGACGATCTTGGTGAGGTCGACCTCGCCGACGCTCATGCTGCGGCGCTGGCGGGTGGGGGGCGGGTCGGGCCTTTTGGGCGGGGACGGGGTGCGGGGGAAGCTGTCGACGATGACCATGGAGGTGTCGTCGTCGTCGCGGTCGCGCGGCTGGCGCGGGAGGGGCTTGGACGTGCGGGGGCTGCTGCTGCCGCTGCCGCTGCTGGTGAAGACGTCGGCGATGGGGGACCCGACGGGCGTGTGCTGGACCGCCGCGGGCAGCGGGGGCACGGGCGGGGTATAGAAGTTCGGCGCGGGGTACGAGCCGGCGTCTGTTTTCTGAGGGGGAGGTCAGACATTGGAGACGGGGCAGCCGTGTCTCGCACCGATCGCTCGCGGACGGTGCCCTGGCCGAGCATCTTGCCGAGGAACGCGCTTGTCTTTGCGCGCACGGACGACTTTGGGGGCTGCGGGGGGGTCAGACGCGGGGGTGCACACCACCAAGTGTCTCGCGCACCTTGTCGGCAGCCTCGCCGTTGGTGGCGGTGCGCTGGAGGCGGTTCTTGCCCTTGGGGGGCGGGGGGGACGCATATGCGATGGAGGAGATGGTGGGGAGCGGCGGGGGGTCGTCTGGGCGGCGGCGGGTGTTTTTGAGGGCGGGGCTGACGGGGGTGCCGCGGTCCTTTGCCTTGCGGAGGAGGGTGGCGAGGTCGGGGGACGAGGAGGTGCCCGGGGAGCGGTACATGGAGCGGCGGTGGGAGCTGCGGTCGGGGTCCTCTGTGTCGTAGAAGAGGTCGCCGTCCGAGTCGGGCGGCGAGGGGGCCCGCTGCCGCGACGGCCCTGCTGCCGGCGTCGGCGTCGGGGGCAGCACGGTCGGCGTCGACGGCTGCCAGGCGGCCCTCACGGGGCTGGGCGACTCGAGCCCGAGCCGGTTGACGTCGATGCCCTCGTTGAATCTGAACGTCCCGTCCCCGCGCAGGGCTTGCTCAAAGTCCAGGTCTGTGCGCGACGTCCGCCGCTGCAGCTGCCCCGCGCCGCCGGCCTCGAGCGTCGCGCGCGCGTGTGGCCGGAATAGCGATGCCAGGGTGGAGTTTGTAGAGGGTATACTACTGGTCATGTGGAGGTAACAATTCGTTTCAAGGGACCAGTCTGTCGATTAACGCATACTGTACACTCTTAAAGTTGCGTGCCCAAATCGTAAATACAACGCGTTGTATTTTGGAAAAAAGTTGGCCCCAGAATCGTAAATACAACGCGTTGTATTTTGAAAAAGTTGCGTGTAAATACAACGCGTTGTGGTCAGGAACTGGACTCGGTACTTACTAGAACTTCTACTAGAACGGCACTTGCATTCATGTCCTTGCATAGATTTTATTGACCTAACTTTTCAAAATACTGTGAAGCATTCAGTCAAAATGTTTAATCCCAACGACACCATAGACCGACGGCCAGTGCCCGTCTGGCACCAGTCTGTCGATTAACGCATACTGTACACTCTACAACAAAACAGGAAAAGCAAAAAAGAAAGAAAAAGGCAGTCAGTACTATATACCCCCACCCCCCTCACTCGGTCCGCAGCGAAGTCGATGTCCGTCGCTGCCGCTTCAGCGGCACCGTCCCGTTCGCCCCCGCCCCGCCCCGCCCCGCCGCCGCCGCACCCATCCGCGCCGTCAGCCCCGACGCCATCGAGTTGCTCGCAGACCGCGGCCGCGTCGTCGTCGACGCAATCTTCGGCAGCCCCGCGCCCCCGCCCTTGCGCGACCCGCTGCTCGGCGCGCCCGATGCTCGATTCCTGTCCCGCGCGTCAGCCAGCCGCTCGCACGGAAAGATAAACCATACCGCTTCTTGATCACGTCCGTCTTGAGCGATAGAGGCCGTACAACCCCGTGTAGTTTCTGGGAAAGAGAGTGAGGACGCCGTCTGTTTCGGAGGGGGCATACACTCACATAAAACAATCCACACGCATTGCCTAGAGTAAGTCAGCAGTTAGTACGCAAACAAAAAACCACCACGCACAAAGCGGCTGCCCATCGGGATCTCGTCTCCACAGCGGCGTATTCGTCGTCTGGCAGTTGGTACACAGCGTCGGCACCTCGCCCTCGTCGCTGCCGCCCGTGCCCTTGCGCTCCGTCAGGTCCGGCGTGCTCGTCGACGACCGCAGCGCCGCGAGCGTCGGCGACGACCCCGCCCCCGGCAGCGACTGTTTCCGCTTGTGCGCCTCCTGCGCACCCTGCTTGAGCGGAATGTACTTGCGCGCCGCCGGCGCCGGCCGCGTACTCGGCGCGCCCTCGGTCGACGGCGGCGTCGACGCGTTCGACGCGTTGTACGGCTCGGGCGACGCGTTCGAGCTCGAGTTGACCCCGTTGCCCCACCCGTCGCTCGACGGGCTCGCGTGAAAGCTCGGGAATCCGCCCTCGCCCTGCCCACCCGCCAGGATCTGCGTCGGGTCCACGTGCGTATACGGGTTCTGCACAACGCTGTTCCGGATGTTGTCCGGGTAGACGAGCCCCATCAGATGCCGGTAATCCAGCGCCGTCGACTCGTCGACGCCAGCGAGGTTCGCCGCGTTGAGCTGCGCATAGCCCTCTGCCATGGCGGCCGAAGCCGCCGCGGCCGCGGCCGACAGGCCCTCGCCCACGCTCGACGACGTCGACGACGCCGCCGGGTACGCGCCGCCCGAGTTGGCTCGCTGGCTGGGGTGGTGGTGGAACCGGCTCGGCGAGACGCTCGTCGGGTACTCTGACGAGCCGCCGCCGCTGCCATGGAGATCATACAGGCCGTCGTACGGCGGATAGGAAAAGTTGAACGACGACGAGGGAAACGGGCTGCCATGCGGGGCGTCGGGCTCGAGGGCGGGGCGCGCGGCGCCGTCAATGTTGGACGGGTCGGCGCGCAGCATGCTCTCGTCGTGGGGGGCCTCGGCGCGCCGCTTGGTGCCAATGTGGCTGTCGGGAGAGAGCGGTTTGCCGTTGACCTGGTGGCGGCCCCCAATTGTGGCGAAAATGCCATCCTTGGAGACGGTGTGATCAAAGCTTGTCTTGCGGACGTGTCTGGGAAAGCCGCGCTGATCCGGGGAAGGCCCGCTGGACGAGGGTATTCTGGCGAGGCCGTGGAGTCCGAACGAGGGGAGTGAAGACGGCGCAAAGGCGGGGCTATTGTAGTTGGAGATTGGGTGATTATAGTGTAACGAGTAGCGTGCGTCGAGGGACGAGTTGTCGACGCTGTCCTGGTCCTCGTACACGGACGAGAGCTCGGAGCGGGCGGCATAGTGGGGGCTGCGACGGCCGCCGCCGCCGCCGAGGGACGCGTGGGGGATCGGGATGCTGGTCGAGGGCTTGGGCGGCCTGCGGCTGTCCCCATAGGTCGGGAAGGCGTGGCGGCCGTCAAAGGGCGGGGGCATCTGGTCGATGGGCTCGGCGGGGCGGGAGCGGGAGCGGCTGGCGGGGGTCCAGTCCATCGTGCGGGAGCGGGACCTGCTCATTGCGCGCCAGTCCATGGGGATGACACTAGAAAGAGATGAGTCTGAGAAGCACGGGGGGGAAAGAAGCACACGGACTCGTCGTCGTCGATGCCGTCCTGGTTGAGGCCGTCAAAGCCGACGACCTGGACCTTTGCCTTGCCCTTGTCGATGCGGCGGCCGCGCTCGTCGGGGGGGCGCTCGAGACCGGGCTCTGTCTTGACGGAGGCGTCGGTGGAGGGCGAGGGCGTGTCGGTGGCCGAGTCGAGGGTGGAGTCGCGGTCCTTGTCCTTCTTGAGCTTCATGGTCATCATGCGCCAGGTGATGTTCTCCATGCGCTGTGCGTTGGGGAGGGCGGCCTGGTGGTGGCTGTAGAGCTTCCAGATCTTTGCGACGGGGTTGTCTGCGTCGTCTGTACGGGTCGCGGTGAGCTCTGGGGACCCAGACAGACGCGGAGGGGGTGCTGCATCGCCCGGGGGGAACATGTCCTCGAAGATGTCGCGGAACCTGGGCGACTTTGACCCGGCAGGCGAGACGGGCGAGAGGGCCGAGTCTGGGGGCGGCTCGTAGGCCGCGGGGGGGCTGACGGGGGACATCCAGAGCGAGGGGGGCAGGGGGGGCGGCTGGCGGTCGTACGGGTACTGGGGAAAGGGCTGCTGCTGGCGCGGGGGGGCGGGGCGGGGGAAGCTCGGGTACGGGGTGGGCCACTGGGACGAGGGCTGGACGAGGACGTTGGGGCGGGGGTTGTGGAAGGGGGGGTAGGTGGGGAGGCTCTGCGGGAGGACCCCGTGGGCGTCGAGCGCGGCGAACATGCTCGAGTCGAGCGGCCCGGCGAACCAGTCGGTCGACAGCCGCGACGGGCCGGAGGGGACGGTGGCGGCAGCGGCGGGGCCGTCGGGGCGCGGCGGGAAGAACGAGCGGGACATTGCGGGCGACGGCGAGGGCCTAGTCGTCGACGTTGAGAGCAGGCCGCACATCCAAATCCGGACACGCGGGTCCTGTATCCGGTCCGGAGATGTCCGACCCGATCCAGACCTCTTTGCAATCCTTTTTTTTTTCAGTCTTTTTCTTTTTCCCGGCTGTACTGCTCGCGCGACGCTGGCTCTGCGGCTATACCCTTTCTGCGCGGCGCCCTTGCGCAATTGCCAATTCACTCTCACGCACATCTGTCCACATCATGTGTGCCTGGCAATCCCCGGAAGAGCCATCAAATACCGTTCCACCACAACGCGTCTATCCAAAATAAATCCTTACTAGTGGCGCGGACACCCGCTTCCAATTTAGCTGCGTCCGACGCGGTCATATGCTGCACGCTGCCATGTCATTTTGTCTCCGCTCCCAAGTCCGCCTTGGCCCCGTCGTGTGCCGCAGCCTATACGGAAAAACAATAAGCATACATTGTACGGTAAAAAAAAAAAAGAGATAAAAAAACCTACCGCGTTCCCCGGCGTCTCCTCGTCGCTCCACGCCCACGCCGCCGCCAGCTCCCCCCGCAGCGCCCCCGTCGCCCCAAACGACGCAATGCACGCCGGGCTCAGGTACAGCAGCGCCGGCTGCGCTTTCCCAAACAGGTGCTATATGACTCCATTAGCCTAACCTAGCAAGCATTGACGCGACCCACCATCACTCCCATCGTCGTAACCAGCCCCACCACGTACGCCGCAAGCCCCGCGTAAAAGTACGGCTTTGCGAACCGCCCGTCCGCCGGCGCGCCCGCCCGGTGCTGGTCGTACCGCAGCCCCAGCGCAATAAAAACCCCCGGCACCACCACGTCCCCGAGCCCGAGCATCGTGAACCCCCGCGAGCCTGCAAACGCGAGCGACTTGGGCCACAGCAGCTTGATCGGCACGTCCAGCGACGTAGCGACCTTGACCATCTGTCGTGTGCGCGTGGTTGGCCCGTGATATTCGGGTGGCGCATGGCACTCACCACCTCTGTGCCAAACACCCACCATACGTCGTACACAAACAGCCCCGCGAGCAGGATGCACCCCGTCCGGAACGAGTCGATCTTGAGCAGCGCCAGCGCGTTTTGCGAAAACGAGAGCCCCAGCACGTCCGTCAACAGCGCCGAGCGCCCGTGGAACGTGTACAGCGCCGACGGCACCACCGCGAGCGGCAGTAATGCCAGCGATGCCGTCCGCGCTGACAGCGCGACGAGCGCCTCGGCGCCCTTGCCCTTGCGCACCACCAGCGTTACCTCGTCAAACGTCTTCCACCGCGCGTCCCCGAGCGCCCACCGTGCCAGTCCGATAGACGACTGCACGCCCCCGTGAGCACAGACGCGTAGACTTGACCGCGCACGTACCTTCCACACGGCGCCGATGCCGGCAACCGCAAAGTACCACCCGAGCAGCCAGTTGATCCACGCCGTCCCAAAGTACTTGACCACCGCGTACATCCCCACGAGCGTCGCGGACCCGATCTGCCCGCTTAGCCTCGACTGGACACGCAAGGCAGGGAGGGCGCGCTCACGACAGGAAACAGCCACGCGTCTTGGGACGACATGCGCTCCGGCACCTCCTCTTCCTCGCTGCGCGAGCCGTCCGCGTTCCTGGGGGCCGCCAGAGAGCCGTGCGCGCCAATGTAGATCGATGCCGTCGCGAGGCTCAGCAGCCCCGCGTAGGACGACAGCAGGTCGTAGTCTAGTCCACTCATTTGGGAGAGAAAATAATTCCGTTTCGGGACACGTAGGCGTTGTTTGTGCGAGGCGCTGCAGACAAACAACACGTTACGTATCGCGCCGGTGATGCGATTACATTCTTCTATGAATGACTGGCTAGGACTGGCTACAGAGCGACAGAGATCTAATAGAGAGAATCGAGATTTACCGGCACAAGCTACCAAACACCCCGCGCCATCAATACCCCGCCGCGATCCCATTCTTCCGCGAATCACTCGCGGCTACATACGCGCGCAGTCAGCGAAACGCATAAATTGATAAATTGTGCAAATGCCCACCAAAGATGTGTCCGTCCGCCCGCTGCAGGACGATCTGCACCACGGCGGCCACCGGCCCCGTAACTGCAAAAAGCGTATAAGCGCCGGTTGCAATTCCAATATTTCGCTCAGCTGCGCACCGGCAAGTGTGTGGTTTCGCTCGCGAAGGCCTGTGAGAAGGTCCACAGGGTAGCCCACGTCCGCGTCTACGACTGGCGGGTATAATTGTGTGTGGACGCGGAAGAACTCGACTGCTTCGCTCGCGTCGAGGCCCCAGTCCACGTTCAGCAGCGTCTGGAACACCGCGCCGAAGATGCGGCTCCCGCCCGAGCCCCCCAGCGCCGCGAAGAACGACCCATCCTCGCGCTCTACGATCGTCGGCGCCGTCGACGACAGCGGCCGCTTGCCCGCCTCTGGGTAGTTGTCTGCATCACCGTACGATCAATATATGCGCCTGAAAAAAATGATAATAATCGCGCGTACAAGGCGACGGCCACAGCCCGAACCCGTTTGGCGTTCCCGGCGTGCTAAAGTCGTCCATCTGGGCGGCACATGTGAGTGAATGCGAGGCAAGCTCCGCGAGAGGTCGGTTACGGCACCTCATCGTTCAACAACACACCCGTTTCGGAATCCATAACCTGTGATCCAAATATCAAGTTCACGGTCGACGTGAGCGACACCGCCATGCCGTTCTTGTCCAATACAGAGGTGTGGCTCTGAATATTAATGTATTAATAGATGCTGCTTCATGCTGCAGAAGGTCACATTACTGTTCCGTGGTCCGTCTTGATGTCGTATTCTCCTCCATAGTACTCCGGCGGGTGCGTTTGATCCTGCAGTGACCAACTGGAGAACTGATCCATTTGGGCACAATGAACTCACGTCAGTAATATTCACAGCAACGAGGTCTGCGAATTCCTTGGTAGAGATTTCATCTATCCGCTTCGTGTCGTTGTTGAATGCTGGATCACAGATTTTTGTCCTCGAAGGCGGTTCAGTCAGTCTAATGCAAAAAATGTCATCAGCAATGACTAACCTTGCCGCGAATCCAAACTTCAACACTTCGACGGCTCGATGCACGTTCAAAGGTGTCCTTGCGGTCATGGGAAACTTTTCAATGAGGTTGAGCATGTGCAACAGCACTAGACAAAATTGAGCAGCGAATCGACAGGCCATTTCCAGTCATACGTACCAGGCCCCGATCCCGGAGCATGGGTCGTGTACACCTTGCGACCGCGATACGTCCCCTGCAACGCATGCTCCACCTTGACTGTATAGTTCTCGAGATCCGCGTGTGAAAGCACACCGCCTGTTGCACCAACTTTTCTAACCAGCGAATCCGCGATCGGTCCCTACACACTCATGAAGAACAAAGCAAGAGCAGAGAAGGCGGGCAATAATGTACCTTATAGAACGCATCGGGCCCCTCAGAAGCAATCGTGGCCAGAGTGCGCGAATAATTGCTCCGTCGGATGATATCCCCTTCGCGCAGAAACGTCCCACCCGGCGCAAACACGGCTCTAAATTCCGGATTCTCCAGCATGAGGCTCGGAAACCACTTGGCACCTTCATTAGTATGAGGATCCCGCAAATTGGGAGCGTAAGGGGCACCGTAATCCGCTGTGCAAGCTCCTTCTGCACGACCCAACCCTCGGCCAATACCACACTGGGCTCTATAAGTGTATTCCACGGCAAGCTTCCCCATCTGCATCGGGGATTAATAATGCGTGAGAATGTGCACAACGCGACGGGACCTTCTATGTGCCTCTTCAAGGCCTCTAACTTCTCCGGGGACGCCCACAGATAGACCACCAAATAGGCTGGTGTTCGAATGCGGAGGAAACATCGTCGTGTTCGCTAGCGCTGGCGCGGTTTCTCGGAAGTCAATGTTGAAGACCTCCGACGGCTCACCCGGATGTGCTGGAGGGATGCGGACAGTCATGAACCCGCCCCCGCCTATTCCAGACCTGGATCGGACGTACAGCACGAGAACGCGGCGCAGATAAGACCACTAACGAGAACATATTAACAGTCCCGATGCAAAATGTGGCAGCTATGGCTGCGTCGACAGCATTTCCACCTTGACGACGAGTTAGACTGTCCGAACGGTCTCCGATAGAGATATGCCGCACCAGCTTTCAGAATTTCGACGCCGAGGTTGGAGCAGATCACATTTTCTGTTGCAACCGCACCATTGCGCGCCTGACAAATCAGTAGGCCACAGCCGAATTCAAACCAGCAGAGGATCCAACCTTTATGAGATATGCAGGATTACCGCCAATGCCCACATGCGGCTTCGGAGACGTTGAACAGTAAAAGAAGAGTCCCAGAAGTGCACAGAATGTCGTGATTTTGAGCCTGAGAGCGAAGGAAGCTTTCCGGGCGTCCTTCGGGGGCGAAGGAGCAGGGTAATGGACAGGGAGAGCGTGTTTTAGTTTGGCGTCCATCAGTTCCTCTGACTGAGAGAGGGCGGGAAGGAGAAGCAGAGGAAGAGTCGCGTCGCGTATGTCAGGCATAGTCAGCAGGTAATCACGCTTATGATAGCGGCTTATCTGCTTCCTCTACTCGCCATGTCGCGGCGCGCCCGACTTTTTTCAGAGTTCCTCGGTGACGCCGATTCGAGAGCAACCATTTCCACAGTTTCCAGCAGCGTGCAAGGTCCATTTCTCTCGTCTTCTCTCCCCGATTCATTGATGCTTAGAGTATGTAGATATCTCTGCGAAGCGCCGCAAAACATCTGGGCTCAATTCTCGTTTCGACCGCATGGTTCAGACCATGAATGTCACTCATCGCTCGCCCCTCAAATCCGCTCGCCACCGCGCCAGCTCGACGTCTTCTGCATCCGGAAGCAGCGTCCCGAAAACTCCGATCGACGACTACGACGAGTTTCACCGCGAGGCGAAGCTTGGAACCAACTTCTTCGTCATCAAAATGGAAGCTTCTTCGATACAGAAAAAGAATAGAACGAGAAAGATCGGCGGGGTATTTCCCTGGGACCAAGATTCATCGTCTGAGACTAACGAGGTACCCATCTTTTTTTGCGAAATCTCGTTGACGCGTCTAATCATGCATCAGGCGCCTCCACCCCCGGCGCCGCTCCCCGCTTGGCTCACAAGCACCTTTTCGACCCTAACTACAAAGCATCCACTCCGTCTCCTTTTACCCCGCCGGACGGAATCCGAACCGACCTCATCTTCTCCAAGATCAGTTCTAGTGGAAGAAGAAAACCCCTTTTCATTTTGTCCTCCTGCTGACCCTCTCCGCGTCTCTCCTTCTACCCACGTCTCGCCTCCTCCGTCTGCTGAAGCTGCAAATACTGAACTATCCACGCGGTCGACACACACTCCTCCTTACTCACCGTCTCCTGCACCAAAATTCCTTTGCAACACCTTTTCGCTTCCTGACGCTTCTTTCGACGATATTCCGCCATTCTCGACCCCTGGTCCAGGCTCCATCGTATCACGCTCGCATTCGATACCCTCGGTTCATTTTCCACAGCCCCATCACGTCGAATATGCTCCTGCTTTCGGTTACATGCCCGCAGTGCATCCACAAGAATCTGTCAACGTTTCTCCTACCTTCGTACCTCCACTACATTCAACACCTATTGCTAAATGCTTGACACGCCCGTCTGACAGTACTAACATTGCTCTCTTTCCTCATGACCACAACGAACATGATGGCTCCACGTACCACCCCTCGCCAAACCACAGCCCATACGAGAACATATTTACAACTCCAGTGCGTCGGCCAGTGTATTTCGACTCGCCCACCGAAGACCCTTCCGACTCTGACCCTCTGGAACCTGGTTACGAGCTTGAATCTCTGGACTTCAAATGGGAACCCTTCATTCAGAAACCCGCCAACGAAGAGGATCTTACTCCTGCTCCCAAGCCTTCCCAAGATGCGCCAGTCATTTCCAACAGTGATGATTATTATTACGAGATTAAAGTCGATCCCGAAGGCGAAGACGACAAGGACGGGCAATTGTACGCCAGCATAAATATGGAGCCCGTGTCTGTTGAACGATTCATGTCTCCTGGTCCATTCTCTTTTGCGCCTCCTCGCGATTTATCTCCCACCGCGGGACTCTACCAGCACCAGCAGATACAAAAGACGACGACCACCACGGAGCACCCGGTTCCACAGTTTTTCGCTCCTGCCCCAGGTATTTTCGTATCACCTTTGCGTAACAAGGAGCCGCCGACAAGTCCAAGAGCTGTTCCATCAGCTCAGGTAACGCAATCCACCTCCATCGACTTGAAATGACCTGATCTTTGTTCATTCAAGGTCGGCGATGATCCACGAAGCTCTCAGGCCTCTAATGACACAATTGAAGATTGGGAAGATGACGCTGCTGGATAAGCCACTAAGTATTCTAATATTCTACGTGTTCAGCAATGCAATACGAAAGCAATGGTTCAAGATATAATTCGGAGAGTGTGGAGACTGCGTTCACCAACCAATTTCTCCGCCGTTAAAGGGTTCCACAGTGACGCTGGTCGTACCGGCAACTTTACGAAGCACATGTCGCTCTAGATTGTAAACTTCGTACGACTCCGCTGCCAGTTTCATCGCTCGGATGTGGTGTGGCCGTGAATTCGCAGCAATTGCATGGTTACGGCTTTGCCAGATGCAAGTTGCGAGGTTCATCCCGGTCTCTTGGTTCGGTATCCCATACCAATACATGAGAAGCTGCGCTGTTTCGTCATTATAAATTCTGGAGCAATTACTTGGTACGTACCCCGCCGTTGTGCACGGCTTCTTCGTGCGCCAGTTTGTCTGCGGCGTATAGGGGGCCACCATCGGACCCGGCTTTGCGCTTGCTGAGAGGAAGTATTACTACCGAGCACCCCGTCTGGGATACAGGTACGCACCTACGGAACACAACGCAGTACCATTCTCTTTCCTCTTTTTCTGGAAGTACGAGTTGGTCCCAATTAAATGCCTTGCTGTATGGGGTGCCTGATCCCGACCAGGATGACCACCGTCGAACGAGCAGGATGGAATACAACTGACCGGCATAATTTTCAGTGGATGGTTTGAAGTGGTGGAGAGCTTTGTGTAACGACAGAGAGACTGGATCGATGTCCGGCAGGCGCGTCTGGGTTACGAGAGGTGGGTTGTCTAGTGGAATAGGGGTGGAAGGGAAGGTTTCCGGCAGGGAGGACAGCAGCGGAGGCAAGTATAAAACAGGGGACAGTTTCTCTTCATCAAACTGGGGGAACTCGTGAAGGTCTCTCCTAGATTCCGCGCCTTTGAGAATCAAAGAGCGCGGAGGGGAGGTTTTGTATTGGGAAAGATGGGGAGGGTGGGCGAATGTAAACGACATTGAGTTGACCGTTTCATTTGCGACGAGGAATTATATAGTTGCCCAGCTAGATCCCCTTTTTACCGTCGAGCCATTATGGTGTGGGATTGCGCGATATTTATCTGTACGAAATCCGGTCGCGTAGTATTCGCAATTTACATGGGGTCGAGTCGAACGAAACGGCCGCAGGTTCGTCCCTGAAACGAGGCAATGCGAAAAAAAAAGAGAAAGCTGCTCGAGCTTATTCAGCAACTGTGAGGTAATGGGCTTGAGAGAGAGCAATCGTGCACCATTCTAACGTGAATTTCGTTGTGTATCAGAAATACGCAGGCGACTAACCAATTGCATAATACAGCAAGGATTGCCGCGATGAACGGTTATTTGAACCAGTCTGACAGCCCGGCACGCTGTTGTGCTCAAACTCTGAAAAAGGCTTAGCCATCTGCATATTGCGGCATGATTACTTTGCAGAGGTCACTAAACACCAATCGCTCTATATGCAAAGTTAAATTCTCCGGTGGGTAAGCCAGGTGATATAACAGGGACAGACGAGAACCCAGTCACGGTGGACGAAGCGAACTGGAATCAGAGTTTCGACGAACAACTCAGAGGATTGTCGCGTGAACGCGCGGAATTAGCGTTAAATTTATACACGGTGCATTGAAAATCCGAAGGTCGAATACTGGGTGAAAGGCAAAGATGTGGGCGTTTGGTGCGCGCGGTTCAAGCTCAGATGTCCATCAGTGGCTGTGAGACGCATCACCCAGCTGGAAGTGGACCATGGCCACCAAGAAAGCCGCCGAGTCCACCCTCTACCATCTCAGCCCAAAAGGCTTTTGGAAGAAATTCCGTGCGTTTACTGCTTTCTTATTGTTTCATTTCTGACACCCGCGTTCAGGCGACGTTTTGGTCGTCAACCCCGAGATATCCAGCGGGCTGCCTCTTCCAGCCATCAATCGCTTTCCTCCCCCTGCGTCGCGGCCAGAGAAATACTCTACTCCCGCCACAAAGGGTATGGATTACACAATTCCTCACCAACCGCCTTGAATTCATCCCATCCTTGCAGCCTCCGATCCCGCTCAGAACCCGTACTGGAAACGCGATGTTCGGAGAGCTTACCCTCAGCTGTCGGTTGTGACCCAGTCTGAGCTCTCATTGCTGCTTATCGCGCACTCCACGCCGCAGTCGTATGTCGCGCCCCGCGCACATAATTCGTGTTCGCGTGTTGATGCTGTCTTTAGCGTCGCCGCTCCGACAGAAGACAAGCAAGATGTCCCCGCAGAGGCGCCAAAACCCGTCGATCTTTCTGTCGCGATTTCTTCCGTCACTGAGAGGCAGAAGGTATATACCATGGCGAAACTGCCTCCCACTCTCCCAACTCCTCGGAAACGATGGGTGCCTCAGCTGGCTCCAGACGCGCCGCACGATCCCCATGGCTATTTCCCTATGCTACTGTACAAGTAGAGATTGCACGTCCATGTAGAGTACTGGACAGTAACTTGAAATATCCAGCTACATATAAGCGCTTGTCGGTTCCGTTTACGGACACCTCGAAACAAATATCAACATGTCTGGCCCACCTCCTTCCGCTGCAGGCTCCTCGGCCCAAGCTCTTTCAGACGCGTTCGCCAACGATGAACGGTGAGTCAGAGGCGCTGCCTTCGTCGGTTTCCTAAGCCGTACCAGGATATACCTGGAAAAGACAACGAATACTTGGCGCTATGAGGAAGAAGATGGGACTGAGATGGAATACGACGCCGTAAAGGGGAGCTGGATCCCTCTGGTGCGTGGAGCCATCGTTCCCTATACCCTTAATACCAACCGAGCATCGCTAGGTCGACGAAGATCTCGTGAAGCGGCAACAAGCGGCCTACTCCGTTGCGGGGGTGGACGAAGAGGTAAATCGCGTCAGTTTTGCTACCAAAACCGCGTCTCTGACCAAGGTAAAGACGCCGGCTGCACCAGTTCTGGCCCGGGAAAGTAAAAAACGCAAGGAACCCGAGGATTACACTTCTGCCACTCCAGTTTCTGAAGCGGGTCCCTCCATCAAACGGGGCCGGACGGACAAGGAAAAAAACCCAGGTGAACGCAAGTCGAAGAACACCGCTGTTTATGTTACAGGGCTGCCTTTGGATACGGAACCGGACGAGCTCGTCGAGCGGTTCTCAAAGTGCGGGGTAGTCGAAGAAGATGATGAAGGGGAGGCCAAAGTTAAGATGTACGCTAAGGAAGACGGCACATTCAGCGGAGAGGCTCTCGTGGTGTATTTCAAGGAAGACTCCGTTGTGTTGGCCCTGAATATCCTTGATGATGCGGAGTTGAGGCTCGGTGACCCATCTACGGTCATGAAAGTCGCCAGGGCCGATTTTGGACACAAGAACGCTGGTGGCAGTGGGGGTGGAGGAAATGGCGACTCCAGCAAACCGCGGAAAACCATGGACAAGAAGAAGGCCTCTAAACGCATAGGGAAAATGCAAAAGTGCGTCACTCTACCGTATCAAAAACCTGATCGTAAATGGATTCCACCAGGAAGTTGCTGGAATGGGATGACGAAGATGGGTTTGGGCCAATGCTACAACCTGAAGACTCAGCCAACGTCGCGAATAAGAACAGTCGGGTTATAGTATTGAAAAACATGTTCACACTCAAACGGCTAGAGGAGGACGCCTCTCTCCTCCTCGATCTCAAAGAAGATGTACGAGAAGAGTGCAACTCCTTGGGGGAAGTAACGAACGTAGTGTTGTACGATGTAAGCCACTCCCTAAATGCCGCGGCAACTTCCTAACAGCTGGTTTAGAAAGAGCCAGAAGGCGTGATGACCGTAAAATTCCGGGATCCTCTCAGTGCTCAGGCTTGCGTAGTGGTACGTGCTTTCACCGGCTGCCAAAAAAAAAACTAGTGTTGAGATATTTTATTCAGAAAATGAATGGCAGATTCTTCGATGGTTTGCGTGTGGAAGCTTCGCTGTACAGTGGTAAACAAAGATTCAAACGCAGCGGAGCTGGCGAAGAAATCGAAGGGGACAGCGACGACGCAGAGAAGAAACGGCTAGACAACTTCGCGCAATGGTTACTCACAGAAGGAGACTAATCACCTCAAAGGGTCGGTTGCTATTGATTATACAAAAATCTAAATTCCTTCACCAACATGTACACAACGGTTTCTTAGTTATGCTTTCGAGACGCTAAAAGGAAGGGAAATGTTTGGTGGCCCTGAATTGCAGCTCCGGATGAAATAACTTACCTCTACAATTACTGTGCGCTTCGTGATCGCATCTCCCGAGCTCATCCACTCTGTGCTGGGCCCTGCTTGGCTGGCCCATCGCTGATGGTTTGGATGACCTTCAACTTGGGACAAGGATTTGGATAACATAGCTACGTCTTCTTCCTCTGCGACAGAGCTTGCAGGTGAAGGAACCTCGTGAACGGTCGGGAGAGGAGGGCTCGACGGTGGCGAAAAGGGGGAAGTAGCCATAGCAGAGGAAGGGGAACCCGTCTGATGCTTCGGGACCTGGATTGGTTTCGTCGACGACTCCCCTACATCGACCTCTTCATCGTCGAAGTCCTCCACTCCAAGCCTCTGTAAACTAGCTTCTACCGCATCTAGGCGCTCGAGATGTTCCAACACATCGATACCTTTGGTTCCTGGATGAACTCGCTTGAATTTAGCAGCGAAAGGCACGGGGCGGGGGACACCGGATGCATCAGTGGACATCCTGTGCATCGGCGGGGGAAAGTCACTGCCAGAGCTCTGGCTACGTGTCCGCCGTGGAAGTGGAACACTACTTATCGATAACCGCGGAGATAGTTCCAGCCTTTCTTCTAAATCTTCTTCTGCAATTTCAAGTTCATCATCCCAAACCAAAACTTTGCTCCTTCTCGTCAATTCAAGTGGTCCTGGCATGATTCATAAGCAGTTTGCAAATCCGACAGTAAAGTTTGTACCCTCATCCTAGAGAGTTGATTCAGTGTCAGAAACGAGGTCTAAGTAGAGCATACATTATGCTGTAAAGACTGCACGATGTTCCACGCTTGACCTAATTAATGCCGTTCAATTTTATGAGCTGGCATGTACATTAAATAAATGCCCACCTTTTATGACAGCGAGTTGCCGCTAAAAGGAGTTGAGCGGTGCATTTATGGTTCAAATCTGCGGCTGTAACTCACGCCAAACATCTTTGGATGCTGGACGCCGTATTCAGAAACTTGATCTCGATCTCAAAAGAATCAAGGACGTACGAAATCAGCATCCACACTGAATAGCTTCAGCAGCTCGAATGTTGTTTCTTCCCACCACTCCTTTGAGGTCAGGAGTGGCAAGAAATGGTTGCGAGTTTTTTCGCTGAATGGTCGGCCGATGACGCTGACAGGGAGATACACTGTACATATGACTTAGTGGCAGAAACAGCTCCGAGGATATAAACATACACCACCCTGTAGTAAAAATTAGATCCTCTGAGGCCAAAAAGAAAAGAAAAGAAATATACTAACCGTACGTGTACGATCTCCATCCCTGAGGGTGTTCGTGAGGGAATGACAGCGAGTTATCTATGGCCGCGATATGTATGTGTGGCTTTCGGGTATAGTCTGCCGAGAGACCACTTGTTGACGTGGAAGGACGCATGGAGCCGCTCGACGGCGAGAAATGGATTTGGGGCGAGCCGTCAGGCTTTCGAAGTTCGCTCATCGAAGGCATTTGCAGTCTCGCAGACTGTGACGGGGCAACATCCACCAATGATTTTTCATGGTCACCATCGCAATACTTGATCATCCAGTTGTCAGCTCCCCTGTCTATAGCGCTTGGTTGAGTGTTCAGCCCAAGCTAAAGATGCTCAAAACTTACCGGTGTTTAGCATAAGGTAGTCTGGACACTTGTCATTCCGCCTGAATCTTTGAGTCACTTTGAATACTCACCGAGGATGACAAGTCTGTCACAGAAGGTTAGAAGCCACGAGGAAAGAGGCGAGTCAGATCCTCACTTTTCCAGTTCCTCCCGAAAACTTTCCTGAAGGGCTTGACTCCAGTAAAACGGTCGATTCGAATCTCGTGTCTCTGTGGCGTCAAACAAAACGCGCTCATCCTCGTAGTCTACCTCATCATACATGTCCTCCTCCGCTTCACCTGTCCTTCCGCACACTATTTTGAGTGCACTAAGAAAGCGCTTTGATACGCCACCATGTCTATGACTTGAATCATCGAATGTGTCAGCAATGGCCCTCCCCGGCCATGGATACTTTCGAAGGAATTCTGAGGCATCTAGGAAAGAAAGAAAAGTCTCCAGAGGAAATCAAGAGGTTTTGGGGTGCTTACCCTGGTAACCAGATAGGAAAAATTGCATGCTCCCGATTTTTTCAGGCAGGGGCTTGCCTTTCTTTGTCCAAGAATTTCTATCGATCCAATCGTAGAAAAATGCCTAGGTCGGCTCAGATAAGTAAGTCTATGCTTTCGAACCATTTGGATTGGCACTGAACCGGGCTGGACAAGGAAACTAGTTGTGTAGGAGGAACTATATGCAGTTGCAGTCGATTATCTAGAAGTGATGCGGCGGCTGGGAGTCGCACTGAGCTATATGGTCGATTTCTTGAACCTGGACGGACCTTCGCTTATGTATGACAGATTCGGAATAAGACACGCTCGGCCGAAGGGAATAATCCATCTGAATTGGCGATGGACCCATTTGGTGGTCTAGACAAGGTTAAAATCAGAAGGCTCCCGAGACAAGTTTTGTAGGGGTAGGGCACTTTGGGATTCAAGCGTCCGAATGGCTCCTCATCCATAGGCTTGAAAACTGCGACGGTGTGGACGCGGCCATTCTCATTTTTTGCCCGGGCAAAGTATGAACCAGAGGAGCCCTTGGTGATCATCTTGGGATGAATTCCTTCGTCGATGGCGTCTGTGCAAGGTGAGCTCTGAAACGACATGACCACAGGGCGTCTTGGCACTTACTGCGGACGCTCTCCGCCAAGCTGAGACAGATGAAATGTCGAGTATTCATTAGACGCAGAGGACTTACGCGTTGAATTCGGTCTGGGTCATAGGCGGTTTATGGTCAAGTGTCTTGACAGGGTCCGGGTCAACCTCTTGGACCCCAACGGGCTCGAAAACGCTACGCCATATCTGCTTTTTCGAAGGTCCCTCTTTGGCTTTCTTCTGGATCTTTAGTCTTGAAGCAATTGCCAAGGTCCACTGTTTGAACGCGGAGTCGAGACTGGAGAGGTCAATGGATCCCATTCTTGGACGCCGGGGCCGGCCTCGGGGCCGGCCACGGGGTTGGGTGGAACTGGAGGGCATTCCGTCTTCATCTTCTTCAACTGGATCTGAGGCCGAGAGAGGCTGATAACCTGAGCGATCTGGCATGGCGGCAAGCAAACGACCTCGAGTTACCGCCGCGTAGTGGCAGGTAGTGGCAGTGCCAAATGATGACTCAGCGCTGCGAGGAAAGGACTCGAGCTATTCAACGTTCAACCTTTGGCTCCGGATTTGCTCAAGTTCATTGGAAACAATCAAGCCGTCCTACTCGCGATCCGGCCTGGAACGGCGTGGAACCAAGCCATACGGGTTACCTCGGAGCGCCTATTCTTGATCATTCGGAATACGAGGTATCCCCTCCAGGATATCGGAATGCAAGCCTGTATATAAAGCGGCACATATCTGTATATGAAGACGCCCAGTATGTATCTCAAGTTTCCCCCGCCTTTCTTGGTTTCTTCCGCCAAATGTCTCCGTGCTCCTGTGCGGGCAACCCATATACCTCGGCTTCCTTCTAGGCCCGCCCTACGAATGCAAAGTGCCCCACAATATGCGTCCATGGCAGAACCTTTTCAACACTACTCAAGCCAGTCCTCCGATTCTCCTACTGTCTACTCCTTTTTCGAGCAAGATACTTCAACATGGTAATAGAACATAATCCGTCCTCAACTTACGCACCAACTATTTTATTTGCAGGCAATACATCGTCTTGGACCCAGTCACCAAGGACGCTGCTCTTATTGACACGGTTCTCGACTACGAACCATCATCGGGGAAAATATCGACCACCACTGCGGACCAAATCTTGGCTTTCATCGAGAAACATGGTCTAAATATTAAATACGTCCTGTGCGTGCGCCGCCGTTCCACGATCCATTCCCTGACCCTTTTTTTCCCCCTTCAGCGAAACCCATGTCCGTCCTCGTCGAGCTGACGGACTATTTGAAGACTAACCCATTGCCAGGCCCACGCTGACCATTTGACGGCCGCCCAATATTACAAGAAAAAGCTCAGCGCTCCCGTTGGAATAGGAAAGCGAATCGGAACAGTTCAGAAAACGTTTGCGCCGGTATATGGATTTGAATCTTCCTCATTCGTGGACGCCTTCGACCTGTTGTTTCGAGATGATGAACAGTTTTCGCTCGGGAATCTCAACTGCAGAGTTATGCATCTACCTGGTCATACCCCTGATCATGTCGGATACATCATCGGGCAGTCTGTGTTCACTGGCGATTCCATTTTCCAACCCGACGTGGGATCTGCCCGCAGTGATTTTCCTGGGGGGGATGCCAAAGCGCTGTATTCGGTAAGCAAGCGCCCTAAATTTGGTTGCTCGCTATAAATTAAACACTCCCAGTCTATGCAACGCCTGATGGCCTTACCGGGAGGAACCCGATTGTTCGTCGGCCACGACTATCCGGTTGGTCGCAATCAGCTCTGCGTTAGCACTGTGGGTCAACAGCTCAGCTCTAATAAGCACAGTGGAAAGGGGATCTCCGAATCGGAATTCGTCGCTTTTCGGAATGCGCGGGACTCTGTGCTCGGCGCCCCCCATCTGCTTCATCCGTCTCTTCAAACAAATATCAGAGGAGGGAGACTTCCCAGAGATAGTAGTGGTCGTCTTCACTTCAAAATACCCATTGTGACCTCTGTAGCATTTTAACTACCCTACATCCCTTCTAAATTGCTTTGTTGATTCATTAATTTCTTATACGCACCTCGACTGGTTTTGGCAAGGGTTTTTGGTCCCGCTGGATAACGTGACGTAAAGTGAGCGGGCCGGGAGCCTCATAACCACTGTCATTCGAGAGACTTCGCGAGACCACGATATCCAAGGCCAAAGCCCCGCTCTTCCAGGTGCAAGGGCATGGGCATCCTCGGTGTTTTCTACGGTCCTGCGTCCAAGAATGTCACCGCCGGCTCCGACGTGAAGCTCACCTCCCCTGAGCCAGACCGGGTCAGTTCACCACCCGAGCGATTGACTGCGGTCCCATCGGAAACGAAGGATACCCCGTTGATCTCGTCTACACCGGACGTTCCAGCTGTGCGCCAGTCAGAGGAATCCACCAAACCGCCGGTCACTCGTCGCCTAACCTTTCGCACTTTTGCTCCCACTCCAAAGCACAAGCCTATTCTGTCCGAGGCGCAGGAGCACGAGAAGAAGGTTAGCGCGGCCAATGCTTTCACAAAGCGGTTGGCCCAGCCGTTGGCGTCCAACTCGGAGAAAAGGGCGAAAGAGTCGGCTTTGATTCTGCGGACCCTTATTGTTGGCCCCTCTTCAAACGACTACGTGACACCAAAGCTCACGAAGGCCGTCGCGAAGCCTCAGTTGAGCAAAGTTAAATCCCAAGTCCGTGAAAATTTCCCAGTCGTACATATTTTTCCAAACTAAGCAAACTCGTCGTATAGCTCATGCAGCCGAATTCTGCCAATAGGGTCATCGCGCAACTACGTGCTCTACCGGTGATGGACGAAGCAATGGGAAACGGACAGGACGGGAGCAAATATCCGAGCGCTCCAATTCATGCCGTGTGTCTTGCACATCCAGATGCAGAAGAGCACGAACTTCATTTCGCCAAACTGACGCCAGACGCACACAAGGGATCTAGTAAAATCGTACCAAACGTCGCTTCAGCTTCGTTGGATAAGGTCACCAATAGTCTCTCTAGAAGAACGTAACTAACTCGTTCCTCTTAGGTTACCAGCACGTTTGGTGAAATGCATATCATCGACTTGATCGCAGCTCCAGATTTGGGCCTTGGCCAGCCCGGGGATGGGGATGGGCTTCTCGCCGGAGCAGTTCCTACAGCCGAGACTATTATCAATGGTATACAGCAAATAACACCGCAGTTAATGGCACTTGGTTATGCTACTGGCAGAGCAATTCTTCCGGACCATAAAGGTTCGATTGTGGCAACCAAGCCGATGAGCTCACCTTGACGGGTCTAACATAGGGGTCCATCCTCCCACAGACCGCATGTCTGTTCTTACCTGTAGGGAAACTCGTCAGTCTCTCATATTGGGCTGATTTTTAATAGACTGGTGGGGACTGGAGGTCGTTCTTCCACCTCCCACGTTGGAGTATCTTGGTGTTAGTGCTTCCCTTGTTTCCTCTCCCCTCTCACAAGATATGTTGTCCAGAACACGCAATCGATCGCCGGAACAGTCGTGAATTTCCTAACTGCTCTTTCCCTAATCAACAACGGCGTCCGAGAGATTCTTCCCTTCGTCCGCTACATCGCCCAGTTCATTGACTTTGAATTCAATGCCATCAAGAGACAGGATCAAGGCAAAGGCGTTGTTTGTGCTTCGACATGGTACGTGGCGATCCTCCTCAGTGGTACCTGATCCCTCAGTACCACTTAGGATTATGCCCGCAGCGCTGGTGAGCAATGAGAGTATCGCCTTTCGAGAGGGCACTTCATTTCTGCATCAGGTTCCACGTCCCTGGGACTTTCCCCCACCTGAAGAACCAGCTTCCAAAAATGGTGAACCAGTTTCTGGGAAGGGGAAAGCCAGTCTCGACAATAATCCAGAGCGACCAAGTCCCGCTATCTTCAGCCCACCGCCACTCATTCCCAGTTCGGCTCCTTCTGGCCCACTGCTGCCACCGGATACCCCACTTGATACCCCTTCGGTTCCCGTTGTGAAGATCTCGCCCGGCGCTCCCGCTATCCCCACTGCGGCTCCTTCTCGTCTGTCGCCGCTCGTTGTGCGGAGCAACAGCCAAGCCGTGTTGTCCCCTGCGATCTCTCTCACATGATGACTTATCCTCAATGATACCCTTACTATTATGACCTACCTTATAGTTATACGAAATGTTCCCTTTCGAAAGATTTCTTGGATGCCCAACGTTGTAACGGAAACATCTGCTTTCACATTACATATGACGGTAACATACACACTCGGTTATACATCCTTGTAAGTAATATCAGTAGTCCATCTACTGCGTAGTGACAACGCCATCCGGTTCTGCAACAGAAACATGTTCAATAAGGTCCAAGACGGCGCAGGGGGTGCCCACCAATGTAATCGATAATACTATCGGGCTCAGCTTGTAACGAGTTGAACTTGGTCAACGTGTTCGGTGTCAACTTTGCTGCAAAGCCCTTCATTTCACGATTAGCACAGGTGTTGTTCGGACGCCATTTAGCCTGCCTTCAAGAGGGTATCATATGTTTGGGTCACCTCTCCGCCTAGCAGATGGAAAATAAGCATTCAATGTTACCCGAGAGCATTGAACTTGCCATCACTGCTGACAGTTTCGGCAAACTTGTTAATTGCCTCCTGCGAGGCACTTTCCTTGAAGACGATGATGTATTCTAGGTAGATTGTCAGAGGAATAGGCGATGGGCTAGCAAGAGCGTACTCCCAGACATGATGGTGAAGACCAAGGTGAAGACTGTAATAATGACGTTGCGCTATCTGATCGCCATATACTATAGATAGGGCGGCCCGCGCGGCTTAGGGCGGTCTCCCGACCATAAAGTCAGAGTCACCTAGGATGCTTGTCAATGTTAGCACGGAGCCTTCTGCGGAGACTCAATATGCCCGCTACACGTTCGTCCATGCGCTCGGCGTCCACGACCCCCCTCAAACGAAAGCTTGAGTCAACCGACGACGCCGAGCCTTTGAAAACACCCAAGAAGCCGAAGCCCATAATACCTGTTGCAACGGGACCATCTGAACCAGACTTTGTGCCCGCCGACGCTGTCCTCACTTTCTCTTTTGAGGACGCCAAGAAGCATCTGATCAATGCAGATAACCGCTTCGAAGATGTGTTCAACAGACTCGAATGCAAGCCATTCCAGGAATTAGAGAATTTGCATCCCTTTCGGTACGTATGTACTTCGCTATCGGGATATCCCTCTAACCGCATGATCCAGTTCCCTAGCTTCATCTATTCTCGCACAACAGATATCGACGCTGGCAGCTCGCTCGATTAAGCACAGGTTTATCCGGCTGTTTGACCCGTCCATCCCTGAAAAGCATTCGGATTACACGTTCGTAGATGCCGC